>CM051513.1:28517481-30984494 GCA_028015205.1 Mytilisepta virgata
AGATCGACACTTTCAATATAGCATATAATGTATATATACAGTTAATTATGCCACACTCTACAACAGCAAGGGCATGGAGAACCATAATTACAAATATGGGCTAAAATATATCACAAATAATGCCAATTCACACTTAATAAAATAATTATAATAAACTAGAGGCTGTATCGCTCACCTTTTGATTTCCATTTGCCAATCAACAGCCATAAAAGAACCTAAGAAAAAAACGTCTGTATAATTGGCCATGATTCTGAAAGAGGAAAAAATTGCAATCTAATAACCATGGCTGCCAAGTCTACTTCCAATTGGCTGAGTGATTTTTAGACAAGAAGATTTTTTTTAAATGAATTTTCCATAGGGTCCTATGTTAAACAATGTAAGGCTGTGGCGGTCATCTTGGTTGAACGTCAGGTTAATTGGAAACAGGACCATCTAAGGACCATTTCTGCTAAGTTTGATTTCAATTGGCTCAGTTTTCAGACAAGAAAATGTTTAAATGAATTCCAATAGGGTCCTATGTTAAAATAAGTTGGCTGTGGCGGCCATCTTTGCAGATCGTCTGGGTCATCGAACATAATACTGAAAGAGGACCATTTAAAGACCACTCCAGCCAAGTCTGGTTCCAATTAGCCATGTAGTTAATATAGAAGATTTTTAAAATTCATCCCCCTTATCTATTTTTAGTAACATGTCAGTTAGAAAAGGGGAATGCCAGACACAGTTTTGGTAGGGGGCCATCCAAGGATCATTCCACCAAAGATGGGTCACAATTGGGCAATTTTTTCAATGAACCAATGAGAAAGAAGAATTGCCCATGACGGCCATGTTTGTTGTCCGATCGAGATGAGAAGAGGAAACTTCAGAGGAGAAGAATTTTTTATATCAGCCAATCAGAAACATAACTGCCCATGCTGGTTTTTCTCTATTCTTATTATGCCTTCTATTCGTAGAAGGGAGACATATTGTTTTTAATTTGTAGTATTTCTTCTTCTTCTTCTTCTTCTCAGCGAAGCTGGTCCGGGCCATACACTTTTTTGTCTTTTGACCTAGGCTTATACCCTTTGGTATGTAGGTGTATTACCATGAAGATGTGTGTATCGTACCATTAGGAGCTTCTTTTGACCTTGACCTTCGACCTCTAGGTAAAATTATGACTAACATTACAGTAAATCCTTGTGCGGGTTGTAGATTTTTTGTCTTTTAACATAGGCGTATACCCTTTGTATGACGGTATATTACCATGAGGAGGTGTGTCGCGTACAGTTATGACCTTCATTTGACCTTTACTATTGACCCCAAGGTCAAATTATAGTATTTCCTTGTCCAGGTTATAACTTTTTGTCTTTTCATCTAGGCTTATACCCTTTGGTATGTAGGTGTATTTCTATGAGGTGTGTGTCACGTACCATAATTACTTTCATTTGACCTTCACCTTTGACCTCAAAGTCAAATTATGACTAAAATTATAATATTTCCTTGTCCGGGTTGTAACTTTTTTGTCTCTTGACAATGTCACCATTAAGTGGTATATCGCGTACCATCATGACCTCCATTCGACCTTGACCTTTGATCTTAAGGTAAAATTATGACCAAAATTGTAGTATTTTCTTGCCCCTCTGGTATGTTGGTGTATCACCACGAGGTGGTGTGTCGCGTACCATTAAGACCTTCATTTGACCTTGACCATTGACATCAAGGTCAAATTATAATATTTCCTTGCCCGGGTTGTAATATTTTTGTCTTTTAACCTATCCTTATACCCTTTGGTATGAGTGTGTGTGTCGCATACGATTATGACCTTCATTTGACCTTGACCTCAACCTTTGGTATGTAGGTGCATTAACATGAGGATGTGTGTCACGTACCATTTGACCTTGACCTTTGGCCTCAATATCAAATTATTTTTATCTTAGAGGTAGATAAGACTGATCTAGAATAATGTGTAGGGGATACATATGTTATGGTTTACAAAGAAAAACAGTTCCACCTAACTATTATTGTTATTATCAATATAATTATTTAAGAGTAATTTGGTTTTATCGTACAGAAAGAACATTCTCGGAAATTTCTTAATGCATATTGAGCAGATAACAAAGCCCATTGAAGGAGACATTCTTTTTCGATGTTAGATGCTTTATATCTGATTTCCAATTTTTTAATAAGAAACTGATAAATTAAAAATGATGATTGATGTTGAATGTCAGTTGGACACTAAATACTTTTCAAATTTCGTCTTTGGCGAAATTTATTACCTATGAAATTACTGTGAGAACACCAGGGAGTATACGTTTCCCCTCGTATACATCTATTTCACTTTTTACCTAATTATCATTTAGAATTTACATTTTCGTCGGCTTATAATACTCCGGCTCTTTGTGATTTTTTATAAGGCTAGTATGCTATAAGTTTCAGCTTAAAGTGCATAAAATATTCCCCAAAATTTTAGATTGTATCCCAATTACTATTTGATAATTTCTACTAGCATAAACAGCAGTATTATGATATGCAAATAAAGAATTCTCTGCCTTTTCCCATATATTTAAACTCTGTACTGAGATATAAAATCAGTTATGATCTCAGGTGACATACAGTTATATTGGACCTACAATAAAAAAAGAGATAAAAAACACTAAAAGAAACATATTCACCAATGTTACTTTCTTTTTTGACCCCTTTGACCCCTTATATCTCGAAACCCATAAAAGATATAAAAATACCTGTATGTTGGGAGACTACTGCAATCGGATGAAAAATTAAAAAAAATCTATTTTGATGGCAGCGGGGCATAACCCTAAGCACCTCATATGAATGCACAATCGTATAAGGAGTAAGAATATATATGGTTATAGGGTGGGGATCTCAAGGGTTTCAAAGTTACTATATTGAGGTATGGTATACCCTCTGTACGTCCTCCATTTACATCAATGAATGCATCTTCCTGGAGGAAATATTGGTCGGCGACACACCGCCTTTGTTATATACATATATACCTAAAGGCATAAGCCTAGGTAAAAAGACAACATAGTTTTGACCTGGAGAAGCTTCACTGACCTTACAAGTCAAAGGGCAAGGCAATGAAGGTCACAATGGTACGTGACACACCGCCTCATGGGGTTACACCTAAAGGCAAAAGTGTATAAGCTAAAGTCAAAAGACAAAAAGGTCACCTTTGGCAAGGAAATACTATAATTCTAGCCATAATTGGACCTTGTCGGAAACGACAGCTATCCCCGCACTCCCCACATTTTGTATCCCTTTTCACAATTATACCTTTGAATACAGGCCCAAATTTTTGAAAATTAAAATTCTGAAACCTTATTGCACAACTGCATACAGTGTATATGTAGAAATAAAATGTATAAAATAAAAAATGAAAAAAACTTATAATTCACAATTTTTGAAATTCGACCCCTAAAGGCCCCACTTTTTGAAAATCAAAATTTTAAAACCTTATTGCACATCTATATACAGTGTGTGAGAATACCGTAAAGAAATTAAATACATAAAATGAAAAATGAAAGAGGAGTTTAGGTCACAAGCTTAAATTCCCAATTTTCAAAATTCAACACCTGTGGGCCCCGAGATCTGAATATCAAAATTCTAAAACCTTATTGAACATGTACATATAGTCTGTGACATTATTGTATAGAACTCAAATGCATAAAATGAAAAATGAAAGGGGAGTTTAGGTCACAAGCTTAAATTGCCAATTTAAGAAATTCGACACTCTGTGGGCCCCAATTTTTGAAAATCAAAATTCTAAAACCTTATTGCGCATCTAAATACAGTATGTGACAATCCTTTATATAAATTAAATACAGAAAATGAAAAAGCTTAAATTCGCAATTTTCGAAAATCGACCCCAGTGGGTCCCAATTTTTGAAAATCAAAATTCTAAAACCTTATTTCACATCTACATACAGCTTTTGATAATACTGTATAGAAATTAAATGCATAAAATGAAAAATAAAAGAGGAGTTTAGGTCACAAGCTTAAATTCCTAATTTTCAAAATTCGACCTCTTTAGGGTGCAAATAATGGCAATTTTTGAAAATGAAAATTATAAAACCTTATTGCACATCTACATACCATATGTGACAATACTGTATAGAAATTAAATGGATAAGGTTAAAAATGAACGAGGGGTTTAAATCACAAGAAAGTGTGACGGACGGACGGACGGGCGGACGGGGTCGATAACAATTTTTACATTTTTGCTGTTTCTATGGCAATGGCAGCCATGTTTTAAATTCCAAAGTCATGTGCACAACTTCACATGGTCTTTACCATTATGGTTCCATCCATATCCGTACAATAACAATATGTCACCCAATTTCGTTGGGGGTGATATAATAATAATAAAAAGAAATATTACTAAAACAATATGTCTCCCTTCCTTGAAGGGGGGTACATACTAAAGGGCTTCGCTAAGCGTAGAATGATAATACCGCAACATGTTGACCGGTAAAGAGCATAGAAATTTAAGCTTTACACAATAAAGTGTTTGATATAAATATAATATACATTATACAGAAATATTGGACCTTCCACAAAAACCAGATGAAAAACAAAATAAAATTTAGAATTCCAGCTACCTTGCTTTTGTGACCCCTTTAACCACCAGTACCTCAATAAAGGGCTTCCATATCAATCCCAGCCTATATTTCATATGGGGACCACTGTGCTAAAATGTTATAAGGAAACGTTTAATAGAACAAAATTAAATGAGCGGAAACCCAACGGTCAATTGCTTTTCGTGTTGGAAGAATTATGTTTATATTATGTTTTTAACTATTACCCCTGGCAATAGTTCTTTTCGCAGACAAATTCTATTGGACAACGTCACGATAGTGGGCGTGTCAATAAAATTTTAATGGTTTCGATTTTGTCCATAACTGTAAGTAATCACTCGGTCTTCGACATTTCGAAAAAATTTGCAATTTTCGGTATAATAAAAAAATTATTGAACAACTGTTTCGGAATATAGCAATTTTATTGGTCCCGAAACTATTTTCCCGACGCATCAGCGGAGGAAATAGTCAATATGTCGGGTGATTAATAAAACTGTATAATGATTCCAACTCAACAATAGAGGAAACATGAACCAAAATACCTTTAATCTTTAATCTTTTTAGTATAAAAAATACATCTAAAGCGGAAAAATATGATTTTTTCATTTTTTATTAAATTAATTTTTCAATATGATATCTGATCAAGATAGCGACATGAAATAAAATATTCTTTTCTAATCTGATGGACTAGTTTTAGTAAATTTACCACCTTAATTAAATATTAACTTACCTTTCGTTCTCACTTCACATTAATGTCCTTAATATGTAACAGGTACAAGGAAAAGGTGACGCAGAATGGGAGGATCCAATAATTTAGCAATTCAGATATTCCCCATAAACATGATAAATTACCACAACAAAAGAGATAACATAAACTATCTACATTTATATTACGGATTAAATTCTAAACAAAATCTTTCTAATCTTTTCTTATTTTTCTCTCCCGCACAATAAACATGTGTATATCTCAAAGTATATAATATTTACTGTGAACAAGAAGTTAAATTAATATATCGAGATTGTGATAAAATAAACAAAACTAAACTGTCCTTATACTGTTTCATTCTGTATACAGTCATGGGAACTAAGGGGAGTGGACTTTAAAACTTTATAAATAATTTCGTAATTCATGTATTCCCCATAAACACGGTAAATTACCACAACAAAACAGATGACGTAAACTATCTACATTTATATTACGGATTAAATTCTAAAAAAAATCTTTCTAATCTTTTCTTATTTTTTTCTTCCGCACAAATAAATATGTGTAGATCTCTAAGTATATAATATTTACTGTGAACAAGAAGTTAAATTAATATATCGAGATACAAGGGAGAGAACCTTTATGTTACTTCTGTGGGATTATTATGTGTAGGAAAATAGACGTGTCTATAAATAAAACTAACGTGGTATAGAGTCTGAATATTTCGATATCTTTTTGCAATTTAGATAAATTCAGCTTTTGTTTTTCGAAAAAATAACTACATCGAATGTATTGTTATCAACATGGTTATTATTTTAAATGAGTAAAATACTCAAATATTATTTTCAAATGTTATTTATCTTGAAATTTCTTTGTGGTGATTTGAAAAAAAACAGAACTTATCTTTAAATGATTTTTCGGATATCGTGAGAAAATATTTCATTCAGTAAATGTGAAAAAAAACATTATTCATATTCTCATTAGTTTGTTAGATATAGTTTCCTTACCTTATAAACGAGGTTGCCATATTAAAATATTTGTTTTGTCAACATTAATACACATGAAAAAACAAGGATTATGATTGGTTGATAGTTTTTTATTTATAACTTCCCGGTGAGAAATTTAATATACCCCTACAATGATATATTTGTTAAAAAACAAAGTCAAATGAAAAATCCCCCAATCATCCAAATCGATGGATATTTCCAGAGTTTCAGAGAAGAAGATCTTGGGAAATTTTACCATTTTCACTAAAATTTCTTTGTCATTCTTATATGTATCATATGTAAATTCGAATTTCGTAAGAGGTTTTATTACAAGCAATCAAGGTACTGCAACTAAATTCACAGAGGATACTTTAAATTTATCTCAAGGAAAGAAAATTCTGTAAATTCAGTACTTTCCGTCTTTATACTGAATGTTATTTCGTCTTTGTAAACCATTTGAGCCATACATATACATATACACGAGATCGATCTTTTGGTAAATTTATTTAATTTTTTCGTGTGAGGAAGTTTATTTTCATACAAAAATCAAAACAAGTTCGATAAGGACTTCCGTATTCGAATTGAATATGAATATGTTATAAATATGAATGAAATGATTAATTTTTAGAAACAAGACCTCTTACAAAACATTTAAAAGTTATATTCATTAATCTTCTTGTCAGACAAAAAGGAAGAAGTCAATAAACGTAGATAGTTGAACACGTGCTCTAAAACTTAGGCCATATCCAGATTATGTGTTACAATATTTGTCAATATGATTTAAGAGTCGAAAATTAGAGTAATTTCGGTTCAAATTGTTTGTATGATATATAACTGATTACCAGCACTCTTATCTGTAAATTAAATTGAATTTCCCGTGCCTTCGCTGCTGTGCATTTACTTTTAATGTCCATACACTTGGTTTTTAGGGGGAAGGCTAGGATGAACCTTTAAATAAAAAGGCAACATCTGGATTTCGGGAAAATACAAAGGCAAGACCTGTATCAGTCATGAAGGTTTTTTGTTTAAAGGAAAATAAAAATTTAGGACCAAACTTTCGGCGAAAAAAATAGGCAGATCTAATATTCCAGCCTAGCCCGACTCAAAATACAGCCTTCTTTAAGAGGCAAGTAGTTATTGAATAGAATTATCAATTTATAAACGATATAATTCGATGAATTACTGTATGCTGCCTCAATTGAAATTTAGTTCTTGGAAGTATTTTCAAGTTTTGAGTATTTTGGCTCGGCTCGTGTATCGCAAGTTTTGAGTACTTTGGCCCGTGCTAATACTCTGAATTGCTAGTTTCATATGATTGGCTTATCAAAACATCCAGTGCTGGAGTAAATATATATATAGTGAGGGAATTTATATCAAATTTTATTGAATTGCTTCTTACTATTTACTCAAAACTCATGTCTACATTGTGGACTCGTATGACCACTGTTGATGAAAAAAAGCAAAAAGCACCAATAAGCTTTTGCGAGATGATCTTTGAAGACTGGGACCCTCTAATTAGTCTTCAGACTGTTTCAGGAAAGAGTGTAACTAATGGAAAGTAATTAGCTGGAAGAGATGTTTGACATGCTATAAAATTAATATTCGATAACACAACTTGCGGGCGTTCCAAAAACTTTCACAAATAATTTACTCTTTGTACAGATTAGGGACCAACCATTTGGTTTTTAGGGGGCAGGCTAGGATGAACCTTTAAATAAAAAGACAACATCTGGATTTCGGAAAAATACAAAGGCAGACCTGTGTCAGTCATGAAGGTTTTTTGTTTAAAGGAAAATAAAAATTCAGGACCAAAATTTCGGCGAAAAAAATAGGCAGATCTAATATTTCAGCCTAGCCCCCTCACCTCGCCACTACAAATCGAACTTAAATGAAAAATAAATCCTCGCAGTCCAGAGGTCAGAATATTATTTTCTGGTTGCAACAAAAATCTAAATTTTACATACTTCCTATAGTGTATCTTAATAAACAAAATAATTATGTGAATATATATAGATTCTCCTTCAAGTACGAGTGAGTTATGGAATTTCACAACCCGAGATAGTTTAATTTTCGACTTTCAACACAGGAGCCTTTAGCGAGCGTGTTAAAATCTAAAATTTAACTATTGAGGGTGGAGAAATTCCATAACTCACGAGTAAATTGAAAGAGAATCTGTTTCTCCTATGATTTTCGACAAAAACTTCAAGAAAATGTCGTTGCTATGTAGTTTGTTTACATAGACATCATTTCGGGACTTCTCTAGTTTATCGTTCTAATAACTGTAGAAAAAAGGGCGGTAATTCCCACATAGAAATTTAATCACCGGGAAGTGGTTAAAGATATTATGTATTTTTATCCCACCGATCAAACACGTCAGGAATAGGAGAAATGCAATTAAACAACATATAATTTATCAAGGCCCCGTTCACCATACATAAATAAATGAAGGATTGCGATTAGAAGTGTGAATCTATTCGTAACCCCTTTTCATTTATTTTTTAATTATTTGTTATATTGCACTTTACTTAATCTATCTTCCTCGGAGTTTTAACGTCACTGTATATATACTTATTGTAACGTTGTTCATAGTTGCGACTCTACATTATACAGAAATAAAATGCATAAATTCAAAAACAAAAGAAGAGCTTACAATACAAGCGTAAATTGACATTTTTTTTCAAAAATCGACGCCTTCGGGCCCCCATTTCAGAAAATTAATTTCTTACACATATTTTGCGCAGCTACATATATTGTAGGACAATACTATATATAAATAAAATGCATAAATTGCAAAATGAAATAGTTTAGGTCACAAGCTTTTATTGACAATTTTTCAATATCCGTCCCCATTGCGTCCCAATTTTAGAAAATCAAATTCAAAAACCTTACTGCGCATCTGCATACGGTGTATGAAATTCTACAGAAATAAAATGCATAAATGGAAAAATGAAAAATGGGTTTACGTCACAAGTTCAAATTGACAATTTTTCGATTTGTTTTTATTACTACGTTTTTTACTATGTAAAACTGTATTCACTAAAGTAACTGTTCAATTGCTTTTCAAGTTGGAAGAATTATGTTTATGTTATGTTTTTTAACTATTACCCCTGGCAATAGCTAGTTCTTTTCGCAGACAAATTCTATTGGACAACGTCACGGTAAATGGGCGTGTTTTTTGACAACGTCAGGATAGTTGGCGTGTCAATAAAATTTTAATGGTTTCGATTTTGTCCATAACTGTAAGTATTCACTCGTTTTTTTTCGACATTTCGGAGAAATTTGCAATTTTCGGTATAATAAAACAATTATTGAACAGCTGTTTCGGAATATAGCAATTTTATTGGTCCCGAGACTATTTTCCAGACGCATTAGCGGAGGAAATAGTCAATATGTCGGGTGATTAATAAAATTGTATAATGATTCCAACTCATCAATAGAGGAAACATGAACCAAAATAGCAGTGTTTTATTTATTAAAGGAATTCAAAGGGTTTCATACGTGGATATTGCTGTCCACGTGGAAAATATCATAATACGTGAGAAGTTCATCTTGGTGTCATCCACTGTAAACACCATTATTTGATATGTTATGTTTATGTTATGTTTATATGCCCCTTTGTGGACCCATAGTTTGGACTAATAAATCTTTAATCTTTAATCTTATTAGAATAAAAAATACATCCAAAGCGGAAAAACATATGATTTTTTTAATTTCATTTTAAATTAATTTTTCAAAATGATATTTGATCAAGATAGCGACATGAAATAAAATATTCTTTTCTAATATTCTTTTCTAATCTGATGGACTAGTTTTAGTAAATTTACCACCTTAATTCAATATTAACTTACCTTTCGTTCTCATTTCACATTAATGTCCTTAATATGTAACAGGTACAAGGAAAAGGTGACGCAGTATGGGGGGGGGGGGGGGGGGGTCCAATAATTTCGCAATTTCAGGTATTCCCCATAAACATGATAAATTACCACAACAAAAGAGATGACGTAAACTATCTACATTTATATTACGGATTAAATTCTAAAAAAAAAAAATTCTAATCATTTCTGATTTTTCTCTCCCGCACAAATAAACATGTGTAGATCTCAAAGTGCGTAATATCTACTGTGAACAAGTAGTTAAATTAATATATCGAGATTGTGATAAAATGAACAAAACTAAGCTGTCCTTAAACTGTATCATTCAATATACAGTCATGGGAACTAAGGGACGAGATCAAAAGTTCAATGCAGGATAAAAAAACTTAATTCAAATAGTTTGGGGGGGGGGGGGGGGGGTAAAAATCGCTGCAAGTTTTTTGATCCGACATCGATTTTCGGATTGAAAAGTACGGATTCAAGTGATGTCCAAGTCAATATACAGAACAAGCATACATTTTTGAGGAAAAACAGGAACCATGATACAAAAAGTATACTCTCAAAGCATATGCCCATATTGGTCAATTTTTCCCAAATTAAGTTAAGAGGGGGTGGGGGGGGGGGGGGGGGGGGGTCAGTGAAAAAACTATGTGAATTAAGTTTTTTATCATACATTGAACGTTTGATATCGTCCCTAAGTGAAGTGGTTTTTCAGAACAAACTTAATGCGCATGCGCCGTCCTATGGACGAAACCAGACGCAGTCCTCGTCATGGTCCTAAGAACAGTCATTAGGACCGTTTATGTGGTCAAGTTAACTTTATACAGATATTATGACCAACGGACCAGTCATAATCTCTGGTCTAGTCAACTTGGAACGGTCATAATCTCTGTTTCAAATGTCTACTTGAGGGTGGTGTTTCACATGATCCGTACTGTATATTTTAATCCATACCCAGTATGGACGTTACCAAATTGACGTAGGAGTCGGGATGCAGAAATGATTAGTTATCCCCTTTTTGACTGGAAGGGAGAACATCTGGATCATGTCTTAGAGGTAGCTCATTTGCATGGAAAAAATAAAGTAACGCTGAAATAATGTTCAACCGAAGCCAAATTGTTTATTTCAGTTACATTTCCAAAGGTTATTTTTTCCTGTGGGTTATCGCCTCTTGTACATGTAACACTCTGTGTGCCAGAGGGTATACTAATATAGAATATTAAATTTTGAATAGGGTTAAATAAATGACTTACCGTGAACTGCTGTTGAAATGTAAAAACATATGGCACACTATAATCAAACTTCAAACACAATTTAATTGGTTCACCTGGCTTAACCAGCAAACGACACGTTGCATGGTTTTTTTTTCAGAATATAAATAAAGACACTAATTAGTACAGCATGTAATTTTTGTATTTCAAAACCCACAGAACTCTCTAAACCATTTCACCTATAAACGATAGTAGTCTAATTGAGATACTATTAAATAAAATCACATTTGCTTTTGATTTTTTTTACAAAGTTCTAAAAATAGCGTGTACAACAAAAGATTATTAGGGGTCATTTCAAAATGTTGATATTAAATGTTTTGTCTGTGTAACTGATGGGGCTAGCTCAGTGTCCCATTCTGGGCGTGTAGTGGCTAGTACTTCACCCTAGTTTCGACCATAAGGGATACACTTAATGTATATGTTGAAATGGCTATGAAAACGTAAGAAAGTTAACAACAAAATATTTATTTGACTAAATAACAATTGTAAATTCAATACGACTTTAAATAACAATATTAATAAACAAGTCAAATAGCACCTTCTTATAGAAGTTAAATATAAATTATGTAAAATGTCTTAATCCTCAGCAAAAGCTTCAAAAGTATATTATCTTACTTATAAAAGGTAAACTATATATAAATTCCAAAAGAGGATAAAGATATATGGCCTCGCGTTGTGTCTCCAAAATAAGTACAAAAAATATGAGATAGTGATCACCTATGTGTCTTGAGACGGTCCCTTTAATCAACAAGAAATTGACATACATTGTAAGGTCGAGATCTGGGACGTGTCGCTCCTGAGTATTCCTGGTAGAATTATTATAATTCCGTAGGGAGAGAGTGACCTGGCTACAGGTCGTCTCAATCTGCAACTGATTCGGAACCTAAAACTCACCTTATTTATACTCGGAGAAACAATAGAACCGAAAACCTTGACCATGTTGACCGACAATATCAAGTAAACAACGGGGAAAACGTGAGAGTTGTGAATGTATTTTTAGAACTTAAACATGTATTGGTCAAAACTGACCACTAGCAATCATGAATATAAAATGGAATGGCACTGGCACTTCCGGTTAACAACGTGAACATCGAAGGAGAAATTTTCATAAATATTTACTAAACTGAAACTGCAATATAAAAATACGCGAATGCAACGTTTCAATCCCTTGATAAGGAATACGTTCATATGTTTAAAGCTTGCATATTCGGTCTATTAAACTAGTACCTAAAACCAACTCTACTACATTCCTCCCCCCTTAAAAGAGCAATTTTACCGTCAAAATTGATCATCAGAAACGAATGTAAATTTAACGAAAAAAATAAGCTGATGAAAGATATCAAAAATGAAATATCAGTAAAAAAATCATACAATTATCAAATAAACACAGTAAAGTTAAGTTTCAAAATGGAATGGTAAATGTCACTGCATTGAAGTTTTTCTAACAGGTCCTGGAGGTCGAAACGTTCTGACAAAATGCTCGCTCCTGAGGATAGGGCTTCTTCTTGGCGGTTGCGTTGAGCCCGTTCCTTCTCCTGTTGTATGATTACCTTGTTTTCCTCCTTTGATCCAATCCTTGGCAATACAGCATCGGCGGGCGGAATGTACGCGTCATTTTCCACCGACATTGGAATAATGTTTCGTTCCTCCTTTTCTTTATGTTGTGACTTAAGGTGTTGCCGGCATTTAGTTTTGGTGGGAAACACTCTCCTGCATGACTTGCATTTAAAAATCTGCCTCCTACGCTGATGGACGAACTGCCAGTGTTTAATCAGATCCCTTAGGTTGTGATACTTAAACAAGGATGAACAACGCTTCACCACGCAATACTGGCCTACCGGATTGAAAATTGGCTGTGACGGCCTGATCACCTCGTGGTGGAACTGTTACAGTTCCAGCGAGTCAGGGGTCAGATCTAGGACATCATCCATCTGAAACTATACAAAAATACTATTAATATTCCAATAGACATTATTTTACAACACAATCTCATTCATAATATCATGTTAGTTAATAATTACATGAATTATTCAAATATTCAGACACAAACATATATATATATATATATATACACATATCAAATAGCTTATTATGTACAAGAACCATTTGTCTAATAATTCAGGTATAAAAAACTGAACAAAAATAATATTAAAAATAAAAAAGAAAAGAAACCCACACGAGTTACAGTTATGGAGAGTACCTATCCCGAGGTTTCACTACTCTCCCTGTGCGTGTGCGCACTGGAACCGGTGTACTATAACCACCAGGCGTAAACTGAGTTTCATCGTCTATGTTTGACAAATCGACACTTGCGTCGGGTATTACTGCAGTATTTTCTGTTATAATATTTGTGTCAGATGAATTTGTTAACTGTAAAAGCCAGTTTTCAGGTAAATTTCTACCCAAGTAAGGTTTCAAGTGATCTACATGTACAATAATTGGATTCGTGTTTGCCTCTTTTTGTATCAAGTAGGTAACTTCTGAAAGTTTGTCTAGAATAAGATATGGACCTGTCCATCCAAGACCTAAAGTTTGGTTTATTTTTGGAGGGTACCACCTCCAGACCCATGAATTTGGCTCATATGACCTAGCTTTCAAGCCTCTATCATAATACAGTTTTTGGCGTCTTGCCGCATGCCCTGAGTGTTCATACACTAGTGAAAAAGCATTTCTTAAAGAATTTTTAACCCATTCGACATATTCTATAGGACAGAAATCATCCTGTCCGGCGGGAAGTCCGAACATCAAGTCTACAGGACATCTAATTTCGCGTCCCAGCATTAAACTGTTGGGTGTACACTTAGTTGTTGAATGAGCAGTACTTCTATACGCCATCATGATATAGGGAATATGATCATCCCAATCGTTTCAATGTGTATTAACAAAAATGGACAACATCTGTTTAAGGGTTCTATTATATCTCTCTACTAAACCTGAGCTCTGGGGTCTGTAAGGGGTAGAGAGAGTTTTATGTACTCCTAACTTCTGACATATTATTTGAAACAGATTCGATTCAAATTCTCTCCCTTGATCGCTATATATTTGTAAAGGACAACCAAATCTACAAATAAATTCAGTTACAACTTTGTCTGCCACCGTCATTGCCGTATGATCAGGGACTGCATATGCCTCTTTCCATTTAGAAAAATAATCCCCAAAAACAATTATAAATTCATTTTTGTTTTGGGTTATAGGAAGGGGTCCAACTATATCTATGCCTCCTCTTTCCATAGGGGCGGTACTCTGAGAAGGTTTTAAAGGGGATTTCCCTAAACCAGGTCCTGGCTTACCACGGGCACAAAGGTCACAATCTAAGCACCACTGTTTAATGTCTTCTGTCATTCCAGGCCAATAAAACCGATTTCGTATTACAGTTAAAGTTCTATCTTTTCCAAAATGACCTGCAATTTTATTATGATGTAATTGGTGAAAAATTATCTCCCTTATTTGAGGAGCGGCAATTAATTGTAAAATTTGATTCCCTTCTTTTACAAAAACTTTATATAAAATTTCATCTCTTAATTTTAGAAATTCCCACAATCCCCATAAAACTTTAGCCTCAGGGTGTAAATTTGTTATATCCTGTTTAAGTGGTTTTTCTTCTGACGACAGCTTAAGTCTTAAAATATCACCAATGGCAGAATCATTTTCCTGCATAATTTTAATTTCTTGAAGACTCCAAAAATCTAACCAATTTGGCTCTAATTTTTGAACCGGAGAAGTTTGAATTACAGTGCTAACTATAGATTCTAATAACTCGTTTTCCTCAGCCTCGACTGCAAGACAGTTTCCTGAGTGAGCTTGATTACAAACTCTGCAATCAACTTTTCCCTCAGTCTGACTTCGAAAAGATGGGTTAGATTTTGGATAGCACTGTAAACATTCTTCCCGTTTACATTTACGAATTGGCATTCTTGATAATGCATCTGCGTTGGTGTGTAAGCTCCCTTTTAGATATTGAATTTCAAAATTGTAGTTGTCTAGTATATTAATCCACCTGGCCACCATACCCTCGGCCTCTATGAAATTTCGAAGCCATGTCAATGAAGCATGATCAGTTCTTATGATAAATTTTCGGCCCCACAAATAGAGCCTGAATTGCTTAACAAAAGTTACTACTGCTAGTAGTTCTTGTTTTGTTACGCAGTAATTTCTTTGACTTTTATTTAAAGTGCGACTGGCATAAGAAATGACTTTTTCTGAACCCTCTTGTACCTGCGATAGTACCGGGCCCATCCCTGTTAAACTTGCATCCGTATCTAGGATAAACGTACCTTCATCATCAGGGAATGTTAAGAGTGGAGCTGAAGTTAGCATATTTTTTAACTTATAAAAAGCTACATTACATTCCTCTGTCCATTGAAACTGTTGGTTTTTTTCTAGTTAATTTTACTAAAGGACTAGCTATTGAAGAAAAATTCTCTAAAAATTTTCTAAAATATCCTGCAAATCCCAAAAAACGTTTTATTTCTGATACATTTTTAGGTTGCGGACAGTTTTTGACACACTCTATTTTAGTAGGGTCACACTGAATACCCTTTTCTGAAACTAAATGTCCAAGAAACGTTAATTCTTTTCTAAAAAGAAAACATATGGATGGTTTTAATTTTAAATTGGCTTCTTTCAAACATTCGAAAACAAGCTTGTGATTTTCTAAAGCTTCCTCAAAACTTTTCCCAAAAATTATAATATCATCTAAATAGCATAAACAGTGTCGCCACTGTAATTTTCCCAAAATGGTTCAATTAATCTTTGAAAAGTTTGAGCAGCTGAGTTAAGTCCCATGGGCATTACTCTAAACTGAAAAAGTCCTGAAAGCCGTTTTCGGTCTATCCGATTCTTCACACAACACTTGCCAGTAACCATGGCAACAGTCTACGGTGGACATCCATTTAGCTCCCATTAAAGAGTCTAGACAGTCATCAATTTTAGGTAAAGGATATCCATCAGGGTCGCCTAGGGCGTTAACTTTACGGAAATCTACGCAAAATCTAATTGAGCCATCCTTTTTCTTAACTAGGCAAATTGGACTAGGCCATGCACTATTGCTAGGTTCTATAACTCCCTTTTTTAACATAGATTCAAATTCCTTTTCAACTACAGGTTTAAAGCATTAGGTATGCGTCTAGGAGGAATCTTAACAGGTTAAGCTGAACCAGTACTTATTTTATGTTTTACAATGTCAGTTTGACCGAGCTGTCCATTAGGTCCTACAAAAATATCTTGCAATTTTATTAATAATTTCTCTAATTTTTGTTTATTGTCAAGAGTTAACTCAGAAGATTTTTGTAACAATTCCTCTAAATGTTTTGGTAAACCTTCAACAGTTTCATTGACATCTGAACTACTTGGGTCAATCTGATTTATTAACTGAACAGTGTCTATAGTCCCTACTGTTACATTTTTCTTTAATTTAACTGACTTATCATTAATGTTTAACACTGAGAGCACTACTTCTCTTTTTGAAGTATCATTTAATGTTTTTGCAAAAAGTAAACCTTTTTTTTCTGTTGTAATATTTTATCTGGTTCGATAATTCCAAATTTATCTCGGTAGTTTCCCTCTATGTAACCTTTTATCAAAATTTCTGACTGAGGGGGGAATAACTCTATTTTCATAAAGTTTAACTCTTGCACATGTATCACTGTTGTGCTTTTTAAGTTTAATCATTTGCTGCCCTATAACTAATTTAGCTTCTGATAATTTTAAATCACATTTTTGATCTTGCAAGAAATCCATTCCAATAATATCCTTAAGTGTTCCTAGCTTTGTTATCATAACATTTTGTCGAAAATTGGATTGGTCGATTTTTATGTTGACTTATACTTGACCTTTAATGGGCATTTTACTGCCATCAGCTGCAAAATTATCAAACTCAAATCTTTCTAATGTTTTCATTTCAGGCCCCATTTGTGACGAACTGGCTGATTCGTAGGCCTCCGAACCAGCCTGTTCTATTCCCCCGATACAATAGATTTCCTTTTAGCAAGTTTCTCCCTCATCTCTTTTAACTCATCGTCTTTATGAAGCATCTAGTTTGTATGTGGCCTTTTTTCTGACAGTATTTACATGTTATTATTAATCTCCTTGCATTTTGAAAACTAGGTTTCACAGAAGTATTTTCATCCGAATTTTCTTTTTCAGATTCACAGACTGCAGTTTTAGCATTCTCATTTATCAATTCCTGAACAATAATATTCGTTATTTTCTTATCAAGATTTGAATTTTCAGATTTATTAACTGCGTATGTATGATATGTGACTTCCTCAGAGAATTGAGGTTTTCTTATATTCTCGATAGGACCTTCAAAGCCTTCATACTCAATAGCATATGAAATTGCTTGATCTAGAGTTTTTGGTCTGTTTAATAATTGAACATAGCGTTTTAAATCACGGTTTCCTATTCCCTCTACAAATTGATCTACAACTAAATCTTCAATTGAAACTAAATCTAATGTTGGATAAGCTTGTGAAGCCAAACGGCGTAAAGCGTAATAGGATTAAATCTCTGACTTAACATTCTTTTGATAAATTCAAAATCATTTAATTGATAAGAATTTAATTCACTGATAGTTCTTTGGGCTATTCCCCTTAAAGACATGATCAACTGTTGGGCTCGTTCATATTGATCCCAACCATTCCACTGTGCGACTTTTTCATATTGAATTATGTAGTCTACCCAATCTGTGTTTTTACTATCGAAAGTATCTGGCTCTTTTTGTTTCCTTACAGGATTTGCTCTCTGAAAATTTGGATTGTAAAAACCTTGCGTTTGCATGTTAAATGGAAGAGACATTCCGGGATAAGTAGGATGCCATACCGGTATATTAGTTGTAGAATGAGTAGGCCAATCAATGTTGATTTGCAGGAAAACCTATTGGTTGGTTCATGGTCTGCGGTACCATATTATTAATGTTTGGAACCATTGGGTTACTCATGGGTTGGCCATGGGCGTTATTAAATGTAGGGCCCATCTGATTGTACCTAGTTTGTCCTACTACAGGGTTATAAAACGCATGATTCATCGGATTATACCCGTGTTGTCCTACTGCAGGGTTATTAAATGCATGATTCATCGGATTATAACCGCGTTGTCCTACTACAGGATTATTCCAAGTTGAACCATTTGCTTGTGCAGGTGCGATAGAAATTTGGCTAGGTGGGTTCACAATCTGTGAAGGCATACCCTGAGTTAAATGAGAACTAGCTAAAAAAGTAAGGCTAGAAAAATTGTCCCTATTTTGATCAAAACTACTAGATATTGTACTAGTCTGTTTCATTGGATCAAAATTGGAACTCTGAGAATAAATTGGAACGCTATGACCAATATTGGATTTGTAAAAATGCAGGAGTTTGTGAAACATGATCAAAATTAACAGTTAAATGAGTATCTATTGGATATGGAGCTCTTGAGACATGTTTAAAATTATTAATGCTATTGGTTAAACAAGTATCCCTGGGGTATGGAGCTCGTATTTGGGGTAGTTTATAAAATGTATCATCAATTAGCTCCCTTTGGTCATTATCAGCATAACAAGAAGTTCTGTCCTGATATGGAACATTAACTGGACCAGAAACAGGAGCTTGATTAAATGAACTATTTGGAACCCGATTTTCCCTTGTTCTAGGGTATCCATACTCATGACTATAAACCAAAGATTCTTTACAACTTGTCCCTGGATTTTGTAAAATACCCCTTGCAGTATTGCATGTATCTATTGGGATTGAAGTGGTGAGTAAAGGAGTACTTGTAATGTAGGCAGATGTACCAGGTGTGTTTTGTAATTCTGTAGACTCTATTTCAGGAACGGTCTTGTCGCCATACGACTCAGAGGGCATAAAAGTTTGGTTTTCCCTATACGACTCGGGTGGCATAAGAGTTTGTGTACTCATTTCATGACCTTTGGTGATTTTTTTTTCATGTACCTGCAAAGCCTGAACCTTAGGACTGACTATTTCTTTCCTAGAAAGCTAAGTAAAGGAAACCTTTCATCTAAAAAGCTAAATTTTTGCCTTTGTGGCTCTTTCATACTTCTGTAACCAGTATCATGAACGGATGTCTCACGATCAATATATGTGGGTGATTTTAAAGCAGGCTCTATATAAAAAGGCGTTTCCGGCACAGTTTTCCTAGGACTAGAAGACGGGAGGGTATATAAAAAAGACCCGTAATCTTTATCATCTGAACATGAAGAATATCTATCAAAATCCTTATTGTCAGGTTGACATAGAGAAAAAAAAATATTGTCTTTACCATGGGCCATATTAACAAGACTTGTTGAACAGCAAAAATAAACAGTTCAAGAGTAAAAATAATTTATCAAAAATTTATCAAAAATTTCAAAAGAAAAAAAAAACTAAACTTTCTAACACATACAAGCAAAATGTATCCTGGTCACGGCACCATTTGTAACTGATGGGGCTAGCTCAGTGTCCCATTCTGGGCGTGTGGTGGCTAGTACTTTACCCTAGTTTCGACCATAAGGGATACACTTAATGTATATGTTGAAATGGTTATGAAAACGTAAGAAAGTTAACAACAAAATATTTATTTGACTAAATAACAATTGTAAATTCAATACGACTTTAAATAACAATATTAATAAACAAGTCAAATAGCACCTTCTTATAGAAGTTAAATATAAATTATGTAAAATGTCTTAATCCTCAGCAAAAGCTTTAAAAGTATATTATCTTACTTATAAAAGGTAAACTATATATAAATTCCAAAAGAGGATAAAGATATATGGCTTCGCGTTGTGTCTCCAAAATAAGTACAAAAAATATGAGATAGTGATCACCTATGCGTCTTGAGACGGTCCCTTTAATCAACAAGAAATGGCCATACCTTGTAAGGTCGAGATCTGGGACGTGTCGCTCCTGAGTATTCCTGGTAGAATTATTATAATTCCGAAGGGAGAGAGTGACCTGGCTACAGGTCGTCTCAATCTGCAACTGATTCGGAACCTAAAACTCACCTTATTTATACTCGGAGAGACAATAGAACCGAAAACCTTGACCATGTTGACCGACAATATCATGTAAACAACGGGGAAAACGTGAGAGTTGTGAATGTATTTTTAAAACTTTAACATGTATTGGTCAAAACTGACCACTAGCAATCATGAATATAAAATGGAATGGCACTGGCACTTCCGGTTAACAACGTGAACATCGAAGGAGAAATTTTCATAAATATTTACTAAACTGAAACTGCAATATAAAAATACGCGAATGCAACGTTTCAATCCCTTGATAAGGAATACGTTCCTATGTTTAAAGCTTGCATATTCGGTCTATTAAACTAGTACCTAAAACCAACTCTACTACATCTGTTCAAAGTCGTTTCTTTCTTTTTCTGTTATATTTTCTTTTCTCCTGTGTTTTGTTTTTTGTCTTTATTTTGTTTTGTAAAAGATATTAAATGCTTGCTTCAATATAAAACAAATGAATTTCCATTAACTGCTGATTGTTGAGCAGTTGCCTTTGTAAGAATCATATGTGAGTCACTGGTGCTTGAGGACAGGACCCTGTCTTGGGCCCCTCATAGTCCCCCTCCCTTTATTAGCATAAATATCAGCTTTTAAATTTTTACCATTTATTTGTACCATAAGGATACTAATAAACCAAATATTTACTCATAATATATATACTGAACCGCAAAAGAAACGTCGCCTTTTCAAAATGTTAGCAAAATTCAAAATAAATATTAATTAATGATTTTTATATAATCAGTATTACGATTACATCACCAGGTAAGATTAAATTACCTGTGAATTAAATTTTCGGTTGAATAATTTTCAGTTGATATCGTAGAGCGACCGTACCTAAAACCGCTCGTGGGACACACTTGGCGGTAATTTTTCTTAAATCTTAAATGTTCGTGAAATTCATGCTCCTTTATGGGTATAAAAGGCCGGAGAAAATTAAAGAGTGTTAGTATCAGTGTTGACACAGAAGTTATGCCACGTCTGACTCCACAACAGAGAGAACAGGCCATTGGTCGATTGGATGCTGGGCAATCTGCCAGAGTTATTGCCAACGACTTCAACTGTGCTGTTCGAACAATTGAACGTCTACGGACACGGTACAATGCAACAAACAGCACAAATGACCGTCCACGGAGTGGTAGACCCCAAGCCACTACCCCTAGACAGAATAGAGGCATTGTTCGTCACCATTTGATGAATCGGTTCACCCCAGCTGCCGAAACTGCCAGAAACACTGTTGGAACACATGGACGACCCATAAGTGATGATACGGTTCGACAATGGCGTAACATCATCTTCTCTGACGAAAGCCGTTACTGCATTTCAACAGCCGATAGCAGAACCAGAGTGTGGAGAAGACGCGGGGAACGTTACGAAGACAGCTTCATTCTGGAAACAGACGCGTGGGGAGGACCTAGCATCATGGTATGGGGTGGAATCGGCCTTAACGTTAAACTTGGTCCAGTCATCTTTCAGAACCTTGGCCCAGGCAGAGGAAATGGCGTAACAGCTGCCCGTTACATCGACCAAGTCTTGACACCCCATGTTCAGCCCCATTTCGCACGTCATCAAAACAAGACTTTCCAACAGGACAATGCACGTGCGCATACCGCAAGAGCCATAAGAGACTTCCTACAGCAGAATAACATTAATGTTATGGATTAGCCGACCTTGAGTCTAGATTTAAACCCTATTGAACATTTATGGGACGAAGTTCAAAGACGGTTGAATAATGAGCAGCCAAGTCCGACAACTGCAGCTGAACTTTCACAAGCGTTTCAGAGAGTATGGGCACGTATTCCGATGTCGTTTATTAATCGGCTCATCAACTCCATGTACCGAAGATGTGCCGCAGTAATTGGTGCCGGTGGAGGACATACACGTTATTAACGGACGTGGGAGCACAGCATTGAAAACATGTGACGTTGCGACAATTGTGACGTTTTTGTGAACATTGTAACCAAAAGACTGTAAATCATTCATTAAATTTTGTAAAAATTAATTTAAAATATATAAATGTCACTTTGAAATAAATGTATGTGAACATGTCATTTTGTGCGACGTTTCTTTTGCGGTTCAGTATATGTTTACAATCAATGCGACTATATAGCGAAGCGGAAGGCTGTCAACTTCTTTCTTAAGTCACAGGTCAGGGAAAAGTGTTTTAAAATGTTATAAAATAACACTTGCCGGTTAAAACAACAATTTCTCGCTCTCTACTGATGATAATCCTTCAAGAATATTTACATCGCATACTTATTCAATCCAATTTAAACACAATAAGATCGATTTTTCGTCGGCAATGTTGCTGTTTCTTTTGTCAGTACGACTTCGATAAACGGAAGTGGTAATCAGAAGAGTCCCAAAATATCATGTGAGAAACGAAAAGGTAAGAAATTTTAGAATTATCTATTTGACGGAAAAATTCAAATGTGAAAAAGGTTTTCCCAAGTTTTTTTACGCAAATATAGGAAAGGCAAAGAACAGGTCACTTTTTTTCAATTGGGTCGTAGAAAATCTAAAAGAGGGCAGTGATTGTCAATTATAGATCTTAAATAGAAATTAAGAAGAATGTAAATTCAGGTGGAGTTCTTGTGCTGATTACCACTTCCGTTGATCGAAGTCGTACTGACAAAAAAAAACAGCAACATTGCCAATGAAAAATCGATCTTATTGTGTTTAAATTGGATTGAATTCGTGTGGGATGTAAATATTTTAATGGGAGGGGGTGCTACGAGGGACCCAAGGCAGGGTCCTGTCCTCAAGCACCTGTGATGTGAGTAGTATATGGGGACAATTCTAGTCGCATTTGAGGAGGTGGTGCCGGATATGACGTCACCGGAACCGGAAATGACGTCACAGGAAGTGAGGTCACCGAACTGGAAATCACGTGACCGGAACCGAAAATGACCGGAAGTGGTATGCGCAACCGGAATAAGTGGATTTTCCCGGTATTTGTTTCCGGAAATGACGTCAATCTCGTGCTTGGACCCGGTTGTGCCATGGGTTGCACTCCACAAATTAATAGTACCATTTTCTATGTGAAGTAAGCTAACAAATGTCATGGTCTTGTGCCATCTTCAGAGTAAATAATACCCATATACATATATATATATTCTGAAAGGCCATTATGTTAGCATTGTTTCAATCATGATAAAATAAATAAAAAATATCCATGGAAACCTAGTTGGCATAGCAACATTTCAAAAATTGTCATAAAAAAAAGCTTTAAAAATGTTAAATTTCACTCCACTTCGGCTTAAAATTGAGGTCTGATGCAGCGTTTCAATCCAATTGAGAATTAATTTTTCAGATTCTGCATAAAATTCCATTACATATGTGGGGAAAAAAAGGTTTACTTTTCCGGCTCTTTTTTTCGCAATTTAACTTACCAGTGCAGGTGCCGATTATCACTGTCAAAGTTTTACACACCACATGTCAATTCACAAGTCCCAGTTTATGACCTCCCATTACTTGTCAGAAGCAAAATCAGTTAATGTTTTCGTATTTTTTTTAACTAAAATCTATCCTCTTTCAGTCAATATTCCAATTTTGAGGTTAAGACATTTATTATTTATCTATCATGTAGTCAAACTTTACCAACTCTAATAATTAATAAAATTCTGGGGGTGCATTTCTCCGAAACTAAGATAATTAGTGGAGTGTAACCTTAAAGAGTACTTTTATAACTTTTTTTTTCAAAGAATGGCCAATTTTATTATTCTTCAGGTCTTTACGAATTCAAAACTGTCTCATTTATCAAAATATGACTTATAATAAGTAAATAATACCTATTTCAAATATTCATAGTGACTCGGTAAATGGGAAGTAATTCACTAAAATTTACAAGAAATTCAAAATGCAAAAATTCTTGTTCTATGGTGACTATTTTGAGCATTTCATCACTTGAAAAGACTTTTTACAGAAATAATTTGTTCGATTCAGCTTTTGAATACACAATCCACCAGCTTTTTACATATATTTAGCTTTTCACTAAATGACATGAAAGGAGATAGCACCCCCCCTTTTTTTTTCATTGTAACCATATTAATGGTATTAGAAATCTTTGGATAAAATTTGCAAACCTATGAATTGTAAGATAATCAAATCAAAATATTTTTCAATATAAATACTTGTCTCCTTGCATATAAAATGGGTGGTGGAAAGTTTTTTTTCTCACAATACTGCATATAAACTATAGTCCTGCCCTTATGTTGTATCATTGTGGATTGTTAAAAATACATAATGTGGTTGCTAAGGACATATGAGAACAATTACATAACAAAAGATAGCCTTTATATTTAAATTTTCAACAGTCAAAAATAAAATCATTAAATAAATGAACAATTTAAAGTATTTCATGGGTATATATTGCCCTCTAGGTTGCTACTGATAGCCTTAAAGGTTGCACTCCACAAATTAATAGTACCATTTTCTATGTGAAGTGAGCTAACAAATGTCATGGTCTTGTGCCATCTTCAGAGTAAATAATACCCATATACATATATATATATTCTGAAAGGCCATTATGTTAGCATTGTTTCAATCATGATAAAATAAATAAAAAATATCCATGGAAACCTAGTTGGCATAGCAAGATTTCAAAAATTGTCATAAAAAAAGCTTTAAAAATGTTAAATTTCACTCCACTTCGGCTTAAAATTGAGGTCTGATGCAGCGTTTCAATCCAATTGAGAATTAATTTTTCAGATTCTGCATAAAATTCCATTACATATGTGGGGAAAAAAAGGTTTACTTTTCCGGCTCTTTTTTTCGCAATTTAACTTACCAGTGCAGGTGCCGATTATCACTGTCAAAGTTTTACACACCACATGTCAATTCACAAGTCCCAGTTTATGACCTCCCATTACTTGTCAGAAGCAAAATCAGTTAATGTTTTCGTATTTTTTTAAACTAAAATCTACCCTCTTTCAGTCAATATTCCAATTTTGAGGTTAAGACATTTATTATTTATCTATCATGTAGTCAAACTTTACCAACTCTAATAATTAATAAAATTCTGGGGGTGCATTTCTCCGAAACTAAGATAATTAGTGGAGTGTAACCTTAAAGAGTACTTTTATAACTTTTTTTTTCAAAGAATGGCCAATTTTATTATTCTTCAGGTCTTTACGAATTCAAAACTGTCTCATTTATCAAAATATGACTTATAATAAGTAAATAATACCTATTTCAAATATTCATAGTGACTCGGTAAATGGGAAGTAATTCACTAAAATTTACAAGAAATTCAAAATGCAAAAAATCTTGTTCTATGGTGACTATTTTGAGCATTTCATCACTTGAAAAGACTTTTTACAGAAATAATTTGTTCGATTCAGCTTTTGAATACACAATCCACCAGCTTTTTACATATATTTAGCTTTTCACTAAATGACATGAAAGGAGATAGCACCCCCCCCCCCCCCTTTTTTTTTCATTGTAACCAGATTAATGGTATTAGAAATCTTTGGATAAAATTTGCAAACCTATGAATTGTAAGATAATCAAATCAAAATATTTTTCAATATAAATACTTGTCTCCTTGCATATAAAATGGGTGGTGGAAAGTTTTTTTTCTCACAATACTGCATATAAACTATAGTCCTGCCCTTATGTTGTATCATTGTGGATTGTTAAAAATACATAATGTGGTTGCTAAGGACATATGAGAACAATTACATAACAAAAGATAGCCTTTATATTTAAATTTTCAACAGTCAAAAATAAAATCATTAAATAAATGAACAATTTAAAGTATTTCATGGGTATATATTGCCCTCTAGGTTGCTACTGATAGCCTTAAAGGTTGCACTCCACAAATTAATAGTACCATTTTCTATGTGAAGTGAGCTAACAAATGTCATGGTCTTGTGCCGTCTTCAGAGTAAATAATACCCATATACATATATATATATTCTGAAAGGCCATTATGTTAGCATTGTTTCAATCATGATAAAATAAATAAAAAATATCCATGGAAACCTAGTTGGCATAGCAACATTTCAAAAATTGTCATAAAAAAAGCTTTAAAAATGTTAAATTTCACTCCACTTCTGCTTAAAATTGAGGTCTGATGCAGCGTTTCAATCCAATTGAGAATTAATTTTTCAGATTCTGCATAAAATTCCATTACATATGTGGGGAAAAAAAGGTTTACTTTTCCGGCTCTTTTTTTCGCAATTTAACTTACCAGTGCAGGTGCCGATTATCACTGTCAAAGTTTTACACACCACATGTCAATTCACAAGTCCCAGTTTATGACCTCCCATTACTTGTCAGAAGCAAAATCAGTTAATGTTTTCGTATTTTTTTAAACTAAAATCTACCCTCTTTCAGTCAATATTCCAATTTTGAGGTTAAGACATTTATTATTTATCTATCATGTAGTCAAACTTTACCAACTCTAATAATTAATAAAATTCTGGGGGTGCATTTCTCCGAAACTAAGATAATTAGTGGAGTGTAACCTTAAAGAGTACTTTTATAACTTTTTTTTTCAAAGAATGGCCAATTTTATTATTCTTCAGGTCTTTACGAATTCAAAACTGTCTCATTTATCAAAATATGACTTATAATAAGTAAATAATACCTATTTCAAATATTCATAGTGACTCGGTAAATGGGAAGTAATTCACTAAAATTTACAAGAAATTCAAAATGCAAAAATTCTTGTTCTATGGTGACTATTTTGAGCATTTCATCACTTGAAAAGACTTTTTACAGAAATAATTTGTTCGATTCAGCTTTTGAATACACAATCCACCAGCTTTTTACATATATTTAGCTTTTCACTAAATGACATGAAAGGAGATAGCACCCCCCCCCCCCCCCCACCCCCTTTTTTTTTCATTGTAACCATATTAATGGTATTAGAAATCTTTGGATAAAATTTGCAAACCTATGAATTGTAAGATAATCAAATCAAAATATTTTTCAATATAAATACTTGTCTCCTTGCATATAAAATGGGTGGTGGAAAGTTTTTTTTCTCACAATACTGCATATAAACTATAGTCCTGCCCTTATGTTGTATCATTGTGGATTGTTAAAAATACATAATGTGGTTGCTAAGGACATATGAGAACAATTACATAACAAAAGATAGCCTTTATATTTAAATTTTCAACAGTCAAAAATAAAATCATTAAATAAATGAACAATTTAAAGTATTTCATGGGTATATATTGCCCTCTAGGTTGCTACTGATAGCCTTAAAGGTTGCACTCCACAAATTAATAGTACCATTTTCTATGTGAAGTGAGCTAACAAATGTCATGGTCTTGTGCCATCTTCAGAGTAAATAATACCCATATACATATATATATATTCTGAAAGGCCATTATGTTAGCATTGTTTCAATCATGATAAAATAAATAAAAAATATCCATGGAAACCTAGTTGGCATAGCAACATTTCAAAAATTGTCATAAAAAAAGCTTTAAAAATGTTAAATTTCACTCCACTTCGGCTTAAAATTGAGGTCTGATGCAGCGTTTCAATCCAATTGAGAATTAATTTTTCAGATTCTGCATAAAATTCCATTACATATGTGGGGAAAAAAGGTTTACTTTTCCGGCTCTTTTTTTCGCAATTTAACTTACCAGTGCAGGTGCCGATTATCACTGTCAAAGTTTTACACACCACATGTCAATTCACAAGTCCCAGTTTATGACCTCCCATTACTTGTCAGAAGCAAAATCAGTTAATGTTTTCGTATTTTTTTAAACTAAAATCTACCCTCTTTCAGTCAATATTCCAATTTTGAGGTTAAGACATTTATTATTTATCTATCATGTAGTCAAACTTTACCAACTCTAATAATTAATAAAATTCTGGGGGTGCATTTCTCCGAAACTAAGATAATTAGTGGAGTGTAACCTTAAAGAGTACTTTTATAACTTTTTTTTTCAAAGAATGGCCAATTTTATTATTCTTCAGGTCTTTACGAATTCAAAACTGTCTCATTTATCAAAATATGACTTATAATAAGTAAATAATACCTATTTCAAATATTCATAGTGACTCGGTAAATGGGAAGTAATTCACTAAAATTTACAAGAAATTCAAAATGCAAAAATTCTTGTTCTATGGTGACTATTTTGAGCATTTCATCACTTGAAAAGACTTTTTACAGAAATAATTTGTTCGATTCAGCTTTTGAATACACAATCCACCAGCTTTTTACATATATTTAGCTTTTCACTAAATGACATGAAAGGAGATAGCACCCCCCCCCCCCCCACCCCCTTTTTTTTTCATTGTAACCATATTAATGGTATTAGAAATCTTTGGATAAAATTTGCAAACCTATGAATTGTAAGATAATCAAATCAAAATATTTTTCAATATAAATACTTGTCTCCTTGCATATAAAATGGGTGGTGGAAAGTTTTTTTTCTCACAATACTGCATATAAACTATAGTCCTGCCCTTATGTTGTATCATTGTGGATTGTTAAAAATACATAATGTGGTTGCTAAGGACATATGAGAACAATTACATAACAAAAGATAGCCTTTATATTTAAATTTTCAACAGTCAAAAATAAAATCATTAAATAAATGAACAATTTAAAGTATTTCATGGGTATATATTGCCCTCTAGGTTGCTACTGATAGCCTTAAAGGTTGCACTCCACAAATTAATAGTACCATTTTCTATGTGAAGTGAGCTAACAAATGTCATGGTCTTGTGCCATCTTCAGAGTAAATAATACCCATATACATATATATATATTCTGAAAGGCCATTATGTTAGCATTGTTTCAATCATGATAAAATAAATAAAAAATATCCATGGAAACCTAGTTGGCATAGCAACATTTCAAAAATTGTCATAAAAAAAGCTTTAAAAATGTTAAATTTCACTCCACTTCGGCTTAAAATTGAGGTCTGATGCAGCGTTTCAATCCAATTGAGAATTAATTTTTCAGATTCTGCATAAAATTCCATTACATATGTGGGGAAAAAAAGGTTTACTTTTCCGGCTCTTTTTTTCGCAATTTAACTTACCAGTGCAGGTGCCGATTATCACTGTCAAAGTTTTACACACCACATGTCAATTCACAAGTCCCAGTTTATGACCTCCCATTACTTGTCAGAAGCAAAATCAGTTAATGTTTTCGTATTTTTTTAAACTAAAATCTACCCTCTTTCAGTCAATATTCCAATTTTGAGGTTAAGACATTTATTATTTATCTATCATGTAGTCAAACTTTACCAACTCTAATAATTAATAAAATTCTGGGGGTGCATTTCTCCGAAACTAAGATAATTAGTGGAGTGTAACCTTAAAGAGTACTTTTATAACTTTTTTTTTCAAAGAATGGCCAATTTTATTATTCTTCAGGTCTTTACGAATTCAAAACTGTCTCATTTATCAAAATATGACTTATAATAAGTAAATAATACCTATTTCAAATATTCATAGTGACTCGGTAAATGGGAAGTAATTCACTAAAATTTACAAGAAATTCAAAATGCAAAAATTCTTGTTCTATGGTGACTATTTTGAGCATTTCATCACTTGAAAAGACTTTTTACAGAAATAATTTGTTCGATTCAGCTTTTGAATACACAATCCACCAGCTTGTTACATATATTTAGCTTTTCACTAAATGACATGAAAGGAGATAGCACCCCCCCCCCCCCCTTTTTTTCATTGAAACCATATTAATGGTATTAGAAATCTTTGGATAAAATTTGCAAACCTATGAATTGTAAGATAATCAAATCAAAATATTTTTCAATATAAATACTTGTCTCCTTGCATATAAAATGGGTGGTGGAAAGTTTTTTTTCTCACAATACTGCATATAAACTATAGTCCTGCCCTTATGTTGTATCATTGTGGATTGTTAAAAATACATAATGTGGTTGCTAAGGACATATGAGAACAATTACATAACAAAAGATAGCCTTTATATTTAAATTTTCAACAGTCAAAAATAAAATCATTAAATAAATGAACAATTTAAAGTATTTCATGGGTATATATTGCCCTCTAGGTTGCTACTGATAGCCTTAAAGGTTGCACTCCACAAATTAATAGTACCATTTTCTATGTGAAGTGAGCTAACAAATGTCATGGTCTTGTGCCATCTTCAGAGTAAATAATACCCATATACATATATATATATTCTGAAAGGCCATTATGTTAGCATTGTTTCAATCATGATAAAATAAATAAAAAATATCCATGGAAACCTAGTTGGCATAGCAACATTTCAAAAATTGTCATAAAAAAAGCTTTAAAAATGTTAAATTTCACTCCACTTCGGCTTAAAATTGAGGTCTGATGCAGCGTTTCAATCCAATTGAGAATTAATTTTTCAGATTCTGCATAAAATTCCATTACATATGTGGGGAAAAAAAGGTTTACTTTTCCGGCTCTTTTTTTCGCAATTTAACTTACCAGTGCAGGTGCCGATTATCACTGTCAAAGTTTTACACACCACATGTCAATTCACAAGTCCCAGTTTATGACCTCCCATTACTTGTCAGAAGCAAAATCAGTTAATGTTTTCGTATTTTTTTAAACTAAAATCTACCCTCTTTCAGTCAATATTCCAATTTTGAGGTTAAGACATTTATTATTTATCTATCATGTAGTCAAACTTTACCAACTCTAATAATTAATAAAATTCTGGGGGTGCATTTCTCCGAAACTAAGATAATTAGTGGAGTGTAACCTTAAAGAGTACTTTTATAACTTTTTTTTTCAAAGAATGGCCAATTTTATTATTCTTCAGGTCTTTACGAATTCAAAACTGTCTCATTTATCAAAATATGACTTATAATAAGTAAATAATACCTATTTCAAATATTCATAGTGACTCGGTAAATGGGAAGTAATTCACTAAAATTTACAAGAAATTCAAAATGCAAAAATTCTTGTTCTATGGTGACTATTTTGAGCATTTCATCACTTGAAAAGACTTTTTACAGAAATAATTTGTTCGATTCAGCTTTTGAATACACAATCCACCAGCTTTTTACATATATTTAGCTTTTCACTAAATGACATGAAAGGAGATAGCACCCCCCCCCCCCCACCCCCTTTTTTTTTCATTGTAACCATATTAATGGTATTAGAAATCTTTGGATAAAATTTGCAAACCTATGAATTGTAAGATAATCAAATCAAAATATTTTTCAATATAAATACTTGTCTCCTTGCATATAAAATGGGTGGTGGAAAGTTTTTTTTCTCACAATACTGCATATAAACTATAGTCCTGCCCTTATGTTGTATCATTGTGGATTGTTAAAAATACATAATGTGGTTGCTAAGGACATATGAGAACAATTACATAACAAAAGATAGCCTTTATATTTAAATTTTCAACAGTCAAAAATAAAATCATTAAATAAATGAACAATTTAAAGTATTTCATGGGTATATATTGCCCTCTAGGTTGCTACTGATAGCCTTAAAGGTTGCACTCCACAAATTAATAGTACCATTTTCTATGTGAAGTGAGCTAACAAATGTCATGGTCTTGTGCCATCTTCAGAGTAAATAATACCCATATACATATATATATATTCTGAAAGGCCATTATGTTAGCATTGTTTCAATCATGATAAAATAAATAAAAAATATCCATGGAAACCTAGTTGGCATAGCAACATTTCAAAAATTGTCATAAAAAAAGCTTTAAAAATGTTAAATTTCACTCCACTTCGGCTTAAAATTGAGGTCTGATGCAGCGTTTCAATCCAATTGAGAATTAATTTTTCAGATTCTGCATAAAATTCCATTACATATGTGGGGAAAAAAGGTTTACTTTTCCGGCTCTTTTTTTCGCAATTTAACTTACCAGTGCAGGTGCCGATTATCACTGTCAAAGTTTTACACACCACATGTCAATTCACAAGTCCCAGTTTATGACCTCCCATTACTTGTCAGAAGCAAAATCAGTTAATGTTTTCGTATTTTTTTAAACTAAAATCTACCCTCTTTCAGTCAATATTCCAATTTTGAGGTTAAGACATTTATTATTTATCTATCATGTAGTCAAACTTTACCAACTCTAATAATTAATAAAATTCTGGGGGTGCATTTCTCCGAAACTAAGATAATTAGTGGAGTGTAACCTTAAAGAGTACTTTTATAACTTTTTTTTTCAAAGAATGGCCAATTTTATTATTCTTCAGGTCTTTACGAATTCAAAACTGTCTCATTTATCAAAATATGACTTATAATAAGTAAATAATACCTATTTCAAATATTCATAGTGACTCGGTAAATGGGAAGTAATTCACTAAAATTTACAAGAAATTCAAAATGCAAAAATTCTTGTTCTATGGTGACTATTTTGAGCATTTCATCACTTGAAAAGACTTTTTACAGAAATAATTTGTTCGATTCAGCTTTTGAATACACAATCCACCAGCTTTTTACATATATTTAGCTTTTCACTAAATGACATGAAAGGAGATAGCACCCCCCCCCCCCCACCCCCTTTTTTTTTCATTGTAACCATATTAATGGTATTAGAAATCTTTGGATAAAATTTGCAAACCTATGAATTGTAAGATAATCAAATCAAAATATTTTTCAATATAAATACTTGTCTCCTTGCATATAAAATGGGTGGTGGAAAGTTTTTTTTCTCACAATACTGCATATAAACTATAGTCCTGCCCTTATGTTGTATCATTGTGGATTGTTAAAAATACATAATGTGGTTGCTAAGGACATATGAGAACAATTACATAACAAAAGATAGCCTTTATATTTAAATTTTCAACAGTCAAAAATAAAATCATTAAATAAATGAACAATTTAAAGTATTTCATGGGTATATATTGCCCTCTAGGTTGCTACTGATAGCCTTAAAGGTTGCACTCCACAAATTAATAGTACCATTTTCTATGTGAAGTGAGCTAACAAATGTCATGGTCTTGTGCCATCTTCAGAGTAAATAATACCCATATACATATATATATATTCTGAAAGGCCATTATGTTAGCATTGTTTCAATCATGATAAAATAAATAAAAAATATCCATGGAAACCTAGTTGGCATAGCAACATTTCAAAAATTGTCATAAAAAAAGCTTTAAAAATGTTAAATTTCACTCCACTTCGGCTTAAAATTGAGGTCTGATGCAGCGTTTCAATCCAATTGAGAATTAATTTTTCAGATTCTGCATAAAATTCCATTACATATGTGGGGAAAAAAAGGTTTACTTTTCCGGCTCTTTTTTTCGCAATTTAACTTACCAGTGCAGGTGCCGATTATCACTGTCAAAGTTTTACACACCACATGTCAATTCACAAGTCCCAGTTTATGACCTCCCATTACTTGTCAGAAGCAAAATCAGTTAATGTTTTCGTATTTTTTTAAACTAAAATCTACCCTCTTTCAGTCAATATTCCAATTTTGAGGTTAAGACATTTATTATTTATCTATCATGTAGTCAAACTTTACCAACTCTAATAATTAATAAAATTCTGGGGGTGCATTTCTCCGAAACTAAGATAATTAGTGGAGTGTAACCTTAAAGAGTACTTTTATAACTTTTTTTTTCAAAGAATGGCCAATTTTATTATTCTTCAGGTCTTTACGAATTCAAAACTGTCTCATTTATCAAAATATGACTTATAATAAGTAAATAATACCTATTTCAAATATTCATAGTGACTCGGTAAATGGGAAGTAATTCACTAAAATTTACAAGAAATTCAAAATGCAAAAATTCTTGTTCTATGGTGACTATTTTGAGCATTTCATCACTTGAAAAGACTTTTTACAGAAATAATTTGTTCGATTCAGCTTTTGAATACACAATCCACCAGCTTGTTACATATATTTAGCTTTTCACTAAATGACATGAAAGGAGATAGCACCCCCCCCCCCCCTTTTTTTCATTGTAACCATATTAATGGTATTAGAAATCTTTGGATAAAATTTGCAAACCTATGAATTGTAAGATAATCAAATCAAAATATTTTTCAATATAAATACTTGTCTCCTTGCATATAAAATGGGTGGTGGAAAGTTTTTTTTCTCACAATACTGCATATAAACTATAGTCCTGCCCTTATGTTGTATCATTGTGGATTGTTAAAAATACATAATGTGGTTGCTAAGGACATATGAGAACAATTACATAACAAAAGATAGCCTTTATATTTAAATTTTCAACAGTCAAAAATAAAATCATTAAATAAATGAACAATTTAAAGTATTTCATGGGTATATATTGCCCTCTAGGTTGCTACTGATAGCCTTAAAGGTTGCACTCCACAAATTAATAGTACCATTTTCTATGTGAAGTGAGCTAACAAATGTCATGGTCTTGTGCCATCTTCAGAGTAAATAATACCCATATACATATATATATATTCTGAAAGGCCATTATGTTAGCATTGTTTCAATCATGATAAAATAAATAAAAAATATCCATGGAAACCTAGTTGGCATAGCAACATTTCAAAAATTGTCATAAAAAAAGCTTTAAAAATGTTAAATTTCACTCCACTTCGGCTTAAAATTGAGGTCTGATGCAGCGTTTCAATCCAATTGAGAATTAATTTTTCAGATTCTGCATAAAATTCCATTACATATGTGGGGAAAAAAAGGTTTACTTTTCCGGCTCTTTTTTTCGCAATTTAACTTACCAGTGCAGGTGCCGATTATCACTGTCAAAGTTTTACACACCACATGTCAATTCACAAGTCCCAGTTTATGACCTCCCATTACTTGTCAGAAGCAAAATCAGTTAATGTTTTCGTATTTTTTTAAACTAAAATCTACCCTCTTTCAGTCAATATTCCAATTTTGAGGTTAAGACATTTATTATTTATCTATCATGTAGTCAAACTTTACCAACTCTAATAATTAATAAAATTCTGGGGGTGCATTTCTCCGAAACTAAGATAATTAGTGGAGTGTAACCTTAAAGAGTACTTTTATAACTTTTTTTTTCAAAGAATGGCCAATTTTATTATTCTTCAGGTCTTTACGAATTCAAAACTGTCTCATTTATCAAAATATGACTTATAATAAGTAAATAATACCTATTTCAAATATTCATAGTGACTCGGTAAATGGGAAGTAATTCACTAAAATTTACAAGAAATTCAAAATGCAAAAATTCTTGTTCTATGGTGACTATTTTGAGCATTTCATCACTTGAAAAGACTTTTTACAGAAATAATTTGTTCGATTCAGCTTTTGAATACACAATCCACCAGCTTGTTACATATATTTAGCTTTTCACTAAATGACATGAAAGGAGATAGCACCCCCCCCTTTTTTTCATTGTAACCATATTAATGGTATTAGAAATCTTTGGATAAAATTTGCAAACCTATGAATTGTAAGATAATCAAATCAAAATATTTTTCAATATAAATACTTGTCTCCTTGCATATAAAATGGGTGGTGGAAAGTTTTTTTTCTCACAATACTGCATATAAACTATAGTCCTGCCCTTATGTTGTATCATTGTGGATTGTTAAAAATACATAATGTGGTTGCTAAGGACATATGAGAACAATTACATAACAAAAGATAGCCTTTATATTTAAATTTTCAACAGTCAAAAATAAAATCATTAAATAAATGAACAATTTAAAGTATTTCATGGGTATATATTGCCCTCTAGGTTGCTACTGATAGCCTTAAAGGTTGCACTCCACAAATTAATAGTACCATTTTCTATGTGAAGTGAGCTAACAAATGTCATGGTCTTGTGCCATCTTCAGAGTAAATAATACCCATATACATATATATATATTCTGAAAGGCCATTATGTTAGCATTGTTTCAATCATGATAAAATAAATAAAAAATATCCATGGAAACCTAGTTGGCATAGCAACATTTCAAAAATTGTCATAAAAAAAGCTTTAAAAATGTTAAATTTCACTCCACTTCGGCTTAAAATTGAGGTCTGATGCAGCGTTTCAATCCAATTGAGAATTAATTTTTCAGATTCTGCATAAAATTCCATTACATATGTGGGGAAAAAAAGGTTTACTTTTCCGGCTCTTTTTTTCGCAATTTAACTTACCAGTGCAGGTGCCGATTATCACTGTCAAAGTTTTACACACCACATGTCAATTCACAAGTCCCAGTTTATGACCTCCCATTACTTGTCAGAAGCAAAATCAGTTAATGTTTTCGTATTTTTTTAAACTAAAATCTACCCTCTTTCAGTCAATATTCCAATTTTGAGGTTAAGACATTTATTATTTATCTATCATGTAGTCAAACTTTACCAACTCTAATAATTAATAAAATTCTGGGGGTGCATTTTTCCGAAACTAAGATAATTAGTGGAGTGTAACCATGCTAGACCGAATTCGGATTGGATTATCTCCCCTTTTCCCCGCGCTTTTCCCCACGGGTGATGTATTCCGTTCGTTCAAGGGAGAACCAAAGGTAGGATTGGATTATGTCCCATTACCTCCAGCTGATGCTGTCATCATTAGGTCAGTGGAGGGGTATCCTTAGCAACGGCGGTCAATTTCATTGCTATATGCCGCTCTTCGCTTCTCTTCTCTTGCTCCATGTTGCTCTTTGCTGTTTGTCGCTGCTCTTCGTTTGCTCATCACTGCTCTTCACTTGCTCTTCGCTGCTTTTCTCGTGCTCCGTGCTGCTCATCGCTGCTCTTCTTTGCTCTTCGCTGCTCATCGCTGCTCTTCTGTTGCTCTCCTCTTGCTCATCGCTGCTCATCTCTTGCTCCGTGTTGGTCATCGCTGCTCTTCTCTTGCTCATCGCAACTCTTCTCTGTCTTATCGCTGCTCATCGCTGTTCTTCTGCTCCGTGCTGCTCATCGCTGCTCATTTCTAGTTCATCGCAGCTCTTCTTGCTTATCGCTGCTCATTGTAGTTCTTCTCTTGCTCATCGCTGCTCTTCTGCTCCGTGCTGCTCATCGCTGTTCTTCTCCTGCTCCTTGCTGCTAATCGCTGCTCTCCTGTTAATCTTATCTTGCTCATTCTGCTCATCGTTGTTCTTCTCTTGAGCAGCGCTGCTCATCGCTGCTCATCTCTTGCTCCGTGCTGCTCATCTCTGCTCTTCTCGTGCTCGTCGCTGCTCCTCTCTTACTCATCGATGCTCTTCTCTTGCTCATCGATGCTCTTCTCTTTCTCTGCTGCTCATCGCTGGTTATCGCTGCTTTTCTCTCGCTCATCGACCAATCGGAATGGCAGAAATTAACCAATCACGATGTCAGAAAGATAGCCAATCGTGTTTCACGTTTCATAATATAAGACCCAATCCAATCCATCGTCGCAAAGGCACCGATATAAAAATAGAAAAGATCAGCAAGACGAAGAATCAGACTTAAGTTAATTCAACGCATCAATATGTCTAGGAAAGAAAAGAAAACTAAAGGCCAGACCAAGAGCGATCTAGTCCAAGACGCCATAACAACTTCCAATATTCCTTTGACAGTACCACTTGGTGGAGGAACGTATGCAGAGCTGACAGACTGGAAAGGTAGCAAGAGAGTGGATTTGAGATGTTGGGAAAGCGAAACTGTTCCGACTAAACAAGGAGTGAGCTTATCCTTGATACAATTGAAAGCTTTATGTGAGACTACCGATGTTCTGGATGATTTGATCGGGAGAGTAAGGATAAAAAAAACCAGTGGACTGGAGATATCACATTGGGGACGATGTATTCGTCACCGTCAAAGCCCAATACCCCACGATTTGGATAAAAAGCACTTAATACCGCGCGGAGAATGGACTATTGATCAACAAAGAGAGGAATCGGCTTGAACACCTTCATATGGAAAGAACTGTAAAAAGTCATACATATTTTTGAAAATAGATAACGAGACAACGTATACCGACGTATAAAAAAGAAGACGTTTTCCATTTCGACTCAGTCGACCTGGAAAACTACGATATGACACATTCGTGTAATTTGTGAGAGAAAAATTGTACACATGGCTGGGTAGTTTAAAACATCATGTAAAAAAAAACACCAGCAGCAACAGCAGCAGCAAAGAATAACAGAAGAAAAAATAAAAAAAGAAAGGAGGGGTAATACAGCCTATATATGTTTATACATGTATAGCAGCGACAAGCCTGAAGAACAGCGATGAGCAGCACGGAGCAAGAGAAGTGCAGCGATGAGCAGCAAGGAACAAGAGAAGAGCAGCGATGAGCAGCACAGAGCAAGAGAGGGGCAGCGATGAACAAGAGAAGAGCAAGAGAAGAGCAGCGATGAGCAGAGAAGAGCAAGAGAAGAGCAGCGATGAGCAGAGAAGAGCAAGAGAAGAGCAGCGATGAGCAGTGAAGAGCAAGATAACAGAAGCGAAGAGCAGCATAGAGCAATGAAATGGACCGCCGTTGCTAAGGCGATTGCTAAGGACACCCCTTCATTGACTTATGATGACAGCATCAGCTGGAGTTGAGGGGCCATAGGCCAATACTACCTTTGGTCCTCCCTTGAACGAACGAAATACATCACCCGTGGTGAAAAGCGTGGGAAAAGGGGAGATAATCCAATCCGAATTCTGGTCAAGCATGGCACATCTGGGTCCGAGCACATGACTGACGTCATTTCTGTAAACAAATAATAGGAAATAACCGGGAAAATCAACTACTTCCGTTAAAAAATAAAAAAAAATGACGGGAAAACCCACTACTTCCGGTTGCGCATACGCGCATACCACTTCGTCACTTTCGATCATTGACTGCCGGTGACGTCACTTCCTGTAACGTTATTTCCGGTGAAGTCATATCCGGCACCACCTCCCAAATGCGACTTAAACTGTTCCCATTTACAACTTATGTGAAGTAAAAGAAAAGGAAGCAATCTTCACTATGCAGTTTCATGGTTTATCTACCATTTTGAACATATGTATCTATCTCCATACGTGCTTACAAATGCTGCATGTAAATTTTTGTTTGTTTTGTTTGTTCAAATGAAACATTTTAAAAAAAATTGTAAAATAAAATCTGTAGACTACACATCCTGTAACGTAAAAGTTAACAACTCAAACGATGAACAAACGATGTACGGACTTTGTACGGTCGATTCACGGACGCTGAGCGAACGATGTACGGACGATGTACGGACGCTGAACGAACGCTGAACGAACGATGTACGGACGATGGCCTTAAACCATAAACGATACCACGAACGCTCTTTTAGCGTATGACGTATGCTTTAGCGTTTCGTTTAGCGTGCATGGTATGGTTTATCGTTTTGATTTCCTTATGGTATGGTTTATCGTGCATCGTATCGTTTATCGTATATGGTATATTTTTGCGTTTTTCATATAAGGTCATTTTAGCATATGCCGTATATGGTTATTTTAGCGTTTGCCATATATGGAAGTTGTTTGCGGGGCAAGAATTTATTTAAAAAAACTTGGAATAAATTTATATTTTACTGTTTTTTTTATTGTTTTTTTTTGTTTGTTTTTGTTTTTGTTTTTGTTTAAAATAGATTATTAGCAATTGTAGTATTATCATGCTTAATACAAATTAAAGAGATGTTGAAATAGTGTTAAATTATATGCATATCACATTATTCATGTTCTCCGTGCATGTATAAATATTCGGAATTGCGGTTTATGTCAGCTACCGTTCATTGTTAGGGATTATTGTGATTTACTATGTCAAAAAATTAAATACATTTTTTCTTAAAAATAGCGGGTGTGAAATTATAATTCGATTTATTGAAATAATTTTGTATATATCGGTTGTAGCGGTTCATATTGCATTACATGGGAATGCACTGGGGAATATTAAAATTAATTGAATTAATGAGTTGTTATGTCACTGCCCACCTGGATAAAAGTATCAGCAGGCGTCCTACTATTATTATATCTGTAAAATATGTGAAATTATTTCACAGTCAGAAAGATTTACGAGCTTGCACTTGCAGAAAATTTTCCAAATTTAATTGAGTGAAAATATTCCATGTATGAATGCATGATAATAAAATGATAAAATTTTTAAAAGAATGAATAAATAAATATTCGTATATTAAAAAATATTTCTTACCTCATTTAAACAAAAACTAAATTATTTTCAGATTTTCTGCTGTAGCCTGGACTGCTAATTTTATTTTAAAAATATATAAATAAATGAAAAGTGTTGAAAATCGTCAAAAGAGTCTTTTACTGCCTGTTTGTTATTGAAAAAAGTTCAAAGTGATTATTTTAACCCATTTATAATCTTATATTATTCTACAAAAGACTTTGTAAAATTTTATATTTTCTTGTTATTGAACGTTTATTTTTATTTGATATTTAGTATACTCACTGTAGGGGAAATATCAGTTTGCGCCAGTTTGACGTCCTTTTGCGCCACAACTTAATTGCGCCAGTATATCAATTGCGCCAACATATTTTTTGAGAGGGTAAGATCATTTGCGCCAATAAATAATGAATCCTATTGCGCCACTTATATTAATGTTTTAGGAAAATGAATTGAATTTTTGTAAATATTGAATTATTGACTCTCCTCCTCCTTTATCCGGGCTTGGGACCAGCAGTTTATTTTCACTGGCGGAGTTACAGTCATTTTTTACTTTATTTTTTAATAAGTGAGAAATCAATTTAAAAGGGTATTTACAACATATTTAAAACTTAAACAGTTTAAAATTGCATATCAGTCTCAATTCAAATTAATGGCTGGAATTTGTAGCTCATCACGAACACGTACTCTTGTCGACTTAGTTCCCCGTCGATATACTTCTGATATTTTAAAACAGAAATGTTCTCTTTCTCCGAATTGTGTCGGCTTCGGACAGCAGCATTGTTTGTGCTTCTCAGTTTAACGTATGTTGTCGTCTGAAGCTTTACAACTTGGTCCAAGATTTTATGAAATCTCAGTGCGCTTTTTGTTTTCTTATCTTACCATGTGACATTACTTTTAATCTTTTTCATTAATAATTATCCTATACTTTCAACTTCTTTTATTCAGTAATAATTAATTTTGTTAGGGGGGATCTTTCACAAAAACTATTTACCACTGAATGTTTATTCACTGCAATAACGTTGATCTTTTGGTGAACGTGAAAATCAGTACAGGTAAACTGGCGCAAATAAGTTCCGAAAACTGGCGCAATTCAAACCACCAAAATACAAATATGTGGCGCAATTGATACCTCCAAAAATATGCAATTGGCGCAAAAGGACTCTTCCCCACTGTAGAGTTTAAAATTTACTCAGAAGTGCTTCCTTACACGTGTCATCTTGGTTGCTTATTGTACATTTTATTGATTATATACAACATCATTATCACATTTGTCGATCTTTAAACACTAGGTGGTCCCCTGAACTTCTTTTACAAGTATATAGGTATAAATTGTAATTAAACTCGGGTCAATTTATTACATTCCTTAGAATATTATGGACAATTACTGCTACAATAGCCGTAGTCAGTTACCTACCGTTCGAACGATAGCGACAGGGTACAATGTAACTCACAAATGACCAATTATGATGGGTCCTCTAAAGCCATCAATTAAAATACAAATATTTTGCACATTTTATTTATTTACATAGCAATGTTTTAGCTAGCTATTCAATAAAATACGTTGAGACCGCCCTGCTTCTTGCTTTTTATCTAATTCACTGGAAAAGATTGATTTAAAAGATATTAATTTAAAAAAATGGGGGGGGGGGCGTCTAAACACCGCATAGCTCGGCTTAGTGCACTTGAGCCTTTGAAAGCAATTAGCTTTAATTGAATGACTTTTGTCTGTAATTCTACACTTTTTAAATATATATATTATATTATATAAATATATATTTACGATTGTTCGTAGTGTGTGCCGAATTCTGTCAGATTACCACCTGGAGTATTAATTATCTGACCGTTAAGGAATTTGTCACCTTTTATAATCACCTATTAAATGCCGATAAGAAAAAAGATACAAGAAAGAAAACAATTATATTTTACTTATATCAAGGTTTTTACAAGAACAACAACAAAAAAATGGAATTTATCATGAATAATCACATTTCAGATACATGTCGTTATAAATTTGATTTATTAAAAATTGTTTTTGTTATTCTGGAAAAAACAAATGTCTAACAAATATTTTACTTTGCTATTTATATATATATATATATATGCATAACATACGGGTCAGGAATTTTGTGACTTTCCGATGTTGGAGAAAAAAGAAACCGTCGTACATTGTCCTTTGTTGAATCGTTTTGTCCTTCTATGGGTTTTGGATTCCTTTTTGGTATTTTTATATATATGCTCTCGAATATATACATATATTTTTTTCATTTTTTAGAATCGTGGTTGATTTGCATAACTACTGCTAATAAGAAAAAGGGGAGTTAAATTTTTTACCTGCATGCAAAGAGTGGCGTGGGGGGGGGGGGGGGTGGATATTAAAATGATGGGGGATCAATATTTTTTTCCCTACCAGGTACATTTCATTGAACAAATTGTTTTTAATTCCGTTTATGTACAATCATGTATATAAATGTACAAAAGATGTCTGAGCCGATGTTAAAATAGTATATATATATATATATATATATATATATATATATATATATATATATATATATATATGTCTAAAGTAATCACCAACGTTCGAACCTAATAGATGTTGGAGCGATAACAAATTAACGATACAATGCAAACTAAACAATAAGTAAACGTCTAAAAAGTTGCAAAAAACGTCAATATAAAAATAATAATTTCGCTAACGCGACAGCACTAACGAAGGATCTCAGTGAACCGAAAATTTTGCTAAGTTTTTTTATAATTCAAAATGTTATTTGTTTTATTTTGATGTTGTTTATATCCATTGAAAATGATTATATAATCCGAAATGACACCCATCAATTATTTATTTAATCAACGATATCGTAATTAAATAATGTCAAGTTCAATGAAGCTAATTACTCATGATGTAACCAATGATCCAGACAATGACGTGATATGTGTGCCCAATTTAGTGTCCTCCCAGATTTAATCCCTGTGTGATTTTACATTGATATGGAGTCGTTCAAACAGACAGTTGTTCTACTACTTTTGAAGATAAAGCATTATTTAGTTGATTAGGTATAGCTCATAAACTGATCCCCATAGGAACATTAAATCTGAAACTGTTCGAGAGAGGGGCCAGGTATATCAGGTTAAAGTTTTAACTCGTTCGAGTACCACTGTTGGTGACGTGTTTAGAGAACGCATACGAATGAACATTATGATAGGTTTGATAGGGGGAGATTTCGCCTGCCAGGAATATTCTGTACAATTAGATGTATAATCACTGGAATAGATAAGAACAAAAAACATGAAAAAATAATAATTATTAAATAATCTACATGTACCATAAAATACATGTTATATTGTGCGATGAATATATTGTAATTCTAGCATAAACATTATATTTCGTAAAAAAATCCAAGCAAAATGATACAATTTGATTTTAAATTTAACCTTACAAGTTGTTGACAGTACTTTTATTCTTTAATTCTTAGACATACATAATCATGTAGGGGGTGCCACAGGGTTATTATAGTGCAGCGTTTTCGGCGTTTTTTTTTATTTCCTGCCACGTTTTTTCTTTTTTTTATTTCACGTTATCTCGTGTTTGAATGCACCAACGTGCTGCGTGTTTGCCTTTTGTTCGTCAAATACGGAGATCCTAAAATAAAAAAGGATCAGTAAATGTCGTCTGAAATGATGAATCCGAAATGGAAACGCCTAACTTGTCTGATATTTCAAGCGGACCGGGTTGTGGTACATGCGTCAAAGTGTCCACTAAATTCAGTTGCAATTATTTAACTGTAATTGTACTTTATTGATAACATTTTATTCAGGAAAAAGTAAAACTATATATTCAAAACAATATATTTGCTGCATCGAAATTCTACAATGGCCTAAATATTTATATATCCTATCATAAGAAAATATTGGTAAAACGAGTTGATATAGGTTAGCTATATATATTTCACAATTCAGATGACATCACTGACTTCGGTATCACGCTGCCATTGTTAGTGGCTTAATTATTTTCTCCGGTAATCCCGTAGCTCATCCTTGATTATATCCAGTGGTTATCTCTCAACTCGTGTAAATTATCACTGAAAATATTTTCAAAGCTTTTTCATTTATCCTATAATAAGAAAATACTGGTAAAACTAGCTGATTTAGGTAAGCTATATATATTTCACAATTCTGATTGGCTAAATCAAGGTAAGTCTTGGTATCGAGTTGACTTCGTCATCATGTTGCAATAGGAATGCCCACTTGCTATTGGCTAAATTATTTTCTCCAGTAATCATTGAGCTCATTATTGATTGTATTCCCGTGGTTATATTTCAACTCGTTTAATTAATCGTATTTGAACAATTATAACTGATCATGTAAATGTAACAGCCGATTTGTTCCGCCGGAACTTTTTAACTAGATATAGTTATAGATATAGTTCTAAATAAAAATAAAATGTATAACACCACAAACTTTTCCTTAATTTTCCTCAAAATCGTAATGCTATAAAAAATGTCAGTGATTAATTGTTTAGTGAAACAACGAATAAAAAAGTCCTTAAATATAGACTTATATCAGTAATAGATTTATTTTTTAATAATTTGTAATATCATGTTAATAAATGTGAACTTCTTGCTGTCTATTACAGGTCGTGTTGGTTCATTTCATTACGAAACTTTGTCGAGTTCCTGTAGGAGTTATTTTTTACTTTCACACATAGGAAGTTGTTCTCATACAAATACCTAATAAGCAAGCACATATAATTAAGGGTGGCTATTCTTTAGATTATACAGTCCTATTCCTTTGCAAGTGAAACCATTTTATCATTTGGTTAGAATAGCGAATCGTTATATTTCTGCTGTATCACTTCCAATTGATACACAATGTTAGTTTAGTAAAAACATAACATTAAAAATAAAGTATTTTCCAGTTTGAACCGGGCCTTTTCCTTTTTTTAGGTGAATACCTTTTTCATTTGACACTATAGCTTTGCTATCATATTAAATTTATTATTCGACATGAACATGATGTACGCATATTATTTCCATGTCTTAATTTACATTAAAATTGGAAACAAAGAATGTGATCAGTTTCAGCTTAGTCATGAAAAGTGTATTAAGATGTAAATAAATATTACTTCATACAAAAAGAAACAGTAATTTTAAATATTACGATACGAATGAAGGTTTATTTGACAGCAATTTAACAATTGTCATGCAATCATGGCTCGTTTAAGAAAGATAATTTTGCATAAATACGCAGCTGTGATATCTGGGTCTTTATATTTGTGGCGCCGATAAGGTCTTAGGCTTACAAAAACAAGTTTAATCTAACATATCAATTTAAAAAATTTAATTTTAAACATTCATTTAGAAAAAAAAGAAACGGCCACAAGAATTTATTTATAATATGCTGTTGGCGTGGCCAATGATGCGAGCACAGTAATAGCCCGTTCCGGTATCACGATTCTGACTCTAAAATTATATTTTGAAGCAATTTATTTCCCTTACTTTTTCTAGGCTTAGTATGTAGCACAAATGTATTTACTTCGGATTGCATAATGGCTGCCCCCATTAAACGAAGACATTTAAATGGCCCATATGTAGAAAATGCTTATGCTCCTATAGCGCTCGCTGCGCTCGTTATTATACAACAATCCAAAGAACCCATTTTAATTTTATTTGTACTTTACACCTTTTTGGACTTATAACGTTTGTATTCTGCAATTGTATCTACGGAACTATGGTTTCCCTTATTTCTTTTTTTCACTTTATCCGTTTATCAGAAGTTAAAATAATGTTCCTAGAACACGATGTCAATTACCACAAGTTGGATAAGTTGTATAATGTACTCTTACCCAAAGATTTAGTGATAAACGGTACTTTAATTTGTTTGACGTGTCCTTATTTCTTGTGCATCGTTATTTTAGTACATTTTTTTTCGTTCACCGTGTTTTTATATTTTATTCCATGTTTACCTGTGCCCATACACCCCTGTACCACCCTCAATGTACCATAACATGAATTGGTGCGTGGTTAGATATAACTTGGTTCCTTTTCCAGGTTTGGTACGGTATATCACATTGACCATTTACTTAATAAGAAAATTACCTTGAAAATAGTTGCATATGACAGCCCATTTAGTTTTCAATGTTATGGTTTTAAAGCTCGCCCTACAAAAACATGGCCGAGCTCCATAGATCGTTCAAACAAAAGATTAGTTTGCTTTGGATTTTGATCCCTTGACACCTATTTAATTCATAAATACATCCAAACCTTCTTCATTTTAACAAAATGGTACACTTATTTTATTCCAACAGCCCTGATATTCATGGGGAAATATTATACTTTACATTTGATATTTACAAGAATTCCTGTCACCAATTTATTATTTGTCCAATTTTCAAATAAAAACATGAATTTTCTATTAGTCACTGTTAAGTCGCATTTCGCTGACATCCATAAAATCGTTCTCATTACTGTCATCCGTACTGCTGTCTTGTGTCAGGTGATTTGCTGCCCAAGAATGGTCAATTTCGACGTACGTTGATCTGTTATCACTTCCACGAATAACTCGAATGCCACTGGAAGGACCAGGTTCGTGGAGGATCTCTGAATAATGTAATCCAGTTTCATTTGTCTGCAAATTTGAATTTACGTTTGTCAAATGATGGCATGGATAACAGTTGATAGATGACTGGTCAAGGTTAAATGGCAAGTATTAGATGGTTTTCATGTTGACAAGATATAACTATATAACAAAACCCTAATTTGTCGTGTATTTGTGGATTTTCAACGTGGTAGCCCACAACATTACAGTTAACAGGCGACATACATGCATCATCCTACTCGGTTACATTAATCCGGACATTAATCTAACTATAAGCCGATCAGTTTTGATTCTTAGTCACACATTGTAGACAAAGCAAATTCAGGTATTAAAAAATAAATATTTCTTTTTGCTTCGACCCCATCGCATTCGATTTCTGTACTTTACTCGGGCGCGCTACCACGATTCCATACAGGCGGTTATATCACTAACAATATAACAATATTTTTCTCAACCTCAAGTGGTAAAAGGTGCAGGCTTTAAATTGTTGATATGAAAAATAAAAATCATTTCATAACTAACCCGAAATTCAAAGACATTTAATGTGTAATATGTGTTTTCATACATTTACTGAGCATAGTTGAAAGAGGAGTATATTGTTTGATTTTTCCCGTGAAGACGAACTATCTTGTTGATGACGTTTAAGTAAATTCCAAACCTGTATGTTTCTTCCATCACTATTTCTATCAATTATGCTTGAAGAATTCGCTGAGCTACCCCTTGGGACAGTGTCTCCATATTCTATTAAAAATTAATTATCATTTGATTTGTTTTCAATGCCTTGTAACTACAAGGAGGTACCACATGTACCATGTCTGAACGACGTTCTTGAGAGTTACAGTTGATATGTTACAGCCATGCATGTGAGGCTGGCAGGATTATTGCTGTCCTATTAACTTCTAACAAGGGACAGATATAAATGTAATAAATATTTTCATCAGCTTTCCAGACATTTCTTGATACACCTTTAAAATGTCAAGTGCTTTTAAGCATTAAGCATTGTGCTATGGAATTGTTTTTTCTTTAACTTTCTTTTTTTTTAGTTTTTAGCTCTGGATGTAGATATAGTTTTCTCTGATAACAGAAATGCGTGAAGAGGGATTTTTCGCTGGAAAATAAAAAAGTCTTTTTCCACAACCGATGTTCAATTTTATCTAGATTATATACATATTTTGAGCTATATAACAAATCAGTTTGTCGTCAGTGTAAAGAGAGCCACTGTAAAATGGTTGGTGGTTTTTAAGGGTCGGATTATTTAGTATTCTGTGGCGGCCATTAGCATACTTTTGCGAAAACTAAAGACTTAAGTCTAGTGGTCTTTAGTGTGCAGTGAGCAAGTCATTCTCCAAACATGTTATCAACTAGGGTCCATTGTTATATTAGGTTGACTCTCTGTTGTGTTTTTTGTTTGTGCTTTCTCTTCTGTTTTATTTTTTGACCGTGGTGCAGTCTGTTGGGTAGCTTGGATTGATTGGTATGTCATAGTTGATATTTCCTGCTGTCAATTTGCTTATTTATTTCGGTATTATGACCAAATGAAAGCCCCCTCGCTATCTGCCACCTGTGACGCACTAGGTGCCTGGAAGCTTTGTTGAGCTCTCGTGATCCATTGCAGATGCCTGGAGAGGAAATGTTCAATGAACTATGGTAATTTACATTTCTGCCCCATACCATTCAAACTTTCAAAAAGTGTTGTATGTTTAATTTTCCCACCTTCTGCAGAAATCAAAACACAATTGGCGCAGTGGTTCAGAGACTTTTCTTACGTAAAACTAAGTTCATTTGTGATAGCAATCATGGACATCTTGGTTGGCAATCACGTTCATTGAGAACACTTCTGAAAGGGGACAATCTAAGGACCGTTTCTACCTAGTCTGGTTTCAATTTGAAAGTGGTTTCAAGTAGGAATATTATTAGATGATTTTTTACATAGTGACCTATTTTAAACTAAGTTATGCTGTCGTGGCAATCCTTGTGGACAATCGGGTCATCGTCTGAAAGAGGACTATCTGAGAGTTATTGCTGCTAAGTCTGGTTCCCATTTGCTTATCAGTTTCAGAGAAGAAACTTGTTAGATATATGTTCTCAATGTTAAAAAAGTTTTGGCTGTGGCGGCCATCTTGGTCGACAGTTGTGGACATCGGGTACAATTCTAAAAGAGGACCATCTAAGGATCATTGTTATGAAGTCTGGTTCCAATTATCAAAGTTGTTTCAGACAAGATTTTAAATGAATTTCACCATTCCGTGACTGTTCGGCTGTCGCGGTAGTCTAGGATTTCAGATCGGCACCAAAGTAACAACATTTTGTAAGGGCATCTATGGAAACCTATTTGTAAAGTTTGGGTTAAATCGGATATTTCCTTCTTGAGAAGTTAAGCCTATCAGCAATTATAATAGGCTCTGGTGGCTAGTTTCTTGAGTAATCGTCATCAATGTAACAAACTTTGCTTAGTTTGGTCAAATTATGTTAAATGGTTTTGATGAAGAAGATCAAAACGTACAACTTTAACGGACGACGGATTCAAAGTAATGGTAATAGCTTAATCTCTCCTTTGGCCAGGTGATCTAAAACAGGAGAAATTTGGGTTCAATTTGCATAAAACTTTTGATAATTTAAGTTTATTCCGTATATTCCGTGGTAAGGCACCTAGGACTTTTAGTTGATGCCCGTGAAAGTCTTGTGTTGAAAACTGTTTCTTTTGAATATTTTCGAATACACCAATGGAAAGACTTTCAAATTAAAACGATTAATGGAAAAAATTAAAGCAAATGATCATCTCCTAAAAGATATCCAAACTCTTTGATGTCAGAACAGAATATCTCTGAAAAACTTTGTTGAAATCTTTTAAAACAAATTCATATTCTAAAATTACTGAAATGATGAATTTCAAAGTACTTAAAACTGAAAAAAAATCCGAACCTAATAATAACTTAATAACTCAGAGGACAACAGCTGCCCTTTCACTTTAGATCACTACAATTATCAGACAAACACCTATGGCACAGCATGTTCAGCTTTGTAGATTTATTTTTACTGTCAGTTATAATTTTGTTTGTTTTAAAATGATTGTGGCTAAAAAAATTTTATGTTATTTATATATCTTTGTTTTCAGATATTGTAATGTTTAAATCTGCTTTTTATATTTGTTTATATGCCCCTTGTTTCAGTTTAAAATAAAATTATCCTCCGCCACGACATGTCAATCAGCATCGACGTGGCGTTAAACACAAGTTAATCAAGCAATCATACTGACCATAAAAAGTTGTACTATCTTGTTCTTCCGCTGATGGTTCACCTTGGTCAGATCGAATTTGTGCCGACTCGTACAAGCGATTCTGGACAGCCTCACCTTAAGTAAAAAGATAACCATTCCGAAATATTTGAATTTAGTATTGACGATTTTTTACGTGAAAATGTTTGTTGCTTTTTGGCTGTTGAAACAATATAGCACAGCGAATCATAAAATATGGAAATATTTTTTAAAAACTTTGTATGCATTTATTAGTGCTCATTTGTTTGTAGAAATAATCAGAGCTGAGGATATATCTGTTAAATAAAAAATAATAAAAAAAGGCATAAAGCTAGAGCCGTATATCTCAACTTTTAATCAGAGTCACTCGACAGATTGCCATGTTATTGGCTATTTTGTTCTATATTGTGTTAAAATAGACAGCAGTGTGTATAAAATACTCCAAAATACTTAAATTATCAAACGTGCAGACTAAATAGCCTGACAAACATATATCGTAAATAAAAATTGACACCGCTCACAAAACGACACCAAAATTTACGGAACTGGTCTATATATTCAAGACAAAAATCATTTTGAATTTAAATATAATACGAAATGTGCAAGTAAACGTGATATTTACTGTTCATGTCCGGATTTTTTATATACAATATATAATCATTTAAACCGGTATAATTCCATTTTAATTTGCATATGATAAAATACAAGAATTTCAGTGGTCGGAAGGGTAAAATCATAAAATTTTATACATCGATAAACCCGTATTTGGCAAGTATATTCATACGCTTTCTTGATTATTTATTATTTAAAGTTTCAAATGAGACATTAAATATGAAGAATGCTGTAAAAGAATAAATTTTAAGGATGATACTAACAATAATTGTTAAAATTTAATTAGAAATTGTTTAAAAATTGACGAAAATTTCGTTTTAAAAAATTTCGCGAAAATTTGCTACACGGACGTCACAGTCAAGATTGCAACGCCATATTTGTAAACAACGCAAGTTGGATTCTTCAAACGGAAAAAAATCGGACATCGCGTGGAATCTGTACGCTTCAGATTATATTAAAATCTATCAAAATGTCAGTTTTCTTGTTTTTTTCGATTTGTAAATGACTTTGTTGACTTTTTTATTCAATTGCTCAGCCGCCAAAAATTGTACCAGATTCAAGATGAATGTCGCCTGAAAAGGGCAAATTTATTTATATTTTTAATTTCTGTTAGGATGTTTGAAATGGAATTATAAGGATTAAATACGATTTTATATGAGTTTATAGATGTGTAAACTCGGCCTTTTCACTCACAAACTCAACATAAAGTCCTTCGTATTTAATCCTTATAATTCCATTTCAGACATCCATTTCTTAATCTAATGTAATATTGTATCCAAAGTGTCCAAGAGGCCTTCCTCGGTATGTACACTCCAGTCATAAGAATGGATTCGGAATAAATCAATGCCGAAGTTTCAAATACGTCAACGAAAACAGAAATAAGTAACTGACTACATTGTAAGTACAATTTATAGGATATTACTTTTATTTTTTAGATATTTCCATGTTTTAGATTAAATATATCATATTTGATCATAGTATAACCTCTCTAAATTGAGTTTAACTCTACAATAAGTACGAAGACATCACTTCGGCCGTTTCTATTTTTCTACAATACAAAGACGTCACACTAATTGCCATGGAATATAAACAATGACGTAATAGGTTTTTCTCATTACACGATTAGGAATCATAATTTGCGCAAGTGTTAGATTAAAAATGACATATTCCAAGTTACCAATGACACATAATAAATTTTTCTCCCCTCCCTGTGGTATATTTGAAGTGAAGATATTGCAGCGAAAACTATTTCACTAGAGGACGAAATTAAATCTAAGGTTCTGTAATTTTAGTGATAATTTCTAGTCTACTTATCTTTGTATTTTGTACACAGAATTTTGCATTAACTTGTGATCTTTTGTTACTTTTGTTGAATTAATAAGTTTTATACTTCTTTAGCGGTTGACATGTTTTCCACAATAAATCCAAAATAAATCCCCTAGCAAAGATTTCTTTCGGGTCAAACGACCTCATTTAGAAATACACGTTAGAACATACTGCAGATATAAAATTTGGTAAATTCCTATTATCTCCGGCTCTGACCAATTAAAACTTGAAAACAAAATATTCTGTAAATTTTTACATAATCTACCTTTAACAATTTAATAGCCATACCATCACCCTTCTACAAATTTGATAGTTTTTGATTTATTTGTTTCTATTACACATATACATTATTTAAGTCTCAGAACATTATTAAAAGTGTCGATTCTCGATAAAATTGGAAAATTGTCTTCTCAAATATATGAGCTTACTCTGATGTCCGAGGGAAGGAAACAATGTTATAACAAGTTGTTTCACATAAGAATTTCATACTATAAAGACTATCAGGAGACACTATTATTGTGTTCCTATTTTCACAATGGTTTATGGTTTCAGTATTTTTACTTTTCAAATTTTTTCGTATTTTTTTTTCTAAATTTTTCCAGATTTTTTTTCTTTGCCATAATTCATGAAAAAAATACTAACTTTGGACAGATTCACCAGTTTCTTCTCTGCAATGCAAATTAAAAAGATTTTACATTAACACAATGAAATATGTAATTCTTTTCTAGACAGAATGCAAATAATGTATCGACTTAGTAATTGCTAGCATATTTCGCATACTGTTCAATATATAATACAGTCCTATTTTGACAATACTGAAATGCCTGTCACATCTTTTTCATATAACAAAAACAGACTAGAGCTATCAGTTTCAAGTATTCCTCTATAACATCTGACACATAAGCGGTACACAATAACCCAAAAACTCGCTATTGTGCAAAACCACCTTACACCTACAGTCCCTGTGACCATAGTGTTACTGGAGGAGGTGAACAAATTCTTCTTACAGGTCTCAAATATTGCACCTATTCAAAAATAAATTTGCAAGTTTTGTCATTATACAATCAGAGATCCTGTTAACAAGAAGTTTATGTTACAACAGAATGCGCTGATAAAAATGCATTTAATAAAATAAAGAATAAATTTATGAGTATTGCTGGGCAACATTTTTGTTCGTTATGGTCATTGGTTAAAAAAATTGTCCTTCTTCCAAAATAAATGGGCAAGTCTTGTCATTAAACAATCAGTAATACTGTTCACAACAACTGTATATTACCACAGAAAGAGCTGAATAAAATCACAAGAATAAAGTCATGGGTATTGTAGTAAATACTATCAAATACACTATACAGAGACATGTAATAAGTTATCTCTACCTCGAATTTACCCTAAACTAAGTACTACGCTTATCTTATATTTAAAATGTTATGAACAGTCGTTTATGAAAACAGGTGCAATACAGAATCTTAAACAAATTGATATGTTTAACAACAGCTCCAGGTATCTTGATGATGTACTTACTCCGGGTTTCTTAAATATACAAAATACATTTTTCCAAACAAGCTACATTTCAATAAAAGAAATACAAAAAGTCTGTTCCTATATAGATCTGGCAAAAAAAAACTGAAAATAGGGAGATATATAGTAAAATTAATGGAAAAAGGGACGACTTTAGTTTTCCAATTACATGTACTAACTTGTAACGGAGACGTGATTGTGGCACCAATTTTGAAGTGTACATATTGTACTTTTTACTCGAATTTTCTCAAGTTAAACGATTTTAACGAGGGAAACCATAGTACTACTAAAACAAATAATAGTTTATAGATTTCAAAGCTGCTTAATTCTTTTAAAAAGTTTTACAATAGCTATAAACATATTTTATCTAAATATCTACCTTTCAGAAAATAACTTATCATGATCGGATTTCCACGTCATAGTTTATATTGTAATAAATGCTAAAGTCCAATAATGAACACAATGAACAGAAACTTGGAGGTTAACCTAAAGGCTACAAATAAGAAATTTTTAGAATTCTATAAAAATTTCTCTTTCTGCCAAAGACTTAAAGATATTAAATCACGAATAATGCGGATTTCTTTTTAACTTTATGATTAGATAGAATCAATCCTTTATGGGAGTGTTATTTCTGAAATTTTGCGTTTAATATAATCACCGTATAAAACCAGCAGCCCTTAGCAGAACCTTAGCGAGTTTTACACTTAAAACAAACATATTCTGATCCTGCTGTCAAAATGTTGTACTGTCCAAACATTTTTTGCAATTTAAGCAAGCGGACATCTTGTTGGTATCCATACTACGATACCTTATAATATATTTTATACACCAGAATGTCAGGCTAGAAGTGAGATGTTTTGGTACTATTAAGACCGGTTTAACCCACCGGTACCAAGTCAGATTAAAAACAACAATCTGTCGTGTTTGAGTTTGTGTTTTGTGCACTTTTGTCTTGTCCGAGGTTTTGTGTGTTAGGTGGAGTTGACGGGTGGTTATATCATCTTGTACCTTTCCTGTTATCTATTTTGTTGTTCATTAATGATTGGTATGTTATAAAAGACCCTAAAATAACTAATTATATAATTATAAAAATATAAGAAAACTTGTGCTTCACTATATTTTTCATTTCTATTTATATACAATGAGCAATATTCCCTTTGGTTCATCATAAGACTTCTACTTCCTTAAGCAATACCTTATGTAACGTCTTAAGAAGTTTAATTATTATGTCAAAACTAAGACATCAATTAGGCAATTACGTTTTCATAATGAAAAAGCAAAACCTTACCTTGCATTTTCTGTATCATTTAAAGGTAAACAATCAACTATTCTAGTCCCTGTTTGAAAACAAAACATACTGTAATACATGTATAAAAAGTGTTGTTGATGCTTATGTGTAATATGTTGAACAAAACTTACATTATAACACAGTTTCCAAAGAATCATCCTCCATTCATGAATATTTAATTATTTTATATGTGATTTTATTTGATCAAGAGTTTCCAAGGAACCGGTATCACTTGCCTGGATTTAATGTTATTCGGACGTCATTTCAGCCATAAAGCATCATGCGGAGACCACTGATGATTAAGTAAAAGCAGTTATATTGATTCACGATAAGGTCCAATAATTTTTATGAAAGGGATTAACTGAGAACAATTCGATCAAAGTTGCCTTAGACATGTATGTTTAAACTTGGACTTTTAGAAAGGGACCAATTGAGAACAATTCGACCTAAGTTGCCTCAGACATGTATGTTTAAAGAAGAATTTGATGTTTTATTCGTCGAATTTTTCATTTTTGATAATTTGATCATTTAGGGCCATACAATGCCCCCTACCAAAATCCAAAGGGTTAAACAAACACAATGCCACTATTTTAAATGTTCCAAGTAGTTCCAGACTAGTTATTTAAACATGTTTTCTGACAAATTTCATATTGGTCTCTGTGACAAATATTTTGAGAATGGATTAATTTAAGGGCTATACCATCATAATTTCATCCATTTCGACCAGAAGTTTCAGAGATTTTGAAATATTTGCAGATTTTTCTAGTAATCATGGCTCTTTTTTGTCCACGATCTATTTCTCTTGGCGTGTATCTCGTAATGTTTATTTAGAAAAAAGTTTATTTCAAACTGACTTTTATATCATAAGGAGGGGGGTTACATTGGTCCTGAATTTTTAACACAATTTTCAAAGAGAACAACTTTTGAAAATTACAAAATGGTGGTTTTTATTGCCCCCATTGATTTAATACTTTGGTCCATTTAAGGTGAATATAGTTTATAATAAGAATAGGTTAGTTAATTCGATGAATGACCTAAGAAAGTTAATTCCAATAATATTTTGGAAAAAAATGTTCTTTTTAAGGTTTGAAATCAGTAGTGTCAAAGGGCAATTCTGCCGCACCGATACAATGTACAGGAAAAAAACACCAATCTTGCACCCGCCATTATTGGGATGAATGAAAACGAAAATTGTCCCAACTAAGTACTAAATGAAAATATGGAAGTCAAAACAGGAAGATTACTTTATCACTGAAGATTTCTCTTTGGAAAAGTTCAAAGAGCTTTGTTGCGTAGGTCTACGGCCGTGAAATAACCAGTCCATTCTCCAGCCGTTTAATGTGTCAAAGGGATTTATTTACGTCACAATCATATTCATACTCATATCCGGATAAGTACACACACTTCCAATCTAGGTGATCAAATCTCGGAAACCCCCGTTCGTATGAACTAATTCTAGCATTGTATTTTAAATCTGATTTTAGAATCGTATCCTTAAGGATTCTCCTCATACACAACTCTTGTAAGTTCATCATCTTATTTAAAATTTATAATTTCATTCTCTTTGATATATTTTCCAATTTTGTAATGCCCCTGTGCTTAAGTACTCATTCCGTCTTACAGATGGAACCGTTTGTCATCTTTGGCCGAGAGTGCAACCTGGTTGATCTCGGTGAAGATCAAATGGAGATTACCTTAAATGAGGTCCATCGGTTTGTAGATCCCCTGTTGCGCCCAGAGAAAATCTCTTGTACTCTAGATCTTCGAATGTGATGTAGAGTTCTTCTTCACATCCTTCGCCTTACTTCCTTATCTACCTTGTAGGCATACAATTTTCCCGGAGCTGTCATCTTACCTCCGAACTCCAGGAACGTTCCAATCATTTGTTGATTCCAATTGCAATTGGAATGGATGTTTTGTAAAATAGCTTAATGTGTCGAACTGGTCCTGTCCATGTGGTGCGATGTCCTTGTATAAAACATTGGTTTGGATTATGTAGGTCAAACTGTCGTTGTCGTTGTCGGCTAAGAGTAGCTTGGCGTTGCTATCGTACATTTTCCGCATGAAATTTTAGTGGAATTTATACATTGTACATTAAGGTCTTTGGTGGATCAAAGATTAAGCTTCGCAGGTAGGTAATCTTGTCGAACTTCAGCTTGGCCCTATACATTATCTCTGTGTCAACCATTTCCCGTTTAGTGCGCTTGACGGACTCCTTGACTGCATCGTCTCCTTAGTAAAGAACTTGTTCTTTGTAGTCCCCATAACAGTACTTCTCATAGTAACAGAAACTCGATGGCGTGGGTTGTTTTTGTTGCTTCCTGCAAGCCTTTGATGGGTCGATTTGGCATGTGTCGATCTTCTCTATCAAACATCAAATGTCCGCATAAATCATGAATAGGACCCTCATCGAGCGTTTCTGATTGGTGAAACTTACGAAGGCAGTTAGGTATTCACTGATTTTGTTTGACTGTCCTATCTGGAGAAATGACTCGGGCACCTACATCATCTCCTTTATTCGAGGTGTCCTATTTGGAGAAATGACTCGGGCACCTACTTCATCTGCTTTATTCGAGGTGTCCTATCTGGAGAAATGACTCGAGCGCCTACGTCATCTGCTTTATTCGAGGTGTCATATCTGGAGAAATGACTCGGGCATCTACGTCATAAGTCTACTTGTAAGGTCGAAAGGCGCATTTAGCTCTTGATCCAACAGTAATGCTGTTTTTCAGTGTTGGTCCAGAACATAAGGACTACGTGTTAAGTTAAATAAAACGATCAAAAAATAAAAAATACTAGGAAATAAATCGGAAAATGAAACACACACATAAAAAAATTATCAACTAAAAGAAAAGTTTAGGATTAACTAATAAAAGGTAAAAATTCAATTCTAGACAAAAATTGCAATAAAAATACATACAAATGCACAACAATCAGTACAGTAAATATATATGGTTAAATCAGTTATGAATCTTGATATGCAAGCCTAAAAAGATGAGTTTGACATTCTTTTTAAAACAAGAAAGTGATTGTTCATTCCTCATGTAACCAGGTAGACTGTTCCATAGTGTACCAGTTGCTTTCTCAAAGCGTCTCTCGCGATGCAGGCAAGTCTATACGAAGCTGTTTAATTAACGCAGAGTTCTCTGATTGCACAGAACGCTTATTAATTCTTGTAAATAGACGGATGCACTGCCGTGAATCGATTAAAAAATTTCCACACTAGTTTTAGCCAACGAACTTGAGTTCGTTATTTAACTTCTGATAGTGGGTTACTTGGTTAATTTGTTTCTGATCGAACTTATCAGTGTAGAGTGCCGATAATACAGCCAACTTAAAATATCTTTCATCGTTATTTTGCAAATTAATGATGGGCCTTTTTTTGGCAAGTTCCTGTGGGGTGATATGTTTGAACTTTCTGTTTAAACTTGTTCAGATGGATCTCTAGTTTCTTGATGTACCCGAACGTCCATTCATTATAGTTTCCACTTTCAGAACCAGTTGTACATTTAATTTTTTCTTCTCTGTTAGCGCATTCGATACATTACGACGAATGGTGCTGAAACTCATTCTCAAAAACGTGTGTACGTCATTGTTGCCCAGGGATCGGATCGTAAGGATACAAAACACGCCATTCAATGCACCACGGTTGTGTTCTTTTTCGATCTCGTCTTCAGTCGGAGCATTCTTAATGTGTTTCTTTACCAAATTAGCAACACTTTCTCTCCAAGTTGGGAATACTTATTGAGGTTACGTCTCTTTGCGATTGTCTAGATCTATTACCTGGGGAAGATCTCTTTAAGATCAAATCTCCGATGAGTATTTCTTCAAAAGGCCTCACCAAGATATCCTTTGATATCTTACTGTACCCCCTTCAAACCTTCTTTCTTGGGTTTTCGCCGTACTTCCTTTACAGTTTCAGACACAATTATCTTGTCTCCGATCGGTAGATGTATATCCTCCTCGTTTAACTTGCTTAATTGTGTTTGCTTACTACATTGTACTATGTTTCCAATATAGTCCATTACATCCGGATTTATTCTTTTAAAATTTCCATTTCTTCATCTTGAGTAGCACTGCAGTTTTTTTTTTTTTTAACTCTATCTCCCTTATCCGGAGTCTTTTACCTATGTTACGCGTAAGTCGATTATCGCCCAATTTTACCATTTCAGGGTTGTCACAACAATTTGGCTCTAGTTCAACTGTTCTGTTGCCCACATTCATTTGTTCTGCTTTTCTGTCATTCTCATCAAGATCTTGTTGATTTTTCTTGCATAATCGATCCATACATATCTATTTGAGACACATCGTGTTTGCATGTCTCTGTCAATGTTCTATCGCTCGCTTCAATTTTACTAGTACCACTATTTCCCTTTAAGAGGTTCTCACCATTCTCAAATACCCCTTCCATTGTCATATTATTCACTGAATCCATATCGTATTTAGTACTCAACTGAGAAACTGTTTGTTTGCATTCTGCACTACAGTGTCGGTTGCAATATGAGCATTTGAACCTGTAAATTACATCGGTGCGGCAAATTTTTACACCACTGAAATTAAACTACTTTGTGTTCTACGTACCTCAGAAACGCATGTTTTATTCAAAATTGGTGGACTTGAATAATTTCCTAATACATGTTTACAACTTGTTGCTTTCGGTTGATACCGGCAAAATATATATAAAACATTGTAACTGATATTTTAATAACGTTCGAAAAAAAAATGCTCCCGAAACACTAGATGCAATCCAAAAGTACACATGTAAGCATACAAGGTCAAACCGGAAAATAAAGGTGGTTAATAGGAACGTGCAGATTTACATAACTGAATTACGATAACTTACATGTGCCTCTAACAGTCACCCTTTTTCGTAGTCTGTATATCACCATCCCAGTGATAAGTAATAGAGCACTTCCAGCGATTAGTGATAGCACAAGTAATGTGTTTTTATGATTTTCTGTAGTTTTAACTGAAAAATACAATTATATAAGTCTAAAAACATTGGATAAATGTTGGTGGGACAATGACTTTAAAACGAAAAAAAATATTTTTATTGTCCGTAAACCTTTTCGATAGAATAGTTAAAATATATACTAATTTATTAGGACGGGTGTTTTGAAAATCACCATTAACCCAAAGAGGTACATGTAGGAGGAAACAAAAACAAAAGCGAATAAAAGTATAAAAGTCAATAAAAGTAACGAAAAAAATATTAAAAAAAAACCATTTGAATTGAAAACTATTTAATAACAAATGGCTCTCACCTGGATTTAACTTTTCACCATGAGCAGAACTAAAAATTTAAGTGTTGCAGTCAATTTGGCTGATTTTTTCTATAGGGTTCTATGTTAAACTAAGTTCAGCTATGGCAGTCATCTTTGTTGACAGTCCATGTCAATGCAAACATCTCTAAAAGAGAACCATCTAAGGATCATTACTGCTGAGTTTTGTTCCAACTGGCTAAGTGGTTTCAGACAGGAAGATTTTAAAATGAATTTTCACATAGGGTCCAATATTTAACTATGTTCGGCCGTGGCAGCCATGTTGGATGACAATCCGTGTGATCGGACACATTTCTGAAAGAGGACCATCTAAGGACCATTGCTCCCAGGTCTAGTTCCAATTGGCTGAGTGGTTTCAGACAAGAAGATTTTTGAAGGAATTTCCCATAAGGTCCTATGTTAAACAAAGTACGGCTGTGGCGGCCACCTTGGTTGAACGTCCGGGTCATCCGACGAAATTCTGAAAGAGGACCTCCTAAGGACCATTTCTGCCAAGTCTGGTTCCAATATGTCAAGTGGTTTCAGACAAGAAATTAAATTCGGCTGTGGCGGCCACCTTGGTTGACAGTCCGGGTATTCCGACGAAATTCTGAAAGAGGACCATCTAAGGACCATTGCTACCAGGTCAAGTTCCAATTGGCTTAGTGGTTTCATACAAGAAGATTTTTGAGTGAATTTCCCATACGGTCCTATGTTAAACAAAGTACGGCTGTGGCGGCCATCTTGGTTCACAGTCCACAAAACCGTACAAATTTCTGAAAAAAGGACATCCTAAGGACCATTGCTTTCAAGTCTGGTTCCAATATGTCAAGTGGTTTCAGACAAGAAGATTTTTGAGTGAATTTCCTATAGGGTCCTATTTAAACTAAGTTCGTCTTAGGCGGTCATCTCTTGTCAACAGTCCGGGTCATCGGACATATTTCTGAAAGAGAACCTCCTAAGGACCATTACTGCCAAGTTTGGTTCCAATCTGCCTTGTAGTTTCATAGAAGATTTTTGAAATTCATCCCCTACTTTTCCTTTTTTATGTAACAGCAGCCATTTCGGTTGGAAGGGGGCCACCGAAGGACTATTCCACCACAGTTTGGTCCCAATTGGCCTAATGGTTTCAGAAGAAAAGATCTTTAAAGGGCAAAAACGCCTATAAGGGGTCAATCAATGATTTTGGTCATGCTTACTTATTTGTAGATATTACTTTGTTGAACTTTTTTGCTGTTTACAGTTTGTCTTTATCTATAATAATATTCAAAATAATAAGATAAAACGGCAAAATTTCCCTAAAATTAACAATTCAGGGGCAATAACCCAACGGTTGACCGATTCGTCTGAAAATTTCGTGGCAGGTAGATCTTGACCTGATGAACATTTTTACCCCAATGTCAGTTTTGCTGTAAATGCTTTAGTTTTTGAGATATACGACAAATAATGCAGTTTACCCCTATGTCCTATTTTTAGCAATGGTGGCCATGTTTGATTATGGATCAAAACCTCGGATACAATTTATAAACTAGATACCCTAAGGAACTTTCATTTAAAGTTTTGAAGTATTTGGCCCAGTAGTTTCTGAGAAGATCCTTGAAATAGTTTACGAGGACGGACGACAAACGACGAACGACGACGGACGACGACTGACGCCAAGTGATGGCATCAACTCACATCGCTCTTTGGGCCAGGTGAGCTAAAAATATAACAAAAACACCATAGAGACAACAAAAATCGGCAATAACATGTTTTCTAAGAAATTAAATCATATCTCTCATATAGCTTTATAATGATAATTATGGCTTACTCAGGGGAACAGATATTTCATTACCAAAATTCAGCTAGATAATAAAACATTCTAAATGTTGAAGATTTGCGATTTGGTTGCAATATAGGTCAGAAATGAAGATACTAAAATAGTTAGCAAAGTCTTTATCTACTAAGTTGTCAAAAAATAAAGAGAAAACCATGCAAGTACATTTTTGTACAAGGGTATGCACGACGACGATCAAAATTAGTATCCACAAATTTTAACAATTTTTTAACAGTAGTATCAGGCAGAGTTCCATAGGATACAGATAGAGGGAGAAACAAGAGTAGTTTGACTGACTACTCCATGCTAGGAAATGTTCCTATAATGGAAGACCTTCACTTATAGGAGATGCAATGGACAATCGTTCATTCATAAAAATATACCAAGACGCCGCTGAGCTCCTTTTTAAATCATTCTTTTGTCAGCAACTGTATTTTTGTTCAGATGTAGTGAAAAGACCGCTATAAGAAGTTTAACTCTGTCAATATCTTTTAAAATACGTAGTTTAAAAATGCTTCGTGGAAATATAAAGTTTAATTGAATTTTTTTTATTATAAGATACTACATGTACTTTAAATCTCTGAAACTGAATGAGAGATGTGATATTTTAAAAAATCTTATTGTATATCTAGTGGACACTTTTACGTCTATGTTTCTTTAAATGCTGGATGTCCGACGTATTGATCGTAGTTTTGTGTCTGTATAAGTAGGGATCTGTATTTCACAAGACGTGACCTACAAGGTGCGTTTTATTACTGTGAACAAATTAAATATCGTAGAAAATTTTACATCAATTTAACTGTCTTTGTTTTGAAATTAGTATCTGCGTCAAAAATGTTCACACAAATAATGAGACAAGATTTTGCATATATCTCTGACTTGTTTTAACAGTTTATATGTTGCGAGATAGCTCATACGATACTATAATACAAGGGATAGAAATAATGGCCTTGTTCGCGAACCATAGAAAAGATGACTCTTTGCACTGGGTCTCATCCTTTTTATTTCTTCCTGCTGGTGAACAAGGCCATTTTGGCGGAAACGATGAGATATTTTAACTTTCAACTTTTATAATAGTGTGTTGTGTAAAGAAAATGTTTGTATTAGATATGGTAAAACAGTAAGATCTGAACAAAATGCTGCATATTAGAATCAGACACATCAACGTAAGGTGTATGTCGCATACTTACATTGAATAATTGTTGTTTCATGAATTAGTGCTATATATAATATAAATGAATCAGTTCTTCATCGAGTCTTACAAACATGTCGAAAGGCACGTTTTATGTTTTCTCGGCAAGCGGAATTAAACTTTCCCCGACAATGTACATATATTATTTTTTATAAATTAACAATTCATTAAAATATAAAAAAATTGACATGAACAATGGCACATTTCTAGCCTATTCAGGAATTTAGATTTTCGGTGCGTGATCAGGGTGAACATTACGTCATGAAACAGAATGCAATACAAGCTTTCATTGAAGACAAAGGTACCTCGATATTATATTATGCTACTGTCAAAAACAAAATCTAAAGCTATGCTCCACATTTAACGCAGAATAAATCTTAAAATTTTGCAATTGAGTATTCAAAATAAAATTTATCAGAAGTGCACGTATACAAATTGCAAATATTTTCTGTGATAACATTCAATCAGTTTAAGACATGAATAACCAATGCTGTAAGAATAAAATTGGTTGTGGAGTATGACTAACTTACATATTTCTTTAGTACATAAATCTGGGCGCAGATGTTCAACTCGTTTAACCGAGGGTTAAATTTAACCACGGGTTAAATGTTATGATTTTCTATGTAGTTTAAGCCTCTGCTAAATTTAACCTTGGGTTAAATATATTGAACAACTGGGCCCTGGGATTTATGGCAAGACTTTTCAAACGTTAAAATGGTCAACATAATATTCACTTTTTTATTTTTCCCAGACAAAAGAAATTTGTATGTATCAAATGCAGGCAATCAGCAAACTGTTTCTTTTTTATATTTCCGGATCAAAACTCAATAACCTGAGATGCTTTGGCTTTATCCATCTCATACCATTTTTAAAAGACGTTATGGTCATTTTGCATTAGACGGTTAATACATAACAATCTACATTTAATGTGATTTAATTAATAGAATTGAGAACTGAAACGGGGAATGTGTCAAAGAGACAGCAGCCCGTCCAAAGAGTAGAAAACAGCTCAAGGTTAACAATAGGTCTTCAACGCAACGAGAAAAATCCCGCACCCGGAGGCGGGTTTCAGCTGCCCCCTAAACAAAAATGCATACTAGTTCATCGAAATGGACGGCACACTAAATTCCGAAACATACAAATGAACCAAAATTCATAAAACACACAAGACTAACAAAGGCCAGAGATTCCTGACTTGGGACAGGCACAAAAATGGGGGAGGGGTTAAACATTTTTTGTGAGATCTCACCCCTCCCCCTTTACCTCTTCCATATGTAAGTAAGATTTGTTTCAAATTAAATAAAGAAAGCACTCAAACTATTTTAGACAAATGGTTTCCACAAAAGTTCCTCTAGTCTTAACTAATGCAAAACTTACCATCTATAGTTGTTATTTCAGCTGAAACTTAAAGGGAAAGGATATAAAACATAATAGATTACGATGGGAGAAACATAAATCTGTTTTATTTCAGTCCTGGAATTACATTTACAGGCAATGCTGGAGTATCGGTTTACAGATGGCTTCATAAATGAATACGTATGATAGAACTTTGTTGTTTAATTATGTAATGTAGTCCCATTAACTTTTTGACAATAAGTTGCTTATTATTTATACAAAGTGGTAATGGCGTTTCTCTCTAATGATTTAGGCATTATTTATCAATGTAAATTTGACATAATTCTGTCTGGTATCGGTTTATGACCAAGATGATTAAAACAAATAATTGGTATGGTTGTTTTTGGCAAAGGCTAATTGAAAAGATCAAAGAAACCAGCGTTTTTCATTGTTCTTATAAATACATCTACCTATGAAATACAAGGATAAGTTAAAAGAAAGTACTTACTCGCTAAACTCAATAAAAACTTATTTTCTTCTGAGTCTTCCCCATTAAGCAAATAACAAAGATAACGACCCTCATTTTCTATTGTCATGTTGTGGATAAGCAGGTCATAATGCCGACTGGAGTTATCAACATCCAAATCTATATTGAAATCTTTTACGACAGGATTTCGTTTGTAGTTTTGAAAATACACAACGGTTTCTTTCTTTGGATGAGGTCCACTCCATGTTCCTCTATCTCGTAAGCCTGTACAATTTAATCGAACATTATCTCCTTTTTGTACGAATACTTCCTTCACATATTCAGAACCTTTAAAAAATGTCTATATACAATATAGGGCAGATCACCTTGTTTCGACAACATTTGTTCGTGTTTACGTCATAAATGATATTACATAATACATGCATTATATAAGAAAGCCGGTATGAAATCCACTTGTTTACTAACCTCAAGGAAAGTTTTAGGAGGAAATGATACCTACTCTTGTATTTAAGTATAAGACATAAATAACAATATAGAAAACCATGATACATAATGCAACATAAGGCATCCATTTTAATAAACAATACATGGGAAGTAGGAGGTAGATATGTGTAGAAATCTGTCGGTATCATTACGATGTACAATTAAATATTCAATCAAATAAAATTAAAGACCAGATGGGATCAAATATTAAATTCTGCATAAATTTAAAGCTTGTATACACATGTACCATTTTCATCCCAAGATTCACGTCGGTCACTGATGACATTGTGCTAGGCGAATAGGTGCCAAAGAGTCTCAACGGTGCGAGTTCGAGACCCACAAAAGATGGACATACATTTGGCAGCATAAAAATCTGATTTAAGAATGTTGGGTTGGTGAAAATGGTGCACGCGTATAGTTATAGATAATAAATAAATAAATATATATATATATTTATATCGATGAGATCATGATTCTTTAAGAACAATTTCTTTTGTTTTGAAACAAAATCCTGTCTGGAACAGTTTTGTTTCTTTTTAGTTACAAGGCTGTGTACTGGTGGTTTACTAGCATTGCCTAATTTTAAATAAAATGTACAAAACTTGTAATTACCTGAGTATTGTGATATCAATAAACCAGACAGGTAGAAGAAATACAGCATCATCCTACAATCCTACAATATTATCAAAACTGAAGCTGTCAATTAGTTTTCAGTTTAAAATAAAGATTTAAGAAATTTTCTGTAATGACAATTTTAATGACGGTTGAATGCCGAAAAATAACCCAAAACGTTGAAAATACACAATATAACAAGTGAATGACTTTTGACTGTCTTGTTTTATCTTGATTGTTTTGATATTAAAAACTTCTGAAATTTCATAAGATCCAATTCTTAAAGAGGACAATTATACCTATGAAGCAAATAAACAAAACAAACGCGATTCATTTGACAGACAAACACGGGAAGGCAAGTGAACGACCACAAGCATAGCTTAAGTTTGCCTGTTCTGAACTAATCCTGGCCGATCTTGATTGACTGCAAGATCTTAATTGTGCTAAAAAATATGGTGATGCACTAAATCAAGATAAAATAAGAATAAAAAAGAAGAATAGACGTTCACGATCAAATATGTGTTATAACCAAACGTTAATAGTATCTGAAGACAGAATAGAACGAGAGAAATACTTTCTTCAAATAATTTAACATTAAAAAAAAGCACTAGTGTATGGAGCAACTGACCCAGTAATACTTATCTGTTAATCATACATTTTAAATTTGTCATCTTCATGAATAAACTTAGTTTATAAATGCTGAAATTTAAACAATGTTAAAAAAATAAATTCTGGTGAGCGAGCGAGCACGCGTAGAAAAAGTTTTCAGCTTTGCCATTATTTCCTTAAAATTCAGAGATAGTTTAACACGTGGGTTCCATGCAGGCGTCACACATCGATTTTTTAGTTCTGAGAAAAGTAGTTCAGAAGAAAATAATTCTGTGAGCCATTGGCATATAAAACATGTGTTTTTCTTCTGATCGCATGTAATAATAGAGTCGCATACGGACCCGCATTGGGAAATACACTGATGTGCGATCTGAAGAAACTTGTAGTACTTAAACTTGCTTGACAGAATTTACTTTTAAAAAAATATGTGAGTTAGTTACATGTAAGTAATACTACGGCATATTAATGTGTTTTTCTTGCAATGTAAATCGTTAAAAGATTCAGTGTCTTTTTTTAATCCTATCACTTTATTAAAAAACTAGTCCTTTAGTATTGAGACATGGATGTTTGAACCAGATCTATTTATTTGTATTTTGCAATAGCGGTCTATCCGTCTTCACATTTTAATCAAGTTGGTCCCGTTCATGTTTGTTATTTTCTTCCAAATCATATTTTTCTTCGGGGCAGACGATTGCAAAGTTGAACAGTTAGTTTTGTTTTCCAAATAAGAAATTTAGAAAAGTATTATGACTCATATCATAATAACGTCTTTTATTTGAAATATCTTTAAAGAGAACAAAATATAAATCATATATATTTCATATCAGAAATAATTTAATCTAAAATATTTATTATACAAATTTTGTTTTTGAAGTATCGGTTTAAACGTGAATGGCAAGGGAGTTAATTTCTATACGATTGTGCATTTTTCTATCTGCGAGGTGACTAGGTTTCTTCTGTCCCCCAGTCTGGGATATGTTTATGTAAAGTCTTATTCCCGATAAAAAGTTGTTTAAATATTAATTTTTTTGTGATGTGTTTAGGAATACGTTTGTAATCCTTCGCTAACGAAACTTTGTGGTCATTTCTATTTCCTGTCCGTGTCCATTTTTTTGTGTACAAAATCTGTGGTCTCTTTGAGATATATTTTTTTGCCATCTACATGTAAGCGTGTTTAAGTTATTTTTACCAAATTCGACAGTGGATGTGCTGAGGCCTTGAACACAACTGATGATTCGTAAATCGACGAAATGTGCACATCTTGTGCATCAAAATTGGTATCACAAAATTGTATCTATAGCAAAATTGTATTTAACAATGAAGGATGCGGTTTTTAGAGTTCACAATGAAAATTTGCTTCACGAAACTCTTAATTAAAACTTGATGCAACATGGCTATGTCGAATTTTGCAATCACCACATTTACTTTCAAACTACCGACACACACAATCAAATTAAGAACCGAACAGGGTTACAAAATTGTATTTCTTAACACAATAAACCAAGGCTAACAGGAAGTGTACATGTAAGTTTTAAATTAACAAACATACAAAAAACATGAACCAGTCGCGATGAAAATTTCTAAACTACTGCCGATTATAAGTAAGTAATAATAAATAAAACGTATCACAAAATACCAAAATAAATTTGATGCACTGTATGGGCATTTCGTTGACTGACAACTCATCAACAGTACTCGAGATAAAAAAATATTGGAAAACCGGTTAAAGATATAATGATGAATTGATACGCACAACCATCAAAAATCAAAACAATTAAAACAAACAGGTATCCAAACTCAGCTAAGGGTTACCTCTGCATCAAAAGGAAGAGCCTTAGAAATTTCTAGTAATTTTTGTCAAATTTTGAACGGAACATTTAAAGGCATTTGAGTAATGAATTATGCCAGAACAAAAGTTCTGGCTACTAGGCTGGTAATGCCCTCGGGGACTAACAGTTCACCAGCATTACGACTGTAGAAAACAACAGGTAGAGTAAAACTTGTTCTTAAATTTTGAAGAAGTGATTGAAGTATTTACGAAAAACGACGTGAAATTTAAGAAGACACTTAATAAATGATATTATTGAATATAACTTTCCTGGACTTTATTTGTAAAAGAATGACACCACGAATTAATAGATTTAATTCATGCTTATTTGAAAATTATAGAAAATTATATAAACTTACGTGAACACTGTTAATACTATAATTCATGAGAGGAAATTGGGTACACATATAAATATTTCCTTATAACTATTGGATTTCCATGTTTCCAAAAATACATAGGTATGACAAATATTATGATCTAGTTGTACATCGTATGCGTTGAATATAATTTCATAAGTCAACAGTTACAGATATCTTCATATGAGGTTTTCCCGGGTTTCCAAACCGACAAAAATTCTAACACGAGACCAACAATCTTCAATCACATAAAACTAAATATACGCGTCAACCCTATCAATCCAATAGGATTGATGACTTTCCCATCTTTAACCATTCAAATGCAATACTATAATGTATTTTTGAAAAGTTCTAAAACTGAGTTAATTTCTTTTAAATATCTGCGAACATTACTGTACTTAACGCATTTTTATCTTATCAATAATGAAATTCTACGAACACGTTAAAAGGGAACTTTAGACATGGACGTTAAATTGTGTTAAGTACGCCTTAGTTTGGAGGTAGATGATACGTTTATAGCTAATATTTTTGCAATTATTGGGCTCATTGTATATCGGGAATCGACTATGGCGTTGATGACATGCGTTTGGGAATGCTGTTCTAATAGAGGCATTGTTTCATGGTTTAAATGTAGCCAATGAAACGGCACTTTACATGCAATTATGTCGTCTATACCAAGGGGTGATATTATCAATAATCATAATTCCGTTGTATCTTTCTTTATTGTTGCTGTAAATTATGACAATAAAAATATCCCATACTTTTGTACTGTCTAGACAAGTGCTCTACTTAACCTCTTTCAAATGTCCTTACCACAACACTTACACTTAAGACGAAATTAATAGCTATTGTGACAATGCTTACTCAGCGAGTGTGGTGAATGAGATGTAGGTTCTTAAAAATTTCCTGTCTATTATCTTATATAACTATCGTAATAATATTAAAAATGATAGTTTCTCTAGGCTGTACCGTACCCTCAGAAATAATAAACTAAAGTGTGTTTGTATTGTCTAATTGACTAAACAATGTATAAAAATGTATGACTATCTATTACTTGGTCAGGTTTCATCGCCTGTTTTCGCCGATCTGATTTTCATATGAAGCTAGATTTTTACAAGGCTATTAAAGATGTTAGCGTAAACGTTTAATTCAGTTTTCAATATACATAAGATGTGTCGCCTGAAAAAAAAATCCCGCTTTCAGGATTACTTGCATCTTATCTATGTCAGTGAAATTGAATTTATAGAGACCAGCATACCCAGCCAGTTTTGTACATATGCATGGGGTTTCCCATTTATCGAAGATTGAGAGGTAATTCCATGTGTTGGTCTGTTCAGTTCAGGGATAAAATGATGTCTGGTTGAAATTATCTCCACATTTTCTCTTTCTTAAATAAACAATTAAGGACGATTGAAATCCAAACTTTACCAAAAACGTGATGATTCTCAACTTTACAATGGTTAATATTCCATTTCACATCAGTAACAAACCAAAATACCCCGTGCGTATTCATATAATAATTGATTCGTTTCTCTGATGTGTGAAGTCATTTTTAGAATTGCGAAATTGCTGTCAGATAAACCTCTAACACAAGTATATGTTCAAGACCTGTTTACATCTTTTTCCGTTTTGCTAAGATATTTATTTTTATAATTATTAAATACATTCCCGGCCTCCATAAAGTTTAACGCGAGCCTGGAAAAAAAGCTGGCATCAATAGCTAGCTCTCTTTGAACTCTCGCTTCGTCGAAAGCTTTCAATGCATTGGAAACTACATGTAGCCACCTATTGTTGAACGCTAGAAAACATTTATAATCAGATTAAGATTGAACTGAACTAAAAGAATACAATGCTATATATTACAAATATAAAATCACTTTATATATTGAAAATTGTATTATACACATCTATTAGTTTATAGTGCATATTTACATTTATTTCATTTAGTAAGGTTTAGAAAATAAATTTTGGAACAGTGTATAGTTGTGAATTGAAATATAGTCACGGAAATGTGTTTTCATCAGTTCATACAGGACAATCGATTTGAAGGTTATTCATTCGTATTTCCACGTACACTTCTATTTTAATGAAATATTTCCGCCTGTACCAGCCTGACACATGCACTTAGACATCTACGCAAATTCAATTTATTTTTAAAACTGAAATAACTATATTGCATGTATTTTTACTTGCGAAAAAAAAAATAAATTATTGAAAAAAGCACGCATCATGGGAGTATTTTTTATTAATGGTTTTAATTTAAATAGTATTACGTCCTGATATCACGTTCTGGGGTAAAACTATAGATAAAAATAAAATTTACACCATTTTCCTTCAGATGCATACACATAGATTATAAATCATAATTCGTCTTTGATAAAACTCATTATAACATTTACTGACAAGTATAACACTTACATTTTGTGAAAAATGGTTGTATTTTAATTTCACAGTATATATCTTGCAATTTTCTATATTTATGTTATGACCTTAACGGGAGAAAACTTGTATTATTATCCCCGCACTTTCGAAGTCTAGATTGTCTCCGTCCGTCCGTCCGCCCGCCCGTTACACTTACTTGTGACATCAACTCCTCCTTCACTTTTGGGTTTAGGAATTTAATTTTTATATAGAATGGTTGCATACCACCAGTAGATGGGCATTAAGGTTTAAGAATTTTGATTTTCTAAACAAGGGGCCCACATGGGTTGAACTTCGAAAATTTAGATTTCAAGCTTGTGACCTAACTCCACTTTCATTTTGCAATTTATGCATTTTATTTCTATACAGTATTGTCAGGCATCATGTGCAGATGCGCAATAAGGATTTAGAATTATGATTTTCTAAAATTGGGGCCCACAGGGCTCGCATTTCGAAATACTGTCAATATAGCTTGTGACCTAAACTTCTCTTTCAATTTGCAATTTATGCATTTTATTTCTATACAGAATTGTCAGGCACTATATGCAGATGCGCAATGAGATTTTAGAATTTTTGTTTTCTAAAATTGGGGCCCACAGATGGTGAATTTCTAAGAACTGTCAATTTAACCTTGTGACCTAAACTTTTCTTTCCATTTGCAATTTATGCATTTTATTTCTAAACAGTATTGTCAAACACCATTTGCAAATGTGCAATAAGGTTTTAAATTTTAATTGTATAAAATCGGGGTCCACAAGGGTCGAATTTTGAAATTTTCAATTTAGGCTTGTGACCTTAACTTCTCTTTAATTTTGCAATTTTTTCATTTTGCTGATATATAGTATTGTCTTACACTATATTTAGTTGCAAAATAAGGATTTATAATACCGATTTTTAAACCGCGGGCTCACTCAGGTCAAATTTAAAAAAAATTGTCAGTTTAAGCTTGTGAAATGAGGTTTTTTCATTAGGTTTATTAATTTAATTTCTTTATAGAATGACTGCATACTATTTTTGGATGGTGAATAAAGTTTTATATTTTTGACTTTAGGTAAGTGGTCCAATTACTTACAGGGGGTGCGGGGATCACTGTCGAATCCGACAGTACATATTTCTAGTTCATATTAGCTTTGGATCTATTGGGTAAATGCTTAGTTTAGAATCTCGGGTTTATTAACTGTATATACACGATCAAGATATCTGCAGGGGTTTTTTTTGTCTCCCAGACACAACGACATGAATTTCAAATGTTTTTCTGCAACACTTTGAAAGCTGTCCTTAATTGAGGTTAATTGCACTGCCGTTGGTTCAGTTCTGTGGCATCACATTTTGCAGTAATTCGCTCTGTAGTTGCAAAGAAAATGCTAGAACATTATCTACGTCGTGTCTTAATACATTTGTACACCAATGTAATACTCATTTAAGGCGATAGGAACTGCCTTATATATTCTGGCACAAAGACATTTTTTTTACAAGACTTGATCAGGACCATTTGATATCGGCAAAAGAATGCCGAAGCGAAGCAAAACAGTGGGAACAGAACTTATTTCTGACTTTCTGGTCTATTAAGACTGAACGTTTTGCAGTAATTCTCTATTCCTCATATTCAATTCCCATTTTGTCCAAAATTACATATTTGGTGTCGACAAAAAATGCCGAAGCGATAAAAAAAGTGAGAAAAGAACGTACATTCAAAATCCTAGGAAAAGACACAGCCATGAGAATGGAACAAAACAATAAAAACACCACAAGGAGAACTTGAAGGATACATCTATAACTAAAATAAATTAAAATATTTAATAAACCAAGCAAAAAAAGAACAGCACAGAAACGAAAGCACCAGCAATGTGAACACCAAGTAAAAACCGGGAATGGCATCAGGTTTTCCAGAGGAGTAAGCATGTATGATGTTGTCAGGAATCAAAAACAGTTATAAATGGATCATTCGATTCAGTTATTTCACACCGATTTTACTTTTCATGTGTATTAAAATGACAAAAAATATCAAAATAACAAAAATGGTAGACAGGCATTAAAAATTTTAAAGTAGCTACCAACAGTTTATATTTTACTACATTTAAATATATACATTGATACATTCAAAGCGTACAATTTGATTTAGATAACCATATCACTATAGCGAAAAATACATTAGATTTTAACATCCTAAAAACATTTTTCTTGGAAGAATTTTTGATCTCTTTGTTTGTCTGAGTAATCAAACGCTTTAAAGAATATATATCAATATTAATAAGTCTCATATATTTATTCGAATAAATATACAATAAAAATTACCTCTTATAGCAAATGGCGAAGTGTTTGCAAAACATAATACAAGAATATAACTCAACAATACCATTCCAAATTATTCTGCAAAAAGCAAGCATTTCGGTTTTTTCTACACTTGTATGATGCTAATGTTTTTTTCTTAACTAGGATAGTTCTTAGCTGAAGCTAGTCCTTCTGCAATCTCCCTCAACTATGTATACAAAATGTAGGATGGAGAAACGCGTGTTTACGAGTTTGTTCTTTACAAATGAATAACATCTTTCGATAATATGGTTTCTGGTTCGTAACTGAAATGTTCTTTACTTATCAATCAAATTGTTCTTCCTGGGGATCAATTCTATCATCTTCAAAAACTGGTGCGGAATCTTGGACAGGACTTTCAACACTGCTTAGGATACTGATGAATGGATGAATGTATAACTTTGTTGTTTCGTATAAATCTCCAGGTAAATCACCTTCTCCTAAAAAATCCTGGTGGTCTGAACTAGTATCATTTATGTTGTTGTCCTTACCGATGTTCGAAATGAAATTTTCAACATTGTTTTCTAAAAAATCGGCACATTTTACCTCACTATCATTTGGCAATGGAATTGATTCATACTTGTAATTTGTATAAATGTGTCCTGTATTCTGTTCCTGAGATAATAGCTGATAAGGATTCTCATATCCATCAGTTTCACCAACTAGTGAAGATACTTGGCTAGAACTACTACTACTTACTACCATGTTGACAAGTTTCATGAAATCGTCCAAATCAACATTTTCAAGGTGCTCCATTGCCATTGGAAGACTGCTGAAACTAGAGTCCTTCCTGTCTTTATTGGGTTCACCGAATAAAGCTTCCCCTGTAGCCATTAATGGTAACACAGAATTACAATTTGTATACGGATTTTCTACAACATTTTCATGGATTAATGTTTGATAAGCATTCTCATATTCATTAGTTTCCGCAATCAGTACGGACATTCGACTAGAACTTCTACTACTGCCATTCGTGGTGACTGGAGAAGTACTACTATGTGGTCTTGAAACAACATCAGGATAAACTGGGTTATTATCAATCGGACCAATTTCATCATATTGAACATGTTCAACGGGTGGAGAGGTGTTTTGCGTTCTTCGTTTTTTCTGATAAAAACGCATTAAAGTGAAACATATTACGAATATAAGTAGTCCAGCAAAACTAGCCGACACAACAACGAACAACTTGATATTTCGTTTGGTTTTGTTATTCACTCTATACCCTGGAAGAAATAAGAACATATAATATCACGTCTTTATTGCCATCATGTTAAATGTTAAATTCAAATTTGTGTTTGTGATCTTCGGGAATTAGATAAAAAAAAGTTTATTTTACACATAAAATTTAATGCTACAAAGTACAGCGATGATAAGCCTAGTACGTCTCCAATGGCGCCTTCCGCAAAAGTAAAGGTACAGATATAATAACCTTTTGAAATTTTTAAACAAATACACGAATGAGTACGACTATGGATATCTACATTTGGTGTAACGAATTATAAATGATATAATAATACAGGTTTATTTCATGCATATGAGAAAATATTGTCAGGGAAAATATTATAATAAATCTCAAATAATAAGCAACGAGGTATAATATTGATCTTAAAAATGGGTGTTATATCTCAACTTATCTTGAACGATCTTGACTGAATACAAAACAACACGTCTTGGTTTCGTTAGCACTGCAGAAAATCAAGAAAACTTTAGAACGACGGAAGGCCAAGATAGCTGTTTAAGACCTAAATTATGTTATTAGAGTAGAATAATCCTAATCATGCATGGAAATAAACGTTATTGAATACGAAACATCAAATCACGTCTCATGTTCAGCATTTAAGCGCACAAATATGAAAAACCCGAAACAATAACATAAAATGATGCAACAAACATCCCTCTACATGTAAGCAGAGAGTTACATGTGTATGTATAAGAGTACACTTGTACCGAAAGATCACAATTAGTTGATATCAGTTGCATATGTTCAACTGATGTTGGTGAACTATGTGCTAAAATTTAATTTGAGAAGTTTTTATCGGATTCCACTAATGTTACTTTTTTTACGTTAAATTACCTGTTGTTGGGGAATATTCCTCTGTAGTACTGTACTCTAAAATCAGAATTCTAATAAGAAAATGAGCTATTTCATGAAATGTAGTTCAATTTTGAAATATACGTATAATAAAATTATTCACTAGATTTGTTTTTCTGTTATAGATTCAATGTAAATCGGGAGTCAAAAGGTATCAGTTATTTGGTAAACTATAAAGTCGAGTAGCAATTTGTTTTCGCTTTGATTTTTACGATCTTTCACAATGGGAATGAAATTTTGCGTTTCCTCGTTGTATGTAGGTTTCAACTTTTCATATATTTTTGCAATCAATGATACAGTCAAGACAATAAGTTTCTATTTTATTTCAGGAAATTAACGCTAATGTTCATAACAAAGTAAGCTATTTGGAACTGAGATAATACAGACAATAGTTTCAATGCTACTTTCATCCTAAAATACAATTAGCCAAAGGCCTACCATCTACAACCAGATCAAGATAATCTTAAATACAAGCACTAAAAAAAGTATTATGTGGACTTTTTACTCTTGTATCAATAATTTGTTTTTGAAAAAATGACGATAACAAAACCATATCCAGACATTTAGCTTTGCGCTCAAGACGATGACCTTTTTGGATCTTGAGTTTGTCTGAAAATTCAGATTGCTAAAATCAAGACTAACAGGATTAAGCAAGACAGAAATGGTCTTTTAAGTTCCTAAGTGGTTTATTGGGAGATATGTACAGATGTACGCGATTCGTATAAAACTTTTAAATGTTTCAACTATATACAGTAAAAACATCTTAGACATGACTAGCTCCATATGGGATTTCATCTGTCCAAACATTTCTCAAAACAATTTCAAGAATAATCATAACTTAATATCAAATATCTATAAGCATCAAATAGATTCTGAAAATGTTGGCACAGGACATGTCACAGAATTCTTTTTTTATTATATGTAAATGTTTATCGTATAAGGTTATTTAAAAATGTCATATACAATATTTCATTGCTACATGGTTTCCATGGTTACGATGTGGTAATGCAACTTGCATATTTCTGGTGAGAGGCCAATTAAATTTATTCGAAATGGCCCCTTTTTCTCTGAGCATAAAACAAAAATTACTGAATGAGGAGGGAAATGGCAATGTTTAACGGGAAGACCTTTACCAGTAATGACAAAAATTTCGTGAACAATATTTTGCTTTATTTTGATAACAGCAAAGTAAGAAAGAGTGATTCTGTTTTTTTCCTGATTTTATTATAACCCAATATTGGTATTTATTTTTTCCAGCTGCAATATCTCTTGATGCCACCCACTTCCAAATACTATGCTTATATTATAAAATGTAAGCAGCATTCCCCTTTCATTTGATAAAGAGAAATCACTGGGGGAAACCATATTGTATATATATAATAGATGTTGTACCTGCTGTAGTAAGCAATCTCTTAAATTTTAGAAATCAAAATCAAAATTTCAAAATGATTCTTAACAGAATCAACATATGAACTTTACGACCAAACAACCCATTTTTATGGAAAAAAACTAAAACAGACCCTTAAATGAAGATAAACACAAAGTCAGGGTTGTATTCAGGGTTTTGTCATAATGAGTTCTCTACTTTTTTTGCACTTCAGTAAACTTGGAGCAGACAAACCTAAAGTAAAACTTATTCATCTTATCCTCAAATTAATGATTTAGAATGCACAAAGGACTTTAAGATAAAATTGGAAAATAAAAAACAAACCGATCTATTGTCTGAACTTGTTTTTTGATTTCAAGTATCACTGCGGAATTCATGATGTGTTCTGCCCATATGGCACACATGACCAAGAGCGAAACCATACCATATACCACCCATTTTTAGTTTACATCCATACAGTAAAGCAGTAAAGGCAAACAGACATCTAACAACTGTGCAGATTTTAACTTTCAACCAACAAACTGGAGCTGTTATCCCTGTATGTGGAGCCTACATGTGAGTTGTGGCAATTATATCCACTTTTAACACCTCTTTTACTTTTCAGTATTAAAATTATCACCCACCTTGCTTAGACTTTTAAGTACACATTATAGGTGTTCATCTTCAACTTATTATATTCAACAAAAGGGCAAGTATTACTAATTATGTTTTTTTTAATGAAAATTCACAATAAGACATAAGTGTAATTGATATTACTAGCTCGTGCAGTCTTATTCTATTTTCAGTGCTTTCCCAAAGCTAGTCTCTTTTCAGGTGTTTGAATATTGTTTTATACTTTTAGCTATATGTCGACATTATAGAGAAAAGTTGTTCTCTAGTCGAGAAGAAGTACATGTACAAAAAACAGTAAGTTTATGTTTAAAATTCATAAACATTTATTTAATGTTGCAAGTCAATGTAAAATTGAATGAAAGTAACAATTGATTTCTAACCCTATAGAATGCACTTCTGTGATTACATTTAGATATAAAAATGTTGATATAATGTTTTATATTTGACTGTTTGCAAATGTTTATGGCATTAAGAAAAACAGACAATTATGTTAAATTTTATTGGTACTTACAAATGTATTTAATGTAATCAAAGCCATACATGGCCAATGTATATACAAGTGTTTATAATTATTTTAACAATAATAACAAACAGAATATAAAGGATATATGGGGCCGATATTCGAGAGACAAAACAGAAGTAGGCAATTACAAAACAACAAAAAGAACAAATATCAGAGAAGTTATCCAACAGGCAAATAATTCTGAAATCTGACAATGGAAAAGTAACAGAATTCCATTTCTTATCGCATTATTTCATTTCACATTTCAGTCGATCGAATTGAAATAGCAAAAATAAGTGAATGCAATAATGTCTGAGTTTACATTTTTTGTATAAATAATACTTACCTTAGAGAGTGATAGAGCAGTTTGCTACCCCGCTATAATCATTGTCTACTGAATTGCAGTTATAAAATTGAGTTATCACCCTCACGATTATGTATTATTTAGGTTGTATTATGATCAGTCCGTCACTAACCGGTCATAATTTTCATCCCTTGACCTAGACCTCAGATGTTTGGTATAGCGGTAGATTGTACCACAATGGCATGCGAATTACCTTTAAATTTATCCTAAAGGTCAAAGAGGGAGTTGGTTTTTGTTTTTGGATTTTTGTTTTGTTTTTGTTTTTTGTTTTTGTTTTTGTTTGTTTTTGTTTTTGTTTTTTTTTTTTTTTTTTTTTTTTTGGGGGGGGGGGGGGGGGGGGGGGCTTTATTACACTGAAAGTTACCTTCCATTTTTTATTTTAATTACACTCCGGTTCTTGTTTTAAATCCTTTTCTTTAATATTTTTATTTTCGTCTTTATGCCTTTGCAATTAAGCCTTTCCATAATGTCTTTTTCTAGAAGCAAATATATAGTTTTACAATAAGCTGAATAACTGTCACCGTCTTGTCCATATAAACGAAAAGAGTATAAGTAATTACGCGTTTTGCTTCGTTCTATAAAATGTCCAGCGAGCTTTTCATGATATTTTTTCAACTCTTCCTCTTGATGCCTTTGACAAAGATACATGCTTGCATTTTGTTCACTAAAATTACAGATATTCGTTTTTGTTTTTTGTTATTTTCCAGTCTTATATTGTGTACCATTAGCTAAGGATTTTTTTATGATGTCCCACAAAATACAAAAATACAGAAGCTGTATTGTGTTAATATTTTCAAATAGACCACTCCACTTACCCATTCTATATATTCCTGTACAGTTCAAGGGAAGTGTCCAATTTGTAACAACTGCGTACAGATCTTTTTCACTTTTCACATCTATGAAATAGAGTATACATTTGTATGAAAGAGGAGACGGCGAGAGAGAGAGAGAGAGAAACAAAATCAAAAATAAACAAGCAGACATACAGGAAAATCGTCCTAAACGATTAGGGAATTTTTTTGGATAACAAAATTTTAAATGATCATCAACATATTCTTTTCCACCAGGTCTTTTATATATAAATTCTAAACCAAGTGTACGACTTTTATATTCTCAGATTTATATTGTTAGCATATTAACCAATATATTATGAAATTGTACATCTTTTCTTTTTTTTTTTAATTTTCTAAAACATTTTAATTACCCCACAGAAAATAACATCTTTCACAAAACCCTTCCAAATGTGTGACAACATTCGTAAAAACATGACATCAACGAGAAAACCAGACAACAGACACTACTAAGACACTTTATATTGAACGCCCATTTTGGTTTTTGGTAACTGCAAGAAAACATGTCTGGATTTTATCTTTTTATTTTTATTTTGTTTCAATCGTTCAATAAAAAAAGAAACATTGACAATGCACAAGACCAGTTAAGCTCTAAATTGTGTTCCTTGTGATAAAAACATCAGAAATCCAGATATTTAAAAAAAAAAAACCACTTAAGGATTTCCCATAACGAGAAATAATGTCGTTACAAGCCTATTATTTCTAGAAGCAAATAAATAGCAAGCTAGTTGCATTCATTGATAGTATGAAATAAAAGGAAAAACATGTACCGTATGCAAATCATTAAAACGGTTTTAAGGATGTTCGCTGGTCATGTTTTTGGCATAGTTGGCGCACCGTAAATGGGGTGAAGGTTGTAAAAAAAAAAGTACATAAATATTACTATTTATTTTTTTAAATGTGTATTCAAGGTTAATCATCGATAAAAAATATTTGAAGCATAAAAATTGACGCGATATAAGACATTACTTACATAAAAAATAGACAGGAAGTCACGATTACCATTTCCGGTTGATTGTAAACAAAGGCTGTCTGCTGCAGAAATTTACAGTAAAATTCAGTTTTTACACATTTTGTAACCTTTTACATCGCTTTTATACATCTTTATACGTTTTACTTTTTATATATATTATAATCGTAATGGCTAAACGTAAGCCGGGTTTTAAATCTACAAAACAGAAGCAAAAATCGGAGGCAGTGTCGGAAGCTCAAAAAAGACGATGGGAGACATCAAAATTTTTTCATGACCATACATACGCTGCCGTTTCTGAACGCGATTCCAATAAACCGGATATATCAAACTGCATTAATGAGGAGATCATTGAGTCTGATGGTAGCAATGTCACCGCAGATTTTACAGGATGGAGAACAGGTCGGAGGGTCGTAGAATTGGGAGTTTTAGCGGATGGTTTATCAGCTTGCAAGAAATGTGGTCTTCCCCTTTCCTTGCAAAACTGCAGCAACATTAATTCATACGGTCTAGCTTCCATTTTAAAGATTGTATGTGCCAACACAGCCTGACTGTACACAAACCTAATCCCCACAGGAAAAAGACATGGAAAAGTATGGGATGTCAATTCCAAATTAGCAGCAGGTAAACATTTTGTTGTGATTTACATGTACAAGGAAGGGGGTATAACACCCCTCACCCCTGCAACATTTACTACCGAAAAAACCATACCATGATAGCTACTTAATATCATATTTACAAGTAATATGTATCAGGATCGTAAAATGGGAGTGGGGGTATGTGCACGAACAAATGTGAAATTTTACAATGAACATAAAATAAGAAATTGCTTGCACGTTGCTTATTTTACTAATTGCACGAAACACAATGAATAACAAGTGTTTTTTACGGTTGCATGTGAAATAAAAAAGGCAAAACATATTGCAGGAAAATGCTAAAGCCACGAAAATAACCCTTTACCACCTACATGTACCATGTTTACCAAAAGACTTTTAAAAACATCCTATACACAATTCACGATTCCACAATCGCTGTTAATCATATGTTATCTGATGCTTTTTTAATAAATGTCCGATTAGTAGTCTTCTATAAAATAACACACCATCTCTAAGAGATATACCCTAAAGACCACCTAATAACATCCGACAGCAGAACAAGACATAAACATACTGACCGTTATAAACAAATACCATCAAATAAAGACTGTTACAAATTATCATTCTACCCGCAAACAATAGTGCAATGGAACATGCTACCAACATCAGCAGATCTTTGTACAACAGCATGAACAGTTGACAGCTTCAATTAGAGCAGATTTCCATGTATCTGTTCTTTCACAAATATTTTAAAACTGCATTACATGTACATAGTTTTACCAGAGACTTATAAAAGTCTCTGTTTTTACCAGGAAATATTCATATGTAATGAAAAGAACAAAAAACAAACGATTCACTGTACTATATCTTTATTTTCTATTCACCAAATGTTATAATTTTTAAATGTATATATAGCCATGCAACGCCATTCCTAAATTTGGAAATTATAAAGAAGTTGCGATTTCATCCGAAAAGTACATGTATTTGTCTTGCAAATTATATGTCTAATATTAATGTAGGCTAAGCCATACATTGTATTCATGTGCATATATTATTAACTTATTATCTTAGACTAACCCAAATTTACAATTTTCCTAAAACGCAGATGGCAGGGTCAATATTCAGTACACAGTCGCAGACTACATGTACGAAACAATATAATTTGATGACCATTTCCAGGCCGAATGTCAAATGACACTCTGATACATGTAGGTACATGACTATTATACCTTGTTCCTAAACCCCCAGCAATTTTGTTTGGGGGGGCTTGGGGTATTATATCGGAATGACCCTGTCCGTCTATCTGTTCATGTTCTTTGTAAGCCCATATCCTCCTAAATATTGCAATATATAGTAATAGTTGTGTAAGCAGAACTCCTCCTAAACTGATGGATTTCAATGATACTTTAGCTAAAGGTAGTATACCATGTGTAGATGAGCATGAAGAAATATCATTGCCCCTGCAACAAAGGGGGTATTATATGGAATCACCCTGTCCATCCGTCTGTCCACATTCCTTTTAAGTGCAAATCATCCTTAACCGCAGGACGGATATTGAGGAAACTTTGCACATGCTAAATAATTATCAAAGTTGGAACAAATTTTTAAAAAGTGAGACGATATATATCTCAAAATAAGTAAACATTGAATTACAGAAATGCATAACAAATAGTATCAACGGGCCAACTTAACACACAAAGTACGATTTGGGAGTACTCACAGTTACTGAAAGCTAGTTTAAAGCCAAAAACAATTAACCATAAAAAAATCATGCAACAGAGACTAAAATCAATCAAAACGCATCCCAGGGATTTAGTGTTTTAATGCAATGGACAGTCAAAGAAGACATGATTTGTGCAATGCCAATTAAAAGTATTGACAGGCACTAGGATCGTTACGATATCACCTTATAATTAATATGTATCATGTTATATATAGATAAAGCATTATCCCATTATGTGGTAATAATTTAGTAAGCGCAACTCCTATTTTTTAGCTATGATTCATGTAGGACTTGGGGAGCAACATGTGAATGGCATTTTAGCAGAGCTGAATATTCCAACAGTCAGCCATTCCATGTTGGATGAACGACAAAAAGAAATTGGAGGGGTGATTGAGAATGTTGCCATGGAGTCCATTAAAGAATGGATGACAAAAGAAATTGCTTTAACTAATGAGTAAGAAATGACAAATTGAGTGTTTTTAAAAAGAATGATATTGCATAAAAATAAATTTTATTTACACTTATGTCATTGAACTTGGTGTATCACTGAAAAAATCAGGCAAGTACAATGGTGATGTTATATGAAGTACCAATAAACAAAACAATATTATCTTTTGTTTTTGATACTGACTATATCTGAGTCTCGCCCTTTGGGCTCGTCCAGGTTATCAAAAACAAAAGCAACTATTATTCTATAAATAATCTGTTAAAAAATGAATTCAATCTTTTTAATTTATTTCAATTACAGTATCACACTTTAGTAACATAATTAAGAACGTTCAAATGCTAACTATTTGAATTTATTGCTTAACACCCTTGGCTTTGTATATGAATGTTTAAAATATATGAAAAGGTCAAGTGAGCTTTTCTCATCACTTGGTGTGCGTCGTCCGTTGTCCGTCCTCCGTTAACTTTTTACATTTTGTACTTCTTCTAGAGAACCACTGAATGGAATGAAACCAATCATGGCATGAATGTTCCTTATGAGATGCTGACTAAGAGTTGTTACTTTGTAGTCGATCCATCATCCAAGATGTCCGCCAGCCAGGGACTTAGTTTAACATAGGACCATATGGGAAATACATACAAATATTTTCTTCTAGAGAATCACTGAATGGAATGAAACCAAACATGGCATGAATGTTCTTATGAGGTGCTGACTAAGTGTTATAACTTTGTTGTCGTTTTGTCATCCAAGATAGCTTCTAAAAGGGGGCTTAGTATATAACCCTATAACTTAGTTTAAATACAAACCAATGTCATCCGCTAGAGAAATGATAAATAGATTTGAACCTGTTATGGTATGAATGTTCCTTATGAGGTGTAGACCAAGTTTTGTACTAGTAAATATTGAGGCTAAAATGTACCTTGACATTTTGCATTTTACATCTTTAAATAATCTAATTAAAACCAGGTGAGCAATTCAGGCTCTCATGAGCCTCTAGTTCTTGAATATCATGCATCCCTACTCATAATTAATTGGACCAATTTTTATGATATACTTTATACCTTTGTACATGTTAAACATGTATTTTCTACTTCAGATGTGATGGAAAAGACGACCTGACTGTCTCAGTTGATGCTGGCTGGCAAACAAGAGGAAGCGGTAGAGCATACAACAGTCTGACTGGTAAATATTGACCAAAACAATTAGAGATATTTAAGTTTTTCCTGGATACAATATATATGTATTACTACTGTATTTATTTGACCTGGTGGGACGGAGTATAATTGTATAATTAGTATTATTTCGTATCAGAGAAAATTCAGTTGTTTTTATTGGTTAAAACATGGTCATGTGGTATTTATTAATCTGCGTTAAAATGCCAAGCAGGCATTATCATGATAATGCCCTTGGGCATTACCACACGGTATTGCCTGCTTGCAATTTAGAGTTACGCCCCCTTTTTAAAATGAAACGTGATGCAGCAGAATTCTAGACATTTCTAGATGAAATTTTGGTTTGAATGAAATAAAAAAAAACAATACTTGCTCAAATAGTATTGTTGTAATATAATATAACATGGTGCCTTTTTTATGCACGTAGTAGGTATGCATATTTCGAATAATAAATTCTTATCAGTAATGCTTGAAGTAGAAAAAAGGGTATACTAGTATATGAGTAATTTCCATGAATGTACAATATACCAGCTTAGCACCAAAAGTAATGACAGAAACATATATACCATACTCCCCCCCCCCCCCCCCCCCCCCCCCCCCTCATGACCATCTGTCCCACTTTTAGTTTCCGCAGGATAACATGAGTTTGCATTGACCAAATGTTTTCAAATTTTAACACAATGTTTATTACTACCAAACACTTTGCATTTCGGTGGTATCACTTTCACCTTTCTCGAGTTATGTCCCTTTTTCTGTTTCGCCAGCTGGGGCATCTGTGTTCATAGAGATATTCTTATTTTATTTTACAGGGCATTGCTCCATGATTGGTGCAAAGACTGGGAAGATTTTGAATTACAAATGGAGGTCCAAGTCCTGCAGAATATGCCAGAAAGCTGAAAATGAGGGTAAGATAATAAGAAAGCATACCTGCAGAAAAAATTTTACTGGGAGCGCGAAGGCCATGGAATCTGACATGGTAGAAGAAATGGTTACTGACACAATAGGAAAGGGGGCCAAAATCACAGCCATAATAGGAGATGAAGATACCACCACCATTGCTAGACTTAGGGCTAAAGTTGATCCAAGAATAAAGAAATTATCAGACAACAACCACATTAAAAAACCTTTTAGTTCCAGTTTATATGATTTAAGAAAAAAACATTCCTGCCTCTCTCAAAAAGTTATCAACTACCTCATTAAATGCTTCAACTACTTAATAGCTGAAGGTAAAGGCAAACCAGAGGAAATTAAACAAAATTTAGATGCACTGTCAAAGCATCCCTTTGGAGACCATAGTGATTGCAACATCAGTTGGTGTAGATTTATTGAGGACTCTGGTATGAAATATAGGTCATTGCCATATGGGAAACCCTTACATGACAAATCTTTTCAAGCTTCACTTATAGCTTTATTAGAGAAATACAGCAAAAATCCAGAAAAGCTTGCTAATCTAGGAAGCACCCAAAGCAATGAGAGCTTTAACAAAACTGTTGCCTCTAAAGCACCAAAGAATAGGTTTTATGGTGGTTCTGGAAGTTTAGGCTACCGTATTGCTGCTGCCGTAGCACAGAAAAACAAGGGTCATCAATGCATGGTCGATGTAAGAAAATTTGTTGCCTGTCAGTCAGATCCCACTTACAGTACAAATTAATATTTTTTTATTGGGTTAGGTAAACACATATTTACTTGTACAAGTTAATTAATATTCAGTGTTGTAAAAATTTACTTGCAAGTAAATAATATCAATTATCTTCCATTCGCCAAACTCCCTAAAGATAATTATCATGTTTCTAATGAGCCACAATGTGAATAATTTAAGGAAACAGTACAATAAATATTAAATATATATTTTTTCTAGCTAAACAAAGTGTTATTTATTTGTCAGAACAAGTAATCAAAGGGTAGATAACTAGTATTTTACAGATTTTCTTTACTTCTGAGAGTAAAAAAATGTTAACATGTACAAATGGGATATCTGACTGCCTGTTCAATTTTACAATTTACAAATTACATGTTTTCAGTTGATTTGTTATACTAGTACACTGTACAAGTTGCCTAGGTTGGAATATTTTGACTGTTCTGTCTATGTTTTTAGGCTGAGAAGGTGCCCTTATTGTACATAATTTATAGTTAAAAGGTGAAAAAGTTTAACAGTTTAAGAGAAATTTGTATTTATGTGCACGTGGAAAGACATATAATTGTGTATGTCTTTTCAGTCTGACCATCAAACAGCTTGTCTGCAGAACTCCTCTGAAACTACTGAACTAAATTTTGCGAAACTTAGAAGGTAGCATGGACACCATATGTAGTTGTGCATATTATCAGGAAATTTTGATCCTCCAAATATTGTGGGAGTTATAACCCTTTGAGCTTAGAAATTTCCAAAAATAAACTACTGAAACAGCTTGTCAGCGCAACTCCTCTTAAACTATCATGCTTAAGCTTAAGCCTTTGGTACTGGAATGGTACATAGGCAACTAACAATACTCTTCTCAAGTCTGACAGTCACATAAAAGGTCTTGTTCAGAGCCACCTTGACTGTAGTTGTTCATTTAACCAGGAAATTTCAAACACAAGAAAAAGTCTAGATAAAGCTTGCTGTTCTCATATTTCTAAAGATGGCACAAATAAATGTTTTATTATCCATCAATGTACTTATTCCTGTTTTTTTTTAATAAAGATCACTCTGGCATATTAGTGATTTTTTTTTAGCTCGCCTTTCCTAATAGGAATGTGAGCTTTTGCCGCCACTTGGTGTCCGTTGTTGTCGTCGTTGTCTGTCCGGTGTAAACTTTCTAAGATCTTCTCCTCTGAAACTACTGAACCAATTTCAACCAAACTTCAACTGGATGATCTAGAGTAAAGTTTGTGTTTTATTTTCTGTTTCGTCAAAAAACATGGCCGCCTAGCTAAAAATAGAACATAGAGGTAAAATGATGTTTTCGTCTTATATCTTCAAAACTAAAGCAGATATAGCAAAACAGATCTGAAGTAAAAAATATCAACAGGTCAAGATCTTTCTGTTCATGAAATTTTAAGACAAATTGGACAACCCACTGTTGGGTTACTGTCCCTGAAATGTTAATTTTTTATGCAAATTTTGCGGTTATTAATTATCATACATGTAATTATGGTCTTAAATAATTTTATAGATAAAGAGAAACTTTAAACAGCAAAAATGTTAAGCAAGGAAGGATCTACAAACAAGTGAACACGACTGAAATTGTCAATCACTTTTTATAGGAGTTATTGCCCTTAAAAGATGATTTTACCATTTTTTTTGCTATTGAAGACAATATGACTGAAACAAAAAGCAAAAATAATCATTCATGAAAGATTAATGCAAAAAATAACAGGTGAGTGATTCAGGCTCTTGAGAGCCTCTTGTTCTTAAATCACAATCTTGCATTTTGTATTGAATATATATTCTTCTAAATTGCAATCATAAATTGCACTTTTAAGTCAATGATGTAAAATGATTAATACATGTCAGGGTGATTTGCAGTTACTAATTTTAAAGTATGGCTAATTGAAGAATTTGAATATCAAAAAATATTGAACAGGTGACTAAAACACCATTTATTCATGAAATTGCTTATTGAATAAAATGTTTCCATGTCACGAATAGCATATTTTCAAAATTCCAATTCTTGAATTAGATAAACTATTTATTACATTGATATAAAAGAAAAACAGCTCAGAAATTAATGATAATTGAATCCATTCCTGATTCTTTTCAGGTCACATATGTCTTTGTTAAATCCTTCAACCAGTGAAAATTTCAAAATTATTTTATCAAAGTTGTGATAAATAACCATCATCAATGTAATGATATGTTACAAATTTGAGATACCGAATTGCATGGTGTGGTATTTCATACACATATAATCCCATTTTTAGGGAAAGATTTATTTAGCATGAACTGTTGGATATCGTCTCACCTATTTTAGTGAAAAAAAATCTTCAAAGATAAACTTGAAATAATATTAATATAAAAAAGGGCTGTTCCAAATTTTAACTTGTGGGGGAGGGTGAAGTCTGCACTCAAAATAATTAATTTTGGGTGGCTGTGTTTTCCTAAGAATTTTGTAAGAATTGTATGTGAAATTTAAAAAAATATTTCATGGGGATGGGGGTCTTAATAAAGTGCCTCCCTTATATCCCCAACCACACACACCCATGTGTTTAATTCTGGAACAGCCCTAATTAATTTAGATAGAGAAAATTGAATTTATTGCTATCTGTCTATTTTATAATTAACAGTCACATTTCTTTCTTTTAAGAGACATAAAGTATATAGGTGTGCATATATAGTGAAACAACTTTGTTTTAGTAGGTTTGTCATCTTCTGGAATCAATTATAAAACCTGCATTGTTTTGAGAATCAAAATTACTGTTGTACTTATTTCTTTAATATCATTTTCATTGCAGGTAAATGTATCAACAGGTCTATCTCCTGGGATACATACAGAGAAGTTAGCTACCCTCAGAGATCTTCAGGCTAGAAAGAGGAGAGCTGTTGCCACTACCAAAGCAGCAAAACTACGCAGAATAACGTTAAAATCAAGCAGGTAAATAACATTTATTCCTGTAATCTCCTTAGCAGTTCATAAGCCTTCACATTCTTTTGGAGACTGCCTATAGTTATTTTTCATGTTGATATCGACTTTCATTTCAGACTTGACAAATTTTAAAGGGAAATAATCTAATTGTGACCAGACTTACAACTTATGTACTAATAACTCTCTTATGGATGAAAAGGGGAATAGCAGTGTAAGAAACTACTATGAAAATATATCATAGACATTTTGTTACCTTGTTCTACAATAAATCACCTCTAGGTCTTCAATACAATGTAAACCAACACCTAACAAAAGCTCTGAATAGCCACGATGACACAAACATTCAGAGCAAAAACCAGCAGAGCATCAAACAACGTCAATTCATATTTTAAAAACTTACCATATGTTTTTCTTTGAATTTAAGGAATCAGAAAACATCTGCATGTGAAGTTAGAGAAGGAACAACATATGAATCCAATGCAGCCCTTTGTGAATTGAAGGAAGAAGATATAAATGAAATACCACCTCCATCATCCAAACCTGAAAACAATACCATGTGCCTGGAAGATGCAACAGAATACACTAAAATATATTTTGATATTGAAGCTACAGGTCTCAGTAAGTTTTTAGCCATCACATTGCGGTTTTCATTTGTTGTGGGTTGACTGTCTGTATCAGATACTTTTGAGAATTTTATGCCCCTGGTGTAGGCATGGGGAGCATTAAGTGTTACCCATGTCCATCCGACCGTCCGTCTGTCACTCTTGGTTTCCGCAGGACAACTTGAGTGTGCAATGACCAATTGTTTTCAAATTTTAACACAATGTTTTAAAACAATAATATACAAGTCAAGTATAATTTTCGTCCAAATTCCATATTTGGGTGGTGTCACTTTTACCATTTTGGAGTTATGCCCTTTTTCGGGGGCATCTGTGTTCGCAGACACATTCTTCTTTTATTTTTTCTAACTTTTTAACAATATTTGATTTGAATACTGCTGATTATAACCATCTTGAAAACTAAATCAATGTGAAGTTAGGACCAAAAAAAAAGAAATTATATTTTACACTTTGTAAAATACAGATAAATCTTTATCATACAAGACAGTTGCTAAAGTAACAAATATTTACTCTTTATTTAATTTCAAAGTAAAAAAAAACTCGTCTCAGGCTTGTTTGTTATTATTTTGAAATTAAATAATTCAAGTTGATATGCAGCGATATTCAATTCTCACTCAGTATGAAACCTATAAATACGATTTCAGGTCCATTTGACACCTACTTTCTGTTTACTAGAGAATTTTTTATATACAGTGGTCATGTTCTAGAATATTAAAGGTTGCGAGCAGGGTTATCAGATATAAGCATTGGCTCACAGATTTTAATTACTAATTGTCAGACAAGAAATCAATTATCTGAATTGTTAAAATTTATTCTTTAATTATTTTACAGGTCGAACATCACATATAACACAGATTTCTGCATTGAGAGGAGAGGAAATGTGTTCAACCTATGTTTTACCATCACGTGAAGTATCCACAAAGGCAGCTGAAATTACAGGATTAACATTTCAAAATGGTTCTTTGTTTTTTCATAATAATATTGTACCAGCAGTAAATATAAAGTCAGGTCTTTTTAAATTTATTGAGTTTTTAGAAAAATCTGAAAAAAATGTTATATTTGGGCACAACATCTTTAATTATGACTGTCTTGTGTTGTACAATGCTTTAGACAATTGTAATTTGCTTTCAAGATTTGAAAGCAATATTTTAGGATTTGTTGATACTTTGAAATTGTTTAAAAATGTTTATCCAGGTCTGAATTCATATTCTCAGTCTAAATTATGTCAAACACTTCTGGATTTTACATATGGTGCTCACAATGCTGAGGAAGATGTTACTTCATTGCAAAAGCTTGTCAATGAAAAAGTTAATAATACAAGTCAAATAAAAACTGCTTTTCATTCAAAAAATTGTATTTTATATCAATATTCTTGTTTGAAAAAACTGCATCAAAATCTTCCAACATTGAAATTACTTATTGATTCAAAAGTCATTACCTTGAGAACAGCCACTGTCATAGCTAAGAGTGGGCTTAATTTCTATCATTTAAAGTTAGCTTTTACAAGAAATGGTAAATCTGGAATCAAATATATTTTCACAGAAAAGTGTGGATCATCTGTAAGAGTTACAAAATCAGCTAAGATTATTTCACGTGTATCAGATTTTTTTGAAAAGATGTAAAGAGGAACTTGTATATTATTGTCTTGCTGCGACGAAAGTCGCGGATTGGGAGACGTTGGGATTGCTTTTCCAGCATTAACTTTTATCAGTTTTGTGATTGTTTTTGTGATAAGTTCTGTTTCTCAATAACTATACATGGTAGGTCAATGATATTTTATCTATGGTATCATTCGAAGGTGAACATTGTCAGTCTGACACCTGTAACCGACCCTGACCTCATTTTCATGGTCCACTGACCAGGTTAAGTTTTTGTGATTAGGTCTGTTTCTGATTAACTCTTCATGGTAGGTCAATGGTATTTGGTCTATATATTCATTTGAAGGTGCACATGTCTGTCTGACACCTGTCACCTGACCCTGACCTCAACCTCATTGTTATGCTCCACTGACCAGGTTAAGTTTTTGTGATACATGGTATGTCAATGATATTTCATCTATGGAATCATTCGAAAGGGAACATTGTCAGTCTGACACCTGTAACCGACCCTGACCTCATTTTCATGGTCCACTGACCAGGTTAAGTTTTTGTGATTAGGTCCGTTTCTGATTAACTCTTCATGGTAGGTCAATGGTATTTGGTCTATATATTCATTTGAAGGTGCACATGTCTGTCTGACACCTGTCACCTGATTCTGACCTCAACCTCATGTTAAATTTTCATGATTTTTCTATATTGAGATACTATAAGCAATAGATTTTTCATATTAGGTGTATGGAATTAATTAACCAGGTGAAACATTTCAGCACATGCACTCTTGTGAATCTGTTTTATGTATGTACCTCCAGATAATCAGAAAATTATGTTGTTTTCGCTGATAAGTTTATAACATGTGCTTGTTGTGACAAACTTTGTAATAGATACATGCAGTTGTTTATTGAGTTGTAAGCTTGTTTGCAAATAATTTATTGAAAAAGGATACACAAATGTAACAATCTTAGCTCATATTGTCCAAAGGGCGATATACAGAGCCATTTCAATCAGTTGGTGTCTGTCGTCATATTTATTCTCAGAATTTTTTTTTAAGAACTTATGTTAGACTGTTTTTGGAATTGTGACCAGTGGAACAGATTTTTTTGTGGCACTTCATGATTATAATTTCAAGACCATCCTCTTTGAAACTGGAAGTTAGAATTCAATGAAAGTTGGTGAAAGTGTTCCTTTCAATATCCTGCATGAAACTAATTCTGCAATTTTTTCCTCTACCAAAATTGCAGCTTGTAATGTTTTCAATAATATTTGGTCATTATAGTAAACATTTATGCTAAATGGCAACAAAACGAAATAGAAAGGAACAGACATGTTAAAATCTGTGTGTTCAAATTGTACAAATTTCATTGATATTTGGTATATATGGTATAACATCTATCCTATGGCTATGTAAGATGGAGTCAACCAAACAATTTCAGTTCCGTATTTTTCCTGCTAAAGTATCATGTGGTATCACATGGAGTTCAATGGAATTTTGCAACTATCTAGACAAATAAGGAAACATTTTAAAGGTTAGTGAAAGATCAAACAAGAGTATATCAATTGTCATGGTTAAAAAATATTGTAGATTCAAAAACTTGTGAACCTTGATGTTATTTTGGACTTGTTGGTCATGATTGCTAGATGAGTGATTCAGTCCCTCTAGAGCCTCTTGTCTAGTTTATTTGTGTAAATATGTTTTAGCTTCAATGTTATCATGTTACCAGGTATTTTTATGTTGTAAATTTTAATATAATGAAATGATCAAAATTAAAAGGATGATTTAAAAAAAAAAAACGAAAAAATACTGAAAGATTTTCCCGTACTTTTTAAAAAGTTTTTGAGGTCTTGTTACGATATTAAGGATGATCGCTGGTCTAATAGGATTTGAAATAGGTGTTTTAGTTTGAGAGAACATATGAATAGTAAACAAATAAGCAAGAAAAAAATATAGGTTAATGTTCTCATTTTAGAGCTATAAAGCCTTGAAAATTTGCAGGAAATAGGTTTTCTCTGGATTTTTCATTGTTTTTGCATTTGTAACTTCAGTCTCTCAAAAATGTATGAAAAAATAAAAAGGATTTCATAAAATTTTGTCAACTACCATTTTAAGGTATATATGATTGAATTATAAAAGAAAAAGTAGGGGTCCATGGACAAAAAATTTAATGTTTAAGAAATGGATAAAACCCGAGGATTCCGAAAATCTGACAAAAGGACCAAAACATGACCAGCGAGCATCCTTAACAGCATTAAGATGTATGTTTTTCCAAAAAAAATTGAAAACAAAGGCATGATTCATATTTTCTAAGATGTTTAAAATTTGTATTTAATGAACAAATTGGTAAATTTTGAAAAAACATAGATAATTCTAGATTTTTCTTGACTTTTTGTGTTGTTTTGAGGTCTAGCTAAAAATAGCACATGATGATCAATTTTTTTTTTATTTGAAATTAAGGACAAATGCATGAGAAAGATTTTCTGAAAATTTTGTGAAATTGTATTAATGAAAAGAGGGTTTATTTTAAGAAAATAGAGAAAAATCATGCCTTTTCCCGTACTTTTTTTGGTTTTTGAGGTATAGCTAAAAATAAAGCATATGATGATATTTTTTTTTTATTGGAAATTAAGAACAAATATATGAGAAAGATTTTCTGAAAATTTTGTGAAGTTGTATTTATAACAAAGAGGTTTATTTTTAGAAAATAACAAGAAATCATGGATTTTCCCGTACTTTTTCAAATTTTAACTAAAATGCTAAAATAACAAAATTGGTTGAATGATATATAAAAAAAATATTGCAAAATGTAAGACTGATGTGTTTTCTATTTGTTTTGCCATCAATAAAAATATTTGTACACCGTAAATGTATTTTTTCTTCTTTTTTATACAGGACCTGTTTCTCTAGCTTTTCACCACTCTGAGAAAAATGCCATATATGGGTACATTTGAAATGAGTATACTGGGAAAAAAAACACATGAACCCATATTTTTTTTTGCATTTTTTTGAACATCTATCTATAGTGAATGTAAAAATCCTGAAAAAGAAGGATCCTATTTATTTTGAGTTTAAGCAGCAATCATCCTTAATATAAACAAATATACTAATACGACCTTGAGAAGGACATGTAATGCTGAGTCAACATTGGCTAAAATATAATGTTTATTTCCGTAAAACAAAGATGTTTTTTTCTGGGAATTTATTTTGTATTTTTGAAAAGCCTGCATATATGTCATCATATGTTTACAGCACAATGAAGGCAGAATTCTGTGTTGGCAACAAAAACCCAACCAAACATATAAAAAAAAACGATACCGTGTGAATCGAAAACAAGTCAGTACTCCGTTTTAATAATGATTGTTTTTTTTTTGTATTTGTAACTTTATGTATATTGTTATTTTAAGGTTTTTCTGTTGGATTTTCCTTGTTTGTCAGATTGTAATTTGTTTTTACTAAACCATAGAAGGAAAAGGCTATGGGTCATGGAGACACTTCTTAGTTTTCACAAATATAACATTTTATATAACTACATGTTAATATAAAATATCATATCAATTCCAGATTAGATTCGACATATTTGCTACTGAAGCCCGAGTCCACAGGCGAGGTATCGACTTACAAGTAATGATAAATTCCATGATTCCAATTTTCATTTACAACCTTTGCATGTTGCGTCAAATTAAAATCCAATCCAAACTAAACTGAAGTTGTATTTCCTGATCTAACTCTGAGCTAAAAAAGGAAAACAAAGATGATATGGTCTGGTATTAGGTAAGGAATTTGTTATAAGAAGACAATATGTATTCGGTTAATGTTGGTAACATTCTAAAATTTCTATTCGACAATATATTTGTTCGGTTTGAAGGACAGATTTTTCAGCAGACTATTGGACTTCCTAAGAGCAAATTGTGTGAAATTTTAGTCGATCAGTTTCTTTTTTTGTACGTTTTCGCTTTACTTCTTTTGGTCATTTTTTAATTTTCCCTTCTCTTCAACTTTTAGATTGTTGTTTATTAGTTTTCAACATTTTATGCCTTGAGCACAACTGACGAGTCGTAAATCGACTAAATATGCACATCCAATGATCAAAATTGGTATCAAAGAATTTTATTTCGTGATATCAACATTCAATAAATATCATGCAACAGGGTCAAAGACAAAATGTTAGTCATCAGAACAAGAAATCGGGATTTACGTAATAATGTAAAACATTTGTACAAATATCGTCTACCTATAGTTGTGGTAATTGAGATGACTGTTGTTATAATAAGAAGCATCACCCTGGAGATAAAATGAAATCCTATCAAATATCTTTGCTTCTTAATTTATGATAAAATTGTGTACATGTGTGCGAGTTTATCTCTTAAACAAAACTGAAAAGTGTGTTCAATATCGACAAAAGAATACTGAAGCGATATAAGAATGGGAAAAGTACAAAAAAGGTCCAAGGAAGAGACAAAGTCAGGATAATGGGACACAGCAAACAAACGCCACAAGGATACAAGTATAACTAAAAGAATAAAAAACGTATAATAAACTGAACAAAAATAGATCAATACAGTACAGAAACTAAAGCACTAGCAATGTGAACTCCCAATGCAAACCGGAAGAGACATCAGGTGCTCCGAAAGGGTAAGCATGTCCTGACCCGTTAACGGCACCCGTCACATTCCCAGTGAGTAAAAACCAGCGGAAACTTAAATTAAAGGACTCGGCTATTTTCTTTTCTTTCTGATTCAATATCCCCTGTAAACATTTAGCTTCATATGAAAACAAGAACAGGTCAGCCCCCAAAAACGGCTTGAAAAACAGATTTTAGTTTACTATGTGGGATGGTCGTTTAGAATGTTTATATGCTTTTATAGACCTTGTCATAGTAGCTCTCGAGACCGTCCTTCATTTCTGTGAGAAAAGTAAATGTAGTATGTAGGTTTTGTAGTTCATTCGGCAGAGATTGCTATGTATATGTTGTATGGACACTTATGAAACTTGGGTATCTAGTATATGGAAGGGAGTTCAAAATTGTCACCCCTTACAGCAATACCAAAGAAGAAAGAACATAAATATGATTACTGATAATATCTTCCTTTGTTATGGGGTGTGTAAGTAGGGTTGCCAAGTAAATTGTCAATACCCGTCGCCTTAATCGGGCACTCGGTGTAGCTTCTTTTGCGGACAAAAACGATGTTATTTGGAGCTTTGTCAGCTTGAACTAGGACATATTTGTCATGAAGATAGGACAGTGTTTTTCTTCTCATGCCTGCCACCAATCGACGAAATTGTTGCTGAGGTAACCGCAACCATTCCTGATGAAGGGCATTGTTTAATTCATCAAGTGTCTGAACTGGGGGTGTCCAATGCGCACGTTACGTCCAATAATGCACAATATGTGCTTAATAGGGTTAAAATCCGGGCGACAAGCAGACCAAGGAAGAGTTGTTATTGCTTCTCCACGCAGATAATCGATAACACCACGGGAACGATGTGGCCTAGCATTATCATCCATGAAAACTGGCCTTGCATCCAGAGGGTGATTATTAAAATGAGACATACACTTGTCCCAAGAATGTCTCTTCAATAAACTTGGCCAGTCAGATTTCCTCTAAGTGTATTAAGGTCTAACTTACATTCATGCAAAACGCATTCCCATACAATCGATCCACCTCCAAATGCGACAGTTTCAATGGTGTTTAATATTAACGATCAAGAATAATGAGAAATCAAATGCAGTTTTTGCTAGCTGATATTTATGTTGTCAGTTTCCCAAATGAAAATGGACCTGTTCATTGATATTATCCCTTCCTCATACCGGTTTGGACATTGGCAGCATGGCGGGTGTCCTGCAGGAAGCAGAGACTGCTTACTCTTGCGTAGCACCTGAGTCTACCCTCGGTTTTTTTGGTAGGGTCCACGTTGTTCATATGTTTTTAGTTTTTGATGGTAGTGCATGTATTGTTTTGGCCTTGTCTTCGTTGTTTTCCGGGGTTTGTCAGTTGTTACGGTTTTTGCCTCCGATTGTCTCTTTGCTATTTCTTGACTTTACTTAGATTCTCAAGTCTCTGAGGTCTACATTATAACTTCGGTTGTAGAAATTTGATCCTGGCGTTAAGCATGTTAAAACGTAGACTTAACAGCTACGATATACGTATGATAATTTTAACCTTTTAGAAGCTATAGAATATAACTATGTCCTCAAGTAGGTTTTGGCTTTATTTAAGGTAAACCATGACATCTGAATCTGATCTTCAACGTCTTGAGTCAGTTTAGGAACTTTAACAACTGTTGGCTTAGGGGTCTTATTTCGACAACGTAGACATGTTTAATGCATCAAAATATATCGTTATCGTAATTGAGCGTTAGCTCACCGTGACAATAACTGTATTGATGTTAGTAACCCACTATATTTATATATCAGAAGGCTAGAATCTTCGAACATTCATATGAATTCACTTAAATTACTAACGTGTTACCTACGGTTCAAATTGACAGCCTATTTTGAACGCTAGCCAGGATTTTGACAGTCTTTAATTCAACGACAGCTACCTATTTGATAACACTTGCTTTCATACGACCTATTGATAAACTAAAGCCAGACCAGAACGGGAAAGAAATTAATCTTTTTAATGTCAAAATCATTTGAAGAGAATTTACCCCAATAATAAAAAACCTAACTCCCCATGCAAAAAGCCTTACACAAATTGAAGGTTCGTTTTTTCCATATCAAGATATAACGAGCCTTAACATATTGCAACAGTGATGGAGAAAGTATTTTTACGGTTACGGGAGACACGTTGAGAGAAATTAACTGTAATGCTCAACCCAATCATATAGACGATAGTAAAATATTTTGTATTTATCGAATGTTTTGTATAATGGTGGGATTTAGTTGCACGTTGAATTCTTGGTATACTAGTACTGTTTACTTACTTCTTTACTTCATGGGTGTGCTGTTCGATCTGGATTACCAAAAGGCTTCAAACGCGACATTAAGGAGTAAGATGAATGACTGGTAACAAAATTATTCACTCAGTTTGGCTTATAACGGACGCTGCAGTTACAAGATAAAACCACATAAAGTTGCAGGTAAAAAGGCAATCATTTTGAACTAAGTTCGGAATCAAGCAAATATCAAAACAAACTTAATCCAGACACTTTATTACAAATGGCTTATAACGGACGCTGCAGTTACCAGATAAAACCACATAAAGTTGCAGGTTCGCAAGTTCGGAATCAAGCAAATATCAAAACAAACATAATCCAGACACGTGATTACAAATGAGCTAGATAACATGTCCACCTTATAGAAATACCCTGAAATGGATAGTCACATGACTGTCTAATAACCCTGTGACGGATCACGGGAGCTCATCCCATACAGATGCCTAGCGCGTTCCAATGTGGCGGATATGGGAAACCCTCTCGTTGGGGGGTTGTCAGGTCATTATACGCAAGACCTGACCGCGGACCAGAGTGGGTAACGTATTTGGAAAATGCAACACTCCCTGCACGATAAAGATCCCTTCTGTAGTTTTCGTAGTTTTCAAAAAAGGGCAGGCTGGTGGCCGCTACAGAAGGCTAAATTATTCGACCCTACCCAACCATCTTTCTTTACAGTGGCAGTCAAAATTCGTTCACCTGTGAATTGTTTGATAAATTGAACTGGTTCTCGTCATGAAGAAACATAAAATATTTGCCACTGGACGTTAAGCAACAATCAATCAATCAACTATCTAGGGTTCGTGAGTTCTACTTTTTATCTAATATAGGTTTACCAAATCCATCTTCGCCATTTCAATATCCTATTTTCTTAGATTTTCAGTATATTTTTGCTTTTTTTTGTGTAATTTTCAGAAGGAAATATAATGTTTACTCCAAAAATGATCTGAGAGCCATGAAGAGTTTAGGGATGGTAGGCAACAAACTATCCTGTTTTAAACGTCATTAGTTTTTATAAGTAAACTGTTCTTACAAAACGCTGGCAGAAAGAAATGATTTTGAAAAAAAAACGTATATTATTAAAACTGATAAGTTCTTAATTTTAACGGAATTCACATAATTTTTTAGGATAGCTTTTTATAAACAAAAAAATAATTTTTCATAACCAAGAAACGTTTTCTCCTTGAAGAGTACAGTTGTAGACATGTGGATAAACGTGTTCAGGATGTACAATCTGGTAAGGGTTTTCATAGCCATCTGTGAATCCCCACCAAAAAATTATGTCCACTGTTGGGCTGGTTTGTGGAGTTTTTGGCATGTCGTTGTTCTCCTCTATGTTACTGTTTATTGTATCATTATTTATGCTTTCATGTTCTTGTATAGGTTCAATATTAATGGATTGGTAACGAACTGTGCCTATTTCATCGTACTGACGTTCATTGGGAACATTTTCGGCCACAATAATCGGGCGCTTGAGCCGAAGGTGTGACATGATGATAAAATATACCAAAAGTAGGGCCAGCACTCCTGACACACTTCCTGTTACTATCCAATTGTATTTTATGCGAATATCCTCCTCACACTTACGACCTACAATTATAATTAAATTAGTTTTCTGATTCTGAAAATTTTGAAAATATTGTTGTCAACGTACTCAGCTGTTATTCGCTTATTATAAAAGTGTATTAAAACATAATTGCCATTTGGGTATTGGAGAATACAGTGTTATTAGTTTCCAACAATCAACGACTTTCCAACGTATGTAAGCAAAGCACCCACGAAACAAAATATCAGGGGAAACAGATTTACAATATTCTAATATCATCACTATCGAAAATGAAAAGTGTAAAAATGAATGTATTTTTCCGCAAAAAAAAATTCTCATTTACAGCATACCTTGGACTATAAGATGCGTTGAAATTTCTGCTCTTCCGTATATGTTTTCTGCTTTACAAGTATAAATTCCAGTATCGTTGAAATGAATCATCGGAAATTCTATCCTTATCTCCTTAGGCTGATAGTTTTCAGTTGTGTAAAAACCCTGTCCATTATTTTTAAGTGACATCTGCTTCACCTTTGGGTTGCTGTCACACAGACAAACCAGAGAAGTGCTTTGTCCTTCGTAGATATCTGGGTCTCTTTCAAACTTAAGGTAAGGTTTATCTAAAATAGAATTAAACTTGATGAATTGTTTCGGATCATCGCTTGTATATGGAGTTTGGCATTTTGATGTGATTTTAACCTTCAAAATATTCACCTGGCGCACTTAAGAACGGGAGCTTTGCAAAAAAAATATAAACCAGATGCAATTTTCATCATGAGTATATATATATATATTTTCGAAATAATTTGTCATAACATATCGCTATGTAGTCATTGAACATATCACAATAAGACTATGTTATTTTAAATGCATGGCGCCAACACAAGAGAAATAATTTATAAAATATAAATATTAGACGGTAACAAAAGCACCCAGGAAATATTTCAAGGGGAACCATTTTTCTCAAGATGAAGGGAGCATTGTGTTTAAAATGCGAAATTAATGTAATTTTCTGTGACATTATTTACAATGAGTTTTTTTATTACATATAGTTTCTTTCTTTTCACAGTTAAAACAAATTCCAAAAAGTGCTTTAACATACACTTTATGTCAAGAATGACAGTTTTCTCTAGTCTTCTGTTCAAAGCATTGCTTTCAATTTTACATGTATAAGGCATTCTGTTGTCATTTATATCTGGTACTATCTGAATGGACAGAGAATCAGAATCTTCTGCTTTGATCACTGATGAAGAGTTGTACCAAACTATTTGTCTGTTTGAGATATCAACATCAACGACGCAGGTCAACTGTAAAACTTGGTGTTCAATTCCATGGATTATGCCGTCAATATTATTTTGAATGGTCATGTTCCATGGTGGCGCTATGGAATAACATAGATCTATTATTAGGCAAACCACAATATTGAATTTTGTTAAACAAAAGGTATGCATCAATGACAAATCAGATGAACTATGGTTGCATCTATTATATGAGAACATAAACAATTTATAGTGAATTATAGATTTGTAATATTTGCATAAAGGAATATTTAAAAAGGCAACAAAAAGGAAATGTCCACAAAGACATACTAATCAATTAAAGCAACCCAACTGCCAGAACGCCCGGCAAAAATAAGATAAAAGGGCACAAAACACAAACATGAATGCAACAGAGAGTCAGGATAATCTGACTTGGTAAAGACACTGAATAGTTTTATGGGTACCCAAACATCCCCCTTATGCATCCTTAAACTCCAGGTCTATAAAAAACATTATAAAAACCAACACACTATGATTACCAACAAGATGACCTCTTGCTAGAACTAAAAATCCGAGTGGACGGTACATAATTTAGATATCAGGGTCAGAATGTGTAAAAACTACATAAGGCGCCCATAGCTGTAGATCGGATACTGTCGCTCTGCTAAACGAAAAAATCTGAAATAACACTTCCATAAAGGATTTAATGCTATCTCGTCATAAAAACTGAGAAAACTGTCATTCTTGACATAAAGTTAAATAGAAATTGGCAGTGTTCGTGAGAGACCAGTTTTGATTTAACGTCTTCAAGCCATTGGGCGAAAGAGCCTTTTACAGAATTGAACATAATTTCATATTTATAGCCCTTACTGTGAACAGATCTTCAGTAGCTACCAAGTTTCTATTGGATATTTTTGCATTTATTCTCGATATTACAGTAGAAACTAGGATGGGAAAACCCGTTCATGATAAGTGCTTTTCTGGAAGCTGGATATTTAGATATTTAGATCTACCAAAAAGTTTTTAAAAGCATTTAGCAGCTTGTGAAATCTATAACCATGTTTTTTTAGTAATCGTATTGTTTCGCTCGTTTACATCTCCTAGCTGAGAGCAAATTCGTGCAACACGTACAAGCCGTGATATATTCACTCCATACGATGGTGCTACAGCCATTTCAGCAATTAATATCGCCCCTTTTATCATAAATTTTAGTACGTACATGTATGCATTTTCAAGCTAATTTTATAGTCATTAACTTGTTGAAAATACTAAACAGTTATAACTTTTAATATCAAATACTTGTATTTACCGTTTACTTCTACTCGAATTATGGCGAGTGCTTTTACTTTACCGCCGTGGTACTGAAGACATCGGAATTCGCCATTTCCTGTCGGCGATACATTTTGTATTTCCAAATTGTACTCGCCAGCAGAAATATCGCCAACCAGGTTTACTTTATTTAAAGTTTTTAACGTCTGATCTCATTTCTAAAGTATGTTGCATAACCTGTTCTTGAATCTGTTATTTGTACAGGCCCATGCCATTCCGATGTAGTGTTAGCATTCACAGAACAATTTAAGATGAAAGTATCCCCTTCAGAAACGTACAAAACATGTTCTGGAATCACAAAAAAAAATCTTAAACAAAATACATTTAAATGTAAATTACAACAACGCATGTATTTGGTTTGTTTATAATAATAATAACATAGAGATAAAAGTTGACCTGACCTTACATGTATTCAGTGTGTCGATTATAAAGAAAAGCCGTTTGATAATTTTACCCCAACACCGTTGTTCGACTAGTCTAATTAATTTCCCTTCAGAAGTCTCATCAGGTTTATATCGTTTCATGCATATCGCCATGGTGTACACTACCTTGGCGTGAAGTCCATCAGATATTTTAGGAGGAGCTGCCTTTACAATTGAATTACCACATGATTATTCAGATTATTCAAATTCTAAAGACATATTATCTCCCATCGAAGACATTGGAGAAGACGTATCTTGCTTGATCTTTATATTCTAAAATATCTTCTGGTGAATTTTCAATAAATCTCGTCTGACGGTAAAGGGGAATTTAAGATTCAAGGGCAAACAGACGCAGGGTAATCCCTTTATGCAATTAAAACTTCATGTATATTAAAACGTCGGTCATATTTGAAATAAAACAGTTAAGTAAAGTATATGCGGATTAATAAGGTTAACGTATTGGATAAAATGATAGAGGTTTACATCAGTTATTGGTGCCTAACTATGGCTTTTATTACCCTTTTTTCACGCTTGAGGTTCTCAATTATTATCGGTTAGTTTCCAAAGTGTTTGCAATGTAAGCATAATTGTATTATAGTTACTATTGATTTTGTTTGTTTTTACGCCGTTTTCAGCAGGCACATTTGGCCATTTCGCGGCAGCCAGTTTTTATTGGTGGAGGAAGTCGGAGTACCTGGAGAGAAACATCGGCCTTCGGTAGGAAAATTGGAAATCCTTGTCAATTAAAATCGGAGTCGATTACACCCCGTCACAGGTGAGATTCGAACCTCTCAACCTCAGTGTTGACAGGCTAGTGATCATTAGTAGTCATGACTTACTACCTAGACCCCTAGTTACAAAAGAAAATAAGCACAGCCGAGATGATAAAGCATACAAATAAATTATCATTACCTTGGACGGCCTGTGTATAAACTATAAAAAAGATTAAGAAAAACATTCTGAAATAAAAAAGAAAACGGCTGGATTAATTCAACAACACAAATGACGCTGAATCTAACCATATAATCACCATGCATAACCATATATATTCGAGTCGTAGTTCATATCATGTGCACCGGCAATATGCGTAGTGACATAAACTGAGCAGGACTTACTTTAATTCATATTTTGTCTTTATTTCCTAATTTTGTTCTCCATGTGGTTATGTTTTCCCGTAACAAGTTTTTAAAATTTCCGAAATATGAAAAAATATAGACAGTACAGTACTTGAAAAGTGCCTGTAGCACCTTTTTCATTGTATTTCTACTAGTTAACAAATGCACGTATATTTTAAGACACATTTAGCCAATCAACACAATTTAACCTTTTGAAATTTTACAGCATTATTCTCAAGTAAACCAGGTTTTACATAAGATTCAAAAGTTGAAAACGTTATTGGTTAAAACCATTTTCTAGAACATTACCATGTGAATAAGAAAAAAATACATACCCCGTAAATAATTATTAAAGAACAGACTAGATGTTCGGGAAATATTTGAATTTAGAACTTAATATAAAACAAAGAAATGTTTACGTAATACTCTTGTAATCAAATATAAAACAATTGATATTTTTCTCTCTCAACACTTGTACTTTGTAATATATATTTCCGTGTGTGAATGGTATACGATGATACATAATATTGGACCTGCGTTGGCAATATGAAATTCATGACTATCGAGAAATAATTCATTTAGATAATAAAAATAACAATACCTTTACAATTTACCATTATTACAATTGTTTAGTTAGCGTTACGTACAATGATTCCTAAGGTTGTCATGGTTTCGTATTCACGCTTGTTGCTATGCATGACATTGAACCTACATTTTTTGTAAGTGATAATACACCAGTTTAAAACGTGTCATTATAGTTTTACACTATTAGCATATAAGCATGTCCCACAACCAAAAGATTTTTTTTTTTTGTTTTTTGTTTTGGTACGTAGACCTCTAATTTATATTTTGTTAAGGAATCATTTGCTTAAGATGTTAATTATTTTACAAATTTTTCTTGTTAAGTATATTTTGGCTTGATGCAATTGAAATCAGTTTTTATCGATTATTCTTATAGCGAAAGTTTCGTTTTGCATCATCTTATTACTGAAATCGACGTTTGAACGGATTTTGTCAATGGAATTGTGACAGATGTATACGACATGTATCTTTATGCAGTTATGACGTATGTAAGACAGGACTGCCAATGATTACGGCTAGGTATAGGCAGAAGAAGTCATGAAAATGAGGTCATCTAGTAGTGTTCGAAGCTTATACAACCCGTTATTGACGAACTCTATAAGGTTTAAGTTAAGCCTTAATGCAAACTATCATTTTATTGTACAAAACATTCATTTCGACAAGCAACGTATTCAGGTACCAGTAATCCCTTTTCATTTTGACGAATACATTTATATATATATATATATATATATATATATATATATATCCTTTTCCCAAGGTTATATGGATCCAATTAGCTGATTGTTAGATTCAACACTTGTACTTTAATTTTATGAAGGTTACAAACTTATGACATCAGTTTTGTTCAAATTACCAAATTTGGATTTCCTCTAATCTGCGATATTTCCTTTTTTCTATTAACAACATTTTTGTGTTTTTGCATTGTGTATGTGAACAGTTTCCTCATTTACACTTGAATTTTTTAGGTTCGACTGATTTTTTTCATAACGTGATAACATATGGTCAGAAAAAATTGTTATACAATGCGGACATATGCCTTGTGTTGACGGGTGATATGTTTTGTACTTTTTAAATTTCTGTCTCATTGACATTCACCCATCATCGTCTAAGTTAGTATATCAGTGTTTCAAAAAACTACGGTCATGACAATGATCTTTACGTTTTACATGCATGAATTTAATATTGTGATTAAATGACAGAAATAGAAATTGTGATATACATGAAGGAACAATCAATGGTTCCTCGGAGAATACATAATCTTATATCAATCCATTTGTACATATGGCAAAATGCTGGGTACATTATTCATGGCATTTGCATCACGTCACTTCAACCCTTTTCAGCAAATTACCTCCCTTAGTTGTAGATCGAAAATGATAAAATTGTTTGAATTACGGATAATCGAGTCTTTTTCCGTCTCGGCTCTTAAACTAATGTGTCTATGAAAACTTCCTTTGGCGGCTATTTATAAATTGTTTGTTAATTTTGGGGGAAAGGCTTCATATTTGAAGGATTACGCTATGGGAGACTTGAAATTATCATGTTTTAAAAACATTTTGGCTGAAAGTAGGTGAGAATAAACTTATTTCCTCATTAAATTCATCCTCCAAAGTTGCTCTCTATATGCGGACATTTTATGTATGATCTCGCCTTGCATCTGTATCTGTAGTTTGAATTTGCATTTTTAACTGATTTTTGTTAATTCATATAGCAGTTATACTACGGTTACGCTTCAGTTTTTTTAAATTTGCACACGAAAGGAAAGCTAATATTGTGTAGAATGTACCTATATGCGGACAAATTGCTTATGAGGTATAAGAATTTGAATATTTGCATTTTAATTTTTTGGGGCAAGTTTAATGCTTTGTAATGAATGTCGTCAGAGAAATCCAAAATGGCCGCTATGCAAATTACCAAAGTACCCGCAATTTTGCCATATGACCACCCTTCTTACAATTATTCTTTTCCTCCTTTTCCTTGAAATATATCTGTGTAATTTATTTGTAGTATGTCTCGTTTCTCGTATTCCTAAGTTAACCTTTTTCTGGAATGAGCAACGTGCCGAACTGCTTACCAGACTGGAACGATTTAGTGGAGTTAATTTTGTTTATTAATATTGATTTTTTTCTGTTGTGTATCCGTTTCATTGTTGTTACCAATCTCGATTTTGTCTCTGGATTTGTGATTGTTAATAGGTTTTACGGATTTTTTCGACTTGTCCTCATTACTGCAATTTTAATCATATAATTTTACAATAAAATACTGGAACCTTTATACGTTACAATATTTTATCCTGCAATCAAGCCATTTCCGGTCTAATAAAATGGGTAGAATGAACTTTAGTCGTATTAGTCAATGACATAATAAAGTCTACCGGTACCTGTTTACATGCAGAGCGCGATGTGCCAGATGACGTCATGGCGTTTCCCGCGTTTTCACTGCAGTTGAATTTCAACTTCAAACGTAATTTTAAGACATTTTACGCATCTACATTTTGCGGGATTGCAGGATGAAGACAATACAACGTCATTGTCGGAAAATGTAAAATTTATTTGTGCTCGCTGCGAAACACGGGGAAAAGGCTCACTAAAGCTCGCTTTTTCTCATGTTTCTAAAGCTCGCCCAAATAAATTTTATATTTTCCGGCAATGTCTATGTTTTGTTTATTAATAAATTTTCATTTTAGTTGAAAATAATCTAAATCAAGATCTACGACTAAAATCAAACTTGTGAACCTCTTAATCGACTCTTTAAATTTAAACATTCTATGTAGAAAGGAATTCACGAAACCATAAATTATAGACCAACAATAAATTTAGGAACTTTGCATTTCTTGACCCTTTTGTAAACAGCCGATAAAACGATAAATAATCAAGTAAATCGATAATGTATAGCTCTGTATTAAAATGTATATTAAGGTATCCGGACCATAAATGACCACGTGATTATTCAAATGTTCCCGGATGTCCCATACAACGCAATTGAAATGACTTCGGTAATTATCGGCAAACTTCGGAAATGCCAATATAACTAACTTATTTTTACAGACTCTGCATATAAGCAACAAAGTGTGTTTCAACTTGAGAAAAATATATATACAAAATTCCAGCTTTAAACTGTTTGGTTCAGCCATTCACGGTCAAAAAGAGATACAATTTCCGATCATTATCTATTATGGTCCGGATACCTTAACAACAATACTAACTTTCATTATGTTATTTGAGTACATATAATACAATATGTTTTCTGACAAAATTGACTAACTGACTAACTAGAAATTTCTAAGGCTCTTCCTTTTGATGCAGAGGTAACCCTTAGCTGAGTTTGGATACCTGTTTGTTTTAATTGTTTTGATTTTTGATGGTTGTGCTTATTAACTCATCACTATATCTTTAACCGGTTTTCCAATATTTTGATCTCCAGCACGTTTTATTATAAGAAGGAGAAGAGTTTGTAATAATTCAATCATTTAATCTATTTATATAGAAGATCTTTTACATTTTATAATCTGTTAACGCGTCTGTGCACATTTGGGCAAATTTTATCTCGTCACTAGTGCGAGAAATAGAACAAATATGCGGAAATAAGTCGATTGTCAAAACTTCCAGTAAATGTGAGAAAAAAAACATTGGCAAAGTAATATAAATAAACATGTATGCATTACAATGTTTATGATGGTCATCTTGAATAACATTTTTAAAAAAAGAAACACATTGAATAAATATCTCTTAGCTCAGAGTTACAAAAAAAACAAAAGATTACGACTTTTCCATCTATTTCATTTTCACTAGCTCGACTACCTACCTCTTTTACAGATTGACGTACCCATATATTTTAATCTTGAGATGTGCTGTTACTTTCATTCTTCATCAAAGTGGTATGAATAAATCATATACGAAATGTTCTATTAATCAGTTTCCGTATTCATCTAGTTAAACGGGTTTCCTTATTTGGGTGTTTTACATAATGTTTGTGACATGTGGTCTTATATACATGTACGTAAACGCCAACCTAGTTTCAACCAATTGTCATGTTATAGCAGTATGATTCTCAAACGAAATCTCTGAAAGAAAAGCATGTAGGGCCATTTTCATTCACATTTATTTCACATCTAGGGCCGATTTTAAGGTATCCGGACCATAAATGACCACGTGATTATTCAAAAGTTCCCGGATGTTCCATACAACGCAACTGAAATGACCTCGGTAATTATCGACAAACTTCAGAAATTCTAATATATCTAACTAATTTTTACAGACTCTGCATATAAGCAACAAAATGTGTTTCAACTTGAGAAAAATATATATACAAAATTCCAGCTTTAAATTGTTTGGTTCCGCCATTCAGGGTCAAAAGGAGATACAATTTTTTATCATTATCTATTATGGTCCGGATACCTTAACACAAATTTACCCACTCTACGTGTTTTTGACAGTTTATTCACGTGAAGCACATACAGAATCATAACGAATTTCTTGTTGTAAGTAATTTTTTATGTGAAATTTTATATGACAGTAGAATGGTTTTGGTTCTGAATGTCATTCTTAGAAATATTCCATAAAGTGATACACAATTCGTGGCAATTGACAGAAATCGCCTATACACACGATCTTTACGGGTAGAAAACTTATGATTAAATGTCTATTATTTAACATAAAAATATGACAAATGCATTGCATACAATCGAATCGTTACCGATAAAAAGTAGGTAAAAATGTAAGAAAATTGATGGTTATGAGTAAAGCAATTAAAGAGAAAATTGGCCTACTCCTTTGAAGAGACTGCTAGATTTCAGTATTACAGAAATCAGAATCTGGAAATTTATAACAAGACGTTACGATGGCAGATACACAAAAAAGTATGTCCCCTTCAAGATTTGAACTTACAAATAGGTCATTAGTTTATTACGAAAAGAACTGAAACCAGGTCAAAATTTAAAATCGTTTAAAATACAATAGGTCAAACAAACAAAAAAGGCTAAATGATATATGCCTGCATAAAACCCCAAAACCCAATCTTGAAAATTGTACTTTAGTGAAAACGTTCTTTAAAGCATTTTTCGTGTTGTTTACAAATCTAATGTAACATCAAGCAAAAGATATAAGTATAAAAAAAATTTTAACAATGAAACTTAAACCTGGTCATGCTTGTTCAAGTTTGTACATAAACCTGGTCATGCTTGTTCAAGTTTGTACATAAACCTGGTCATGCTTGTTCAAGTTTGTACATAAACCTGGTCATACTTGTTCAAGTTTTTACATAAACCTGGTCATGCTTGGGCAAGTTTGTACATACACCTAGTCATGCATGTTCAAGATTATACATAAACCTGGTCATACTTGAGCCAGTTTTTACATAAACCTGGTCATGCTTGTTCACGTTTTTACATAAACCTGGTCATGCATGTTCACGTTTTTACATAAACCTGGTCATGCTTGGGCAAGTTTGTACATAAACCTGTCATGCTTGGGCAAGTTTGTACATAAACCTGGTCATGCTTGTTCAGGTTTGTATACAAACCTGGTCATGCTTGTTCAGGTTTGTACAGTTTAAAAGCTCAATCAGCAAATACATAACATGAGCTTAAGTACTGGTATACGATTCTTTGATACCATTTTGATGCACAAGGTGTGCGTTTATCTTTGACTTACCACTCATGAGTTGTTCTCAGTGCTTAAAATGTTGCAAAAACTAACAATAATCCAGAACACTGAAGAGCAAATTAAAAAAAGACAAAAAACCAAAAGGGTAAAGTAAAAAAATATTCAAGATTGGTTTCTTAAAAACGAAAGTAAAATCAAAATTCAGCGACCCGATCGTTAATAAATTATCCATTTCCAGAATTAATACCATTGACAGGATTCTCATGCTGTAGAAAACCAATAGAAGGGAGATAACTATAATTACCAAAATTACTATTCGAGTGAAGGTATCGGTATGTAAGGAAAGAAATATCTACATTTAGCCGAATCTGATGAGGTACTACACAAGTAAAAATTCCATACATGTTTGTAGTAATTAGATACACGCTAATTTAAAATAAATGTATTACAATAGCCTAATTGATATTATTCTTCTTCATATACATTTTTTTCTTTATTTAAGTTGTGACTGATTGATTGAATTTGTATTCAACTACGTGTCAACTCTTACTGGTCAATATAATGATTATAATGATATAAATAACAATTTTAATGCTTAGTTTCCTTTTCATGTTTCATTTAAAACAAATGGAGTATTTCTGAAATACAACCGGACTTTATATCGAATCATAAATTTCAGAATGTTTAATTTGATCAAGGAAAAAAAATTTCGATCAAATACTTAATTATCCTTTGCCTGGCGTCTAGTTGGAAAAGATGTATTTTCAGCACCTGAACCTACTGGAAAATCCGTCATAAGTTATTTCAAAATAATTTCGGAACTAAACAACTGTACATATGTGTTGGAAAATAAACATATTCGTCTTTACTAGTATATTGATTACTCAAAAACGACTGATACCATATTTTGTTGCGTGGAATGGAAATGAAAATTGGTCCTGTCCATGAATGCAAAGAATTCGTGACGTATAGCCGTTAAAAGAGGGGAATTTGTTTTTATCTAGAGATAAACAGCCCAGAATTTTAAGTGTGTATATCAACTTCAAAATGTATTATTTTTTATAATATTATTGTGGGTCTTAGGATATGGTGCATGATTCATGAAAATTATTTTTGGGGTCGTTAAGGATGCTCGCTGGTCATGTGTTGGTCTTTTTGTCATATTTTCGAAATTCTCGGGTTTTATCCATTTCTTAAACATGATCTTTTTTGCCCATGAACCCCTACTTTTCCTTTTATAACTCAATCATGTATACAGTAAAATGTTAATTGACAACATCTTATGAAATCCTTTTTATTTTTTCATACATTTTTGAGAGACTGAAGTTGCCAATGCAAAGACGAGAAAATCCAGAGAAAACCCTTTTCCTGCAATTTTTCAAGGCCTTATAGCTCTAAAATGAGCACATGAACCTATTTTTTTCTTGCTATATTTGTTTACTATTCATATGTTCTCTCAAACTAAAACACCTATTTCAAATCCTATTTATTTTCTATTAGACCAGCGATCATCCTTAAAACAATGACAGACAGAGTAACCGGTGTATTGAATAATAATACTTTGTAATTTATTTCTACATAAAAGTTATCGTTAACACTTCTCTAAAATTACAATTTGTTTGAATTCTCGTTCTAAAGTATGAAATGATAATCGTTTTTGTTTTTATTTAAGGTGGTACCCAACACTACAGGGAGATAACTCTTAAAAATCACCAGAGCGTTTTAATCAAATTTAATAAGTAAAGAGAAATTAAGCTTCTCTATGATCAAAATTGATGTTTGCCAAACTGCTATATATTCAATAAAATTATTCCCGTGAAGTGTGAAATTCTATTTACTAAAAAGAATCAACATTTATGTCAACAGGTCAAAGTAAATATTTCCTAAACATTTTATGAAAATTAAACGAGCCAAATTTATTTTAGTCAAGGTGTTGGGTACCACCTTAACATTTCGATAAACAAAAAGCATCAAAGATAAAAAAAAAAAAGAATCTCGAAGCAACTAGACAGTGGGATATGTCTATTAGAACGAAACCTAAACAAAGGGTGAACTATTGGAAAGGTAGTTAAGTCAATATCACAAACATAACTCAGAAAAATATAAGCTGAGTTAATACGACAAACATATAGCTCAGAAAAATATAAGGAAAACATTAATCAAATATAGCTAAAGCCATGTTAACACCGAAAAAAATTCCAGAGTGTACATTTTGTCTGTCATTTTTACCATTTACAAATTTGCTTGACTTTTACAACTGAACTTTTTCGAAAGGCTAACTTATTACAACGTCTTTAAAATGTTTACATATATGTAATGGGCAAACTAAAAAATGACTGTTAAATGAATTTCTTCAATTGATAACAGAAAAGGTTGAAACCAATATAAAAAAATCAGTGGAAATCAAAACTGAACGCAGCTATTCCCTTCTATTTAAGACAGAGGATCATTATGTATCAGTGTTATTGAATATGGAAACCTGGTGATAATATAATTTTCACTTTCAATTTTTGAAAGAATTATCCCATTTGACATGGAGTACTTTGGAAAAAATCGCGTATTAGAACATGTGACGTGTAAAAATCCGCTTTCTGGTGTAAAAATGTACTTATTGGAAATTTAATCTACCTCGGGGGAATAATTCGAATGTTAACGATCAACAGTCTATATAATCAATCCCTAGTAGGTTATATAAAATTGCTATCAAAAACCTCTTGAGTATTTGTAAGGCCCAGACAGTAATATTCAACGTCAAGGTAATATCAAATTCATTCATCAAATTTATACAATAGAAATTTCAATTAAAAATGATATTCGTTTGCTTATTTTGTTTGTTTTGATATGTCTGGATTGCTTGTCATTGTAAATCCAGAATTGTCCTTCTTTCATATTTTATTCATTTCGGAGAAGATCACAACACTTCATCAAACTGTTACAAAATATTTTCATTGATAATTTTATACAACTATTGACTGCACTGAATGAATAATATTATTAACATAAAGCAAGCTCAGTTAACATATGGAAAGCTTGAATCTTCAAACCTACCAATTTTAGATGGGTTATGTATACAGAGCTGGAACTGATTACCCTTTCGAAGCACCTGAGTTCACTTACTAGATGGGAAAAATGTCATACAAAACATTACCAGCTTCAAAAGATCTACATTTGATACAAAGGTCAAAAGTCAAAAGATCAAGGTAATTGAAAAGCCCTTAAACACCGATGAAAAAGTGCCTAGCAACCATATATTTTGATGTTTAGCTTCAAAAGATCTACCTTTTGGTACCAAAGACAAAGGTCACAGATCAAAGTCAATGTAAAAGCCCTTAGCTCTTATGCTGAATTTTAGCATAATGTAAGTAGCTTCATCAATGGAAAGCGTTGTTCTAAAGTAGATTGCCAACCAAGCTGTCAGTCATTAATTTTGTCAATAAAAGGTACATGTAAGTGTTTTACTACAATTCCTAAGGAATATTCTCTCATTCACACTTACCATAGTCTACATGTATTAAATTTTCATAGACACGGTGTTCTTATGAAAATTTTATTCTGAAATAACAATCTATTCAAAAGTTTAATTTCAAATTGTGATATTTTATTGTGTTTGATCTTTTTTACAAATATGTGACATAAGGCAAAACAAATAAATGCCAATTTAACGTTTTTATAAAGATGAAACATAAACTTTTTTATGCTGATATAAGCAGTTTAGAGGAGTGCTATACAAATACAGAATGTAAGATTTTGCACTAAAACAATTTCAAAAAATTAAAATTGAGTAAAAATCATACGACATTATTGTTGGCAAACGACCATTTCCGAATTGAGTACCATTGGTGCGCATTGCATGCTCACGAAAATTGTCAAAGGAGAGACAATTCAAATTTGTATGTGTAATTTTGACAGTATTTCTTCACATAGTTCAAGTAATAAAAATGACAATCCAAAGATTCTAATATTAGATATAGTAAATTTATACTATGCTGTATACGACGCATTTCAAGGAGTTACCTCTCATCAGCAGCATTAAAACCGAAACATTTGGAAGACCAAAAACCAAACTTATATTAAACAAGAAGTACTCAACCAAAAATACCGAAATAGAAAGCCAAATTTCACCTAAGGAGATCTACCATGTGCAATACAAGGAATGAACCCTTAGTATTTCTATTATTTTTTAATTTTGCTAAATACTGGTAATTTCTGTAACAAATCAATGAATAATCATGTCAGACAAGTCTGACGACTGGGTTGCCGATTACCCTCGGGGACCTAGGGTCCACCAGCAGAGGCATCATCCCAGGAGTTTCAAAATAACAATCCAAAGATACTAATATTAGATACAGTAAATTTATACTATGCTGTATACGACGCATTTCAAGGAGTTACCTCTCATCAGCAGCATTAAAACCGAAACATTTGGAAGACCAAAAACCAAACTTATATTAAATAAGCAATATAATGGAAAACTATACAATGTAGACTAGAGGCTTTTATTTTTTAATCTCAATCCAGTGTCCATATTGCTCGAAGGTCCTGGCATCATCCCACAATCAGTTTTCTATTAATTAGATACATTGTATAAATTCCAAATTACAGATACAAGTATTTCAATATTCTAATCAATATTGGTTCTTATTTATGTAACACTTTTCTTCACTTGATTTCTACTAATTGTCCTGGTCTCCTTTCTGAATATCTTATAGATCAATGATGGGTTAGGTTTATAACAGAGATATTGATTTGAAGTCACATCACAAAATATGAATAATATGTCAATGACAGGCTAGGTTTATTATATAGATATTGATTTTCAGTCACATCACTAAATACATAGAGAATAAAACATGGCAAAATCCGTATCACACGCCGTATCTTCCCGAGAAACCAATATCATCCCTCGGGCTGATATTGGTCGAGAATGATACGGCATGTGATACGGATTTGGTCATGTTTTTTACGCTTTATCATATATTTGGACAAGAGAATATAGGCACGTGACCGATATAATTTCAAGGGGTTTGATAAAGTGGTGATAATATCGATATCATCACTGTAGAAAATACAACTGACAATGTTCTTTCAGTATCTAATATGAAATATTCCTTTATTTAGTACTAAGTATATGATAAAAATAAGTATGAAGATAGATCAATGAAAGGTTACATTTGTAGATTTATAACAGAAATATCGATTTTCTGTCGCATCATTAAATATGTTCTTTATTTAACTCTTTTCTTTACTTTCGACTAATTGGCCTAGTCTCCTTTCTGAATATCTTACTGGTCAATATTTTTATTATTTATATTTGCATCTCCAAACACCATGAAGATACAGGTATCAGTACTCATTTGTACATTGTTTGATACAAGTTCATCTAAGGTTCTGGTTAAGCTTTTGTTTCCTTTCATTGTACGTATATTTATAAAACAAAGACAGGAATGTATAATATGATCACAGGGGTGTGGTCTGTTAAATGATTAGCAAGTTTCGAATTTTCAGCAGTAAAAATGCTGTTTCTTTGCTTATCATAATATGTCCGATTTCGTGTCAGAAATCAATCCGCAATTTTCCTTCTTTCATATTTTATTCATTTAAAAAAAGACCATAATACTATTCTAAAGCCATTAAAAAGTCTTCTCTACAATCTTATCTTATCATCGTTGAAAAATGTTAAACCTACTATGAGATATGATATGAAAAACAGATATATAAGCTACTGATATGTTTGATAATAATGGGGTTAAATCTATCGATGACTTTAAAGATTAGGTTATAAAAATATGTAACCTTTAAAAACATTTGTATGTTTTATACATTGAATCCAGGATTAAGTTAATGTATGTTAGGCTTGAATTATAAACAATCAGTTGAACCTTTGTTAGGAATCTTTACTAAAAAGGTGAGTTTGATTCTTATTGTCAATATTCCGATGGATATTGTTTCTTCTTTATGTACTTAATTTCGACTTATTGACCTTGTCTCCTTTCTGAATATCTCACTGGTCAATATTATAATTATCATTTGCATCTGCCAACATCATGAAGAAACCGATATCAATACTCATTTGAACATTGTTAATATTAGATTTCATAAAATGTTTATATCCATACTTTTGGCCCAAAAAGTTATTTAAACTTTATGAGAGTATTTCTAAACACCATTTTCCTACGATGTATTTAGATGCACTATAAGGTTTTAAAATTTGATTTCAAAAGCTGGGTTCACATTGGTCCAAGTTAAGAATCTCGAATACAAGGCTGTTATCAGAACGTCTCCTTCATCTGTTACTGTACACACTTTATTTCTATGTAGTACTGTAACACAGTGTATGTAGGTAGACACGCAACAATATCTTAGAATTTTGGTGTCATGTCTTGTGGGCCACAGTTATGCATAGAAAAACTATCACGACCAATGCCTTTCATCGAGAGAAATAGTGGGAAAAAGTGAAAGTTTGGGATTAGCTGTTTTCATCTAGTTTCTTATTATTATTACACTTTTTAGCTCAACTGGCCTAAAAGGCCATGTGAGCTATTCTCATCACTTTGCGTCCGTCGTCGTATGTCGTCGTCGTAAACATTTCACATGTTCATCAACTCCTCTGAAGCCGCTGAGCCAATTAAAACCAAACTTTAGTTGAATGGTCCAAGGGTGGTCCCCTTTAAAATTTATGTTCCGTTTTACCGAGAGCCATCAAATATGACCGCCATGGTCGGAGATAGTTTATCATGGACCCTATGGGAAATTTAAAATTTTCGTTATCTTCTCTGAGACCACTGGGTCAATTTGAACCAAACTTTGGTGGAATGGTCCTAGGGTGGCCCCTTTTAAAACTTGTGTTCGGTTTCCCCAAACGCCATTCAACATGGCTGCCATAGCCAGACTTAGTTTACCTTGAGCCTATTGGAATTTTACTTTTTCGTCAACTCCTCTGAAACCACTGAACCAATTTAAAACAAACTTAAGTGGAATATTCCTTGTATGGTCTCCTTTAAAATCTGTGTTCGGTTTTCCGGGCGCCATCCAATATGGCTGCCATGGTCGGACTTGGTTGAATGGTCCTTGGGTGGCCCCTTTCCAAAAATACATTCGACTTCCAACCGATATAGCTGCTGTTACTAAAAATAGAAAAAAGGGGGGATGAAACTACAGGTCAATTGGAACCAAACTTGGCATATGTGGCAGTAATGGTTGGACTTGGTTGAATGGTCCTTGGGTGGCCCCTTTCCAAAAATACATTCGACTTCCAACCGATATAGCTGCTGTTACTAAAAATAGAAAAAAGTGGGGATGAAACTACAGGTCAATTGGAACCAAACTTGGCATATGTGGCAGTAATGGTCCGATGACCAGGACTGTTTACCAACATGGCCGCCAAAGGCGAAATCAGTTAAACATGGGGCCCTATGGGAAAATTCATTGAAAAATCTTCTTGTCTGAAACCCCTTGACCAATTGAAACCAGACTTTGCAGCAATTGTGTCAGATTTCATGGACTGTGAACTAAGATGGCCAAAACAGCCGAACTTTGTTTAACATAGGACCCCATGGGAAATTCACTCAAAAATCTTCTTGTCTGAAACCATGAAGCCAATTATAACTAGACTTAGTTTAACATAGGGCCCTATGGGAAAATTCATTGAAAAATCTTCTTGACTGAAAGCACTTGACTAATTGAAACCAGACTTGGCAGCAATGGTCCTTAGATGGTCCTATTATAGAGGTCTGCCCGTTGACCCGGACTATCAACCAAGATGATCGCCACAACCGAATTAGTTTAACATAGGGCACTATAGGAAAATTCATTGAAAAATCTTGTCTGAAACCACTTGACATATTGTAGCTAGACTTGGCAGCATTGGTCCTTAGGAGGTCCACTCTCAGAAATGTGTCCGATTTCATGGACTGTGAACCAAAATGGCCACCACACCAAAACTTAGTTTAACATAGGACCCTATGGGAAATTTACTCAAACATCCACTCACCTGAAACCACTAAGCCAATTAGAATTAGACTTGGTAGCAATGGTCCTTAGATGGTCCTCTTTCAGAATTGTTTCCGGGCACCCAGAGTGTCAACCACGATGGCCGCCACAGCCGAATTTAGTTTAATATAGGATCTTCTTGTCTGAAACCACTTAGCCAGTTGGAACAAGACTTAGCAGTAATGGTCTTTAGATGGTTCACTTTTAGAAATGTGTCCATTGAATGGACTCTCAACCAAGATGGCTGCCACAGCTTAGTTTAGCATAGAACCCTATAGAAAAGCCAGCCAAATTGAGTGCAACAGTTAAATTTTGAGTCCTGCTTAAGGTGAAAAGTTAAAACAAGGTGAGCGATACAGGCTCTTTAGAGCCTCTAGTTTTTATATGTGACTAGCAATTATGGCTTCATCCTCTATTATGGTGGTATTTATTCTTACTTTGTCCTAATGTTATGCATCTCAATATTCTCAAACAAATTCAAGTTAAAATCAAAACATGTTTTCCTGCATTGTTAGTTCGAATCTCACCTATGGCGGGGTGTATTCGACTCCGATCTTGATTGACAGTGAATGCCAATTTTTCAATCGAAGGTCGTTGGTTCTCTCCGGGTACTCCGGCTTCCTCCATCAATAAGAACTGGCCGCCGCGAAATAGCAAAATGTGCTGAAAACGGCGTAAAACCCCAACTAAACAAAAAACATAAAACTTATTTATTGTAGTAATCTTAATCGTTTGTTTCAAATTCTGTGTTAAGCTGTTTTATGCACAACTAAAAGAAATAATATTAAAAAAATAATTCATCCATTTTTCAGTGAAGTCGTTAATATATGAGAGCAATAACAGAAAATTCAAGAAAACCATCCACCAATGGAAATAAAATGTGATAAAGAAATAAGCAAGTAACAATGATGTCTACAGGTCAAATTAAATTGTGGTAATTAATAGGGATATATCTAGTTCTCTTTTCAGGCGTATAATGAAGTGTGGAATGTGTTTACTAGTACTGGTGTTTATGTCTTACATATCTGTTACCTTCCCATGTGTTGTAAATGTATCTTCCGTCCGATGCGAGTTATTTGGGTTGAAAGAGATACCATCTGGCTTCACGAAAGACGTTATGGCCATGTAAGTTGTCTTGATGTACAATTCATTTTCATCACAGTACTGATTGAAAAAGTATTTTCCAAGCAATATTTTGTACACGATAAATCCCTGAAACAAGGTCAGTCTGTACAGTATTTGAGGAGAAACAATAAACATTAAAAAAAGACATAACAACAAATAGGAGAACTATCCAATAAAAAGGTCATAAATGGCTGATAATGTTTTCCTCCTGTAGGTCTGTGGTTCTTCTGTTTACTGCTGCTACTTCCACCAATGAATTAAAATAGCATAAAAAAACCCAATTCAACAAACCAAATTACCATAAAACATGTGAGATAAAAGTCCAAGGAACTCTATCATAAAAGATACTTGCAACTTGCATCTCAAAAAGCCTACTCACTTTAACTCAGTTTATTGTTGAAATCTTGAATTACTATTCTAAAATTTCGACGTGTTTTGGATTCACAGAATAAGCATATATGTGTTGAATAATTAAAAAAGCGTAAAACCACAAAGCAATAGAAACAAAACAGAAGGTCTAATCACAAGAATGATCAAAAGTGATCGAGGTAACTATATTTTGTCGATTATATGCGGTAACTTCATGATATCTTCGTTAGAAGAAATCATCTAGATTGATGCAGTAAATGTTTTTTATATCTTTTATATAGGATGCCATGAAATACATACAAAGAGTAAAAACTGTTGAACAACAACCTTTTTTCATAGTTAATAAATACAAACTTCATGTAAAAAAAAACACAGGAACTCGGGAATTACTTCACATTAAAGGCTAAAGTTTCATGTAATCCTATAAAATTGCTCTTTATACCAACCACTAGGATATTTTTAATAAAAAACAAAACTATGAACTGCCTCTACAATTGAAATCATATGTGTACATTTGCTCAAACAAGGGTATGTTGCTCCGGAGTTGGAGTAATCATTATTAAAGTTTATGGACGTCATCATGACTTGGTTGACAGGTACAAAAACAAAGTTTCCCAAATTAAAATGCTCATGTTCCATTGATGTTATGCCTTCCTCATACCGGATTTGACATGGAAAGTATGCCGGAGCACCTGCTTCCACCCCCGTTTTTGGTGGGATCCATGTTTTTAGTTTTTAGTGTAGTGCTTGTATTGTTTTGGTCTTGTCTTCGTTGTAGTCCGGTGTTTGTTAATTTTTTCGATTTTTCCTCCTCCTAATACCCCTTTGGTCTTTCTTGACTTTACTTATAGAGATCTATCTAGCAATGACATCACAGTCGTACCACAGGGAGCCTTTGATTCAGCTCCAATTGTTGAAGTCATGTAAGTAGAAAATTTATCAATACCAAAGTACAACACTTAAAGTATCTTAAAAACAGCGGTAATTTCAGCTTAGATGTTACATTGATGAGGAGTAGAACCGTGATTCACAAACATTCAAACGGCTACGATAGAGATTAATTAATTATCAACCTCTGTCATAATTTCATCAGCGGTGGATATTGGAACCATTGTGTCATACTTATTTTACAATTTCAATTGCAGAATGAATGTACATGTATTCTAGTTTGAGAGAAAAAAAGAATTTTGAAGAGGATTTTCGACGTATTTATTTTCAGTATAGAAAATCAATAATAAATTACTTAATATGTAAAAGTGCTCGCAAACGACTTTATGGTCAAACAACAAAAAATACTACGGTGACACATTCTGTTCGGAAAAGTGTCAATCAGTTATTCTGGCTGATAATTTAATAACCTGATACGAGAAAAAAAAAGACCACCTGCTGACAATGTATTACTGTGAATTCAGTTATTTTCGTCGTCATCAATTTTAGTGAATTGGGGGAAAAAGACATATTTGAGGGTTCTCAATTTCGTGGATTTCAAATTTCTCAAAAAATAATAATAATAATAGAATTGATAAAAATAAGTAAAATAAAAGTACTATGGATATTGAGTTATTGTTGGCGAAAAGCGTTCAACCTCAAAAGTTAAATATAAAACCTCTTTCTAGTATGCAACAAATTTACTTTGAAGTGTAATCAACAATGTCATCGATATCTTTGTCTAAGATTTGATTATCATTTACAAATGACAAAGGGGGTACAGAACACCTAAGGGAGTTAACTCTCTAAAAATCAACTGAAAGTTTTAATCACATACTATTAGTAAAGAGAAATCAAGTTTCTCCATGATCAAAATTAGTGTTTGTTAAACTGCTATAGATTAAATGAAATTATTCCCGTAAATTGTGTGGTTAAAATTTCTTGAAATTTTTATATTTTTGTCAACAGGTCAAAGTAAATATTTCTACAAAATTTGATGAAAAATAAACGGGCCAATTCTATTTAAGTCAAAGTGTTGGCTTTAACAAAACATAACATTGTACTAACGATGTTTGCTACCCAAGCTAGCAATAACGCCAAAGAAATTGCATATTATTGAAGTATTTCTATATTTATTTAATTAATAATCAAAACCCGTATTCCGTCCTGTTTACCAGGCTAGCATATTTCACCCTTGATAACATAGTCATTCTTACATCCTTATTCGTTTTAATGTACAAAGTCAAACAAAGAGCTAGCGTTTGGCAATGACCCCGGACATTTCGATAGTATCTCGTCGTAATGTTTGTTGGGTTTTTAAATTCGTGGATTGGGTTGTCCATGAAAAACACGAAAATTATTGTACAATGAATAATAGGTTGTTTCACAGTATCCTTTTTATGACTCTGAAAATTAAATAAAATACATAAATTATGAGTATAGATGTTAATCGATTTATAACCCATGTAAATGGAAATTCTGGATCAAAATTAAACGTCTCAAGTGGCACTATAACTGGTACATTGTCGAAATTCGGCTGTATATTAGAGTTTTTTGCTGAATGTTATCAATAAATCATATTTTGTCAACCTCAGAAACATGACAAGATTGAGGAATCTTTTCTAAGGCTCACACATTGTTCGCAAATTTCATCTGCTACACCTGACGTCTTACCATGTATCGGACGCAAAACCCGGTTATCAGTCCCGGGCAAATAACTTCATCTGACTTCCGTTGACATCAAACATGCAAAATTGCACTTATCAACCAAAAAACCAGGTTATCAGCTCTGGGCCTATAACTGGTTAATTGTCCGGGGCTGATCAGTTCATTTGTCGTTCGGTTATTATCAAACATGCAAAATTGCACTTGTAGCGAGCCAGGGGAGACTAAACTCCAAGGATAATTTCTAATAATAGGCCAACTAAAACACTGACTCCAAGATAACCAAGAAACCACTTCGGTTTAACCAAAATCTAAGCTTATGAACTGAAAACTGAGACACAGGGATTGGAATGACTGTGTGTAGAGTTATGAGTCCAAATATCAACAAGATATTTGAGTTTCCATATTTATTATATTTTGATATTTCCAATATAATCAGTATAACAATTTCTATAATGAATTTTATACAACTAAGCCAAGTCCACTGTATCAATTATTTAGAAAAAATGGAAACTTCTATATTTTAAAATGTCAACAATCAATTAAATTCTTAAACAACCAATTCTAAAACTCTTAAAAATAATTCAGAGATTAGTACACTATGTACAACATGTATATATTTGAAAAATCAAGTTGTCACCAGAATTGTACCTGTACCCTTTATGGTACATGCACAAAAAAAAAGGTAAGAATTTGGAACTCTAAATATATCTCTATCCTTTAGAGATATAGTCTTTAATATTTAGTAACTTGTGACTGATATGGTTGTTAATTGCATTGGGGCTGAGTCTTGCTACTTATTTATTTAAAGTGTAAAGTGTAAATCCTAATACAATGCATGTAATTATATAAATTATTGTTTTTGGAATTTCTGCAAAATTTGTAAGAATCCTTTTCTGAGAAGTAAAGTTGAAAGCTGAATCCTTTTCAGCTTTTAGTTTAAAAATGTAATAAATATGTTATTTAAAATTAGAATTCTGAGAAATTGTCAAAATCCTATTTTGACAAGTGATTTAATAGCCGAATCCTTTTCAGCTATTCAACCTTAAGGTATGAAAAAAAAACGTTATTTTAATTACTGAAAGGTCCTTCCTTGATCAGTGTGTGTTTATTTTAAGTTAAATCCTTTTCAACTGTAAAAGTTTAAAGTATGGTTTCACTCCTTATGAAACCATAAACCCTAAGATCCAAATATTTTTCCTATTTATATTTCCTATTTATCACCTATTTAATAATGTATGAAAATTTCAAAAACTGAAAAATTGTCAACATTAAAATTTTACTTTAACGGAACTGAAGCTTTTGCCAGCAAAACGTACAATAATTAAATAAATGTAAGATTAAATTTCCAGCAAGTGTTTCCTAAGTTTCACTAAATTAAACTGCCTTGAGCAAAAGATTAAAAAGTTAGGAAACCGGCTCCTAGAGCCCGCTTTAATTTAAATTCAACTTTACAAACTAAGAAAACATTTTTTTCTTTTGTTTACAATCGAAAGTTTGCCGAAAATTAAGTTTAAACTTTGAATATTTACAGTTTTCCTTTCAAAAATAAGCAGAACAAAAATATTAACTGTTTAAGCCAAAGTTTAAAGCAAGACTGACGTTGCGTCAAATTTTACGTCACTTGTGGGACTTGTGGGTTTGTTGGATGTTGGAAGTTGGAAACGTAGGATTTCCCGCTAAAGTTCGAAAAATAAATACATTTCTTTAATACAATTTTAAAAATACAATTAAGATATAAAAATTATCTTCTTTTATCATACAATTCCTCGTATGATTTACAATTACATTTTCCATGGCAACAATAAATAAAAAATTATGACAGCGCCACCGGATGTAGCGGAAGAAACACAATTGTAAACAGAAAACGTGTGTGTCTACCGGATGGCAAAAATGACAAAGTTCGCCGATAAAACAGATTGACAACTATGAAAAACTATATGGATAGTTTAGAAACAACATATGAAATAAGGAGGAGCTGGTGAATGCAGCTGTCATTACGTAAAACTGTTATTTAATTGAAAATGAACGAGTTACTCGACAGGTTACGACCAATAGTCAATACGCATGTGCAGAACGTTACTTCAAAATATATCGGCAGGTGTCCGAAATAATTACAAAGATTGTTTGCAGAGCAACTTCGATAAAAATGATTTCTACAGTGGACTGGCAACAAACAGTATTGAATATTTTACTAACTATGTACATCAAATATATTCATAATCCTACAATAATACTGTTACAATGTTTTAACCGCCAATTTAAAAGTGATCAGCACGTGAGCGTAAAAATATTGTGAAGATATTTGGAGGAAAACAGCAGATGACACTTGATGATTCAAAGAACATGCAGAATTTTCAAGAAAATGATGTTTTCTGTCAATCTGTGAAAATAACCAGTGAAGTAATTAAAATGTGAAGTATGTTTCTATCAATATTAAACAATTTTAGAATTAATGGAATAATATTTGTGAAATTCGCCTACATTAATTGTAATGAGAAAAATATCATTGATTTTATGCTCGATTAATAAAATAAATAAATATATGAGTTATTCTGATTCCATTTAATCTGAATGCTGTAAATGAGACAGGGAAAAAAATGCTTATGATTGGAATGTGCTGTTATACTCTCACACACACGAAAAAATACTACAAGTCACCATATATGAAATAACTATAATGTGATGCACAAATAAAAAAAAATAGACATCATTTGCATACACTAAGTTTACTCTTTACACACTTTTCAATGCTACAAATGTGATAATAAACAATAACCGCGTGGGCTTGTATAGAATAACTCATCAATCTAGAATATCTAAAATATTTCTAAGAACACTTTACTACTAGATATTTCTTCAAATTTATAATTAATAAACTTACGAATGAGTTCTATATATATATATAAATCGAAAGTAGCACTAATGTTCTATTTATAACTATCTGTACCGTGAAAAGATATTGCATTGGCCAAATACTATTCATAACTAAAAAACATCCACATCTTGTGCAATCAAAATTTGTTTTAATTTGTAAATCATCCGGATATTGTCTGAGTAAATAACTGCCAAATTCTTCGACTCTTGCCTTAATTTTTTTTATTAAATCCTCTTTAAACATTATAATTCTTTCTTTTCACTCATGCATCGCTTAATGCAAATGTTAAAATGGCTACGCATACGGAATAGATCCAATTACCTCTTCATAGTCCGAGGAAAATAGTTCATCACAATAGTTCGTCAAAATATGCGTTTAAATTATAACAAATTAATAAGAAAAATGCACCGTTAATAAAACATGATCATACAGTCTAAATGGAAGATAAATTTTGAAATATCAGATATTTGGTCATAAGTTAGAATTTGTAAATGCATGTATTATTGCGCTGACCCGTCATACTTATGTGTGACACTATATTGATTATGTTCTGAAAAAAGGTACTCGATTTTAACGATACAACAACAACCTCCCAATTTAATCTTCGTCGTATCACTGTTAAGGGTGCTTGTGTGCTTTCAATTGAATATATTTCTTTGCACAGTTCGGGTAGTCAAAGATTCATCTAAAGATACTGTATATTTACCGAGAGTTACTGTTGGTCCAATACACATTTTATACGTATTTTAACCAATACTGTGTGAACTGTTATCCCATAATCATACGACATAAACAGTAACAAGTGAACAAATGAAATCAAATGCTTAAATATCACATCTATGATGAAAATACCGACAAAAGTTCGTCTGATAATTTATTCAATGTAAGATGGATTAAATCAGGCGAGATTGATTCTGCTCTAACCTACGGGGAAAATTCTAGACAATTTCATTTTTCATATGATACTTACAGACGGATCTGGCTCCGAATTTTAAGGTGCAATACATACTTAAGTATGTATTTTTCGTTTTCCCAGCACAGACAAACTCCTTACCCCTGTCTCCATTGCAGCTAGAGGTTAACTTGGATTTTATTTGCTTAACTATGTTAAAATATCAAAAAGTTGACTGGTGTGTTCTTCCAGCACATTGAACCCTGAACTCTTTCCAGACAAAATTTGACCATGTTACATACCCATTACAGGAAATATGTGTATAAAATAATACCCATTTTCTGACATCCGGATACTGATAAGAGTTACCTTCATGCAATAAACCAATTATGTTGTTAACAAGTGATTATCTACAAGTCGGTTGAGGTTGTTTTCTTCAAATTAAAACCCCGTTCCAGATGTTGAGAACCTATAACACCGTTCCAGTCATTACCTCTTTGTAGAAAAGAGAAAAAAGTATACCCCTTTACAGTCGTTTTGCGTAAGTGCACCCCCTCTTAGGGGGACTGTTGTTATCTTTGTTGACAATTTGGATATTAAGAAGGATCGGATAAATAACACTAGTGGCCAGATTTGGTTCCAGTTGAATTATAAAATTACTTTAAATGATTCTGACAGCTTTTATTGGTAGAGGAAGCCGGAGTACCCGGAACGATCGAAATTGGCAATCCTTGTCAATTAATTGATTGACTGATTGTTGTTTAACGTCCAGTGGCAAATATTTCATGCTTCTGCAGGACAAGAACCAGCTCAATTTATCAAATAATTTAAAAGGGGGTGGGTCAGGACACAAATGGGAACCGATTTTGACTGCCACTGTAAAAGGAGGATGGTTAGGTAGGGTCGGATAATTTAGCTATTTGTAGCGGCATTAACCTACTCTTTTTCGAAAAACCACCGAGGCCACAGGCCAGTAATGGTCATCTCAAGCTTATCTGAAAGAGCACCACGAAAAGACCATAGCTGACATGTGTGCTTCCATTTCCAAAAACGATTAAATAGATAAATAGCGTTATATACTTTTCTTATTGTTCTTGCGCATGCGCATATGTATAAATTTTCAGGCGAAGCAAATTGGTCTCTATTCTACCTGTCTAGACAATGCATTTATTATTTCTAAGAAATTTGCATACGTTTCCTTTCAACATTCGTAGTCCAGTGTTCCTATCATGATTTTTAAACGTTCAATTTAGTTGAAAAATGCGTATGCGTAGTTATTTAGAATATCTGTTTTCTCATGTATCGTCCCTTTGTGGGTTTATGTCTCAAAACTAATATTTCACACATTTACGCTTAGTTCAACATACTAGGTTACAGAATATTTTTAAATCATATATTCATGCGAAAATGTGTCCCCGTGGTAATCGAAACACGCTAACTGTCAGAAAATCAAAAACTCGCCGACGTTCGAATGTAAGTTGGGCATCGTGGAAAATGAAATTTGCAACTTTTTAGAGGTTTATTAGTATCTTTGGATTGTTATTTATATATATATACAGTTGACTCTCGTTATCTCAGTGACAAAGTGAAAGGGACCGACAATTTTTTGTTGGAGATAACAGGGGTTTGAGAGATTAGGAGGAAATATAGTTTAATTTAGGGACCAAAACATTACTTTGAGATATCAAGAGTTTTGAGATAAAAGAGTTTGAGATAACGAGAGTGTACTGTATATATAGATTAGAGTTGTAAAGAACATCATTGACAGTATGAGTCAAAGTGTCTACACACAAAAATCCAGCTCAGAAGGGTAATTTAAAAGATGTTTAATCCTAGTTTTTATCTAAACTTACTACTTCATTGTAACAAGAATTATATTTAATTTCTCCATACAAATCGCTATTTTTCATATTTATTTTTGTGTTTTAGAAATTTGGAAGACAATAAAATTGGAAATTTGGCGGATGGAGCTTTTGACAATCTGTTTAATTTGACTCTCTTGTAAGTTTATAACATGTATTCGTTAAATAATTAGCCATGTCAGAGGTAATACATGTATTATCAAGCTTACATAGTACAAAGCTATGCACACTCCAAATTCTTTGTCACTACATTTTTCCAAAATTTTCAACCGATCGATCGGTTTTTCTTTAGTAAACACCGCCGACATAGATTGTAAATGAAAAAGTTTAAAATCTACCAAAATAATAATAAAAACTGCACGAAATACTAGCATGTAATTTCGTAAGAAATAAAGAGCTTTGTGTCAAGCGAAGCTCAATACGACCGCTGGATATTGGCGGGTGATTCATGTGTGAATGATTGGGAAAACATGTTTCAGCACACTATTATCGTTGTTAATTACGTGCTGCATACTTTAATTGAGATGATTAGTAATTTCGATCGTTCATAACTCGGACTTGCAAACGACTTGATGGTCAAACAACAAAAAATACTACGATGACTCATACTGTTCGCAAAAGTGTCAATCAGTTATTCTGGCTGATAATTTAATAACCTGATACGAGAAAAAAGACCACCTGCTGACAATGTATTACTGTGAATTCAGTTATTTTCGTTGTCATCAATTTTCGTGAATTGGGGGAAAAAGACATATTTGAGGGTTCTCCATTTCGTGGATTTCAAATTTCTCAAAAAAAAAAATAATAATAATAAAATTGATAAAAATAAGTAAAATAAAAGTACTATTGATATTGAGTGATTGTTGGTGGAAAGCGTTCAAACTCAAAAGTTAAATATAAAACCTCTAGTATGCAACAAATTTACTTTGAAGTGTAATCAACAAGGTCATCGATATCTTTGTCTAAGATTTGATTATCATTTACATATGACAAAGGGGGTACAGAACACCTAAGGGAGTTAACTCTCTAAAAATCAACTGAACGTTTTAATCACATACTATTAGTAAAGAGAAATCAAGTTTCTCCATGATCAAAATTAATGTTTGTCAAACTGGTATAGATTCAATGAAATTATTCCCGTAAATTGTGTTGTTAAAATTTCTTGAAATTTTTATATTTTTGTCAACAGGACAAAGTAAATATTTCTACAAAATTTTATGAAAATTAAACGGGCCAATTCTATTTAAGTCAAAGTGTTGGCTTTAACAAAACATAACATTGTACTAACGATGTTTGCTACCCAAGCTAGCAATAACGCCAAAGAAATTGCATATTAAAATATTGAGTAATAAAAAACGTATAATAAGCGTGGAAAATCTGACCTTAATTAAAAACTTTACTACGGCTCATCGGAAGTGACGAACTGTTAAAAATAAACATAACGCGTACATTTTTTGAAGTATTTCTATATTTATTTCATTAATAATCAAAACCCGTATTCCGTCCTGTTTACCAGGCTAGCATATTTCACCCTTGATAACATTGTCACTCTTACATCCTTATTCGTTTTAATGTACAAAGTCAAACAATGAGCTAGCGTTTGGCAATGACCCCGGACATTTCGATAGTATCTCGTCGTAATGTTCGTTGGGTTTTTAAATTCGTGGATTGGGTTGTCCATGAAAAACACGAAAATTGATGTACAATGAATAATAGGTTGTTTCACAGTATCCTTTTTATGACTCTGAAAATTAAATAAAATACATAAATTATGAGTATAGATGTTAATCGATTTATAACCCATGTAAATGGAAATTCTGGATCAAAATTAAACGTCTCAAGTGGCACTATAACTGGTACATTGTCGACATTAGGCTATATGTTAGAGTTTTTGCTGAATTTTATCAATAAATCATGTTTTGTCAACCTCAGGAAGATGACACGATTGAGGAATCTTTTCTAAGGCTCACACATTGTTCGCAAATTTCATCTGCTACACCTGACGTCTTACCATGTATCGGACGCAAAACCCGGTTATCAGTCCCGGGCAAATAACTTCATCTGACTTCTGTTGACATCAAACATGCAAAATTGCACTTATCAACCAAAAAACCAGGTTATCAGCTCTGGGCCTATAACTGGTTAATTGCCCGGGGCTGATCAGTTCATTTGTAGTTCGGTTATTATCAAACATGCAAAATTGCACTTTTCAATGCTAAAAATGTAATAATAAACAATAACCGCGTGGGTTTGTATAGAATAATTCATAAATCTAGAAAATCTAAAATATTTCTAAGAACACTTTACTACTAGATATTTCTTCAAATTTATAATTAATAAACTTACGAATGAGTTATATATCTATATATAAATCGAAAGTAGCACTAATGTTCTATTTATAACTATCTGTACCGTGAAAAGATATTGCATTGGCCAAATACTATTCATAACTAAAAAACATCCACATCTTGTGCAATCAAAATTTGTTTTAATTTGTAAATCATCCGGATATTGTCTGAGTAAATAACTGCCAAATTCTTCGACTCTTGCCTTAATTTTTTTTGTTAAATCCTCTTTAAACATTATAATTCTTTCTTTTCACTCATGCATCGCTTAATGCAAATGTTAAAATGGCTACGCTTATGGAATAGGTCCAATTACCTCTTCATAGTCCGAGGAAAATAGTTCATCACAATAGTTCGTCAAAATATGCGTTTAAGTTATAACAAATTAATATGAAAAGTGCGCTGTTAATAAAACATGATTATACAGTCTAAATGGAAGATAAATTTTGAAATATCAGATATTTGGTCATAAGTTAGAATTTGTAAATGCATGTTTTATTGCGCTGACCCGTCATACTTATGTGTGACACTATATTGATTATGTTCTAAAAAAAGGTATTCGATTTTAACGATACAACAACAACCTCCCAATTTAATCTTCGTCGTATCACTGTTAAGGGTGCTTGTGTGCTTTCAATTGAATATATTTTTTTGCACAGTTCAGGTAGTCAAAGATTCATCTAAAGATACTGTATATTTACCGAGAGTTACTGTTGGTCCAATACACATTTTATACGTATTTCAACCAATACTGCGTGAACTGTTATTCCCTAATCATACGACATAAACCGTAACAAGTGAACAAATGAAATCAAATGCTTAAATATCACATCTCTGATGAAAATACCGACAAAAGTTCGTCTGATAATTTATTCAATGTAAGATGGATTAAATCAGGCGAGATTGATTCTGCTCTAACCTACGGGGAAAATTCTAGACAATTTCATTTTTCATATGATACTTACAGACGGGTCTGGCTCCGAATTTTAAGGTGCAATACATACTTAAGTATTTATTTTTCGTTTTCCCAGCACAGACGAACTCCTTACCCCTGTCTCCATTGCAGCTAGAGGTTAACTTGGATTTTATTTGCTTAACTATGTTAAAATATCAAAAAGTTGACTGGTGTGTTCTTCCAGCACATTGAACCCTGAACTCTTTCCAGACAAAATTTGACCATGTTACATACCCATTACAGGAAATCTGTGTCTAAAATAATACCCATTTTCTGACATCGGGATACTCATAAGAGTGACCTTCATGCAATAAACCAATTATGTTGTTAACAAGTGATTATCTACAAGTCGGTTGAGGTTGTTTTCTTCAAATTAAAACCCCGTTCCAGATGTTGAGAACCTATAACCCCGTTCCAGTCATTACCTCTTTGTAGAAAAGAGAAAAAAGTATACCCCTTTACAGTCGTTGTGCGTAAAAATTTCACCTCCTTTTGTCAGAATATATCTAGCACCTCATATTTAATAAGTGCACTCCCTCCTTAGGGGGACTGTGGTTATCTTTGTTGACAATTTGGATATAAAAAAGGATCGGCTAAATAACACTAGTGGCCAGATTTGGTTCCAGTTGAATTATAAAATGACTTTAAATGATTCTGACAGTTTTTATTGGTGAAGGAAGCCGGAGTACCAGGAACGATCGAAATTGGCAATCCTTGTCAATTAATTGATTGACTGATTGTTAATTAACGTCCAGTGGCAAATATTTCATGCTTCTTCAGGACAAGAACCAGCTCAATTTATCAAATAATTAAAAAAGGTGTGGGTCAGGACACAAATGGGAACCGATTTTGAAAGGCCACTGTAAAAGGAGGATGGTTGGGTAGGGTCGGATAATTTAGCTATTTGTAACCTGATCTTTTTCGAAAAACTAGACAACTCCGCCACCGAGGCCACAGCCAGTAATGGTCATCTCAAGCTTATCTGAAAGAGCACCACGAAAAGACCATAGCTGACATGTGTGCTTCCATTTCCAAAAACGATTAAATAGATAAATAGCGTTATATACTTTTCTTATTGTTCTTGCGCATGCGCATATGTATAAATTTTCAGGCGAAGCAAATTGGTCTCTATTCTACCTGTCTAGACAATTCATTTACTATTTCTAAGAAATTTGCATACGTTTCCTTTGCACACTCCTAGCCCAGTGTTCTTATCATGATTTTTAAACGTTCAATTTAGTTGAAAAGTGCGCATGCGTAGTTATTTAGAATATTTGTTTTCTCATGTATCGTCCCTTTGTGGATTTATGTCTCAAAACTAATATTTCACACATTTACGCTTAGTTCAACATACTAGGTTACAGAATATTTTTAAATCATATATTCATGCGAAAATGTGTCTCCCGTGGTAATCGAAACACGCTAACTGTCAGAAAATCAAAAACTCGCCGACGTTCGAATGTAAGTTGGGCATCGTGGAAAATGAAATTTGCAAATTTTTAAACGTTTATTAGTATCTTTGGATTGTTCTTTATATATATACAGTTGACTCTCGTTATCTCAGTGACAATGTGAAAGGGACCGACAATTTTTGTTGGAGATAACAGGAGTTTGAGAGATCAGGAGGAAATATAGTGCAAAGTTTAATTTAGGGACCAAAACATTACTTTGAGATATCAAGAGTTTTGAGATAAAAGAGTTTGAGATAACAATAGTGTACTGTATATATAGATTAGAGTTGTTAAGAACATCATTGACAGTATGAGTCAAAGTGTCTACACACAAAAATCCAGCTAAGAAGGGTAATTTAAAAGATGTTTAATCCTAGTTTTTATCTAAACTTACTACTTTATTGTAACAAGAATTTGGATTTAATTTCTCTATACAGATCGCTATTTTTCATATTTATGTTCCTGTTGTAGAGATTTGGAAGACAATAAAATTGGAAATTTGGCAGATGGAGCTTTTGACAATCTGTTTAATTTGATTTTCTTGTAAGTTTATAACATGTATTCGTTAAATAATTTGCCATGTCAAAGGTAATACATGTATAATCAAGCTTACATAGTACAAAGCTATGCACACTCCAAATTCTTTGTCACTACATTTTTTCGAATTTTCAACCGATCGATCGGTTTTTCTTTAGTAAACACCGCCGACATAGATTGTGAATGGAAAAGTTTAAAATCTACCAAAATAATAATAAAAATTGCTATCATACTAGCATGTTACGTCGTAATAAATGAAGAGTGTCAAGCGAAGCTCAATACGACCGCTGGATATTGGCGGGTGATTCATGTGTGAATGATTGGGAAAACATGTTTCAGCACACTATTATCGTTGTTAATTACGTGCTGCATACTTTAATTGAGATGATTAGTAATTTCAATCGTTCATAGCTCGGATACCATCAATCAGTATGAAGAAATACTAAAATCTTATTTTTTTCGGAGCTAATTCACCTATGTTTCTGGACAAACCAAGGCTGACAAAGGTCTGCCTATCAGGCTATGATGTTTTGATAAATAAACACGCTCATCATATCAAGAGTGGACACACTAAATGTCTCGCCTGAGAATGCACATGGACACAGAATAACGATTATCCGATACTCGACATTTTGCAAGTCAAAAGAAGATGTGTTAAAAGAAATTGAGGTCAAGATCAAAAGGCAGGTGTCATACCGACATGTATCCACTAAGAAATATCTATTGACCAATTCTGGTAGGTCTAGGTTGATGAGAAATGGACCTAATCTCGAATATGTGACAAAGTCACTCAAGCATGCAATTGAGGTCAAAATCCAGAGACAGGTGCCAGACTTGGCATGTACCAACTAAGAACCATCTATAGACAAAACACGGTATTACTGTTGCTGAAAAAAGGACTTAAGAAGTTTGGTTGAAATTCACTCAGCCCTGAAATTGAAGTCAAGAACCAGAGACAAGTGTCAGACTGGCATGTACCCACCAAAAACTATCAAAATACCAAATACAGTAGGTCTAGGTATTACAATTGTAGTAAAATGGACTGAATCAAGAAACTTGGATGAAAGTCACTCAATAATGAAATTGAGGTCAAGGTCCAGAGACAAGTGCTAGACTGGCATGTACCCTCCAAGAAGTATCTATTGACAAAATATGGTAGTCTAGATACTCTAGTGTCTGAGTAATGGACTTAACCACGAAAATGTGACGCAAGTCACTCAAGTGTGAAATTGAGGTCAAGGTCAAAAGGCAGGTGTCAGACTGACATGTAACCATCAAGAACTATCTATTGACCAAACATGGTGGGTATAGGTATTACAAATTCTGAGAAATGGACTTAATCACGAAAACGTGACGCAGGTCACTTAAGTATGAAATTGAGGTCAAGGTCAAAAGGCAGGTGTCAGAATGACATGTACCCACCAAGAACTATCTATTGACCAAACACGGTTGGTCTAGGTATTACAAATTCTGAGAAATGGACTAAAACACGAAAAAGTGACAAAGTCACTCGAGCGTGATGTTGAGGTCAAAGTCCCAAGAAAATGGGTCAGACTGGCATGTACCAACAAAGAACTATCTATAGATCAATTATGGTTGGCCTAGGTATTACAGTTGCTGATAAATGGATTTAGCCACGAAACTTGGACGCAGATTTTAAATTCATGTTTACGAAGCCAGTGAACCATAAAAATGAGGTTAGGGTTACAAGACAAGTATACTGCGACAAACCCTACACGATAAACTACCTTTGGACTATAAATCTTAATTGTAGGTATTACATATGCAAATTATTAAAGTTATAAAAAAGTTTACACCGCCGTTACCGCCGGAAAGTAATACCTCGCAGGCGAGACAACAAACGGTCGACACATTTTAGCTGAACTGGCCAAAGGCCACTTGAGCTTTTGACATCACTTGGCGTCGGTCCGTCCGTCGTCCGTTAACATTTCACATTTTAATATTGTTCTCTGAAAGCACTGGTATAAGTGAAATTAAATTTGGCAGCAAGCATCTATGTAAGGTCCTGAATACATTTGCTCATTTCGTCCCCATCGGACAATAAGCATGGCCGCCATGAGCAATTGTTGATTTTGATTGGCTGAGATTTCAAAAATCTTCTCCTCTGAAATTGCTATGCCAAATGGAACAAAATTTAACAGGAAGCATTTATGGGAGGTTCTGTACAAAGTCTCCACATTTCGTCCCGATCGGACTATAAGTATGGCCACCATGGGCAGTTCTTGTTTCTGGGTGGCTGATATAAAAACAATCTTTTCTTCTGAAACCACTGGACCAAATGGAACGACTAGAAACATATATGGAATGTCCTTGATAAAATTGCTTAATTTCATCTTGATTGGACTACAAGTATGGACGCCATGGGCAGTTCTTTTTTTTATTGGCTAATATAAAACCAATATATTCCTCTGATTGATTGATTGATTGATTGTTGCTTAACATCCTGTGGCAAATATTTCATGCTTCTTCAGGACGAGAACCAGCTAAATTTATCAAACAATTAAATTTTGTCTGGGTCAGGACACAAAGGGGAACCAATTCTGAATGCCACTGTAAAAGGAGGATGGTTGGGTAGAGTCTGATAATTTAGCCTTCTGTAGCGGCATTAGTCTACTCTTTTTCGAAAACTACAGAATGGGTCTAGTTATTAACATGCAGGAATTTTTCATCAACATCTTTATTGAGTTTGAAGGACCGATTTTTCAACAGCCGATCTTTATTCAGCTTAATAAAAATATTGAAGATTAATATAGAGTCACTGCTACATAAAAGATTTCCAAAAAAGTGTTGAAATTGAAATATCTACCAAATTGGTATCTGTACTCAAACGTATCACAAAATACCGAAATAAATCTGATGCACTGTGTGGCTATTTCTTTGACTAACAACTAATCAGCAGTGTTCGAGATCAAAATATTGGAAAATCTGTTAAAGATACAATGATGAATAAATAAGCACAACCATCAACAAAGAAAACAGTTTAAACAAACAGGTATCCAAATTCAGCTAAGGGTAAAATCGGAAATTCTCGCGTGCACTTATTATTGCTAAAAAAAATTTTATTTCTCCGATCGGAGATAAGGTGAAAATTGAAAATGGAAGTTTTATTCACATGTATTAAAGTAATCGTTTTAATTAATGGTTTTAATAATATTATAATTCAATTTATTAATTATGACAAGTTTACATCGATATACATAATAGCTGTCCCACAATTACTATATCAATTAACCTGTCTACGGATGTGGGCAATCAATGACTTACCTGTGTAAACAAAGGGAGACACATCTAGAATAACTCGGACATGAAAAAATGCATTAAAAATGCAAATTTTTAATACAATAAAAAAATTCCGATCCTCAACCGATCGCAATTTTCGGAATAAATTCCATACTTACATTAATGGACTTCGATATACAATCTAGGGTGTATGTTAAACAGTTTTGGATTACCTGCATCTGGTACATACATGATTTTCGTAAAATTGCTTGCGATTAAAATATCAAAATGAACTAAAACAAAGCAATCAGATATAGAGCCACGTCAACTGTTGTTGTTAACGGAACAGAACATGTCTACCCAGCAGGTGTACTTGATGCCACGCCCGTTTATTGTACGCGTTCCGATTGCTGCTTCTATAGTTCTATAGTATCTGCGTTCGTTTTAGTTCGTTGCGTGCTTTTATCATGGATTATATTTTACAGTATTTGTTCATCATACTACTGTTTTCTCGAATTCGCACTATCTTTTAAATTTGCTCTTCACGCTCTACTTACGTAGAAAAAATATTTTTCTCGAGAAACAGCTCGCACAATTTAATTGTAGTATGTCAAAAGAAAAGAAAAAGAAAATGAAATAAAAAAAAACAATGCAAAGTTGAATATTAAAGTTTTGGATATTTTGGCTATCTACCTTGACCACGAGCACAGAAAAAGGACATAAACGTTGTTTAAATCGCAAAATCCATTAAAGTGTAGGTTTTAAAGAAAATAATGGCAATATTGTTATCATGGTTTCTAGACAGAAGGCTTACCTGTACTTCATTGATCAGTTCAATCAGGTATTGACGAGAGATGTAAGATAATTTGATTTGAACGATCTGTGTGTCGGCCATCCTTTTATAGATGGAGCCATAGTCGATTTGGATGTAATTCACAACCAAGGAGTCTTTAATCGAAAGTCATATTTAATAGGCATGCATTTAAAAAACGACTGCCACAGAATGGGTTACAACTTGATTCATTTCAAGGATGCTTGTTTTGAGGAGAAGTAAATGGTGGAATTTTATTTTACCTTTCTAATCGCTTTTAAAAATTTTTTTAAATTATATTAACCCACTATAATTCAGTTTTTCCGACCAGTGTTTATTGTCTTCAGGAACAAAACGTAGCAAACGTTTACCCAGAAGGTATTGGATTGCATTATGTTTTTGTTTTGTTTTTTGTTTTGTATTGTTTATTCCTCAAATGTAACGTGAAATTAAACAACAACAATACTTTTTGTGAATAATCAGATATGGTTTTATAAATATACGCATTGTAGTGCTCCAATGCATAAAACACTTTGTAAAAATAAACAGTTATTATCGATAAATATGCTCAATATTGACAGCAATTAGTGCCTGTATTAAACTAAAAAAAGTTGAAATTAATCAATATCAAAATATTCTTCATTTAGGCTTCTTCCTTACAATGGCATTAACAGTCTACCTGTTAGAGTATTCGGCAAATTGACGAGTCTTCAATGGTTGTAAGTATTTCAGAATAATTGAATAATGAAGTGAAACGGCCAGATATTTAAATTTTCTGAACAATTCCCTGTAAGAGTGTGTATAATCAGGTACTGCATATTTTCAACTTAAGAAATATGGCTTATGCTAACAATAGATACATTTTACCGTAACACAGTTTTTGTTTCCATAGAAAATAACCTTATTTTTTGTGTTTGAAATTCTCATTTTTCCCTAAATTGAAGTTTAAAAATTTCGATTTTCAGTACTTGCTCTGTGATAAGACCCTTTCCCATTTTGCGATTTTTTAAAGGTTTTATGTTTTCAATTTATATCATGATGGACTAATGTTAGATTATTTACAGACTTCACATCGAAATGATCAAATATGTTACTTTTAGATTATTTTTAACGTATTGATAAATAGAACAAGAAATGTATAGGTTTTCATAAGAAAACAATATATTTGAAAACAAATGACACAAACAATAAAGAAAGGTATAGAGCGTCGTTTTTTTTGTCAAATATTTTCCCGTTGTAGAGATTTGTCAAACAATAAAATTGTAAATTTGGAAGATGGACTTTTTGAGAACCTGTCAAATTTGAATGTATTGTAAGTTTATAATTTAAATCTTTTAAAATGTAGAGATACATATGATTACAAAGGAGAAGGTAATGTTCACTCAAAATGCCTTTTCACTACATATTTTTCATATATTCACAACATAGTTGATTCGGTATCTCTTTGATCTTCACCGCTTATATAGATTGATGTATAATGTACATAGAAAACAACAAAATCAGTTAAAATAATAATATAAACTTTAGTACAACCAAGGGATTGCCAAGAGAAACTTAATACGACCGCTGCATTTCGACTGGTCAACAGTTAGAAAAAATACATGTCAACACACGTTTATCCTGTACGTACACCCATTTTGTTTGCACATAAAAATACCCCAAACCAACAGAACTTCAAACTCGGTAATGACAATCTTTACCTGGGTTATCCATGGATCATTTACTCGAAAGAGAAGGGACACACAAATTAGAGTATCTTTTTCGTAAAATTGCTTGCGATTAAAATATCAAAATGAACTAAAACAAAGCAATCAGATATACAGTCACGTCAACTGTTGTTGTTAACGGAACAGAACATGTTTACCCAGCAGGTGTACCTGATGCCATGCCCGTTTATTGTACGCGTTCCGATTGCTACTTCTATAGTTCTATAGCACCTGCGTTCCTACTAGTTCGTTGCGTGTTATTATCATGGATTATATTTTATAGTATTTGTTCATCATACTACTTTTTTCTCGAATTCGCACTGTCTTTCAAATTTGCTCTTCACGCTCTACTTACTTAGAAAAAATAATTTTGTCGAGAAACAGCTCGCATAATTTAATTGTAGTTTGTCAAAGGAAATGAAAAAAAAATGAAATAAAATAAAAACAATACAAAGTTGAATATTAAAGTTTGGAAATTTTGGCTATCTACCTTGACCAAGAGCACAGAAAAAGGACATAAATGTTGTCTAAATCGCAAAATCCATTAAAGTGTAGGTTTTAAAGAAAATAATGCAATATTGTAATCATGGTTTCTAGACAGACGGTTTACCTGTATTTCATTGATCAGTTTAATCAGGTATTGACGAGAGATGTAGAATAATTTGATTTGAACGGTCTGTGTGGCTCGGCCATCCTTTTATAGATGGAGCCATAGTCGATTTGGATGTAATTCACAACCAAGGAGTCTTTAATCGAAAGTCATATGTAATAGGCACGCATTTCCAAAACGACTGCCACACAATGGGCTACACTTGATTCATTTCAAGGATGCTTGTGTTGAGGAGAAGTAAATGGTGGAATTTTATTTTACCTTTCTAATCGCTTTTAATTTTTTTTTTATTATATTAACCCACTATAATTCAGTGTTTCCGACCAGTGTTGATTGTCTTCAGGAACAAAACGTAGTAAATGTTTACTTAGAGGGTATTGGATTGCATTATGTTTTTCTTTTGTTTTCGTTTTGTATTGTTTATTCCTCAAATGTAACATGAAATTGAACAACAGACATATTATTTGTGAATAATCAGCTATGTTTTTATAATTATCTACATTGTAGTGCTCCAATGCATCAAACACTTTGTAAAAATAAACAGTTATTATCCATGAATATGCTCAATATTGACAGCAATTAGCGCCTGCATTCAACTAAAAAAAGTTTAGATTAATCAATATAAAAATATTCTTCATTTAGGTATCTTTCTTACAATGATATTAAGAGTCTACCTGTTAGAGTATTCGGCAAATTGACGGGTCTTAAATCGTTGTAAGTATTTCAGAATAATTGAATAATGAAGTGAAACGGCCAGATATTTAAATTTTCTGAACAATTCTCTGTAAGAGTGTGTAAAATCAGGTACTGCATATTTTCAACTTAAGAAATATGGCTTATGCTCAAAATAGATACATTTTACAGTAACACATTTTTTCTTTCCATAGAAACTAAACCTTATTTTTTGTTCGAAATTCTCATTTTTCCCTAAATTGAAGTTTAAAAATTTCGATTTTCAGTACTTGCTCTGTAATGAGACCCTTTCCCATTTTGCAATTTTTTAAAGGTTTTATGTTTTCAATTTATATCATGTTGGACTGATATTAGATTGCTTACACACTTTACATCGAAATGATCAAATATGTTACTTTTAGGTTATTTTTAACGTATTGATAAATAGAACAAGAAATGTATAGGTTTTCATAAGAAAACAATATATTTAAAACAAAAATGATACAAACAATAAAGAAAGGTATAGAGCGTTGTTTTTTTTTTGTCAATACTTTTCCCGTTGTAGACGTTTGTCAAACAACAAAATTGTGGATTTGGAAGATGGACTTTTTGAGAACCTGTCAAATCTGAATTTATTGTAAGTTCATAATTTAAATCTTTTAAAATGTAAAGGTATATATGATTACAAAGGAGAAGGTAATGCTCAATTAAAATGCCTTTTCACTACATATTTTTGATATATTCACAACATAGTTGCATCGGTATCTCTTTGATCTTCACCGCTGATATAGATTGATGTATAATGTACATAGAAAACAACAAAATCAGTTAAAATAATAATATAAACTTTAGTACAACCAAGGGATTGCCAAGAGAAAATTAATACGACCGCTGCATTTCGACTGGTCAACAGTTAGAAAAAAAATACATGTCAACACACTTTTATCCTGTACGTACATCCATTTTGTTTGCACATAAAAAATACCCCAAACTTCAACAGAACTTCAAACTCGGTAATGACAAACTTTACCGTGCGCTATTCATGGATCATTTACTCGAAAGAGAAGGGAAACACAAATAAGAGTCTCTTTTTCGTAAAATTGCTAGCGATTAAAATATCAAAATGAACTAAAACAAAGCAATCAGATATACAGTCACGTCAACTGTTGTTGTTAACGGAACAGAACATGTTTACCCAGCAGGTGTACCTGATGTCATGCCCGTTTATTGTACGCGGGCATTATCATAAGAAAACAATATAAGGGATTGCCAAGAGAAAATTAATACTACCGCAGCATTTCGACTGGTCAACAGTTAGAAAAAATACACGTCAACACACTTTTATTCTGTACGCATTTAAGTGCTGCAAACTCTTATTGAGATGTCATGTGATTATTTATAACTAACTAGATTATATCCGCAAAATCGCGGGCACGAAGTTACACGTACACCCATTTTGTTTGCACATACAAAATACCCCAAGCTTGAACAGAACTTCAAACTCAGTGATGACAAACTTTACTGTGTGTTGATCATTTATGTTATTTATAAAAGGATATTCATGGATCGTTTACTCGAAAGAGAAGGGACACACAAATTCAAGTCTCTTTATGTAGTAACATGTAGTAATATGGATAGGTACCGATATGACTCTGCACTGGTGGCAATTTAACCAGGTACTGATTTGACGTCCGAAATGACCAGGTGCAAATGTCACCAGGTGCGGAAATGGGTTGTATTTGATTAACGAAAGGGAATATTTGTTTGTGAGAATTCATATAGTACAGATGGAGTCCCAAGCACAGATGAAAGTGAATCCGAAGTGGTAATTTTCTGTTTATCTCTCAAAAATACCCCCCCCCCCCCCAAGAAAAAAAAAAAAAAAAAAACACATCATCATACTTGGTGATGACAAACTACACTGTGCGTTGGTCATTTCCATTTTAAAAGTATATTCTTGGATTTTACTCGAAAGAAGAAGGACACACAAATTCTAGTCTTTTTATTTCATAATATAGATGTTTGTTTTTTTATTTAGACGTTTCGAAAATTATATATAATGGAAGTGCGTGACAATTAAATATTAAAATATAATATTACATTAATTATAAGTTCACCATTAATTATAAGTTCACCCTTCAAACAAAATTTTATTAAATTCATCAATGTTTTTAAACTAAACAAGGGACACAAAGATATGCCCATCTGGTATTAAGTAAGTCAAAAGGTTATTTGGTCAAAAAGGACTCCGATTCTATCAAACATTACACTCAATGAGCAACTGTTGATTTTGATTGGCTGAGTTTTCAAAAATCATCTCCTATGAAACTGATATTCCAAAGGGAACAAAATTTGACAGGAAGCATCTATGAGAAGGGCTGTACAAAGTCTCCTCCTTTTTTCCCGATCGGACTACAAATATGACCACCATGGGCAGTTCTTGTTTATGGTTGGCTGGTATAAAAACATTTTGTCCTCTGAAACCACTGGACCAAAATGGAACGAAACTTGACAAGAAACATATATGGAAGGTCCTTTATAAAATTGCGTCATTTCTTCCTGATTGGACTGCAAGTACGGACGCCATAGGTAGTTCGTATCCTTTGATTGATTCATTCATTCATTCATTGATTGATTGTTGTTTAACGTCTTGTGGCAAATATTTCATGCTCCTTCAGGACGAGAAATTATCAAATAATTCAAATATGAGTGGGTCAGGATACAAAGAAAAACAATTCTAAAAAGGAGGATGGTTGGGTAGGATCGGATAATTTAGCTTTCTCTAGCGGCATTAGTCTACTCTTTTTCAAAAACTACAGAAGGGGTCTTTAGCGTGCAGGCAGAGTGGCATTCTCCAAACACGTTACACACTCTGGTCCGCGGTCAGGCTTTCCGTATTATAACATGACAACCTCTCAACGACAGGGTCTCCCCTATCCGCCACCTGAATAGGGGAGACCCTCTCGTTGGGGGTTGTCATGTAAACGGGAGACGCGCTAGGCAGCTCTATGGGTTGAGCCCCGTGATCCATCACAGGTGCCTAGTCTTATCCTCTTAAGTCGCTTAGCCAAATGGAACGAAACTTGACAAAAATCATCGATGAAGGTTCTTTACAGTTTCCTCATTTCGTCCCGATCGAAAAACAAACATGGTCGCCATCGGCAATTCTTGATTCTCTTGGCTGATTTAAAAAAAAATTTCTAGAACTAATTGGCCAAAATTGTCATGCAAACTTGACAAGAAGCATCTATGGAAAGTCTTTTATGAAATCATTTTTTTTTCACCCTAAGTGGACGACAATCATGGCTGCCATTGGCAATTCTTGTTTCTGATAGGCTGATATAAAGAAATCTACATGCACCTCTCCGAAACCGTTTTGCCAAATGGAACGATACTTGACAAGAAGCATCTGTGGGAGGTTTTTTCACAAATTTTCTCATATTTTTCAAGATCATGCGACAAGCATGGCTGTAATGGGCAATTCTTGTTTCTGCCAGGTGAGTCATTTAATTGGGGACAAAATATGCGTCGCTTTTTGTCGATCTGTTCATATGAGGCAAAATATTTACAGGGGCTTCTACAAAGAAAAGAAAAGAAACCACACGGCCATTTAATTTCATTTTCCGCTAAATAGATGATGTTCTGTCGGTTAATAATCCTAAAGATATGGATAACGTACATTTAATCTTATCCAATTTCTGCTTCATATCTAGACTTACCATAGCTAATAATCTGACTTGAAAAGAGACCACGGACACACCACTTCTGTTGCAAATGTAGATTTGTACATGTAAAGAGGCAATGGGCGATAGAAATTCAGAATTTTAAAGTTTCTTTTTCAAAAAGTACATTTTGTATGGATAGTACCTTTTGCTATCAGATGTTAACAAAAACTTCTAAACACTAATTTTGATCACTGAGAAGCTTGATCTCTGTATACTAATTGTATGAAATTAAAACGTTTAGCTGATTTTTAAGGAGTTAAATCCCTTTCCAACTTATCTCATTCTAGTATCAATAACTTTTTAACGAAGTATAAACATTAAGAACACATACATGTACTTCTGTAAAGAAAAATTAGTATAACAGCTAAGTCATTTTTTCATTTTTTCTTTTAAACTTGTACATAAAATGAAAATTTATTGTATTAAACTAAGAATCAATAAATTTTCTATTAAAAAATATTCCCTGGTCATAGAAACTGAATTCTTTTTTGTCCGAACTTTACATATTTCCCCAAATTTGAAGCGTGAAAATGCACATTTTCAGTACTTGCTTTTTGCTGAAACCCTTTACCATTTTACCATTTTTCAAATGTTGTATGTTTTTCAGGTTATCAAATTTTATCATCTTCATCAATTAAATAACAATCCAAAGATACTAATATTAGATATAGTAAATTTATACTATGCCGTAAAATAGTTTCATGTATAAAATAAGATATTGTTTACAGAATTCACCAAAATGACAGTTCTGTTAATTGTTTAGCTTCTATCCGATCTACCTTTATATTCATATTTTAGACCTTCTCAGTTTATTTGGCCTACTATTACGTACATTTATACTTTTAAAAATAAGATAATTTAATGACAGTATTAGTGGAAAACCAAAATATATTCTTGGCATCCTATCAATGACGCCTGGTAAATAAAATATTAACGTTCGTGATTCGTAGCACACTTCATTTCTCCATGGTCATCCGACGTCTTCACAAGTTTAGTTTTACAATTCCGTACATACACAGTCAGCATGCCTGTACAGAAATTATAGATAGTGGCCTGGGGAAACATCGACATTTGAGGTGTACTAAGAGAAAAATCTAAGAAATGGAAGAATTAAAGTCAATGCCAAGCGTAGATTATTTTAAACATTTTCATCGTTTTTTAACTATTCATACTTATCTTCTCACAGTCAAAATTCGTTGTCCTTTGTGTCACGCCCCCTGTCCACTTTTTGATTATGTTTGTGTATTGCTGAACCACGTCTTCTTGGAGATCCATGTAAGATTTGACACTGGGCGTTACTTGCGTTACTCTTTAAAAAAAACATCACTTTTTGATGTCTAGCAGTAGAAAACTTCCAGCCATCTATGTTAAAATGTTGAAAACAAATTTCATCCAACATTTTAGACAGTAAGAAAAGCAAAGCAAAAAAACATTAAAAGAGCCTGAAAATGTAGCATTAATTTTAAACTACATTCAGCTTTAGTAAAAAAAGACCTACATGTATCTGTCGATGAAAATGTAAAGATCTGCGGTATATGTTGGTATCTTATAACTAGTTTGAACACCCACAATTTTTTTATATTTATATTTGATAAAAGATGGTTTGATTGGTTAACTGAATGTTCTGTGGCACATAAAGCGTTGGGGATCTGGATAGAAAAAGCTATTAAATCTGGCGTATCTGTGAAAATATTAGATGAAAATGCAACAAGAACTGAAAACCAATGGATAGCTTTCATGAATGATTGTGAAATTCCGCCAGGTAAATGAAGTTTAAACTTAATATTTTGTCGTGATAAGTGTGCAGCTTAAGATTTAAAAATATGTTGATAGATTGTTTGGAAATCAATGAAGACTGTTGATTTGAATGATGGAGAAATAATTCATTAATTACAGGCTCAATGCCTTTTAAGGATGATCACTGGTCTAATAGGAAATAAATGGGATTTGAAATAGGTGTTTTAATTTGAGAGAACATATGAATAGTAAACAAATAAGCATGAAAAATATATTGGTTCATGTGCTCATTTTAGAGCTATAAAGCCTTCAAAATTTGCATGAAATAGGTTTTTTCATTGTCTTTGCATTGGCAACTTCAGTCTCTCAGAAATGTATGAAAAAATAAAAAGGATTTCATAAAATTTTGTCAATTACCGTTTTAAGGTACATATGATTCAATTATAAAAGAAAAAGTGGGGGTTCATCGGCAAAGAATTTAATGTTTAAGAAATGGATAAAACTCGAGGATTTCGAAAATCTGACAAAAAGCTTAAAACATGACCAGAGAGCATCCTTAACATGGTTATGCATAATAGTTATTCATATTTTCAACAAATATAGCATCTCATTACATAAAAATAAAGACGAGAATGAATTTCAGATACCGAATGTTGAATATCGAATTGCGGATCTCGTATATGCAAAAGCCCGGAAGTATCATGTAAGATTCTAGATTTAGTATCCGAATTTTAAAATTCGACATTCGATATCTGAAATTCCAGTTTCGAGATTCCAAATTAAAGATTTAGAATAACCAATCACACTAAAGCTTCTAAGTTGTGTATAGTTTTTGCCAAATGTTGGAGATAGATCCTATTTTAGATTATTTCAGCGAAAGTCGTTTACAATCTGTTAATTGTATTAATAGTAGTAGAATGTCAATAATACAAAAAAACAATGAAAGAACATAATTACATGTACTATTTATTATTAAATCAAAATTGAATCCGACAAATATTTATGTAAATAAACAGCTGCACCATGAGCGCATGACACTGCCGTCGTCCAGAAAATTAAATTTCACCAATCAACATATAGACCCTTTGATTTAGTCACATCCCACCCTGAAACAGGAAATCGAAATTATAAGGACTATCACAACAAACAACTATGTAAAGTTTGAAGTAAATCGGACAATGCGTTCTTAACACACAGCGTGACATGTGATTTTTAATGAACAATTTCCATACTCCGACATTTGAACTATTATAAAATTCCAAAACCGTCCAAAGTGTGAAAAAGTTTGGTTTTCGGCGATTTTTCAACGAATAAAGTTTCAAAATTGCGACAGGTCATATCGGAAATTTGTAAAAAAAAGGGGGGAGCTTACGTCAATAGATTGCTTCACGTGTGTCTTACTGAACAGAGGAGTTGTGCTGAAAAAGTGTTTCTATAGAGATAAATTAAAAAAAAGGAAAAATTCCCATAACTCCCGCAAAATTTGTTGAATCAAAATGGCGGGGCAATGGAATCAAGAACAAAAGGTGACTTAAAATCCTTCAAAGTTTGAACAAAATCCGATCAGCGATCTCAGAGAAGTTGCGCTGAAAAATAATTGTGACGGACGGATGCTGGCAAATAACTATGACGGACAGACAGACGGAGACGGACGCAGATCATTACTATGTAGCTCCGTTGCGTTGCGGCGGGGAAAAAGTCACCAAAGTTTCATGAAAATTGTTTGATGAGTTATTGTCCAAAGTGTGGACGGCTGACGGACGGACAAATGTATACCATAATAAGTCCCGTCTTTAAAAACGGGCATATAAAACTATTATCTCCATTATAATGAGAGTGTAAAGATTTTTAATAAAAAAGAGTTTTTTACTAAATCCGGAAATACGACTCTTCACATGCCTTTATCTCAGAGGGCATCTTTTTATTGCTCGAAATTGTCAACGTTGGCCAATGAAAATCAACGTTACAACCAACTTTCAATTAGAATGTGTAGTATTCTGAATTTTCGTTGATCGGGTATAGTTAAAACTCATTGCTGGTTTGGTTCAATGTGTTTGAATAAAGTCGTTTTTGTTATAATATTCCATTCTGTAGTTTGCTAAAACTCCAGCGAGTTTGCTTAAATTGCACTTTCCACAACCCAGTTCGATTAACAAGGTTTTGTTAGCATCTGCATGTTCATCTTTGAATAAGGTGACAGGTACGTAAATGGATAATCTCACGGAATTTTATGAAATGTTGCATACAACTAGAGCATGAGGAACTGCACATGAACATCGAAAAAATGATATATATAACTTTTACACTTTCTGAGATATAGCAAATTAAATATCCGGAAAATAGTAGTACAAATATATAGAATACACGTAAATATCGTAAAAAAGTTCAGCACTTTTGACTACAAATTAACATTTCTCGAAATCCTGTCCAACGAATTTTCTTTAAAAATGATATGTTTTTGTTACTGGAATTTCGGTTTTATTGATATAAAATTTATACGGGGTCACCGAATTCGTTTTTTGAGTATGGATAGTTGAATCTGCTGTACAGCGTGGAAAAAGCGCCGAAAAGGCAAAAATAATCGTGACGTCGTGGCTCTAAATCTTATTTTTCGACGTTTTTAGATATTGCACAGACTCTTGGATGATTTATACTGCCAAAACGAATTCGGTGACCCCCTATAGCTTTCATATCAATAAAACGGAAATTTTAGTGGCAATAACATATCAGTTTTAAAGAAAATTCGTAGGACACGTTTTTGAGAAAAGGCAATTTAAAGTAAAATTTTTCAATTTTTTTTGCGATATTTACGTGCATCCTACACATTTGTACTTCTTTCTACAGAATATTCAATTTGCTATATATCCAAAAGTACAAAAGTTACTTATTTATTTTTTCGATATTCATATGCAGTTCGATATGCTCTAATTGCTTCCAAAATTTCATAAAAATCCGTGAGATAGCCCATTTATGTACCTGTTACCTTAACTGAAAATAATTTAGTTTCTACAATCTGTGATTCATCAATTGTGATGTCATGGACGAGCTTATAGCTCCTTGCGTCTTTGGTGTGTTTTAAATGATATTTCATCCTCAAAGCAGTGCCATTTTCAAAAAGGTAGGGAAGCAATACTAAATTTGTACTTTTAGACAATCATATGCGCTGAATAATCTGAATTGTACATTTTGCAAAAATAGCTTTACTATATATATATTACTGTTAAATTACAAACCCCCATTTTAATTTACATTGACTGACAAGATACACTAGTGAATTATCTAGTCACGTGCCAACCGCTATAGCTGGGTATGTTACGACATATATCTGTTCTGACGTCACAGATGCCAAACTAAATTCAAATCTTACAATGGCCAATTGATGTCAGAGATCTTTCATTATATTAATGAAAATACTTTTTTGTTAGATTTTATCGCCCAGCAGCTTTCACAGTGAATCCTCCTTCAAGTACACAACATAAACAATCTCATTAAATGAGAAAGTTACACTAATTTTAAAACAAAGAACAATATATCGTATAATAATTAGTGCGATGTGACGTTGAATACATTCTAGTTGAGCTGAAATGTTATAGAATCGCAATGTTTCAGGCAAAAGCCAGATTATCAAAATTTGGTGTCAATTTAAAATATAACTCCATAACTGCCTTGTATGAATTGGTTATAAAATGCTTTGTTTTCTGGTGAAAAAAATTGTTTGCATTCTTTAAACAATAAATATAGACTTATCATACAAAAATATCATTCATGATTTCACAAGTTACAGATCAAGTTCGAATTTTGTTCGATCATGATGATAGTTTGCAGAGTTATGGCCCTTAGACATAGCAAATTTTCGAAAATAATCATTTTCCGTACTTTTTTTGTCTTGCTTCAAGATATTGATTTGATATTTAGTTTGTAGTTTTACAATGATAAGTTACAGATCAAGTTCGAATTTTGTTTCAGTTTGATGATTTTGTGCAGAGTTACGGTCCTTTGACTTGGAAAATTCACGAAAATAATCATTTTTCCGTACTTTTTTCGTCTTGCCTGAAGATATTGATTTGATATTTGGTTTATTGTTTTACAATGACAAGTTATATATCAAGTTCGAATTTTGTTCTAGTCTATTGCTTTTTTGCAGAGTTATTGTGAGAGTTATTGCCATTGGAAATGTTCTAAATCTACAGGAGAGTCTTTAGTGTGCAGGGAGTTTGGCTCCGAGAGTGCAGCATTCTCCATACACGTTACCCACTATGGTCCCCGGTCAGGCTTTCCGTATTATGACCTGACATCCTCCCAACGAGAAGGTCTCCCCTTTCCACCACACTTGTGGCATAAGCAGTTTTTACATTACTTTTGTTCTTTATATAGGTGAACACTTCACGGATAGTACACAAACCAACCCAACTATCAATGGTAAGTGCATTTTACGATAGTTTTTAGAATATCTACCAGAACTCAAATTATATGTTCTTATAATAAAAAAATGCAGTTATCTAAGAAAAAAGTACAATACAATACTTTCAAAGAAAGTTCGTATTGTCTGCAAAGTCCTGAACAAAAGTCCATCATGGAAATGAAGATTTACCTAACTACTGATGGTAATTGAATTTAGTAAAATATTTTCAACCTTTTAAAAGATGTCGAATTTCTGAGTTTTAATCTTTTATAACGGATTTACTAATGTCGAGATGCATCGTGATGGTGACATAATATAAAATCTAGTTGAGCTGAAATATTATACGATTGGAGATAATTAAAATTTGGTACTACTTCGAAATAAAAGTCCATAAATCGCTTGTATATATTTATTAAAGAATTATTTGGATTCATTTTCCAAATTATTAGTGATTATTGCATATGCTTACAATAGAAACATGTTGAAATTTAGCAACATAACATTGACTTTATCTTGCGAAAATCGTGCAATAGACCTAACATTCATCAACCATATCTACAAAGTTTTGTTTTTAGTATAAATCCTTTTTGTGTAGTTTGTTGAAAAATAACTTTCTTCAATCGGTTATATTATCGCTGATTTTGGCAAATTAAATATACTTAACTTTCATAAACTAAGGATATTTTCTAGTACTAAAATGTCTGATTTCTGAGTAGGATATCGAGTTTCTTAAAGCTATGTCACTGATTGAAAGGAAAGTCGCCTCTTATAGTACTGAATTCTGTATTTTTTTCTATATATAAAATTACAAAGCTGATAACAGGAAGGGAAAACAATGACATCTGTGACTTAAAGTCATCTAATACGAAAACCTTAAAAAAAAAACATAAATGAACACATATTAAAAAAAACGAAGTCTTTTTTCAGACATTGAGCAGTATTGTACCGGATTTATTGGTATCAAAACATATTTTATCTGGAAAACGAAAGACCAACCTTACGCATAGTTCTGTGATGTTCATCATTAATATTAAATGTTTAAGAAATTTATAACAATATTTAATTTTACATTCCTTTTTTATATATTCTAGACGAACACTCCACGACGCGCGCGCGAGCACACCCAACTACCGACGGTAAGTACATTTTACGATACCTAGTTATAATTATAATTTATTATAATGCACATGTATTTAATTTATATAGTATTATTACTATTTTACAAACAACGTATTCATAAGTCTAGATTTTTTACTATATGCATTTCATATAAAACTGTATTTTAAAAAGAGACTGGTGTCAGGATCGTTGTTTTAACAGTTTTTTCGAAATATTTGATTATTTTTGTTGTACAATGTATACAAAATATCATTATTTAAGTGCTTTCAGAGTACATTTTTTCCATTAAGACGTCATTAAGTATCTTTGAAGATTTAGGACACGATACTCGCCGACAATTTAGCAATTCTATACATCTGCGGTAATTTGTTAAACACAGTGTGTATGGATATGGTTCAAGATTTATTTTCTTAAACATGAAGTCCAAAAAGTAATACTTGGCTTTAAACATCCATTCCACTTTTATGAGTTCAGCAATATTCATGACCTTTTCTGTATGTAATACCTGTTACGATTCACAAATTAACCTCTAAGTAAGATCATGCTGCATTGTTAGATATGCATGTGCAGACTTTGTACATCATATTCCTTTTCACTTATTACAGTATATCGTACCTTGTATTACAATTCGATCGGTTTCGTATTCACGATATCTTTGAAGGTTTGTTCTATTTAATACATGGGCGTAATTTAACTTACTTAGAGGTTAATTCGTAAATCGTAACAGGTACAAAGAGGCTTGAAAATTTGGTTTAAAAAGTAGGTTCAAAATGTGTTAAAAAAGTGATATTAAGTATCACCTATAACTAAATAATAGTATATTTTGAAAACTAAGGCATGCTATGTTGTCTACAAAAATGCTAGTTGATGGATTTTACGAAAAATGAATTCCACTACTTTCTACCATATATATTAGTTCCCACTTTCATGAATGTCCATAAAAAAACCGAGGTGTTAATAGTAAAACTTTTTGGTTCTTATAAAAAAATCCACTCTATATTCTGTCGTAAAGAATGTTGGTATAAAAGAAGATAAAAATTAAATATAAAGTCGTTTTGATTGTTTCAGGAATCATTGTAACAACAATTGGTGCAATTATAGGTGGCCTTGCTGGATTGACTGTTATCTACCAGGTTGTCAAAATGTTTGGACAAACCGCCAAGGTTATGCATAAAAAGGTAAGTACAGGCTGCTATATGTGCGAGTAGTGGATGGTGTTGATGGTAATGTAATATACAGGTTTATTATACCTTAGTACGAAGCTGGATTGACTGTTATCTACTAGGTGGTCGACATGTTTGGAAAACTCGTCAAGGTTATGCGTAAAAAGGTAAGTACAAGCTGTTATATGTGCGAATAGTGGATGGTGTTGATGGTAATGTAATATACAGGTTTATTATACCTCAGTACGTTTTTACAATGTAAAATTTTATTCAGTAAATTAACTCTTCAATCGCTTTTCGAGGTGGGAGAACTATTGCCATGCCAATAGTTCTTTTCGCAGACAAATTCTATTGGACAACGTCACGATAGTGGTCGTGTCAATAAGATTTTAAAGGTTTCGATTTTGTCTATAACTGTAAGTAATCACAGGTGTTTTTTACATTTCGGGGAAATTTAATATAATAAAACAATTATTGAACAGCTGTTTCGGAATATAGCGATTTTGTTAGTTCCTCGACATTGGCTATTAAATAGTCAATGTCTCGGGACAAAATAAAATTGCTATATCTCTCAACACTATTCGATAATTGTATAATATATGCTGTACTAAATTTGTGTTTCGATATTCTACAAATTATTTTAGTCTGAAGTCTCGAAGATCGAAACAGAATACAAAAATATCACATTCAAACGTCAAAATGAAAAAAAAGGAAAAAGAACTAAAGTTTTTTGTAGGCAAAGGCTCCCAGGAGCATGTATAGCTCAACTGATATTTCCATATGTTCATTGCTAAAGGACCATGAGAGTAACATCCATACCACGTTTCGTTTCAATCAATTCAGTAATTATCAAGAAGAAGCCGTTTGTATGTAATTCCCATAGTGTCCTAAATAAAACTAAGTCTTCCGCTGACGGCCATCATGGATGAAAGTTCTACAGCAAAGTAACAACACTTGGTCAAAACGTCATAAGGAACACACATGCCATGTTTGGTTTCAATCCTTTCAGTGGTTCTTTAGAAGGATATTTGTAAATCTTAGTCCCCAACTGGCGGCCATCATGGATGAAAAATCGGCACTAAAGTAACAACACTTGGTCAGCACCTCATAAGGAACATTCATACCATGTTTGATTTAAATCCATTCAGCGGTTTTCTAGAAGAAGAGTTTTGTATGTATTTCGAAAGGGTTCTATGTTGAACTAAGTCTCTCCCTGGCAGCTATCTTGGATGACGGATCCGCAACAAAGTAACAACACTTGGTCAGCTTCTCATAAAGAACATTCATGCCATGTTTGGTTTCAATCCATTCAGGAGTTCTCTAGACGAAATTCAAAATATGAAATGTGAACTGACGGATGACGGACGCAAATTGATGGCAATAGCTCACACGACACTTCGGATCAGGTGAGGTAAAAAGGCTTTATAATGTAGTTGAATTCATTACGAATATAATTGAAAGATTATTGTTAATGAGATCATTAGATTCCGATTTTGCTTTATAACGGGAACAAACTGTCAAAAAAATCACTGGTATTTTTATCCAAACCTATTGGGCACATATGCTCATAATTTGTAAAATGAATGCAATTGGCATAATGTTTCAATAAGTTTTCTAACTACAAGAAACTTGACTCAGTTTCTTGAGTACAAAGACTTTTGGATCAGAGTATTCTCATCATCCATGGGAAAGAGCATCACCATTATACCTACATGTAGCTACCTTCCAGGTAGATCCTTCAGCAATTTTCAAAACTGTTTACTCAGTACTGGATGGATTAAATTTAAAATTTTATTAGTTTTGATACAATACGTTGATTTTAAGATTAAGGGCAAAAATGAAAGGTTTTCCTTTTTTTTTCTTTGTTTTCACTAGTATTTACCTAATACATGCATTGTGTTACAGTTAAGCAATATTCATGACCTTTTCTGTATGTTATACCTGTTAAGATTCACAAATTAACCTCTAAGTAAGATCACGCTGCATTGCATTTCATATGCATGTGCAGACTTTGTCATTCATATTCCTTTTCACTTATTACAGTATATCGGACTTTGTATTACATATTCGATCGGTTTCTTATTCACTATACCTTTGAAGGTTTGTTCTATTTAATACATGGGCGTAATTTGACTTACTTAGAGGTTAGTTCGTGAATTGTAACAGGTATAAAATAGGATTTTGACAAACGTTTCTAGGAGTAGTACAAGACAAACCATTTTAGGTACAGAATATAATTCTAATTAACATACATGTACACATATAACTATTCCACAATAGTGTAACAGTCTTGGACAAAAATACCAGTGATTTTTTTTTTTTTGGGGGGGGGGGGGGAATTCGATTCCGTTAAAAGTAAAATCATAACATAATTAAGGTCTCCCCCCTCCCCAGAATAGATCAATTTATAAATGATCTTTCAATCATATTCACATTTCGGTTAACGCCTGAAGCGCCACTAGAATGAGCAATTTTATAAATATTGCTCTGGTACCAAGACAAAATGGTGATTAGGTAAATAAGAAAGAATTTGTTGCAAAATAAAAATATGCAGAAAAAACAAGAAATGTTAAATAAAAAGCTACATAATTACCAGTGTTGTTGTGGAAACAAAACCTGCTAAAGCGTTTATAAAATTTTTATTACGCAATACATATTCAAAATTTTATTTTTTGCTCACCTGACCCGAAGGGTCGTGTGAGCTATTGCCATCACTTGGCGTCCGTTGGCGTCCGTCCGTCGTCCGTCGTCCGTCGTCCGTCGTCCGTCGTCCGTCGTCTGTCTTTTTAAAAAATCTTCTCCTCTGAAACTGCTGGGCCAATATGAACCAAGCTTGGTCTGAATCATCAACAGGGTACCCAGTTTCAAAATTTTATCCGATGAGTCCAAGGACCAAACAACATGGCCGCTGTTACTATATATAGAACATACATTGCTGTTTTTGGTTAATAACTCAAAAAGCAGTACAGATATCGAAAATCTGACATGGATAAAAATGATCAAAACGGCAAGATCTACCTACCCTGCAATGTTTTTTGGAATACCCATCTTGGAGTTATTGCCCTTTTTGTGAAATTTTTAAATTTTTTATACATTTTGTCTCATATTTTGAACGGTATTAGAGATAGAGGTTAAGTTTTATTGTAAAAATGTTCAGCATGTCAAGATCTACCTGTTTTGAAATTTTCAGACGAATCGGTCAACCCTTTGTTGGGTTATTGCCCCGAATTGTTAATTTTAAGGAAATTTTACAGTTTTAGGTTATTATTTTGAATATTATTACAGATAAAGACAAATTGTAAACAGCAAAAATGTTCAACAAAGTAAGATCTACAAATAAGTCAACATGACCAAAATCATTGATTGATCACTTATAGGAGTTTTTGCCCTTTAAAGACGGCATCCAGCGTAAACTTTCCTTTAAAGATCTTTTCCTCTCAAACCACTGGGCCAATTGAGACCAAACTTTGGTGGAATGGACCTTGGGTGGCCCCCTTCCAAAATTTTGTCTGGCATCCCCGACTTCCAACCGAGATGGCTGCTGGTACTAAAAGTAGAAAAAAGGGGGGGGGGGTGACTTTCAAAAATCTTCTTATATGAAATACATGTCCAGTTGGAACCAAAGTTGGCAGTAATAGTTCTTATGAGGTTCTCTTTCAGAATTATGTCCAATGACCCGGACTCTTAACCAAGATGGCCGCCACAGCCGAACTTAGTTTAACATAGGGCCCTATGGGAAAATTCATTGAAAAATCTTGTCTTAAACCACTTGACCAATTGGAACCAGACTTGGCAGCAATGGTCCTTAGATGGTCCCCTAACAGTGGTGTGTCCAATGACCCGGACTGTCAACCAAGATGGACGCCACAACCGAATTTAGTTCGACATAGGGCCCTATAGGAAAATTCATTGAAAAATCTTCTTGTCTAAAAACACTTGACATATTGGAGCAGGACTTGGCGGCATTGGTCCTGAGGAGGTCCTTTTTTCAGAAATATGTCTGATTTCGTGGACTGTAAACCGAGATGGCCGCCATAGCAGAACTTAGTTTAACATAGGACCCTATGAGAAATTCACTCAAAAATCTTCTCATCTGAAACCACTAAGTCAATTAGAATTAGACTTAGAAGCAATGGTCCTTAGATGGCCCTCTTTCAGAATTTTGTGCGATGACCCAGACTGTCAACCAAGATGGCCGCCACACCCGAACTTAGTTTAACATAGGGCCCTATGGAAAAATTCATTGAAAAATCTTCTTGTCTGAAACCACTTGACATATTCTGGGACTATTATACTAACTGGACTGGAAACCGTTACGCCAATCAGTGTAGTTATACTCAACATCACGGTCGTTAAAACGCGCGCGAGACTTGACGATACGCCGTATTGTTTTGACAGTGATATAGACAGCGTGCTTTGATCGCATAATTTCTATAAGTGTTTTTATAGTTATTTGAAAAGATAATCCTTTATGTAAACATGATTACTATTATGATAAAAGATATTTCGATTTTTGACAGTTGTTATTAATCACCAAATCCCGCCTTTAATGTGAAAAACTGACATTTAAAGGTTGCAAATTTTCCAGATGGTTACAGCGTGGGGACGCTGTGGGAAAAAATGATTTACAAAATTTCTTATAACTGTTGATTGAAAAGAGATACGCGAGTTATGTTTGTTGTTAAATCATATTTATTTAGGTTGGATAGACCTATTTTTATTGTCACTTTTTAAAGTGAAAAGTGGAATATAAATTTCCGTCTCATTACAACCGGAAACCACATGCAGGGCTCAAATAAATTATACTGATCCTATAAAATTGCCTACTCCTATTTATGTGTACAATATTTGTAGTAAAATCAGGGTTTTTTGTTGCTTAGTAATGGTCTTCGTAAAAATATGTACAACAGGTTCCACAATCAGAACTACAAAATTAGGCCTTTCACAGCTATTGCTGGAATATATAAGCATATTGAATAGGGGTAGATTTTCTGATAAATGAGCTGAAAATAGTTTGCCAATGTATTTTCGAAATCATATATATAGTCAATTTGTTAAAATAATTAAATAATTCATATCTTTTTAATTTTTTGTTCATTTAATTATATTTTTTTATTTTAAATCCACCTAATTTAACGGTATAAACATGCTGACATGTTCGCCGAAATCAATTGTTTACATGTATCAAAGGCTAATTAACCACGTGACACGATAAGCTGTCAATCAAAACAAAAAATCAATAATCCGCTATCGGGACAATGAAATCTCAACAGACCGATCAGTTTCCAGTCCCGTTAGTATAATAGTCCCAGACATATTGGAGCCAGACTTGGCAGCATTGGTCCTTAGGAGGTCCTCTTTCAGAAATATGTCCGATCACCCGTATTGTCAACCAAGATGGCTGCCACACCAAACTTTGTTAAATATTTGACCCTATAGTAAAATTCGTTTAAAAATCTTCTTGTCTGAAAACGCTTAGCCAGTTGGAACAAGACTTAGCAGACTTAGATGGTTCTCTTTTAGAAATGTATCCGTTGACCTGGACTAAACCAAGATGTCTGCCTCAGCTGAAATTAGTTTAACATAGAATCCTATAGAAAAACCAGCCAAATTGACTGCAACACCTAAATTTTTAGGTCTGCTCAAGGTGAAAAGTTAAAACCAGGTGAGCGATACAGGCTCTTGAGAGCCTCTAGTTTTCAATTTTGATCAACTTTAATGACTATATTCCAGGACGAAGAACAGAGAAACACAGTAGAAAATGTCATATCCGACACATTCTTAGAAATTATTACACTTGAGGACGAAGACAGCATGATTTTTCCAAGCAAACCACCGGAAAGTTTCCAAGATGTTATTTACTTTTGATTAAGCCGGAAAAAAAAGACTGCGTTATATTCCATTGTTTCCACAAAGATCCTTAAAAATGGTTTCTACAATTCACATTTTATTAAATAAGATGACATTTTGAATTTGTTCCTTTCTCTTTATGTTGAAGAAACTATCGAAGAAGGGGTAGAACTCTTTGAACGTTAACGCTCTCAGTTACCCTGTTCACAGAAAAGAGTGCGTTTCACGTTTAAGGATGCTCGCTGGTCATGTTTTGGTCTTTTTTGTCAGATTTTCGGAATCCTCGGGTTTTATCTATTTCTTAAACATTAAATGTTTTGCCAATGAACACCCACTTTTGCTTTTATAATTCAATCATATATACCTTAAAATGGTATTTGACAAACTTTTATGAAATCCTTTTTATTTTGTCATACATTTTTGAGAGAAGTTGCCAATGCAAAGAGAATGAGAAATCCAGGGAAAACCTATTTCCTGCAAATTTTCAAGGCTTTATAGCTCTAAAATGAGCACATGAACCTATATTTTTTTCTTGCTTATTTGTTTACAATTCATATGTTCTCTCAAACTAAAACACCTATTTCAAATTCTATTTATTTCCTATTAGACCAGCGATCATCCTTACATGAGAGTATAGAGTGTAGAAATATCGATGTTGTTGATATTTTTGCTACTTCCGGTATTCTGTATTTTATAGTTGACTGTAGATGTAGGTTGAATAAATTACAACCTTTTTTATTTGTTTGTTGTAACCTTTTGTTCTAATTACTGTTACTTGTCTATGATTTATGTCAGGAACTTTTGATATACATTATTGATCTATAATTTAATTTTGATGTAACGTTGTTTTTGATTGGTGAAGGTTTTTGTTTATTGTTATGTCAAGCCGTCTTAAAGGCCAATTTTTGGGACTTCAAACGTTATTTAAATTAAACTGTAAGGAATGACTATCATAATTTTTTTGTTCAAAAACCTTATGTACATTGAACATAGTGTACAAAACAAATAATGACAGTCATTCCTCAAATAAAACAGTCGATATTATAAACCTAACCTTTCATTAATCTATCTTCAGACATACATGTATTTATTAAGTGATGTGACTTAAAATCAGTATCTCTGTTATAAACCTAACCTTTCACATATATTTCAATTTAGTGTTATGACTTATAATTTAATAAATTTTTCACAGATCAGTTTGTCTACAATATGCAATGAGAAAACGAAAAGCTGTTAATTTGTATTTCGGACCGATTTTACTGGATATGAACTATTTATTCCTAACTTTTTGATATCAAAAAAGAAAAATTCTTGATATCAATGATTAATTTTTTATATCAAAAATATTTTCTGATATCAAAAAATCACATTTTTGATATCAAGAAATGATTTTTCGATATCAGAAAATCTTTTACATTTCTTGATATCAGAAATTCCATTTATTGATATCAGAAAATCATTTTTGATATCAAGAAATCCATTTTCTGATATCAAATAATCCATTTTCTGATATAAAACAAATACTGACGATTTTCTGATATCAAGAAATACATTTTCTGATATCAAATATTCGTTTTTGATATCAGAAATTCGAATTATTGATTTCAGGAAATCTAATTTTAATGTCAAAAATATATTTCGAAAAATAATTAGATACATTCTAACTGATAGTATTATATGCTTACAAAAGGCTAAAAACATTAAAAAGTTTAATCCTGCAAAAAACACAAGCAAAAATGCTTCTTGAATTGGATAAACAATTCATACTAAACTTGTCGTCAGGAAAATTTACAAACACTGAAGCATTGGTGTTACAAAAGGGACTAAATCTCTTCCCTGTTTGTGAAACATCGGAAAAACAAATAATGAAAGACTTTGAGATATTTGAAAGAAGACTGAGATTATCATATTGCTTTCAAAATGATCCTAACATTGCAATGAAAATAGCAAATTGGTATAATTGTCAAAACACAAACAAACAAAACACTCTAATCTTTCCTAAAAAGAAAGTGACAGTCTTGCAAAACGCATCACTGTTATCCAAAATAAAGAAATAAATACAAACACAAAGGGCGCCTCTGAAGAGGGTTTCCCTAGCACAAATTTCCTGAAAAACCCCGAAACGTTGAATATGGTAGCACGTTATCAATGTAAGACCAGAGATATGATTCATACCAGAAATAGGTGGATAACGGATCAATATCTTTAATATTTGCACGTAAGGGGGCCGTAATTATTTTTTCTTATTATCTGATTTCAAAAAATGAAGCATATTTCTTGATATCAAAAAATGATATGATACAGTAAATAATCACATGAGTACAGACATTGACACAGAATATTCATAGATGAATGTATTAGAACAAGTGCGAGCATAAATATGTATTTTTGTAGACTGTAGATAAGTATTTATTAAAGTTACGGTTCTCTGTGTATTGGTTTTGTTTTGCCACGGGTTTATCTTTACATGAAGCACATGTGGTATGTAAACAATACCGATTTGTAAACTTTTCATTGGATAATTGAATTGTCACACGAGTTGACAATTCTATTCTCAATTATTTCGTGCTAGTAATATTAGCGGTTTGTTAGTATTGGGTGTCTTGTCATTCGAGGTTCGCTTTCTCTGCAGCAAGGTTCTCAAACTTTGCTCCTTAGTATGTCTGACACTGGTAGTCCTCCAGCCAGAGACGTTAATCAAAGAGAGGGTTCTCCTGTTAGCAGAGAAAACCGCGATTAGTGGATACGTTCGAATTGTTTAAAACGTATTGTGACAACAGACTCGGAGATCTAAAGTCCGAATTGGTGGAGGAGTAGGACAACATCTCAAAGAAGCTTGACGTTTCCATCAAATTCAAGCACGAAGGTAACAAGATACAACATAACTTTAACGAGCTTCACAAATTCGTTCCTCATTCTGAGACCCAGGTCACCAATCTAATTCTCAATCTTATTGAGAAGGTAAGAGGCAGGAATAAACTCATTCGTATTGCAGATACCTCATCAGGTGGTTGGACCACTGTCAGGGAGTATGAGTCCAACGTCATCGCTTCAGATTCAGAGTACGAAAAGAAGATCCGTCAGGCGGAATCTAAGAGCCCTCCGTATCATCAAGGACAAGACTCGTGCCAAACACCATCCATACAAGTCTCCTAGGCCAATACCAACTGTTTCAGCTGAAACTGCTCCTAACCCTTATTATGCTTAAATGTACAAACGCCAGGCAGTTCTGGAATCAACCACTTGGAGAGAACTGAAAGCAGTCAATTTTTTGTTTTTTCAAAACGTTTTTACAGGAAAAACTTTGAACTGGCATACTGACAACCAAAACTGTGTAAGAATTGTTCAGGCAGGTAGTATGGAGGAGAAATTGCAAGTTCTTGCAATGTCTATATTTTCAGTTTGTATGCAAAAAGGTATTTCGCTTAACATAGAGTGGATTCCTAGAATTCAAAATACCCGGGCAGATTATATTAGCAGAATAGTTGATCACGAGGATTGGGGTATTTCTGTAGAATTTTTCAATTTTATGAATGACCTGTGGGGTCTTTACAGTATTGATCGTTTTGCCAGTTCAATAAATACAAAATTACCGGTATTCAACACCTTATTTTGGGACGTGAATTCGGAGGCCGTTGACACTTTCACTCAGAACTGGTGTGGAGAAAATAATTGGCTTGTTCCACCCATTTACTCTGTTGTTAGGGCTATCAAGCACTTAGTTGTATGTAAAGCAAAAGGAACGTTGATTGTACCAAAATGGTCTTGGCCCTGTTTTTGGTCTATGATCTTTTCACGGGGTATGATTTACCATTTCTATGTCAAAGATGTACTAGAATTCAAGAATACTGTCGGTATTTATACAAAAGGATCTAATAAGAATTGAATTAGAACATAAATGTATTTATTAAAGTTACGATTCTCTATGTATTGGTTTTGTTTTGCAACGTGTTTATGTTTACATGAAGCACATGTTGTATGTAAACAATATCGATTTGTAAACTTTTCATTGGACAATTGAATTGTCACACGAGTTGACAATTCTATTCTCAATTATTTCGTGCTGGTAATATTGGCGGTTTGCTAGTATTGGCTTTCCTTTCGTGACTTACCATTACAGGCTCGACAAAATAATAAATGCAAGTTTCTATACTCCAATTCAAACCATCGTTTAACCATAGTTAAACCTCTTTTAATTTCAAGTTTCTAACTGGTTAGTGCCCTAGTGTAGTTCTTCATTATTAGAGAGGAAATACTGTAGATCAATAAAGTTAAACACACGGTTCGACACCAAAATTAACCCGCTAGTTCAATGCTATTAAATTTCCAAGAAGTCTAGTAAGTCTTGTAAGTTAGTGGTCCTATTAGGCTATTAAATGTTAAAACTTCTCCTAGCTAGGATTATTGCGGGCCAGTTAAATAGTAGCAGGGCTAGTGAATTCAGAAATCTTCTAGAACTGCGGGATACTGAGGTGGAACATCAGTCTCCATGTGTAAACTACTTTTTGGGGTTTTAGTTGTCAATATTACACGTTATGTAAAACCATGTATGTACGTATGTACGCGAGAGATGCATATTAAAGGACAAAGTGACTATTACACAACTATGTGTACAAGCACTGAAAAATCTGTACTATAAATAAAATGAACTATTAAACATAGCTATAATATTAAAATGCACTAATGCTTTTTTAAATGAAATATCAAATTAACACTATTAGCATATTAATATGCATGAATGAAATTAACTCACACTACTACTATGACTATATATATACATGGGTAAAGGATACTATATTGCCTCCGAGTATATTCCAGACAATATTGACAAACATTGTGTACCCTTAGTTCATTACAATAAAAAGATCACGGTGAGACCAGCATTACATAATACCACTACAACATTTCGCCAGTATGAAAAAAAGATGTGTGGCACACCTAATTGCTAATGACTTAAAAAGTACAAAATGTAGTACATGTTATGTTTATAACCATCAACTTAACCAATCAACATATTGTAATTATATCTAACACTACCAAAATGATATTATACATGTTATATAAAAGTACAAACAATAGTTCTTGTCTACTGTTAAATATACGTAAATACATGACTATGAGATAAATAACATATGGCCATCTTGCAGTATTCAAAATATAATACAATGTCTATATCTTATACTTTCTGTGGTACGGACAATCATTTTACACTAGACTGAATAGTAAGAATTTTATTATATAATAAATAACTAAACTACAAATACTACTTTCTAATGCAACATAACACATAACGTCCTTTTTGATTGGATAACGTCCAGCGTAAAATCCACGGTTTACCGTCGGAACCATTGACGAAAACGTTGCGCAAACGCATTTGACGTTTCCTGTTTACTTTTTATTCTATTTTTTAACGTTTAACGGAGGTTGCATTAGAATGGGGATAACTATATTGTATTTTTTCAGTTGCCGACATAAACCGGTGGTTTTACCATCGCAAATAGGTAAACTCAATTTGCGACGGTAAAACCAGCGGTTTACGTCGGCAACTGATAAAATACAATACAGTTATCCCCTAAATATACAACAAACAAATTGGCGTACGGCTGTCTCAGAAATATCTAGTGTATGGCCAAATACATCCATTTTAGAAAGTTGATATGATGTATAGGAAATGTGTAAATGAAGGCAAACTGCAGTTTGCTTGCAAACAAAGCTTTTAGCAGGACAGGACGGCTGGTGTTGTAGTGTCCAGTGTGTGTTCCAGTTAAAAGTACTACAAGACACAATAACATGCCTGCTCAGCTCTCCTGGTTCTCAAGCCATAAATCGCATCTGAACTGTGGCTCAGAAAAAGTAGCCCAATAATAGAAACCCAAAGAGAACCGAGCTGCTAAACTATTAGCATTAACCTTTGTCTGAGCTTTCTAAGCCAGAAGAGTTTGGCAGGATTTATGCTATAGTTAGGATGTAGGTGACCATTAAGTACCCCGTTAATTTGTGATTTGAGTAACGACTCAAAATGACCCCAAAAACAGATGTGAAATGACAAAAGTCAGTGAGACAACTGTAGGGATATCAATAAGACATGTAAGGCACTGGAGACAGTAATATATATTTGTTAAATTCTTAAGCTAGTTATTGTACAATGTACTATATATGTACGGAGGTAATTCTACTTATTGTCTGTATATTCGTTAAACAGTTGAGGTTCGTTTAAGGTGGTACCCAACACTTTCACTAAAATTAATTTGGCTCGTTTAATTTTCATAAAATTTTGGCAAAGTATTTACTTTGACCCATTGACAAAAATTTTAAAATTTCAAAACATTTGAACCAACCAATTCATCAGAAAAATTACACTGATTGTATAGCAGTTTGACAAACACTAATATTGATCATTGAAAAGCTTAATATTCCCTTAACAACACAACGTTATTAAAACGTTTAGCTGATTTTACAGAGTTATCTCCCTGTAGTGTTAGGTACCACCTTAAATAAGTGTTAGTTGTACGGTACTATGAACTAACATTTTATCATAAAAACTTCTATCACTTGTTGAACGCCAACTCTTCAGTTCAATTAATACATGCGTTTGAAAATTTTAAGGGTCTGGTTGAATTGACGATCCAAGGTTAGTGCATGATTTAATGTCTGTAAATTTTCCCACTCCCGCAACGTTTAGCTATCTCGACAACGCTATAGAGTAGCACTATACTATCAATCAAATGTTTGTAAAATTTTACGATTTTTTACAGTTAGAAACATATGTCATTTAAATTCCTCCGAATTATGAGTTTAATGTAAACATGGAGTATTCACGAGACGTAATTATTTCATAGCAAAGAAAACATTGGGTTTGACACTGGCATAAACAAAAGGTATAATAACAGATATCATCTGCCATAGGTTATGATGAATACTAATGCTCTTAAAAAAAGAAAAACTAGCCACACATTGCCCCTTCAAACACATACACCCATCAATTAACACATCCTTGGGGAGTTGTATGCCTCAGATTACTAATCTAAAAGACAGCACTGAAAATATGCAACACACTACAACTATATGGATTATTATACCCAAATATGTAAGCAGATTTGCAACATTGCAAAAGGGGATTATTATCCCCAAATATTTAAGCGGAAATGCAATACACTGCAAAAGAGGGATTATTATGTACGTTCACTAACCAGATAATAATGCTAATTGGGCTTCCTTATGCACGGCTTTTTGGAGGGTGGATGTATCTGGGAACTGCACGAATCAAAAGCTCTGGACTTGTTCGGGTGTTCTGTTCCGAACTAGCACTAGGATTAATAGTATTTAAAAAGTTGTATCATTTGCCATTATGGACGATATATTTAACGAGAACAATAGTGATGACGACGAAAATATCTTTTATTGCTATATGTGCAGTGAATATAAAAAATTCTTACATTTTGTCTGTTTTCTGGTAAAATGTCCAATATTTATGAGTGTTTTGGACTTAACGCATTTTAAAGTAGAAATGGCCTCATATTTTTCTTTGTTTAATAGAAGCTGATCTTCAATCTGAGACTGTATATATATATGGGGTATTATATCAAAATTATAGGTTATTCCCACCTGTTTATAGCACGGTGCCACAACATTTATCAATGTCTTTGTAATTGAGTATTTAAAACTATGTTAAAATGATAATCCCTTAAATTATAACGAAATACAGATTAACAACACTTCATGTTATCATTGCACAATGACCATCTGATCTGAGTTATCAAACTCAAAGTTACCTCACTAAATGTAAATATGTGTGAAGATAGATCTGTTAAAGATATCGATTTCATTATTGGTCATTACTTTATATTGAAAGTTCCGGACATAAGTCATACACGAGTAGTAAAAAATTCCAACAAAATGTTATAGCAGACAAAAATAAGAAAATTACAGAACAAACATTTAATTTATTCATCTGCATCTAGATATAAAATATAGAATACCGAACATAAGACAAATATGAAAATGTTACTATACTATAGTCTACATTGTACTTTGAATCTATAACGCATCTGTAATGGTGTAACGGTGTGTTAATGATCAAAGGACTACTCCCTTACCACAGGTTAGGATAGTCTACGTAAACGAATGTATCCGTATCCGTATATATAGTTATTCAAATATAAGGAGAATAGAAAATTTTTTTTTTTTAATTTCAGAAAATGATGATTTATAAATTTACTATATCTAATATTAGTATCTTTGGATTGTTATTTTGAAACTCCTGGGATGATGCCTCTCCATGGTGGACCCTAGGTCCCCGAGGGTATTCGCTATCCTAGTCGCCAGACTTGTCTGACATGATTATTCATTGATTTGTTACAGAAATTACCAGTATTTAGCAAAATTCAAAAATCATAAAAATACTAAGGGTTTATTCCTTGTATAGCACATGGTAGATCTCCTTAGCTGAAATTTGGCTTCTTATTTCGGTATTTTTGGTTATGAGTAATTCTTGTTTAAAATAAGTTTGTTTTTTGGTCTTCCAAATGTTTCGGTTTTAATGCTGCTGATGAGAGGTAACTCCTTGAAATGCGTCGTATACAGCATAGTATAAATTTACTATATCTAATATTAGTATCTTTGGATTGTTATTTTATTATCAAGCATTTTTATAACTTTTCTTGTAAGCATCGAAGTTATCAAACAAACTGATCCCAACTAGAATTGAATAAAACTCAGAAAAATTATAATTCGCATATAACAGATTTATGAAATTTGAGACAACTGTACAGGTTAATCAAAAGTAAACCACACCGTAGAAACTTTCTGGTGGAATGCTTTGAAAACTATTTTTTTCTTTCCTATTTGTGCTTTCTTCGTCCTCAAATGTAATCATGTCTAAGAATGTGTCCGTTATGATTTTTTCTGATGCATTTTTCCGTTCTTCATCCTGGAATATTTTAATAAGATTACATCATTAAATAAATAAAAAACTCACTTTGGACAATTGTGAAAGGATTTTAGCTTGGTAAAACTGGACAAATTCTACAAAATGTTTAGATGTTTTTTTTTTAATTACATTGGTAATTAATAAGGTCTTTATATAATCCTTTTTGTTAATTTAGTTCTGTAACTAACTGGTATCCTTTTTATTTCAATATTCAACTGTTTGTTCTCCTACTTCAGTGAAACTGTAGCCGTTAACCCAAATTATACCGCTTCATACGTGTAGACATAAATCAAAAGTTTTATATAAAAAAAGATTTGTCCGGTACTTGAAGCTTTAACGGATGTCGTTAGATAACACGTAGTCATATTATATTAAGTCAGCGCCATTGGTATGCATGTATTTTTTTTTTTTAAATTAGAGTTCACTATCTTAGAGGCTCAATTAGATTTCTTATGTACAACTGACAGAACTCTGGATTAAAAAAATAAATATGAACCCAACAGAGAGTTAGGATAGTCTGACGTGGTACAGACAATTAACAGTGGTGGAATTAAACCAGTTTTATGGGTACCCAGACCTCCCCCTTATCTATTATAGAAGTATCAAATTTAAAGTTCTATAAGTTTTGAGACATTACGTTGGCTTTTAGTTTAAGGAATGAACTGTTTATCGATTTTGTCAATGTATACCAAATACCTGCATTATGTTACAGTTAACCAGTATTCTGGAATTTTTTTTTTTTTTTTTTATATATATATATACATTTCACAACTCACGAATTAACTTCCAGGTTAGATAATAGTAAATTTCATTTCAAATGAACGCCGAGACTTCGTCTATCATATTCCGATTTTACTTATAACACTAGATTGGTGTTACAATCTACTCGGTTTACGATTTGGCCTCCAAATAAAATCCTGTATATTCAACACATAGAAAACATCTGTCAATAGTTTTTTGGAATAGCTTAAGGGTATAGAACAGCTAAGGGAGTTAACTCTTTAAAAATACGTTTTAATCATATACTATTAGTAAACAGAAATCAAGCTTTTCAATGATCAAAATTAGTGTTTGTCAAACTGCTATATATCCAATGAAATTATTCTAGTAGATTCTGTGGTTCAATTTTCTCAAAATTTTTATATTTTTGTAAACAGGTCAAAGTAAATATTTTGTCAAAATTTATGAAAATTAAACGAGCCACATTTTAGTCAAAGTGTTGGGTACCCCCTTGAGAGAAACAATTTTTGATATTCTGAAGAACATTCACAGAAAAATAATTCACGAAAATAATTTACATGTATATTAGACCTACAGATCCGGAAAAAAATATTAATATGACGATTTGGTTTCGTTATGATGTAAAATTAGAAACCAGTGAATATCTTTCTGTGTACAAGTTTGAATGTGATATACATGTTATATTGTATTTATTTCTTGGTGACCGCCAAATAATAAAATCTGTCGACTGTAGAATTAAAATGTATGAAAAGCATATATATAGGTTTGGTTCATCGACAATAACACCATCTGGGTAATTTAACAGCCTATACATACTCCTTCATATATAATGGTGACCGTTTTTCCAAACATTTGGACCATCTGGTAGATCACAGTTAATCCAGCAAGGTTACCTATAAGTGCGCCCATAGTTGTTACAATAATTCCTAAAGCAAAAACTATACTTTTTAACAAGAAACGTCAAGTTGTAATGTTAACTCCTCAGGCGTTTTACGGAAATCCATGAAATTGACCAACGTATTTATTGCGGAGGCTAGGGAATTTTTATTGCGGATTTTTTTTCCTGCATCATCGACGAGCCTGCTTTTTTATACACTAGATTATCAGGATAGATAAGAGAGATTCTTATGTACCCATGAAAGCAGTGCATACCCACCATTTTCAAGTGTCTGTACCATGTCAGATTATCCTGGCTCTCTGTTCTATTTATGTGTGTGCTTTGCGTTCTTTTATGTTATTTTTGTCCGGGCTTCTTTCTGTTTGTTGACGTTGATTGATTGGCGTGTCATTGTTAACCTTTCGTGCTATCCGTTTTGTTGTTTTATTACAGGTGATGGGGTACATGTATTTTTCATTATGTTTCCTTCAGTTGATTATAAGAATCTAAAAAATAAAACTACTATACTATACACATTTTTTAAACAAATAACTACATGCATATAGGGTTAATACAAAATGAGTAAATGAAATTACGCAGATGCTATGTACCCTTACAGAAAATTTGACAGCAAGAATAAGAATATAATATCACGACACCAGTGCCTATGTAACGCAGTTTAATGTGAAATATATAGTTAGAGAGCAACCATTTGGTTTTTATAGGAAAAGGGGGAGGCAAATTTTGGCCCTGGATTTTTTTCCCTTTTAAACCAAAAAATTCCTGATTGACACAGGTCCTGAATTTTTTTTTACACCTACTGTGATCCTGTCTGTTTTTCGCCACAAATCCTGGTTCTGGCTTTTTATTTCAAATTTGATCCTTGCCTCCCCCTAAAAATCAAATGGGTCCTCCTTTATCAATCTAGTTTTATTCATACAGTGTATGTAAAATTATATTGAATAATGCTTATGTATTAACATAAGTATAAATATTATAATACTATACTTAATAATTTAATCATATATAATTTTAATTATGACAGGTATTTTACAAACTATCGTAAAATGTACTCACCATCGGTAGTCGGGTTTGCTGGTGCACGCTTTTTGAAGTGTTCAACTAAACACATAATGAATAAGTGCCACAATTGTATTTCATTTTTAATTCTAAATATATTTCAATTATCGAAAATAATAGAGCTATGCCGAAGGTAGATATTTCGATTTCAAAATAATATTTGTGTGTTTATTAAACCCTTTAACACACCACTACTCAATTTCAAGTGGACAAGTGTATGACGTCACAACAAGTTATACATGAGAAGGGGATTTTGGTTAATGAATATGAAAAGTTACATAATAATCATTAGAGACATCGATACTAAGTAAAGTCAAGAAATACCCAAGGGGATATTCGAAGGAGGGAAAAGTCAAAACAACTGACAAACCCCGGAGAACAACGAAGACAATACCAAGACAATACATTACAATTAAAAACTAAAAACATATGAACATGGACCCCACCAAAAAAAACCAGGGGTATACTCAGGTGCTCAAGAGTGAAAGGTCTCTACTTCCTGTAGGACACCCGCCATGCTGCCCATGTCAAATCCGGTATGAGGAAGGGATAAAATCAATGGAACAGGTCCATTTTTACTTAGAAAACGGTTTTTCCATGCTTGTCAACCAAGTCATGATGACATCCATAAAACTTTAATAATGATGACTCCAACTTAGGAGCAACATACCCCTATCTGAGCAACTTTTACTAAATGATTATCGGATTGATAAAATCTCGATAGTTTTATATAGAAATAATATTATGATTTTGATGCAGACTGTTTTGGTTGAACATATTTATTCACAAAATATTTTTAAACCAACTAAAATCCAGTAAAAAAGAGACTCTGCTTAATGTAATGTCAACCAGAGATACATCTTCAGAGAAACTTGATATCCTTCTCAGATATCATAGATTTTGGGAATTGATGATATTTTCAGTTGATGAAAATTCTGCATTTTGTAATTCCAGCAATCAGTTTAAATAAAACCAAATGGGGAAAAACATCTTCTCAGGAAAATACACAATGGCAGTTTACATGGAAAACATCTTATAATAAAAAACAACATTCATATGCCTTCGCAACGGAAATAAAGGTCAATCTAATTACAGCTTATTGAGTGTGAATATGATTTTGTTCGAATTAATAGTACGTGGCTAAATTTGATTTTTTTTTAAATGGTTAGAATTTGATACTTTTACTAATAATTTTGAAAAAATAGACAAATATTATTTTTTTATTATAATAAAGGACTACAAATATTTAATTATCTAGCCTCAGCGTACTACACATTCATATGTTTATTTTACGACACAGTCGCATGGTATCTCTCGACAGAAATATCCATTATAAATAATTAAGTAAAGGCAAGACAAACTAAAGGGATAAGGAGGGTAAAATCGAAACGACTGACAAACTCCGGAGAACAACGAAGACAAGACAAAAACGATTCATGAAATACTATTAAAAACTAAAAACATATGAACAACATGGACTCCACCAAAAAAACCGGAGGTAGACTCAGGTGCTCCGGAAGAGTAAGAAGTCTCTGCTTCCTGCAAGACACGGCATAATTCCAACTCTTAAAAATATTTAATTAATCAATATGATATATAAAAAGATTCACTTACCAGCAGTAGTTAGGTCAGTCTTCATATTTGTGCCGGACTTTTCACCTCCGGTTCTTTCATTGGGATAGACTACAAAGCGATAAATTAGAACAAACAACTATTTTATCAGAATCAATCTAATTATTAAAATTTTATTTGTATTTAAAAAAGTCCATATATCACGAGATTAAGTACATATACCTGTATCAATGTGTTGTGTTTCATTCCCATGACTTTTGTCTTTTACATGTCAATATCTACTGCCTAGATAAATTAATCAAAAATAAAAAGATTTTAGGAATCAACTCTATGTTTGTTTACGGATTTAGATACGTTACAATGCCAGCAATCCGTATTATTGTAACCGTAGCGTTGACATTGAAGCTACACAATGGCAAATTACTACAGAAAGGGTTTTAATTGAAACGAACTTGCAATCGTTTGTTTTTTTAAGAAAGTACACGGAATTTTTGTTTCGGAAATATACAGATGCTGATGAAATGCAATTGTTAATGCTGATTTTCATTGACTGACGTTTAAAATTCCAATTTATCAATTGTGCATTTTATGCATTTATTTCGAAAAAAAATCCTTAAGAAAGTACACGGAATTTTTGTTTCGGAAACATACAGATGCTGATGAAATGTAATTCTTAACGCTGATTTTCATTGACTGACGTTTAAAATCCAATTTATCAATTGTGCATTTTATGCATTTATTTCGAAAAAAAATCCTTTTAAATGTTTTTTTTTCAGCTCTTCAAATCTTTGGATATCGGCAAAAGAATGTAGAAGAGAAAAAGCAATGGAAAATTCGGTAAATTCGTCATCTAAGAAAAAGACAAAAGTCATGGGAATGGAACACAACACATACAGGTACATGTATTTAATTTTATTATATATGGACTTTTTTTTAAATACAAATAAAATTTTAATAATTTGACTTCAGTGTGCAGAATTGCGGACCCAAAAGATTTCAGTGCAAATAAAAAAAAAACATCGCAAAATCTCACGACGCATTTTAATAATAGCAATCGGGAATAAATGATTCTGACTGCACTTCAGAGAGTCCAATTTGTTTTAGCTATGTAGAATATTAACAAAGATATATGTCCTTACTACCAAATTCAGTTACTATCAGTAGTTGGATCAGTCTTTATTTTAATGGTGGACTGGGTGTATGGAATTTGAAGATAACATGAACTTTATTCTGATATTACCAAAACAACAATGTTCTTTGCTATTATATAACTATTTGTAAATCAACCCGTTTTATGCATAAGCATTTAAGGAGATAGAACTATATTGGAGAGGCACATTATGAATAGTTTTGAGTTGGAAAAATGTAACAAATATGTCATAAAAAACCTTTTCTAGCCTTTTTTGGGACCAGTATACTGTAAACAAATTGTGGTTTCCACCCAGTGGCGCCCCTAGTGTTTAGTGACATTGCTAAAGTGTGGCCTTTTCGATACCATTGGACATTAGTACATAAAATGTAGTTCCAATGATGACAACATATTTTTTTAAAGTTACGAATACTTTATTCTTGTTGATAATATCTGAACTAATATTTTATTAAACATAATCTTTGTTATTTACCGAAATTTCCAAGAAAATAAAATGAATTTCCAAATATTATTTCGAAGACATGACGTGCGGCGGATGAATATATTAAAACAAATCTACGCAGATACAGCTTCCAGTTACATTTCCACTGCATACATGCATACATGTATATACAGATATAGAAGGCTTTTACGTTCATAGTTTTATTTTAAAGATTATTAAAAAGTATTATATTGCTTTTATAAATGTTAACAAATATTCTTTTAGGATTGACCCTTTGAAATTATGCATGTTTTGAACTTTCGTCTACGTGCGTGATTTACATAATCGTTTATCTAGATAAACTTGGAAGATGGATTATTTGGAGTTGAAATTTGAAAAGCAAGAATGAATATTTAATATTTTCTCTGTGTATAACAGACTTGTATTGTCAACCTGGAAGGCGATGAAGTAAAACTCAAATAAAACTATCGTCAAAACTACAAAAGCGAAGTTTGACTTGACCATACATTTAATTACTCGCCTGATCCATTTCAATGGTCCAAAACGAGAATATGACAGCTGATATTTCAAGGAAAGTCCGATTCGTGTAGTGAAAATATAATCCATGCCGCCATTTTTTTTTTCAATCGGTAATCAAAGGGGAATAATCAAATAAAAAAATATGGGTAAATTTACTCGGCCCGCTGACAACTCGGACCACGGTAAGTCGGACCGGAATAACAATATTTTAAAAAACAAAGAGAGAGATATTGTGAATGAAGTATGATTCGATTTTATTAACTTCTTGATGTTGACTCTGTTGTACATATTTTGTACACTGGCTCAGAAGTTTGCCTTAACCAAGTTGAACTGTAATCAGAGATTGAATCTTAATTTCTTTTAAAAAAATTAGAATAAGGCTAGCTCTTCAAATAAAAACATAATCAGTGCCGATTGGTGCTTTGGAACGTCACATATTGACTTCTCCCTGTCTCCCTCCACTTCTTCTTGTTAGCTTCAGGAAAAAAATTCATTTATCCCTGTCATCCTGAAGTAGGCCGCTGAGCCCTGGTCCCAAATACATTAAAACTAACATTTTTGACACATTTCCATCCATGTTTTGAAAATACAGCTATTTTGGTTGTTTACCTTCTTTTCCATTCACGTATAATAGGGTAGGGAGTAATCATCTGTTCTTGAGAGCATGTCAAAATTAATTGTGCATTTACTAATGGGAACATTATTTCTTTAATGGACCCATTATTGGAGAAAAACCTTACCTCATCTCAGACATGCACGTGAATCTATTTTTTAAGTCATTTCAATTAAAATTACGGTCCAATAACATAATTTAGTAAAATGTATAACTTAAACACATTCCACTCTTATTGAAAATTATCTTCGGAAAACGAAAACACTCACTTTAATTGATCCCACCTAGAAGAGATAATATCTGTGATAAAACTATGTCTCCCCTTCGTAGAAGGGAGACATTTCATTTTTGTAGTATTTATGTCGCCTCCAGACTTAATCGGGACGACAGATTGTTATTGTTCCATTGCTTTGTTTTTTGTTTTTTTTTCTTCCATCTAATTTTTAGAGATGACTTGAACAATCTTTATGAACTTCACAATAATGATGATCACCAAGTCTAGTTGTGCATATAATATTAAAAATTCTTAGAATGGCCGCTGTTGCCATGGAAACGGAAAAAGTAAGAAAATTTTTGAAAACTTTCATATCTCAAAAACTCCACCATAGAATTTCATGAAACTTTGTACTTTTCTAGAGTATGAGTAGTAGAACATATCCGCAGAAAAATAAATGCGATCGGTTATATACGTTTGGCGGCCGTTTTGAAAAATGTTGTAAAAATGACGGAAAAATGAACATTGCCCGATTTCAATGAAAATCGATATCTAGGCTAAATTTGGGATGGCAAACAAGATGCAATCATCAAAATACAAATATTTTCAAAATGGCAACCGTGGGCGCAATTGCAACTCTAGTTCTTCTTATTCTTCTCAGCGAAGCTTGTCCGGGCCATTACTTTTTTTGCCTTTTGACCTAGGCTTATACCCTTGGCTATGCAGGTGTATTACCACGAGAGTGTGTGTCACGTACCATTATGACCTTCATTTGACCTTGACCTTTGACTTCAAGGTCGCAAAATTATTATTTTATCCTAGAGGTAAAGATTGATCTAGAATAAAGTGAAGGGGAGACATTTGTTTTGGTTTACAAAACAGTCCCACCTAGTTCCATTTGAACTTATCCACAACTACAGTTGCAACCTTTCCAGTGGTACTTTCCATCGGTTTGGTTGTATAATTAACATTTCATTTTTATGTCTATTTGAAACGTCTAAATTAATTATTTTTATCATAATTTAAACAGTCAGGTTTTGAGAATATGCGGAAAACGTGTTTGAAATTTCAAATTATACAAATGTGTTTTTATAAAAACGCATGATCGCAAGATTAAAGGCAGGCTTTCTCTCTCCACAAAACATTTTAAATGCAACCATTGTGAACCCTTTTGTTTTTGTCATCTTTACACACATTCTACGATATCAAGAATTATATTTCTGTTCTATCTTAAAATTCCGGATGAAAGAAATAATTCAAAAAGCTTTTAATTCTAGTCTTGGCTTCAAATACATTGTTCTGGTATATACTTCCACATATTTTAAAAGTCGTATTCTTAGAATGAAAAACACGTTGTTCCACACCGAGGAGCAGGTCATCAGTATGCTTGAATTTCTCATTGACAACATAGTTGTAAAATTTGGAGGAAAAGACATTTGAAGAACCGGTCGGCATTTAATGGGAACTAATTGGCCCCACTTCTAGATGACTTATTTTTATACTTGTATGAGACGGAGTTCCTTCAAAGTTTAGTGAAGGAAAATAAAGTAAAAGAAGCTATGTCCTTTAATTTCACCTTTAGATATATTGACGATGTTCTTTCCATTTACAGTCCTGACTTTGCAAAATGAATTCCATATTAAGGAAACGATTGAGACTTCTTCCCACTTTCTTATACCTTAATCACGACGATGACAACAGTGGTCGACTAAGCACCAAAATTTATGACAAGAGAGATGATTTAAATTTTGAAATTTGAAATTGTTCACACCTCAGAAGTAAATTCCTGCTTTCCCAGCATATGGAATCTATATCTGTCAATTAATTCGCTATGCTAGAACTTGTACGACTACTCGGAGTTCCAAATAAGACAAAAGTGTCTGAGTAGTAGACTGATAATCAAGACTATAAAAAATCACGCCGTCCTTGTGCGCTAAAAAAATCGTGGGCAGATGTCAAGACTTCATAGAAAAATATTCAGTTCCTATTTCAAAATTTATAAAGGATAGTCTTGATGGAATTCCTTGAGATAATTTAACCACTGTTTACTGATGTACTTAATGAGTCGGTTGTTTTAACGGCTTCTCATTTCCATAAACAACACATAATTATAGAAACTTTCATATAAGTGGCAAGTTTGGCATGCCGTAAAACCTGATTTAACCAACCATTTTCATTTGAAAATACCTGTACCGAGTCAGCAGTATGACTGTTACAGTCCAGTTGTTATCGGTGTTTACGTGTCTCCCGACCTTGCCAGTTGGACGATTATGACATTTTTGTTATGAAACTTCATAAGTGTCCGTAGAAACAAAAATATATAGCTGGCTCTCCCAAGTGCACTTACTACGTATGCAATTAAAGAAGAGAAGTATTGTGATAAGGCCAACTAAGCTAGTGGAGGGAATCAGATGTGGATTCTAAAACATTCCAAACATTTAAAGCAATATATCTCTTCTTACCTAATGCACTTGTATAAAAACTTTTAATATTCTTACGCTGTATACGACTCTCCCGCATGATAAACAAAAATCTTTTTTTTTCGTGAGGTAATTTACATATTAGGTTAGGATGAGGGTTATTTTGTAAAACAACACACTGATTTTAACAAACAGTACTCTGAGACTAATATTGTTGACATGCTAAATTTCTCATCGACAACATCTCTGTTAAGTTTGGAGTACAAGTGTTTGACCAGACGATTGGTACTCCAATCGGGAAAACTGTACACTGAATTTGGCCGTTCTGAACACGTTTTCATGTGATGCTCAATTTTTGCAGAAGCTACTACAGCATAAAGAAAAAAACTAGCCTAGTATTTTAATTTCAGTTTCCGCTATACAGATGATGACCTATCACTTAATGTAGGACTGCTTATATCTCATCCCAAATAATATGGCCGCCATGATAAATTCTTATTTCTGATTGGAAATAATTTTAAAATTCTTCTCCTCTGAAACGACATAGCTAAAAGAACTGAAACTTGGTATGAAGCATCTATGGGAGGACCTTTATGAAGTTTGCATACCGGTAGGACAGCTAATATTGCCTCCATGATGAGTTCTTATTTCTGATTGGTCAAAATTTCAAAAATGTTCTTTTCTGAAACCGCAAAGCCAAATAAATTGTAACTTGGTATGAAGCATCTGTGGAAGGACCTATAAAAAATTTTCATATTTCTTTATTTATGATTGATCAACATTTTAAAAATATGCTTCTTTGAAATTAAATAGCCAAATTAACTGATACTTGGCATGAAGCATCTATGGAAGGTCCATTACAATTTTCACGTGAAATGAAATAAAATGGATTGATTTTGGGACTGTCAGGTGAGCTATACAGGCTCAATTCTCTTGAGCCTCTTGTTCGTTTAGTTAAACATGTATCGTTGTTGCGTTTGTTTGTCTTTTCCTCGGACTTGGAATTTACCCACTGTTTTGTCGCTTCGGTATTCTTTGCCGATATGTATTGCTGTACATTGTTTATTACTCGGTCAAATATAATGCACACACGATTCTTACGTTAAAGAAAACCACACGATGCACGTCAAACAATACATGATTTCCGATTGTGCGACTTCTAACAAATGTTTAACATACAAGTTGAATATAACCACACGACTTGATTAAAGTCTATGCCAGATATGAATAGCAGTGAAATATTAAAATTTCATTTGAGTTTAGATAAATAAGTACGATAAAAGGATGTCTGTTTTAAACGGCCACATTAAACTTATTTCATAGATAAAAAAATATTTATTTGCATATGCTATTTTTCGTAATGGGAAATATATTTAACTTGATTACAAAACTGTGAATTATATTTTAAATTTATTAAAAATCGATAAACTTGTTCATCTTATCAATATTAATGGCGAGGGCATACTAACCAAAATTGAAATGATAACAATGAAGTTGTCAGCAAAATAAACATCACGCCACAATATTTTATGGCTTCTTTCAAACAAAGGACATCATGTCCTGTGCGTGTGTTCCACAATCAACTGATGTGCTAAAATAACATCTAATTAGACAAGGGACAAGAGGCCACCTGATGAGACAAATACTTGCTAATGTATTTACCTGTACATTAACCTCAGATATACAATGGTTGAAGTATAAGTTAAATTGTAAAAAATATTTTATTTATTTATTAATAATACAATATATAATTTATGTATATATATATTTAATATTTATTCATTTGAAATATAATTAAACCATAGTGAATAACTTTATTTAATATTCTCTATGTAAGATATTTACACGCACACGACCTGGACGTTACACACACACACGTTTTGCACGATTTGTGTTGTGATTTAACACGTTCAACCATGTGTACATTCGCTATCAACGTTCCATCTTATACGCCTTTCAACAGGCAAATATTGAACTTTACACATCTTCAGTATCATCTTCAGTTCGACGATACATAAAATTTTGAAAGACATTTATAACAAGCTTCAAGCTCTTCAATTAATAATATTAACGTTAATATGGAAATAGAAATTCCATAAAACGAGACATGGCAGTACACGCCAATCGTATTATGGTGAAATTAATATGAAAAAATCAACACAGGCATCATTATCAAGACAAAATACAAAGGTAAGATATCAGTTGTAGGTGATTGTTATAATTTTTCAATTTGAAAACTCTGCCTAATTCAAAAACTGCAATTGGCAATTTTTCCTACTCACATTTACATTTAAGAGTGGGCCAATATTATTTTTCTAGCTCCACGTAGAAGGTTTTTCGCCAAACTTTCAAATAAATACTTTGAGAAGTATGGCGTAATTTACCTGTTGTAATTTCACAATCCACCATGGAAGCAATCCATTTATTTCCAGTTTTAAAGGTACCACTATTCTCTTCATATATTTTTATATCTACACCGGATTCATTAGCTTTTTTCAGCCAGATCCTAAACGCTAAAGCTTCTTCAGTACATTCAGTAAACCAATCAATCACTCTTTTATATATATAAAAAAAGAAATGAAAAAACAAAATTAAGTTTTCTCTGTGCGCGTTCAATTAGTTAAGGCATACCGTAATATACAACATATCCTTACATTTTGATGTATAGATAGACGTGTGTCTTTTCCTAAAGTTGAATTTACAGTCAAATTAAACATCACATATACAAATTGAAAGAATAAATTTAGTTTATATGCTTTGATGATAAGCAGTCTTCATATCTTAACATGCTTTCCCTTCGAAAGCACCCGGTTTTAAATGCGATTTCACGTTGCTAGTAATTTAGGTTCTGTGCTGTCTTTTTCTATTTATGTTTAGGTTATTAATTTCTGTTTATTCTTTAAGTTGCACATGTATCCTTGTGGCGTTTGTTTGGTGTGTTCTCATTAATTTAAATTTAATATTTTCCTTCTATTTCAAATTTATGGACTTTTTTGTCGCTTCGATATTCTTTCTCCAATATTTAACAACCGATTAGTGTGCTGTGTCTAAAATACTAAAAATAATCATTCAAAATGTTGATGGGCAGATTTAAAAAATAATTAACATTTTAGTAAAAGTAAATTCGAAGTACATGTATCATTTTCGGGCTAGTATTGAACATCTAGTAGCTGAATTGGATCTCCACGGTCTTGGAATCTTCCAGCATCGACTCATGATAATACCAAAGGTGATGTACTAGATATGCAAATTTCGTCTTTTTCATTAGTTGTTATTAAGACATAAAATTTTGAAAACTAAAGCAATAATCTAAAGGTTGAATAACAAAGATCCCAAAAGGAAATAAAAAAAACCAAGAAGAATACAGATTAAATATGATAGTTTTCGAAAACTAGTAGGCTAATAGCCGCCACAGGAGGTTAAATAATCCGACCCTAGCCAATCATCAATCCTTTTACAGTGGAAGTCAAAAATTGGTTTACCCTATGTGTCCCATCCCACCACTATTTGAATTTTTTGATAAATTGTTGAACTGATTCTCGTCCTGAAGAAATATGAAACATTTACCTCTGGATATTAATCAAACAATCAACAAATATATGAACAGATCTTTATCCACAAGAAAGACAAAAGCTGAAAGTTAATGTCGTTAAAGGGTGTGTAAAACCTCCAAGCAAATAAAAAAATCAATCGTCGGCCCCCATAGACGATTGAAAAGGACAATTACATATTAAATATTTCTGACGATTCTTATGTTTTCGAAAACAAAAATCCATGAAGTGCAGTTTCAACCAAAGGTAAAATTCACCTTGACAAAATTTGAGTTCTGAAGGTTTTGAGCCACTGATAAAATTGACGGTCAATTAATTTTGGGTTACCTGTTATTTCGCCATAATTTGTTATATATCAACATTATTGGGTTGTGGTCAAAGATTACATGCCATTCTTTTGTGCTTTTTTTTTTTTTTTTTTTTTGGTGCTGTAAAAACGAATTTTTTTTTTGCCGAAAAAATGATTTTTTTTGCTTTAAAAATGAACGCTTTTATTTACTCTATCAATGCACTTCTAATAAATGAATATGCAGTAACTATGTATGGACAAAATATGTCAACGAATGAAAATTTTGATTTCTCAGGTAAAATGGCAAAAACTTTTTTTTTATTTAACCACTTAATTGTTTCTTGAAATATCTCATGCCTCATGAATATGAGGAAAAGTATACACAATCAATTCTGATATCGTAAAATATGAATGTAAAGATAGTTTACACACAAAAAAAAACAGAAACTTGACAGTTAGTCATTTGGATGGGAATTCTGTAAACAGTCTAACTTAGCCCATCAATGTGTACTTACAATGACTGAAGTCTTGTCAATTTGCTGAATATCCCAACAGTTAGACTAATGATTTTATTCATATGAAGATACCTAAATGAAAAAAAATATATATAAAGATAGTAATCCAGAATTAAGTCAGCTGTCTGAATTTTGAATTCACCATCCAATTGGTCTTCTGATGGGCATCAATTGTGCACACTTCTTGTTGATCTTTTTCTCCATTCATATGAGGGAGATTTCATCTAAAGCTTAGTATAGAAATAAGAACGCAAGTTAGCCCAGTCTTTTAATTTCAGCTTCCACTTTATAGATGTTTTATCACCAAATAACGCTCGATTTGGTGACTATATTCAGATAATCTATCCCAAAGAGCTTGAGATTAAAGACACACAGAAGCCTGCCTCTTATCCTGATCTTCAACTCGAAATAGACAATAAAGTGAAGTTAACAATAAACTCTGTAACAAACGCGAGGACTCTGATTTTCCCATTGTCCACCTCCAATTTCTCCTCCAGTGTATGGAGTATTTATCTCCCAACTCGTACGTTTTGCTAGAAATTGCGGCCATAATGCCGATTTTCTGGATAGGGCTCAGCGGCTTACGCAAAAGCTATTAGGACATGGTTATGTTGAACGTATAATTGAGGTTTTCGCCTCAAAAATTCTACAGGTCGTCATAGCGACCTTATTGACCGCTATAGAAAGTCAGTTTCCAACATGAAAAAAGGCCCCATCCGTCATAGATGTTCTTCCTCCTTCATCGGACATGACCTTCAACGAAGAGCACTGCGGGTTTCTTGCAAGAATCAGTAACTGCTCACCCTTCCGGAGCACCCAGGTCATCCCCAGTTTTTGTTGGGATTCGTGTTGATTGTTTCTGTGTGTACTTTTTGAGTTTTTTGCTGTTTTTTTCGTTGTCCTTTGTCGTCTTTTTTAGTGATACCGGTTGTTTTCTTTAACACTTTAGTACTTCTACTTTTTCTTTAAGATATATTAATGAAAATCGTATGGACGTTTACAATTGATAAGCTAAGAAGGTCAGTTAACCCATTATAGTACCTCATGGGATTTCTAATAGTTTATGGAAGGGTAAAAACGGACATCGAGTGAAGTTGCAAAGAAAACACACAATAACAAGAATATAACCAAACAAACATCTAGAGGTCACAACATGGTCTTCAATAGTGGAAAACCACACAATGCCGTAGGCTCTGAGTAAGCCATGAGTAAATATTTCAATAGGCACAATTGAATTTCAGAATATCAATAAATAAACTAAAAAGCTAACCGAGACCACACATTCGTGACCATAATTTCCTGACATGGGACAGGTGCATGAAATGCGGCAGGGTTAAACAAAAAGGACAAATATACCTAAGGAGTAATCCAAAAAACGCATTCCATTGGACAGACAAACCCGGGAAGACAAATGAACCACACGCACAACAAATAAACACAGAAAACTAAAAAAAACAATGAACAACTCGACCTCCTATAAAAACCAGGAGTGAACCCAGGTGCTCCGGAAGGTTAAGCAGTTCCTGCTCCGTATACGGTTACCGTCGTGAAGTTACAAGTTACGTGGAGCTCCACCCCTCCCCTTTTTTAACTCACCTGGTCAAAGGCCATATGAGGTTTTGTCGTCACATGGCGTTCGTCGTCCGTCCGTCCGTCCGTCTTAACTTTTCACACTTTAATCTTCTCTGAAAACACTGGGCCAAATGGCAGGAAGCCTCTATGTAAGGTCCTTTATAAAGTTTGGTCATTTCGTCTTGATCAGAAAACAAACATGGCCGCCATTGGCAATTGTTGTTTTTTATTGGCTGATATAAAAAGATCTTCCGACATCGCATATCGCTTCGCCAACTGGAACGAAACTTGACAGGAAGCATATATGGGAGGTTGTTTACAAAGTTTCCTCATTTCGATTTCAGATCGGGCAACAAACATGGCCGTCATGGGCAATTCTTGTTTCTCATTGGTTGATTAAAACATTTTTTTTCTTTGGAACTGCTTGGCCAAATGAATGAAACCCGACAGGAAGCATCTATGGGAGGTCCTCATGTTTTCCCGATCGGACAACAAGTATGGCCACCATGGGTAGTTCTTGTTTCTGATTTTCTGATATTAAAAAAATGTTTTCCTCTGAAATCACAAAGCCAAATGGAAGGAAACTTCACATGAAGCATAAATAGGAGGTCATGTGTAGAATGTCCTCATTTCCTCCCGATTGGACTACAAATATGGATGCCATGGGCAGTTCTCTCATTTATGTTATAGGGTGTATTATTGATGTTTGATAGTATTTTATTAAATTCCATGTGCTCTTCGTTTCTCTATACATCTTTAGTTCTAGACCTTCTACTCTGCTCGAGAACGTATTTCTATTTACTTGTTGAATCATGTGTCTCATTTCCTAATTTCTGATTGGCTCAAGTTGTTCTTTATGATTGAAAAAGCTTTCAAATGGCGGTTTGGAAAATATCTCTGGTCTAGGAATCAATAATTCAATTGTTTGAACTTCTGGACATCTGTTTATATAATATCAGGTTAGTTAATAACATTTCATAGCCCTTAATATTTACATCTGAGAGTAAATGTATTTTTGAATGAATTGGAATGAATGTCCGTGAATGACAGGTTAACTGCCTACGGGTTTCAAGAGCTCATGTATTTTATCTATAATCCATGTTGGTACAAATTATTATTATTTTATAACTTGTCTGTGTCGTTACTATTATTTTTTTCAGTTATTGTATTGTAAATGTCTTGTGAATCGAGTTCACCCGTGTATCGCACTTTTGTGCAATTTATATATATCACCAAGTCTGATTCATCTATCATTCTTGAAGTACTATTCACATATACTTATACTTGGTGCATTACTGAGTGAGAAATATATATATATTATCTTAATTTCCGACTAGGTTAATTCTCATTGAGCTGACCAATCATATTTTACATATATTTATGTTTGAATTATTGCCCTTTGTACACTGTCTTGTCAATGTATTTATGTATTTGTTATTGTGTACTTTCAGGGGTTATAGTATATAGAATATATACTTGATTGGCAAATAAACATTTTTAAGAACCCTATACCGAGTTGCTCTTATTAACCCGGTTACAAATGGCGCCCACGTGGTTAGATGTTTAGATGTTTAGTGCATTGATTTTTCCGTACGGATCCTCATTGAAAGTTCATGAACTAGGACGTTGACATTCCGGAAGTTCGATTGAAGATTGTAAACAGACAGATACACGTGTGTGAAAATACCGATTAATGGCTGATACATAATGTGATGCATCGATGCGAATTCTATTGTGGTGAGAACATTTACACTATTAGTTATAAGCATACTTTGTATTATTTTGGTACCATTATTGTTTTTGTACAGAAAACTTTATTTTTGAAATGACATTTATATTTTTTGGTATGTAAACATTGATTTTTTTCCCCCAACCTGAAATTTGTAAATTTTTGAAAACCAGCTGGTATACATATTTTTGAGAACTGGTATAAACTAGAGTACTCTAGGGGTTTGAGTTTTAGTATACTTTTCAACCTTGATTTTTTTTTTGATTTTGAACTTCGAATTTTTTTTTTTTTTTTTGGACACATTGGTGCACCAGAGTTTAACATATACATGTAAATTATTATTTGGCACAAGTGTAATAAGGTTTATTAATTATTTAGTCAAATAGTACTTTGAATTTTTGTACAAATTATTATTTGGTGTCTGTGTATTGACACACAAGGTATACTATACTGTAGATACATATGGTGTATTTATTGTTATTGTGGTGTATTATCTACAATTTATAGGGTTTTGTCAGGCATATTTTACATTGTATATATCTGAGTGTGTTTGTTTTGTGGTTGCTTGTATGAGAGTTACCTACCTTTTACTTTTTATTAAAGTTTACCCAGCCCTACACATGCCCTACATTTGCACAACAGTGCATGTAAATTAACACATTTCATATACAGATTAAAAAAAATATTACCCTTGTATACAGGTATATAGTAGTTACATACTGATAATTAAATGAAACTTGCATATATGCAGAACTTTGATTGAGTGCATATAGTTAGCATCCATTGAAGACTGGTGCATACATACCAGTATCCATTGAGACCAGTTGTACACATGAATTGATTGTTCCAGACATAGAAGAGGAGAATATTTGATGTGTTTGTAGGTATGTCATATCCCATATAAAAATATTGCATACACAAATTTAATTATTGTATAGTTGTGTTGTGAGCTAACTTATGTTGTAGTTGTCACTGTTGTACTTGTGTTGTAGTTCGCTTTGCATCCTTTGTATATATTACTTTACTATTTGTCTTTGTGCTTTACTTTGCTACTTGTCTTTGTGTTTGTATTGCCATTCTTTGCCTTGTTTAGTTGTTTTGACATTTGAGTTTGCTTTTTTTGCTTTAACACTTAGTTTTGCATCTTTGCTTTATACTTTGAGACTTTGCTTTGCTTTGCTATTATTTTGAACTTATTTTCTACTTTGACTACTTTATTTGACTGTGTATATTTATTGCTAGATATTAAGGGAGATAACTCTAACTTTTCAGAAATTAATATATATTTTTTTTTAGTTTTACTGAAATTAATGTGAATTTTCCTGTTATTTTCAGATTACTTGTATCCTAGTGTGACTTTTCAGATTTTGCATTATCTTTATTCACTTACTATTTCCAGACATGAGCGTTTAGTTATTCGTTAGTGATTATCCATATAATATAGTGATATTCTACTTTGATTAATCATATATTTCTGTATTTTTCAGTTTACTTAGACATTGTACCTGTATTTTAGTGTTCTAATTGTGCTATATATATTTTTTTTATAGTTACATCATGTGTGGAATTTATCTTTGGTTTTCCTTTTAATTTATGAATTTCAGTTTGTTTCAGGTCCCAGATTTGCTATTTGGGATATTTGGTGTATTGATTTGACTTTTGTACTTATATTTTTTTTCTGTTTAGGTACTTAGTACTATTGGGTACATTCGTATGTTATATATATATTTTTTTTTTTCATATTTAGTTTTTTTTTATTATTATGTTTTTTTTTTACTTTTAGATTCTAGGCATAATGAGTTTGTACATGTAGTTCACATTCAAGATACTTGTATATTTATTTAAGATTTCAGATTGTAGTTTATATTTATTTACATTGATTTTTTTTCCTTGTTTTTATTTACTAATTCATACATTTATACACTAGGCACTCAAGATTTTTTTTTCACATTTATACTTTAGGTACTTGATTTGTTTCCCTTTGGTACACAGTTTACTTGCATTTTAACATATATACACATACAATTCTGATTGTAGTTCTAACTTGTGTTCTTGTTTAGTGTTTTTTTTTTACATATCATACACAATAATCATTTTATTGGTTTCTTTTGATTTCAGATATTGCTTTCTACATTTATTTAATTAATCTTAGGTTTTTTTGTCGATAGGTACTTATTATTAATTTGAAGGATATTATTATTAATAGTTCTTTGCATTTGGTTGGAGGCATTTATTTATTTTATTTATTTTTATTTTTCATTATAGCTATTAATTTATTGTAGATTTTCTTTGTTTAATGTAGAATTTTCTTCATTTAATTTTAGGTTTTCCTTTATTTATTGTAGGTTTTCTGTATTTATTGTAGAATTTCATTTATTTATAATAGGATTTTCTTTATTTATTGTAGGATTTTTTGTATTTATTGTAGGATGTTCTTTATTTATTGTAGGATTTTCTTTATTTATAATATGATTTTCTTTATTTATTGTAGGATTTTCTTTTTCTTTATTTATTGTACGATTTTCTTTATTTATTGTATGTTTTCTTATTTATTGTAGGATTTTCTTTATTTATTGTAAGATATTTTTTATTTTTTGTAGGATTTTCTTTATTTATTGTAAGATATTTTTTATTTTTTGTAGGATTTTCTTTATTTATTGAAGGATTTTCTTTATTTATTGTAGGTTTTCTTATTTATTGTAGGATTTTCTTTATTTATTGTAGGTTTTCTTATTTATTGTAGGTTTTCTTATTTATTGTAGGATTTTCTTTATTTATTGTGGAATTTCAATTATTTATTGTAGGACATATTTGATTTATTGTAGATTTTCTTTATTTACTGTAGGACTTTCTAACTTATTTTGGGGTTTTGCTTATTTATTGTAGGACTTATATTTATTTATTTATTTATTTTAGGTATATTTAATAGTTGAGTTAGTTCATTTCCATTGTAGGTAACATATATTTTTTTCTCTTACTTTGTTTTATATCTATAATTTCAGCAATATTTTCATATTTGTTGTTTCTTTTGTAGGATTTTTTTTTTCATTTCGTTTACTTAATTTTTTTTAGATTAGATTTACTTTGATTTCACCTTGTTGAAGTGGATTGAATCCGTTTTATTACACTTTATCATGATGTCTGAGGAGATACCAGAAAGGTATAAGGAACTGATCCAAACTTTAGAGAAGATGGACCTTCAGCCGAAGGCAGGAAACCAACAGCAGTTTGAGGAATGGATAGAATCATATGCGAAACAGAAATTTGGAGGAGTGAAACAAGAACCTGATGCAACACCACCATCAGCATCATCCTCTCACACCCAGCCACCCAAACTTAACAATTTTTCTGGAAGTAAGGAGAAGAAAGGCGAGACATCATATGAACTATGGAGATATGAAGTCACAGGGCTTATGAGAGACAAGATCCATTCAGAGGAACCATAGTCCAAGCTATTAGAAGATCAGTCCGAGGAGAAGCAGGACTTGTAGCCATGAGACTGGGACCAGAAGCATCATTGATAGAGATCCTAACAAAGATGGAAAGCGTATTTGGGAATGTAGATGAGAATGAAACCATTATGAGTGACTTCTACAATGCCAGACAGACAGATGACGAAGATGTTTCTGCCTGGAGCTGTCGTTTAGAAGGAATCTTAGACAGAGCTGTAATAACACATAAGGTGCACAGATCCCAGGCAGATACCATGCTTCATGACATGTTATGGAAAGGTCTTAAACCTTCACTGAAAGACATCAGTCATTATGAGAAGGAGCGCTACACATCATTTGACCAACTACGGACAGTCCTCAGGCGAATTGAGAAGAAACACCAGATGGATCAACCTGCCAAGTTTAAAGGAATGTCTAAACAGGCTGTAGCCAGTGAAAAGACAGACTCGGAAGTGCTTGGTATCTTGAAACAGATGAACGCTAGATTGGAAAAGTTAGAAGAGCAGCAACAAGACAGGGAGCAACAATGCCAACAACAAAAACACCAAAGTTTTCATCAACAATCATACCAATACCCACAGAGATACAATAACTACAGAGGTAGAAGCAGATTTAGAGGAGATAGAAACAGAGGTAGAGGCTATGGCAGAGGATATGGAAACCAGTACCAACAACAAAAACGAGGATATGAAAACCAGAACCAACAGCAGCAACAGACTAGCTTTAAGTCTCCAGATATAACCTGTAACCGTTGCCATCGAGAAGGTCATATTGCCAAGGATTGCCGCAGCAACACTGATGTAAATGGGAAGCCGTTAAACTGATAGATGTCGTCGACGCAGGGCAACCGATTGACATGAAACAGACTAGCCCTATTCAACATATACAGAAAAACATACCACCTGGACTTTGTGGACAACCAACAGAAACCAACATTTTAATCAACGACATACCAACAACCGCTCTTTTAGACACAGGTTCCACAGTATCCACAGTATCTTAGAGTTTTTACTGCCAACGCCTGAACCATATACCACTGCAACCATTAGAGAATATTATCAACATTGAATGTGCAGATGGGAAATCACTGATATACCATGGATTTATTGATGCTACTATCAGACTTAAAGAAACAGATACCACATACCCATGTATATTCCTAGTTATTCCTGATAGTCAGTACCATTCCAAAGTACCAGCCTTATTAGGAACCAACATTTTGACAAGTATCATGGAGCAGTACAAAGACAGATATGGTACCCGATTTCTTTAAAAAGCAAACCTAACTACACCTTGGAATTCTTCATTTCGCTGCATCTTACTGCGCGAGAAGGAACTTCGCAAGAACAACAGCAGATTATCTTTGGTTAAATCAGCTGAATACCAGAAAGTTACAGTTCCACCAAACACCAACATCTTTATTCGAGCTATGACCACCAAGGAGTTACCGTATTACTATACACCTGCCATCACCCATCCAACCGATTCATCTATCATCCCAGCAGATCTAGACATTGAGCCATCACTAGTAGATTACCAGTACCAACATAACCAGTTATTCCAAGTCAAGATATGCAACGTTACCACAAGAACAGTCACAATTCAACCGAACGCAATTATTTGCGAGTTACAACCAGTCCAGATACGAGAATCATCAGATATTGTGGAGAGGGGATTTCCAGCACCATTGTTAGAGCAAGTAGAGATATCCACTGGCAACAGTTCCGACACTGAACTCCAACAAGGCAAGAAATTAATAACATCATTCCAGGACATCTTTTCCAGTGGCGACTATGATGTTGGGCACACCGGTCAAGTTCAACACAGCATTGAGTTGGAAGATGAACAACCGTTTAAGCAACGTTATCGACACATACCACCATCGATTTATGAGGATGTAAAGAGCCATCTGCATCAGATGTTGAGAGCTGGAATCATCAGGAAGTCGCATAGCCCCTTCGCCTCAAACGTGGTACTTGTGAAGAAGAAGAACGGATCACTACGAATATGCGTGGACTACCGTCAATTGAACTTGAAGACCAAGAAGGATGCGTATGCTTTGCCCAGAGTGGAAGATATGCTAGATTGTATGGCCGACAACAAATATTTTTCCACAGTAAACATGAAATCAGGATATCATCAGGTCGAGATTCTTGAACAACATAAAGAACGTACAGCGTTTACAGTTGGACCTCTTGGACTATTTGAGTACAACAGGATGCCGTTTGGATTGGCTTGTGCTCCTGCCACTTATCAACGACTTATGCAAGACTACCTTGGTGACCTTCACATGAGCATATGTTGTGTTTCATTGATGACATTATCATATTTGTTGAAACATACGAAGAACATCTACACAGACTCCAGCTAGTTTTCGATAAGATACGAGAGGCGAACCTGAAGCTGTCACCTACCAAATGTTCGTTCTTCAAGTCGAAAGTCACGTATGTTGGTCACGTCGTGTCTGAGAAAGGAGTCGAGACAGATCCTGAGAAAGTCAACAAGGTTATGAGTTGGCCTACTCCAAAGTTACCAGAAGATGTTAGAAGATTCATCGGCTTTGTGGGATATTGCCCCAGATTTATAAAGAACTTTAGCCAGATATAATAATAAGATCTATAATGCCATCACCATTAACCAAGAAGGGAAAGAAGAAGAGTAAGACTGAACAACAACCCTGGCAATGGACAAATAAACAGAAGAAAGCATTTGCAACATTGAAAGAGTTATTGGTATCAGCACCTATCTTGGCATATCCAAACTACACCAAGCCATTTGAGGTCCATACTGACGCAAGTGGTTTAGGTCTTGGAGCCATACTATACCAGGAACAGGATGGATTACTTCGTGTCATTTCGTACGCCAGCAGAGGATTGACCAAGGCTGAACAGAACTATCCTGCTCACAAATTGGAATTTCTACCTCTTAAATGGTCAATTACAGATAAATTCTATGATTACCTGTCCGGAAATACATTCAAGGTGCTGACGGATAATAACCCGTTTACCTATGTGCTGACCACCGCACGATTGGACGCTACAGGGCATCGATGGCTAGCAGCCCTTTCAGCCTACAACTTCCAGATAGAGTACAGACCTGGTTTGGTCGTCAGCCGAGATTGCCAATCGATCTGGCATTTGGATTGGTCAAGGACAAGGAGAGGAAACCACAGACTCTATATATCAAGGAACTGAAGGAACGATTACTACAGGCATATCATCTAGCCTCAGAATCCTCGAAGAAGTCAAAAGAAAAGCAGAAGACGTTTTACGATTTGAAGACCAGGGGAGCTATGATTGAAAAGGGAGATCTAGTTTCAGTAAAGAGGGTAGCATTCGATGGAAAGCATAAGATCGCAGGCAAATGGGAGGAGGATATATATCTAGTATTAGACCAACCGAATGAGAGCATTCCAGTTTATATAGTTCAGAAGGAAAGCAGAGAAGGACGAAAAAGAACATTACATAGGAATTTATTGTTACCAGTTGGATACCTCTCAGAGAGACAAGAAGATAAGCCACCGAAACCAACACCGAGACCGAGGACAAGAATTTTGAAAGCACCAATGAATAAAGACACAACCATGGAGGATACTGATAGTGATAGTGAGTCAGAGATTTGGATTGATCCAAGACAGGATTTAGTCAACACTAAACCCAGTGATGATGATGATATTTCAAGTCATGGACATCCTGATAAGGAAGATATTCAAGAACCAGATGGGGACGCCTAGTTCATTGAAGATGCAGATGAAGATGGTTCCATTGGAAGCGCTTCCGACGAACAGAAAACAGACAGGCAGGAGTTAATTGTATCAGATGGTGACTCTGATATAGTTGATCCTGTTGATGATTTAGACGATTCTCCAGTTGTGCCTCGACGATCAGGTCGTGAGAGGAGACAGCCTGAGTGGGTGATGTCTGGTGACTATGTTACCAATTCTGCTAGTCCACCTGACATTTCTTCTGTTCCTCCACCTACTGCTGAGTGGAAACAGAAGGCAAATGTTTTGTCTTCCTTTGCAGACAGAGGTCTCTTTACAGGTATAGAGACAGAGGCAGGGAAAGCTTTGCTTTCCATTCTGACTACAGACCATTGAGTTTTTTTTTATTATTATGTTCTGCTTATAATATATTTAGTATTTTAGTACGTATATATATTTCTTTTTCTTTTTGCAGTTGATATTGATATACTGCAGTGATAGCCAGTGCAGGCAGCTTTTATCTATTTAACTGATATATGTATATTTTGTTTTGGTTTTGTTTGTGTTTTTTTTACCTACAGCGTTTCAGTCATACTTCCTATGCTATTCATGACGAGGACGTCATTTTCGATGGCGGGGAGTATGTTATAGAGTGTATTATTGATGTTTGATAGTATTTTATTAAATTCCATGTGGTCTTCGTTTCTTTATCCATCTTTAGTTTTAGACCTTCTACTCTGCTCGAGAACGTATTTCTATTTACTTGTTGAATCATGTGTCTCATTTCCTAATTTCTGATTGGCTCAAGTTGTTCTTTATGATTGAAAAAACTTTCAAATGGCGGTTTGGAAAATGTCTCTGGTCTAGGAATCAATAATTCAATTGTTTGAACTTCTGGACATCTGTTTATATAATATCAGGTTAGTTAATAACATTTCATAGCCCTTAATATTTGCAAAGTTTTCCTTTAGAATGAATCTGAGAGTAAATGTATTTTTGAATGAATTGGAATAAATGTCCGTGAAAGACAGGTTAACTGCCTACGGGTTTCAAGAGCTCATGTATTTTATTTATAATCCATGTTGGTACATATTATTATTATTTTATAACTGGTCCGATCATTGTAACTACTTATATATATTCAATCCTTTGATATATTATTTATGAGGGTATTATTTATATTTTGTACAGGACCAGTGTTTTATACTTTACAACTGTGAAGGATCATTGCGGCCCTTATGTACCACATAAATGGTAAGCTTTGTGTATTCAATGTATTTTTATTGAGTGAGAAATATATATATATATTATCTTAATTTCCGACTAGGTTAATACTCATTGAGCTGACCAATCATAATTATTGCCCTTTGTACACTGTCTTGTCAATGTATTTATGTATTTGTTATTGTGTACTTTCAGGGGTTATAGTATATAGAATATATACTGGATTGGAAAATAAACATTTATAACAACCCTATACCGAGTTGCTCTTATTAACCCGGTTACATTTGATTGGCTGATATAGAACAATCTTCTTCTCTGAAGTCTTGGACAAATGGAACGAAACTTGACAGCAAACAAATATGGGAGGTTCTTTACAAATTTCCTCATTTCGTCCCAATTGGGCAACAAACATGGCCGTCATGGGAAATTCTTGTTTCTTTTTTTTTCGTGAACTAATTGGCCAAAACTTTCAGCCAAACTGTCAAACAGGAACCATATATAAAAAGATCTTCTGAAATCAGTTGGCCAAATGGAACGAAATTTGACAGGAAACATATGGGAGGTTGTTTACAAAGTTTCCTCATTTCGATTTTAGATCGGGCAACAAACATGACCGTCATGGGCAATTCTTGTTTCTCATTGGTTGATTAATTTTTTCTTCTTCTCTGGAACTGCTTGGCCAAATGGAATGAAACCTGACAGGAAGCATCTATGGGAGGTTCTGTACAGAGTATCCTCATTTTTTCCGATCGGACTATAAATATGTCCACCATGGGTAGTTCTTGTTTCTGATTGGCTGATTTTTAAAAAAAACTTCTCCTCTGAAATAACGAGGACAAATGAGAGGAAACTTCACAAGAAGCATAAATAAGAGGTCTTTTATAAAATGTCCTCCTCATTTCCTCCCGATTTGACTACAAATATGGACTCCATGGGTAGTTCTTTTATTTGATTGGCTGATATAAAACAGTCTTCTCTTCTGAAGTCGTTTGGCCAAATAGAACGAAACTTCACAGGAAACATCTATGGGAGGTTCAAATTGGCTAAAACAGGAAGCATATATGGAAAGTCTTTTATGAATTTTTTTTTTCATCCCGATTGGACGACAGGGATGGCTGCCATGGACAATTCTTGTTTTTGATAGGCTGATATAAAGAAATCTTCTCTGAAACTGCTTGGCCAAATGAAACGAAACTTGACAAGAAGCATCCGTGGGAGGTTTTTTTACAAAATTTTCTCATTTTGTCCAGTTCATGCGACAAACATGACCGACATGGGCAATTCTGGTTTCTGCCGGGTGAGCGATACAGGCTCAGTTCTCTGAACTTCTAGTTTATTATGGCCAAGGAAAACTAACAAATATCAAAACACACTATAAAGGTCGATCCGACATGTTTCAACTCCAATGGTGAAACAAAACAGAAACAAAACAATCAATAACCATGCAAGGTGCTCGCAGTTAACTGAAAGCAAGGCCAGAAAACATAACGGAAAGATTTAATCTTCAAGCGTACAAATCTTAGTGAGCATTAGTCTATTACAGCCCCCAGCAAGCTAGTAATTTAATGTAGAAACGTCTATCTAAGATGGCATAGCTAGAAGTTGGACAAGTAAAGCAATGATTTAAATTTATGGAATTTATAGTGTAATTGATATTCATACAGAAAAATATCCTTTTTTTGTGCTATGAGGCTTGTTTTTTTTTTTTTTTTTTTTTTATTTCTGTTTGAGCTAGTATCTAAACTTTTGTATTCTACATTTATCGATAGTTTTATTTTATTCGTTATTTCTGTACAAATATCGAAAAAAAAACTACCCTTGCAATAACACAGTGGACAAAATCTACAAGACCAAAATTCAGACAAGGGGAATTTGGAATCGTGAGAAAACTAACACACATTAGTAAAAGGGACAGTTCACAGTCATCATGTTGGAAATTAAATATTTTAATCGCCTTTTGTAGTCTGTATCGGTATAAATCTTAAGAATGAAGCGCAAATGTGTGAGTGGTCTACTTATTATTGAGTTCATTACGATAGATAAGAGAAAGCTAATCCTCAGGTTTACACTTCAAAATATGGTATATTATCTATATGCATGTAGCGGAAACTGCAATTACAGAACTAAGCTTATGCTTCGCAGTTTGTCCCCTTTTCAATAGTTTGATAAATATGTCCCCGAAACTCAGTAAATCATGAGAGTAGATCTTAACAGAATCAGGGTGCTTTTTGACGAAGTAATCCTTATATTACCTAATACCAGATAAGCGTGTATCGTTGAGTTCCTTGTTTAGTTTAGAAACGTTAGTAAACGTTTGTTTGAAAGGAGAATTAATAATTAATAAAATATTGCATATTAACGACTTATTTTGCTACAATGTGATAGATCACGGGATCTCAACCCACAGAGCTGGTTCCTAGGTCGCGAATAGACGAGACCCTCTCGTTGGGGCATTGTCGGGTCATAATACGGAAGGCCTGACCACGTACCATATGGTAGTGGGGAATGCATTTGGTGAATGTAACACTCCTTGCGCGCTAAAAACCACTTCTGTAATTTCCATAAAAGAGCAGGCTACTGGTCGCCACAGAAAAATTATCCGACCTTACCCAACCATCCACCATTTTACAGAGGTACTCGAAATCATTTCCCCGTTGTGTCCAATTTTACCCTTTTTGAATTAATACATTAATGAGCTAGTTCTCGTCTCCAAGGAGGATGAAATATTTGGCAGTGGACGTTAAGCAAGCAATCAGTCAATCAAAACTCTATTGGATGGCATGTAAATTCTAATATTTATTTGCCATGCAGTTAAATTGTAAGTTATAATTGTTCCATTTCTTTTTAATTTGTACTATCAGTTTAATTTAATCTTACAATGTTTTCAGTTTGAGCGTTTTGTGGAATATGCCACCTGGAAATTGGTTGATTTTATTGTCATACAGCATTCTAAATAAATAAATAAAAAAAAACATGAGTTATAAAAAAGTATGAGTAACTTAACATCTCAATAACAGTGTGCAGCACATATATTTTGTAATTGCATAAAGCATATTAACACATATTCTTTAACTACTCACTCGTTATATTGAGCTGTTCTTGGCAAATAATTTTATTTATTTAAGGGGCTAAATAAATGCTGTTCTGTTTATGTTGGTGATCTGTGTTTTTGTGTGTTATTTTTTGGCCGGAGTTCAATTCGGGTTACTTTGATTGATTGGTATGTCTTTGATCACCTTTTCCTATTACCCATTCTGTTGTTTATGTATTATGGTTTTGTCCAATTTTATTCTTTTCCATGTACAATCTACCTCAATTTATATCAGCGATGAAAATAAAAAAAACCATGGAACGTTATTCTGAAAATTTGAAGAGTCAAACTTTTGAGTGTGTGTACCTTTCCACTGTGTAAGTATATGTATTTTGACATTGCGAAAGACTCAAATAATAAATATTATAAACTTACAGTTCATTCAAATTGAAAAGATTGTCAAATACTCCATTTTCCAAATTTCCTATTTTATTCCTTCCTAAATTTCTAAAGAAAAAGAGAAAAAATTTGAAAAAGAACGCTCAATAAGTTATTTAGCAGGGTCTTTCCTGACTTTTTATGACTATTCCAAAAGTTTTAAAATACCCCATCACAAAAAAACAAGCAATATTCCTATTAAGACGCCCCGGTCACCGTTTTGCTTTTTATCGCTTCTCACCATTAAACGTAACAGATGTCGACAGGAAACCTTTTTGAATGCCGTTGATTCGTATGTACACATTGTGTATTGTTCATTTGTTGATGTAGTTTTGTTATAATTTTTTAGCGAGAAAGATGTTTAAAATAACCGAAACAAAACATTCATTGCCATTTCAATGTGTACATCAATCAATCCATCTATTTTATTCAAATATAATATAAATTGAAAACATACATGCTATCTTCGCAAAGCAAGTACAAAAAATACTTACTTTCACGCTTCAAATTAAGAAATTCCATGACAACAAACAAAACTAAAAACAGTAATCAAATGTATTCATTCTTAACAAAACCAAATGATTTCTTATAGAAAAATTGTAAATATTAAGTGTCTGATTTTACAGGGAATAGTTTTAAATAAGACAATTTCTTTCCTTTCCACTTCATTATGAATTATTCTGAAATACTTACAATATCTTAAGATTTGTCAGTTTGCTGAATATTCCAACAGCTAGATTCTGTATTCGATTGTCATTAAGATACCTAAATGTCGAAACCATAAAATACAATGTATCCAATTAGGCCTGGTCTCCGCATTTTTTTAAATCAATATATTCCATATAACTTCTTGAAAACTTTTAAATTGAGGCAAGTTACAATTCTGCAAATCCGGAACGTTGACATAATCCCCCCATCCCCGGCCGGGTCAAACCAAAGACATTAAAATTGGTATTTGCTGCTTCTCCGCCAAGCACGCGGCATCTAGGAGTAAGAGCAAAGACTGGTCGGCTCGGAGTCAGTATAGTGTGTCCGAGTGAGGTGATATGTCTTCCTGCGGACAGTTACCTCGTGAGCTAGCACATTAAAAATCCGACTTAGCGTGTCGGTCTAGTACAAAGCAGGGATCATATTCATTATCATATCAACATGTTCTCGTCCTGATATGCACCTGGTTGCCACTGGACGTTAAACAATAATTCATCCATCCATCCATAATCAAGATAGTGCATGAGAAACATATAATCCGTATGCGAGATAAAAGTAAAACGAGGAACAAAACCGGGCAAAATACAATACAAAGGATAAAAACAGGTAACAATTTAAAGTTAACTAGTTATAAAATCCCTCGGCAAGATAGAATTTGTAAAATTTGCAAGACTATTGAAGATGAATCTCATTTCATTTTAAAATGTAAAAATAATAGTAAAATAAGGGAAACTTTGTTTAATAGTCTTAAGCTTGAAAATAGAGAATTTATAAACATGACAGATGATGAAAAACTGGTCTTTTTGCTTGACCCAACAAATAATAAACATATTAGAATGGTTGGCTTCTTTTTAAAGCAGTCATTAGAACTGAGGGCAGAAGTCTCATAATTCATTTGATATGTTATAATGTCTGTTACTAATACTTATGCGTATAATATTTGGTCTCCAAATTTGCTTTATATGTATTTGTATGTCTTTGTCACAAACTATATGTTTATGTTTAATGACAAATAAAAAGTAAAAGAAAGGACATATACTATAGAAGCAGCAACCGGAACTACTATAATAAACTGAAATGGCATCAGGTGCTCTTGCAAGGTATGCATGTTCTGTTCCGTTAACGACACTGATGTTTCACCCAAACTTGACATTACTCGATTTCAGTGATCCTCGTTTCAGTTCACTATTTTTTTTTATATTTTCATCGTTATAGATTTTACGTGAAATTTTCATACACCTGATGCAGTTTAATACAAAACGGTGCAACATACGCCACAAATTATATATCATATTTAACAAATTATATATCAACGTTCATTAAGCTATCTGCTACACATTTAAGTTTTGTCACACATTATGAATATCTTTAAAGCAGTGATTCTAAATCAAACTTAAAAATTATTGTTTCACGAGGATTTTAGGTATCAAGTTTAAATTGACAATTTAAGAAATTCGACCCATGTGGGCCCAATTTTTGAAAATCAAAATTCTAAAACCGTATTGCACATCTACATACAGTATGTGCCAATACTGTATATAAATCAAATGTATGAAATCAAAACTGAATGAGGAATTTAGGTCACAAGCTTACATTCACAATTTTTGAAAATCGACCCCTGTGGGCCCAATTTTTGAAAATCAAAATTCTAAAACCATATTGCACATCTACATACAGTATGTGCCAATACTGTATATAAATCAAATGCATGAAATCAAAACTGAATGAGGAATTTAGGTCACAAGCTTACATTTACAATTTTTGAAAATCGACCCCTGTGGGCCCCAATTTTTGAAAATCAAAATTCTATAACCTTATAGCACATCTACATACATTTTTGACAATACTGTTTAGAAATTAAAAGCATAAAATAACAGATAAAAGTGGGGTTTAGGTCACAAGCTTAAATTCACAATTTTTGAAAATCGACCCCTGTGGTCCCCAATTTTTGAAAATGAAAATTCTGAAACCTTATTGAGCATCTGCATACAGTATGTGAGAATACTGCATAGATATTAAATGTATGAAGTTAAAAATGAACGAGGAGTTTAGGTCACAATAAAATTTGATGAACGGACGGACAGACGGACGGAGGCGAATACAATGCGGGGATCATTATCATCTCAACAACAGTTTGCAGCATTCAACTGCGGTTCACCAGCCCAAATGCAGCTGTAAAGTTTGGTTGAACTTGACCAAAATACAATCGTTTCTAAGGGGGGGGGGGGGGGGGGGGGGGGCTACAGTAATAAAAAAATATCATTATGATTTTGGCTGATTTTAATCTTTTCCAAGTACAATCTATATCGGCGATGAAAATCCATGGAGCGATATTCTAAAAATTAAAAACAAAATGTAGTGACAAAATATGTTAAGTGTGCCTACGTATCTCCTATGTAAGTATACTTACATGATCGTAAATATGGCGAATGATTTAAAGGGAAAAAAAATAAACTTACAATTGTTCTAAGTTGAACAGGTTGTCAAAAACACCATCTTCCAAAGATCCTATTTGATTTATACTCAATATTCTAAAACAAGAAAAGATATGGAAAAGAAAGTTCAATACCTATCTTTATTATTTATACCCTATTGCTACTACGAAATTTAACACGGGTGTTTTAATGAAAAACTAAGTTAATAAATTATGTGCGCAAGAAGCTCTATTAAATTGTCTTTTTAAGCTGAATTCTTGTGTTAAGCCACTTTAGTTCATGGTATTTTTAATTCACTCACCAACACAAAACTATATATTCTTGACATACATATTAATATTAGATTAAACAACCAAATGGATAACAGGAAAGGTCAACAATAACTTACTAATCAATCAAAGCAATCAAACTGACAAAACACCGGACAAAAAATAACATAAATTAGTACAAAACACAAACATGAATACAACAGATAGTCTGACCTGGTAGAGACACTGAATAGTGGTGGGGATAAACCGGTTTTATGGGTACCCACACTTCCTTATTTATCCTAACACTCTAGTGTATACAACAGAATATAAAGTATAATTCTTTAATTTTAATTAGTTCTCGCCAGCGCGGCGTTAAACACCTTTCAATCAATCAATAAAGCTATATCATTTATTTTCTACAAAACGCATGTTGGATGTACCAAGTATTATCAAACGAAAATTATAAAAATAAAACATTTAGAACACGCCATCTTAATTTGTTAACTATTATAATTTGTAGATACAACTTTAAACAGGTTTAAATGTTAAACTGTACTGATATGGTTTATTCCAAATTATTATTCCGGTTTGTCTTTAACTATTTGCAACGTGCTACAGTGAAAATCCCCTATATGTCCAAATTGAAATGTTTACCAGATCCTTCCTCCAACCAAATTTTCTTATTCTGATCCGGAAATCTATATAGATCATAATCTGATGAACATATATGCTCATAATTTATGTATGTTGTTGCATTTTTAGAGCCATAATTATGATAATTTATCAACAGGCGGACACTGAACTGTGCGCCTCTCCTTGCCGACCTCTTCTTATTTTCATACGAGTCGGAGTTCCTGCAGACAATTGTCAAAAACAAGAAAATCAAAGAAGCCCGACCATTTAATTTCACATTAAGATATATTGATGATGTCCTTTCCATTAACAATCTAACCTTTTCTGATTGGGTTCCATCAATATATCCTCCAGAACTACAAATTAAAGAAACAACAGACACGGCTTCGCCCGCCTCATTTTTAGACCTCGAATTTAACATAAGTGGTCTCAATACCAGAATATACCACAAGCGAGACAATTTTAATTTTATAATTATAAATTGTCCCCACCTTAGCAGCAATATACCAACTTCACCTGCATTTGGGATATACATTTCCCAACTCACTCGGTTTTCAAGAGCTTGCAGCTGCTAACCAGACTTTGTAAAACGTCACCAATGTCTGAGCAGAAAGTTGATGAGCCAAGGTTATGTCAAAGAATGTCTCGTCCTGTTTCTAAAAAAAATCATGGGAAGATACCAAGAACTTCACAAATAATACATGATTGTCTTGAAGTATAGATTCTAGGTACTGACGTTGTTTATCATCTTAATTACGTGTTAACGCACCCCCCCCCCCCCCCCCCTTTTTTTATCCTTGTGTTTTTTTAACCTTTACTCTTTATCCATTTTTGATTATATACTTGTGAGGTGGATCGGTACTTATACATTCCGCCATTGTGCTATGTTCAATTTTGAGTTCTTGTCTTTCATTTTTGCTTATATACTTTGTCTATATGCCATTTTGTGTTTCTTTGTTGAAATAGTTATTTGTTTTTATAGTGATTAAGATTACTAGACGGAACCCGCGATTCTCACAGGAGAGGTAAGGGAGTCGATATTTGATAGGTAAAAATGTGGGGAAAAGCTGAAGTCTGTTAACAATACTGATGCTGCAGAGTAAAAAAAATGTTAATAGGGAGATTGCGAACAAAAACCTATATCATTGATAGCACAGTTTCAGTTTTATGCGACAATCTCGGCGAGTGTCTTTAAGGAGGAGAAGACTCATACTTTGCTGGTGCAGCTGATTTGTATGGGTGCGTATTCATTGTGTATCCCCGTGCACAAGATATTGCTATTTACTGGTAACCAATGCATTATCTCAACAATAGAAGTGTACCGTCAATTGCCGCTAGTGCACCTTTAATTGCTGCCCGTTGCCATTTACGGTACAACCACATGTATACTATTGCAATAGGTACCAGAAAAGAGCAATATATATCTCCTATAAGGGGATGCACAGTGGTGTTAGTCTTAATGTGTTTTTTCTCCAACAATATTGTGTGTCATTATGTCTTTGTTTGTTTCCTAAGCTTTGTCCTTTCCCTTGGACCTTAGTCTTTTAATACTTAGGAGACAATCCGGGGGACAACCATTCCATTCTGAGTGTTTATCATGTACACGCCACGTGAAGACCAGACACACCGTACATGTAGGTGTTCAGCCTGTGATAATTTGTTTTTATTTAAATGACAAACTAACATATTGTAAATGTTCATTGTACACAACGGGGCCTATTATTTATTTCTTAGTCCAGATAATCATGGCGTCTCAAGGGTATGATTATTTTTTTTTTTTTTTGGATCCCTCATCGATGGAATATACGTCCAAGTAAAAAATTTCCAAGACGGATTAATTGTTTGGACTAACCGAATTTCCAAGACTGATTACTTATGTGGACTAACCTATTATGTACCATCGGTATTGTGTCACGCCATGTGATTTTTTGGAAACGCGTTGAGTTGCAAATTACACATTGAAATGCTAAAAGATGCACATTGACTGAATCACGCGTTTCCTTGACGGTGATCAAATGAAATGGGGGCTTTCATATGTTTAAATCTATTTTACCTACTATTGATACTGTGTAAACAATATTTTCATTCAATGTTTGACGGCGGTGTTACTTGTTTGGTACGAAAAGTAAATGTAACAGGAGGGTCTGACAGCTGTGCGTTTCCAAGCCCCGCTGTGTATTTAAATGTATAGAATTGCTAATTCGACAAATCTCAAATAAAAATTTCACAATAAACCACTAATTTACTGACAAACAAATGGACAGACAGACGGGCAGTAGCAATTAAGGCATGCAGTTCGTTCCACTGGGACTCCAAGCTGTTTAGATAAAAAAATTTTAAAGTTTTCAAATTTTATTAACCATGTTAACATAGAACAAAGATTCGAAACATATAATTCAAAAATATGAATAGGAATTCCTTACAAAAAAGTAATAATTCTATAATTATAATTTGGGAAAACAACATTGGCAAAGTGAAAATGACCCCATAAATAATAATTCTAGAAAAACATACATGGTGGTAAAGACATTAAGCGGAAATTTTAAACGTAGCCTCCACTTAGATTTAGAAACTGAAATATTCGGTATAACTTCAAAAATTTAAACCGAACCTTCTAGGAAGGGAACTTGAGTATTCAAATAAGCAAGCTCCAAACCAAGTGGAGAAAGTGTGATACTAAACTGATAAGCAAAAAAGTATTAACAATATGCTTTAAATCAAATATACTAATCATAACTCATGGTACCATATAGCTATATCTTTTGCAAAATGTTTAAGTTAAACCGAATATCTAATCATAATAATTATTTTTTTATGTTAAATAATAATTCCCGTTTTATAGAATGTTAATTTTACCAAAATAAATAGATACTAACACAAAAATGAAATTAACTTTAGCAAAAATGTTACTTCAAAAGAGGAGATAATAAAATATTAATCATGCGAATAATACTCTTCCCAATGACGGGCATTTTTTAGAACATTTTCATACAAAAATCATTTTTCTAAGAAAAGGAAATTCTCCTGAGGACAAACTTGGTAACTACTGAATGCCACTATTATATGTTAATCTCAAACATTTTATGGTTTCAGAGTTTTTACCTCTCAAAGAAAACGCTCTCTTCCTTTAGTATTAATGATATTACAATGTTGACTGTTGTACCCCAATTTTGAACGTTTTTACCTATTATGTATGTTTATTTTGCTCACACATTGTTGTCAATATAATGGAATTCTATGCGACTGTCATACAAGTGAGAGGTTTAGCTAGCTATAAAACCAGGTTTAATCCACCATTTTCTACATAAGGAATATGACAGTTGTTTTCCATTCGTTAGATGTGTTTGAGCTTTTGATTTTGCCATTTTATAAAGGACTTTCCGTTTTGAATTTCCCTTGTAGTTTGGTATATTTCTTATTTTACTTTTTATTAAATCATCAGCCATAATAAAAGATTCAGTATACGTAACAGTAGTGTTTCTTGTTGTTTGCCAATTGATTCTTGTGCAGGCACTTTAATAGAAGTAATTTACTATTTATGTTCTATACTGAAAGTCAATACGACGACAATGCCTTCAAACCTCTTATTTTCCTCTCAACTAGTATGCCACAACGGTAACAATATACCGCGCTGATAATATTATGATAGAAGCTCATAATAGACTATAGTAAAACCTGGACCTAAGCCTCATACATGTAACATCCAAGTTGATTTATGAATCAGATATTACCCGGTTTCTAAGAGTGCTGTAACTTAATATCTGTAAATGTTCTACTATAACTTACATGACTTTAACATTTGAAGCTAAATCAAAGGCTCCCTGTAGTACGACTTTGATGGAATTCAAACTTAGAATTCTACAAATTTTACAAATATGATTTCTTATGTACAAGATTTTCACAATTTTACTAAAGAGAGCACACACATGACACATGTGAAACCATTATTGAAGGTCCTAACTACCTTAACAGGAGAAACAAAATTGTTTTCTAATTGTCGTTGATGTTCAGTAATATAAGAACGGAATTTCTATACATGTATTAAATTTAATTTGTCATTATATTGTCTTTTTTAAAGTATTATGAATTTTTAGCTAAGACCAACATAATGTTCGTGCCAAAAAAAACCAGTTTAATTGAAAAAAGAAATTGAATTTTCAAAGCAACGCCCATAAAACACATGTGAGCAATAGCTGAGAGGCTATTATGTGTAGTATTGTGTTTCAGATCAATAATAAATCATCCACATGTTAATGCCATTGCGGCCAAGATTTGATCGAGTTTAACGAATACTTTATGTATATCATTTTCCATCCGCCCCTATATAAGGCATTGGTTTCCATCTCGGCTGATAGTGTTAATAGGACAAATATCAAATCTGCCAAGTGCAGAAGATTCATTAGACACAAGCAGAAAAAACTGTCTTCTCAATAATTACTTTGATCAAACGAAATCAGGAGGCAACTTACATTTCTGTGACGTCTTTCGTAAAACCAGATGGTATCTCTCTCAAATTGGATGACTTGCATTTGACGACACTTACATCTGTAACACATCCGAGGGCAACAGAGACGTAAACAAGAAACAGAAGGATTACTAAACACTTTCCACACTTCATTGAATGGCTGAAAAGAGAACTACAATGATAGTGTATCTATTTTAATGACCACAAAGTAGTACTATTCATTATTTTAGTTTGTTTGTTTTGTTCGTTTACTTATATATCGATGATGCATATTCATAGTTATTTATTTATTGGTTTATTATTTTTTATGTTAATTCTTGGATAATTTTTCTTTAATTGTGTTGTAGTTGCTGTCATGTATTTAGGACTTCACTAAAACATAAATAATTACTTTTTCAAATATGTTTTTCTTTCAGATGTGCATAAAACAGCTCAACACAGAATTTGAAATAGACAAACATGATTAGTACTTTCTCATTGAAAATGTTATATTTGGAAATAGTTTTAATGCAATAAATTTTAAAGAAAATTTAAGATATAATTAGATTAGTTCAATACATGCAAAGTCAAGCATTGCATATTTTATTCTTAACAAATATCCACTGGTCTTGGAGACCTCATTGACTGTAAGATAATATCATCTTTGAACATGTTATCTTTATTTTTTTCTGAAATCTCAGAAATTCGAAAAATTTAAAAAAGATTTAAGTAAATTTGTTAATTTCAAAAATGTGTCACTAGTGAAATTTGATCTTAAAAAGCAATTTTTTGTTCAGTTTAATTAAAAATTTCAAAACAGAACTACAACACTAAAAATATATAAACACATGTAAATTTCCAAGAAACGGGTCAACTTTAAATTTTCCAAATTTTTCAAGACATCTTACAAAAAAGAACAAATATACCTAGGGAGCAATCAACAAACGTAATCCAATGGACAGACAAACCCGGAATACAAATGAACAACCACAAGCCAACATATGAACACAGAAAACTAAACAATAATGAACAACACGAACTCCTATAAAAACCAGGAGTGAACCCAGGTACTCAGGAAGGTAGGCAGTTCCTGCTCCGTATACGGCACCCGTCCTGAAGTTCAACAAAGTCAATCGGAAAATCAAAGCTAAACAGAATATATTGCTTTGCTTTCAATAAAAACTATTCCAACAGCATTATCGTGACAATATTGAATAAATCTTCAGCAAACAGTATAATTCTTAAGACAATGAGTCTCTTGTATAATAATAATAAAAACCGACCTTTATATTAAAGATTCCTGGCATAAACGAATTAATTGTCTGTTTATATTTCAATCCTAACTCAAATTTAAAATAAATATAATATAAATCCTAGATTTCATGCAACAGTTTTTTAACTTGCATCCTCATATTAGCTGACTTAAAAATTAATCAATAACTCTCAGCCAATCAAATGAAAGTAAACATATTGAATATATTATTTGTCTGATTTGGAGATCATCCATGTATTTCATATTAGTTTGAACATTTTGAACTGATATATTCTAACATTACTAATCTTCAGTGCAGAGAACAGATATATAGATGATAAATTATAAAGAAGATATTTTAATAGCTTTTAAATTAGTATTATAGTTCTTTTCGAAATGAATAAAATATGAAAGAAGGAAAACTGCAGATTAAGTCCTTACACGCAATCTAGACATATCACAGCAAAGAAATCAAGTAAAGGAACGTTTTTATTGCTGCGTACTTTAAACTTAAAGATCATTTAATATACCTTCCAAATCACACAACCTCAAAGGACCAGGGGCAATAAGGGCTCAAATCGGCCCCATATCAGATATTCATAAAATTTTCTGTAAGACATGTCTAGAGTGTCTTCTTTCAAAAGACATAAAGAATTAGTATATATAATCCATATTTTCTGTACACTGGACCTCCGATGTGGACATGTCAAATAACCTATATAACGTCTCGACTAATTCGTTTGGACGTTATATGTACAAAATGTGAATTCATGGGAAGAGAAATTCATATCCATCAACGCCTATATGTATATCGTGATTCTTTAAATAATTCGAGTTAGGAGATAACGATATTGTATTTGAAGCTTTGCGGACGTAAATCGTAGGTTTTACTGTCGCAAATTGAGTTTACCTAGCGGTTACCAGCGGAGCTAGGTAAACAGACATCTGTCACAGGAAAACCAATATTTTTGTCCGCAAAGCTTAAAATGCAATAAATTTATCTCAATTCTATAGAAACAGAATTAAACGATTCACTCTGTGTGTTCATTTTGTTGTCGAGCCTGCGACTTAAGTCGCAGAAAGTTCGACATAGGGATAGTGATCCGGCGGCGGAGGCGTTAATTAACTTCTTAAAAGCTTTATATTTTAGAAGGTGGAAGACCTGGATGCTTTATACTTTGTATATAGATACCTTATGTTACGAAGTTTCCGTCTGTCGTATGTACATTGTCCTTGACCTCATTTTCATGGTTTAGTGACTACTTGAAAAAAGTTAAGATTTTTTGTAATGTTAATTTCTCTCTTATTATGTGTAATAGGATAACTATATTTGGTATGTGCGTACCTAACAAGGTCCTCATCCCCGCCAGGCAGTTTTCAATTGACCACGACCCCATTTCAAGGATCAGTGGACAAGGTAAAGTTTTGGTGGCCAAGTCCGTATCTCAGATAAGCAATAAGTCTAGTATATTTGGTGTATGGAAGGATTGTAAGGTGTACATGTCCAACTGGCAGGTGTCATCTGACCTTGACCTCATTTTCATGGTTCAGTAGTTATAGTTACGTTTTTGTGTTTTGGCCTGTTTTTCGAATACTGTATGCAATAGGTCTACTATATTTGGTGTATGGAAGGATTGTAAGGTGTACATGTCCAACTGACAGGTGTCATCTGACCTTGACCTCATTTTCATGGCTCAGTGGTTATAGTTAAGTTTTTGTGTTTTGGCCTGTTTTTTTCACTCTTAACCACAGTTATCCAGCATATCTTCATATAGCGAATAATAACTTATACAATTAGTAGTATGAAAACACTATTATAGTTGTCTTCAGCAGGCCTGGCAGCAGCTGTAGCGTTCATACAGGCATCAACACATTGACATTATCTCATTATTTACAGCTTAAAATTTATAATGTATCGGAAAGCATTTAGTTTCATTAGAAATACACGACAGGCGAGACATTTTTGTGTGTCCACTCTTGTTGATAATATCGCCTACATTCTATACTTTGGCGTAAAACAACATGAAGGCAACATGGCGTCATTGGAACGTTTCCTTTATGAAACGTTAATATCGGACGTGTATTGGCTTTGCATTCGTTTAAAAATTATTTAAAGACATGCGAAAAGTACTTTTAAATGTATGTAATATATCTATTTTGTTTATAACTGCATAAATTAAGAAGATCGATTTCGGTTATTAGATATTGATGCTTTTTCCACGTGACTTTTGTGAATGTTTAACAAAGTTTTGTGTCACTTGTGTTTTTGTAAGCCACTTTTAATAGTAACCAAAATGTCCATTCATAAAATTTCAATTTTGATAGTTTTGTTCAGACCCAGACACTGGGAAAGTTGTTCTTGTCCATTTAATCATTTAATTAACAATATACTACAAACCAACATCCAACTGATAATTTTTTTACACATTAAAAGTTAAACATCTCAACATTGCATTCATCTTTCAATAAAAATCAGAATTATGATACTCTACATTCCAAACACTTTCTTCTCCTTTATACATGTATTTATGAAACAAGTAAAACTCTTGTCTTCCGAAACAATAATCAATAGATAATTTGTAATCAGAATACGTAAATATATAATAGAATAACACTATTTCCGTTGTCTCGAATATCCAATTTCCCTAAATCGCCTCGGTGGTCTCGTGGTAGCGTGCTCGCCCCGAGTGCGGAAGGTCGCGGGTTAGATCCCCGGCCGGGTCAAACCAAAGACATTAAAATTGGTATTTGCTGCTTCTCCGCCAAGCACGCGGCATCTAGGAGTAAGAGCAAAGACTGGTCGGCTCGGAGTCAGTATAATGTGTCCGAGTGAGGTGATATGTCTTCCTGCGGACAGTTACCGCGTGAGCTAACACATTAAAATCCGACTTAGCGTGTCGGTCTAGTACAAAACAGGGATCATATTCATTGTCATATCAACATGTTCTCGTCCTGATATGCACCTGGTTGCCACTGGACGTTAAACAATAATTCATCCATCCATCATCCAATTTCCCTATATCTATGGTGTTTTGGCATTTAATATGAAACATGAAATAAACTTTACATCATCCTCCCAAGTCAGGATTTTGTATCCGCGTTCCTTCCTACAAACCCTGACATTCGATATTCATATTTTACAGGTCGGAAGTTTTCATTGGTTACTTATCTACGTCAAAAGAGAATCTATTTGCGTCGTAGGTAGAATTTTCTAGGTCACACACCAGGCGGCGATATGTTCGACCCGCAAAATATGGATACAAAACACTGACTTGGAAGGTTGACTTGATCTATTACACATTAAAAGAAAACCTCCAAATCACATATTTTAAAACAGACTTGGATGGTATATGTCAAATGTTAAAAGCACATATACACTGACAATAATTACAAGCTATAACAAAAAAGTAAAATTTTGACATTGGTGACATCTTTACTTAAACAAAATAAATTTAGAAGAAAGGTTTAATGGTACAAAACGAGACATTAAAACTAATACTCTTGTTTTATTGAAACTGGAAATAGATAAACTGACAATACAAGGGCCAAATAAAATAGAGGAAGATTTTCAAAACATATGTGTATTCACAAAAATAAATATATTTTCATAGATTTGAACCCGTTCTCAAAAACTTCAGACGCTGAAGAGCAACGCGCAAGTGATCGCGGCTATCGCGTCTGTGTTATGAAATAATGTAAAAATATGTACATTTGTCTCTAATTTAATAATATTTTATATTTATAAAATATTTTCTATTCATAATAATTGTTTCGTTCAGTCATATCCAGGAAAAAACCTGTGAAATTCTAGTGTTAAACGTTTATAAACATAACATTACGTACAATTTCCCTGAAAATGTAGCCATATATATATATATATAAATTAAAGTGCCTCCACAGGCAAGTACCAACAAAATATTTCAATATGAGTAGTATCTTTCCTTTATTGTTTTATATTTTTAAGGAAAAGTTGGTACTCGCATCTGGAGGATGTTTAATTTGAAGATACATACAGGAAAACTGCATATTTCACAATTTTCTGTAAACCGGGTGTTTTCACGTGCTGCTTGTGACGTCACACAAATAAAAAAAAATAGATTTCAAGTTTTGATTTTTAAAATAGATATATTCATATCAATTTTAGGGGCAAATGCACTTCAATTAAATTATCTTAAAAAAACTTCATTTTTGGGGCCATTTATGGGTCTTACCGCCCCTGGTCCTTTATATTTAGAATTAAGTCGTGTGAGGTTGTACAAATACATGTACAATGAAAGTAAATAAACTATTTAACCAGAGCATCAAATGTCAATGAGACTTTTAACGTAGTTTCTGTACACTTTTCCTTCCAATTTTGATTAATATTGGCCTTTTAGTTTCAATATCGCCTGCAGATATCAGAGAAACTACGATTTGTCAGGTTTCAAAGTAAAATTCCTGTGGCCTCTGTTGTATGGAGTCGAATCAAGAATTATATTCATACTTATAAAATAGACGTTCTATGAAAGACATTCCATACATTATTCCTCCAAATGGTTGGTTGTTAAGATTTTGCGAAACTGTAATTTCCGGTAGATTTTAATACAAACCTATATATGTGCCATTGGCGCCATCTACTCCATACGGTCAATACCAAATGAGGTCTCCTTGTAAAGGGTATGCCTGTTATCATTCCTACATGTATAAAGTTTGAGAAAAAATTTGATTGTAGTTTAGCGCGGAAGGAATTTGTGAACATTCGGTATAAAGAATTACCTTTGGCCAGTTTTTCATTCGATTAGAATAAAAGTAAGCAATGCAAACCGTCATGACAATTGCTCGCACGAACCAAAGTTTGGACATGTTGTTAAAAAATGAATTATATTTTCTTTATTCCCTTAACGAATATTGATAACGGTTTCGTCATGGTTTTGACAGATGCAAATATTAAAATATTCAACAGTAAGATTTTCAGAAAGGATATTAAGTGAATCTAAGGAAATAAAAGGTTACAGGAAAAAGAAAAAAATATCAATATGAATATTAATTAACACATATCTCATTAATAAAATACAACTGTGGATTATCACTTGCACTATGTTATTAGATACGGTCAGAAGAAGCTATATCAATATAACCATTCCGAAAAGCATTTGAGATGTTTCCTCTTTAAAAACTTTAAATTGATATTTACATATTTTGCTTTATTTCACATCAAATTTTGAAAAAGAAAAGAAATACCACATGACATCATACATTTTTGGTAAATTTGAATATATATGATTATTTCAGAACAAATTCTCTCTGAAAATGTAATGGAATTGTGAAAGTGCTAACGAGAAATGATTCCTCAGTAATTAAGAAAACTCCACCTTTCTACTGAGGATGCTACTTGTATTATGCTACACATTAACAAAGTCATCGTTTAACCTCTTCTGTGAATTGGAAAAACGACGACTATCATCAATTTAGCATCAGGCATAATATAAGTAGATCAATAAATATATAAAAAGGACAAATATACCTAAGGAGCAATAAAAAACGCTATCCATTGGACAGACAAACCCGGGAAGACAAATGAACAACCACAAGCACAAAAAATAAACACTAAAACTAACTAAAAACTAAAAAACAATGAACAACACGAACTCCTATAAAAACCAGGAGTGAATTCAGGTACTCGGAAAGGTAAGCAAATCTTGCTCCGTATACGGCACCCGTCGTGAAGTTCGAACGGTGGAGGCACATGAAAGGTTACGACAGTGGGAACAGGTCCAACATCATCTTAGATATTGGAACACTGTAATGGTCAATCAATTCGCGATGACGACCGTAAAATTTCCTAAGTGATGACATCAACTTATTCCTGATAAAACCCTGGATAAGAAGCTTTTGTGACAGCAGTAATCCTCTTTGTCGAAAATCAGGGTAACTCACGCATCCCCTTGAAAATCGGATAACCAGAGAAACGTATACGCCATATGCAGGCGATGCTGGTATATTGCTACTCAAGAAGGGAAAATTAACAATAGGAAAGTTGAAGTGATCACGTTTGTCATAAAGTTTTGTCTTCAAACGTCCCTCACTGGGGTAGATAAGATGTAGAAAGTCTTGGAACTTGTCGTTATTTAACGACAACACATCATCTATATAATGAAAAGTGAAATTAAAGGATTGGGCTAGTTTCTTTTTATACATTAGCTTTGTTCGAATGTAGCGATGACCTTGCCCACCATCCAAAGTAGCCACCAATATATTTTAACATAGGATCCTAATTTTTGTTTTCTGAAACTTCTCATCAATTTTGCAAAACCAGTTAGCCAACTGAAACTTGACAGCGATGTTCAAGACTGCAATCCATGATTACTATAATTTCTCAAAATTGCAGTCAAGTAAGACTGTTAAGACCAGTTCATAACGGTTTACAAGGAATGATGCATTTTCAAAAATCAAAAGTGTTAAAACTAGTGTATGTGCATCTTTGCTTTCAAAAATTAAAGAATGGAGTGATGATATTGAACTAAATTATTCCTCTCTCCTGTACCTAATGAGAAATACTAGGCTGCAGTAAAAATAACGTTTGTGGAATTGCAATAGAACTCTTTTCTACATTAAAATAGAAATGACAAATCTTACAGAAAACGAGAAAATTGATATTTAGGAGGACAGATATATCTAAGGAGAAATCCAAAAAAACGAAGTACATAAAAACCGGGAAGACAAATGAACAACAATAAGCACAACAAATAAACACTGAAAATTAAAATCAATGAACACCACGAACTCCTATAAAAACCAGGAGTGAACTCAGGTGCTCTGGAAGGGCAAGCAGTTCCTGCTCCATATACGGCACCCGTCGTGAAGTTCAACAAAGTCAATTCGGTGGTAGTCACAAATCGGTGGAGGTACATGAAATGTTACGATAGTGGGAACAGGTCCAACATCATCTTAGATATTGGAAGACTGTTACGGTCAATCAAATCATGATGACGACCATACAATTTCCTAAGTGATGACACTAACTTATCCCTGATAAAACCCTGGTTAAGAAGCTTTTGTGACAGCAGTAATCCTCTTTGTCAATGAAGGTAACTCACGCATGCCCTTGAATATCGGATAAGCTGAGAACGTAGATGCCATATGCAGGCGATATTGCTACTCAAGAAGGGAAAGTAAACAATAGGAAAGTCGAAGTCATCACGTTTGTCATAAAGTTTTGTCTTCAGATGTCCCTCATTTTCTATTTTGAGAAACAAATCCAAATATGAAGCGGACTTTGGTGTATCTGTAGTATCCTTAATATCAAGTTCACTGATGTAGATAAATGTAGAAAGTCTTGGAATTTATCGTTATTTAACAACAACACGTCATCTATATAACGAAAAGTTAAATTAAAGGATATGGCTAGTTTCGTTTTGTTTTCACGTAGAAGCCCCTGAATGAAGTCCGCTTCATATGAGTACAGAAACAGATCGGCGAGGAGAGGAGCACAGTCTGTTCCCATTGGAATGCCGATTGTTTGTTGAAATATTCGACCGCCAAATTCAACAAATATGTTGTCTATGAGAAAATCTAACATGCCTGTAATTTCATCTTCAGAAAACTTTCTGTCAGAAATAATCCTTTTCTCTATCTAAAATTAGAAATTTATACCTGCGTGTGCAATTCAAAATAATAGTTATTGCAGATAAAAACGATGTTATAAGGGGCTTATATAAATCACCAAAATGACGAGAAGACATGGTATCGCCTTGTCTCGCAGACCTTTTTTCGCTTTATTAATTTGATATTCATTTGCCATAAACTAATAATGTTGTCCTTGTGTGTTTCGTAGCTTGTGGCGTCAGTTTACTCGTACTATTATTTTGACTCCATTTTCTTGGACTTGAACTGTATTGATATGAAATCTGGATATTTAGTACGCAAGATGGTATTTTATAATGTCTATTGATTCAGTATCTATATTACATAAGAAATTAAAATAAATTAAAAAAAATTTTTACTCCTTTTACATACTTTATATATTTTATGTCAGTTTCTTTTAGCTTTCAAAATAAAATGTTAAAAATTAAAAAAAAATATTGATAAAATAATGTTCAGATGTTTAACATATTTAATTCATGATCGAATTAAGTTTATAGTTTTCTAAGAAGGAAATTATACCAAATATAGAAACGTAATATTTATCAAAAACGAATTAAGATATTTTTTTTTCCACCACTATCATTTTTTCATCCATGATTTGCAATAAAAATGTTTACCGTATGCAAACAAATCTCGAGAGAAAGCGGAATTCAATACATTTATTTTGTTATTCCTTTTCAACATACAGAATATTATTTGGTAGATATTTATATTTTACATTTCCTTGAGTGACTCATTCTGTCTTGAACAACCATTAATACAAAATAGTGCCAAAACATTTAAACGCAATTTCCTGCATAAAAATCAACATCAACGTGAATAATATACAAGTATAATATCAATCATCTTGAATGAAAGATTGACCAATCTACTTTAAACAGTTTACACTGGTTGATGTGAACATAGAAAAATTTCACTCACCCGTCCTGAATAAACAACAAAATGGATAACGGGAAAGATAAAGAATGACATTTCAATCGGTCTGCTTTGAAGTGAAAAATTAACGTCACTTTATGTTAATCATACTTACCTTTTAGTATAGGGTAAATTTTTCTAAATGAAACTCACATTAACTGTTAGTCCAGGGTAATGTTCTTTGATATGAAATTCACATTAACGTATAGATAAATAGTGAAATGTAACGTTTTTGATAGAATTTTCTTCTATATTTGGTTGCGGCGGATATGTTAGTAAGATGTCCGGATCCTCAGATATAATTTTGAAATGGGACCAACCTATGAAAATTTCCAGTAACTTTTCGTCTTAACTGATCCATTGGTTTGACATAAGCATTTAAAAAGAAAAAAAAACAATGGACGACAGACTCTAAACCAGTAGCAAAAGAACACTTAGCCAGATAGGTTAATTATTTCGCAAACTATCAGCAAAATGTTATATGATAACCTCAAGCAAGACAATATACATGTATATCCACAGGAAAATGGAATTTAAATCTAGGACGGCAAACAAAATCAGTTTTGAATTTAAGTTGAACAACAACAACAACAACAACACAATCACAACAAAGCATTGGGAGCAACAAAATCAAAGTAGGAAGCAAAAATAGCGGGCGGGCCAATTGTGCAAAATATTCAAGTCCCACTCTTAATAAAATTTCATGTTTCTAACAGTGCGCCACCGTCGAAATAATAACTTTTTACATATTCACAATCTCGTGATCTTTTATCAACCACCAGTGGTATAGTCCAAGTAACAGGAAAACGATGTCAAATGCCAAACAACATAGATTCAAACAGGCCTAATTAAAAACCTAAGTACATGCAAGTCATGCTTCATTTGAAAATATGGCATTTTTTTGCAGCAATGCTATTTATTCCCTCAGTTATGGGATATTGTTATCTTTACGTCTGTCTGTGCATCGGTTACACTTTCTTGTGTCTTAAACCTCTCGTTCAGTTTTAACGTCATGCATTTTATTTCTATAGAATATTGTCCAATAATGTATGTAGATATGTAGAGGACAAATATACATAAGGAGCAAACAAACAACGCAGTACATTAGACATACAAAACCGGGAAGACAAATAAACACCACAAGCAAACAAATAAACACTGAAAACTAAAAAAAAAAAAAACAGTGAGCAACTCTAACTTTTAGAAAACCAAGGCGTGAACTCAGGTACTCCTGAGAATTTAAGAATTTTGATTTTAAAAACTAATTTTGGGGATGGAATTTTGAATTGGAAATTTAGAATGGTGACCTAACCTTCTCTTTAATTTTTCACTTTATACATTGTATTTCTATATACTATTATCATATACTGTATGTAGATACGCAATAATAATTTACAATTTAGATTTTCAAAACTTGGGCCCACAGATATCCAAGTCTGAAGTTAAGAATTTAAGCTTGTAACCTAAACTCCTCTTCCATTTTTCAATTCATTGTCGAATATGCCATCCGGAAAAGCCATGCAAATTTCTAAAAGCAATCCGAGTAATAAACAACGGAAATTACTTATCACCCCATTACCGTGTGCATAATAGTGTGTTAATAGTTTTTCTATCTTTTAACTCGTCGAAATGCAGCACATTCGGCCAGTTTTTGTTTGTGGAGAAAGCCGGAGTACCCGGAGAGAACAACCGACCTTCGGTAGGAAAATTGTCAATCCTTGTCAATTAAGATCGGAGTCGAACACACCCCGCCACAGGTGAGATTTGAACTCACAACCTCAGCGTTGACAGGCCAGTGATCATTAGTAGTAATAACGAACTACTTATAGCACTCGGCCACCCAGGCCCCTTCGCTAGATGTTTCTTAATTTTACTCCACAATATGCTCGATAGGTCTACTGTTTACGTAACACATGATTAATGTTCTCGACATTGTCTGAATGTTACTGGACATTTTTAAAGTGTCTAAATATCATTCGATAGTTTCTTAACATTGTCTACCTGTCTTAATATTACTGTTTTTTTTCAATCCTGTCTAGACTCTATTTAATTTGTCTGATGATTCGAGGAAGGACTTGTCAAGAATTTTGAATTACTGAATTCTCCAAACTTGAATTAATGTAGATAAGAAACTAATCTTAACATGGTTTCCATCATTTTGATCTCGAGCACAGGTGATGAGTTGTCAGTCAACGAGGGCATTATCAGCCCAGTAGCCAAATGTTTTGTCCTGGCATGATTCATTACTTAAATGCCTTAATATTTTCCGTTCAAAAATTGACAAAAATTACCAGGCTCTTCCTATTGATGCATAGGTAACAATTAGCTGAGTTTGGATTCCTGTTTGTTTTAATTTTTTTTGGTTTTGGATGGTTGTGCTTATTAACTCATTATATCTTTGACTGGATTTCCAACATTTTGATCTCGAGCACTGCTGATGAGTTGTCAGTCAACGAAACGGTCATACAGTGCATCAATTTTTTTTCCGTATTTTGTGATGCATTTTTTTCATAATCCTTTAATTAGAAATTTTAGCTTCGAACTAAGCAAGACTAAGCAAAACTGAACATCTCAGGATTTAAACTGTGACTAATACATATTGGGTTTCAGTTAAAACAAATATTTTTCTTATTATTCAAATAGTCGAATACATGTTGTAGTCCATGAACATATTTAGCAAAGAAAATCCTGTGGTGCACTTCTTTGTTTTGAATAATCTATATTGTTTTTTTCTGTGTATGCAGACAACAAATGTGGTATTTTTTTTACACTTCTGTACACACAAAAAAAAATTAATTTCCAAACTATCAATGCCCAGTCATTTCTTAACTTGTGCTTTTACAAGTGACTTATAGTCACAAATCGATGATTGTAACATACAGCCTTGTCCTCAAAGACTTCTGATTTAAATACTTTCACGGCAATGAAATATGAAAAGTTGCTTTGAAAACTGAGTAGAAATAATACGGAGAAATTGCTCGAATCTGTTAACTAGTATGCAACTGGAAAATTTTTCTTGATCAGCTTCTTGCTGAGGGCTGATGTCCCTGTTACTAGTTATTTAACCTGCCTCTCTGTAAACAGTATTAAATACAGAATAAAGAACTTCACAAAATAAGGGAAAATTGCTTTAATTCATTGTCCGTGTATAAAGCGGCCAATGATTTTTCAATTTTTATCTGAAAATTGAAAAATGAAATTTACCACTTGCTTTTTCATTTTTCATTTTTTAATTTTAATTTGAAAATTGAATTTTGCAACCTGCTTTTTTTTTAATGTTTTTAATTTTTAATTTTTCATTTTTGATTTGAAAATTGAAAAATGAAATTTGCAACTGATAGGGCACTCCTTTTTTTATGTCTCTGGTCAGATTGGGTGGGAGCCTCAGGTCTTGTGTTGTCAAGGCCCTCCTGCCAAGCATCCACATCAAAAAGATATTCAGTTTTCGGCAACAATTTTTCTTTATGCACTCATACGCATGATATGATGTCCTTCCTTTGTGTAAATTTTGAGTTTGGGTACCATAAACCAATACATAAACCAAACGGTAGGTGCATAGACCCACATGGTACATTACCTTTCATAAATCATTTTCAAATAAAAATAAATAATTACCTGAAATTAAAAATACTTTTGTAAATATTAAATTTATATATTTTACAGATGTCACGATATACTACTACTTATATTTCTATTGATTTTTAAATTTGTTACATTAATATTTCTGTAGCGTCATTTATACGAGAAAATTATTACCCAGTTCCAGAACTGTAGCCGGAAACTGGGATGGATTGTGAGGGTAATGGATGTAAAACCCTTTTTTTACAAATTATTCTACTCACTGTAAACACTGGATTAGTTTCCACGAACAACCGACACCAGTATATCAGTGTGAAATTAGTAATAAGAAGGTTGGCAGAAAGTGTTACGTCAGACAACACTTGGGCAGACAAAAGAGTAGATGGTATCTTGGAATATAAGACGGAAAATATGATGCCCAACAAAACTTTCAAACAACTTGGGAATGTTTGAAAAAGATTTAAGTCTGAACATAAAACAGAAGCCAGATATCAGGCGAGAAGGAAAAAAACTAGCAAGAGCCCTCAAGGACCATGTACCGTTTCCAAATACTGAGGTTGTGGTAATGGTGCCACGGGACCATGAGACCCATTTTTTTAAAATGCCGGAAAGAAAAGGAGACCAGGTGCTACAGCTAAAAAAGAAGCGTGGTTGGTGATAGATTTGTTTGTGACTTTAGTTGAACATTATTGAATTGTAATTGTTGGGAAGTTTTTTATGTCATTTTTCTTTAAAGGTACATTGATTTAGTGCCAATTTATTTTTATTTAGTCATAGTGCTCAATCGTTTAACTTTATGCAGAAAAAAATATATAATGGTGCAAATAATTGTTTTCTTATTGGGGGGGGGGGGGGGGGGGGGTTACCGATTTCACTTTTAAAGATTTATAATTATCTCCGTTTGAATTAGATATGTTTTTAAAAGTCAACATGCAAGTTTATATTTTCTAGGTTTTGAGAAAAAGATGTTGGCAATTGGGTTGTTATCACATAAAAAAACTAAGTATGTCTTGCTCTGGGTTTCAAAGATTCAACACCTTTTTATTTTTATTTTTTACATACTCGTGATCAAGACCATATTGGTCGAAACGTTGAGTATTTTTAACTTTTTAGTTTGTTGTTGTTTTTTTACGATTATATATTTGGTTTTGTTCGACTTGTGTATTTCATACATTTTAGTCGTTTTACGCCCCTTTTGACAGTTCACCATTTCCATTTATTTTTCTTGTTATCTGTATTATATTTTATTTAATTAGATTAACAACATACTTCGGTATGACTGAAGTGCTATGAAAATATATACCTATAAGTTTACAAACTGATTTGTTTTCGGGCCAGTAGCTAATGTAGGATCACTTTATATGTTTTCATATTTCTTAATGAAATGACGGCCAAATTTTGTAGTCCAAGCTATTTTATTAAACGGAGAATGGCTGGGTAGGATCGGGTAATTTAGCCTTCTGTACAGGCCATTTGCTTCTTTTTTTTTCGAAAACTACAGAAACACCATTACCGTGCAGGGAGCGCGGCATTTTCGAAACACGATACCCACTATTTCCGCGGTCAGGCTTCCGTATTATGTACGGACAACCCCTCAATGAGATGGTCTCCCATATCCGCCACCTGGGAACGTGCTAGGCAGTTCTGTGGGTTGAGCTCCCGTGATTCGTCAAAGGTGCCTAGTCTAGTCAAAAAACGTAACAAGATAGATATACTATGATAAAAACACAAAGGAATTACTGAAGCTAGACAGGTGATTTTTTTAGGATCCAGAAAGAACTTTAAATGTGGGAAGCAAAAGAGAGACATAGTGATCGATCGTACATGTTTCCATAGAAATAGACAGCATTGTTGAAAACAGGTTAAAACGAATTTACAAAATCTAGTGACAATGACCTTTCCGAATTCGCTACAAGTGACAAACAGGACAATGCGAAATCTGTTGTAAAAGAGGCCGTCCACAACAGAGGTGACAAGCGAATCCAGACTTCCTATCTTCATCAAGGATTATTATGTATAACTGGCTGTTTTCTCGTTTGTTCCTAGAGTAGGGTGTTTTTCATGAACACTTTAGTAGTTTAAATTTTTACTTTAAAATTGCGCATTGCATATTCCAAAAAGATGTGGAGGGGCTTTTTGCAAAGAAAAACCCCAGAACGAAATTCAGGGCAGTCCTAGACAAATTGAAGGTATATAGAATTAATGGGTTTTATAGAAATTTTATACAAAGGAAGGACATCATTTCATGCGTATGAGTGCATAAAGAAAATTTGTTGCCATCAAAGGGAGTAGTTATACTTTGACTATTTTGCTCACCCGGCCTTAAGGTCATGTGACCTAATGTCACAAATATGCGTCTGTCTTTGTCGTCCGTCGTAAACTTTTTCGAACGGCTTCTCCTCTGAAACTACTATAAAAGGAACTGATTTACCTTTCTGAAAATGTATCTTCTTCTTAAACATGATAGAATTTATCTGTTAAATTGACGATGTACTTTTGGAAAGGATAAAATGTGTTTTGTATGGAGCACAATTATATGTCTCGTGAACAAGCACACATGAGGCACTTGTTTCACTCAAAAAGTAACCCTGTCAACATAAAAGAAGCTTTCTCGTGCAATTTTGTCCCGTCCATCGGGTATTTGTATAACCAACTATTTTTTATATGGAAACTAAAACTAATAGAATATCCATTATCTAGTTCTTCCACGTCCTCCCAAGTCACGGGTTCACAATCCGCTATGCTTCCCAAAAACCTTTTAGAGATTTTATTTATATTTTGTGGGCTCCGATAGACCATTTAATCAAAAGAGCATGCTGAAGGTCTATATTATTTGTTGTGTAGACGGATAAAATTGTAAAACGAAGATAAACATAGGCATAATTATATTCTGCATCAAAATTAATATCAGAATTCCCCACTGAATCGATACTCTGCTGGTGGACTGGAAGTCCCCGAGGAGATCACCAGCTCAGTTGCTAAGTTGATACTTCAAATTTACTGTTGCATAAATATAAGCAGTATCCCCTCGTACATTATTCTGTTCTTAAATGATTGTTGTTTTGGTTTTCAACATTTTTGGCCTTGGGCACAACAGATGAGTCGAAAATCAATCATGGAATCCCCAATCTCCCCATCTCCACCCAGGAACTTTTTAAGATATGACAAGTGTACTGCCACAGTATTAACTGTATATTGACTAGAAGAATAAGAAGGTTTATTTAAAACCGAGCGCCCACAAGGGGTATGAAGTGACAGTATAGTTCACAGTATACAATGCAATGTATGATTCAAAATATAGACAACATGGGAATAAACAATAATAGCTATCATATGTTTGGGTCAGGGTCAGACACAAATACTGTTCCCAATAATAAAATTAAAAAACTCATATATAGTGTATACATTATTGTTTCCACAAAGCTCCTTTTTTAATCATATAGTATGACTTGAGTCATCTCCCTTTTTGCACGTTATATGTGATTTTCTGTTTACTATTGTATTATCAAAAAAGCAAGAATAAAAATAGATATGTACATGATGTATAACGTGTTATCTCTATATGATTTCATAATTAATTAGTTTTTAGATTTTTGTGGAGTGGACACGCTGTTGGGAATTGGAAAAGAATGGTTTTTGGTGGGGGTGGGGGGGGGGGGGGGGGGAAATTGAGTAAAAACAATTTAGTGAATTAGGAAAAGGAGCAAACATTTTAAGGAATTAGGGGACAAATGGAAAAAATTAAGGGGTTTGGGTAAATCATACCCCCCCCCCCCCAATTTTACACAATCCAGTTAATTATACATGCAGGGAGACCTAATATACATGCATTATTATCCAAAGAACCTACATTGTATTTTTTACATATTACACAGATATTTTCAGTTCATGAACCATGTACCGTTCCCTCTTATATTTCCTGTATATTTTATATTAAAAACTCTATATTTGAAAATTCCATACTATTGATATATTTAATTGTATTGATATTGTATTATTCAAAGGACAAGGGGCGTTAAGGGTTGTATTTGGCCTAGAATATCGTCAAAAATAAAAACCTAAGCAGGAAAAAAGATATACATATTTGTAAAAATAAACTTCTGAGTACCTAATTTGACAAAAATAAAAATTACCATATTTCTTACATTAATATATCAACAAACCATCACCAAAATGACACAATGTCATAAAAAAAAAGTTTTTGTTAATGATTTTGGCCAATTTTGATTGCATAAACTTTTGAACAGAAAATTGTCTTTACATCCAAGAAACAACTTTATGTAGTAGGATAGTATACATCTCCTATATTATTTCTTTGTTTCTCGAATGCGCACAATGTTTTCTCAAGCCAAATAGTCAGTATGCACGGAAAACTGCTAAAAATCAGCTAATTTCACTGAGATATTTGTTCAATGAAGCACTGTTATGACATCACTTTACTGGAAATTAAGCTGAATTGAGTTATTTTTCAAGAATCTTATATATGTTACCAACTCCAGGTTAATTTTGAATCCATTCCTCAAATGTTCGTATTTTTTATTTATTTTTTTTTTTTTATATAAAACGGGCCTTATAAAAACCCCTGCTTCTTTAATTTAATCACATATGTCATTCATAGTCTAACTGCATTTTTATGACCCCGACTGCCCGGCAAAAATTATCGTTAGCGCTCTCAATTCTACATTTCTCAACGAATTAGATTTATTTGGAAGGTGTATATGGGCAATACCTTGGTCGATTTCGAAAGGAGCGCTATCGGATAATTTTTGTGGGAGTGACTGTCCTTGACTTGGTTTTTTTCCCTATCAATTTCTTGTTTTCTTGTTAGTGCTCTCAATTCTACATTTCTCAAAGGATTTCAACTAAATTTAGATGGAAGGTGTACATGGGCAATACCTTGATCAAGTAAGTTCGAAGACAAGCGCTATCGGATTATTTTGGTTGGAGTAACTGCCCTTGACATAGATTTTCCCTAGCCCTCTCAATTCTACATTTTTTATCCATTTTAATTAAGTTTATGTGGAAGTTTTATATTGACAATGCCTTATAAGTTACTTGAAATATTGTTCTGTTCTCTGCTCCAGTATTTATGCAGAGGGGCCCTTTGTGATGATCCCATCACAGTATTCTACCATGTGTCTTTTTTTACACTGCAAGTGGTTTTTCGGGAATTTATCAAATATTTCTTTAAAATGAAAGTAAAAAGTATTACAATACCTTTTGTTTCTGATAGTCGTAGTGAATTATTGTTTTTTCCACTGCTGAATTGTCCCAAATATTTTACGAGTGCTGATTTTCCAATTTGTGTATGCATTTCGCTGATCTTTGCATCATATATATGACGTCACCACAAGCAAATGTGCCAGGGGGGGGGGGGGGGGGGGCACCTTGTCAAAAAGTTGACAGGTGCACGGGTTCTTCAAGCACATTTCAACGCCGACCCCTTTCCAGACAAAATTTTACCATTTACACAATCTGTGTCTAAAATAATACCCTTTATCTGACATGTGAACATGTACATGTATTTGAATTTTAATTTGCTCAGATTAAATTTAATTCACCTTAAAATGGTTGTTTTTTAATATAATGAATAACAATTCCAAGAATGAGAAAAAGAAAAAGATAGAAATCTTCTATTACATGTGGAAATAAAAACAAGCTTTCAACTCACTTTTTATGAAAAATAAGGGCAATTTTAGGGATATATTTTATGAAATATAAGGCAATTTGTAGGGCTTTATTAGGAATTTTTCCCAACAATTAGGGTAAAAAAGCACAACTTGCCTACAAAAATCATAATTACCAATGCAATAATTAGATCTTTACCAGAGGTTACAGGGTCATAGTCATCAACATATCAAGTAAATGCTGACTGTTTGCATTTATGACTGCAGCCAATCTCTAGTAGATCTTTATGTCAGTATCTGAAAGTACTAAAACTACTATTGGTTTACAATAATATAGGTCATTAATGACATTTTACTACAAAAAAATGTTATAAGAAAGGAAGAATTCATCATGTTTTCAAAAAGTAGGAATCTTGATAGAAATGTAGGCCAGTTTTAGGATTGAACTAAAAAATTAGGAAAATAAGGGGTGTCCAAAAAAAGGAGGGAAATACGGGACCGGTTGAAAGCCAGAAACACAGATGCAGCTCTAATCTTGTTAATTGGCAGTAATACTGTAAGAACATCATTGATAAGAAGCTGTCAACAGATCAGTGGATACTCATAGGATTTATCTTCATGTCAATGCAATAAACCAATTAAACGGGCAATTAAGTTGTTAACAAGTGATTATCTATAAGTCAATCCCGCTGAGGTTGTTTCCTTCAAATTATAACCCCGTTCCAGATGTTCTTGACATATAACCCCATTACAAATAGTCAGATATTACCACTTTATAGAAAAGAGAAAAAAGTATATACCCCTTTACAGTAGTTTTTTTTGTGTGAAAAATTCATCCCCCTTTTGTCAGAACATACCGTAGAGGTAGCACCTCAGTTATAGTATGTGACCCCCTCCCCCCCCCACCCCAGGCAAATGTGACATTGCAGAATATGTGCAAGTTTTTTTTTTATCAAGAATTCTGAGATCGATTGCCGAAGTATGTTCGTTTATTACCTTTCTAACCTTATGTAACATATAACAAGTATGAATTCCTACTAAAATAACGACTATATAAAAACTTTATATTAGGTCACACCAAAATGATCTTTAGTTCTTTGGATTTTGCCGCTCCTATATTTTGAATATATAGATTTAAATGAAAAAAAAAATTCCCGCCTCATTTTGCAGAAATCCTAAAAATTCGCTTTTCAAGAAATTTTAAAAATAAAAAGTGTTTACCCGCCCCTAAAATTTGTAAAAATTTTGATTTTTTTGCAATATTTTATTGTAAAATTGTTTTTACCGCACATTAAATTTGATCTTCGCCCGAAAAAAAAACGAAGTTTTCAAGAAAATAAATTATTAAAATTTCGATCGCTTGGACCTATTTTTGCCATCCAAAAATCCGAAGAACGAAAAATTAATTTGGTTTGCCCTTACATAGAAAATATTTCTGAGCCTTACAAGGAAGATTCATTATAGTAATAATGAACTTTATTGTAAATTATACCCATGGGGGTTAAACAATATAACATAGAATGAACAATAACTAACAAATACATACAGATAAGATATAGTCTTGAAAAAGTAACTAATTAACTAAATTTGACCGACGTGAACCCTATTTTCGCAGTTCCAATGACCGCTTTATAAAGTCACAAACAATTGGTAAAAGTTCGTTTTTTGGATTAAGAATATCAAAAAATTGTGATACTTCGTCTCCCGATAGAAAATTTTTGATTTGTTTTAACCATCTTTTCAAAGAGATTAGCTCTTAACTGATTATTGGAATTACAATGCAAGAAAAAACGGTATTCATCATCTAACCCATTGCAAAGTCTGCCAATTTCGCTATTGGGAGAGTGATCACTGATTCGAAATTTTGTAATAAGCTGTCTAAATGTAAAACTTTTTTTCCTTTTTCAAGTACTCTTCTAATTTTAAAGTTTTTTTTTAAGTTTACTGTATAAATATAACATGGAACTATTGTTTATTTTTGAGAGTTTAGGCAATGTTAATTTTTCATATTTCTGATTAATAATTTATTTGAATTAATCTTTCACACCCTTTTTAATCCTAAAAAATGGCTTATCCCAGTTGGAATAATCAAATATGTCTAAATCAAATTCTCTAAAAATGTGGGAGGCAACAGTGTACCATGTATGCATACCTGCATCGCTCACAATTTAAGATTAAAAGCTTCCTTCAATATTTGTTTTATGTTTGTTTAGTTGGGGTTTTACGCCGTTTTCAGCACATTTGGCTATTTCGCGGCGGCCAGTTTTATTGGTGGAGGCAGCCGGAGTACCCGGAGAGAACCACCGACCTTCGGTAGGAAAATTGGCAATCCTTGTCAATTAAGATTGGAGTCGAACACACCCCACCACACGTGAGATTCGCACTCACAACCGCATCCTTTACAGGCTAGTGATCAGTAGTAGTCATGACCAACTACCTAGATCACTCGGCCATCCGCTTCCTTTAATAAGGGTTGATATTATCAGTATTCAATCTACAAAAGTACACCAATAGCTGTGTTTTAAAAACGAACGAATTGGAAGTCTTCCAACTTCACACTTGGCACCTAAATTGCTAGCAATTTTCTTGATACCAAGAATTGTTTTACAATATCTATTGTGTATCTTTTCAAAATTTGTTTTTCTTCTAATGATAGTATATCACAAATAGTACCATTTCTGGCAGCACGTTCAGCTAACCTCATAATAGGATTATATTCCTCAGCATACCAAATTTCACAATTGTATAACAAAACGGGTCGAATTAAAATATCAAACAATTTACAAGCCAATTCAACAAGTATATTTTGAAAATTTAAAAAGGGACTTTTAAATGCAAAAATAGCTTTTAAACCTTTCTCAGAAACTTCTTGAATCGACTGTTTAAAGCTCGCCTTAAAATTAGCAATATTGCCTATAAGAAATTGTAATCTCTTGTTTCTAGTAGAGTTTGTCCTTTGTAAAATAATGACGGTGTAGAAGTAGAATTATTTTGAAAAACCATAACTTTTGTCTTCCCACTATTAACAGTTAACTGCCATTTAGGGCAGTGTGTCTCAAGTTTATTTAATGTTTCTTGTAGTCCACTATGAGATCTAGACAGAATCACTAGATCATCTGCAAAGCTTAGACTTGAAATAAACGATTTTTCAAGAACCAATGATTCACGTGAATTATCGAATATATAATGTAAATCGTTAATAAAATAGTTAAATAGTGTGTGATTAAATCAATCACCTTGTTTGACACCCCCCCCCCCCCCTTCTTTCCCCCTGTCTAGACTTATTAAACTATACACATTACAAATAACCTGAAACAATTTGATGCCTATACCGTTACTCATAAGATTGTATAATAAACCATTATGCCATAGAGAGTCAAAAGCTTTCTTGCGATCCATAAACATACATAAATGTTCTGCTTGTTTTTGTGAAGATATTTGGTTATTACGGATTTCAAGATGAAGATACTATCTGATGTCCTATGGTTAATTCTGAATCCAAATTGTTGATTTGAAAATTTATTTTCATACAAAGAATTTATTCTATTATTAAGCAATGAGGTAAATAATTTAGCCAAACAGTTCTGTAGGGAAATTCCTCTGTAATTATTCAAATCATTGCGATCACCAGACTTACACATTAGAATTGTGAAAGATTTCCTCCATCTCTCTGGATATTTACCGAATTCTAATATCAAATTAAACAATGTAGTAATTGATTTACATGTAAAAATACTACTATATTTTATTATTTCGTTTGAGATCAAATCAGGACCTGCACGCTTTCCACATTTCAACTTTTTTTATAAGACTGTTTACTTCACTTATGCTGACAGGTTTATCCGTGACACAATTTTCATTAAGAATATCTTTATAGTTTTTTTTTTAATTTTTTCATTGAAAGACACATTGATATTTTCTGGTCGACCTTGTAACTGAAAATATTGCACCAAGGCTGAGACTAGTATAATAGTCCCAGGCCAAGGCATCAACCGGAACGTTAAAATATTTTTCTTTATCCCCTTTTATAAAAGTAATTCCAATATTCTTTTGGGTCAGATTCTTTCCGTGACAACAATTTATCAAAGATTGATTTTTTATACAAGTATTTTTTTTCTTTTAACCATTTTCTTTAAGTCTTTACATTGTTTAAAAATTTTCTGTCTTCTTCTTTGATTATATGGTTGCATTTTTAACTTAGCACCTAAATTTTTAGAGTGGTTTTAAGATCTTTGACCTCTTGGTCTGACCAAGATTTTTTTCTTATTCATCTTTCTGTGTTTGTGTGTTACTAATTTGCACGAATTCTGGGTACAATTTTCAAAAATATTTTTTAAATGATAAGTGTTTTTTTTCCCGGCCTCATCTTTTTGGAAATTTCACTTTCAAAACTATTTCATTCCGGCAGAGTTTCAGACTTATTCAAACAATTGTGTAGCTTGATTTTTGAGACCGACTCACATTTATATTAGAAATTAATACTATTTGTAGGTTTAGGACATTTTTGGAGGGTTAAAGTAAATTGGAGTTAACATGAACTGAATTTTGTGAATGATCTGACAAGTATGTCGGGCTACTAACAGAAGTAGGGAAAGCTTGAAGTCACTGAATGTATCGCGATCTCTAGAGCAGGTGCCCGTAAATCCAGATGGCGCTGTTCAACCTGACGTCACATCCAGGTAAACATGGTCGAAGTTGGAGGGAATAAATAACATATTTAAAAATCCATTGTTTGTTAGAAGTATGTTAAAGAATGAGTTGTCAATGTCATACATTTACACTTAATCAAAAACTGATTATTCTGCTATCATTTTGTGGCGATTTGGTGTAGGAAGATTTGTGAAGACAGGGAATTTGTCTAAAACAGTTTAGACTGTTGTTACATCCGAACTTACAATTTAACAATATTTGCCACAAATATATTACGACTCAAATTAACATACGCAGTGATTTTTTTATTTTTTTTTTCAAAACTACCTCCACCTTTTTGGGGGGGGGGGGGGGGAAAGTATGCGTCATTTTTTTTGAAAATTTGGAAATTTTGAATAATGAATTAATTGTATGGTCCTGTCTCATGACATTAGATTCCCATAGGCGTGTGTTTTAGGTAGGCTATTTATAATTTCGAGAATCGGGATTTCAGATAATTAGCATATATTTCCAAAGGAGTCACGTTTTTACAATTGAGCACAAAAGTTGATGGAATATGATCCCAAGACCGGAAAGAATTTTATCATTTTTTCATGATACATGTACAAGGCACCATTTCTCATCTTTGTTTAAAAGTCAAATAAAATACAGTTGAGGCCAAAAATATCGTCATACCTAAGTCGTTGTCAAAGTAGAGTGTGATGTTAATAATATTTGACAACGTGATCTATTAACCAATGGAAGTACGTTTAAAGAAAGTCAGAATGAAAGATTTATACATTAGGTGATTGAAAACCCATGCCACCACCATACTAAAACCTGAAGTTGATTCGAAGTTAGACAAGTCATAACAGGTCATCATTGAAAACCACTTGAATTGCAAACACCATGTTGATTCCAATGTCCGGATCTCAAAACGCTTTCACAATATCAAAAAATAACATTGCGAATAGAAACACGATATTCACGTACATTTACTACTGAGACTATCACCAATGGGAGATATTTTGGCACAACAGGTGAAAGCAGTGCTAAATCTTGGGATTATATCATTGACTTCCATTATGAAAGTTAAAATTTTAAAAGCCAATTTAATCAAAATCTATATGATTTTAATAAAGAAAACTCAAAATTTACATTTCTTGAGTATCTAAATGATTTTGTATTTTGTCAGGACAGCTGACACTACACTCAGTGGCCATAAATGAGTTCAAACTTGTAAATTTTCCTATATATTACAAATTATATAAATGTTTTTACAACATTTCCCCATTAAGTCTATGTAATTTTAACATGCATAACATTTTATTTTAGTTTCATAAAATTTTATTTTAGTTAAAAAAAAATAATTTCTCCAACCAAGCCTCTCTCCACAGTTTTGATTCAAGACGCCATTGGCTCCTAGTGTAAAAATTTTAGGTGCAAATCAAATTACTGACAAACAGGTAGGAAAGTTGACATTGTTGTGAAGTCATGTGGTTATTAATCAGATCAATTTTCTCTTAACATTCAAATGAGTCCAGGACCAAAGATGGTTAAAAAATTTAATCGCCAATCTGCTAACTTTTCATGAATTACAAGCAGCCAAATGTATTTTTAAGTCGCTATGGCAACTGAAATAGGTGCCGCTTATGACTTATGAGTGTTTGAAATTTAGCAAGTTATTTCTTGATTTAGCAGGTGTGACCAAGGGAAAGGGTGTCACTTGGTATGTACATGTATGCAAACCCCCTTTACTGTAATATAAGGTGTTGGTTAGTATGTGTTATTGTTGGCTCGCCTAGGGTCACTTGTTTTTGCACAAAATGTTATGCTTTTCTTTAGAGTTGCAAAAAAGGGTACCAGGAGACTATATAAATATTGCAGATTTTTTTATAGTGCAGGAGGTAAAAAAAATTGAGGCAAAAGCAATAATATCTCAGGATTAGACATTACAACATGGCTTATGATTTGTTACTTTCATAGATCATGTTGGTGATGATACTTCCAAACTTCAGTAGAAACTGGGACATCATTTTGCCCGTGTGATGACTGTTACCTTGTAACATTAGTCAAGCTAGTAAAACAATGCAATATAAAAAAAACTATTTTTTCAGGTATGTTTGTTTGCAAGCTGTACATGTAGCTAATTGAAATACAAAGAGAAAGACCTGGTTGTGAATTCTATCATGGTAAGTAGTAATAGTAAAACCTAGGAAGTTTGTCCCCAATGTAATCAGCATCGGATTTAACAGAAACAGTCTGAAATTTGAAGGTTTCTTAATCAAGAATCATCTTCTTAAGGTAGATCATACATAATACACTGAGCATCTTTTTCGAGCATCTTGCAAATTTGTATGTAGAGGTTTCCCTAATACGTTTTGGCGATGCGCGGCGCCATGCCGTGCCCTCATTAGCGCCATGCTGCCCTCAATCGGCGCCATGCTGATTCTGCCTTCATAAATTATGAATTTAAGACATCATAAAAACATGATAATTTCCATGATCGAAAGTTGAAAGAGACCGACAAAGAACGGTCTGTCGCTAATTAATGATGGAGGAGAATCATCATTTTCTTGTTGAAAACAAAGAGCAGTGGCCATTCAGTTTAACTGTTACGTTTTATTGCACATTATTCCTCACATCTTTTACTACACTGAACCGCAAAAGAAACGTCGCACAAAATGACATGTTCACATACATTTATTTCAAAGTGACATTTATATATTTTAAATTAATTTTTACAAAATTTAATGAATGATTTACAGTCTTTTGGTTACAATGTTCACAAAAACGTCACATGTTTTCATTGCTGTGCTCCCACGTCCGTTAATAACGTGTATGTCCTCCACCTGCACCAATTACTGCGGCACATCTTCGGTACATGGAGTTGATGAGCCGATTAATAACGCCATCGGAATACGTGCCCATACTCTCTGAAATGCTTGTGAAAGTTCAGCTGCAGTTGTCGGACTTGGCTGCTCATTATTCAACCGTCTTTGAACTTCGTCCCATAAATGTTCAATAGGGTTTAAATCTGGACTCAAAGCCGGCCAATCCATAACATTAATGTTATTCTGCTGTAGGAAGTCTCTTGTGGCTCTTGCGGTATGCGCACGTGCATTGTCCTGTTGGAAAGTCTTGTTTTGATGACGTGTGAAATGGGGCTGAACATGGGGTGTCAAGACTTGGTCGATGTAACGGGCAGCTGTTACGCCATTTCCTCTGCCTGGGCCAAGGTTCTGAAAGATGACTGGACCAAGTTTAACGTTAAGGCCGATTCCACCCCATACCATGATGCTAGGTCCTCCCCACGCGTCTGTTTCCAGAATGCAGCTGTCTTCGTAACGTTCCCCGCGTCTTCTCCACACTCTGGTTCTGCCATCGGCTGTTGAAATGCAGTAACGGCTTTCGTCAGAGAAGATGATGTTACGCCATTGTCGATTTCGCCAATTCTGTCGCTGAGTGGCCCACTGAAGACGAGCTTGACGGTGTCAAGGAGTAAGAATAGGTCCTCTTGCTGGACGGCGACATCTCCTGTTTCTAGCAGCTAATCGCCGACGAACCGTATCATCACTTATGGGTCGTCCATGTGTTCCAACAGTGTTTCTGGCAGTTTCAGCAGCTGGGGTGAACCGATTCATCAAATGGTGACGAACAATGCCTCTATTCTGTCTAGGGGTAGTGACTTGGGGTCTACCACTCCGTGGACGGTCATTTGTGCTGTTTGTTGCATTGTACCGTGTCCGTAGACGTTCAATTGTTCGAACAGCACAGTTGAAGTCGTTGGCAATAACTCTGGCAGATTGCCCAGCATCCAATCGACCAATGGCCTGTTCTCTCTGTTGTGGAGTCAGACGTGGCATAGCTTCTGTTTCAACACTGATACTAACACTCTTTAATTTTCTCCGGCCTTTTATACCCATAAAGGAGCATGAATTTCACGAACATTTAAGATTTAAGAAAAATTACCGCCAAGTGTGTCCCACGAGCGGTTTTAGGTACGGTCGCTCTACGATATCAACTGAAAATTATTCAACCGAAAATTTAATTCACAGGTAATTTAATCTTACCTGGTGATGTAATCGTAATACTGATTATATAAAAATCATTAATTAATATTCATTTTGAATTTTGCTAACATTTTGAAAAAGCGACGTTTCTTTTGCGGTTCAGTATATTTTCGATATGAACGACATTCTTGCAAAAATTAAAGCCGAAACGTGAACGATCGAAGTTTTGCAGAATATTCTGGATCCGATGACTCTAAACAAAATTTGAATTCTTTGTATGTATTTTAGATATAATAGTCTTTATTTCTTGTATTTCATGTCCTATTTAGTCGAATTTCACATCATCAGTAAATGTAGTTGAAGCGTGTCGATTTGTATGTAAGGCGATTCCATTATTACATTTTGAGGGTTGTCAACTTAATTATGCGCACAATGTCCTTCGATCATTAAGTCTGCTGATTTTGAATACCATTTAATTTTATTGTGACCATTTTAATAGTTGACAGGTCTAAATATTATATAACATATAACATGTAAACGAAAGAAATTGTAAACGAGGGATACACATTTGATTATTAATACTTGTTTTGCTAACGGAATGGTTTAGTTTGAATTTTGCGAAATGTAACACGTGCTCGAGAAAACAACGACAGCAAGTTGTATAGTTTGTGAAATAAAGATCGTAAACAACTACAATTGCACACGTTCGAAGAACAAATTTAATGGATAGTGATATTTTTGAGACCTGCATAGAATACTTTAGAAAGCAGCCGGGGGAAAACCGCCGCTTATTCCATTAAATAATTAACTTTGATTAGAACAAAATTTAAATGAACTAACAATTTAAACTTTTACTGGATTTTTTTTAAGATTGTCATGTAGTCCCAGTTATTGCTGCCGTATTATATAGATATACAGTCATGGTATTCATGCAATTTATAAATTTTCATCCTTGTTTATCCATCAATTACATGCTGTTCAGTTTTTTCACATTTCCCATAAAGATGTTTTTTGTATAATTAACAAACACATACAATAAAATCCTCTTACACACTATTTTTCCTGACCAGGATGAATGAAAATGGTATTAATTGCCCTATGTTTATCCCATTTATAAATAAAAAACAAAGCTAAAAATGTAAAATATTTTATTTGTCAATATGCAAAGAATATATTTCCAGGAAGGGAAATTGAACCTGTTGCAAGTAATACAGAGTATCTGTTTTACATGGAAAACCTACAAACACTCTAATGCATTAGACACATACAAAACGTGTATAAAAATGACAGATAACATGCGATATGGGTGCCAATATAGATGACTAAGTTAACTATGAATGTGCCTCCGAAACAAAAGTTTCCGCATAAAAGTGCCCCTAGACTGACATTTTACCATGCCTTACCTAATTCCTGGGGAAAACACTATGTATGTAAATATATATTTTCAACGAGCAATTAGTATTTGATATAAAATGTAAAAATTATATCTTAAGTTTATTTAACCCTTTCGCTGACGAGTCCCGGTTTACCAGGATTCTCACATAGGTTTTATATTTCCCGCTCTTGGAGCAAACTTTAAGAGTTATCTTTCTTATATTTTAAACCTGGATAAAGTTAAAACAATGGCGGATCTTTTACATAAAAAAGACCAAACTTTGAGGATTTTATGGGATTTTAGACTTAGGAAAATAAATTTTAGAAATTTTTTGGCAAGATTAGACACCAGGAAGGTATGTATTTCGTATAAAATGTGCTGAATTTGTAAAAATTGATTGGAAGTTTATTTCTTGAAATAGTTTTTATAAATTTTAGTGGCAAAATTTCATATTTAGAGCAATTTTAATGATATTTGAAGAATTTCAACATATCCAGCCACGGAAACCCCTGTTTGCTACTGAATCTTTGTGTATTCATTCAAAACTAAAAAGATAGCGAAGAGAACATATTTTATAAACATTTTTATTTAGACCCAAAATTAATGCTCTAAAGCATAAACAAAGAAGTAACCAATCAAGTCTGCCATCTTGTCAGAGAAGCCATCGTGCAAGGGTTACTTCCTATGGGGACTCCATCGGTGAAAGGGTTAAATAAAAAAAAATGGACAAAAATGCATAAATAGCAAAATTACAAAATTTTATTCTAAAAAGAACCATTTTGAGGGGAGATGATTGGCAGAAATTTGTTCTAATGAAATGTAAAGGAAATTTTAGTTTTTGGAAATAGCAAGAAAAAGTGAACGGTGACCAAAGTTTTTCTTTTCAGAATATGAAAGCATGTCAGATTAGTGTTCTTTTCACAATTTTATAAAAATTCTATATCTCGATTTTTTTATTGTACGAGAAATTTTGATTTTCCCTATATAATCTATATAAAATTTACGAACATTAAGGCTCAATTATCTCAAAATCAAAAACGGTGACCTATGTTTTTTTGAATTGAAAATTCAAAGTATATCCATCCAACATCCTGCCTGGAAAAAATTAGGAAAATCTATCTGCCAGAAATATTAGTATTGATCTACCTTAAATATTTAACAAAATTGCAGAAAATTAGAGACTTATTTGAAACAGGATTATGATAGATTAGAGATTTTTTTTTTTTGTTGATGGCAACTCTGGTTGTTGTCTATCAAAACAAATCATTTAAAAATTGTGAATGATAGTTGCTACGAGCTTTGAGCAATATTGTCCTGTTTTTCAGTCTTATATAATTTACTGAATGCTTTTATACCCTCCTGAGAGGTTGGTATGTACAAAAAAATGTACAGGAATTGTCCATTCTTCCACCTGGCTGTATCTTGTCCATCTTGTATTCTCCAAACCTCCTAAAGCTGTCTGACATAATTCAGTGAAACTTGCTTTGAAAAGTAGAACACCCTTTGAAGAGCTGACATTTGAAGTAATCTGTTGTAGGTATTTTGAACTGGATTTTCTGGTGTAGATAATCTGGTTGTTAGCTAGTTTGCTGGATTATACATGTACTTCCAAACACAAACACCGGGGCTCTAAATTGTGGCTAATTTAACTTAAGATCCTTTTGGAACCTTGTACATGTAATTCTTTACAAGTCGACAAATTGGGGATTAAAGTTTTAGCTTTGGTGACCTATGAAATTCGAGTATTAGTCCATCTTTGACTTTAGTCCCATATGTGTTTTATTGTTAAGAGAAAAATTATCATGTCATACACGTGAATGACACAGGATGTTTAAATTTAGTCTTTTCAAAAAGTGTATTATCTGTTTTTAGGTAATTGGCATATAAAACTTTTACTCTTAGGAATCAATGGCTCCTTGAACCAAAACTACACAGAGGCCTGGTTAACAAATGGGTATGTGTTATTGAGTCAACATCTCAAATAACACATCACAATTGATTGAAGAATCTAATGTAGATATTTTCATGTTGCCTAATCAAATGATATGATTACTAAGGCCCAAAAAAAATATTTGTGTTTCCTATTACATCAGGTCGGCTTTTTTTTTTTTTTTTTTTTGAGGCAGGGAAGGGTAAATAGATTTAACATTAATATGTCAAATATTTGAAGTTGCATGTAACTATAGTAGAAATTTTGGAATGAAGTAAATGTTTTTGAAGTCCGTTTTTATTTTGAAAGTTGATGGAAATAAAAATGTCACATTTAATATATAACATTTTATTCGCTCTATAACAGGAAGCAATGCCATAGCGTTCGCGTATGTACACGAGCAAATGCCAAGCGGGATAACGGTAATACGTGCCATCTCGTCCAGACACCGGTAAATGCATGCGGTTTTATTTGTCTTAACGACTTTGTCATCACATGTCAATAAAAATTAACGGTAGCACGTGTCCACTTGCAAAAATCTCGGATACCGATACATGTAAAAATCAATAATCAGATAACACCTGATCATGCTGTTTGTCAATTACCAATTATCAGCTTGTTACGATGTACAACTGGGGTTCCATAAGGGTTTTTTTTGACAGAACTGTCAAGGGGCAAAAAGGGCGGCAATTTTTTTATTATTTTTGCACAAAGGGCAGAAGGGCGGCAGGTAAAGGCGGCAGGGCGGGCCCCCCTTCTAAAACAAGCTATGGGAATCCCTAGTCAATTTGACATACAACATACAAGTATGGTTTCCATTCCACTCACAGAATGTTCTGTGGTCTGAAACCGATACTGATAGCAACATGAATCCAAACGATCTCGGATCCTCTGGATTGGTTTAATAGCAGATCCTGTTCTGTATGGGCAGTTTCAAAAAAAATGGTACCAAAACTTTTAAAAAAAGTCAAAATTAAAGCTGTTTTAATTCCATTTTTATTTATCACATTTCATTGCATATATGTTCTAGTTACTAAATCCAGCTGGAATAGGCAAATAATTGAAACATATTTTTTTTAGATCATTTTGTTGAATGCCAATGAACACAAAAATCATTAGAAAACACATATATTACATAGTTGTCATTCTCCAATTTTTACTCACAAATTATATGATTTTTTATTCCCAAATGATAACAGAAACATGAATCTTCATAATTTTGCCTTGGAAATGATTTAAAAATGTACTTCTTTTGAAATAAATAATTTTTGAGCATTTTCTAAGACTTAATTTCTCATCTTGGCTTCTATAAGTTTTTATACTGCTAAAAAATTGAAATCCAGATAAGTAAAAATGCATTTTTTAAAAAAAAGTATGAATCGGGAACGTATAACTGCAAAAATTTTGTCAATCGGTCAAATAGTAATAGAATAATTGATATTTAAAATATAGTCTTATTTTAGCAACATTTGTTGCACTCCTGACACAAATATTACACTACACTAAAGTAGGGAATTAGCAACTATAGATTGTTCTATTTGCAAAATGCAATTATTTGAAAGTAGAAATAGCATTTTTCTTTGATTTTAATTTCATAGATAATCATTTTTTTACACAATCTGTGTTTTTTATTCAGTTTTTCTGACATTTTCTCTAATTTTGGTATATACTAAATCATTTGTAAGCATAAAAAATTGTTGCAGAATAAAGAAAGATCATTTATTTTCATTGTGAAGATTTGGGGAACTGGACTCAAGAAGTTTCAGACCCTTATAAAGCTTTTTTCTAAATAAAACTGATGAATAAAAAGGTTCTAATTTTATCTGTTGCACTCCTGACACTGAAATTTCAATTTAAAAAAAACAATGAGAATTAAACTATTGTTAAATACAACTGAAATGCATTATCATATAGTAGTAATATGAGTATTATGCTTCATAATTAAGCCAATAAATATATTATTTTGAATAAAATGTGAAAATATTTAAATGATTTGCATCATTTTTTCTAATTCATTACTACACAAAGAAGATAATTATCACATAAAATAAGTCTCAAAAGCATATAATCATGCTTAGTTAACAGATACAATATATTGGAAACTCTTTGATTTGATTTTTTGACTCATTGAAACATTTCAAACTTAAAATTGCTGATTAAGAAAAACAACTATATTTATTGGTATTTGTTGCACTCCTGACACTTGAGTATTCATTGTTAAAAACGTAAAACAATAGACTATTTAAAAAAAAACAAGTAAAATGGATAATCATATATTAGAATTTGAGTATAATGCTTCATAATTAAGCCAATAAATATATGATTTTGAATAAAATGGGAAAAAAATAAGAGATTTGCATCATTTTTCTAATTCACTACTGCATAAACAAGATAATTATCAAATAAAATAAGTCTCAAAAGCATATAATCATGCTTAGTTAACAGATACAATATAATAGAAACACTTAGATTTGATTTTTAGACTCATTGAAACATTTCAAACCTAAAGTTGCTGATTTAGAAAGACAACAAAATTTATTGATATTTGTTGCACTCCTGACACCTGAGTATTTGTTGTTCAAAAACATAAAAAAAATAAACTATCATAAAATACAACTGAATACATTATCATATAACAGCGATATGAGTATTATGCTTCATAATTAAGCCAATAAATATATCATTTTGAATAAAATGTGAAAATATTTGAATGATTTGTATTATTTTTCTAATTCATCACTACATAAACAAGAGAATTGTCACATAAAATAAGTCCCAAAAGCACATAACCATGCTTAATTAACAGATAATATATTATAAACATCTTATTCAGCATTTTTGTCAATTTAAAAACATACTATTACTTGTAACTTCCTGTTACATAACTAATTAAAAAAAAATGATGAGTTGTTGCACTCCTGACATCAACTTTGAATTGAAAATTTTCTCTTGCTTATGTACCGGTAAGCGACAAACATTTAACAAAAAAATTCTGAACAAGAAATACAACTAAGTGTTAGATGTCTATAGTTTCTTTGTAAAATCAGAAATCTCTGACTTCAGAAACTGTAGTTTAAGACCATGTTGCACTCCTGACAATTCACAGTGCCTATATATATGTGGCAACCATTGTATAATCATTACTTCCTGGATTCATTTGGGGTATTTTTTATGAAGGTAATGTATTGAAGGTTAGTTTGAGTTAGTATTTGCTGTTAGAAAATATAGAAACAATCAAGTATTAATTTTTTAGTCAAAATCCTTGATTTTTTTTGTTGCACTCCTGACAGGCACCATTTATATTTCAACTAAAAAATCTACACGAAACCATCATTGCAATATTCAATCATATGCATCTAAACAAGGCCAATATATGCAAGATATCGAAAAAATAACATTTAACAGTGCATCTTATGAATTGAAATTTCGCTGGCCTTTTAAAAATTCATGATTTTTAAAAGTGTCACAAAAAAGCGTTGCACTCCTGACAATTTCGGCATCTATTTTTTTAATAACTTTTTTATTTTTAGAGATATTCACAAGATATTTTGCACAATTAAACTTCATACCTTTACACATATTTTGAAACATAAACAATTAAAACATATTCAAAAGGCTTTGTTGTAGGGCACTGAAAGTGCAGCCACCCTGCCGGTACCATTTTTTTTGAAACTGCCCGTATGTGACAACACGACCTTCATGTTACTCCTGTTAAATATGTATAGATATGGCAACATTTGTGGTGAAGCAATCGTTATTGCAACAAGGTTGAAGTTTATAAACTGCTGGCCGCCAGCAGGTGGGCCGACATGATTTTTTTTATAAATGTAAAACCCCACACGTCGACGGAACGGATCAATTTTTTTCCGGACGTTAAAAACTTTTCAAAATCGTGAAAAAATTGTTAGGGTTGGCAAAACGTCTGCAAAAAATAGGGTCTTTCAGGTAACTGGAAACACACATATATTTTTTTGGCCTCACAGCTCAGGTTGTGTGTTAAACACCATACATGTATAATATAACAAGTATTTTCATGAACCAACTGTTTTCCTAGTATTGCTATAATAGATACCATTATTAGTGTGCAAGATGTACATATTTCATTGATTTTTAAAAGAATCATCATTTGTGTTCAAGACTTAAAACGAAAAAATAATCAAAAACACTGAAGTGTAAATTAAAAAATTGGCAAAATGACCAAATGTGTAAAATTAAAATCATCTAAGGACAGAAGTTAGATAACCATTTAATGGTCCTTTAATTACAACTGATGATTAATTACAAGTGACAACAACTGATATCGGTTAAAGGTGTTAAATTTTGTTTTGATGGTAAGCGACAATTACAACAACCACAAATTTTCAATATGTGGGAAAATTTAACATCAATAGGATCTCAGGGATTACAATGGGATCTTGCTCACGAGGTGCTAATATGTCCCAGGGAGAACACTGAATTTGTAAGAACATCAGTTTTGGTCGTACACATGTACATTAACAGTGGAAGTATTATATCATGGTCAATTCAGTCAAGGAAACTGCAATGATAATGCAAAAAATATATTTCAGTCAGATAAAAGAAAATTTTTCGTCCATCTGGTGCAGTTGGTTAGACCTTAATTTCAATTTGTACCTGCTAAATGGTATTAAAGCTAATAAAATGGGCTTTAAATTTTGAAATGTTTCAGTAATAATCTATTAATTTGATATTTCATTTAAAAAGATGTGATGTAGATAGTTTTGCATCAGTCTACTTGATACAAGTTTACATGATGTTTTTAGAAGCCTTTATCCAATCTTTCCAATAGCATCAATTCATAATTCTGGATTTTCCCTAGATATTAATGTAACAAATTTAAAAATCAATAGAGTAAGCTGTTTTCTTAAGTACTCAGTGATGAGTCATTCTGTGTTTCTGTTAATGTCTGCAGGTGATATATATTGGTAAATATTGATTTTTCTCTATCATGGAATATTTTTTCATTGGATAGAGCTCGGATTGTTTGTCTATACTGCAGGAAATTAAAACTTGGGAAAATTAGCATTCTGTATAGGGAAAAGGAAACTATAGTGATCATGTCGAGATGACACAGATGTATAGTCTAGTTTCAGAAATACTGAGTGTGGTAATCAAGGTTGGATTTTTCTAGCCATGGTTAATCAGTACTAGCCGGGGATGGGGGCGGGGGGATGCTCGGTGGCCGAGTGGTCTGGGTTTGTTCATCATGACTACTAATGATCACTAGCCTGTCAACACTGAGGTTGTGAGTTTGAAGTTCGACTTCAATCTAAATTGAGAAGGATTGCCAATTTTCCTACCAAAGGTCGTGGTTCTCTCTGGGTACTCCGGCTTCCTCCACCAATAAAGACTGGTTGTGGCGAAATAGCCAAATGTGCTGAAAATGGCATAAAACCCCAACTAAACAAACAAACCAGCCCAGGGCATTCAGAACTGAAAATTCTCTAGCATGGGACGTCAATGTACTAGTCTAGAACTTGAAGTGTACAAAAGTTTATCAGACTGGGTATAACTATAAGCAGTTATTGAGTAGTGTTATCCCTCTTGCAGAGATTTTTTGCCATCCTAAAATGGCACTAATCGATTCAGAAATTGTAAATGAAAATTCATTGACCAGACTTGCTTTATGATAGCCTGTCTGATCACTGATATTTTCAACCCCTGATTAATTTACTATCATACATGTCATATAGAAAAATATTTTTGTAATATTAAAAAAAGAAGCTCTAAGTGTTTAGAATGGATTTTGAACTGATAATGCATTGTAATGAATATCACATTTTATTGAATGCTTAAATTCATTCTCTTGATGCACAAACAAAAAAAAATAAAATCTAATGAACCACAGTAGATTGACGAGTCTATAATATGCCCAAAATTGGTAAGAAGAAATTGTTTGTCAGTTTCAATATGATCCAGTTGCAGTAAAAATTTAATGTTAAAATACTTTGCTAATTTCGGTTAAAATTTTGGCTAGGGTGCCGGCCTACATCAAGAAGTAACATGTAGTTTAAAGCTATGGCAATATAGAAATAATTTTTCTCCTAACTAAAAAAAGTGGACAGCAACCAATGTTACTGACAGTGAACTACTAAAGACACTTTCCCAGAGTAATCTTCCTGATAATATCTGAGGACACCCTCTTTATAATATGATATGATTTTTTTAGCCTCATTACTATAAAAATCACAATGATATATCTTTACATCGACACTTGTGTGATTTGGGGTTTGATTTATATCATGATATTATTAGTAATTCTATCCAAATCAGTGAAATTCCAGTAGTTATCATAAGCAACCAGGGCATGTTCTAATGCATGTATTGATCAGTTCTACTTTATTATTGTTCAATAAGTTACAGAAAATTGATTTAGTGCTGTTAATGTTACGTTTGGGAATTTTTCTGAAGGTTAAAATTTTTGGTGATAATCTGTTTTGAATGACATTAATGCGTGTTAGGTGTGTAATCTTACAGCCGAATTTGAGGACTTTTTCATGTATTTACTTAAGTGAGTCATATTCATAATTGTGGAAGAATTTAAAGAAAAAAGTGACTACTAATGATCACTAGCCTGTCAACGCTGGGGTTGTGAGTTCGAATCTCACCTGTGGCGGGGTGTGTTCGACTCCGATCTTAATTGACAAGGATTGCCAATTTTCCTACCGAAGGTTGGTGGTTCTCTCCGGGTACTCCGGCTTCCTCCACCAATAAAAACTGGCCGCTGCGAAATGGCCAAATGTGCTGAAAACGGCGTTAAACCCCAACTAAATAAAATAAAGAAAAAAGTGAAAAATTCAATGTAAACGTACTCTACTTCAATTTTGTATCTGTCGTCACTTCTTCTCCACTGAAACCACTAGACTAGAGAGAACCAAACTAACGTTGAATGATCTGTGGATATTAACCTTATAATTTAATGCCTCTGTTCTCCAGAATTTCAACCATTATTTTGTGTCATTACTAAATGAAGAGAAATTAGCAAAAGATTTATAAAAATCTTGTCTGAAACCAGCTGCAAGTTCAGACCAAACTTTGGTGGAAAGGCTCTTAAGTAATATCCTTTTAAAATGTGTTCCATTTTACTGAAAATTGAAAATCAGTCAAAAAATATTTTAAAATTTTTCCCTGGGAAACTTGGGGCCAATTTGGGACCAAAATTTGATGGAAGTCTTTAGGTGGTCTCCTATTAAAAAAAGGTGTCCAGTTTGGTTGTCACTACAAAAAACAGAACAAAATATGCTTACAAATAATTAAGAATATGTTGAGCTAAATGAGACCATGCAAACTTAACCATCCTTAAGTGTTACATTTTCAAAATATCAGTTTGTGTAAGAGATATAGTAAAAGGCCCATTCCCAACGAGTAATATATTCAGATTGATGCAGAATTCCCAAAATTATCAACTGATTAAAAGGTTTTATTCCCAAGAGACCTGATTTTTGCAAAACTTTCTTAATGATATTTTTAGGATCCTTTTTTCCATCATGTCCATGTAACTGATAAACTCATGGAATAAATTTACAATTACAAAGAAGAGTGATGCATAGCTTAGTTTCAGCTCAGAACAATAAGTGTACATTCCAATTTCAGGTTTCAAAACCATGGCATCATCTTTCGATGAGCTACTGAGACAAGTAGAAAATTTACGAAGTGAAAACTCACAGCTCAGACAAGAATTACAAGACAATTCATCAAATTTGACAGAACTTGAAAATGAAGCTACGGAAATGAAACCGCCCACTGCAGCCACCAAAATGGATGATGAAGATGTAAGCTTTAATGAGTTCGATGAAGAAGGAATCCATGTTTTCGTTCAGGGAGGAGGAGGAGAAAGCCGAGACACAAATCCAAATGGTGAGTGTTTTTTGTAGTTTTTTGTAGTTTTTTATTTTATTATTATTATTTTGTTATATTAATTACAAAAAATGTGTAACATTATTTTATATTGTATACATATAATCTATAATATGTCAACCTTCCTCGGTGGTCTGTGTTAGCGTGCTCGTCTGGAGTGCGGAAGGTCGTGGGTTCTATCCCAAGCCGGGTCAAACCAAAAACATTAAAATTGATATTTGCTGCTTCCCCACCAAGCACACAGCATCTACTCTAGGAGTAAGAGCAAAGGACTGATCGGCTTACCTTCTGAGCAAGCACGTTGAAAATCTATCTTAGCAGGGATCATATTCATATCATATCAACATGTTCTCATCCTGATATGCGCCTAATGTTTGCCACCAGACTTTAAACAATAATTCATCTATAACATGTCACAGTTAAAAGTCTGGATTTTTTTAACACGTAAGCTGCATTGATACATGGTCTTCACTTGAGGAATATTTTTTTTAGGAGCTGTTTATTTCTTTTATGTTGTTAAAATTTATGTATTTTGAGGTAAAGTTTTATTCAAGATATTTTATGTTGAAGTACTTCTCATAATTTTCATGTGAACCATCAGAATCTAGGTACATTTTCTGCACTCATGAATTGCTTATAACTTATCCATATTTTAAGGCTGCTTCCAGAATTCTGTCATGCCCATTCTGAATATAGTTTTAAGATGCAAAGAATTAATTTACTGCAAAGAATTTTAAAGATCATTGCTTTTCAACCTCCCATGTTAGGATTTTGTATCCACAATCGTTCCTACAAACCTCTGACAACATTCATTCATATTTTAGGGGTCAGAAATGAAAATTTTCATTGGTTGCTTCTCAAGGTCTAAAAAAATCTGTTTGCTTCGTAGGTAGAATTTTTTAGGTCACAGTTCACCAGGTGCTGATATGTTCGACCTGCTAAATATGAATGAGTGTTCTCAGGGTTTTGTAGGAATGTGTTAATATTTCTTTGCTATAAAGAAGTAAAATGTGTAACATTATTTACTTATTTGACAAAAAACTTTTAGAACAGAACACTTTGATTCAAATTGTAGAATTATTTTATACATACTTGCTGATATAAATCATTGATTGGGGCATTTGGCAAATATATTAAAAAAAATATACATATAATCTATTACAAAAAGATTATTAAACATAAAAAAAAAACACATATATTTTTAATATTTGGTCATCTTTTCTGTAATCTTAAAAAAAATATTTACATCTGGATTAAAAAACTTAAGCACTTACACAAATAAGAAGGTCAGGCATGTGTTAAATATTTATTAAAAGATCTTTAACCAATGATCTGATCACCCTCTAATTGATTATCAGTCATCCCATTGATCTTTGGTGATTGGATTTTTATCATGTAACTTATCAATTTATAAGGAGAAGTTAATCCTCAGATAAGGACCTGGGGGCCTCTGATGGGGTAAAGCTGACTTGGGGGAAAGTGTTGTTTAGTGAAAAAAAGTGCACATTTAACAGAAATAAGTTTCCTCAAATAATCAGGATTAATACTTGTATACATGCATACTTTTATTTGGCCTAACTAATAGTCTAGATACCAAAATATCTGAAACACAAATTATCTGCAGTGACTAAAGTATTTTTACAGCCAAAGTGTTAGATACATAATAAGTTCTGCTTGTTATTGCTCCTTTGACATTTTTTCCTCTTTCAAAAGTATTGTTGATTTTGGTATGTGAAACTGATGACGGTTAATTTGTCCTGTTAACATATGATATATATATATATAGTTTCAAGCTAAGCTTCTTCTGTCTTTAGTTCTAATAACATAAACTCTTCTGGTATCCAAGTTTATACCTGACATTATAAAATTTTAAATTTGCACTTAACATCTTCATTGTTACAATATACAAGTAAATGGATGACATCAGATATACTCGTGTTTGGGAGACTGCCCAGACCTGATTACAACTGAATTGAATTCAATAATTGTTGATAATTTGAATTATTTATTATTATTTATAAAAATATTCAGATGATATCACTTTTTTCTCCTGCAAATTTGTAAAACATACATGTATCATTTTTTGGCATTGAATACATTATTGTGTTTAAATCAAATGTTCCTCAAGCTGTCCTCAGGCAATTTCTAATACATATACCGGTACAGTGTACATATTAAACTATGTTCTTTATTGAATCACTTCTAATCAGTTTCAGATGTTAAATGTGATGTTATTTTGTTTCATTCTTATTTTTTGTTAAGTATGATTGATATACCCCCAAGGGCCTTTAATTAGGAAATAAAAGAATTTGAATATTGAATATTTATTCCCCCCTTTTGTACCCTTCAGAGTACTATTTGATCTTGTACTTGAAAGAACATCAAAGGTGAAAGTAGGTGAACCCATTTTGATGTCACCTTGTTTTTCAATTGTTGATATATAAAAATGTAAACAGGAGTTTTTAACTGACTGACAGTTCATGTATAAAGAATATGTTTTATGGAATTAGAACTTGATCAAATATGATGTGTATAAATTAATAATGGCAGGAATATATATTTGTAAATAATTTGATTGGAATTTTATGAATAGATGTCTAAAATTCCGTTTGAGATTTACCTGATCAAGTCTTCTGCAAAAGGTAAGATGAGGTTATAAATTGATATTTTTAAATAAATAAACAGTTGTGTTCAGGGAAATATTGAAGGTTAGCAAGTTTTTGGTTATACATGTGAGTATTGTACACAGTACAATGTAAATAAAGTGATATAGTGAGCTTCTGTTGTAGAAATATGTGGAGAAAGAATTTTATGTAGTCTCAGGTGAATGATTAGGTCACTGAGGTCAAGTTCAGTGTCAAGTTTATTTAACTTTGTTACAACTATATATATATAGACATTAAGTCAAAATGGAAGAAATTGTGTGTACATGTAACAGAGCATTCATAAGGCAGCAAAGGATTGTGGCATTCTTCATAAATTATACACATGTATGTATACTGATCCTGACCTTATATTCATACACTTTAATGTAGACATGCATTTGATCAATCCAAAATGGTCGATGACAATTAAGATTTTTCCTTATGGACACACTTCCTAAATAGCTGGAACAATTTTGACAGAGTAGAAAAGTATTACAAAATAATTCCTTTGAGTTTCGGCATCGAGCTGTCATAAATGATGCCACAATCTGAAACATAACAAGTGAATTTATTCTGGAAAGGGATTAATAGCACACAAAATACACTTTACGGCATAATAACCTTTAAAATGTTCAAGAATTGGACATACCCTGTGTTAAGTGTACTGTGTCTGTAATATTCGGTAGTCACTTTGAAGTGATATGGCATTATAAATTTTTACCAGGATATTTTAATCATGATTTAAAAGAAAAAATTATTTGGTATTGAATATATTCTTCAAGTACAATTTTTAAGACAGCTTTTATTTAAAAAAAAATGTCAACATATTGCTAGACAGGGATCACCACAGAATCAAAATTAAGGGTGGGGGAGTGATTTTCATAGAGGATGTGTCGTGTTCGTTCGCATCCCTCATTCGGCATAAATGTTTCCTTAGAAAGAAAAAGACTTGGGAAAAATTCATTGTATATTTTTCCCAATTTATTTAAAATGACAATTTTACCATTGAAGTAGATGTTTATCGTCAACTGCATTTTCGGGTAGTAGGTTGGCCATGAATGACGACCAGCTCAAAACTGTGATGAAGAAAAATGCAGTTTGCTGTCTGTCCAACTTATCTTGTCTGTTTTTTGTCTAAAACATCAGTTGTAACAAAGTTATCTTAAGAGCAATTTTTTTATCAATTCATAATGGGTATCTAGGACCTTAGGCCAACTATATTGTCAGAAAAGCCAATTACTATGTATTAACTGATGTGTTATCATATGGCAATACATAATTCTATGTATGTCTATGTCAGTATGACTGTGTCATTATACCCAAGAGTCTCTGATTTGTCGGTCAGTCCTATGTGGGTAGTGTGATTTCACTCCAGTATCAATTGATAATTAGATTTTATCCACAATAAGTATAATATGTTATGTATGAATTATAGATATCTGTCGAAGCTAGAGTGAGTCATCGTTCTTTTCTGTAAATAACGAAAATTGATTCTCTTAATAGTTTGTCACCTAACGATGAATAGATATAATTATGAAATTGATTATTTAAGCATTATTAAAAATGGCTGTGTTGTTGATTGGGATGTGGTTGTTTAATTTATGATGCTTAGAATATGAAGATTTCTCACAAAAATATGTAAGTCGAAGTCTCATATTATATAATTGAACACGTTTGAGTACTGTGGATTTTAAGTATAAATTTCTGTTGTTTAGTGTGAAAATCTGTTCTTTCAAATATTTTGTGGTTTTATATGTTTGTTGTGATATCACAAATACTTTTTAACCCAATTTTCCAATGAAAAAATTCTGGGTGTGAGTTCGTTGATGTATAGCTGTCGTACGGGTGGCTTTGGAGGGGAGGAAGGGGATATGTTTGCTTACGCCACTCTAAACAGTGAGATGAAGGTTTGGTTTCATTTATCTTCTTGTTTGTAAATTTACAGTTACCACAAGAATTCAAATCAATCCACAGTACTTGAAGTTTTAAGATACATAACATTACTTGGCTAAAACAACATTTAATGTTTGTAAATGTACTGTTACCACAAGAATTCAAATCAATCCACAGTACTTGAGGTTTTAAGATACATAATTTTACTTGGCTAAAACAACATTTAAAAAATATTTTTTGAGGAAACATTATCCTGTTGATATGTTTGTTTGTTTACTTGGGGTTTTACCCCGTTTTCAGCACATTTGGCTATTTCATTGTTGACAGGCTAGTGATCATTAGTAGTCATGATAAAGTAATAACATAGACCACTCGGCCACCGAGGCCCCTCCTGTTAATATGATATGATAGAAATATATTTTTTGAAATTTTATTGTATTACATCATACATGTTACAATGACCAATCAAAGAAAACTGAATGAGACCATTGATACTGTAGAATCTCGGACACCATGGATTTCTCAAACTATTTTCCAAGTCTGGTGTTATTTTGATACATGTATATATAAACTTTCTGTTTTTCAAGGTACAATTTTTTGTAATCTCGAGCTAATTTGATAATCCCTTCTGGGAAATTAAGATTCTATTGTAGTAACTTGTTGAAAGTTTAATTAAAACCAATCATAAGTGTTTTAAGAGAAAACTGCAGTTTTAATTTGACAATCCTGCTTTCATAATTTTTCTTAGACATGTACCTTCAGAAAAAAATATTTAGAACTTCTTAACTTTCGTTGTTGATATGGTACAGAGGGTAGTTTTGATATCAGGCTATCAGATCTATAGTTATACCCCCAGCAAACAAAGTTTGGGGGGTATATAGGAATCACCTTTTCCGTCCATCTGTCTGTCGTGCCGTCTGTCTGTCCGCCTGTCCATATATCTTGTAAGCGCAACTCCTCCTAGACCGCTCAATGGATTTCAACGAAACTTTACAGAAAGGAAGTACATCATCCAAAGATGTGCATGAAGAAAAATCTTTGCTTTCCGTTATCACACCAGGGAGATAATTGGACTTCAAATCCGGGGGTATCCTTTGTGAAAGCTCACAGTACATCTAGTTTTGAACAGTGATGAAGGAATATCTGGTTTGTTGTTATGCAGAGAGCTTCAAATATTATAGTTGTAATCAGGATTCCAAAATTTTCTCATGCAAGCTGGACATTTTACATCAGCATTAAGGCAATAGTTTCATATTGTTTTATTTTTTTTTTAAACAGGACATGTGTTAGTAGTCTATATTACTGTTTCTTTACCCCTTATACCTATTATTTCTCTTCTGTATCCCTGTCTTTCTTTTGAAATGTTTTTTATCTGGTAGACTTAAACTATGACTCATTTTAGTAACTGCTTTAATCCGTTGCATAGAAACTTAAATCAGTATATTTCCATTTCATTGAGATTTCCAATACGATATAAGACAGATCCATGATTGAACTCTTTGAAATGATGTTAACCCGATATTGAAGTCGAATTGATTGCCGTTAGAATTTGACATGCCTTGACATGACGATTTATGCGTTTGTAAAAATGTATAAAAATTGATCGGCAATTAATAAGGTGAAATTCCTCGAGGCTCATACTGCAAGGATTTCTCTGAGGATTATATATTCCAACAACATAATGAAAATTTGATGAACAGAGTTTTGCATCCCTGACATATATATTGACTTTGAAAGTTGATGGTAGAATAGAGAAGGTCTTAAGGGAGTTGATTAGCATGTCCACAGAATTGTATATGTTATGTCAGGAGTAAATTTTGCCTTCAGACTTACATTGTCAGATATAGAGGCAATGGAAAATTGATTGTCGGTTTCTGCTAACCCGACTGGGACAGTTTTCACCTTCGGGGTCAATTCTTTTTTTCCACAAATGAAAATATAAAGCAAATCTTCAGGTTTGTTTTGTGTCAATTATTTTCGATGATTTAAATAGTCTGACCGTTTTGAGAAACGGTTATAACATCGTGCAACCTTCGTCAGCGATGTTTTTTTTGATGGAATGGTGTATTAAATGACTATTTTCAAGAATTTTCAGTGAAACGAAATTTAAATCCAAATTTGTAGGAAACCAATTTCTTTTTTAGAATCAGAATTCCTTTTGTTCCAGACCCATCAAATATTACAAGTCCAGAAAAAAAAATACGACTCATAAACATTTTCACATTTTAGGGGAACCAACAATCAATTTTTCGTGGCCTAAATGATTTGGGAATGGCTGATCTGGAATCTTCCAAACCGAAGCAGTTCAGAGAAAATTTGGTAAAATATGCTGAAAAAATAGAAAATCTAGTTTTTTGTCAGACAAGTTGTTTTTCGTCTTTGATAGTGTATTTCAAAAATATATTTTTGTCAAGGAAAATATGGATTAGCCTTAATAAACCTTTATAACTTATAAGACAAAGGCATGGGTGGAATTTTTCAGAAATATCAACTGAATTTCTAGATTTTTGTCAGTTATCTGCATCTATATATTTTTTGGTTATGAAAAATAAATGATTTCCTAATTTCCAGTTTTTGACAACTAAATTTACTTTCACATATTGAAAGTGGGGAGTGAATTTTGAACCTTTAAACCAGATTGGTTAAAAATTGCAGTTATTACTTTGCTGATGTACAGATGAAGGCTCCAATCAGTGATGGAGGAATATCATGTTTTCCGGCAATCTAACAGCTCGATCACTTCTTATTAAAATGTTAGTCAGTAACATTTCCTTTTGTATATTAGATATTTATAACTGTATAACATCATTTGAACGTCATATAAAATACCAATTTTGAGTAAATGCTGTTTTTTGCCAATCCTCATTAAATGATAAAATAATGCATAAAATGTGAGGTAGTATTCTTGACTTGTCTGGTATGGAAATAGATATTGACAACTAATATTCTGTTGGACTCGAGGTTACTTTTCAAATTAAATTGGGTTTTGTGGGATATTGATAATTTCTTCGCTGACACAGAGAAACAGAAATATGGCGGCTTTGAGATGAAAGGAAAACAATTTTAATTTTCCATTAGCGATTTTTCGTGTGAATGAAACATTTTGGAAATTATGTAATTCATTGAATGTAATCAATGATTGCGCTAGATGCAAGTTCTTCAATTACAAGTCTATTCTATTCTGTTATTAGCAACCTCCTCTATCAACTGGTAACATTAATTTTTGGATAACTTGGCTGTGCATTTAACATGTACATGTATTCAGTGACATCCTCTGGCCCTATTTCAGTATTCCCTGTAAAGGTCACATTAGACAGGTTTTTACTAGATTTAATTTATTTGGATTTGAACAATTACATATGTTTACCAGCTGTAAAGAACAGAAACAGACACTGATTATGCGACTGAATATTTCAGCCTAGAAACTGCATTTTAATCCATGCAGTATGCATCACATTGACAATATTGGATCGCTGCAGGTTAACAGAGCTCGTAAATTTAGATAATTGATTGTGTAACTTGCAATGTTACTACCAGTCGGTTTCCTATAATTTTAAGGATTTAAATAGATCTTCAGATGTCATTATGTTTGTTTGTACAAATGTTGATAGCATCAGTTTTGTATGGTAGAGAGATCAGTATGGTCGGATGTTTTATAAATTTTCTCTCATTTATCGGAAATTTATGTGACAATGGAGATAATTTTAGTAGGTTTGAATGGATTTGACATTTAAAAGGAAGGGATGTGTGTTTGGTCAAAAATTGTATTTGTGTGAGTCACCACAATAGGGATTTTTTTGGTGTAAAACTTCAAAGAAGAGGATTAACTGTGTGTTTGTAATTGTCAGGATCCAAGACAATATCTCATTTGGTGACTCATTTGTTTACTGAATGATTGATTTATTGATTTGGTCATAAATTGTGTATTGGGAAATGTGTGTATTGCCTTGATGGATGAAGGGAATCATTCATTGTTGCATCATAGATAACTCTTTGACTCAGATATTGTTGTTAATTGCCTACAACAAATATATAATTATATACCCCTGATTTGCATAATGGAATAATCTGACATTTCATGTGGAAGAATCCATAATATGTCTTGAGGGTGGAACAGATGTGATCTTTCATGTCTATCAGCATCTCACCAATCAGTAGATGAATAAGATCAAAAGATGCTTTTATTTTTACTCTTCCACAAAAATAGTGATTGGGAATATTGTGTGGTTATCTTTTGATCTTTGGAGAAATTGATAAAATCTTAAATGCAATTAAAATTATGTGATGCTTCACTGGTTCATTGGAATATTGCATGTGGATGAGAAATTAAGAAAAAAGGTGAATAATGGTAGAATTTTAATAAACAGGAAGTGTGCAAAAAGTGTAAGTGCAGAAAAAATTTGGTAGATAAGGCTAGATATTTTGGAAATTAATACGTTTCAGGAGTGATGAATTATTAATCATGGGTTTACTGTTATAAAATATTGGAAAATTTGGTTTTAATTTGTGTTTTGGAATAATGTATAGAAAATTTACTACATTGTGGTGAAAAAAGAAGTTTTAGTGAAAAATCAACAAACATTTCTGTAGAAAAAAGTAATTTTGACATGTCAGATGACTTTTACCTTTCATTGGAAGAAATAAATGAAGATGAAATTGTAATTGGTGAAGATGATGAAGGTAGGTATTGCTGCTTTTAACTTAGTTGAACGTGCTGTAACAAGATGTATTGTGTACGATTGACGTTACGGTGCCATATTTTCTGATGTTCAGTTCTAGCTCTGCTTTCATTTTCAAAATAAAACGGCCCTCTACAGGTCATGTTAGTAGAAAACCTGTTTGTTTTGGGGTCAAGTGATGCACTACTTAGTCCAGGTACATGATGTATACATTGTGTAGCTAGATACTGTTAATACAACACTCATTAAATTTTTAAGAATCGGCATTGAAGAAAAATTAAAGATTTAAAAAGTCCAAATGGCCAAACAATTGAAGAAATTTTGTAGTTAAGTTTTAAGGCTTAACTGAAGAGATCATTGTGGAAGCTAATATTGTGAGCTGAAAACCAGCTCTTTCAGAGCTTTGTAAAATGCCGATTTGAAGCAATATTCCTTGAAAGTTGCATTTAAAAAGTCAAGAAACTCAACTGTAATGTTAAAGAAAAGGTCTTCGACAGTTAAATTAATAAAGAAATGATAGATATATTTTTATTTATATCATCACCCTCAGGGGTACATCCAATACTTATAGCTTTGCTAAATGAGTTTGACTTTAAAATATTGAAACCCAGTTTGTGTTTTTGCTCTGACTGTTGCTGTAACATTTGTACAAACTTAGTACGTATTAAAAAGGGTTTTAATTAATCATTAAAATTTCTGCTCTTTTTTCAAATTTTATTTAACTTTTAACGAAACTTATATAATTTACTTAAACAAGCTGGGCCTCGGTGGCCGAGTGGTCTAGGTAGTTCATCATGACAACTACTGATCACTAGCCTGTCAACTCTGGGGTTGTGAGTTCGAATCTCACCTGTGGCTGGGTGTGTTCGACTCCGATCTTAATTGACAAGGATTGCCAATTTTCCTACCGAATGTCGGTGGTTCTCTCAGGGTACTCTGGCTTCCTCCACCAATAAAAACTGGCCGCCACGAAATGGCCAAAATGTGCTGAAAACGGCGTTAAACCCCTGATTATTCCGGTTATTGTGGTAATCTTTAGATCAGTGCTAGATTAGGAATGTGCATGAAATCTGTAAAAAAAAAATTGTTTAAATTTTAAAAATTTTTAAAAGGTACAAAAAAGTTTCAATACATAAATAATGTTTGTGGTGTGTACTATATATACTGTAATAGAAGTTTAAAAATTGTAAAGGTGAAACTAATAGGACACTTGTAACTTGATGTGTTAACTGACCTAATTGTTGCCAGGTGGAATTTAAAAATCAATTTCAAATTATATTTGATGCTATTATTGCCTTAGTACATCAATACACAGTTAAACTGATAAAAATTTAGTTCATCAGGTGTGCTGCTTTTAATGAGTGGGCTGTGACTTGAATGAAGTGGATTTAAATTGATGTCTGATTAAAAGAATTTCAAAATACAGTTCACTTGTACCTCATACAGAAGTTTAAGCTTTGTTCATAATTGGGACATTTTCATGGTGCCCTTAAAAAAACGGTGATTTGGTATTTAAGATGTAGAGGTGCGATTCATATCATGATTTTCTGTAAACTGATAATGAATGGAGCCAGAATTAGCAGTTCTACCGATATGTCAGAAAAAGAAACCCTGAATGATAGTTAATAAAATTAGACTTGAGTTTTTGGAAAATTGCAGACATTGATCATACAGTGATAATACATATGAAAGCCTTGATCAATAAGGTAATATTACATGTAACAATTGGTCTTCTCTTACCATGTTACTGTGAGTTATGCCCATTGATTTTCTCAACTGCTACAAACCCCTTTTAACTCACCTGGCAAAATTGGGACAGAATTCTATTATTTGTTTGCCTTCATTTAACTAGAGGGTTGAGATCTCATGACCATTTAACCAAACCACGTTGTCAGAAGACAGGTGACCTTTAGTTCGATAGTTTTTTCATGTTACATGTAGTTTAGTGTTTTTTATTCTTCAGGAAATAATGGAATATTATCTTTATTTTTGAATTTGTGGTGAAGTTTTCCCAATATCTGACAGCAGTGTTTCTGAAGCAGATTTCTATTGTCATAATTGTCGCGTCTAGCCTGTTTTTCATTGACCGTTTGAAAGTCCCTAGATTGCATGCATATTTTCATCAACCATGTTTCCAGCAGAAGAATCTGGTTAATATTATATTTGTGATTCATGACAATCTGGTGGGCAGGCAGTTTGAGCTTTATTTTAACTCACTGTTTTAAAATTTAGATCTGAAATAGAAACTTTCTGATGGAAATTTACCTGTGATAATAAAAATCATGTTAAATTGCTCCAAACTAAATTTGTGTAACAGAGCTTTATCTTAAGCCAGTAAATGCCTCTTTTGTAAAACAGCACTGTCTTAGAACATGCAAAATTATACTTATTTCATGAGGCAAGAACAAGAAAGAGGCCATATACTCCAGTAAAAAAAAAAATTCTTTTGCTATCACATAGCTGTGAGGTCATTTGATAGAGGGGCCTCGGTGGCCGAGTGATCTAGGTACTTGGTCATGACTACTAATGTTTACTAGCCTTTTAACGCTGAGGTTGTGAGTTCCAATCTCACCTGTGGCGGGGTGTGTTCGACTCCGATCTTAATTGACAAGGATTGCCAATTTTCCTACCGAAGGTTGTTGTTCTCTCCGTGTACTCCGGCTTCCTCCACCAATAAAAACTGACCGCTGCGAAATAACAAAATGTACTGAAAACGGCGTAAAACCCCAACTAAACAAACAAACAAAAATCATTGTGATAGAAACTGCGGGAACATAAATATTAAAGATATTTTTGTTACACTTTGTTTTAATTTTAAGTATGTATTCCTCAAAATATAAAGTGTTTTCACCCATTTACACATTTTTCTGGAGCTTTAGTCAGTAGCCTCCAGACTGTGTTGAAGGAAACTTTTATAAAATAACTTGTTGAAATAATTATTTCAGTCAAGTAGCTGCACCCATATTAATTTGATCCAGATATGACAAATTAACACAGTTAATATAACTTCACAGAAATTATAACAGAATTCAATATAATGATTATAGTAACTTATATGTATTATATTAATCAACGGATGCAATTAAGCAACAAATGTTGCCGATGAGACAAAACTGACACAAAATCAATGTGACTGTTTCCCTCAGAAGTTGCGTAACAATGCTATCGGATTGATTATAATGGGAAAATTATCAGAAGTTTGTAAATTTAATGAATATTGCATTTAGTTAAGTGTACATATATAGATTCTCCTTAAGGTACGAGTAAGTTATGGAATTTCTCCACCCGAGATAGTTAAATTTTCGATTTTCAACACACAACCTTTTGCGAGCGTGTTAACATCTAAAATTTAACTATTGAGGGTGGAGAGATTCCATAACTCACAAGTAAATTGAAGGAGAATCTGTTTCTCCTATGATTTTCGACAAAAACCTCAAGAAAATGTTGTTGCTATGTAGTTTGTTTACACAGACGTCATTTTGGGACTTCTCTAGTTTATCGTTCCAATAACTGTAGAAAAAAACGGCGGTAATTCCCACATAGAAATTGAATCACCGGGAAATGGTTAAAAATATTATGTATTTTTATCCTACCAATTAAACACATCAAGAATATGAGAAAGTAGGGTTTTATTGGCTCATGCCTTGTTTTAACTTTCTGAGCTGCTGTTTTCAAAAATTTATATTTGACATAAAACTGAAGATTCAATAAAAAGAATTTGTCGGAAAATGGCATTTAGTAATGACTGATTCTAACAGGGGAATATTTGAGTTAGTCAGATTAGTATTTTATATAACTTAAGTGAACTAAAATAATCTGATAGTTATAATTTCCTAAATTTTTCAGCGAATTCTGCAATACGGGACTTGTTGTCAATTTGGCCACTCAATAAGTTAGATCAAAGATTTGAATAAAACGGAACTCAAAATTTTTTTCCAAAATCTCATTTTGGAAAAAAAAAATGGGCAAAGATGATAATCTAATGATTACCTTAGAGGTTGACTGTGGAAGCGTGTGTTTGTTTGGGAACAATCGCTTGACTTCAATAAAGAGAGATTTAGCGGGAATAATTAAAAATTGTTGCTTCCAATTTTCGCTAGGCAGTTAGAATAAATAGATAAATAAATAAGTACTTACATTTTTTATGAGACATTATATAAATTGATGTTATAATTTTGTAATGTGAGAAAAAATGTTACTTCATTTGTACAGAATTTCAGATTATAGCTCCCCTTTTAAATATGCGTACAAAAAATTGATTTTATACAAGAAAAGGGGGGGGGGGGGGGCATTGAAGGGGCTGTGGACTGCAAGGAAAAGAACAGAATGCAGAGTAAAAGACAAGGATGAATTGATGGATAGCATTAGTCTATAACCCGGGTGTGTTATCTGACAAAATTTTAACTGTCTCATGGAAGCACATCACAAAATTGTTTCAAGTAGACAGAATTCATGACATTAAACAATTTGCTTACTGGCAAAATTCCTATAAAGTCTGCTTTTGTATAAATACTGTAAGAAGTACAAGAATTCATGCCTGTTAAATCCGGGGTCAGAAAGTGATCATGAAGTGTAAAAAGATAGAAATTCATTTGAGACGTAAAATTTTATAAAATGATAAAATAATTAAAATAATTAAGGGAGATTATAATCAAAGGTGATAGTTAACTGATTTTTCATCATAAAAACCCTAAAAAAATCTTTAATTTAGGTCAGCTTTTCCCAAATGGGCCCCATTTATTTATCAGATTGGTGAGTTATGTCCAGACTAGATCAATAATTTTCTGGTATTGTACAGACAATATATACTAATTACATCAACAAATTATCAGTCAATCAAAAACAGGATTCCAACAGGTCTGTTTGTTTTCTTGGTTATTTTTTCAAGGTAATTGATTAATGTAATTGGTTATTTTCTTTGGTTACTTGATTGTTTTTATTTGGTACTTAAGAAAACTGTATAAAGAGTCGTTTGCACTTGTATACTTGTATTTTTACTTGTGAATATTTAGACATTTTCATTATCAACTTATTATCTGGTCTTGTCCTGCAGATTTCTGTAGGAAACTCTATATAAAATGAACTGTGGCGGTCTCATGGTAAAGTAAGTGACTACATAATGTGACATTTCTATATGACAGTTGTATCAAATTAAATTTTTAAATTCACCATGTATTTATTTTTCTGCCTTTCAGAAGAAGATGTATCTCCAAACGACAACCTCACATTTTCTGCCTTCAAACAACAGCAACAATCACAGAAACCCAAAATGGCTGACAAACAGGAACCCCAGAAACCATGCACACCAGACGATCAACAAAAAGATAACAAGCAGTCTGTAAAGGGCATGAACTCTAATGACATTCTCATGTTAGCTATACAAGAATTACATAATGAAAGGTAAAGGTTGTTTCCAAGGTGATTGTGTACTATTTGGGGTTTTTCAAACATTTGTTCAACAATGGATAAAACAAAGTATTGTTATAAGAAACTGTATTTTGTCCTGCAAAATATGTTATAACAAAGTAGTGCTTTCCCCAGAAATTTGTGAAGGCATGGTAAATTTCATATTTTAAGGGCACTCAGTGGTTAAAAAAGATAATATTGGGGGCACCCCATCTTGACATGAGGGCAGTATATTTATCAAAACCTGAAATAAACAGCCTTCACCCTAGTGTGATGGTGTAAAAGTGTCATAAAAGTGTGCCAATACCACAGGGGTACATGATTACATGCAAATCAGTTTCAAAAAGATAAGATTAAACTAAAAATTAAAAGTTAGGTTTGGCTACCTGGGGGCACATTGTAAAATTCATGACGATTGCAACATGGTGCTTGAAGATGGAGGCATGGTGCTGCTAAATTAGTCTAGGGAAACCTCTACCAAGTTTTTCTTGCAATTTGGCATTTAAAATGAATATTTAAATACAAAATACCAATTTTAAAGTCTTTTGGTTTTCCTAATTTCTGAGAGAAAAGAACAGATGTTACCTACATGCTTATTATGTTTTATCATGCCTTCTCTTCATTACGACAGATGCATTTGTAATGTTGGCAGGTGGCCAATTTTTCTCTCTGCCAAACATGCATTTATCAATGTGACATCAATATTTATGCAATTTGTATTATAATGCTAGGGGAAATTTCAAAATGTTGAGATAGGTGTAATGCTGGTTCTGCTTATACATGGATATAAAACAATCAGGGGAGGTAAGGCAATCTTGTGGCTTTTTCAGTAACCATACAATTATGGATAATGAAATGAAAATTAATTGTAAAAAAAATGGACAGCATTCCAAGGATTTAAAACAGGAGGGATAGATTAGGATTAAGATGTCTTCTACAGCCCATCCTACAACACAATCACTGAATAGTCCTGAAAATTTTTTGCTTGTACGGAAAAAGTTTCCCCTGTCTTTCAGTTCATCATGAGTTGTCCTTTCTTGATATCCTCCTGAATTTTGTTAGTTTTAGTCTATTGGCCACAGTGGTCTATTGGTCTCTATTAAAGTACATGTGACAAAATCATCTCAATATGGATGTTTTGAGTTTGAATCCAGCTCATGTTACGGTATGTTAGGCTCCCTTCATAATTGACAAGGATTGTCAGTCTTCATACTGTAAGATGGTGGTTCTCTCCAGGTAATTCAGCTTCCTCTACTAATAAAAACTGGCCACCATGAAATACCCACCTGCACTGAAAATGGCAAAAAAAAAAAAAAAAAAACTTTTATTCAAACCAATTGATTTTAAATTACAATTTGCATAAGAAAATTAAAAAAAAAACCAAATTTTAGGAAATCTTTCAATGATATGATTATTTAACGTTCACAAGATCTGATATGATATTATAAGTTTTACTTTTACAAACTGTTTTCTGACTTTGCCCCCAGAGTTTTATTTGACAGATGGAAAAATAGAATGTGAATTGTTTTTATGTACAACACAGGTGTATATATTATTTCCTACGTTCCTTCTTATAAATAGAAACAGTTTAAACTTTAACATTTCTGTTTAATTAAAGTGAGTCAGTAGTTAAGAAATCAATTACAACTGTGATTTAAAGTTGAGGAAGATTCCCTTATTTCTGACAGTAGGTAAGGTGTTAACAAAAAGTAGGTCTGTTTTTAACTTGATGGGAGAAATGTGGGAGAATATTTATAAAAATCTTAAGGAGTTTCATGGTATCTTGGGACATGGGTTTTCATTTAGTGTTAAGTCTTAAGTATTCGCAAATATCACATGTTTTCTAAGATGATGACTTGATCTAGAAAAAAATTAAATGATTTCAGCATTGTTGTAAGGGGAGGTAACTCATCAAATTATGCAAAATTGAAGAAAATAAACATCATTGGTGTTTTTGTAATTTTTTAAATATATGACAGCAATTCTGATTATGCTCATCAACTTGAACTTTTTCAAGGATCCGATATTAAAAAAGAAGTCTACTTTTTCTTGTGTTTGATAAATTTTGGCAGTCATACACTTGATTAAAATATTTTGTGCCAACAATTGTGTCCAGGTTTCATTAAACTAGTATTTATCAAAGATGGATTCTACAACTAAAGAATAAGTGAAGAATATAAATGAAAATTTCTGCGAAGAGAGTATAATACATGTATGCGGTTATTCTTTTTATTGCCAAAATGTTTTTTTATGCCCTGAATGACAAATGCTGATATTTTCAATATCAAAACTGGTAGGCTTATGTTTATCAATTGATACTGTAAATATCAAGCAGTAGGATTAAAAAAATAGAAATGTAGATACTGTTTGTAAACATAGTAAGCTAGAATGTGATAGAATCTTAAAGTGTATTGCTACTTTTCTATATGATGGTAACATACAGAATAACAGTGTTGTATTTGATGTGGTTCCTGCGTAAAATGTAGATTTTACTGTCGTAAATTGAGCTTACACTGTCATTATCATTCTAATGCAATCTAATGAATAAAGTTTTTAATATTATCAATTTATAGGTGAAAACCAAAAACTGTGAAAATTGTGTGTGCGAACTTCACACAAAACACTGTAGGCCTGAAAGTTTGAACAGAGGAATTGGGTAATTTTTGAAGGTCAAAATTTCATTGAATAGCTTTTCCAAAGTACAGTGTCTGATTATTTTTCCTTGTGGTCCAATATTTAATTCCTCCTAAATACTCGTTTTCAAAATTGCGACCGTGCTTGGTAACAGACAGGTAGACCATAGATTTTATGCAGTCTCTTAGCCAAGTAAAGTGCTTGCTACATTCTCATTGCATTAGAATTGGAATTTGGTGGTAAAAATATAAGTGCTAAGATCTTTAACTTTTCTTTACAGAGGGAGTTTATTACGAGATCTTGCAGAAGAAGACGGCCACAGAAAATGGTATTTTGAACAACTAGAAAATATTCGTAGAAAAGTTGATATCCTTCCTGCCGATGTGGTAATTTTCTTTTTGTTCACAATGTGCAGGACATTTATGGTCCACCATATGACATGTGTAGAGTTAAGTGAGAAATAAGATAATTAATACTGATCATGGTATTCTGTATCACATCTTTACAGTTTACTAGTTTAACATTTTATACAAATGAATTACTATAGTACAATGTAGTCCAGCCAGTAGTGTTTACTTTTTTATTCCAGCACTGGTAGTTTTGATAAGTGAAGCTTATTAAACTGGTGGTGCTGGATAATTGGTATCACAACAGTTTCATCGATCAAAGTATTCCAATTTAAAAAAGTTCTAATAATGAAACAAGACAGCCTGCATGGGATTATGTTTTCGAAAATTTTGTTGTTTTTTTTTTCTTTTTGGAAATGTTAAGTTTTGTGAAAGTGCCTGCTCATTTTGTTTTTGTTTTTGGTTTTTTTTGTTGAGTTTTTTGACAGTTTTAGAATGCTGGTTGTTTTTTACGTATTGACAAATTGGGGGCATTTCAAAATGAAGGAGAAAGATGAATTTAGTATGGCAGATACAGTTTCCTGGAATATTTCTTGTTTTTTGTCGACAGCTGTTTAATTTAACAGATAGACATGACATTCAGAAAAGAGAATGTTAAATAGTGCATTATTTGTATTTCTTCAAAACAGTAATTACTGTCACTTGAAAGCTCTGAAATCTAAAGTTTCATCCCCTTTTTGTAAACAGAGGAAATTGCTTTTTTTGAAGCCAGGATGATGATTCTACAGCTATGTATATTTACTATATTGATCTTGGAGATTTTATCTGTAGTTTTACAGAATGTCAATAGATTATATAATATTCTGATTCGATAAAGTGAACTGAGCAGTCTGAGAGGGCAATGATGTAAAGTTGGTAACCTTGAAGTGTAGTTTGCCTAGCAACAAAAAAAGTGAGGAGGAAGCCCTTATTGTTCTTTGCTATTAGGTCAATTAAACTAAATATGTTGATTTCATTCACCCAGACCAGGGAGTGGGGGAGGATTTTATTTTTCATCTGATAATTAAAAAAAAATATGCAAATTTTCAGAGCAGATCACCAACTTAGTTACAAGTATTTCAAATATTCGATTTAAATTGATGCTTTTAAATTTAATGTTGTAAATAAGGTTAAATTTGGTGAAATCAAGGTGTATTATATCTTTTATGCACTGCCATAAATTTTTTGCCCAGCCCTGTCCTTTTGGATTTGTGGTTTTGGTCATTTTGGCATTTGAATTTGGTTGTCAGTATATTTGTCCCCTGTCGCAAAGCGACATGGACATGGTAATGGTACATGTATCTGTCCCTCTGTCTGCAACACCTTGTGGACGCATCTCCTCTGAAACCACTTGGCGGATTGCTTCCATATTTGGTAGGATTTATTGTTATGAAGTGTTGATGTGCATACTCTACCATCATTTTGATTCAACAAATTTTGTAGGAGTTATTGGAGTTAGATTATTTTCAACATTTCTCAACAATAGAAGACCTTGTAGACAGCGGCACGGGACATATGGCTATGTGTAGCAACGTTGTGGGTTTTTGTTTCTGTTTTTTGCATTTTGGGCCTGGAGCACAACTGATAAGTTGTAAATTGACATATTTTACACCCAAGAATTGTTATCATAAGACATAGAATTTTTTTTTACTTAATGAAGTTTATGTGAAAAACATTTAAATTTAATTTTCCAGAAACAGATAAGAAAAAATCTGGAAATTGTTGCTCATTAAAAAAAATTAGACAGGATGATTCTTAAAGGTCAAATGGAGATGCAAATCTACAGATAAATTTTAATTGATTTTATGCTTCAGACTTTAGCACATGGTTCATACACGTAATGGAACCTGGAAAAGTCATGAAAAATGTCATGGAAAGTCATGGACATTTTTGTTTTGGATCACTAATGAAAATCCTGAGTACAAAGCACTGACAACTTATAAAAAAAACAATATTATAAGGCCATGGAAAATTTCTTTATTATTTCTTGAAAAGACATGAAATTTTGGGAAGAGAAAAAAAAACAGAAACTATAAGATTTAATCAAACCAACACGTTTGTAATAATGAGAACATTAATTTATACAGACATAAAAAATTAAAGGATAACATTTTAATAGCAAAAAAAAAGGCGTAGAATCTTAACAAGGCCATCAATTAGGTGTCACTGACAACACACCAGAACAGGCAGTGAATGGATGATAAAATGGATAACAGAAATGATATATCAGTGCTATCAAATGGTCCTAGAAATATATTAAAAAATGAACAAAAAGATTCAGCTTATAGTTTTATGATTTCTAATATATTTTTGTGTGCATCAAATTCAGGCTTTTTATGTCATGGTTTTTTCCGAAAAATAGAAGTTCAAATGTTCAATCAATCTACACTTATCTGGACAAAGAAATAACAATTAAATTTCTACTTTGCATTATTTCAGCATAATAGACAGTTAGATCTAACGAGACGTCAGTACCAGTTGGAAGCTAAGAAGGTCCGTGACACTTTCGAAGAGACCCTAGGCACAAACGAACAGATTATACAGAGACAAGAGGCCAGACTACAGAGGGTTAGAATTATAGAGGAAGAAATTATGAGATTACACAGTCAGCAACAGAGATCTCAGGTAAGAATGGCATATAAATCTCAGGTATATAGGATTGGCATAAGAATCTCGTATATTCATGCCTGAGAATTTCAGGAACATGCCAGCTTTTCATATTTTACATTTTTTGTCCTTAAATGTTTAAGAAATAGTTCGTGGCAGCCATATGTTGTTAAAACTAAGATTCAGGGTTCATAAGGGTCCTTGAATCTTTGAAAAGTCATGGATTTTCGTTCTGTCAATTAAAAGCCTTAAAAAGTCATGGAAAACTGTAGTTTTTTCAAAAGTCCTTGAATTGTCCTGGAAAATTGATGTTTTACATGTTATTTTTATTAACAATGTTTAATCTTCAATATTGTTTATCATGAGCAACATGTTTTCTATCTAAACTGTTCCCATACTGAGTATGCACTTAAACTGAGTAATATGAGTATAACAAGGAAAGGAAAACAAGGAACCAGTAAATCCCTGGCTTATCAGCTTTTGTGACAGCAGTAATCCTCTTTCTAGTCAGTCATGGTAACTCATGCTTGTTGTATAAATTTGTCACAAACTTACAAAGACAATGTGGGATCCAGATATTCTGACTTGGTTAGGCACAGATAAATGTGATGGGATTTAAATAGTTTTAATAGTTCCTAAATATGTAAAATGATAGACATTCGTCTGCAGCTTTGGGTATGGAATTTTCATAAAATTCCTGGAAAAGTCCTAAAAGTCATTGAAAAATGGAACGAAAAAGGTGTACGAATGCTGAAGATTATTTAAGGAAACTTTTTTTCCAACTGTTAATGAGGGGTAAAATTTAAGCAAATAATATAACCCATGTAAAAATCTAATACCGTGTACAAATATATGGCTTCCGTGAATGATTTAGATTCTAATATGGCAAAAACAGGAATAAGGTAAACGAAGCTATTTTCATTTTGCATCTTAAAAAAAATGAAATTGAAAACAGTAGAAAGTAAATAATTAACCTTTGAAAATAATAAAATAGTTTGATTAGATTTTATTATATTTTGATGCATAAAAAATACAGAGTTGTACACTGTGTAGTATTTTCTTTTATGATGGTTCCTTTGTCGAGTCCAATTATTCAGTTTTTTCATCATTGTGTAACAAATAAAAATGTCTTTATTGAAACAGCAGCAGCATCAGATTACATCATCATCAGAAAACACAGTAGAAGATAAAGAACATACAGATGAAGCTGATAATGAAGTATGTCATTCTGTAGATGGGACAAAAAAGTTTGTTATGATAAAATTTGAAATTCTGCAAAGCAAGTATCTGCTTATGCATAGGCCTGTTCATATGTGATTTTGTCTTTAACATTTTTAAGTGGATTTTCTGCCATAAACAAATCTGTAAATGATCTTCTAATATGCAATATATGGATTTGCGGTTCATTTAGGTGTATGCCAATGTTTAGCATACATCTTTTTGTTGATCAAATATCATGTAATTTTCCGTATATGGTAATTTTAACATTTTGCATATATTAAAACAAACATGTGAATGATGATGAAACTCTAAACCAATGATATATCAATGCTAAACATACAAGAAATTGAAAATAAAACTTTGTTCTCCCGCTCCTAAAATTTGTAAAAAATGAGGATTTTATGCAATAAATGAGGATTTTATGCAATAGTTTATTTTAAAAAAAATTTTCCTCACATAAATTTGATCTTCGCCCCCCATAAAACAAGTTTTCAAGGAAAAAAATTAAAAAATTGCACCCATGCGCACCTATTTTTGCCATCCAGAAATCCAAAGAACAAAAAATTAATTTGGTGTGGCCTTAGATAATAAATAGGCCTGTTGCAGGATGAAAAACAATTTGTCACAAAATGGATTTTTTAATAATTTTGCAGGAACATGACCAAGAAGAAGTTGATAATATATCCATAGCCATACAGACAACAGATCTAACTACAGACGAGGCGGCTGATGCCACAATATTTGACCCAGATGCCAGCTTTAATGCCTCATCTCTATACCATGGTGCCTGGCCGATGAGCCCATTGAAAAAAGGTGAAATATAAATTTGATTGTCCAGTTGTTAGTGATGTATTTTGAACTTTTGCTTTTTTGATGAGAAGCACTTATGCAGCAATTTCAGAATAAGTAAAGGATTTCTTGTGTGATTTGCTTTTTCTAAACAGCTGTAATTTCCAGTCAAATGTGAAAAATTTATTCAAGTTCAAATTTAAGACTAAAATGTTTAAATCTAAGGTGATGAATGACATATGTACATCTTTTGGATAATTATTATTTCATCATTTTCTCTAACGCTTTAAATCCAAAATTTCTGATTTTCTCAAAGAAAATTCATAAAATATTGCTATGTATGTACTCTTTATAATTGAAATGATTACTGTTATTGATCATCCAATCAATTTCAAAATAACAAGAATCAAATATGCTTGAAAAATTTCCTTATACTTATAAAAGTAAATCGTAAAGTTGTGATTGCTGTACCACTATTCTGGCATTCAACACCAAACAAAATATATCACTATATCCTTAGTTTTTTAAAAAAAAATCAAAAAGAAAATGAAACAACCTTCCTTTGACGTCTGAATCTGAAATCCTGTGTCAGAATTACAGTGACCGTTAAAATCCATTTTACTATAGACTTCGACTTCTTGTGGTTTTAGTATATGGTTTCTGTATTAAACATAGTAAAATCCATTTTACTATAGACTACCACTTTTTATAGGTTTGAATTTTTCCATAATGGTTCTTTATTAAACATAGTAAAATTAAAAGAGCAGCTGGTACAACATTTCCATTTTGTAAAGTTTCCAAAATCATCCCTGAATTTGCATTGAACAATTTTAGTCAGAGAATGCTCCACTTATTAAGTGATCGTATTTCTTCCTAATTTGATAGAAAAATCGTCTTTATTAGATAAGAAATAAGCAATTTTTCTTTTTCTTTTTTTATAGATTCGAGAGAAAACAGTGTTCACAATATTTCCCAACAACAGGAAGTAGCCAGTATTATGTCTTTCAATTCTACAAATACAAGTAACTCCCAGAATTCCAGATTACCATGCAAAGGAGGTGCTCCTTCACAAGAGGAGCAACAACCAGACATGAACAGTTCAGCCAATCAGCCTCAGCAGTTTGGAACAAAGGTATGTAGCAAAAAAATATTGAAGTGACAAAAAATGGGAAAAGTCCACAAATTCCAAGTTCAATGAAAGACAAAGTCAGGAGAATGGAACACAAAAAAACGTTATAAGAATACATGTATAACTAAAAGAATAAACATATAATAAACTAAAAATTAGAAGAAGACAGCACAGAAACTAAAGAACTAGCTATGTAAACCCCAATTCATTAGGAAATCAGTAATGGATTAAATTTTTCTTAATCAGTGGACATTTTAATTAGGTTGGCCAACAGAAAATATCTAGTCATCAGTTTGGTAAAGTATGTCGGACAGGTGGGTGGGCGGTCAGGCTTGTGGGTTGCTCCAAACTGTCATGAGGGAAAATCTGGCTGTCACTCGGGTATTCAAATATGGCATTTCAAGAAAACTCTGGAATTTTATTAGCAATTTCCAAGACTATTACATAAATTTGTCTCTCTAGAGAGAGTCGTGAATGTTAATTCAACTGATAGCTGAATGTATTCAATTACAGTATTAACCGACTTATGGTAGCGTGCTGGCCTCGAGTGCGGAAGGTAGCAGGTTTGATCCCTGGCCAGGTCAAACCAGAGTATTAAAATTGGTATCTGTTGCTTCTCTGCCAAGCACACGGCATCTAGGAGTAAGAGCAAAAGACTGGTCGGCTCGCAGTCGGTATAATGGGTCAGATTGGTGTGATATGTCTTCCTGCAGACAGTTACCTCATGAGCTAGCACATTAAAAATCTGGCTCAGTGTGTCAATGTAGTACAAAGCAGGGATCATCTTTATATCATATCAACATGTCCTCGTCCTGATGTGCACCTTATGGTTGCCACTGGACGTTAAACAATAATCCATCGATTCCAGTATAAATGATAGTTGTATCTGGGTATTCTTGGTGTAATTGATCAAAACAAGTGATAGTTTGTATTTGTTTTTCACTGTGTATTTCCATTTGAAAAATCTAGTTATAACTTTGGCATAGTATGGGGGACCAGCGAACATGAAGGCTTGCAATTTTAAACTTTGTATGAAGGAACACAAGGTTTATTATGTAAAATTTAACATTCTATTGCTTGTTTTTTTACCTGTCATACCACTAACTAAACCAAAAGTAAAGAGTATTTAATGCTTAAGAGCAAGCCAGAAAATGAGAAAATTTAAACATCCTACTTGTTCATCAAAAAATATTGATGAAAGCAGAGGAACAGTTAAAACTTTATTGATTACAACTTTTAAAGTCAATATTTTTTTAAACTTATCAAAATTACTTTTGCATATTAAATTATATTAAATTTGCATAAAATTTTGTTTAATTCAGGTCGAAATGGTGTATTCCCTCCTGAGTATGTTAGGTACACATGACAAAGACGATATGAGCCGTACATTGTTGGCCATGTCCAGTTCACAAGATAGCTGTATAGCCATGAGACAATCAGGTTTGTTTTAATTGAACTTCTGTATGTTACATACACATGGGAAAGACGATATGAGCCGTACATTGTTGGCCATGTCCAGTTCACAAGATAGCTGTATAGCCATGAGACAATCAGGTTTGTTTTAAATTCAGTGCAGTTGAACTTCTGTCTGTTACATATACAAAAAGATATGAGCCGTACATTGTTTACAATGTAGCTGTTTTTTTTTTATAACTCGGTACATTTATCCTTATGTGCTCGAATTCAAATTACAAACTTAAAATTCTTTAGAGTTTCATTCATTTAAGGATTTTTTTAAGGTTTATGGTTAAGCTGACCTGTAGGTTTTAAAAGTGCAGTTGACTCTCGTTACCTCGAACACATTTAAGTCAATATTCCGGGTAACTCAAATTGTCTTTTTGGACCCTCAACAGTAGTAACTATACAGATTTACTCCTGATATCTCAAATTCTCATTTAAGTCGAATTAGATTTTAAGTCCCAATGGATTCGACATAACGAGAATTGACTGTATAATCTGCTCCAAATTTAAAACAGTCCTTATATTTTACTCTCAGAAATTATCTTGTACAAAACAGTAGGTAGAGTCATTTGAATAACTTATTTCAATATTTAAATTGTGTGATGACAAGCAATATGTTGGTTATACAATTTGTACTTACTTCTATGATCAATAGTATTGCTCATTTCATTTAACGTCTTTTAATTAAAAGTCTATTTCCATATCCGTCAAAGGGAGGTGACAACCCAGGCTATTTAAATAAACTTTTTTTTACATTTTATTTCCACTTTCAGGTTGTATGCCATTGCTGATACAACTGCTCCATGGCAGTGATAAGGATTCAGCATTGCTAGGCAACACAAGGGGAAGTAAGGAGGCAAGAGCCAGAGCTGCTGCAGCTCTACACAATATTGTCCATTCCCATCCAGATGACAAACGTGGACGACGTGAGGCTAGGGTGCTCCGGTTACTGGAGCAACTTAGGGCACATTGTGATCAGCTGAGAGAATTACTGGAAGAAGAGGAAGAAGGAAAAGAGGCACAAGGTAAACAAAATTCCTTTGACAAGAGCGTATATTGATAATTATCAAAACTTTGTAAACAACAATTGGTAATGGGTCGTCCATAATTGTCAATAGTTTTCATGAGTTTACAAAACGCACGCTGGGAGGGAGGGGGTTTCAGATTCAATATTTTTAGTGTACGCTTTTAAAAAATCAGTATGCCACTTCTATAAAATAGAGAATACATTGTTTGATGTTGAACCAAGTTCTGAACAGTATTTAAGGTGGCAAAAAGCAAACAAACGGCAAATCGCCTGAGCATGTCAATGTGTGACGATGTCTGTAGATCATCTCTGAGTAAAGAATTATACCTGTTCACAGCAACAATGTTAAAAAATGATGTTGATGTAAATTTGAGGGAGGGAGGGAGTTTCCAAAATAGAGTGCTCTGTGTAAACTTGTGTTTGTAATGTTGACAATTATGGATGTCCCAACATTAGCTGTTCGTCTGGTTTTTGAAATCAGAAAACAAAATTCAAAATATCTTTAACTGCACAAGAAATTTATTCTGAAATTTTTTTTCTCTCAAAAAATGGCAAGGTAGGTATGGAATTCATCTTTTAGTTTATTTCTTGTCAAAATAGGCAGGGGACTTTCAGTTTATTTTGGCAACACACAAACCTTGAACCTCTGATGTTTTGCATGAACAAGAGGCTTATATATCAAAAACATTGGATGGTCACTTTGCAGCACACCCTGTGTATTATTGTTTTCTTGCTTTGGTTTTGACTTGATGAATGTTACAAAACACTTGTAAATTGAATCTGTTAAAAAGAACTTTTGCACCACATCTTGAAGTTTTATTTTGCAAAGAAAAAGCAAAACAATAAAGATTTTTTTCTCCAGAAACCAACTAAACTCATTTTGTCAATGATTTTTCAGTTGGACTGTGGTGTTTGAGAACTAGATATTTAATTTTATGTGGCCTAAACTTGGTGCAGGAGTGTTTTATGATTCATTTAATTGTAATTTATCTTAATCAATTAAACTTGATACATGTAATAAGATCGTACACCACATGAAGTTGTGCCTGCGGCAAAATAATTTTTGTAGAGCAGGTGATTTCTACTTAACAACAGGATATTTTAGACAGGGGAATAACTCTTTGTGCTTGCTCACGGAACCCATCTAGTTTCTTTCATAACAAAAAATGGCACGATTTCCTTTCCCTGAAAATAAAAAAAAAATGATCAAATATAAAGAATAGCTTTATAATAGTTTGTTTGAATATGGAAATATAAGATATTTCGTTATAATTTTTCAGATAAACAAAGAGGTGATATGGAACACCATCCTGGACCTGCTGTTGCTGCTCTGATGAAATTGTCATTTGATGAGGAACATCGACATGCTATATGTTGTCTAGGTCAGTATAACGAAATCAGGGGAGATAATTTCTGATACTAAAATTTCTAAAGCTAGTTTTTCATATCTATGTTTATTGGATAACAGGTTTAGAGTTTGTTAGGTCAACAAAAAAACAAAATGAAGTATTAGTTTTGGTAGAAAATTAGATTAGAAATGTAAAAACAAAACACAAACGCAGGAAAAAATATAAAATAATGAACATGTGAAATAATATTTCTATGAAATCAATGAAAAACAGCTGTTTAACAACTAATCGCAAGTTCTGAAATTTACAACAATTATATTTATCTATCCAAGGAATGTTGCCATTTTTGAACAGATTATAGGATATAATTTGGTTTCAGTTAGTTTATGCCTAATAAACCAGGAAGTGGTTTATGAATACCGTAAACTGACCCAAACCAAGTTATTGAAGTATAACCTGTTCAAAAATTGGAAATATTCCTTATAATTTAATTTCCAAGCAGAAGTACAATGATTCTTCGATTCAAGCATCAATAATGACATGGGACTATTTAAATTTACAAGTGGCGGAGTAATCCGTTGGTGATGTCACAAGACCAAACCATGTTATACAGTATAACCAATGTTGCTCTAAGCTGTTCAGCCAATCAAAATGCAGTATTGAAATCAAATTAAATTATATTATATTGAAAGAAAACTTAAAAATTTGCCTGGGAAATGATTACTGTGTTTAATGGTTTAAACATTTTAGACCGATACCCTTGAGACCAAAAGTTAAAACTTTAATGTTATTTCTTTGTTTTAGGTGGTGTCCAGGCCATTGCAGATTTGATTGAAGTCGATCAGCTCACATATGGCCACACGACTGAACAATACAATGTTACTCTGCGGAGATATGGCTGTATGGCTCTGACAAATCTTACTTTTGGTGATGGGACTAATAAAGCTCTTTTGTGCTCAATGAGAGGATTCATGGAAGGACTCGTCGAACAATTAAAGTCTAGCTGTGAAGATTTGGTGCAAGTTGCAGCTAGCGTTCTGAGAAATTTGTCATGGAAAGCAGACTTAGCTAGTAAGAAATCTTTACGGAAAGTTGGAGCAGCAACAACATTAATGAGAGCCTCCATGGTTGTGAAAAAGGAAGCAACATTAAAAAGCATTCTCAGTGCTCTTTGGAATTTATCTGCTCACGGAAGTGAAAACAAGGCAGAAATTTGTGCTGTTGAAGGATCGCTTGAATTTCTTGTTAAAACATTAACTTACAAAAGTCCGTCCAAAACAACTGCTGTCATAGAAAATGGAGGAGGAGTCTTACGGAATATCTCAAGTCATGTGACAGTGCGTGAAGATTATCGTCAAATATTAAGGCAACAAAAGTGCTTACCAATTTTATTAAGACAATTACGATCTCCAAGTTTAACCATAGTGAGTAATGCTTGTGGAACTTTGTGGAATTTATCAGCCAGGTGTGTGGAGGATCAAAAAGCATTATGGGATATGGGAGCGGTCAGCATGTTAAAAAATCTTGTTAATTCAAAACATCAGATGATTGCTATGGGAAGTTCGGCTGCTTTAAAAAATCTTCTGGCTGCCTTTCCATCAATTAAGAGTTTAAACTTGGATCCAAAACAAAACTTTAATAGACCAATGCTTCAAGTACGCAAACAGAGAGCATTGGAAGAAAGCATCGACCAAAATTTATCGGAAACATGTGACAATGTTGAAAGTCCAAGGGACAGTCCAACTGATACCAGCCAAGGTGACAGAGATCGATCCCATTTTAGATTCCCAACCAATCAAAATGGTGTGCAGCATAATGATGACATTGAGTCCGGTGGAATGAGAGGACAATCATACCATAACAACAACAGTGGTGAAGACTCTCCAAGATCGGACAGTCGCTTGTTGTCACCAAAAAGAGTGGCAAGGTCTGGAAGTCAAGATAGTGTTGGCAGCACACATTCTGACATTTCCCATGACCGATTACGATATCATGGTGGGATCAAGCAGCTACAGGATCGTCACGGCGGAAGTCTGGATCGTAATGCTGGTCAATTTGTACAAAGGCAAACTATGAATCAAGAAACTTCTCAATTGAAAAATCCAAATAGTAGAATAGCTCAGACAATGAATGAAGTAGAATCTCAAAGAGTAATGGAAAATAACCAAAACATACAACAAAATGCTAATCCTCAGACCTCCAGAACAGATGGACATTTTTCATTACCACATGCTCTTCTATATCGTAGTTTTAATGTACCAAATTCTGGTAATCCGCAAGTGGCTATGGGAAACTATGGTAACAGTGCAATCTATGGAATGCCACCTTCAGGCAATATGATGTACAATGGTCAGTCATCATCAGACGAGGATAATGACCAGCCGATAGATTACAGCATGAAATATAATGAAGTTTCGAACTCCACCCAGACTATTCAACCCAGTGTTCAACAGCCATCGGTACCAAGATATGCTTTCATGAGACCATCATCAGATCCACGAATGAACATGGGACCCAGAATGATGCATCATTCATTTTCGGGACCTGCCAATCTGAATCAGTTTGGATTTCAACAGCAAGTAAGAATGATGCGACCTAATTATCCACCGCCCCATGTCATGATGCAAATGTCTTCATCTTACACAGAAACTGACTTGGATCACGATGATCAGCCAACTGATTATTCTGTACGATACGCAGAAAGTCATGATGACCCTTATAATAATAGGTCCAGGAATTACAAACCAGAAAGGTCAAGGTCATATGATACCAGGCAAGAAGAAACTTACAAAAACTGTGCAGAATGTAAATTGGAGGAAGCAAGATGGACAAATGATCGAATAGAAGAAATGCAATGTAACGAAGATCAAGTGAAAACATTTTACACGGAAGGCACACCAAGGTACTACTTGTCCACAGCCAATTCTTTAACAGATCTTTCGAAGGCTGCACATGAACAAGAGGAGAGTAATGAAAACAATAAAAATGATGATGAAATGAATGATGAGACTAAAAATTACAGTTCACAGGTTGACGAAAGACAAAGTGGGTCTGGATCGGAAAAGCGAAGTGGCTCTGGCAGTCAGAACACTGACCATAACACTGGCTCCACTGTAATTGAAAAATATAACCGCAATGACGAAGAAAAGGAAATGAGCCCTGAAAACAATAGAAATGATGAAACTGTCATTCAGCAATCATTCCACGCCCCTGATGATGATGATCCAGCTGAAGACCAGATAAAGACGTACTGTGAAGAAGGAACACCAATTTGTTTTTCAAGGGTTAGTTCGTTGAGTAGCCTTCACAGCACAGAGGCTCAAGATAGAGGAGACAAGACTTTGCAAGTGTCAAATTTACAAAGAATTAATGAAAATGATTCAGTTCGTACGCCGGCAAAACATCCAAAATCAATGGCACCACCTAAATACACTCCCATCACAGGACGGCAAAAATTGCTCAGTGATTCTGATAACACTGAAAGTTCAGAAAAAGAACGAAAAACTGTAACATTTGATGACAGCCATCATGTGGAGGACACACCTCTAATGTTTTCAAGATGTAGTTCTTTAGGATCTCTAAGCAGCTTTGATGAACACTCTGTCCATAGTTCTGTTGTAAGTGAATACAGCCGAAGGGCAAGTGAAGTTGTATCTCCGAGTGAGCTTCCGGACTCTCCCAGCGAAAGTATGCCAGGGAGTCCGAATCCTGAACTTGGCTCTGATGCAGGCAGTAAACAGATTGATTCAATGCCAAAACAGTTTACAAATATGTTAGGCAGTAATGTTCAGATTGTTCGACCTATGCCTCCTGGTCCACAGAATCCAATTAAATGCATACCAGTTGATACTGCATCCACAGTCAGCAAGGATGAACCACCTAGAATTTACGCTGATGAGGGAACACCTCCGTACTTTTCTGAAACAAACAGTGTTTTGAGCTCATTGACATGTGATGACACTGAAACAAACAAACCCCTTGATCTTAGGAGTAACAATACTGCATTAGCAAATATCGATGAAAATGATGAGCATTGTGTAAATAATGACGAAAAAGATGAATCTTCAAACTCTGAGGTTTCAGAAGGCGAGGAAGATATTTTGAAGCAATGCATCAGTGCAGCTATGCCGAGAAAAATGAGAAGAAGTTCGTCAGATAATATGATCAAAAAGAAAAATGGCTCAAAGTCTGAATCACCAAATAAAAACGAAAAACAGAATAAGCAGAAAACAATGATGAAAATGTCGCACTCTGAAGATTTTAGTAGTACTGGTATTAATGACGATGCTGTGAAATTGTATGCAAATGAAGGATTACCACCCCAAGTTAACAGCAAAAAAGTTCCCCCGAAACAAACACTGAAAGTGAAGTTGCCAAACATGTACCAAACAGTAGGTGATAATCTAGACAGTGTGAAAAAATTTGCTGATGAAAATGTACCATATCGTAAAAACCAACAACCCGCTAACAGACAAAATAATCAGCCTCAGCCTGGGCGCATTTTACAATCTCAACAAACAAATGTTCAACAGTTCTACAAAGTCGGCCCCTCTGCTCAACACACAGGTGACACTTTAAGACATTATGCCAATGAAGGAGGGCCTCCGAACCAAAATACCAATAAACCAAGAAATTTTCAAAAAATTCAGAAGATCCTACAAGGAGATGTTGACATTTATGATTCATATGGCGATTCTGTGACATCATATGCCACTGAGGGCACACCAATGAATGGATCTGCTGCAGTGTCTCCAAGTGTCAAAAAAGTAAATCCGTTTGTTTTTGATAACGCGAGTAAAGTTGATCTTCCAGAAGATGACGCTGTAAAATCATATGCTGTGGAAGACACGCCTTACAATATATCTGTACCAACCTCACCAAAGCGAGATCTGGCTGCCGAGAAGAAAAAGATGGAGAACGATCAAAACGAGAAACTCAGAATGTTGGCCGATATGGACAAGCACACCGGTGACGATGTTCTCACCACTTTCGCAACGGAGGATACACCAATTAGTTTTTCACATGCTACATCATTGAGTGATCTCAGCATTATAACTACCAATATGTCTGTAAAGGATGAAAATATTGATGCTGACAGTGAAAATAAAGATAAGAATGTAATAGAAAAGGACAATGTAAATCAGGAAAACATGCAAAAATCTGATCAAAATAGTAAGCAAAGTGAGAAGGATGATTTAGGTAAGGAAGAAGATGCAAAATCTGATGATAGCTCATTTGATGATGATAATGATGAACTTTTATCAGAAATAATTCAGTTTGCAATGCCAAAGGGTAAAAGTCAAAATAGAAGCATGCAGGGGAAAAATATTCAGAGAGTAGAAATGGATCGAACAGCTGAAGGTTCAGAAACAAAAACTAGCATAAAGTCTAATCAGCAACCAGTGCAAATTAGATCATATACAGAAGTTAAAACTTTCCAGCCCCAGAGAACATCTAGTCATATAAACACGACTTTGCCAAATGGTAACACAGATCAGATGAGAACCTATGCCACCGAAGATACTCCTAACAACTTTTCTAGTGCTACTTCCTTAAGTGATTTGACAATCGATTCTTCTGAAGTCCCTGTAAATTACTCTCATCAAACGGCTTCAATGTCTACTACATTTAAAGAAACAATGCTTATGCAACAAACATTCCCGTATTCAGTGGATGACTCTGTCTTTGTACACAGTGAATCGGCAGATTCAGTTCGTGTGTACAATGTGGAAGACACCCCACAAACATTTTCGTGTAGTGATTCATTGAGCTCATTGGGAATTCTTGACGATGAAAAGGACTCAACATCAGAAAAACTTGCAAAGTTACTCGGAAGCGGAAAAACCTCCAAAAGCTCAGACTCTTCAATTTTACCAGATCCGGAGCTGCAGCGAGAAGTGGAAGGTCAATCGAGTGATGAAACCAAATCTGGCAAATCTGAATCTGTGAAAAGTTTGGAAAATGAGGATGCTAAGAGACCAAAGGAGAATAATTTGGAAGATGACGATGATCATGAATTTTCAGAGTTGGACGAGGCATTATTAGATGAGTGTATCACATCAGCATTACCAAAAAGTCGCTCGAGGAATGAAATGGACAGATCTCAAAATTCATCAAGGAGAAGTGTACCTAATTCATCCTCATTGAAAGATCTATCTGCAAGAAGTCGTAGAGACAGATATTCTGTTGATTCCGGTCTTCCATTCACAGAGTATAACAACAGAATTGAATCTCATGATAGTGTAAATAACAGGATGTCTAGAAGTTGTTCTTCAGCAGAAGAATTTGAATATGTATCTCACGGAAGAACAAGACACCACACGCACGAATCTCACTATTCCTCTTTTCAGAAAACTGCTGAGGAAAAACAAGCAGACTTTGTTTTTGCAAAACCATCGACAGACATGGTGAAGCGTGGTGCGTGGAAAAGATCTAGATCTCAGGACAGTGAAGGTGTTAAGGAGAGAAGGGATTTATCAAATATGGATTTTTCACGGTCTGGCCAGTATCATGGACAATCCATGCATTACTCCGTTGAGGCCATTCCTACTTACCAGGATAACGGCAACAGTCATTGGACGCAGGGTCACCACAGCCTTCCACGACGAAGAAATGTTCGCTCGAATGAACAATTGTATGACAAGAGGATGAATCGTAGTCTTGAAAAATTTAATCAGCAGTATGATAATATAACAGATTATGGACCAATTGACCATCCTAAGCAAGCAAGTTATGAAGAAGTGAATGAAATTGCAAGGGAAATAACATCACATCCTATCATTGGATTGGACAATTTTGGATTTGATTCTGGAAGTAACGAGGATGTGGCAACAGACAGTGCTGATGTAACTGTTACGGAAAATATCTGTAGTGCTAATGTAACGATTACAAATGAAGATATTACTAATGCAATGACATTTGTTATGCCATCAGATGGCGAGGACAATCAGGACTGTTCCTTTGAAGAAGAATTCACTCAAGACAATGAAAAAATATTACTAGATGATGCAAGTCGTGTTGTTATGGAAATACAGAACAAGAGAATGATTGGCAGTAGCATGGACGAGGATATGTTTATTGAGAACGAGACAATGTCTTTGGTGTCATGTGGATATACATCGGATACCGCATCAGATAAATCAGGAACATGGTCAGTACATTCAGAAAAGCTAAGTGAATACTCAGAAACTACGCCTACAGAGGACTTTTCAATATCAAGTGGTCCTAGAATAATAAAACCAAATGAGAAAATATTTACCCCTCAGAAAAGTATTGAATCCGAAAAAGCAGTTAGGGGTCGAAGAAAGCCTTTGTATAGTCCTCGAACACCTCATCAACAAAAGCCAGCTGCAACTAAGCAAGAAATAAATGCCATGAATACAAAGCAAGCAAACATGTCAAAAGGCAATCTCAAACTATCCGGACCAGCAAGGTCAAGATCACACCCACAGGCTAGTAGTACACCAAATAAAGCATCGCCAAGACCCAAAATTCCAAAACCTGCAAATAACACACCTGTGTCTTCAATTCGCTCAACATCAAAAAATAGTCCTTCTCGGCTGCCAACTGCCACTACGCCACATAGAAAGGGCAGTGGCTGTGAAGACAAACCAAAGCCACTTGTTAAACAAGGAACGTTCACTAAAGAGAGCTCTTTTGAAAATGCACCAATTATTGGATCGTATGAAGACAATAAAAAGGTAGGATATGTGGATCAAAAGGATGGTGTCGGCAAAGAACTGGACAAAGAAAACGCTGGCCCAGAATTATGGGATAGATCTTTCAAAGATCAAAGTGCTGTTTTGGATGACTCTTTCGAGGAAAAATCAGACACCCCTGGAATAAAAAAGGCTAATGTCAAAAATGCTAAATTGGCAAAAAACAATTTTGCAAATCAAGGTGCTAAAACTCCAGCAAAAAATGCCAAAAATAAAGTGGTGAATGGTGATTTGAAAAAAACATTAAGTGGAACACAGCTTCATGTTGCTAAAACGGGAAGCGGTGGTGCATTGAATAAAATTGGCACAGGAACAAGCTTGAATAAGTCGGGCAGTGGACAAATGTTGAATAAGTCGGGCAGCGGACAGATGTTGAATAAGTCGGGGAGTGGTCAAATGTTGAATAAGTCTGGTAGTAATGCTTCATTAAATAAATCTGGAAGTGGAAATTACCTGAATAAATCAGGACAAAGTTTAAAACAAACTGGATCAAATCCTAACTTGAAAAAAGTTACAAGTAAAAACGATTTGAAGAAATCCGACAGTAATGCTAGTTTGAAAAATAATTCACGTCCATCTACCCCTGTGGGTCGTAAAAATTCAGCAACAATGGTTTCCTCTAATAAAAAATCGGATAATCAGTTGAGTAAGTCTTCCTCATCGTCTTCAGAAAATCGTAGATTGAGTGCTGGAGTAGTTGGAAAAAAACAAGTGGGGAGCAAAATTGCTGGACTTTGGAAGAAAGAGGACAGTTTCAGTGAAAATACATCAAAATCAAACACTTCCAAATTGCCAGTTTCCACAGTTTCGCCATCAAAATTACCAAGGGCCAATTCAGGTGGCAAATTACAGGAACTAAAAACTGATTTTTCCAGTGCCAAAAATATTTCAATTGAAGAAGAAATTGAAAATCACAAGGATGAAATCAGCCGGAGTTCTACATACGATAAGTTAGTGACAGTAAATCGCTGTAGTCAGTTACCGTGTCCGGACAGTGAGTCGGATGAGGAGGCTGATAATGAGGTTATGAAACTGTCTGGATATTCCTTACCAGATAAGGATGATGATGGTTTGAAAAGAGATTCAAAGGGCAGTAATTCTTCTGGTGAGAATCGTAGGAGTGTTGGCAGGAAGTCTTCAGAAAGTAGTTTTTCTCCTGATAAAGAATCATCAAGTTATTCCAAAAGCAATCATTCTACAAGTACTGAAATTTCACCACAGAAAAACAAATCTATCACAGACTTTGATTTGAAATCTTTGGAAAAACGAATAGATTCAGGTACATGGAAGAAAAAGAAATCCGACTTGGATAAGAGTAGTGTGCACGTTCCCGATGCCGATGAAACGAGTAAATCTTTAGAAGCCGTTAAAGCATTACTAGAATCTTCAATTGCTAATGGCAGTATAGTGAGTGCTTCAATGAACGAAAGTTATTCTAGTCAGGCAAATTCTAGTGTTAGTGCTTCATGGAGGAGAAACACGGAATCATTCGCTAGCATTGCCAGCGATGATGAGGACTCGATATGGGTGAGACGTGATGGTAATACATCTCGCTCAGAACCGGAACTTAGTAAGAATTCGCTAAGTCCTAAAAAGAAATCAAAAGAAAAAAAGGAGGGAAGTAAAAGTTTTCTTCCGAAAGGACTAAAAAATATTTTTAGCAGGAAAAGTTCAGAATCAAAGAAATCGGGATCAAAAACATCACTTTATTCATCAAGGGAGAGTATTCATTCTATTCATTCCATTCATTCGGTGCATTCTGTCGCAGTGTGTGAAGTGACAGAAATTGAAAAAATGGGCAAGAAAAAAGGGAAGAAAGACAAAGACAGCAAAAAGAGAAATAGTAGTGTGAGTTCATTGGATTCGGTTAAAACAAGTCCGCAATCTGTGCTGGTGCCACCGTTTAATTACAAACCTTCTACCACTAATGTCAAATCGGACACTAAAACCGAAAACCAGATTGATTTAAACAAAAGTAAAACTGAAGATGATGACGTTTTCATTAAACCAGCACCACCAAAGAAAACAGCCGTAACAAGTTCTCAGCATGCAACAAAGACTGAAATGTTAATGGCTCGTAGACGAACCTCATATTTGAACAGTTTAAAATCAGAAGGAGGTTCAGATGAAGAAAAGAAAAATAAAGGTTGTAAAGTGACTACAGTGTGAAATAATTTTACAGAATAGAGCTCATTGTAATATATTGTTGTTGTATCGTGTTCATTAATTAGGTCATTTGTAGACTAATACAATTGTTGTCTGGTAAGGAGAACATTTTTTTTTTGTGACTGTTCAATTTTTGAAATGTGAAGACAGAAAATTCCCTATTTCAACACCCATAAAAATATAAAAAAGCAAAGTGTAGCTTTGTACTAAATTTTGTTTATTTGCATTTTTGCATGTTAATACTTTGCATATTTTAGGTAAATTTTTATATTTTTTTTTCTTCCTACGAAATGCACAGAGACGTATTGAAAACACCGAAGAATTTGTTAGTCTCCTCTTCATATTTTCTTGTAAGATTAAAACTTTTGCTGAATAGTTTTGTAAATTTTTAAATTGAAAAAGAAAATTTTAAACCACAAAAATTAAGTTAATTTGGGAATTTCTTGTTATGTATCCAAATTTTGAATAACTTGATGTTTGGAAAGTCTTCTGTATAATATATGTTATACTGTTTACAAAATATTTTTTATTTTCCTGTTTGTTGCACAAATTTTCAATGTAAATTTTTTTTTCTAATCTCTTTGAATGAAATTTTATTGTGGTATAGTTGTTCATGATGTCCTAATACTGTAAACATTATTATGTAATTTTCATTATTGTGACCATTTGACAGTTCCAAAAGGGAAGGGGGTGGGGGGGGGGACATGGGTCCTGGGTAATTTTTAGTGACTACCTATCAGATGTATGTAAAAGTTGTCAAAAAAAAGTTTGTTGGTTGTGGGGATATTTTGAAAGTCTCTTCCTACCCTCCACAGTCATTTTAATGGATTAACCCTTAACACCTTTTCAACATTTTACCAGTAATTCATTTTCTAAATTATTTTAAACAAAAACTTATTGTTACACAGATTTATTGTCATTCTGGACAACGGAAATAAAACAAAAATTTCCTTCACTTGGACTTTTGTCCATATGCATCTGTTGATATCGTGTGAAGATTTTTTCCACCGTATCTGTTCTTATTTATTATAAATATGCGATTAAATCATGTTTTGTATTCTGTTTGAAGATGAAAAATGTTTGAAATGAAATTTGGTGCATTTTGCAAATTTTATATTTGTATCTACCTCTTTGTATATATAAGTTATCAGTGCAATGACTCAAGTCAGTGTTGTATATTGGCAAATGGGCATCTATGTCACTTTTGATAGATTGTTCCCATCATCTGACTAAAAATGTTAAATTAACTGTAAATTTATACCTATATTCTGAATATCAGAGCTTTTTTGTATTTTTTTTTTGGACAGTTTACCAGTTTAAGCATTTACACAAATAATAATTTTAAATTTAAAGTCTATTTATATTAAAGAAAATATTTGCTAACACCTTTTAATGAGATAAATGAGGTCAATGGCTATCTATGATAATGTCTTGTCTTGTAAAAAATATGCAGAGAAAAATTTCTCATGTGCTAAGGGAGATAAATCTTATACCCTTTGCAAACTCATAGTCTCATTTTTAGTAGAACTGGAATGACTATTTCACAAAAAAAAAACAAAGAAACATTTCCTGAAATGTTTATAAATGAAATTACTATAGGGCATTTTCATTTTTTAATGTATGCTTTGAAAATTTAATTGTCGGTTGGAAGAGTGTATTGGTCTACAAACAAAATCATTTCTGTGTACACTGTACAAAAAATTCATTATTCGTCTGACTGTGTATTTAAAATAATGTGTAACTGTGTATATGTGTAAGTAACAACTAACTACAAATTTGTAGATGTGTTCAGTTATTGGATGCTGGCCGTTCGTGGCTTAAAATATAAAATATCAAAATCCTTGTTTGATGCTTTTAGTATGCCATGATTATACAATATGTATTTTGATATGTACAACACTGAAAAAAAAAATTAAACTGAGGTCTTCTTTCTATTTCGACACTTTTATCCTCAGACTTATGATTAAAATTTGAGAAGATCCCAAATCCAGATTTGTTTGAGGTGTCAAAATAGTACTGGAAAAGAAGTTCAGGTAAACACCGACAAGTTAATAAACATTTAGCTAAATTTTCTGAACTAGAAAATGAAATCATGTTTTCATACTGTTTACAGTATTTATCAACAAAAACATGTGTTAAAAAATCGAATAGACAATGGAAACAGGGAATGTGTAAAGAAGACAACAAACCCACCAAAAAAGCAGAAAACAGCCAGAGGCCACCAATGAGTGTCCAATGCAGCGAGAAAATCATCCACCCAACCCAAAGGTGGGCTTCAGCTGGCCCCTACTAGTTCAGCGAAATGGATGCCACACTGAACTCTGAAACATACAAATGAACCAAAATTTAAAAAAAACACCTCATTATTCCCTACATTTCAAATAACAGTCCTGTGTGTCATTAAAATGAATATGATCTAAACTTTTGAAAAAAGAACTTGCAAGTATAATCTATTGGACAAGGTCACATTGAGATGGATTCATCATCAATAATGAAATTAAGGGCTTGACTTATTTGGGCAGTCATCAGTAACAACTGCAATAGACAATTCAAATTTAAATTTGAATGATTGAAGATGAATGTGTTGTTTGAAAATTTCACATGTTTGGGTTGATGTGTTTTTGTCGAGCCTGCGACTTTAGTCGCAGAAAGCTCGACATAGGGATAGTGATCCGGCGGCGGCGGCGGCGTTAACTAAATTATTAAAAGCTTTATATTTTAGAAGGTGGAAGACCTGGATGCTTTATACTTTGTATATAGATGCCTTATGTTACGAAGTTTCTGTCTGTCTTATGTACATTGTCCTTGACCTCATTTTTATGGTTCAGTGACTACTTGAAAAAAAAATTAAGATTTTTTGTAATGTTAATTTCTCTCTTATTATGAGTAATAGGATAACTATATTTGGTATGTGCGTACCTTACAAGGTCCTCATCCCCGTCAGACAGTTTTCAATTGACCCCGACCCAATTTCAAGGATCAGTGAACAAGGTTAAGTTTTGGTGGTCAAGTCCATATCTCAGATACTATAAGCAATAGGTCTAGTATATTTGGTGTATGGAATGATTGTAAGGTGTACATGTCCAACTGGCAGGTGTCATCTGACCTTGGCCTCATTTTCATGGTTCAGTGATTATAGTTAAGTTCTTGTGTTTTGGCCTGTTTTTCGAATACTGTATGCAATAGGTCTACTATATTTGTTGTATGGAAGGATTGTAAGGTTTACTTGTCCAACTGGCAGGTGTCATCTGACCTTGACCTCATTTTCATGGTTCAGTGGTTATAGTTAAGTTCTTGTGTTTTGGCCTGTTTTTATACGACCGCAAAATTTTTGCGGTCGTATATTGGTATGACGTTGGCGTCGTCGTCGTCGTCGTCGTCCGTCGTCCGTCGGAGTCTGTAGACATTTGGTTTTCGCACTATAACTTTAGTATAAGTTAATAGAAATCTATGAAATTTAAACACAAGGTTTATGACCACAAAAGGAAGGTTGGGATTGATTTTGGGAGTTTTGGTCCCAACAGTTTAAGAATCAGGGGCCAAAAAAGGGCCCAATAAGCATTTTTCTTGGTTTTTGCACAATAACTCTAGTATAAGTAAATAGAAATCTATGAAATTTTAACACAAGGTTTATGACCACAAAAGGAAGGTTGGGATTGTTTTTGGGAGTTTTGGTCCCAACAGTTTAGGAATTAGGGGCTAAAAAAGGCCCAAATAAGCATTTGTCTTGGTTTTTGCACAATAACTTTAGTATAAGTAAATAGAAATCTATGAAATTTAAACACAAGGTTTATGACCACAAAAGGAAGGTTGGGATTGATTTTTGGAGTTTTGGTCCCAACAGTTTAGGAATTAGGGGCCAAAAGGGTCCAAAATTAAACTTTGTTTGATTTCATCGAAAATTGAACTATTGGGGTTCTTTGATATGCCGAATCTAACCGTGCATTTAGATTCTTAATTTTTGGTCCCGTTTTCAAATTGGTCTACATTAAGGTCCAAAGGGTCCAAAATTAAACTTAGTTTGATTTTAACAAAAATTGAATTCTTGGGGTTCTTTGATATGCTGAATCTAAACATGTACTTAGTTTTTTTTATTATGGGCCCAGTTTTCAAGTTGGTCCAAATCGGGGTCCAAAATTAAACTTTGTTTGATTTCATCGAAAATTGAACTATTGGGGTTCTTTGATATGCCGAATCTAACCGTGCATTTAGATTCTTAATTTTTGGTCCCGTTTTCAAATTGGTCTACATTAAGGTCCAAAGGGTCCAAAATTAAACTTAGTTTGATTTTAACAAAAATTGAATTCTTTGGGTTCTTTGATATGCTGAATCTAAACATGTACTTAGTTTTTTTATTATGGGCCCAGTTTTCAAGTTGGTCCAAATCGGGGTCCAAAATTAAAGCTAAAAAAGGGGTAAATTATTTTTTTTGGGGGGTGGGGGCAATTCTCCACAGCATATTGTATCGCACAAGAATTCAAAAATTGAATATAAATTCAAATCATATGACCAATTCTAAGTTCTTTATTTCAGTTATTCTGTTTTAGAAACCTATTATGTGTCAAATATTTCAAGAAATTTTCAATTACACAGTATTGTGCAATAGCAAGAATCAGTATAATTTAAACCAATTTACATTATTTACATTACAATTAAAGGATAACTTCAGTAACACCCAACAATGACTTCAATCCAAACATATATATTGAATAAACTTACAAATCAGAAATTTAAAAATTATATGATACTAACATACATACTACTGCTAACAATTAAATATGACTTAGAGCAAATATGACAACATGATTATAAAAATATGTACAAAGAGGGATAACTCTTTTTTTTATCTCAAATTTTGAATATGTGCTGATGAAGCTTTTTTGTTTATCTCATCTAAACTGCTTTTAAATTATGCATATTTAAAATTTGCCATCCATGACTATGATGTCATTTTCTATTTTAATACGTTATGGTGTATTTAAATGGGCTGTTATGGTTGCAAAGTATCAAGAGAAATGGGGGGGGGGGGGTGAAAACAAAATTTAGGGGGGGGAATGAGAAATTGGGGAGGGGGCAATTTTTTTCTCATTTCATAATTCATAAATTAAAAAGGAAATTTCAAATTTTTTTTAGCAAAAAAGGGGGGGTTACAATAAATTTTATTGTTTTTTGTTGTTTTTTTTTTTTGGGAGGGGGAGTCAATGTGCAACTTCATAGTGTATTGCACAAAAGCTAAAAAAGGGGTAAATTTTTTTTTTTTTTTTTTTGGGGGGGGGGGGGCAATTCTCCACAGCATATTGTATTGCACAAGAAGCAAAAAATTGAATATAAATTGAAATCATATGACCAATTCTAAGTTCTTTGGTTTCAGTTATTCTGTGTCAGAAACCTATTATGTGTCAAATATTTGAAGAAATTTTCAATTGCACAGTATTGCGCAATAGCAAGAAATTGATATGTGTGCCCAATTTTAAATTGGTTATTTCTGATTTATATATAAAAACAAAAAATACTGATATGGTTTGAATAGGTAAATTAAAAATTTTTAAGTTCTTAGACAACATTCATTCTGTGTCAGAAACCTATGCTGTGTCAAATATTTATTCACAATCCAAATTCAGTATTGTATCAAGCTTGAATGTTGTGTTCATAATTGCCCCAACTATTCAGGGTTCGACATCTGCGGTCGTATCTAGCTGCGCCCAGCGGAGCATTTTATTCGAATACTGTATGCAATAGGTCTACTATATTTGGTGTATGGAAGGATTGTAAGATGCACATGTCCAACTGGCAGGTGTCATCTGACCTTGACCTCATTTTCATGGTTCAGTGGTTATAATTAAGTTTTTGTGTTTTGGCCTGTTTTTCGAATACTGTATGCAATGTCTGATAGCATTTACTTTCATTAGAAATACATGACAGGCGAGACATTTTTGTGTGTCCACTCTTGTTTAAATGCTGGAATTATTTGAATTAACTCAACCGGAAACAATATCTGACATGTTTCCACGTTTTGTCATTTGTCTCCACTTCCGGTCTAATTTTAATTGTTCAGCAATAAGGTAAACAAACATGCACATAAACTTTGCAGGATTTATGACAATACACTCGTCAAACGATCCACTTTTGGTTGAGATTCATCTCAACTGACGGCTGCGTCTTTTCTAAGCTTCCATTCAAACCATATGGGAAAAGACTTGTCACTTGCTCAGGAATGATGTTTGGAAGGACCTCCATTAAATGTCCACCTTTGGTTCCGGATGGATGAACGACATGGCCACCAGATGCGCTAATTTTCAAAAAAAAACAAACTACGTTATGAAATGTTTTGAAACTGCAGGATTGATGACAATACCCTCTACAGACGACCCACTTTTGGTCGAGATTCATCTGCTCAACCAACGGCTGCGGCCATTCAAAATTTCCATTGAAACCATATTATAATGGACTTTGTTAATTGCTCAGGAACTAATGGGAAGAATGTAACCAAAGTTGGCGGAAATGATGTATGGAATTAGCTCTACCAACTTTTCACCTTTGGTTCCGGTTGGATGAACAACTTGGCCAACTGAGGCCATCTTTGATTTTGCTTGGCCAATTTTCAAAAATCTTTTCTGAAACTACATTATGAAATGTTTTGAAACTGCAGGATTGATGACAGCAATATCCATTACATACAATATGCTTTTGGTTAAGACTGCGGCTGCACAAAGTTTCCATCGAAACTACAGGAAGTAATGGGCACATTGTAACCGATCTTGGCAGGAATCTCATATGGATGGAAAGAGGCAAATGATCCAAATTTTTTTGAGGTGAAAGGTCAAATACAAAGGTTATTTTGACATTTTTCTCTAACAGCCTTGAAGATACAAATGCGCTAATAGATGCCAGGTGGGCGATACAGGCACAGCTGGTCCTCTAGTTTATATTTATTATATATGCCTGCAGAATTTCATTGGTAATATAAAATTACACTTTAGGTAACCATTGGGACTGCTGGAATGGGAATGGGGTAACCAGTTTCAATAACCAGTTATATCTAATATTTGTGAAGTTGAAATAATGATTTTATTAAAAAATGTGAAAATAGAAATAAAGGAAATGTAAAAATTAATACATGTATCAAAGTCATAACAAATTAGTTGGAATGTAGGTGATTGTCAACCAGTGTTCAGTGTTCGTCATTTTCTTTCTGAAAACAAAAATGTGAAAACTAATATTAAAATGTTATATGAAATTAGATTTACTGATTTTTAATTTAAAGTGCAGAGTTGCATTATAAATGAAGCTTTCTCCGCTGTCCAAGCAGGGGTGTCATTCTCTGCGAACATTTAACAGGAATGAATTATGTTAATGTAACAACCACAAATGGAGAAAAATGCCAAGATTGAAAAATTACTTGAAATAACATTGTACTATTAATTAAGAGAATGACCCTTAAAAATTCGTCTTAGCAAATACCACACCCTACATACAGTTCTGCAAACCGTGGATCAATCTGGATCTGGATCCGCGGTCAATAATATATGTCCATGTTTATCATTGGAACATGATATGAAATCCGCGGATCCAATATGTATATTCCGATTTCATACCAGTTTGTAATGGATAGCCAGATGTATCCGCGGTTTGCAGAACTGTATGCAGGGTGTGAATATAGCTTGGTTATAATCATCTACATCTGGGACAGCAGTATTTGCCCATAAAATATTAGATTACATTAAACAGCGATAAAATACAGGAGAGAGCGTGCGGAGATTTAATATTATATTGTTTTGTATATTAACTAAATGATCGCCCAATTTTCGGTTTTTCATTTCAGTCAATGTACGAAGGGAAATAACTCAATTTGTTTACTAATTATTTCTCAACATTGTGTCATGTTGAATTTATGCATATATATCAATGCATGTTTTATATTGCTTACTTTGGTTGTCTTTTAGATTTACTACAGTTCTTCTAGGTCGCAAATTGCAAATAAAATATATGTTTGTTTGTTGTGTATACCTGGAGAAAAATCAGAATTATATCTGAAACCAAAATATTTTTCAATAATGGGAATAATAATTATTTTCGCACAGGTAAAACATTTATCAATTGCTTTCGGGCTTTCAAATATTCAAATCGATATATTCTATCCAAAATTGGAAATAATAAATCATAAGTTTATTAAAATTTTGTGCCCATATAAGAACCAATCGCTACATACATACCAGAAATTCAAAAAATTAACAAAAATGCATATTTCTCCTATTCTTGACGTGTTCAATCGGTGGGATAAAAATACATAATATCTTTAACCACTTTTTTTACGTGGGAATTACCGCCCATTTTTGTCTCGCCTTGACGGAGTCAAAAGGCGAGACATAGGTATGCTGTTTCCGGCGGCGGCGGCGGCGGCGGCGGCGGCGTCAACAATGTATTAGTTTGTGATTAGCTCAGTTTTATGGGGATCCACTAGTGGTAGGTCAATGATAATTGGTATGCAGATGTATTACCATTGCCACATCTCATTGCCATGGAGATTATTTGGCTCCGCCCCCTCAGTCATGGTCTATTGACTTTGAATGATTTGCTTACTTTACATGTATTAGTTTGTGATTAAGTCAGTTTATGGGGATTCACTAGTGGTAGGTCAATGATAATTGGTATGCAGATGTATTACCATTGCCACATCTCATTGTCATGGAGATTATTTGGCTCCACCCCCTCAGTCATGGTCTATTGACTTTGAATGGTTTGCTTACTTTACATGTATTAGTTTGTGATTAGGTCAGTTTATAGGGATCCACTAGTGGTAGGTCAATGATAATTGGTATGCAGATGTATTACCATTGCTACATCTCATTGCCATGGAGATTATTTGGCTCTACCCCCTCAGTCATGGTCTATTGACTTTGAATGGTTTGCTTACTTTACATGTATTAGTTTGTGATTAGGTCAGTTTACGGGGATCCACTAGTGGTAGGTCAATGATAATTGGTATGCAGATGTATTATCATTGCCACATCTCATTGCCATGGAGATTATTTGGCTCCAGCCCCCTCAGTCATGGTCTATTGACTTAGAATGGTTTGCTTACTTTACATATATTATGAGTTTGGTGAAGAGGAACCTTGAGAGATCCTGCTCTGGAAATCAACTATAAGTAACTATAAGTAACTATAAGTAAACAAACAAAATTATATTTTATTGGACACAAAGCCAAGCAAAAAGATCTTTGTCTCGCCATGATGAGGTTGGGTTGAAAAGCTACATATAGGTATGCTAATTCGTGCATATTCATTGACTGAATACTTGCATAACTTACATGTTAAAGTATTGCTATCAGTGGTGGATCCAGAACTTTTTGTTAGGGGGGGGGGGGGGGGGGGGCGCTGACCGACCTAAGGGGGGCCCACTCCAGTCACGCATCAGTGATTCCCTATATAATCAACCAAATTTTTCCCACAAAATTTTTGTATTTAGGTTTGGGAACGACTTATAATAAGTCAGTGGTATTTGGTATCCAGTTGTATTAGCATTCACACATCTCATTTAAATGGAGATTGTTTAACCATTTAACTCAGTCATGGTTCATTGACTTTGAATATTTGCATAACTTGTGTAAGATGTTAAGGTATTGCTATTATGATTTCAACATTTGCACAATCAAAATTACAAAAAGGCGAGACATATCTCTGTGATAACAGTTTATTCTACAGTTATTGGAACGATAAACGATAAACCGAAATGACGTCTATGTAAACAAACTACATAGCAACGACATTTTCTTGAGTTTTTTGTCGAAAATCATAGAAGAAACAGATTCTCCTTTAATTTACACGTAAGTTATGGAATTTCTCCACACTCAATAGTTAAATTTTAGATTTTAACACTGTCGTTAAGGGCTCGCGTGTTGAAAATCGAAAATGTATATCTCGGGTGGAGAAATTCCATAACTCACTCGTACCTGTAGGAGAATCTATATTGTATACAATTGTACGGTACCAGGTATATAGAATGACAATTTGGGTTCCTTCCAACCTGTTTACCGAGATTATTTTACTGACAATGATGTAAGTTATGTTTACTATATGCAACGTCTTCTATATTTTACCTTTTAGTCACTCTCAGGTTGTATACCATACTTTTCTTGCCAGAGAGGTGGAATGTTTGCGGAGAATCTCCTAGCATCGGGCATATTACCGTCGCCTGTGTTAAACCTCCGAGCATAAGGCATGTTGTCGTCGCATGCGTTTATCCTCCAAGCATCAGGCATGTTGTCGTGGCCTGTGTTTAACCTCAAACCATTGGGCATATTGCCGTCGCCTGTGTTAAACCTCCAAGCATTAGGCATGTTGTCGTCGCCTGCGTTTATCCTCCAAACATCGTGCAAATTGTCGTCGCCTGCAGTGAATATGTGCCTTCTACCGTAGTACTCATGAACTGCATTTTTTACTTTTCTTACTAACTCCGAGCAGAAACACATCACCATTATTGCAGAACCTTTCAAACAAAATATAATAAATATATAGGCAAGAATAAAAAGAATGATTAAATGATCTCCATGTATTGAACAAGAAAATTCTGCTTAAACGAACTTTCAAAACTTGCCTAGGCACCTGTGATGGACCACAAGAGCTCAATCCAGAGAGTTGCCCAGCGCGTGCTCACGTGGTGGATAGGAGAGACCCTCGCGTTGGGGTCTTGTCATGTTATAATACGGAAAGCTTGACTGCGGACCATAGGAGTAACATGCATGTTTGGAGAATGCCACTCTCCCTGCATGCTAAAGACCCCTTCTCTAGTTTTCTTAAAAAAGGAAGGCTAATGCTAAATTATCCGAGCCTACCCAACCATTCACCCTTTTCCAGTGGCAGTCAAAATCGGTTTCCATTTGTGTCCCATTCCTACCCAATGCATTATTTGTCACTGACGTCAGAAGACGGTTATTAAATAGAAGGATTGACTAATAAAAATACAAAATACACCAAAAATGTCTATATTAAACATAGGATTCCCAATTTCACACTTTAAACGAATAAGAAATTTAGCAATGCAGTTGAGGTAGCACTAGTACTGACAGTGATTTTCGTGCAAATTGATCTCGCCAAACATGTCAGTTGACGACATAATTTGATTCAAAATTTAAAAGGTGGTCAAAAGTAGAAAACTGGAGGTAGGGGCTGTCGGAACGACAGCTATACCCGCACCCCACATTTATTTGTAAACAAAAATTCTTAACATTTTCAGTTTCCATTGCATTACAGTTTGCATCTGTAACAAATAACCTTTGCAGAGATATATTACAACCCACTTTTACTGTAACCTAACTTTTTGGCCTCTTTTCCCTTTTTAGGCCCTTTAAATTCTCAAAATGCAAAATAAAAGCATGCTTAGCATTACAGTTTTCATCTGTAACAAATAACCTTTTCACAAATATATCACAACCCACTTTTACTATAATTTAACTATTTTGACCCTTTTAGGTACCTATAGCCCCTTAAACTGAAATTCACAAATTTCTTCAATTTTTTTTTCTTTAGATAAAATTTTAGTAATTATGGTTTTTTTCTGTTTTGGCCCTTTTTGGTCCCTTCCACCCCCCTTTAAAAAATTTAGAATTCCAAAACCTTATTGCGCATCTACATTTGGTAAGCAACAATATGGTAACAATAGTAATTTAAATTCAAAAATGAAATAGGGGTTCGCATCACAAGGCTCTTTGTCTATTTTGACCCTTTTTGGTCTCTCCCAGGCCCCCTTTTAGAAATTTGGAATTCCAAAACCTTTTGTGCATCTGCAGTTATCAAGCAACACTATGGCAAAGTTATTTTAGTATTATGCTTTTTTTCTGTTTCGACCCTTTTTGGTCCCTCCCACCCCCTTTTTAAAAAATGGATTTCCAAAACCTTATTGCGAATCTACAGTAAGCAAGCAACAATATGGCACAAAAAAATGGTAAAAATTCAAAAGTGAAGGAGTTTGCGTCAGAAGAAAGTCTGACCGACGGACGGACGGACGGACAGACGGACTGACGGACGGACAGACGGACTGACGGACGACTGCAACGACAATATACCTGAACTGTCATTCGAAAGTGCGGGTATAATAAAATCCTTCACCCTGCCTATACGTTTTAGAAGGGGTGGATGATAAGTTACCAAATAACTTGAATTGGCCATATATTTTTTTGAGGCTTCTTTTATTTTATTCCGTTTGCTGGTATATGTCTACCTTTTAGTAGGCTATGAATCGGTGAATTAAAGCAAATGTTAAAAAAAAGATCTCTCCAATTAGGTTTATGCAGTACGGACTCTTGAAAAACAAGAGAGAAAAAAATAGTATAAAAGCGAGACAAAAAATGAGAGAATATCTCCAAAGAACAAAGATATCTTAAGAAAATAAGTTATTGTTTCAAGGCAAGAAATGTATATCTCAATGTATAAAGATTCTAAATTTTTTTTTGGTTAAGTTAATACCTACATGTTAATGTTATTTTTACAAATACATGTATGTCTTTGTGCTACTTGAGGTTTTATTTTTTGGCATATTTTATAGGCAAAATACTGGCTCGTCATCTTCGCTAACCAAGGGTTGCGATTCGCTTTTCCCAGAGAAGCGAATTGTCACCGTTGGCTATAGAGAAGATGACTGGCCCGTATATATTACCAAAAAAAAATTGTGTAAAAGGTGCGTCTGTCAAATGTTTAATGAGATTCTCCTATTTAAATAAATATGCATAACTACACAGAGAAATAGCTGTACAATATTTTCACACAATATATTAAAATCTTAAAAACATTTTAATGTAAACAGGGTTTTTGAAATCAATAGTCGTCTTTTTTCCTTTTCGTCTAATGTATTTTTTTAAAAAGGTAGTGGCAATCTTGCCTTGAAGAGCATTAATAAGGGAGCAACCATTTTATTTTTAAAGTAAAAATGGAGGACCAGGATTTTGGAAAAATAAAAAGACAGAATCACTTTAGGTGTGAATAAAAATGCAGGTCCTGTGTCAATCAGGAAATATTTTGGTTTAAATGAAATATAAATTTAGGCCGCAATAGCAATCGAAAAAAAATCCAAGACAAAAATTTTGACGAAAAAATAAGCAAATCAAACATTTGATCCCACCCTGCCCTAAAATTCAAATGGTTACTCTCTGGTGCTCATAATTCATATCATGTATATATTTCCTCAAATTATATTATGACTTTTCTTTTGCCGATTGCACGGTTTAGAATCTAAACAGACCATTTTTTCTTCTGAGATACCTGAGGTTTCACAAAAAAGTAAATTTGTTCTTCCTTTTTCTTTTTTTTTAAATCAAATATTAATATTCTGAAGTACTAATGGTCACTGGGCGCCTCGGTGGCCGAGTGGTCTTAGGTAGTTCGTCATGACTACTAATGATCACTAGCCTGTCAACGCTAAGGTTGTAAGTTCGAATCTCACCTGTGGCGAGGTGTGTTCGACTCCGATCTTAATTGACAAGGATTGCCAATTTTCCTACCGAAGGTCGGTGGTTCTCTCTGGATACTCCGGCTTCCTCCAACAATAAAAACAGGCTGTCGCGAAATAGCCAAATGTGCTGAAAACGGCGTAAAACTATGACAAGCCGTTTTACAATTTATTCTAACTTCAAGATATCTAATAAACTTTATAAGATATCTCATATAATACATAAGATATCTTATATACTTTATAAGATATTTTATATATTATATGAGATATCTTATAAACCATATGAGATATCTTATAAAGTTTATTAGATATCTTGAAGTTAGAATAAATAGTAAAATGGCTTGCCATATAAAACCCCAACTAAACAAACAAACAATATTCTGAAGCGGTTCACTTCGAGTGTAAGATTCCAAATTTTATATCTTGCCGTTTGCCATGTTTGTTATACTATTAATGGTTTTCCAGATATATATAAATATCGACTGGTTTTATTTATAGGTATCAATGAATAGTAGGGCGACACATTTTAACATATATTATTTTTCTATTCTATTGTTAGAATAGAATACAAAAGTTCTATTTGAATGATACTTGCAGTGATGCATAGAAGAAGCTAGAGCCACATACAGCAAATATGATTAGAAAAACAATTTCAAACATAACAAAAGGTAATAATGTTAATACATAATTTTTACCTCAGTGTACATTTAAATGTTTTTTTTTTTTTTTAGAGAAAAGGTCTATTATAAATAACAGGGAGATGGTGCAAAATACAAATGAAAAAGTGACTTAACTGCAATTAGCACAGAGTCAGTGTTAAAAGGATATAATCATAGTATTAAAGATCAATGAGATTCTGATTAACCAGCAAAGAGCTTCAAGGGACGGTACCACGGAAATTTAAGAACCTTCTAATGATCTATGCAAGTTTTCCAGAAGATTTTATAAATCCCTACAGATTTTTATAAAGCACTGAGGAGAATTCAGGTTGACTTTTACACAATAAAGGACCGATCAAAAGAGAAGATATAAATATTAAATGTATAAATATGTCACATCATGACAACTGCATTTAATTATTTTGGATAATTTCGGGTATGTAATTTTCAGCTTTCTTGGATATTTCGGGTAGTGTTTTTAATTTTAATTGCCCCCCCCCCCCCCCCCCCCCCCCCCCCGAGATATTTACCGTCTTATTCCCGAAATGTGTGATTTAGTGACCACTTTAAAGGGAGAAATTAATAGATATTTAACACAATTCCACGACATTTGCTATTCCAGTATAAACAAAATAACTGTAGACGAAGTTCACTTCTTTCCAGATTGTTAAGTGAAAGGCCGCACTCTAAGACGATAATTTTACATTGATATACTGTACAAATCATGTGAAATGCTAAAAAACAGTCGAGTGTGTCAATTATTTTCGTTTGTTTGTTTGTTTGTTTTTTTTATAAACTAAAACTAAACTACTTTTATAAGGGGCTGACATGGAGCATATAAAGCAAGAAACAATTATTTAACAGATATTACGGTCAGTACAATACAAAACAACAGTTCTTTTTGAATTATACCTACCCTGATGCACACATGTATATAGAAGGAGAATATCCAAATTAATGACCCAGAATTGCATACACAAGAGAGCAAATATAATTAGAAAAATAATTTCAAACATTACAAAAAGTCACAATTTTAATAACATCATTTACCTCAGTACACCTTTAAATGGAAGAGAGAAAAATATTTTGATAATAAGGGCGAGGGTTTAAAATACAACTGGAAAATTTGCTTAGCTGCAGTTAGCACAGAGTCAGTGTTAAAAGGATATAATCATAATATTAAAGATCAATGAGATTCTGATTAACCAACAAAGAGCTTAAAGGGCCCGTACCACAGAAATGAAAAACCTTCTTATCATCTATGCAAGTTTTCCAGAATTTTAATTTGGAATAGATTAAATTAAGATACATTTATACATAAGAGTTACCTTGGCTGCAGCAACACCAAGAAACGAAACGTGTCGACAGACATGGTAGCATGAGCATACATAGGTATACAAATAGCACAGTAGATATGTAAGAACTGCTGGTCAGTGAGTCTTAATTTGTACCAATAGAGCAATAAAGGCATCTACATCTACATGGGAGCCGAACAAAGTAAATCTAACACGTTACGCGTGCTATGGAGTTCTCCTGAAATATAATACTTTCCATCTCAATTAATAGTTTTCTTAATATTATCTCACAAAAATAAGTTATCAAACTGCTAATCAGCAATAAAAGCAGTTCGTACCATACATTTCACCATCTTAGCTAGAAACAAATCGTAACCATTAGTGAGCGAAAATTTAGCTTTCTCAAATTCAGGCGCTGAGCAGTTTGTATTGTTTATATATATATAAAAAATGGGAAGAGGTGCAACAACCCAATTAATTTGATTAAAAGTAATTTATTTTTTCTCTATCAAATGAAAGAATGACTTACCGATCATTTTATTCACATCTCATATCTCCTTATTCACTATTTTAAAAATTCTGATCACTTAGTTGTACTGGCATATATCCAGACCAATTACGGTTAATTTAAGATTGATTCTATTTCCGCATCCTGATTGAGGGCTAGGTGTAAAAGTTGGACACGCTTTTACACAAAAAGGTGATCAAACATATATGCCCTTACAGATAAATTTTAAAAATATTGACATCCCTTTTTTGCTTTTTGATGAATAGAAAGCAACATGAATAGACAGTTCCCTTTTTCTCGAACGTCCTTACGCGGCAGATGCATACAGTTAAATTATACAGTGACTCTTTGAACACAAAGATTGTTAACAGTTTTATTATTAAAATGAAAAAAAAATGATTACATATTTATAATTAGATATGATAAATGAATATCACAGTCAAATAGTTTGTTACATTGATATTGCCCAGGAGATCTGTTAGTAAATTGCATGTTCCATTTTATGAAATAAAGTAGTAAACAAAAATTAATTATAACTATTATAAAACAAAAATTATTTTTGTACTTATTTCTATCTATTAAATTAAAAAAGACAAAGAATAAAACACATCAGATATCTGGAAAAATATTTAAATAGCGTAAATGTAATTTTTAAATAAATATTATTTATTAAATCAGTAAAAAGTGGGTTTGCAATTGCGATGCATGCATGGGGACTTTTTGGTTACTTATAAAGATGCTTCAAGGTACAGTTCTATCAAAAGTTACTCTAGAGGTTGTAAAAGTTACGATCAGTCATAACTTGTATATAATTCAAAAGATTCAGTCACAACGCATACTACATTTAGTGAAACGGTACCTAGTAGTGTACTGACCAAGGCCAAATCATGTTGACAAAGAGAAGGAAAGCATTTACACGATTTAGCAGTTAAAGGTATTTGAATGAAATAGTCATAAAAAGTCTATAAAGGAAAAAACAAACCATATAAAACTGAACATATTTTTTATCCGAGACGGAAACCTATAGCATAATATAATATACAGGTTGTTTAATTTCAATAAGATAACCGCAGATATCTATTTAAAAAAAATATTCTGGACGCAGATAAACAAAAATTTTTCATATGAATAAGTATTGGATATACACCTTAGATTGTTAGCCTGACAGGGGTATATCCTATTCATATCATGATACTCTGAAAAGTACAAATGGTAGGTTTTAATAATTTTGAAGCGGAGAGGGGAGGCGTCTTTCAGGATTTTCACTGTGTGCAAAGAAAAACTATGATAAATGCAGGATATCTGGTTACATTTTATGGCCTCATGAAAAGATGTTCGAATAATTTTAAATACGAAATAATACGAATTAAAGACAGATAGGGGATAATGTTTCGGTCTCCGTGAGTTCGGCCGTCGTATTTCAGTCTAGATACACCTAACTGCTCTTCATTTTTTAGCTGAGGGATTTAATTTCTTCCACAGCCCCTTGGGACCAGGTTTGTTAGTAAAATGTAACTGAATCAGTTTCTCACACAATTTGAACTATTCTGTGGGTTGTCTGACTTGTTCTCCTCTTAATGCATTTAGTGATATGTACATAGTTACAGAACAGAACAAATAAGATTGAGTTACATATACAAAACAAACATGTATGACAAATGTATGGTATATAAAATAACCTTGGCAATGTTGCTTAGGTTAACAACTACAAACAAACAATAAGATTATTATAAATTTTGATATATAATATTTGAATTTCAAACATTTTACAAATGTATTTAATACCATACAAGGGGCGAATTAAAATATTTAAACTGCCATTCATTGTTTTTGAACACCAAAATAAGTACTTTCTATAAATACAGGAAATAACACCATAATGTATGCGTCTTTTGACGTACTACCTTTTAATCACTTTCAGCTTCCACACCATACTTTTCAATCGTAAGGGGCGGAAGGTCCGTGGAAAACTTTCTAGCATCGGGCATTTTCAACTTGTTGTTTTCCGAGGTAAATTTGTATCTCCTTCTGTAGTAGGCATTTAGAGAATTTGTCACAAACTTTGATATGACGAACAAGGCTGTGATTGTAGTCCCTGAAAATACAGAAGATATATAATAAAAACAGATTAATACATGACATAATCCATATCGGACCGGGTATCATCCCTTGACCCACATCGTCTTGGAATGATACCCGGTCCGATATGGATTAGGTCATGTATTAATGTATAGTTATAGAAAGCTATAGTTCAGTTTTTTTATATTACCAGAAAAATTTCGTCGTTTCTTTTATAATTCTAAATGTAGCCAATTCCTCACATTTTTCTTGTTTGACACCTTTCTTAACTCTCTAGTATGTACATATCGGATTTATGATCCGAACTTTTATATCATGCCCTTTTCTATTTATATTTTACTTTACTTTATTTTAAAACTCGTAGTGTAATAATGGTTTTTCCCTTCAGAAGTATCGATTATATTTTAAACCTGGACAAAAAAGAACAAATCATTGATCATTTTATTTATATGAAAATAAACATTTGAATTAAGAGTGATAATGAGGCGCGAATATTTTATCACCGTGGACATACATGCCAATGTAACAGAAAAAAATATATATATATAAATTAAAGATTAATTCGTAACTTTAGTGAATATTAAATTTAGAGAAAGATAATAGATATTTATCACAATTCCACGAAATTTGCGAATCTGCAGTATACACATTATAACTGACTTTTCAGATTAAGAGGACATTAACTGAAAGGACTCAATTTTTAGCAAAATTTATTTTTATTGATATGTGTTCTGTAATGTGCCCCCCCCCCCCCCCCCCCCCCCGGGGCCCTTATTTGGAAACAAAAGTATCTACCTATCTATCTATACTCTACAAAACATGTGAAATGCTATATTAATCAGTCGTGTTTGTCCATTATTTTCTTTTGTTTTTTTATATAAACTAACACAAAATTAAGGACCCAGAATAGCATACACAAGACACCAATATGATTAGAAAAATAATTTCAAACTTTACAAGAAGTCACAATTTTAATATATATCAATGCAGTTTTGTTTTACCTCGGTACACCTTTAAATGGATGCGAGACAAATCTTTTCATAATAAGGGAGAGGGTTTAAAATACAACTGAAAAAATTGCTTAACTGCAGTTAGCACAGAGTCAGTGTTAAAAGGATAAACTAATATTAAAGATCAATGAGATTCTGATTAACCAGTAAAGAGCTTCAAGGGACGGTACCACAAAAGTTTAGAACCTTCTAATGATCTATATGCATGTTTTCCAGAATTTTATTTTTATTTACATTTATACATAAGAGTTACCTTGGCTACTGGAGACACCAAGAAACGAACCGTGTCGACAGACTAGTAGCATGAGCATACATAGGAATGCAAATAGCACAGTAGATATGTCGTAACGACTATAATAAAGGCAACTATATCTACATGGGAGCCGAACAAAAGGAATCTAACACGTTACGCGTGCTTTGGACTTCTATTGAAATATAATACTTTTCGTCACAATAATGTTCTTAATATTATCTCATAAAAGTAAGTTATCAAACTGCTAATCAGCAATAAAAGCAGTTTCTACCATACATAATCTTAGCTAGAAACAAATCGTAACAATTAGCGAACGAAAATTTAGCTTTCTCAAATTCAGGCGCCGAGCAGTTTGTATTGTTTATATATGTTACAGGCATTTTCTAAATTTAGGCATTTTGTAAAATGACTGAATTTTTAGGCATTTTCTAAAATGCCTAAAGTTGACAGGCATTTTATAAAATGCCTAAAAAAACCTATTCATTTTGTAAAATGCCTGAAATTTTTAATGAAAATTACACAAAATGCCTGGTCTGTTTCAGGCAAATTGTGTAAATATGAAATACATGAAATAGATGATAGAAATATATTGTAAAGCTACAAAAAAGTGTTGATTAAAATAAATTTAAGATTATTCTTTAAAGATGTAGCCTGCAGGTTAAGTTTTTATGTTTTACTAGTTTTAATGTCTATAATTAGAAACTTTGAGTAAGTACTCACTCTGTATTTCATTAATGATCTTCTTTTCATCATGGCAGAAGGGCAAGTTGTTCTTACACCAGAACAAATATTTACAAACCAATTAATTGAAAATGCTGATTCTAATCAGAAAAGTAATATATGGAACAGAGAAAAATATGAAACTATTTTGAACAAAATTAAGATTGGAATAAAAGGACATTCTTCGGATTATTATCATATGCAAAGGTAGGTGCATTTCTTCTCTTGAGCTATAACTTATTTTTTAAAGTTTTCATAACAAGCGTTAATAAGAAAATCTGTGGGCTCCTAGGAGCCTGAATTGCTCATTAAGTTGCCTCATAGGCCTATTGAATATGCATGAACTATTTGCCACTGGAAATTTAGCATGCACCAATTAATTGACAAAACATTGAGACTTTTTGTTTTTCTTCCTTTTTTCTGCTACTAAATTCTGTTAAGCTAATTGTATAAGGCCAACATTGAAAAGTTACAAATTAACAAATTTATCTACTTTGAAATTGCAGATTTGATGTGTTACACTGTGGTGATGTAGAAAAATTGATTAAAAAGCGACAGTCATTGACAGATCCTCTCCTATATTATGTATATGCAGAGGAAATATACAGCATTGTAATGAGAGCACATTTGAACACTGGACATGGTGGAAGAGATAAAATGTTAAAACTGTAACTGTTTAAATTGCATGCTATATTTAATGATAGAATAAAATTATCTATTTGATATTTCTAGTCGTTAAATTTTGAGTACATTCCATTCAGTTTTAGTCTTTTAGGCATTTTGTAAAATGCATTACAATTTTTTCAGGCATTTTATAAAATGCCTTACAATTTTTTCAGGCATTTTATAAAATGCCTGGAAAAAATAGTCAATTTGTAAAATGCCTAAATCATGCAGGCATTTTAGAAAATGCCTAAACATTTCAGTCATTTTACAAAATGCCTAAATTTAGAAAATGCCTGTAACATATATATACAAAGAAAAAAAACTGGAAGAGGTGGCATCAACCCATTTAATTTCATTAAAAAATAATTTATTTTTTCTCTATCAAATGAAATAAAGACTTACCGATCATTATTTTCCTTATTCACAGTTTTAAAAATTCTGATTAAGTAATACAGATTCCAAATTCTTCCCATCAACATGATCAAGGGAAAATTTCGTGGGCATATGAAACTGAAAAAAAGAAGGATATATTTGTCGAGGGGTAGGTGTAAAAGTTGGACACACTTTATACAAAAAGCTGATCAAACATATTTGACCCAGAATCAAGGCTACGAAAAACATGTCCACTGTCTTTGTTATATCTTACAGATCAATTTTAAAAATATTGACATCCCTTTTTTCTTTTTTGGATGAATAGAAAGCAACATGAATAGACAGTTCCCTTTTTCTTGAACTTCCTTACGCGGCAGATGCATACAGTGAAATTATAAATTGACTCTTTGAACACAGTACCGAACCCACGAACAATATTGGTGGACACGTTCATCTAGAATGTTACAAATGAGAAGAATTATATAGTTTTCCGGTTAATGTAAATAGTAAAACGGCTTGCATAGTAAACACTTCGAAAGCAACATAGTTCTACAAAGAGAAATAACTCAATATCGTTTTTGAAAATTGAGGAACAAAATTCACAAAATATAAAAATAACTCAAATTATTACGCCGAGATAAAAAGATTTGAAGTAATATCACTTTCACTTTCACGTAACTTATTCTACCTTATTGGTGCGTTTTATTGTTACTGTAAAATTTTGGATTGATGTAGAAATCAAAATATGCAGATTTGAAGCAAATATGAAACAAAAGATTTTTTTCCTTCAGCTAAATATGAGCAATTTTCGAATTAGTTACAACGAACATTCTGTGATAGCAACTGAAAAATGTGACACAAATATAAAATCGAAAGTTTTCAATAATAAAAGAATAGCCAAACCATGCATCTATAGTATCAAGATATTTAATAGGCTCACCAAGTTTGATATTTTGTTAAGGAAAAGTTTAACGAAGAACTTTGCATTATGCATTTTAATTTCTATCGATTTATAATAAATTCTATGACACAAGATTTGCTGCACAAGAGTTGAAAATTGATCAGTGTGGCCAAGGCGTACAATGTTGAAAACCAAAAGCTTGAAGAGCAGATCAAAAATGCTAAAATGACTAAAAGACACAGCTACGTGCGATGAGGAGACTCATTAATTTTCACAGGCACAATTTAACATTTTGTAACAGTTAAATTAACAATTTTTGGCTAAGGCAGCAATGATTTGATTTTTATGGGGGGAGGGGGCATGGAAGGAATCTGAAAAAAGGCAGGATGCAAAATGTGGTGAAAAAAAGGGCAGGACCAAAAATCCCCAGAAAAAAAGGCAGGAAGAGAAATGTAGTGTAAAAAAAGGCATGAACCCAGAAAAAAAGGAAGGCCAACACGAGGTAGTAAAAAAAAGGCAGTCTCGAAATTTTGCTGAAATAAAAAGGCAGGACTTAACATTACTTCCATGTACCCCCCCTCCTCCCGACCAAAAAAAAATTAAATGGTTGCTCCCTAATATCGAAATACTAATACATGTAACTGAGTTGGTGATAACCACGGAGACATGGAGTCCACCAGCAGCTGATTAGACAAACATCATATAACAAGTTAATGAATTGAGAAAGGGAATAATTTAATTCCCGTCAATTGAAAAATGAGTATTATCTAGTAACATGTCAAGCAAGACTTGAAATCTGACTGGAGATTCCTCATTTAGATTGTGAGATGAAATTTTGTATACATGGGAAAGGTCACACAATTCAATATGACGATCTTAGAATGTCTGAAACAAAGATTAACAAAAACTAAAGAAACACTCATATAACAGTAATTTTGCACCAATACTATGTAGCAAACTTTTTTTACAGGGGATGTACACCATTTTTAGCGCAACTAGCTATATATTGCAGCAACTAGACTATTTGCTGGTGGAAGCCGAACTATCCGAATAGAACCATATACTCTCGGGAATGCCAGTTCGGATCGATTAGTCATATTGAATACTTTATACACATGGCAGCATATTTCTGTTTCTTTTGTATAATGTTGGTAGATTTATATTTGGACGTGTATTACTCGTAGATCATACGAATTTTGTTGCATTGCCTTTATCCTTTATATTGTACTAGAGTTTGTTTTATGTTCTAGTCTGATAGACGAATTTACAGGCTTTCATCACCGGCTTTAAACATACTCTACGTGTTCCTTAGAATGGGATTGAAACGTTGCACTCGCATATTTTTATATCCATGGCAGCTTCAGCTCAGGAAATATTCATGAAAATTTCTCTTTCGATGTTCATATTGTAAACCGGAAGTACCAGTGCCATAACCATTTTATATTCATGATAGCTAATGGTCAGTTTTGACCAATACCTGTAAAAGTTCTAAAAATACGTTCGTATTTCTCAGGTTTTACCCGTTGTTTACTCTCTGTGTGAAGATAAAGAGAGTCTTGGAAAGTGCAGATTGTAACCTTGCAAGGTATGTCCATTTGTTGTTCTATTTAAAAGGACCGTGCCAATGAAGACACAAAACATAGGTGATCACTGTCTCATTTTTTACTTATTTTGGAGACACAACGTGAACTTGTACATCTTTATCATATTTTGGAATTAATTTATAGTTTTCTTCATAATTTTTATAAGTAATTTGGCAGGAAGATATATTTTTGAAGCTTTTGCTGAGGATTAAGACAATTCAATAATTTATATTTAACTTCTACAAGAAGGTGCTATTTTGACTTGTTTATTGTTATATTTGATAATATAAAGCCTTATTGAATTTACAATTTTTATTTAGTTCAATAAATATTTTGTTATTGTTAACTTTCTTAAGTTTTCAGAAAGACTGCTATGATTTCATGTATTGATAACAATTTTGTTGTTATATGTCTTAACTAACGACTGAAGGATTTTGCTTTCAAGATATTTTACAGTAAATGGTCAAACTCAGGGTGCCGATGATAACGTGCTAGCGACTCGGCTGGCGATAACTACTTTCTGACCAGTAGGTCCGTTATTTGTATCGTGTCTTTAAATCTCATGAATCATTTTCCACACTGGTCACAAATACATGTATGGCTTGGCTTGTCTTTTTACATTGACATCCATTAACGTTTTCTCAACACGTCGGCCCCGGTGCCTTTTCAAACTAGTTTCATATTTGGATTTATCGGTAAGTTTTGTAAATTTTCTTTGATCCAAATAGACTGATAAATGTCAGAATCATGGATGGGTACTGATAATAAAATTATTGTTTCAGTGTCTCGGATGACATCATGTTCTTATGCATCGACGTAGATTTTCTTTGTTCATCCGTGTAAATTCAGTGAATGAAATGATCTTAACCATGATAATGGCGTTACGTTTGCAGAAAAGGTCACCATTTCATTTATCTTTATTTTTGGCAATGATATTTACATCTAATTTTCAAAAACTGCATAAATTCTAAATGCTGAGAAGAGATCGTCTCATAATTACATGTTTTACAATTAAAGATGAGTAAAACTGACGGAAATTAGTATATTTTAAAACAACCGATAATAGCTTCGAAACTTGAAGGAATGTGCAACTATCCGTACAAGACGGGAACATGCTTTTTCAATTAGACGTACATTATCGTACAATGAAGAGCGATTGAAAATGCGTCCGTTGTAGGAAAACAATATAGTTTACGATATTCTCCTTGCATTGAAAACCTCGATGTCTGTATCATCAAATAGTGAGAAGATATTTGAATAAATTGCAGAATATGTGGAGAAAATTTTTTTATCCTCTTTCTTCGACCTTGAACACAAGATCTACTGATGTTTACATGATGATTTCCAGTTTCTATGTTCAAATAGGACACTACTATCTGACAAGAAATACAACTTCCATTTTTGAACACTGTCCGTTTATACACTGTGATTGAACACACAACAAATGACCCCAAATGCCCCCTGTCCTCAGTTCCATGGACTGTTTAATAAAGCCTAAAGATTTCACTTGCTGTATAGTAGTTGGATTTAAAATATATTTCATTTTATTATCAGAAAAATTTTTATACTGGATTTTTAAAACATTAAAAAAAGACGTGTTTTAAATCATTATTTATTTCACAAAATTGAATGAAATGAGATTCGTCATTAAACAATGTACATGTAAAATGTTTGGATTTATCTCCCTTGGAGCAAACGTATTAATAAATGATATAAAATACAAAATGTAAGAATAGCAAATAAAATGGTTATATGAGGAAAAAAATGACATTTATATTTTGTTTCAAACTATGGAATCTTAGCAGGTTTGCTGCAAAAGATAACTGAGTTATAAATTTGACTACCATTTCGAGGGGTGGGGCCTCGGTGGCCAAGTTGTCTAGGTAGTTCGTCATTACTACTAATGATCACTAGCCTGTCAACACTGAGGTTGTGAGTTCGAATCTCACCTGTGGCGGGGTGTGTTCGACTCCGATCTAAATTGACAAGGATTGCCAATTTTCCTACCGAAGGTCGATGGTTCTCTCCGGGAACTCCGGCTTCCTCCACCAATAAAAACTGGCCGCCGCGAAATAGCGAAATGTGCTGAAAACGGCGTAAAAGCCCAACTAAAACAAACAAACCATTTCGAGGGTTGCTGTAAATTTAGTAGATTTTAAAAGGATAAATCATTCAGTTCTTCATAAAAAGAAATTTTAAAATGGCACTAGTAATTTATGATCTAAATCAATTAAATTCATGGAAAAAAATAAGATATATCACAGATTATTTATTTCGTTCTCAATGTTGTCAAAGAATTTACCTCATGTATAATATAGTACAACCATCTGATTTCATAAAATTATATAATTTATTGTGAAAATGTGTGCCTTGATGCAATGGACCCCTGATTTGAAATAAAAATCATTATTTTGTTTTGTATTGATCCACACAATAGTAATATGGGTATTTACATTTATTTTTGTCATATAAGTGTTTATTAATAACAACTAAATAAATTATCGAAATTGTCAGTCAATATTCATATCTTCAACTAAAAAGCTCACAAGTAACAACAGGATAAGTTAGAACCCAAACAATCCAATTATTAAGCTCTGAAAGCAAATAAAGAAGAATTAATATGAATTATATTACATGTGTAATTAATGATAATGCATCAAATCTTGAATACCGCATTGATTATTTGATGTTTATTAGTTACAGAAATATTCCTTCGTTTTAAAATCAGAGCCTGAAAATAATAAAAGCGAAGATACCACAATTGATGTTATAGCTTTATATGCCTACAGGAATTTTCATGGTCATATAAGAATTAACATTTATCACATTAAGCTGTTGGTTCCAGCACATTTAAAAAAATTATGGCAGTACCTTTAATAATAAGATCAGAATACAAACATGAAAAGAAATAACATTTTAAATATATTTCATAGAATCCAATCCATTATTGAAAATACACAAACTTTCCTGATTTTAAAAATGTTCGACCATTTTGCTTTTATCCATGATTTTGTTATTTACTGTCCCAAATAGGATTATTAGCATTAGGATAAATGGGACAGTTAATTGACCCGTTAAACATTTAAGTTTGTTAATTTCCAAGTTTGTATTTGGAGGAATATACAAAGAACATGATGTGATAGTTTCACTGAGAGAAAGGCGACCAGCATGCAAATCAGTAATTAAATAAATTTGACTGTGAATGATGACATTTTCAACAAGAATGGAAGAGCCGCCAGAAGTCCTCTCGTCCTTTCTAACATGAGTGCTGTAAATAGAGTAATTCTTAACATTTATGTTACTATTCATTTAAATGGGTTTCTTGGAGACAAAAGGCAACGGGAAGGAAATATCTGACTAATAAAGATAATTCACCTAAATTATTTTTTAAACCTCGACAATTCTATTTAATGATTCCGTTCATTTTTTCGGAGCACAGATGGGGGCGTAGTTCTTTCTTTGTCGTTCACGAGAAGAACTTCTCTATCTGTCACCCGACGGATTCGAGTTGTTTTCGTGGGGATCGACTTCCACTTTTGGATATGATGGATCCGTCATTTCAAATCTAAACAATTAGCTAAAGATTTATCCATTTTCCGGAAGTCTTCGTCAAACTCCAAGCAGATATCTATAAACATCTGCCTTTGAAAGGCGACTGGAAGATTGTCTGATCAGTGTTTTGTGAGTAGAAGACGATTGGGGTGTATTATAAATGCATTTAGAGACATTGCGGTAATGTTTTGTGGAACATATAATGTTTTGTAATTGGTTATGCTGTTTCATCCCTTTTCGTCAGTCACCGCACTAGTGGACGTCCTACAAAGTACGCATTTGTATCCTACCGATATATCAGTATGTATCCTTATATATGAAAGCATATATGAGATGTGAAGAGAAGAGAGGTCATTCAATCCATTAAGTTTAATATTTCTTTCGCAGCAAGAAGAGCAATAGAATGTCCTGTTAACAGTCAATATTTAACTGTTCTTCCTGTATGGTCATTATTACTGAATCAGCTGTCACTCTCTGAATCATCTGGCATATATGGTAACTGTCGTTTTTTCTTTGTTTCTGAAACAGGACCTCTGATTTTAAAGTGCAATAATCTAGTTTTGTCCTTTAGGCTTTTTTTGTAACAGTTTTGAAAAGACTGAGATTGAAACATAGAAAAACGTACATATCTTTTCGTCGGCTGAGTATCCTTAAAAGAAAGATCAAATAGGAAGCACATAAAAAACATTCCACCCTCACAGTGGAAGTACCGTAAAACATAACTAACTGTCTCTGCACTTAATATTCATAAATAAATTCCACCTATAAAAAACAATATGATATATTTTTTAGTCATGCTATCCGTAGCATTGCATCTTATATCGGGACTATAATCTATTATGAAACACACCACCTATCCCGAGTACAGGGTCTATTCTAAAACGATGTCACTCATCGTTAGCACCTGGATCTATAGTTAAACGATTTCAGACATCTCGAGCACCAGGATTTATTGTTAACAAATTTCACCCTTATCAAGCACCGGGGTTGAATGTTAAACAATGTCAGCCATCTCAACCACCACGACTGAATGTTAATGTCTCCCACCTCAAACACCAGGATTGAATGTTAAACAATATCACCCATCTCAACCACTAGGGTTTAATGTTGAAAAATGTCACCTATCTAAATCACTGGGATTAAATGTTAAACAATGTCACCCATCTCAAACACCAGAATTGAATTGTAAACAATATCACCCATCACAAACACTGGGACTGAGGTAAGACTTCCAACTGAACCCCTCTTCATATATATCTTTACGTATTCCCTCATTATGGGGGTTCAAAAGGAAGTCTTTCCGGGACTGAATGTTGACCAAATCACGGTGGCTTCTACGCGTGTATCTCAAATGCTTGCATCCTAAAAAAGGACAATGCGTACATCTAAGTTTCGATCATGTCATAGTTACCAATTTTATATGAAATAGTCGGACTTACTCGCAGTCTGTAAACTTATATGCCCTCACACTTCCTTTGCAGTTATTCTAATGAATTGTGCTCTGTCCTAAGTTTGGTTAAGCTATACAAGTTTTGGTAATGTTTGCATTTTTTAGTTTGCTCTTCAACCTTTTGGATTATTTGTTTGGTGTTCAACATTTAAGGCATTGAACACAACTAATGAGTCGGCAATCGACGAAATGTGCACATCTTGTGCATCAACACTGGTATAAAAGATTTGTATTTTTACCACTAGGTTGATGCCGCTGATGATGGACTCCAAGTCCCCGAGGGTATCGCCAGCTCAGTTGCTAGTATTTCGATACTAGGTCGAAATTGATACTTAAAATTTTCTGTTACAAAACTGTTAAATTTGTGAAAACTGAGGAGTATCTCCCTCTTGCATAGCTCTGTCTTTAGATGGTTTTGGCTTAGCAAGTTTTGGTCATTTTTGCATATTTTAAGTTGCTCTTCAACCTTTTGGATGATTGTTTTAGTTTTCAACATTTGAGGCCTTAAGGACACATGATGAGTCGTAAATCGACGAAATGTTCACATCTTGCGCATCGAAATTGTTATCAAAAAATTGGTGTATCACCCTTTGTCTTAATTTTGCGGTATAATACCGTTTTCTACTGTTGTATACTGCATTTGTTGTTCCAAGTGGAATATGCAGTTTTAAGGAAAACTTTGGTATTTTGTTCTTCACACAGCAGAGTAGACTGAAATAAAGATGTGAACGTCGCTATCTCTAACGTTGAAAGTACCGTCAAAATAATGTGAGAAAAAAAAGGATGTTGGAGATATTATGAATGAAGCTGTTTGTATATTACCTTTGGGTTTCGATCTTACGGACTTTTTTCGACTACATAAGGTATTTTTCTAGACACATGTGATGGATGACGAGAGCAAAACCCATCGAGCTGCCCAACGCGTCGGCAGGTGGTGGATAGGAAAGACCTCTCGTTTGGGGTTGTCAGGTCGTTATACGGAAAACCTTTACGCAGACCATAGTGCGAAACGTGTTTGGAGAATTCAAAACTCATTGTATGTTAAAGATCCCTTCTGTAGTTTCTACGAAAAATAGTAGGCTTATGGCAGCTACGAAAGAATAAATTATCTGAACCTACCCATCAACTCGTAAGTCAAACTTGGTTCTCATTTGTGTCCCAACTCACCCTCATTTGCAGTGTGTTTGAATATTGTTGAACTGGTTCTCGTCCCGAAAAAACAAAGTTTGGGAAGTCAATCAAAACTGGAGACGACCACTTCATACATCTGTCATTACTTGTGTTGACCAGTTTTGTTATATGTTTCCGATATACGTTTTTTCTTTCATACGGTTAACTTTTCAGGTTTTCAACATACAATTGCCATAGATTGAAAAATGTTTTGCGAATGCGTGCGCATAATCTTAGTTATATGTTTATATATGTTTAATTTTTAATTATATAATTGATCTTTAAATTGTACCTCTGTACATTTTGTATATCTCTGCTAAATTTATGAAAGCTAGTAATTAGTACTTCCGATCAAAATCTAGCCATTTAATAAGTGAAATTGGTTTCTTAAATTGTTTGATACCAATGAATATTTTAGAGTGAAATTTTTAATGGCGTATATCTTTTATCGTTAGTATTGCAAAACAGACTTTGGATAGGTACATATGAAACACAGACCCATGAAATATCAGAAAATTACGCAAAGATGCAAAGGAACAGTCCATTTTCGTTTTTCAATTCGCAATTAAAATAAATAAAAAAAACCTCACAGTTTATTTACGATTGTTTCGGATATCTGCATCTTTTTTCTATGTAAACAATTAAATGTAAGTATTTGTGTATTAAACAAACATACACCTTTCTCCATAAAAATTCACATTTTTTTATGCCTAGCAAAGCCAAATAAATTTAACTAACACATTACAACGACAATTTCCCCCCAAAAAACCCATCTAATCTTATACAATTATCACCCTTGTTGGTGTGTGACCCGACGGTTTGTATCCCAGAGGAAAGTAAAGTCACCCGAGGGCTTGCCCGAGGGTGACCTTACTTTCCGAGGGGAGACAAACCGTCGGGTCACACACCAACAAGGGTGATAACTGTTATATTATATCGAATATTCAACTTTTGACAGCACTCGAAATTTTCCGTTTAGTATTCTTGGAGTCCTAATCAGACAGCAGGCGTTCCATTTCTGCCTCATCCAACGCAAGCAACCTGTTGTCGGACGCCATGTTTTTTGTTTACTGAATCAAGGGAAGTAACTATAAATGGAAACACGTGAGGCTCACGGGGGGATTTCCATGGGGTTTTCTCGCGAGCGGTTGACCTTACTATGCGACCCAACGATTTTCGGTTGACCCAACGAATGGGCAAATAACACGTGACATTGTTTTAACAAATCAGATTAAAGATTTCTAACTTACATACAACGACCCTTTCCCCCGAAAGAATTCAAATGGTATACAAATGGGATCAAAGCATGCGTAAAATTGTCGAAGTAAAACACATGATTTGAGCGATGTACTTCAAGAGGGTTTTTAAAATGAAGACAAGAAAGTTTTGATAAACAGATATATCATGATCGGAATTGATATTTTAGAAAAAATGCTGATCGAAAGATGGTAAAATAGATTTAGTCTCAGGCTAGTATATTTTGCAAATATTCCGACTGCTTATAATAGCTCTGTTAATTATGCCGAACATCATTTTACTAAAACGCAGTAATGATAAAGACGTTACACGCGTCCCACTGAAAGGAGAATGTTTTGCGAAAATCCAATGCAGAGGGTAAAAAGGGCGAATAGACCTGATTGTATACAGTGAATTGAAAATGACATTATTGGTGAAAAAAGCCTCAACTATCAACCAAGCAGAATCCGCATTTATTATATAAAACAACTGCAAAATAAAGAAAATTAGCATTTAGTGAAGTAATTATTTGTACAGCTGTATATACAGATATTTACAGTCATTTTCTGAAATGTCTTTGGAAGAAAAATTGATTCGCATATCGTTTATTTTGCTTGCTTCTTGCTTGTAATTTGTTTTTCAGCTCAGATAGATGATCTCCGTATGGTTCACACTGATGTAATTTTGGTTGAAGATATCCATCCTTATCCATGCTTGATTCTGATTCATTGTTAGTAGGATTTATCATAATCTCTTCGTACTGAACTTCATCCGGATCCTCTATTTGTGCAGAATGAAATAAATGAGTATTTTGATAGTTTGGTTTTTGTCTTTGTACATGTCCAAATGCTATTTCGACCCTAGGATAATCATAATTTCTCGTCCTTGTCTTATCTTTCTTTTGGCGGAGTTTACAGTTGGATTCGTCCGTTTGCCGTACAACATGAAATTTAGAGTAAATTTTATGTCTGTTTTGGTAAATAAGAACGGACAGTATGATTAGAGTCACTAAGCCAAGCATCCCAATGATAACACCGTACAGAATAGATTCCTCTGATTCTAAATAGAAAATTATATATGTATAAATTAATTATACTGATAGACATGATTTATTAAAATATTTTGTGATCTATCTGGTTTCTAAAGCAACTTTCAGCACTTTTGCCTATTTTTTTTTATTGGGACGAAAACCAGCAACCAACGGCAGGAAACTTACAATCCTTGTTAGATCGGGGTCAAACACGAACTCGATGTATTCTCCAACCCTCAGAGTTTATAGTCTGGTGATATTAACTTCCAAGACTTCTCAGTCATTGACACCAATAGTGAAATATGCCTTCTTGATCTGTGCATTGAAATTAATGTTACAGAATATTAGCAATGAAACTGCTATAAAACCTGGGGTGCTTTCCATTATGCGGTTCGCACCGGTACGTACCGACTTTCACTAATTCTACTTCCGGTTCGTCTGGTTCGTCATTTCTAAAGAACCACTGTGGTACGGACCAATAATGGAACACGAATCTTTGGTTCAATTGGAACGTACCGCATAATGGAAAGCACCCCTGGCCTGGGCGCCATAAACAACTATTTTTGCTGAGTAAAAAAAAATTTACTCAAATTCCCATTCTCAGCCAATCACATTCGAGTATTCCGGTAATTAAGAATATTCTCAGACTTAAGAATATTCTCAACTTTTATGGCGCCAGGACCTGAACTTCCCTTAATTATCGGTAGCCATTATATGAATAGTGGCGTAAGTGGATATTAACTAAAAATGTACAATACTGATGGTTTATTGGATTTTACACCGCTTTAAGCATTTTTAGCTCGTCCGTCGTAACTTCGAATGATCGTTTCACTCTCAGCAATGAAGTTTTAATTCGAATATACCTAGCATCGATGTGTGTTCGTTCAGTCTTAACTGACGAAATTTAAAGTTTCCTGAGGTTCGGCGGGCCTTATCAGGTATTACGGTTTCCTTTCTTTAACAATGTTAATAAAACATGACCGCCAAGATGACGTTTTTTTAAAGTGGAGTGCAACCCTAATAAACACCCACATATTTAAAATGGCATTCTTTACAAGTAGTAATTTAAATCATTTGGAGACGGATTATATGGTTGCGGCAGAAGACAATGCATTTGTTTATAACTTCCTCAATAGACTTTAAAGGTTTAAAAATATATGCTTCTTTTGGAACATCACTGTTCATTTTTCTTAAGCGTTAGTCACTTTTAAAAAAACGTTTTGTGTCATGAATACAACCATAACACCTGTACAATATATCTCTTCATTTTATTATTTGCGTTCCTGCCGAGTTTGACTTCATGAAAATATTGTACCTGTACGTTCTTTTTTTTTCTTTGTCTTCAACAATTTTGCTTTTTGACTTGTTTTGCGAAGAATAGTGTGGTTAGTACATATGAGTAAAGCTTGAAAAAAGTATTATATAACACACCATTTTCATTTGTGGAATTGTCGTTCATTACTTTATTAATGAAATTCCTCGTAGTAGTAATGCGCTGGCTGGTAGAAATATCTGTTGGAACCAAGGCTTCAGTAACAGAACTTTCAGTTGCTAATACCTCACCCACACAGAGAGCAGGAAGTTTTAAATCACAATCTTTTATATCTGTGTGAACGTATCCACTGTATTCTACCCGACCTGCCAGGCAATACTTGGGTTTTGCAGGGGGATTTTCTATTAAAAAAGTTTTAATTCATATTAAAATTTTTAAAAAAAATAACAATCCAAAGATACTAATATTAGATATAGTAAATTTCTACTATGCTGTATACGACGCATTTCAATGAGTTACCTATGTACTACTTTTATCAAGATCATGTCTATGAGATGTCTTAAAGTGACACTTTGTATTGTTGGACGATATGATATACTGTCATTAAAAAATCTCATTATTAGCGTCGCAGTTCAGAGATATAGCGATCATCCCATATCCCGTGGTTTCCAATTTCTTGTGTCGTCAACCATTCTTTCACTTCTGGTTTTACGGATTGATTTTTTAATTTCTAAACTTGGAGCTTAAAGGATGGATGGATGATTTATTGTTTAACGTCCAGTGGCAAGCATTAGGGGCATGTCAGGACGACAACATGTTGATATGATATGAATATGTTCCCTGCTTTGTACTAAATCGACACTCTGAGCCAGATTTTTAATGTGGTAGGAAGACATTTCATCCAACCGAACACATTATACTGACTCCTAGATGCCGTGCTTGACGGAGAAGCAGCAAATACCAATTTTAATTCTTTGAATTGACACGGCCATGGATCGAACCTGCAACCTTCCGCACAAGAATCGAGCACGCTACTATGAGACAACCCAGGCGGTTTGGAGCCAAAAGTCGTCGAACTTATAAAATTGTGTATTTGAATTGTTGAACTCTATTTTCATTTTTCAGTTCTTGCATTTGATTTTTGACCAGTCTAGCCATACATTGTATACAGATGCGCAATATGATTTTAAAATTTTGATATTTCGGAGGGGTAAAATTTGTAAAATTGTGCATTTTGGTTTGTGACCAAAATTTAATCTGTATTTTACGCGCTGTAAAACCTGGTTTAACGCACCATTTCCATCGGAAATGGCTGAAAAAAGTTAGGACCATTACGCTTTTTTCCACTTTTACGGTTCTTGCCTTGATTGTGCATGTTATATATGGACTACCCCCTTCTTTTGTATTTGATTTGACAACTGCCCTGGAGTTTGGTAATTTGGTTGTTATCTTTATTACGTTGGGTTTGTTGATTTAATTTCTACACAGATTAATCGCATAATATCTGTAACGTAAAACATATCATTACTTACTGCTCATTTGGACTCAAAGGGGCACCAGCGGCAATCTTTTACTGACCATGGGTCATCTTTATCAAACTTTTAGTTTATTGATTTACACTGATCTTTAAGATCAACAGCGCTTATGAACATGCCATATTTACCTCATAATATGTATATTATTATAAAATTAATCGTATAATATCTGTAACGTAAAACATATCTTTACTACATGTGAATATTATATGGATGAGGCTTACAAAAGTAAATAATAAGCTACATACCTGAATAGTAGTGATAAACGGGACTTCTCAAATTGCCTGACCAGTACGACCCTGAATTGATGTCGTTGATTGCAACTTTTTGAACATCTGCTATTAACGGGAGTCCATATGGCTTGCATAATAAAATTGCATTTTTCCATGGAGCTGCAAATTCCATACCGCCTTTTAATTTATTCTTTTCAAATGTTTCTACAGTCGAAATACAAAAAAGTTTTCGGATTAAAAGTTTCAATATGAATAGGTATAGTTCATTTTTTTTTACAATTGTCATTGATCTATTATGTTAATCGTGAAAATTTACAGTTTAAATATAATATTGAATAAATTACTTGGCTAGAAAATTCGCAAAAAAGATCACCGTTAAATGATTTCAAGTAATTACCTCCTTGTAAAAATATACAATTGTACATGTTTCGTACAAAGCCAAGAGCTCTCAGTGGACTTGTTAATTTGACGTCACTACTTATGATTTCAAGTCTATATACAATGAAGAGAGTTCAAATCTAATTAATAAGTAAATGTGCGGTACAGACATCATAATTTTTCAGTATTACCAGTTTTCCTGTCAAACAAAATGTATCACAAAAAAAAGGAAATTTGATGCACTGTATGGCCATTTCGTTGACTGACAACTTATCAGCAGTGCTTGGAAATCCGGTGAAAGATATTATGCTGAATTAATAAACACAACAAGCAAAACCCAAAATAATCGAAACAACAAATAAAAAATAGTTAAGCTAAATATAGCCAATTGCAAAGACATTGACAAAGAAGGTCACATAAAATTAATTTGTAGATCTATTGAAGGAATGAGTGTTTCTGTATGTTCAAGTTTTCTTTCACTTTTATACTTAGTAGGTCTAAGTATCTAAATATACAGCTTCCAGAAAAGCACTAATCATGAACATGTTTTTTCCAATCCTAGTTTCTACTGGAATATCGTGAATAAAAGTCTCGCTGTTAACCCACAGAAATTTGATAGTTACTAAAGATCTTTTAACAGTAAGGGGTAAAAATATGAAATTATGTGAAATTCTTTAAAAAAGGCTCTTTCTCCTAATGACTTGAAGACTTTAAATTCATACTGGCCTCTCACGAATACTGCCGATTTCTATTGAAATTTATAGAAGAATTATTTCAGATATTTTTTAGTAGAGTGAAAGTATCCGACTTGCAGCTACGGGAGCCTTAGCTAGTTTTACCGTTAAACGAGCACATTCCGAACCTGCTATCTACATTGTGTACCGTCCACTCTAATTTTCTGTTCTACGAAGTGGTCACCTTGTTGGTAATCATACTGTATTGTTTTTTATAGTGTGTTGGGTGCTTTTATTGATTGGAATGTCATTGTTGACCGTTCCTGTTATCCACTTTGTTGTTCATTTCTAAATATCTTCCGATTAAGTTTTGTAGATCTGTGTATTATGTTTTCTCAGTAGTGGTGGTCTAACGAATATGCGAAAGCTTATTTTGTTCAAAATGTAGGGCGAAGAAAAGAAATACAACTCGAGGCCACGAATTAACAACTTGTGGACAAGCTTTAATCACTCTTGGCCACGCTTTACCAACTAGAGACAGTGATTTTTTTTAATATCGTAGCCATGATTCATTCAGTCGGGCAGCGAATTATTTGTAAATATCGTCGTAAAGGCGAACATAAATGACGAGTTTATCAAGTGGCATATATGATTCGAAAAAATCATATTCCCCTCGTATTTTAATATGGAACTTATTTTTGTCCCTGTTATATAAGAGTATTGCAATTCTTGCCTCAAACAATGAAATCACATACCTGCACATACCCCATACATATTTATGTAACATGATTGTGCTTTTAGCTTTAAAATATCTTTGTCTTTACCAAATGTCAGGCAATTACCGATTCCAAATTCTCTTTTAGTTGTACTGATTACAGCTGAAACATATCATGTAAAGCGTATTGGGTTTGGAAGAAAGCATTATAATTCTGATATATTTTTCTTCCCTATTTTACTCTCGAATATTATTTTTTACTGTGAAGGACAGTTATTTCAAATGTGTCATTAGTTAATAACTGCTTAAGGATGCTCGCTGGTCATGTTTTGGTCTTTTTGTCAGTTTTTCGGAATCCTCGGGTTTTATCCATTTCTTAAACATGAAATTTTTTGCCCATGAACACCACTTTTTCTTTTATAATTCAATCATATATACCTTAAAATGGTATTTGACAAACTTTTATGAAATCCTTTTTATTTTTTCATACATTTTTGCAAGACTGAAGTTGTCAATGCAAAGACAATGAAAAATCCAGAGAAAATCCATTTTCTGCAAATTTTCAAGGCGTTTTAGCTCTAAAATGAGCACATGAATCTATATTTTTTTCTTGCTTATTTGTTTACTATTCATATGTTCTCTCAAACTAAAACAACTATTTCAAATCCTATTTATTTCCTATTAGAACAGCGATCATCCTTAAAAACTGAATCTAATGTTAGTTTATAACTGTGATAAATGAATACATTTATTACGCCGATCAGAATATTGTTGCCATCAATACGCATTGGCTGAAAACGTTTTTAAAGTATATTGTCTACGGTATATGTCGACTCTAAAGGTTAATTTAATATTTCAATAATGTGTGAAGTTTTAATTAATTATTCAATATCTTTCAAGATGAAAATTTGGTATTTACTATCAGAATGTTTTTAGTTTGAACATTTGCGGTGTGGAGTTATCTATTTTTTTTTATATTACTCAAAATACAGGTCTTTTGCAGGTTGATATTTTAAGAAAACAGAATTATTTCCACAGGTTTAAATTTATAATTATAGATTAAGGTATCCGGACCATAATAGATAATGATAAAAAATTGTATCTCTTTTTGACCCTGAATGGCGGAACCAAACAATTTAAAGCTGGAATTTTGTATATATATTTTTCTCAAGTTGAAACACACTTTGTTGCTTATATGCAGAGTCTTTAAATAAGTTAGTTATATTGGCATTTCCGAAGTTTGCCGACAGTTACCGAGGTCATTTCAATTGCGTTGTATGGAACATCCGGGAACTTTTAAATAATCACGTGGTCATTTATGGTCCGGATACCTTAATGCTTTATTCCCTTATACCCGGTTCGATATGGGTTAATTATAAACTGCCTAAGTACATTCGAACGCATCGGATACGACCATATCAACCCAACACTTTCGAATAGTACTTGAATGATGGTTTATTAGCCTGGGATGTGTTAAGACCAAATAAAACCTTTTCTGTATAGCACATAGCTGTTTGGACCGCTCCTTTTCTCGGCACAAAACGCAATATCGTATTCACAAGTATCTTGGTCTCTGGAATGGCATGTATAATTTACATGTGATGCGTCCAGGGTTGTGTTTTTCAGACAGACACATGTTGATTGCTGAAACAGGTGAAGAATTTGCAATTAAATATTAAAACGAGTGCATTTGGCAAAATTATATAAATAAATCGTCTCGTATGTTTTGTAACATGACTAGGATCTTAGAACAGGTAGGAATACTTTATACAAAAGGTCATAACACGGACGCCTGACCGCGGACCATGGTGGGTAACGTGTTTGTAGAATGCCACGCTCCCTGCATGCTGAAGATCCCTTTTGTAGTTCCCGAACAAGAATAGGCTAATATCCGCTGCAGAAATATAGATTATTCATCCATACCCAACCATTCACCCTTTCACATTGACAGTCAACATTGGTTCCCCCTGTTTCCTGTCCCACCCTTATTTGAATTTTTGAACTATTTCTCGTCCTATAGAAGCACGAAATAGTATACTCTGGACGTTAAGCAAACAACATTCAATCAACAATTAAAAGCAATCGTACTTGATGTTAAGGATGATCGCTGGTCTAATAGGAAATAAATGGTATTTAAAATAGGTGTTTTAGTTTGAGAGAACATATGAATAGTAAACAAATAAGCAAAAAAAAAATATAGGTTCATGTGCTCATTTTAGAGCTATAAAGCCTTGAAAATTTGCAGGAAATGGGTTTTCTCTGGATTTTTCATTGTCTTTGCATTGGCAACTTCAGTCTCTCAAAAATGTATGAACAAATAAAAAGGATTTCATAAAATTTTGTCAAATACCATTTTAAGGTATATATGATTGAATTATAAAATAAAAAGTAGGGGTTCATGGGCAAAAAATTTAATGTTTAAGAAATGGATAAAACCCGAGGATTCCGAAAATCTGACAAAAGACCAAAACATGACCAGCGAGCATCCTTAAACCTTGTGATTCTTACTTTGAATTTCTTTTTCCTGCATCACAATGTTTTCATACAAGATCAAAATAGTTGTCTTGTGGTCCGTCAAGATTCAAGAAAAAATTAGATCATTCCAGCAAAGACAAAGTTAAACATTGTTAACTTCATTCGGAACTTTTATAAACTCATCTTAACAAATCTGGATTAATTTTGTGTTAGCTTGATTTTGTCGGTAATTTTAGATCGTAAAAATAATGGAAAGAAATAAACGTCTAATATCAAAACGTGTGTTACTAGTGTATCTATGTTTATGTCACAGATACATTTTCTTACTAAATTGAGTTTTATTTATTCGAATTTTAAAATTTTGAACCTTCAAATTAATCATGCTATATATGTGTATACCATGGGCTGCATTTTTCATTTACAACTTAGTTTGTTAACGCATGATGTGGAGATTTTTAAACAGGCTTTCCATCATTTTATCTAAACAATATAACCTTATGTTTGTGATATAATAAACTTAAGTTTGTACCTTTAGACCAATAAAAAAGTAATCTTTGCATAGTTCTAAACACTGATTAAACTGTTGTCCAGCGGTAACATTGTGGGAAGTAACAATTTGTGTTTCAAAAATATTGTAGCATCCTGCAACGATAGACATAAATCAGATATATATATATATACTAGAAAGTCAACCGCGCAAGTGCGGGTTTCTAACTTGCAACACTGCAAAAACGATTAGATACTGTATGGCTTTCTGTGTAATATCCCAAGATTTCATTAGAATGAGTGCTAGATTTGATAATTTACGCTGTCTGAATTTAGTATGATAATTATATTGTTTTGCGGTAGATTACATTGCATTAGTTGAAACTGTTCGAATAATACACACATCCCAAACCTTATGGAATATAAATTTCTCATAGGCAAATGCAAGATGTACATATAATGGTTTTAGATTGGCCTCTAACAGCTTTTGCATCTGTCACTGCTTACTTAACGTATTTTTACCAAATATGATTGACAAATTGTGTGTGCTCTAAACCACACGAGGTTACTCCAGGTTTTCTGCTAGTAGTATTATTAATTAAGAAATAATTCATTGGTGCCATGCTCTGTGTGGTTTTTGTAACAGGGTTAGGACTTATATTTGTTTATATTTTACACAGAGCGTTAGTGAGGTGCTCTATGGTTATTTTGACATGGTTAGGCCTTATATTTGTTTAAATTTTACACCGAGCGTTAGTGAATTATAAGGCCTTACCATGTTAAAATAACCATAGAACATGGCACCAATGAATTATTTCGATTGTAATAGGACAATATGCATTGTTTCTGTAATTGAAGCGAACTATATAAGGCATCATATACGAGCAGCCATGTCAATTTTAACAAGGCAAAACATTTTACAGAAGAACTTAAAATGTCGTTAAACAAACAAAATAAAATTTTTGTGAGATTTTCAAGCAAATAATAGCGTTCCAGATCCTGTACAACTATTTTCCGTTTTTTGACTGTCGATCTGGCGTCATGTGTGCTCCACGTCATCAAGGCATTGTACGCATGTGTCAATAATAACTGTTCTATTTAGAACAGGGTTGTGTTTCTATAGCGAAAGTGGCACGTCATATTAGAATTCAGATTTGAAACTCATTCAACTTATGTGTGAAGTTTGGAGTCTGTATTTAACTTTATATAGTTAGTGACACCCCACATATATTTGATAAATACACATCTGATAAAATTTACCAGTCAGGATGGAAAAGGTTCGACGACTATTGAATTCCAGTTGAGCCGGATAGTTTGACTAAGGCGGGTTCACAGGCTTGCTCCCGGTATTTCAAAAAGTTTACTAGCCATCTGCGTTTTTTTTTTAAAAAAAGCTAATTTCTTATAAAAGCTAATGGGTTGTAAACTTTTTTGTGGCCGGATAGAGTTTGGGACACGTGGACCCAACACCTTTTTGAAGGCTTGTTCATTGTGTATCAGGAGGGTCTGACAACAATGCGTTACCAACCACGGCTTGTACTAAAGTGTCTAAAAGTGCTATTCCGACAAACCTCAAATAAAAATTCCACAATAAACCACTAATTTACTGACAAATACACTGACGACTGAGGCACAGGCAGCTCGTTCCACTGGGACTCCAAGCTGTTTTATTTGGCAAAACGAAGTAAATTTAAAAAGTTTTCATATTTCATCAACATAAAACTGATTCAAAACATATAAATCAAAATTATAAATCAGAATTCCTTACAAAAAATAATAGCTCTATATAAAAAATAATTGTGAAAACAATATCACAGATATAATACACAGGTGGTAAGGACGCCCAGAGGAAAATTTTAACGTAGTTAAAAAGCTGGATCTTTGATTCAACTTCATGTATATAAGCAAGTTCCAAACCATACGGAGAAGTGTGGTTTTATGGATATCCAATGGTCAATTACATATCAGAGTACAGATGTAATTGGTCAATTAGGTTGAACAACAGTCTTTAAACAAATCTACCTATCAAAAATCATGATACTATATAACAATATCTTTTGCAAAATAGTAAGTTAATCCATATATCTTATCGTAAAAATTAATTCGTTTATGTTAAATGAATATACCCGTTTTATAGAATCTTAAATTTTACCAAAATAAATACTACCACAAAAAATAAAATTAACTTTTGCAAAAATATTATTTCAGAAGGGGAGATAATAAATATTAATTTCTTTTCGAAAATAAAATCTGGTATATTCCCCCACCACTCACAACTACTACCAATTTTAACAAGATGATTGCAATATACAAACTAAACTAACAAATGATTGTTATAAAAGCTTCTTATAAACAAATATTGTCGCATGAGCGATATTTCGTTGGAAGAATTTAAATCACAAAGATGTGCGAAGTGACGAGATTCTAGGTTAGGAAAATGTTTTTTCCAAATTGTATATAATGTGCAAATAAATGACAACTAAGATTAGGTTGACAGAACTTCGTTTCAAATGCGACGGTATCCTTTACATTTTAAACTATAATTTGTTGACTTTGATCTAGTCGTTTTCCTGGAAAAGCCGAAAAATAGATCTTTTAATATTATAGATGTGGTAATGGTTTTTTTTTTATTTGTGGCGGTGGGGGGAGGGGAGTTGGCGGGGAAGGGGGGGGGGGGGGGCAGATTTTTCTGTACCTGTATGAAAGATTGAAAACACGAAGACCCTAAATAGTTTGCCTCATGTCTTTCGAAACTAATTCTGTGATTTAAAATAACGATCACTTATTTGTGAATTCAGACGAACTATGGAATCTAAACACCTTGTGGATAATTTAAAAGCTGCTGAAAAGTTCTTAAGTCTATTAGGAAATGACGTAAATAAGTATTTATACACTGGTTTGGAACTTCGAATACCTAAATTATAAAATGAGTGACCAAATAACACATTAATTCATCAATGCCTGTAGTAACTGTAGGATTTTTACGGCGCTTATTGCTGAAATTGTACAGTTTTGGTCATTTGGGATATAACCAATAGAAAATTTGTTTTGTGTTTGTATAATTTACACTAAAAAATAAATTTATCCAAAGTAGGGTAAAAACTTCCTTGTGCAAAAATTTATCTTAAGCGTAGGTGGTGACTGTTTCAATAGATTTATTTGACCCTTAATATGGTATTTTCTTTATATTTTACCTAAATAATCCATCCATGGTGTATATGAGACATATCCATCGATCCAGAAATTTGTTCCTGAGCCAAGTGGTGGGTAAATGTTGGTCTGATTTCCTACCAATTCACAGGTTTTCTTTGCTTCCGTCCAATTATACCGTCGTTTAGTTGGATATGCGATCGCTCTGTTCCCTGAAAAAAACCTGAACTTGAGACAGATTTATAAAATGAAGCTTCTAAAATGTTTCTGAAACCTATTGGAATAATCGTGAAATGTAGGTTAATTGCATAATTGATATACACTAGTAACTCAATTTTGATCTTAAACGGTCATTCTGGTCTTGTTTATTCTTATTTAGTCTTGTGTGTCTGCATATCCGTAGTTTTCAACAAAGTTAAGATATTATGATCGATCAAGATATCTTGCCTTACATTCAATCAAGATCGGTCAAGACCAGTTTAGATAAGTTCAGCACATGTATTGTTTAACATTGAATAATAATTTATACTTAACTTTTATGAACGGGTCTTAACAAGTCTTGATTGACTTATGAACTGGTCTTAAACCAGTCTTTAATGACTGCAAGGCATTGTATCTTGTGTGGTCTTGTTATCTTTTTTTTAAATCTCATAAATACTAAAAATCAAGATTAAATGAAAATGTTTACATCTAATGCCAGACAATTTCTGATTTATATTTGGCCCACACGATTTCTTCCTTATTAGTCTTCTTATAGTAACTTTGAGCTACACCAACACTTGAAGACACGTTTCAATGCAAACTAGTTCAAAATACAAATATTTACTATACATTATAAGAAAAACTTATATATGACCGCATATTATTTCAATAAATCTTGGTTGAAAAGATTTCCTAATTCTGGTAAATTCTGCACCTATATATTATATAACAACATAATATCCTTAAGGCGGTACCCAACACTACAGGGAGATAACTCTTAAAAATCACCAGAGCGTTTTAATCAAATTAATAAGTAAAGAGACATTAAGCTTCTCTATGATCAAAATTAATGTTTGCCAAACTGCTATATATTCAATGAAATTATTCCCGCGAAGTTTGAAATTCTATTTACTAAAAAAATCAACATTTATGTCAACAGGTCAAAGTAAATATTTCCTAAAAATTTTATGAAAATTAAACAAGCCAATTTTATTTTAGTCAAGGTGTTGGGTACCACCTTAATACTTTTTTTTATTTTGTACATTCAAAGGCTAAATCTTTGCAATCGATAAAAATCCGGTATTAATTTGCTATAAAATTTCATATTTCTTCAAAATTTCCTCTTTCTCGTGTTGAGATATTGTTTCGGTTTTTTTTAAATTTGAGGTCTAAAACACAAGTGATGAATCATAAATCGATATTGTTTTTAATTTACTATTCTATTTCTTACAAAATAGCAATCCAAAGATATTAATATTAGATATAGTGAATTTATACTATGTATACGACGCATTTCATGGAGTTACCTCTCATCAGCAGCATTAAACCGAAACATTTGGAAGACCAAAAACCAAACTTATTTTAAACAAGAAGTACTCAAAACCAAAAATACCGAAAATGGAAGCCAAATTTCAGCTAAGGAGATCTACCATGTGCAATACAAGGAGTGAACCCTTAGTATTTTTTATTATTTTTGAATTTTGCTAAATACTGGTAATTTCTGTAACAAATCAATGAATAATCGAATTTAAACCTTTAAGTTAACTTTTCTTGAAACGTATTCATAGCAGATTTTGTTCTTATAAATTTGCTCCTTCATCATTCTTTACTTTGGTGTTCTTTTGCTTTATTTCTTGTGGACATGTTAATGCTTTCCATGAATAAAAAAATACCTATTGACTTTAAAAAAGAATAAATTAGATGAATCATTGTTAAGGATGATCGCTGGTCTAATAGGAAATAAATAGGATATGAAAAGGTGTTTTAATTTGAGAGAACATATGAATAGTAAACAAATAAGCAAGAAAACATATAGGTTCATGTGCTCATTTTAGAGCTATAAAGCCTTGAAAATTTTCAGTAAATAGGTTTTCTCTGGATTTTTCATTGTCTTTGCATTGGCAACTTCAGCCTCTCATAAATGTATGAAAAAATAAAAAGGATTTCATAAAATTTTGTCAAAAACCATATTAAGGTATATATGATTGAATTATAAAAGAAAAAGTGGGGGTTCATGGGCAAACAATTTAATGTTTAAGAGATGGATAAAACACGAGGATTCCGACAATCTGACAAAAAAACCAAAACATGACCAGCGAGCATCCTTAATTGTGTTCAAATTCAGCTCAATCAGTTTTTGTTTATTTTTAATTGTCTTGATTTTCTGCATCACAAAATTTCCAAACAAGACAAAATTAAGACACATCGCCTTGCATTCAATCAAGTTCCAACAAGACCAGTTACGATCAGTTCAGCACAGGTAAATTGTACGATGGTTCTGGAGATTTATTAACTGGTCTTAACCAGTCTTGATTTACTGCAAGGCAATATGTCTTATTTTTTCTTGTTTTCTTGTTTTATGCGCTAAAACACTTTAACAAAAATTTTAAAGTTTTCTGTAAAAAACTTCTTTTTCAAATGCAGATTTTCAACGAAACCTACAAATAATAGGAATCTTATGTGTAAAACATGCTAATGAGTCAGCGTAACATCAATTAACAACGTTTTAAAACAAAATGCACAATATTAAATCAATTTAAAATTCAGGTTCTGTGCACGTTTTCGGTTTTAGGTGTGTACAGTCATCATACATACCTTCAGCTGTGCCAAAGCATTTGAAGCATTCTAGCAACAGAAAACAGAATAAGAAATAAAGGTACCCCATCTGTAACCAATACGGATCTAAATAGATATAAAACATACTTTCTTACCAAACCACTTAATATTTTCTTCCTTATTGTTATAATTTCGAATCACTTATAACATTAAATGTTATTTGGCAAAATAAAAGGAAGTGCTTTTTTAATGTAAGTCAAAGGACTACATATGTATTGGTTTGTCGTGCGCATCCTAAGAAAAATGCACAAAATCTAAATCTTAAACATCTGTGTTAATTAACATAACCCAGTGGTAGACGGAAACCATAAAAAACACAAACGGTATGGACAAACTAAAAAAATGTTAATGAAAAGGTATATTAAAAAATTGTATCTAAAAGGGTAAGTATATGCGACTCCGCATAAGGCACTAGTCGACAAAGTTTTGCTGTAGGTTATATTCATGTGTGTTCATTGAATTGAATTGTTATTTTTGGTCTGCTTAAAATTGAAAACAAAACCATTAATATAGGGGGTTGTAATAGTACTAGCTGTACAATATTCTTGTTTATACTTTATTAATTAGTGTAGTGTGCTTATTTTTGCAAATACCACTTCCATCCATTATATATCTGCTCCAAATTCATATACAAATGTAAACAAGCAATACAATGGATAACATGAAAGGTCGACGATGACATACCAATCAATCAAAGCAACCTAACTGATACAATCCAAGGACAAAAAAAAATTACACGAAAGAGTACATAACACAAGCATGAACACAACAGAGTTGATATCGTCTGACTTGGTACAGACGTTGAATAGTAGTGGGGTTAAACCGGTTTTATGGATACTATTCAGGTTTCTTTTTCTAGAATCAACGCTTCTTTAATATGTCACTGAAATGAAGTCATTAACTTATATTCAATTGTTCTCTTTGTGTACTTAATTTCATTTAGTTTGAATTGTCTAATTTACTGATTTCTGTTCACAGCTGGTATTAGTTTAAAAACCTACCTTTGACTTTTTCAAATTTTTTATTTGCCGTGACTGGGGTTCGAACTCCCTCCATTAAGTAAATTATGTGTCATAGTTCAAGAACACATCGACGAAACCTCTCGGCTACCAATCGGATGATATCCAAATGTCGTTTTTGCATATATCAATTTGATACGGTACAATATATACATAGGGCTTTCGCCTTTATATATTTAAAAACGACGTTTGTATAGTGTAAGTTCGTAGCCGCAAGGTTAGGATGAGAGTAACCCTTGTAGACATAGTTCGAATCTCTGTTTCGGATTTCCCTTTTTCCTAAATCTGTGTGGTTATCATTGATATAATTTAGAAATAAGAAAAGATCGTTATTTTTTTTATTTGATTATTATCGACAATTTCATATAATTCAATAGAAAATTAAAACATTGTTATTTTGATGTTTATGACAATTTCATCTTTTTCACTGCATATTTTGACATATTTTAAAAATATAAAAAGTGTAAATCGAGTGGATTTAAACTATTTTTTCTTTCAGTAACATTATGTTTTACTGGAAAATTATTTCTACTATGCTTTATTTTGTCAATAATGGAAAAATTTCTGAATCATATGCTTTATATTGTAAGTTCATACGGTTTTGTATCAATTTTCATTTACCATTAAAATCATTAACGTGACTGTATATATCTAATGGAATAGTAGTATAGCGAATTAAATTAATTTAAGCTCACACATAATAGGGTCTATATACTTAAGAAAGGAACTGTAATCGTGAAAAGTCGTCACAACAATAGTTTAAGTAAGAGATACAATGGATAAGTGTGAATTCGTTGAAAACAATCAACTCACCTCCGGCTCGTTGATTCTTTTCTTCGAATACACACTTATCCATTGTATCTCCTTATACATAAATTATTTTTAGTAATCGCATGGTTTCGCTCGTTAAATCTTCTAGCCGAGAACAAATTCGTGCAAAACGTTCAAGCTGTGATAGGAACACTCCATCAAGAAAGAAGTTAGTAATTGGAAAATTGAAATCGTCCCTTTTATCATAAATTTTAGTAGTTATCTCACCATTTTCTATATTTATAGTAATATCTAAACTAGAGGATCTCAAGAGCCTGTATCGCTCACCTGGGTTTAACTTTTCACCTTGAGTAGGGCTAACAATTTATGTGTTGCAGTCAATTTGGCTGGGTTTTTTTTTATAGGGTTCTATGTTAAACTAAGTTTGGCTGTAGCAGCCATCTTGGTTGACAGTCCAGGTCAATGGACAAAATTCTAAAAGAGAACCACCTAAGGACTACTACTAAGTCTTATTCCAATTGGCTAAGTGGTTTCAGACTAGACGATTTTTAAATGAATTTTCCCATAGGGTCCTATATTGGCCATCTTGGTTGACAAATGGTGATCGGACACAATTCTGAAAGAGAATCATCTAAGGACCAATGCTGCCAATTTTTGTTCCAAATGGCTCATTAGTTTCAGTTTTAGTGAATTTCCCACAGGGTCCTATGTAAAACTAAGTTCCGCTGTGGCGGCAATCTTGGTTGACAATCCACAAAATCGGAAAAATTTCTGAAAGAGAACCTCCTAAGGACCACTGCTGCCAAGTCTGGTTCCAATTGGTCAAATGATTTCAGACAATAAGATTTTTCAATGAATTTTCCCATAGGGCCCTATGTTAAACTAGGTTTGGCTGTGGCGGCCACTTTGGTGGATAGTCCAGGTCATCGGACACAATTCTGGAAGAGGACCATCAAAGGATCATTGCTACCAAGCTTAGTTCTAATTGGCTTAGTCCTTTGAGACAAGAAGATTTTTAAATGAATTTTCCTAGGGTCCTATGTTAAACTCAGTCTGGCCGTGGCGGCCATCTTGGTTAACAGTCCGGATCATTGGACATAATTCTGAAAGAGATTCTCCTAAGGACCATTACTGCGAAGTTTGATTCCAATTGCCCTTGTAATTTCATAGATTTTTTAGATTCATCCCCCCATTTAAGCTCAACTGGCACAGGCCAGTGAGCTTTTGTCATCATTTGGCGTCCTCGGTCCGTCCGTCGTCCGTCGTAAACTTTTACATTTTGATCTTTTCCTCTGAAATCCCTTGACCTATTGAACTGAAACTTGATCTGTAGCTTCTATGGAAGGTCCTTTACAAAGTTTGGATAAATCACCTAGGTTCTCGAAACGACATGGCGGCCATGATCATTTACATGTTCTAATTGGTCCAAATTTAAATATTCTTCTTCTCTGAAACTGTAAAACCAAATGAACTGATTTTTGGTATGGATCATCTATGGGGGGTCCTTTACAAAATCTATATAAATCATCTCGGTCCGTAAAACTAAATGGCCGCTATGAACATTTACATGTTCTGATTGGTCGGAATTTAAAACTTCTCCTCTGAAACCGTAAAGCCAAATGAACCAATTTTTGGTATGGAGCGTTTATGGAAGGTCCTTTACAAAGTTTGCATAACTCATCCCGGTCTGTGAAACAAAATGGCCGCCATGGGCATTTACATGTTCTGATTGGTCGAAATGTAAAACGTCTTCTCTTCTGAAACCGACAAGCCAAATGAATTGATTTTTGGTATGGAGCATCTATGGACGGTCCTTTAGAATGCAAACAACAGTTTCGTATAAAATTCCAGTGATTTTCCCCTAAATATATGATGTCATAGGTATGGAATTCCCTCTATTTATAAGTTATAGATATTGATATATTATTGTTTTTTGGTTTCATTATTTAAATTAGAGTCTTGGCTTTATTATAAATTTTAAAAAATGCATGAAATGTAAAAAAGTAATTATTTTCAGAAAAGTTTTATTAATGTGAGACTACTCTGAAAACATCCAAAAATAGTGTAGGTGAAAACACAACATTTTTATACCACTTCATGTAGCAATTTTAAAAGGCGGCGAATGTACCCTGAAACTACATGTGCTGAAACCAGTTGAATGTGTACTTTGGAAAACACATATACTCAGTTCTCTAAATTGCGCAGGAATCTTTGCTAGGATGCTTTGAGGTTGGTCTGTTTTTGAAATATTTGAAGGGGGGGCCTATTTTTTGTCAGTTATCTTTCTGTAATGGTAAGAATTTGGAAAGGAATTCCTTAAAAATACTTATATACAGTGAAAGCTTGAAGAAATATGTTTTCTTTGATATATGGTTGTCTATGGGTATATGATACAGCCAATTGTCCAGCTATCAATCTTTTGAGTATGTCCCTTCAATTTATGACGTCATGAAAAGTTCTGAGAAAAACTGTTGTGTGCACTCTTACAAACTTTGCATAAATCTTTCGAGTCCGTGAAACAAAATGGCGGACAGAAACCTTTATATGTTCTGATTGATCGACATTTAATACTTCTCTTAAAACCGTTTTGCCAATGAAATTACACTTTGTATGAATCATTTATAGGAGATCATTTACAAAGTTTCAAGATATCAATATAGTCTGTCAAATCAAATCAGAAACTTGTGACTGCCAGGTGGCCCAGTTGTTTCAAATCCTATAAGGGGTCAATCAATAATTTTGGTCATGTTGACTTATTTGTAGCACTTACTTTGTTGAACATTTTTGCTTTTTACAGATTGTCTTTATCTATTTATCATATTCAAGATAATAATAAAACTGCCAAAAAAAAATGAAAAAAAAAATGAACAATTCAGGGACAATAACCCAACAATGAGTTGACCTATTCGTCTGACAATTTCATGGCAGTTAGATATTGACCTGGTGCACATTTTTATCCTGTCAGTTTTGCTTTAAATGCTTTATTTTTTTAGATATAAGCCAAAAACTGCAAAATATCCTTAAAATTGACAATTCAGGTGCAATAAATAAAGGGTTGATAGAGTTGTATGAAAATTTCAGGGCAGGTAGATCTTGACCTGATGAACATTTTTCCCAATGTCAGTTTTGCTCTAAATGCTTTAGTTTTTGAGATATAAGACAAAAACTGCAGTTTACCCCCATGTTCTATTTTTAGCCATATTGGCCATGTTGGTTGGCAGGCGAGGTCATCGGACACATTTTTAACTGGATACCCTAATGATTCTTGTTGCCAAATTTGGCTCCATTTGGCCCAGTAGTTTCAGAGGAGAAGATTTTTGTAAAAGTTATTTTAACGACGGACGACGGACGCCAAGTGATGAGAATAGCTCACCTGACCCTTTGGATCAGGTGAGCTAAAAAGAGCAGCATTTACTATTCTTATTAGCTTTCTTCAAAAGTATCTTTTTTGGATAAATGTCTTACATATTTAAGAAACTTGGGGTTATCAACTGTAAGTACATCATCAAGATACCTTCTATTGTTGTTAAATATGTCAATCAATCATGTTCTACCCAATCCCAGTGTCTGTCGATACACAGTAAAACGAACAAAAATGTCCGGCCTTGATGATGTCATCCCTTGTCCAGCAACTGTAATTTGAATACTTTTTATTACTGAAAAATGCTTTAAAACTGTTACAACAAATATAATCTAAACGAAAAGATTCAAAAGCACTCAATTTTTCTTTGATAAGATCACGAGGAAGGACTATATATAAAGATGAAAAATAATAATTGTCCACAGAGGTTAATTGATGATTTATTGTTTGCAATTTATCCAAAACGTTGAGATCATTTTTTACTCTCCAAAAACCCAATTTATGCCTGAATTTTCATAAACTCTGTTACAATAATTAATGACAAGTTCTTTTATACAAGCAAGAGAACTTGTTAAAAGAACAGAAAAGTTAGCGGTGGTACATTTTCGACCTGTTCACCTACATATTGTATATTACATCCTGGTTTAGTTAAAGTTATCAAATAAATAAGGTTATACACCCTCCTTAAAACTAATGGAAACAGTTCGACCATTTAGTGTAGATTTGACAAAGTGTCATTCAATATGAAGTGGACACTTGTTTTGTAAGGAAAAAGTTTACATCGGTTTTGCCCATTTTTATTATTCTTCTTATTATTTTTTTTTCGTGTGGTTAAATTACACTGAAAATGACGTGTAAAATTTTAATATCAATATTTTAGTTGATCCGTTAATTTGAAAAGACATTGTGACCTTCGTATTTGAACAACAAGCGTGCTTCTCTTAAGTGGCACTTGATTGAAGTACCATCGGAAGTTATATTAAATTGACTCTCTTGAGCTTAGCAAAACAACCCAAGTTTAAAATGTAATCAAAGTGTTATTTACTGATATAGATATGTTTATTAATCTATTTAGTTGACTACTTCCTTTATCAAGCTAAAATTATGTCTAAAGTATTACATGTAACCAACGTTAGAACTTACTGGATGTTGGACACATAATATATTAACAGTACAATGAAAACTATAAAATACACAACCAAAGCGGCATCAATAAGGATCGCATTGGTCCGAACATTTAGCTGAAAATGTCTAAAAATCTGCATTACAACATCAAAATCAAACAAATACACAGTGAATTGAAACAATAATTTAAATTTAGCAAGCTTTTTGGATTACTCGGATGGATGAAGGTAATAATACGTAAGAATATATTAAACTGTTTACGGATCGAAGGTACTAAGTATTTATACTTATGCTGACAAATAAACTGCTCAGTCGAGGATACACCAAGCCTCCACTAATATCATCACTTAAAAAGTTTTACGGTCGAAATCATGATTTGGTCGATCGTTATCAGATGAGTGTGTCACAAACGACCAATAACATATTCCTTGTGTGATTCCAGTTCTTTTATCGATTTTGACATTTACCGATATAGACATTTTTACGGCTTTGAACACTTTGACGGGTGTCGCATGCGAAACATGATATGCTTACACTTCCGGAGCACCTGATACCAATCCAGGATTTTTGTTGGAGTTCTTTTTATTACCCCCACTTTAGTTTTCAGTGTTCGTTGTTCGTATGCGTCTTTCTTTGTCAGTTTGTTTGCAAGTCGTGTTCCTTTTTTTGGTTGGTCTCGTTCGGGTTTTGTCCTCTGGATTATGATTTCGGATTTCCTTTCCGGCATTGTTGGTTCAGTATCTTCTACACTTCATGCTATAGTTTGTCCTTCAATGAGGAACCAGAGTGAGTTATCTTTTCCTAACCAATGTAGGTAAGGGAGATAATTAAATTCTCTCCCTTTTGTCTTCAGGCTAAAAGGGAGACAAATTTATTATCTCCCTGACCTACATTGGTTATGAAAAGATAACTCACTCTGGTTCCTCATTGTTAGACGAGAACATGAATTTCAATTGATAAAAGAAAAAGGACAGGTTGGATTGTCGTGTTTTATTTAGACACTGTTCTTCCTCCAGCAGTATTCAAACTATATTAGAGTAGCATGGACCATTCCAGTACGCCGAGTATATGGTTACAAAATTAAAATATGGCAGACAAACGTCCGGATGTATATGGACCGTGTATGGCCTGCTGGTACCATGCACTTAAATGACAGTCGAATCTACATGTAAGTGTAAGTGTAATGCCAACGTTTCAATAGGCAATTGCCCAGTGGCCGAGATACAGTGTAGTTATTCGATTGAGAATTCGAATCCAGCTTCTGACGAAGTGCGTTCGACTCCGATCATAACTGACACGAATGTTTAGATCTACTGTAGGTTTCTCCGGCGATCCGCCTTCCCCAAACCACTAAAGCTGTCCGCCTATTGAGCTGAAAGTGATGTAAAATCGAATAAACAAACCATCAATAATTTCTTATGCTATTTTAACAATGAGCTGATATAATAGGAATGAAAAAGGCAAAGAATCTACGTTTTGGATAAAAACATATGGAAATAAAATGAGGCTCGTTATAAAAAATTCTTCATTTTTTTCTAAAATTGTCCATGTATTGTCCATGTTTAAACATTTGTTGACCCCTAAATGATTAAGTGTTATTTCACCCGTATCCCAACCAACTTGAAAGTTTTAGAACTCAAATGAAATTAAAAACACAATAACAATTCTAGTTATAAATATAGAGATAAGTATTCTTTTAGAAACCCCTGTACCTCAGCCAGTTAGTAAGCGTTGGATAGCGCCTTATTCTACATATCTTAAGGTAGCCTGAACCACCCCATAGGCTGTTTTTCACGGATACAGAATTGGATACGGTTCTAGTTTACCAGATATGTATATGAAACAAATAGGAGCAGATTTAACCATGTATATCCAAAACAATTTGGGTAAGAAAAACGTAGGAGCAAATATTTAAACATACTGTAATTCGAACGATCTAAAACTTATCGATTATAGCTTTGCATATTATGTCTTTCTTTAAAATCTAAGAATTGTATGACGAATGAAAAATACGTAAATATTTCAGAAAACCCATGCCATTACATAATCCTTAGCCACGGGAAATTGTTGAACGATACCCCTTATGACCTTTAAAGAGTAATAAGCCAACAAAAATATAAAACAATGAAGAATGATTATTTTCTATTTCTCCTATTCTTGACGTGTTTAATCGGTGGGATAAAAATACATAATATGTTTAACCACTTCCCGGTGATTATATTTCTGCATGGGAATTCCCGCCGTTTTTTTAACGTTTATTGGAAAGATAAACTAGAAAAGTTCCGAAATTGCGTTCATGTAAACTAAATGCGTAGCAACAGCATTTTCTTGAGGTTTTTGTTGAAAATCATAGGAGAAACAGATTCTCCTTCAATTTACTCTTGAGATACAGAATTTCCCCACCCTCGATAGTTAATTTTAGATTTTAACACGCTTGCTAAAGCTCTCGTGTTGAAAATAAAAAATTTAACTATCTCGGGTGGAGAAATTCCATAACTCACCCGTACCTGAAGGAGAATCCATATTTAACAATATAAAAATGGATAAAGAATTTAAATACCACAGAAAACAAATACACATATTGTTAAGAAAAATACTTTAAATACAGACATGGTCCGTAGGTATATTTGTACATGTCACTTTCACCTTATCACTTTAACACATCTATGTTTTGCCTAACTTTTTATTGTTGTTTTGAATACTTTCAATCAACTAATATTTTAAAGAATATGCATATTTTAGACAGAGTATTGAAAAATTGAAAAAAGAAAGAAAATAAAATGATACAGAATTCTAGGTCCCCATCGAGACCCTCAATTATATCAGAAAGCTTCCAATTTAATTGCTTAAGTACCCAGTTGTAGTACGGTATATCATGTGACCGGGAAGATCTAATGACGTAAAGTTCTTTAAAATTTCCAAATAATGTTTGTTGAGGAAACCTTAGAGAAAGAAGCTCGAGTATACACATTCTGCTATTTAAGCGTGTGGAATTTCAAACCCTGGTGCGGAATATGTGGTGGGCATTAGACCTTACAACAATACAGGACCAGGGGTGCCAATATATGTACAATCAAAGACAACCGACAAATACGAAGATGACAACGGTCGATGGTAGGCATATATATGCATATACGATCCATGATTATTCTATTGTCAAAACGGCTTATTTGTGCCGTCATTTTGCTGAACTAGTATACATTATTGTTCAGGGGCCACCTGAAGCCGGCCTCCGGGTGCGGGATTTTCTCGCTGCGTTGACGACCCATTGGTAGCCTTGAGCTTTTTTCTGCTCTTTGGTCGGGTTGTTGTCTCTCATTCCCCGTTTCCATTCTCTATTCTATTAGGTTGCGAAACGTCGGAACTGACAATTAAAATCCGACTTTTCAGCGAAACGATATTTATTGTTGTTTGTAGAATTTTAAAATCTATTTTCCCTAGAAACTTTAAAATTGTTGCTTGAATAACATTTCTGAAAAGAAAAATACAAAAGTTGTAGTTCTTCTCTTTTAGGATTAAGATTTAATTTTTTTTAGTTATCAGTATGGCCTATTAAATGGGGTAGAACTGCTCTAAATAGAGAGACGTTCTTCTTTTAGCAGCTCTGTTGTAGGAAATAATAAGCGAATAACATTTGTTAGTTTCCATAACCTTATATAGTACTCACTCGTACCTAGAATATACCATTAGTATTTGTAAGATATTCTATGATCTCAATTAAAACGTAACAGTTTTTATATAAATTGAAGTTTTAAGAAAATCTGAGTGGTTATTGACAATACTATTTATGTGCCGATTGCCCTTGCAAAACACAAATTTTTGTAAGGTTAAATTGTTATTAAAGGGTGTGTTCTGACGAATGTATGCACTTGCCAATATTTATTCTTGTAGGGAAAAAAAGTGAAACATTTTTTCAAGTGGAGTTCTTATATCACTTTATGATAGTGATAGTCTCTAAGGGAAAACAGAGCTGATCACAACTACAGTTGTATGTTTTAATCCGAAAATATAGAGATTTAAAGCCTTTAGGGGGATGAAAGTATTTGATAATTATCATTATATATTATAAGGTGTATCAAGAATCTTGGCGGGGCCTAGGTGGCCGAGTGGTCTAGGTAGTTCGTCATGACTACTACTGATCGTAGCCTGTCAACGCTGGGATTTTGAGTTTGAATATCACCTGTGGCGGGGTGTATTCGACTACGATCTTGACAAGGATTGCCAACTTTCCGAATGTCGATTCTCTCCGGGTACTCCTGCTTCCTCCACCAATAAAAACTGGCCGCCGCGAAATGGCCAAAATGTGCTGAAAACGGCGTAAAACCCCAACTAAACAAACAAACAAAAGAATCTTAGCAGTCGGAGTAGACACTGTTACGTTTCAACTGTATTTCGTTTTGACGTAAATTGTAAACATTCGTGTAATTAAAACGCGAGGTTATATTTCATATGGTTGAGTTTACTGACATGAAATAATGTTACGTTCGGTGAAAAATATAAACAAATATAATGCTTACCTATGTTAAAATAAGCATAGTGCATGGCAACAATGAATTATTTCTTAATTAATACCTGTTACTTCAATTAGAATTCATTTTAGAATACAAATTTTGTCGGTTGAGGGAGAGATCAGAGGTAGGGTTTCGACACTATCCTCAGATATATCTTAGGAACACATTTTAGAACCATGTTAGGATAACCATAGGACATGTCTGAGAATGTAAATCAAAGCTACCATAAAATAATCTTTCTTAGAATGATCTTAGGACCATCCTAACTAAGTATTTGTTAATTGATTGTCATGTTTCGTATAACTGAATAAAAAAGTTTATCCTGCAACTAGCGTATCAAGTAGACAAATAGAGGATGTCAGATATTAGTAGGGGAATATCATCTCCTGGTACCCTTATCTTCGCGTGCAAATAAAGTTTATATCGTGTTCTGGTTCACAGCGTTTATCACGTCATGTTATCCCTAGATTACGCGCCGAAAATAGCTTTCCGAGAATAGGCTAGAACTGTACCGTTTTCGTGACTTTTTTCGATAAAAGGTAACACTTTATAATTGCGGGATAAAAACAGCATATGTACATTGTCTGAAAATATACAGTTTATGTGTACTCAACGCGAAACAAGTGTGAACAAGTCTCGTACAAATAATGCCCGGATAGGCAAACAAATATAATTTGAAAATGATATGCCCAAGAATTGGAAAAAAGATACACATGTTAAAAAATGTGCTGATAAGGCCAACATTTTATAAATATATTGAATCAGATAATGGTATATTATGAAAAAAATGAGCTTATGTACATGTCCCCTAGTTTATGCAGAGAAGGCATACTTACATTATCACGTCTTACTTAATTACCCTACTCGTTAAGTTGTCCTACGACATAGTTTTGGTGTTCTAAATTTTAAGACACATCCTTACTTACAATGGATTCGAGAACATCACTTAGGATTAAGATATATCCCTTGACCATCTTAGGAAATTTATTAGATACATTTGAAAACCTGGTCCTTATTCTTAAGGGAGTATTGAATTACTAGAAAATTGAATCTGGGAATTTTAAAAAAACGAATTTTTTCAATCCTTTTTTATTTGGCTTTAATAACACTGAAGTAAGATATATGACGCTGTATACATGATTGACGGATGAATTGGAGTTCTCCTGGTATCTCTTGGAATGAGTAAATACATGTATTTCATATAAACTTTGAGTAATCACACAATCTATACACATCATTCCTGTGTCAAAATCAGTTTTTGTAGAAGATTAAGCCCGAGTCCTCCAGGCTCCACCCCCCCCCCCCCCCCCCCCCTCAAACACACACAAATAAATTTCGCAAAAAATGGTTCCTCGCGTACTCATATTATCTCAATCTTGATATTTCTAAACGAACTTTATTTAGTTTGTGAGTGAATCGCCCGAGTTTACACATTGATAAATTTCTTCAAAATAACCCCCATTACTATAACAAATTTTCGTCAAACCAAATAATACAAACCTCAAAAAAAATAAAAGAGAATATTTATAAAGATAATATGCCGAATCTGTAAATTTAGTTTCCAATACGAAACATCCCAAATTTATAAAGTTATGATAATCAAATGGAGACAGTAAGTTTGTCAGATAACCTATGGTTTGTGATATGAAATAACCCAGCAGCGATAATGTACCCTGTACAGATAGCCTATACCCGTACACGTATATGTATTTAAGTGATGTTTAAATAAATGTATGACTTAGATAGGATGTACCGATAGCTAACTGGACCTTTGGAACTCACTGGGTGGTTAAGGAAAATGGCGTCCAAATCTCGTTTAAGGTAATGTATTTAAATTACTTTCCATGATACCATATTTATCAATTGCATGTCCAAATTTAAATGATGCACGTCTCATTAGTAGTGAACCATGTGGAAAATAAGGAAAATAGAAACAATGTGCAGTCCAAATGGGTAGACCCAAATCCATCTAAGGTATAGCTACACTTTATGCTCCTTAATATCCACAAATTTCCCCAACATATGTTGTATTAGGATTACATTGTTGATGATATTTTAAATCACATTTTATGTCATAACTAGTATTCAACACTCGAACTGATGATATTCTAAAGGAATTGTGCCCATCATCAGGCTGAATCAAATTAAGATGCATAGTGTCTACGGTTTGATGAACATTTACTCCTTGATATATCATCCGGGTATGTGATAAATGTGTCGTTGCGATGGTTCCCTTATTGTTTATTAAATACTTATTTTGTATCTGTGCATATCTGCAGCATTGTACTACATGTATGTGCTCGTAGGCTCTATGAGTGTTTTCAGCAAAAATTACCAAACTTGATACAGATGTAGCAATTCACGTGATTTTTAGATTTGAGATATAACGTATCCAAATTATAAGGGATTCGTATATCTGCATAAAGCAGTTACAGAATATTGGATATTTATGTTTTTAGGATATCGAAAATTCTATTTTTAGGATATCCATTGTGATTTTTGGTGATTTGTCATGTTGCCCCCCCCCCCCCCCCCCCACTTACACACACAAACACATATAACAACATAACTCATTCACAACTTTATCATTGGCATAAAAGTACATATTTCTCAAAGCTATTTGATGTTTTGATGCACTATTTTGTTTCCACTGTCCTATTTACTTGGTTGTAATGTCAGTGGCGTTTAGGGATCAGCACATGGTGAAGAGTTTCCATTTGGAGATCGTTTGGTGACCACTAGATGTCAATTTGCCGTCTGTTTAATTCCGAGATGAAATGTTGTCTTCTTAACATTTTTCTGAAAGGACTTTTGGACTTAATTCTTTCATTTTCAATAACAGTTTGGATTTTTCCCAACGGTAATTGTGACTTGATATAAAATAAATGATTGGAACAAATCAAGCGGACAAATTTTTCAGATTTGGGTAATTATTCACTAGTGAAAGAAATGTAATTGTTACTTGACAAAACTTCGAGAAGAGTAAACTTATTCCCACGGAAATATAATTCAGAGTATTAAAATATATCATAGTTCGAATAAGTTGATCAATAGTCAAAAAGGCTGCTCTTCATAATAAAATCACAATGAGACCTTCTACATGAAGAATATCGTTAACCCTCTGCTCATTCAAACAAGGCCCCCCCCCCACCCCAAACTCCCTGTGGTATCTCTTTATCATACATGATTGACAATATTTGCTAAAGTGTATCAAGTAATTTTTAGGCAGATCCACAATACACATATTATTCCTAATTTGGTAAATATTTCAGATGTATGATATTATTTTGCGGGTTAATATTTTTTTTTATTGATGCAATATATTTTTTTCAGATCTGTGATATCCTTTGGAGGGTTAATATGTTGCTTCATAAGTAGTTCATTGGCACAGACACCTCCTTTACATAAGATAGACACGAGTGTTTGTGATCCTAATTCCATAGTCAATTCTCAAAGTAAGTTCTCGTACTGCAACTTCTTCTTCTTTCTGTAACTTCCTCCTGTGGTTAGGAGCACATCAATTGCTTGATTATTCACAATGGGCTTATATTACAAAGTCGTAAATAGCTAAAATCACTTTGTTATTTTACATTATAAAACGATTGCATATTTAAAAGACGATGGGCTTAAATTAAACGGAAGATATTAAAAGTAATTCAATTTGTTGGTTCGTTAATAACAGTCTAAAATCTAAAAAGTCACTGATTCACTTTATGACGATAGTAAAACTTATATGTTTGGAACATTAATGAAACTGTAAGATTATCTGGTAAACCTCAATGAGAAAAACTTAACACCTGTGATGGATCATGCGAGCTTAACCCACAGAGCTGCTAAGCCCATCCCCATGTAGTGGATAGAAGAGGCCCTCTCATTGGGCTGTCAGATCATAATACGGAAAACCTGACCGCGAACCATATTGGGTAACGTGTTTGGAGAATGCTACATTCCCAGTGCGCTAAAGACCCCTTCTGTGGTTTTCGAAAAAAAAACAGATATTAATATTAATTTATACGTTGAACGTTTTTGTTTTACAAAATTTCGCACACAAACTGAAAATTCCATTTTAGTTATTCTGTTTCATAAATATTACTTAAACTCTTTTATTTGTTTTGCTTTTAAGGTTAAATAATCACGGGTATTTTGTTTCGTAAGTAGCGTGATCCATTGTTCCATTGAAGGTTAACTTGTTTCGGTTTTAATGCTGCTGATGAGTGGTAACTCCTTGAAATGCGTCGTATACAGCATAGTATAAATTTGCTATATCTAATATTAGTATCTTTGGATTGTTATTTTTTTTTAACAAAGTATAGAAATATTTTAGGATTTTAGTCAAGTTCATGATAAAGTTGAAACTCAGTTCTACATCATTACCAAGTGCATACGTCAATATATATTTGAATGCTGTCATCATTAAACACATTCTGACATGACGTAATCGAAATATATTTGGGAACAACTGTCGCGTCAAGTGATGTCAAAATATAACAAAATTAGAATATCCAATCACTGAGGGTGTACTATCGAGAAATATCAGACTTCATTTTTCTCATATTTTAAATCGGAACCATCAGTTTGACAGAAAATCGTGTTTTTCAATGCCTGGATAATAAAATGTTAATCTATTATTTGATTTACAGCACCCAAGAGACCAACACTAGCTGAAACATACAGACTAACTGTAGAATGCAATATACAAAATAAAAACTACACAACAGATTATACGGAATACTTTGACTTCCCGAATCAAAGGGCAGTCGTCCATCAATGGTGGATTGGTTTCCATGCCTACGGTATCTATAGTTACCAAACAAATGAACTGCTGACTGTTGAAGCGCAAACAGGTGAGAAATGTATTTGATCTAAGTAGTCTTAATTCTAGTCACAAATTGTATTATTATACCTTATGTAAATTTCTCTACTTTTAATGCATTTTCTTTGGTTTACAAGAATGTGGTATTTTATTCGATCATCTGCTGGAAAGAAACAGCGGGTTGTATTTTATACTGTCACCCGCTCATAAAATCCAAGACATTCAGTATAATAACATAAATAACAAATTTCTACGAGGGTGACGGAGTATATTGTAACACCTCTAAAAACATTGTCAACCTCGGCTTCACGTCGGTTGACAATATTTTCTCGGGTGTCATTTATATACAACTGTCTGAAATGTCAAATTTTCATACTTTTATTTTATAGAAAACGTTCAATGAAATAATAGTGATAAAATACTTTTAAGGTTAAAATAAGAACCTTAGCATCACTATCGGTGTTTTTAACAGTTCCCATTACAGTTTGTTTATAATATTATTATATAATTCTTTGGTGTGCTATTTTTGATGTTGTTTTTTTTTTTTTTACTTCTTTACTTAAACGTAGTATTTGGTGTTGTCGCAAACTCTTATAACTATGATATACATTTGAATAAGGTAGGCTATTTTCCCGAAGCAAATCAGCGAACACAGCCAGATAACTAACAGGTATTTTCATAGTGGAATTACTGACTAATTGTCCTTTAAGTTTTGTAGACATTATCTGTTATCAACAGACTGATAAGACGATGACAGAAAAATGATACGGACTTGTTAGATCATTGTTAAAATTGATTTTACACACAAATGTATGCAGAAATATTAAATGATATATCTGGAATGCATTACTATCAAGGTGATGTGTACAGAAAATTCACATCTGATGATAACTAAAGGACAAGGTTGAACATAGAATAAATCGATAATTCACTTCAAGTTTATTAATTCGCCGGGCTATGGCCTCCTATATAATAAACATTAGATGAATAACCAATACTGATGTTTAGGGTTTTTGTCTAAATCTCTTTACTTTATTGGGTCCACTCCATATGGGGGTATCTTATACTAACCCCACCCTAACCAAACGCTAAAAATAAAGGACTGGGCCTCCTAAAGTAAATAAAGGCCAACACCATCTCCGAATAATCGAATAAGAGAATATAAAAGACCTTTAGAGGAAATACGGGAATAAATTAATCTGGTATAGGCTTATTGAAGTTACAAATGTATAATTGATAGATTCACTTGAATAGTCCTTATGTTAGCTACTTTAATGTTTGTTCTGTTGATTCTTTACGGTCTATTGTTATTTTTTTCTGTTGGACAGTTTAGAAAAAGAATTATTTCTGCAATATATTTACTTTAAAAATCTATTCGATTATGCTGGTAAAACCTGTATCATATTATTTTCTTTTACTTAGGTGTGTGTACGGTAGACCAGCTGAGTTCATCAAGCAGCAACTTTCTGTTTGGTTTTAAAACAAGTTCCACGAATTCCAAAGTTGGTAAAATGTACAGCGCGTATGGTGCTTTAAGATTTGGAAATGGAACCAACGAACAATACATGGGTAGATCTCTAATCCGAGGAATTCAGGTCGACGAATGGAAGTCTTGTATGTATTGGCAAAACATTGACGCAACAATGGAGGTCCACTGGTACTTCTCTGGTAAGTGTTATGTTGTGTATATGCGAAATCTAAGGCAGGAAATAATAACGAATCTTTGTGACATTTTGTGTCACAATATGATTTCTTACCGGTTAACATGGTAATTGGTTCATTTGGATATTTTAGGGTTTTGTTTGCCGTTTCGCTGAATTAGTATGCATTATTGTTTAGGGGCCAGCTCAAGCCCGCCTCAGTGGGAGAGATTTTCTTGATGCTTGGAAGACCCATTGGTAGCATTGAACTGTTTTCTGCTCTTTGGTAGGGTTTTTGTCTCTTCGACACATTCCAATTTTCCATTCTCTATTCTAATTCCTATAAAATAAGTTTAAGACTGTAGACCCTTTAATTTTGAGACGAAAACTGGCGCAAGAATGTGGTTTCAAGTCTCAAAGAGGCACACCTGTACAGACATATTTGATAAGAGCTAAAAAAAATCTATATTGCACGCAAACCTACAAAAAATGCCTTGGTGATTTGCTTTATATAGTTTAGATACAAGCCATCAATGTCAGGAACTGACTTCAAGATAAGGTATAAATCCCATGCTGGTCATTCGGAGCAATTTGTTTCAAAAGACAAAAAAAAATCGTAAAAATATTGTTTTCTTTTCATTCGCAAATACTAAGTATCGTTTTCATTCTTGAGTATTCTTGTCTACAGCGCCAACTTGGACAATGGCTGACGGCAGGTCGCAGGTTCCAATCAGATGTACTGTGACAGGGAATATTTGGGAAGTTAGCGGAACTACTAGGAGTCCTCGGAAATTTACGCATACATACGAGTTTTCGGAATATCTAACGGATTCTATGGCTGCACTTTCAACAACAACCTTTGAGGTAAGTACGCTATATAATTTATAAGATATCTCATATAATTTTCTTTATAAGATATTTTATAAACTTTATAAGAGATCTTATATACTTTATCAGTAGTGATAATCAGTTCGGTGAACATTTCGACAACTACAATAACCGTTCTATTATAAATCCATTCTTATGGTGGATCCTACATGTAGGTTCCCGAGGGTATTCACCGACCCAATCGTCAGACTTGTCTGACATGATTATTCATTGATTTGTTACAGAAATTACCAGCAAAATTCAAAAATAATAGAAATACTAAGGGTTCATTCCTTGTACTGCACATGGTAGATCTCCTTAGCTGAAATGTGGCTTCCTATTTCGGTATCTTTGGTTATGAGTACTTCTTGTTTAAAATAAGTTTGGTTTTTTGGTCTTCCAAATGTTTCGGTTTTAATTCTGCTGATGAGAGGTAACTCCTTGAAATACGTCGTATACAGCATAGTATAAATTTACTATATCTAATATTAGTATCTTTGGATTGTTATTTTATTTACAGATTGACTTAGTATGAAAAATAAGAATAATTCCTGCAGAAGTACATCTGTTAACACGCCTTTTTTCTATACACAGCTCAGTTGCTAGTATTTCTATACTAGCCCGAAATTGATACTTTAAATTTACTGTTAAAAAGTTATAAAAATTGTGAAAACTAAGGAGTATCTCCCTCGTGCATAGATCTGTACTTAAACGGTTTTGGCTTTACCCCTTTTGAACATTTTGGTATTTTTGAATTAGCTCTTTAAACTTTTGGATTGTTGTTTTGGTTTTCGACATTTTAGGCCTTGAGCACAACTGATGAGTCGTAAATCAACGAAATGTGCACATTGTGTGCATCAAATTTGGTATCAAAGAATAATTATTTTTTTATGTTAAGGGGTTTCTAACTAAAATATATGTCGATTTTTTTTATGATAAGGGGTTTCTGAACAGATATATCATGTTAAGGAGGGGTATTTGCGAAAAATACCAGTCGAGAGAATGTTAAATTTCGCAAGCCGTAAGGCGAGGGAAATTCATTCTCAAGACTGGTATTTTTCGCAAATACCCCTGAAGAACATGCTATATCTGTTTAATTACACCGAATGTTAACGTACAAAACGCATTGATGATCGTGACATTACAGGCGTCCAGTCGGATAGAGTATTTTTTGGCAAATACCACGACAGAGAGGGTAAAAAAGGCATATCCTTTTTGCATATACCCCGGCGATGTTTAAAAAGGAACGATATTCATTTGATAAAAGTAAATTAGTGAAAAATACACTGGCTATCAACCAATCAAAACCCGGGATTCTTACATAAGGTGTAATTATAAAAAAAAATATATGTATTTTTTATGATAAGGGGTTTCTAACTAAAACTATATATCGATAAGTATTTTAATTGAAGAACTGTTATTGTCAAAGTTAAATGACCAATTTAGTTGATGAATTTAGATTATTCTGGAATACAGTCTATATTAAAAAACTGGTAAATGATTCGAAAGAATCGTATTGGCTTTTTATGAAAAAGCTGTTACTTTTACCACACAGTAAATACATTGTATTTGAATCTAACGTTTAGGGATCACAATGTGTAACTATAGATAGAAACTTCAAATAACCCTATGCTTAGTTTGAAAAGGTTTCATTTACCGGCGGGTTTTCCAGTTGTTATTCTTTTCCTAAGCTCATCATGTATCAGTTTAACCTATCTGGCCTACATATCGTTTATTGACATTGGTAATAATGATTACTAAAGTTAAGGTAATCTTATATACACATAATTCGTTGCTGAGATGATAAATGGAGAGTATGTACTTGTACTCAGCATGATTTGTACACTTGATAACTGATAACAGATACAGTTTACCCTGTGAATTGATTATGTGGAACTGTACATACACACAAGTGTTTCCTCACCGGATGGATGTGTGTTTATAGTACAGCGTAGAGCATATACACAGCGTGATTTGTTCAGTTGATAACTTATGATATATTTAATTAAACACGTATATGGATATACATGTAATATATTATGCCAAAAACAGTAATAATCTCTTTCAGATAACTCTTTGTTTCGAGTTTAGAGGACAGTTTTGCCTAACTAAGGTTAAGAACAAATTTGGGAGGTTTTTTTCCGCACAAAGAAATAGAAGAGGGCTGGGGAAAGAGTTGGCTTGTAAAAAATTTGGAGTTTATTCGTGCTTAATAATATTGAAACGCATATACATTTCTGATAAATGAACCACATGGTGTACTAGAATAAGAAAAAATAACAACAATATAATCGATGTTCCTTTATTTGAACTTTTGTCAAAAGTTTGTGGGCATGCAATGTTTAGATTTATCTATCTTTTTTTCTTTTTTTATATCAAAACACAGAAACCTTTTGCCCGAAAAAATTTAAGTTGTTTAATTTATATTGAAAGTTATGGCAAGTTCATATACTTCTATTGCATTTACATCATCTTCGCCATTTTTAAGCTGATTAAGCTTTTTTATCTCACATGTCCTATAAGGACATGTGAGCTTTTGCCATCACTTGGCGTCCGTCGTAACGTTTTCAAAGATCTTCTCCTCTGAAACCTCCGAACCAATTACAGCCATACTTAGTCTGAATGATCCTTAGGAAATCTAAAATAAATGTTGTGTTTTATTTTCTTGTCCTTCAAGAAACATGGTCGCCATGGCTAAAAATAGAACATGGTGGTAAACTTCAGTTTGTTGCTTATATCTAAAAAACTAAAGCATTTAGAGCAAAACTGAAATGGGGTAAAAATGGTCATCAGGTCAAAATCTACCGCTATGAAATTTTCAGATGAATCTGTCAACCCTTTGTTGGGTTATTGCCCCTGAATTGTTAATTTTAAGGAAATTTAGCAGTTTTAGGTTATTAACTTGAATAGTATTTTAGATTAAGACAAACTGTAAACAGCAAAAATGTTCAGCAAAGTAAGATCTACAAATAAGTCAAATGACGAAAATCGTCAATTGAACCCTGATAGGAGGTTTTGCCCTTGAAAGATCATTTACATGTAAACAGAAAATAATGGTCTGACATATTGTCACAGATGATTAAAGCATAACTTGATATAAATTAAATGGTAGCTATACAAGTAAAATGGAGGGTCAAAGGTCAGGGTCATTGAAAAGGTCCAAAGCAACCGATGAAAAGTCAATAGCAACCATATATATTTTGCTAAGGACCTTATAATTTACCTGTGCAAGTCAAAAAGAAAGGTCAAGAATCAAGGTCATTGAAAAAGTCCAGAGCAGTCGATGACGAAGTTCCTAGCAACCATATATATATGGGTTCAGGACCCTACAATTTACCTGTTCAAGTCAAAATGGAAGGTCAAGAGTCAACGCCATTGAAAAAGTCCATAGCAACCGATGAAAAAGTCCCTCGCAACCATATCTTTTTTGGTTCATGATTCTATATTTTAGCTGTACAGGTCAATATTTAAGAGAAAATTGCGAAAGTATACATTAAATAGCAAAAAAAAATCATTGATGCAAGATCTACACAAAATATAACAGGTGAACGATTCAGGCTGTTGGGAGCCTCTTGTTTCACACAGAATGGTAAGGGGGAAAATTTCAACTTTAAAATTTTAAATTTAATACTTCACATTACTTCAGTTGCGGTAAACAGTATACATTCTAAGATTTGAATTATGAAAGATTTTTAATTAAATGAAGTTTTTTAGCGTTAGGTACGTTTATCGGTTTTAGTCTGTTCTACATGACGAAGCGTGTCGTATACCAAAATCAGGAAATGCTTACCCTGTCGAAGTACCGGTATTCACTCACGGTTTTTTTTTTAGAAATTCATGTCGTCAAAAGTGTTTGTATTTGTTTTCTTTTCGGTGTTTCTTTTTTGTCTTTCGTACTTGTTCATTTGTATTGTGGGGGTTGTATGTACCTTCGGCATCTTCTTTGGCTACTCCTTAAACACTTTTACGTTTCTGACCTGTATAGGTAAGCACAACACGTTGCCTGTAATAAAAATAAAATGTGTGTGCCCAACTCTGTCTTTAGATGGTCTTTGTTATACCATATTGGCATTTGAAATTTCTTTTTAGATTTTGTTTTGGCCATAATAATTTTAGGTCTGAAACAACACGGATCAGTCATACATCTACGAAATATATTTGTTTGTTTGTTCAGTTGGGGTGTTAAGCCGTTTTTAGCACATTTGGCTATTTTGCGGCGGTCAGTTTTAATTGGTGTAGGAAGCCTGAGTACCCGGAGAGAACAACCGACCTTCGGTAGGAAAATTGACAATCCTTGTCAATTTAGATCGAAGTCGAACACACCCCGCCACAGGTGAGATTCGAACTCACAACCTCAGTGTCGACAGGCTAATGATCATTAGTAGTCACGACGAGCTACCTAGACCACTCGGCCATCGAGGCACCTCTACGAAATATGCACATCATGTGCATCCAGATTAGTACCATGGAATATTTCTTAACATAGTTCACTCGTAACTATTTATATGAAGTAATATCATCTGTCAATAAATATGTTTACAGACGCCATCCGGTGTAATATGCCCAGGAAGAAAGGACACTAAGCCTTTGCCGACACCTAATAAAGCTTTTAAATTTACGGCAGAAATACTGACACCCGATTCTCTTACAATAGGATTTATTAAGGTATGTCAGAAAGCCTCTTTTTTATATACTTATTATTGTTTTCTAGTTTTCCTTTGTTATCGTTTTTGACAGATCGATTACAGATTTGTTTTGTTCTGATAATTTTTTATAAATTTTGAATAAAAAGTGACAAAATACTTGGGACTTAAATGTATGCTATTTATCTATCTAAAAATCAAGTGGTCGGTTGTGGCAGCATCCAAGTCTAGGTACTAAAAGTCAGGAAGCAGATTTTAATTCCGTAAATAAAACACCATAAGTTTATAAAAGTAAACAAATTCATATATCATTCATTTTCCGTTCAATTGTAATCCATTTGAATAACAATTATATGGCTATTTTGATTAAATTACAACAATTAAATTCACAGAAAATCCACAAAAAATGATTTTTTTTCTATTTAAATGCATAACTTTAACAGGAATGGTATGATCAAGATATGAACCTGTGCAGATATGACTATGTCCCTAGTGCAGATTCCATCAGTCAGTTTGGATATGGTCTTTTAACCCAAGTACATGACTTTTCCGAAGGTTTGTAAATAGCCTTTTAACCCAAGTACATGATTTTTCCGAAGGTTTGTAAATAGCCTTTTAACCCAAGTACATGACTTTTCCGAAGGTTTGTAAATAGCCTTTTAACCCAAGTACATGACTTTTCCGAAGGTTTGTAAATAGCCTTTTAACCCAAGTACATGACTTTTCCGAAGGTTTGTAAATAGCCTTTTAACCCAAGTACATGACTTTTCCGAAGGTTTGTAAATAGCCTTTTAACCCAAGTACATGACTTTTCCGAAGGTTTGTAAATAGCCTTTTAACCCAAGTACATGACTTTTCCGAAGGTTTGTAAATAGCATTTTAACCCAAGTACATGACTTTTCCGAAGGTTTGTAAATAGCCTTTTAACCCAAGTACATGACTTTTCCTAAGGTTTGTAAATATGTGTAATAATATCATACATAAAATTGGAGTTTAAAATCTAATAAACCTTTCTCTTGTCATATTAATTTTTACGACACCCAAGGGGTGAGGATCCTGGCATAAAATCGATACTTTGAAAATAACTATGTTTTAGCCGTATATAACTGCCTAAATCAAGATAGTACACTTGTTTTCATATACATTAACGATTCCATCGTTGTTTATTCAATTGATTTATGCAGCATACATTAAATCAGTACGCCGATAAAATAGTTCTTTTTTTGGGATAATATTGCTTAAATAAACTTGTCAACACTACACATTTCTGTCCGATCTTATTAATTGCTTTGGTTTGTTTTTACGTTTTTTTTTCAGTTATAGCATAGCTTTTAGCTCTTTTTTCCTAGATGCTTGTATAGTAATAGCGGAATACACATGTATACGTAGCTATTTTTTACACTTTGTGACGTGCATTTAAAGAATATTATGACAGGTGAAATGAAATAAATTTTAAGAATCATTGTAATTAGAAGTAGGAAAATGGAACATTTTTATTCCAATTTACATTTTTACGCAGGTATTGCCTATATAATTGACCCTGCCGTAGGAAACTGTACTGCTCAACCAATAGACGGAACAGGGTTTGACGCCAAATTCATTCCCGGGACAAATAACCAGTTTGTTAGAATACGGACACCAAATGAGTTTTTTTACTTTGATAAAACCCAGTATGCATATGAAGGTGTAGTAAGTATATATATATATATATATATATATATATATATAGTATTTAATCGGATACAAACCTAGAAAGTTTTCATCATATATGAAAACTTCAATTCTCTACCACAGTTTTTAGTGGGAGTTCACATTGCTAGTGCTTTATTTTCTGTGCCGTCTTGCCGATATGTCAAAGAATGTTTGTCTTTCTTGTTAATACAAAGTAAAAAACATTTTAGAGCATGTCAATGTTTTCATTTGAGAAAATATCTCCTACGGTAGCACCTGGTTTGCCAACATTTAATTACATGTTAAAATAAACATAGCTATTTTGGATGTTTTAGTTATTAAAGTCTATATCTTATTTATGTCTATTTGCATAATTTTTACATGAATTTACCTGTAAAATATAAGCTTAACAGAAGTACAAATGCCCAAAAAAATATATATAGATATATAAAAAATGAATACAATAAGAGCATATAAATTTCATCGTAAAATTTTATCATTCTGTTTACAAATTGAACATCTATACTACTAAAATTCAAATCAGAATTTGATTTATTGAGGATGAACGTTTTGTCTGAAAATTTCACGCGTCTAGGTCGGTAAGTTTCTTTAAATGCCAGAATTATCCGACATGTTTCCAGTCAGACATCAGACTCTGTTTTTGTGTCGTCTGGGGAATGCATGGTCGACACATAGGGATCACTATCGGTCGCCTGTCGTCTTGCGTCGTCACACTTTTCTTCTATCCTTAACTACTCGAAAACCGCTCAAAGGAATTTGATGAAACTTTCTCTGTGCATTAACCTTAATGCACATGTGTGCATATATATTTCATTTTTAGAACATTATATTTTCTTTTGTAAAAATTGACATTTTTGAAAAAAAAAAGGAGGGGGGTCAAAACTTCTATCCTCAACTAATCCATAACCGCGCAAAGGAATTTGATGAAACTTTTTCTGTGCATTAACCTTAATGCAAAGGTGTGCATATATATTTCATTTTTAGAAAATTTTAATTTTTTTTGTAAAAATTGACATTTTTGAAAAAAATGTGGGGGGGGGGGGGCACAACTTCTATCCTCAACTACTCTATAACCGCTCAAATTTGATGAAACTTTCTCTGTGCATTAACCTGATTGCAGAGGTGTGCATATATATTTCATTTTTAGAAAATTTTAATATCTTTTGTAAAAATTGACGTCCGCAGGCGACACATGTCTTCCTGGGAAGACTCACACATTTTTGTTTTTAAGGTCATGAACTTTCCATAAAATTTATACATTCCTGTATTATTTTGCGTTCGTTTTATGACATTTATCCCTGATGCTGATAATATACATAATTCTGTCGATTAAACAATACAGCTGCGTTACATCAGTTAAACATTAAAATCTGAAACGACTCACGTATCACAAAATACCTAAATAAATCTATAAGTAAATAATTTCAGAACCTTGGGGATTTGTGTCGATTTATGTTTTTGTTTCTTGAGCTTTTACATGTATCTTTCGGATTGCTCTGTGAAGAACAACTCGGAAATTTTTCATTCACAAAATTTAGGGTAATCCAAACTTTCCAAATATACAGTAATAATATTCATTAATTACTTAATCGTTTGCTTTTTCAGAAAAGCGTCAGGGGTGTGGATTGTGACGTTTACATAACACAAAGATCTGATTGGCCACCAAATACGCAAGGCTATAACTCTACGTGGGAATGGTATTTTGCTAGGGTTAGTATACTTTTATATAATGATTTTTTTTCTACTGTTCAGCTCGCAATACAACAGTTTTATGGAAATACATAGATATGAATAAGATTGAAGTTTCAGTTTGCTCCATGTTGCACAGCTGCCTGTTTTCTAAACTATTATGCTGTATTTTTGCATCTCTATAACAGTGTATATATTTGACCCCTCTGTCAGAAATAAACATAGCACCAGATGACTACAAAACAGGACGGTATTCCAGCAGGTTGAGTACAGCCATATTCGTAGAAGTGTATATGTATTTTATAATTACTGGGCCCAGTTGTTCAAACGTTAACCACAATTTGTAGTTTGAAATTTTCGCTTCCTTGATTATGCCTGAGGATTGACAATTTTCTGATGGGTAAATCCTATGACTTTGTATGTCCATGCAAAATTCTGTAACGGAAAATTACTTAACAATCGAAGAAATTGAAAGTGAAAAAAGTGATTAACTTTTTACCAACTGGGCCCTGATATGATATTTTATTTTCAGCAATCTTGGGTACAGAGTACGGGCCACACATATGATTTTGGATTTTATATGTATTGTATAACGAATGATATGATATTTTATTTTCAGCAATCTTGGGTACAGAGTACGGGCCACACATATGATTTTGGAATGCCTATGATGTTATTGCTAAGTGCTGATGGGGTATGGTTTGTAGAGTGAATTACAACATATTAGTTTTTTATGGATATGTAGTGGTACATGTATGGGGTAAACGTTAATGAGACAGCATCACGAGATTGAACAAATGGAGAGTTACAAATTTGGTTACAATTAGAGGTCATACCCGAGGGGTCGTCCAGCGATCTTCGACGTGGAATATACACCTACATTACAATTCTTAGTTGTGAAGATGACTTATGTGATATACATATCAGTTCATGACGTTTCTCAAGAACAGTATTTAGGGATGATACCAAAAATGAAATACTAGAGAGCATACACACATGTAATCTATAAATAACCACTGGACCGTTAATCAAGATCAATTGGTAAATTTAGTGCAGTTTTAAATGTCTGTTTCAAAGATATTCTATGTTTCTTTAATTTTCTATTTTCACATTTGACTGAAATATAATTTTTCCTAGCTTGGAACTTATGTTTATAACATTTACCAATATGACGAGGAACAACCATCGATATGGGATTTCGATACCAGCAAGTGTTACAATTATACACAGAAGAAAGACTTCTTATTCAGATTACCGGGTAAATATCAGATGTTTATTTTCATGTTTTAAATTGGTTGGTTATTTTTCTAGCTATTCAGCGTTTTTATATCACACCCCACATCAGCCCGAGTGTCTGATATGGTTCGAGGCTTGATGTAATATTCTACATTCTATATTTATTCAAATACAAATTATATATTTCACCCCATAGAAAGGATACGCAATAACAGTTCCACAGGCTATTCTATCATATACCTCATCGTTGGTCTAGACATGTGCATTACAGACAAATATTAAGTTACTGAATTTATTTTATTTGTCTATTATACCATCGAAAACAAAGGTTGAAGGAATTTATTTGAGTAAATAAATTGCTAGGTAATATTTTCGTGTTTTTTTTTTCTAGGAAATTATCAGAAGACAGCAGGAAAAAATTTACAGATTTTTAAATATATGACATTACTGGCTGTTCATAAAGCAACAGGATTGACACCTGTCAGAATTGCTAATATTCAGGTATGACACTGTCATATATCACAAGTACATTGTAGGTAATATAAGTTAACTCGTACACCATCAATACACCTGTCAGAATAACTCATATTCAGGTATGACTTCACACCAGTCAGAATTAATAAAACTCAGGGATGACTTCACACCAGTCAGAATTAATAAAACTCAGGCATGACTTCACATCAGTCAGAATTACTTGTATTCATGTATGACTTCACACCAGTCAGAATTACTCTATTCAGGTATGATTTCACACCTGTCAGAATTACTCCTATTCAGGTATGACGTCACACCAGTCAGAATTACTCGTATTCACGTATGACTTCACATCAGTCAGAATTACTCGTATTCAGGTATGACTTCACACCAGTCAGAATTACTCTATTCAGGTATGACTTCACACCTGTCAGAATTACTCGTATTCAGGTATGACGTCACATCAGTCAGAATTACTCGTATTCAGGTATGACTTCACACTAGTCAGAATTACTCGTATTCAGGTATTACTTCACACCAGCCAGAATTACTCATATCCAGGTATGACTTCACACCAGCCAGAATACTAGCGATAGAAATGAAAGCGGGTATAATGTTAGTATACACGAGACAACAACCCAGAAATTAAACTAAAAAAGTACAAAAAGAGCCTTCAACATGATCAGACTGCACAGCAAATTCTCGGTGGTCCATATTCAAATATTGTGAAGAAATGAAGCTGAATCTACATACTATCTGAGATGAATAAAAGACCTACTCCAAAAGTTATTAAACAACACAAAGGAACTTGAAAGCATTCACATAGGCTTCTTACTTGAACAAAAAATACTACTTTAATAAGTACTCCACCACATGAACATAGCCGGAATGAGTAGCAAATAAATTACTTTCAATAATAAAATGACAGTTGACTCAAACAGATTACGAGTGGGCCTCATTTGCCGAATGGTCTAGGTAGTGCGTCGTCACTACTAATGACCACTAGCTTGTCATCACTTAGATGTGAGTTTGAATCTCACCTGTGGTGGGGTGTGTTCGACTCCGATCTTAATTGACAGGGATTGCCAATTTCCGCACCGAAGGTCGATGGTTCTCTCCGGGTACTCCGGCTTCCCAACCCATAAAAACTGGCCGCCGCGAAATAGCCAAATGTGCTGAAAACGGCGTAAATCCAAACTAAATAAACAAACATACAGATTAAGATATTGGTTCTAAATATATATCCGCCTAGGGGCATGTTAAAATAAAATAAAAAATACAAATAAAACTATAAAATGACAGTTCACTCGTCCAGATTACAATATGGGTTTATTTGTAATGTCTATTATGTTAATTTCAGGTTGATTATGATTCCAGTGACATCATAGTGTCCTTGACATTACTGGGCACTGCACCAATCAAAGGCGATGTCCAAACACCTGTAAGACAGATACCTCTGAGTCAAGCAGTAACCAATTTAACAAACGCCATAAACGCTGGAACATTAGTTGTACCTATGGATGTCGATACCTTTTCTGATGTATGTATTTTTGTTTCATGGATACTGTAAATTCAGAAATTATTGCGTGCATTTATTATTGCGATTTTTGTCATTTTAGACAAAAATGCGATTTTAATTTTTGCGCTATTGAGGAAAATCTCGCTTCATTAATATAAAAAATTTCAAAATGCGAGTTTAAATTATTGCGATTACAACCCTGTCGCATTTTGTGCAATAATAAAAACATCGGAATAATTTCCGAATTTACAGTATTCAAAGATAGAAATTTTGAGGCAAAAATGTGCATATTTTGTCAATTTACCAATCAACAGTTGTGCTCGAGGCCAAAAAGGTTGAAAGTTCAAACTGAACGTTTAATATGTCATGATGACCTGCTTTAAATGTTTCATTAACTGCATAAAATATGTATTTTCCTGATTCATTATAGTTATAGTAATTGTAACATCAAAATAACCAAACCGGGTTATACAGTATAGACGTAGTTGCCTAACCAGGTTATACAGTATAGACGTAATTGCCTAACAAGGTTATACGGTATAGATGTAGTTGCCTAACCAAGTTATACAGTATAGACGTAATTGCCTAACCAGGTTATACAGTATAGACGTAGTTGCCTAACCAGGTTATACAGTATAGACGTAATTGCCTAACAAGGTTATACGGTATAGATGTAGTTGCCTAACCAAGTTATACAGTATAGACGTAATTGCCTAACCAGGTTATACAGTATAGACGTAGTTGCCTAACCAGGTTATACAGTATAGACGTAGTTGCCTAACCAAGTTATACAGTATAGACGTAATTGCCTAACAAGGTTATACGGTATAGACGTAGTTGCTAACCAGGTTATACAGTATAGACGTAGTTGCCTAACCAGGTTATACAGTATATACGTAGTTGCCTAACCAGGTTATACAGTATAGACGTAGTTGCCTAACAAGACTATACGGTATAGACGTAGTTGCCTAACCAGGTTATACAGTATAGACGTAGTTGCCTAACCAAGTTATGCAGTATAGACGTGGTTGCCTAACAAGGTTATACGGTATAGACGTAGTTGCCTAACCAGGTTATACAGTATAGACGTAGTTGCCTAACTAGGTTATACAGTATAGACGTAGTTGCCTAACTAGGTTATACAGTATAGACGTAGTTGCCTAACTAGGTTATACAGTATAGACGTAGATGCCAAACCAGGTTATACTGTATAGATGTAGTTGCGTAACCAGGTTATACAGTATAGACGTAGTTGCGTAACCAATGAAAGACCTCATTAAATCAAATATTTGTTTTTAAACTTGAAGTGTAAATTTTTATGCAGTTCGACGATCAAAGCAACAAACAAACAAAGTTAAACGTGTTTACAATATTTTAGACGTTATTGTATCTATCACATTTTGTCCTACCAGAAGTTTTGCTGTTATTTTAAGTCCACGTTTGTTCGCATTGTTTTGGTAATTTTCCAGTGCAGTTGATGAAAGTTGTAACTATAAAAAAGCTGTTACTGCTCGAACAATTTGTATCCACGTTTGTATTTCACTGCGTTACAAAAAACAAAATTAAATGTTCATGTACCCATAGATTACAAAGTATGGGTTTCGTTCGAAACTGCTGTTCAAAAGTAGTTTTGATGCATGATACACTATTTCTAATTTTTTGATGATATACGGATTGTTTCTGCTCGTTTCAGCCTGTTAAATTAGTTGCCAAACCATACTCCTTGAAAGGGACAACTATTAAATTAAGTTATTATAAACCTGCTCCTAAAAAGACAGTTTATGCCACAGGTAGGTAAAATTCATGTACCCATAGGAACACACACACACACACTAAAGCTTTATTCCAAGGAAAATGGTATTCAACTGATATTTCAAATGTGGCGGAAAGTATTTTTATTTGAAATTTTGTAAATAGCCATCATACAGCTCGTTGTTTGTTTTATATTTTACCATGGGTAGGGATTATTCTCTGGTACTTTTTTTCGAAAATTTGAAATAAAATCTCTTACATTTTGCATTTTTATCCTTTAGTGTTTAAAATAACAATTTTGGCCAATTAAAGTTTATTGGTTGATTATCTTCACTGCCCGCCCGCATAAATTAGGCCAGCCCAATATTTTCAAAAGAATTTTGGAATGCATATTCATAATTCTTTTTGTGTCCGCTTCCGGTTAATATTAGTTTCGACATATGGGGATAGAAAGACTTTGTGAGTGGCCAAATGGACCACAAAATCCCTATCCCGAATCTCACAGACATTAAGAATTTTGTCGAAGGTGAGGTTATGACAGAAATAGATCCATGTAATAAAAAGTAAATTCTTTCCAACAGCCCAAAAATTTTTCGAACAGGTTGAAGATATAATATCTAACTTAAATTGGAATTATGTTTATACTTTTAGGAGCCGTGGTAGGGCTTGCTATAGGAATGGCGGTCTTGTTCTTCATATTAGGATTTGGTGCAGTGTATATGTTCTACAAAAGGAATGGCGGATCATTTACAAAAGATGACAAAGCAATGAGCAATCCAGCATATGAAAACGCATCATAGATATTAAAAATAAATTCTGAGAAAGGAGAAACAGTTGTACTGTAAATTAATATTTTTTCGTTGGTATCATTTTCGTGGTTTAATATAATTTCGTCTTTCAGGAAATAGAATTGTATGGGTTTTATACGAACAAAGCATTTGGGAATTATATATCAAATTCTTAGTTAAAAGGTCCCCTCGAAAACCATTAATAAAATATGATAAATTTAACAGTATCTAAAAACTACGGATACCTCATAATACTATTTTGTTCCCAATATTTAGATAATAATTTGCATTATATTTACATATATACTTAATTATGATAAATTTCCGTTATCTTTTAAAATATTTGACTGCCCTATCGTTCTGAGATATCAAATCCACTGGATTACAGGTACAAAAAGCAGATAAAATTGGGTGCAAAATAAGCAATTTTTTAAATGTGTTTTACATCAATTTTTGGTAGTTTTAGAGTATTTCCATTCCGATTTAAATGAACATTGAAAAGAATAAATATATATATTTTTACCAGAGCCTTAATTTTAGAAGCATGTCAATAAAAAACGTATTTTTGTCAAGCGGGTAGATTGTTTAAATAGAAATCAAAGGAACTATACAATAAATTTCACTCAGCTTACATAAAACCATCATGACCTATGTCGAGGTTTTTAAAATATGCTTGTCATGTGAAGAATTTACTTCTTTGAAGTCTATAAATAGCGTATGTAGTATATCAATTGAGTTGTCACATGTATTTGCACACATATTTTACATTCTCAAAAATGCACTTTGATACAATTATTTATTATCATTGTTCTGATACTATAAATGATGTTTAAAAATTGCCTGTTATTGATTACCAGGGGAAATAACAAATTGCATATCTTCGAATAATTCCAATGCGGTGTGTATTGTTGATTCTGATTGGTCGACAACGTGAGTCTGTGATCTTTTATATTCCGAGAAATGACGTTCAGTGTATGAATATGAGACACAGTTAAAGAGTGGCATTTTAAACTGCTCATTTCTTTCTTATTTTTCAGAAAAATGTAAATATCATGGAACTATAAGTAATAAGAGTAATAAAATGTTGTTTTTCCGCAATTTACCTGTTTGTAGGCTCGACAAGGTCACTCAAAGACTTCCTCTTTATTCAGTTTGTGAATGAACTGGTCTTTATACACCGATAAATTGCTTCAAAACAACTCTTTATCAGCGGCGGATCCAGAGGAGGCTTAACCCCCCACCACAACCTTTTGATCGCCCCCTTTTAAAAATCCTGGATCCGCACATGGAGAGAAATATGTGTGACTTATCTAAGGGAAATAATCCATTGTATTTTAGCTTTTAGTCTAAATTTAGTATGATGATGCCTGTAGTATTTAAGTGGAGATTTTTCTGTATTTTGTCTGTGATGCGTCTTCATTTTGTGCAATATAGAACGTGCAATAATGTATTTATAATAAAGTTGGTTTTACAGAAAATAATATGTTTTTTTTTATTTTTATTTCAATGTATACGAATAATATGCGACTGAAAACACAATTATTTTTTCTATAAAAAATGTATAATTCTGCAACATAAAAATTAAACTCCTTATTTTGTGGTCACAGTAAGGCTCAATTCACAAACCGTATTCCATTTAAAAAAATCCAATATTTTGGGATGGAGTTGGGGGTAAAGAATTAAACTCGCAAGCTTTGCTGTCCGACGTTGGATTTCAAAATCGAGCATGGCAACTACATAAGTCCACATGTGACTCTTATATCATAAACGGTTTAAAACAAACAAACAAAAAAACAAAAAACAAAAAACAAAAAAAAAAAAAAAATGGAAATGGTTCTACTGAAGTCCAATTTAATGATAAGATGTACTTTCGATCTATGTTCTCAATCCGTCACGTTAGTGGCGGGGTTCAGAAAAAAAACTATGTTAACAGTTTCTTATCCCACACTGAAATTTTGATATTGTATCTTATTTGAAAATTTAAGGATACGGTGTATTGGTCAACACACAACAAACCGTAAGTTTGAACATTGGAAGAATTTACTTTTTAAGGCCATACCAAATTGATCTTTCGTTCTTTTAAGAAAAAAAATGTTGCCGCTTCATTTTGCAAAAATGCTGAAAATTCGCCCCAAATTTTTCATTTTTGATAACCTAGATTTTATAAAAATTGTGATTTATTTTTGCAATATTTTTCTTTATAAAATGCGTGCCGCACGTAAATTTGATATGAGCTCCAAAAAAAACAAGTACTCAAGAAAAAAAAATAAAATTAACATTTCGTCCGCTCGCACCTACTTTTGCTATCCAAAAATCCAAAGAAGTAAAAATTAATTTGGTGTGGCCTAAGAAATAGAATTCACTTTTAGAAGTATTAAATTTTGTTAAGATCCGAACTATATTCAACACTATGGTATGTACTAGCTATGAAAGATAAATGTATAAATTCTTATAATCTTTGAATTCCTTTTTCCTTGGGTTGTTATTTCATTGCCTACACATCCATTACTTTTACAATAAACCATTGCATTTTGCAGAGCAGGTTTCTTAAACTTCAATTCCTTCATTTGAACAAAAGCCTTTAACTTCAATTGACTACATTTTCTTGCAAGTAGATGTTAATGGTTGTAATTTTTTGGGTAAACTTGAAAAACCATGTCAAATTACATGTACAATGGAAATGAAATGTATAATTTTCATTTCTATATCTATATTTTTTTATTTTATTTATTTATTTATTTTTTTTTTTTTTTTTTTTTGGGGGGGGGGGGGGGCTACCAATGGGTCTTCAACGCAGCGAGAAAATCCCGAACCCGGAGTCGTGTTTCAGCTGGCCCTTAAACAATAATGCCGTCCATTTTGCTGAACTAGTATAAATTATTGTTTAGTGGCCAGCTGAAGCCCGGGTGCGGGGTATTCTCGCTGCGTTGAAGACCCATTGGTAGCCTTGAGCTGTTTTCTGCTGTTTGGTCGGGTTGCTGTCTCTTTGACACATTACCCGTTTCCATTCTCTATTCTATAGTTCAGCAAAACTCCGAAACATACAAATGAACCAAAATTAAAAAAACTTACACACAAGATTAACAACCCTAGCAGGTTCCTGACTTGGGAAAGGCGCACAAATGCGGCGGGTTAAACATGTTTTGTGAGATCTCAACCCTCCCCACATTCCTCTAGACAATGCGAAATAAACAAAAGCACAGCAATACACAAAACTGCTACAAATTAAAATACTCATTAAAAAGTCCATCTCAATAAGACGATAGAAAAGAATTGACGATCACATTTTACGAAATTCTGATTTTTTTTTACATTAAGGATGTTCGCTGGTCATGTTTTTGAATTTTTGTCATATTTTCAGAATCATCGGGTTTTATCCATGCAGAATAATAAGCCATTTGTAAAAATCTTATAAAATCCTTGTTATTATTTAATGGTTCTTGAGAAACAAAACTTGTCAATGAAAAAGCTATGTAAAATCGAGAGAGCATATTTTTCCCGCCAATTGTCAATGGCTTATATCTCGAATACAAGCACACGGACTTATATTTTTTCTCTCGCTCTTTTAGTTCCTTTGTTAATCCACTATCGATATTTACCAGTGTTATGATAAGCTTGTTATTTTGGAACCGAGCAGCGAACATCAAATACAAGAAAACATGAGTAATGCGTCATTGAAAAATCTCAATAAGACTAGTTATTCCTGAACATAAATTTTTATTCAAAATATAAACCATATACCATTGCGACGGCAAATATTGATTTGTTAGAAAACTTAACACTGGTAAAATTATCTGTGTTTTTATTCCATAAACACCGGCTTCCGAACTGCATTCCAGGTTTTTCCTTCAAACTCCCTATACTAACACTAGCTATTATTTTGTAACGTTTACATCCTAACTCTTTGATCCTTTCCATTATTGTTGACGCAGTGTCTTGACTAAGTTCCCGACATTTAACAGAATTATATTCAACATCTTTCAAGTTTTCGTTTAACACTTCTTCCGTGATACTTTTAACTTCCGCTGTTCTGAAAATTCTATCCGGGTCTAATTTGTAAGTATTGTCCTGCTTTTTAACCGGTGCCATTCCATCAGAACGTTCACCAAGGGAGGTAATTTCTAAAAATGGCGCAGAATCAAAACTTTTGCGGGGAGTATTTGACTGGAGTCTTGAGGGGACCACAGATAGCCTCGCTCGTCTACTTGTTGGAGTGATCGGTTCACTTCTTGAAAATGCTGAAGAAGTTAAGCTTAAATTAATATTTCGATACGACATGTTTGGGCTAATTAGTTGATAATCAATCCAGTGGAAAAAATAACTGTATTCTTTCTCATGGGGTCATTTTAAATCTGAAATGTAAGAAGAAATTGATCATATAATTTATTAAATTTGTTGTTAATTCAATAAACGTAGTATCAACATTTATAATATCAAATAAGTCATTTCCATAATTTTACGGAGCATTTAAGGGGGTACAGAATACCCAAGGGATTTAACTCTTTAAAAACCAGATGAACGTTTTAATTACATACTATTAGTAAAGAGAAATCAAGCTTCTCAATGATCAAAATTAGTGTTTGTCAAACTGCTATATATCCAATGAAATTATTCCAGTAAATTGTGTTGTTCAAATTTCTTTATATTTTTGTCAACAGGTCAAAGTTAATATTTCGTCAAAATTTTATGAAAAGGCAAATGTATTTTAGTCAAAGTGTTGGGTACCCCCTTAACTAATGATCGAATGACATAACATCATGAATGGCCTATATTGGTCAAGCAAAAGGTTGGACTGCTCTTTCGTGCGTTCATTTGTGCATGTTTCTTAAACGTTACAATTCACCGAGTGCATAAGTGTTCATTGGGGAATATTAGTAACAAAAACAAATGTGTGCTTTTTTTTTACAGTAACGGGCGTGATTTTCAGGCCGGAATGACAGTGTGAACATGTACTTCTATAACATTTTAAGGATTAAGCAAAATACATGTAAGGAAGCTAATTTATTTACAATCAGTTAAAATAATGTCAGGACAGAGGTTCAGATAAAAACACAAAGATGTGAAGGGTTTTTCGGTACAGGTCGCAACTGTTTCATATTCTTCATGTTAATTGACCATTGGTAGTGTTCACAAATCAAACTACATGTTTTTGTACAGACAGAGAACCGACTGTCACACTGAATTACCTAAAACCATAAAATAGCTATGAAAATTATCTAATTTCCCAATAGATTCGTTTGCGACTATATCTTGTTGTGGTCAAAGCTTATACAAATAAATCGTCAAAACACAAAATCGAATTTGATTGAAATATGTAATTCCATGGGAGTTATTTCCCTTAATTGTCACAGGTTATGACTATCCTAGGATTACAAATGTATGTATTATTGTATAATTTTCGTTTATTCTTTTTCCGCTTACATGTGCATTTCCGTTTTTCATATATATTTCTTTCAACGTTTATTTTGTTATGTCATGTAAGTTTCAAATTCCTTGAAGTATATATTATAATTTTTTTCATAAATATTCCAAATATGTTATTGTAATTTGAAAAAAAGGGACCTTCAAATTGTAATAGACATGTAAAATATGAATTAAGTATTGAATGATTGACATATTTACACCTGAACATTTTATTCAGCCCAATTTCTGATAGATCTGATAAACGATAAAAATATATAAAGTGTATTAAACACACACGCCATCCTTTATCTATTGATATCATTTAATGATATGGTCTGTTCTGCTAGCGACATTGTTATGTAGTGTACAAGAGATTAACCTCAGATATTTATCTCATTTGAAAACATGCAATTTGGTTGTTGTAAAAACCCGGTAGAAATGTTTATTTTGATGATGTTTCGCCGGAAACCGACTTCGTCCAAGGAAATAAGTTATAGATTTTAAGGTGAAAATTTCGGGAAAATGAGGGAAATAGGTATTTATTATTTTCGGCTTACTTTAAAATAAAAGTACACACTGTTAAAATGAAATAATTGAAATCTGTAAAGGAAAATAAGGGTCACTGAATAAATAAAATAAGACAACAACCGATATAGAAACTTGCTGTATGATAATGCATGTGGGGTGGGGATGGGGGGGGGGGGGGGGGGTTAAAAAGGAAAATATCGAACAGAAAGAAACCTTATTGAGAGATTTACTCATCATGTTAATTCTAATTTAAATATGTTCATTTCTACAAATGGTGGCCGAGTGGTCTAGGTAGTTCGTCACGACTACTAATGATCACTAGCCTGTCTCACCTGTTGCCGGGTGTGTTCAAGGATTGCCAATTTTCCTACCGAAGGTCGGTGGTTCTCTCCGGGTACTCCGGCTTTCCCCACCAATAAAAACTGGCCGCCTCGAAATAGCCAAATGTGCTTAAAACGGCGTAAAACCCCAACTAAACAAACAAACAAACAAAAAACCTCGTCTGTAGCCCATAGACGAACATATGGCAGACCAAGATATTATATACTGTATATCATCTTTAAATGATAAAAGAACAACACGGCGGATGGTTAAGCTAGGAACCAAGTTTTTCGATATCCGCTTAATTCCAATAACGAAAACCTACGGGATACTTTACATGGAGAAACTGTATTCTGTCAGTTTGAGAAAAAATGTTTGCTTGTTTACTATGAACACTATACAATAGAATAATAAAACTTCTCCATTAGGACACAGTATCATTAGTAATTATTTAAAAAAATGTTTCTTAAAGTTCTCAATAAATAATTGCACATACTTACGGTCTCTATTCCGATCGTTGTCAGTCGTAACTCGTTTGTTTGTATTTGAAATCACAATAGCCCCTCAAGTTACACAGGGATAAAACTATAAAACTCTAAAGTCAGGTAAAAAAACGATTTAATAATAATCCACTTTGTGTTTACATAAATATATATTAAATCTCTCTCCACAGTTATGATATTAATATTAATCGGGGAAAGATTAAAATTAAGAAAGTTAATCTCCCGGCGACACTATATCATTGTCACTTACATCATTTAATATGTGTCACAATAATTCCTTTCATTTAGAAGACGTTAATCCAAACTTGGCATTAAAATTTTAATCTGAATATATTATATATATTGTTCTGATAGTTCCCGTTGTGTATAGGTCTTTATAATTTTATATAAAAATTAAAATGAACATTTAATTGATCTGCGTCGCTGCACGTGAAAAAGCCGGGGTCAGATATGTTTTTGACACTGTTTAAATGATCACAACGCGACAACGATCTGTTTAATATAAAATATTTATACAATTTAAATTTATGATTATATCATTTTGTATTGATTGATAAAATTCAATTAGACTGTATACGTCAGGTATATATGGTGCGTACTTTGTACCATATAATTGTAATAATATAGTCTAGGGTATTCTCTATTTATGTTGTATAATTAAAACATCTACAGGAGAATACAGAAAGTTCTTATATCAAAATACAGTAATAGAGACACAGATCTCAGAAAAATATAACAATACCGAGAGAGATAAGGTACGCAACACTAACTCCCCCCCCCCCCCCCCCCCAAAAAAAAAAAAAAAAATAAAAAATAAAATAAAATAAAAATAATAATACTCTAGCATTATTAAAATAAACCAAAAATGATGTCAGGTATTATGGAAGAGTGTTTTTGCGGATATATTTAAGCCAGGAAGCAACAATTAGACTTTTGGAAGGAGACTTCAAAAGCCTAGATTTTTGGGAACACTTTGCACGATGACACGTTCATTTTATTTTTATGTACTATTTAGTACCGTTTAATTCCTAATATTCTAATATAATTCTCTTCTAAAACTACCTGTCAAAATGAATGTGTTATACCTCGGACCTTACGGGTATAGGACAGGTTTTAAAGAACAGCTCGGAGAGAACAGTCGATTGATTTCAGTTCTCTCTAGCGCCAAATTAATCTTAGAGCATTGAAAATTGCTTGAGCGGAAGGTCATTTACTTTACACATCCAACCTAATGGCCAATGCTCCCAAACCATTATTTCCAGGGACTTTTCTTCTCTTTCTTCGTTTTCATTAATCATATTCCTTTCAGCCAAATGTAATTATACTCCACTTTGTTCATTAATTTGAAGATTCCGATGTAAATCAAACTGTTTTTGAAGACAAGATATCCAATGGTGTCTTGTAGTTTCCATTGAAAGCAGACAAGGGATTTCTGAAGGTTTTTCAATTTAAGCGTTTTCTCTAAGCTGCAGTTCATTAGAAAACTACATTGTACATACTCGATGTGTCGAACTCGGTTAACTCGAAATCGCGGATGTGTCGAAGTAATTTCACGGTCCCTGCAAATTTCCCATTTGTCCAAGCATTTTTACCTTTGATTACTCGATCTCTGATAATTCGAAATCTCGGATAACTCGGGGGTGTTTAGAGGTCCCCAGAAAAAACACAGTCTAATTTTACCTCGATGTGTCGAACTTGGAAGAGTTTTTTTCTCAAAGGAGTCAAAATTCGAATGTAATACTTTTCTGTAACATAACGACCTCGACGAGTCAAAATCTCGGACATTTTCGGAAAATGCATATAATTAATAAGAAAATATATTGACATTTTTTTAACTTAATTTTTATTACACAAATAATATTTGTTTGTTTTACGGTAAGCATGACATTTTAACCTGTACAAGCACCATAGAAACATAAAAAGGGAAATATCATAACAGAAAATGCATTCTTCCGTTTTTATGCCTTTTCTATGACAGACAGCCCATGACATAGCCTTTCTACTTAAAAAAATGAAACTTTATTAATAAGTACATGAAAACATTTTTTTTATTGTTTCCAGTGTAAATATTCATAATTCTTCTAAAAAACGTAAATCATTGTTACTAAAATGGTGAAAAATGGTTACAAAATATTGCCAAGTTCTTTGTATCTGTCACAGAAAGTTTGAAGTTGCTTAAAAGAGTCACTAGACTGAAATTTCCTTAGGCTCCTCTGTACTGTTACCTTATTAAAGTCAGATATTGTTCTGGAGTTATGTCGCCTTGTCCATAAAAAAATCAAATATGCACGAAAAATCACAAAATTAGCAATTTTCGGGTAAATTAAAAAACGTGTCGACTTCGATGTGCTCAATATATCTTGTTAAAATTAGAAACATACCTTGTTAAGATAAACATCTTTTAATGGTCAACTGCTAATCAATGCTAAACATATAGCTTCAACTCCTATTTTGTGTTTTAATTTTATGAAGTTTACACTTTACCTAATGAAAAACGTCAAGTAAAAAGCCTACATGACAGACAGGTGGACGCGATCGTGACTGTCACATGTTGAAGAATGAGAAACATGAGTGAGTTATATTTTCCTAACCAATGTAGGTAAGGGAGATAATAAATTTGTCTCCCTTTTAGCCTCAGTACAAAAGGGAGAGAATTTAATTATCTCCCTTACCTACATTGGTTAGGAAAAGATAACTCACTCTGGTTCCTCATTATGGACATTTCCAAGAACGATAACCTCTATTTACATTTTTGACTTATTTCCGTAACGATAACTTTCATACTCGTCCAGAAAATTCTCCAGCCGATTGTTATAAGTTCGCAGCGGGGAGTTCCTAACAATTACTTATATAATCACCAAGTGAGAAGACTAAAACGATTCTTAACTCTAAAGACGATACTTAAGGATTGTTCGTGGCTTTGAAATAACATGTTGCTTTTTTATTGTTTTTCATTTTACATGTCACAAACATTTGAATATTAAACGAAGAATTGGTATTACGCGTTTTATTGATTCGCACCATGTTGTTATACACGTGGTGGCCATTCTTTATTTCTCCTTGATTGTTTTTGAAAGACATATTGTTCTCTGAGAACTCAGTTCAAAAAAGGGGGGCTGGTATTTATCTGTGTCAAAATACTTTAGAAACGTGTCTTCCCGATTAGTTACAAGAGGGCAATGTCATTTATTCAGGATTAAGGAAGATGTTATCTAGATCTGTATCCATACATAGAAATATTTTTTAATTAGAGATTATGTCCGATGTTATTCTATTTTTTTATATTTATGTATTCAATTCTTTAAGATTTTCATAATTCTTATTTGAACTATATTTCATACACATTTTAGACCAAGAAAGACACTAAATGCAAACTCATCATATTTATGAAAAAAGTATACATATCTGCCGTTGTCTTGAGTAAAATATACCCTTTTGATTGAATTTTTCTTTCACAGTTGTCCCTGAATCTGGAAGGCCTGTTCTATATAACATATCATCTGCTCTGGTAGACTCAGATAGTTGCTTAACTTTAATGGGTTTATGTACAAGTGTGGTACACCAATAATTATGTTAATGAACCTTGTACTATTAAATAATTTAAATGGGTTGTATAACACGTATAAGGCATGTATTGTTCATCTTAAAACATTGGACGAACATATAACATTTGATATTTGATATTTTTCAATGATGAGAGTTAAATATGTTCTGCTTTTTTAGATTTGCATGTTAAAATAATAATTGAAATATCAAAATCTTACAAAATTAAATATACCTCAATTGAAATAACTTGGTTTCTTATTGTCGACTATCCCGAATAACTTAAAACCATTTCATGAAGTTTTATCTCCTTTTATTTTGTTTTCAAAATCAAGTACAAGAACAATAGCCAAAAAATACAAAAAAACAAACAAAAAAAAACAAAAATAAATAAATATAAAAAATAAAACAAACAAAAAGAAAAAACAATTATCACACTCTCCTTCGTTTTTTTAACTTGAATAAATTTTAAATAAAGTAACAAACAATTCCAAATTTCTACCGGCATTTTATAAAACAGTATAATTACACCAAAGTCTACACAGCCTTTTACATGGTTTAATAAGATTAATTACAGATTAAGAAAAAAACCGTGTATAAAAACTAAACTAGATCAAACACTTCATTTTCATAGATTTTTAAAAAAACAATAGTTAACCCTTCATTAATTTCATTTAATATACAAAATGGTTTGGATGAAGAAGGGCCTTCATCGAATAGAATGAGCTTCAAAAAATAACTACCGGTAGATCTGATCACGATTTCTACAAATTAATGAAAAGGCGGGTGCCGGTACCACATGTATTCGAAACTAATAGATAAAAAGTATAATTGTTAGTTTTTCTTATTTTTGGTCTTTTATTTCTTACAGTGTATTACAACAAAATGTTTTAAGGTAACAGGTACGTAAATGGGCTATCTTACGGATTTTTATGAAATTTTGCAAGCAATTAGAGCATGTGGAACTGCATATGAATATAGAAAAAATATATAAGTAACTTTTATACTTTCGGATATATAGCAAATTGAATATTCTGTAGAAAGAAGTACAAATGTATAGGATGCACGTAACTATCGCAAAAAATATTGAAAAAATTTACTTTAAATAGCCTTTTCTCAAAAACGTGTCCTACGAATTTTCTTTATAATTGATATCTTATTGCCACTAAAATTTCCGTTTTATTGATATGAAAGCTATAGGGGGCACCGAATTCGTTTTTGTAGTATAAATCATCCAAGTGTCTGTGCAATACCTAAAAACGTCGAAAAATAAGATTGAGGGCCACGACGTCACGATTAATTTTGCCTTTTCGGCGCTTTTTCCTCGCTGTACAACAGATTCAACTATCCATACTCAAAAAACGAATTCGGTGACCCCTATAAGTTTTATATCAATAAAACGGAAATTCCAGTAGCAAAAACATCTCATTTTTAAAGAAAATTCGTAGGACAGGATTTCGAGAAATTTTAATTTGTATTCAAAATTGCTGAACCTTTTTACGATATTTACGTGTATTCTATATATTTGGGCTACTATTTTCCGGACATTTAATTTGCTATATCTCAGAAAGTGTAAAACTTATATATATCATTTTTTCGATGTTCATGTGCAGTTCCCCATGCTCTAGTTATGTGCAAAATTTCATAAAATTCCGTGAGATTATCCATTTACGTACCTGTCACCTTAAGAAACTTGTACGACGTCAGAATTAGGCGTTATTTTAATAAAACCGCGTCTGTGACATTTTTGTCACATTTTTTGAGAGGCATATAATTTTCTTCTTGTTCATGTTATGTTTATAAATTTTGTTTTCAAAAAAAGAAAACGAAAATGACATTTAATAATTGGATTTAAAATGTGTTTTAAGTATCCAAACTTAATTAAGGAAAGAATGTAAAAAGTTATTTGTCGCAGTGTTTTAAAAAAATCACAAGTGTGACATTTAACTTAAGGTATCCGGACCATAAATGACCACGTGATTATTCGAAAGTTCCCGGATGTTCCATACAACGCAACTGAAATGACCTCGGTAATCATCGGCAAACTTCGGAAATGTCAATATAACTAACTTATTTTTACAGACTGCATATAAGCAACAGAGTGTGTTTCAACTTGAGACAAATATATATACAAAATTCCAGCTTTAAATTTTTTGGTTCAGCCATTCACGGTCAAAAAGAGATACACTTTTCGTTCATGATCTATTATGGTCCGGACACCTTAATTCACACAAAATGAAAGTGTCATGATTTTTCAATGATTGACTGAAAATATATGTCCATTGGAATTTTTCATATGTTTGAAAATAACATTTGATAGATAAAACGATTTTTAACCGACGGCCAGAAATTTGTCTTTTTTCACACAAGATTTAGGATGACTGAATCGCAAAAAGATTCGATTCCTTATTCATTTGGAAATATTATGCGGTGTGGAATTTTTTTTGATATGAAAGTTTGATTTTATATTAATATTTCTTTGGGTCCTGGTACGTCCAAATTTTTGCATTTTCCCATAGTACTCTATTGTAAAATACTGATTTCAGGATGACCAGTTTTTAAAAAATCATTAACTTAAAATTATTTTCTTGTACCGTGATATTAGAAATTTATTTACAAATCATGCCTGCTTTCTTACTTAAATAATAAATTTGTAATCGCTAAGAAACTAAAGGTACCCACATTTTCCCCATAGAGATCAATGCAAATAAGAAATCCGTTAGGTGAATGGCACAGCTGGAGTGCTGATAAGGATTTTCATATAATGTGGCTGATATTCTTGGGTATGTGGGTAGTTCGACCAATCAGAATTCCTTTGTCATACCTTTTGACCAATCAGGCGTGATGTTATTTACCTTCGTCGACTGTACGTGCTCCATTAATTTAACTAGGTACAGGAAACCTAAAAATTTAGCATTTACGGACGAAATACTACCTATACTCGTTCAAAAGAGAAGAACTGGAAAATCTTAACCTCGTTTTTAAAATTCAGGGTCTGTACGCTCGTTCCGCTCCGCTGCACTCGGGAAAGACGTGAATTTTAAAAACTTGTTGAAAATTTTCCAGTCCTCACTTTGAACTCGTGTAAGACCTTATTATGCATGACCTTTGCGTGTAAGAATACATGTCTGACATGGAAACTAGGATATTTCAATTTCTTGTTTGATATTAGAATTTACACGAAATATTATTACATTATACATGTAAAATAGACTCAGATATGTTATTCCATAACGTAATGTATTTTTGGGGGACTTATCAATGTTTATTGCAGGCATGGGACCGGTACAAATGTGCATGAGAGATAGACATTTTTAATACTTGTAAGCCATGAGGAAAATATTTTTTCAAAGAAATGTCCATGAGACCAACACTTTTTTATGGAACCCTTTCCCTCTTTCCTACATGAACCACTGTTTGGAAGTAATTGCTTTAATTACTGTGATGGGGTACTGGTATTTTTTTTAAATAACTACAAATATGGGACAATTATTTTTTCTGGTATCAAGACCATGGGACATGCTGTTTTTTTCTCACCATAAACATTGTTATAACGGTATTATGTCTGCTATAAATATTGCCCAGATATCATTTCCTTACCCTTTAAAATTCTCACGACAACTTTGATTTCGGTAGTGGGATATATAAATAGAAAGAATTAAATAGTGTAATACCACAGAACTTTATAGGTTTAATTGCAAAAAGTCAATAATCATTTTATGTTTTCCGTTTGAAGTGTTGTCCTTACACTTTCTATCATCACAGAAATGCAATTTGAAAAGCGTTCTGAAGATTGTATATTGAATGGACGTCTGGGTAATTTTCTCTTTCACATACAAGTCCCCTTAATGGTTAGTGAGTAAGGATTCCGGAAATATCTGACTACATGAACGTTATGTTCATTCGTTGTCTGCGTGCTAGAATTTGATTACAGTCAACCTGTCTATAAACATGATAAAGGGCACCTAAGGGACCAGAAAAAAAGTGGCATTTATGAGCAGATGCCCTTTTTACAGAGCTTAATTTTACATGTTTTGTTCATAAATGGGACTTTTTCAATGTGTCCTTTATAGACAGTGATTTGCTATATAGAGGTCCCCTTTAAAGCAGGTATGGCGGTATATGATGTATAAAGAGGACAAAATTAACACATTGCTGAGATCTAACAATCAGCACATAATACTAAAACTGATTTACAATTCCATCTTTTACGGACAACAGTCATGCCAGTGCTAAACGGGTTGTTTCCTCGTGTCATACAATGGAAGTTATAAAAAGAACATAATGATGAAAACATAGTAATTTTAATTACAATAATTTATTACAAGATTTAATATCCAACGTACAACCGATACATTTTTATATCCTCGGGTGCAAGCATAAGTCATTAATATCTACATCTACATCGATGATAAAATGACAATCGTATTCGTTTTATGAAATAAAGGGAAATAATGAGAAAATAAACTTTGATAGTTTACAGTTGAAAGCAGGATATTGTTTAAAGTCATTTTACCATGATAAAAATTACACAATCAGTAACTCTGGAAATACGGAACAATTTTTATTTTCGCGGTGGAAGTTAATTTTATAAAAAATACACTATAGTGCATTAATTACTCTTCACAAGGTATCTCTGGTATTTTCTGATATTTTCTGTCATTTCTTAAACATTCATGATGAATATTTTCCGGGATACTGAAATATGATTGGAAGTTTGAGAAAAGTTCAGATTTGTAATAAATGTCATATTATTACATAACCATATTTTTTTCTATTATCTGATTGGCTGATAAATGTCTAAAAGGTCTTGAGTACTGATGTATGTAAGTGAGAAGTGTCTAAATTTAGTGCAAGAATTCCGCTTGCACGGTTATAGGATTAAAATAGATGCTGATCGGTCAAGCGGAATGTGATAGTGACCGATATGTTCTTAAAATAGAAAGTGAAAGTACTGTTCTCCAATTCATGTAATAAAACAATTACTGATCATGTAATTGGTCGCTATTTGGATAACTCAACCCTTGAAAATGTACATTCACCTAGCCTAAAGGTTCGGTGAATATTGCATTTTCTCGGGTTGATAAATCCGGATAGCGACCTATTTCAAAGTCAGTAATTTTATAAGACCAAACAGATGATACAGATATCAAATACAATAGAAGTCTTAAAGTCTACTGCGTAAACATTCAGTATTCAAGTAATATAATCGTCGAGTTCACCCAAACGTAGAATCTAGTACAACACGCTAAAATGTTGTATATTGATTTGAACCCCCTGTGTTGAAAAAATACATTAGAATATTTCCCCTTACTACTGAAATTACCTTGTACAATGAACTCATTTTTGAAATAAGAGTAAGTTTCCATAAAAGAAATCAACACTGTCACTGAAAAATGATAAAACAATTCTTTGTACTGTTTAAATCTTAAAGTCGTTAAACTCTGCTGGTAATTTCTAAATATGATGAAGAAAAATTATATAGAACGCTATGTACAATTGTACATTAGTAATGTCTCTTTCTACAGAAATAATTATTCAATTTGTAGACAAAAATATTAGTCACATTTTATAAACAAATGTTTAATAACTCATGAATTATCAGTTACAAAAAAACAACAGTTAACGACTTGAGTTTTTTTTCTTTTTTTTATATTCAAACGTGTGTTGGAATTCAAACCAAATATCTCTTCTGTGTTAGGAATAAATTAGTTCAGCCCAGCATCCTCACTAAAAGAAAAACAAAATATAATTTAAATTATACATTTTTCATGAACGACATTTAATAATTGAATAGGCAAAATCTGTGGCTTACATGGACATCCTATTATGTATCCCAATTCGTAGAAGGGAGACATTGTTTTTGTAGTATTTCTTCTTATTATTCTTCTTCTCAGCGAAGCTGGTCCGGGCCACAACTTTTTTGTCGTTTGACCTAAGCTTATACCCTTTGTTATGTAGGTGTATTACCAAGATGGGTGTGTCGCGTACCATTATGACCTTCATTTTACCTTGACATTTGTGTGACTAAAATTATAGTATTTCCTTGTCCGGGTTTTAACTTTTTTGTCTTTTCACCTAGGCTTATAACCTTTAGTATGTAGGTGCATTACCATGAGAGGGTGTGTCGCGTACCAATATGACCTTCATATGATCTTAACTTTTGACCTCAAGGTCAAATTATGACTAAAATTTAGTATTTCCTTTTCCTGGTTGTAACTTTTTTTTGTCTTTTGACCTAGGCTTATGTCCTTTGGTATGTTGGTGTACCACAATGAAGTGGTGGTATGTCGCGTACCATCATGACCTCCATTTGACCTTGATCTTTGACCTTAAGGTAAAATTATGACCAAAATTATAGTATTTCCTTGCCCCTTTGGTATGTTGGTGTATCACCATGAGGTGTGTCGAGTACCATGATGATCTTCATTTGACCTTGACCATTGATCTTAAGATGAAATTATAGTATTTTCTTGTCCTGGTCTTAACTTTTTTGTCCTTTGACCTAGGCTTATACCTTTGGTATATAGGTGCATGACCATGAGGGTGTGTGTCGCATACCATGATGACCTTCATTTGACCTTGACCTTTCACCTCAACCTTTGGTATGCAAGTGTATTACCATGAGGGTGTGTGTCGCGTACAATTATGACCTTCATTTGACTTTGACCTTTGACCTCAACCTTTGGTATGTAGGTGTATTACCATGAGGGTGTGTGTCGTATACCATTATGACCTTCATTTTACCTTGATCTCAAAGTCAAATCATTATTTTTATCCTAGACGTAGACATCTAATATGTTTTATTGTTCTGATTTATCGTTATCTGACGATTTCGATATGTATTAGTTGCAGCGTTATTTTCAGAAACTTAAATCTAAAATACAATACTACTTACTCTTTTGCATTCGTGCTCCTGAAAGAAAATTAAAATCAAAATGATTAAAAGGAAGTATTTAGAGCAATTTTTTAAAATTTTTATACAGGAATGAAGTATTCTCCCTAAGACGACCTGTTTTAACAATAGCCATGAGATTTGACCTTTTTTAAACATGTGCATGTCAAATATTTCGTAGAATTGACATTTTTAAATGGTATTTGTAACTTCCACATCACAGTAATATTTGTTTTAATTGCCTATAAGTCATTATTTTGTAACAAATCTTCAAATTCAGAAATAGTTACCGAACAACAAACTCACATAACGAGTAAATTATTGGTGTCGGTCACTAGTTGTAGATATTGTGGAATTGGTGTCGGTCACTAGTTGTTGATATTGTGGTATTCGAATTTCAAGATTAGTAATTCTGTTTATTCCACAAAAAATGAAATATCACATCTAAATTATGTTTTACAGGGAAAGTCCTTTATTTCAATTCTTTAAATGTAATAAAACTAGAGGCTCATAAGAGCCTTTATTGCTCACCTGAATTTAACTTGTCCACCTTAAGCATGAATAACAATCTAAGTGTCAATTTGGATGGTTTTCCCATAGAGTCCTATGTTAAACTAAGTTCAGCTGTGGCAGTTATCTTTTTGACAGTCCAGATCATCAGATATAATTCTGAAAGAGGATCATTGTTACCAAGTCTGGTTACAATTGGCTTAGCGGTTTCACACAAGCAGACTTTTAAATAAAGTTTCAAGTTGGGTCCTATGCTTAAAACTAAGTTCAGCTGTGGCAGACATCTTGGTTGACAGTCCTGGTCAACAGACATAATTCTGAAAGAGGACCAGCTAAGAATCATTTCTGCTAAGTCTGGTTCCATCTGACTCAGTGGTTTCAGACAAAAAGATGTTTAAATGAATAGGGGTCAATTAACGATTTTGGTCACGTTGAATTATTTGTAGATCTAACTTTGTTGAACATTTTTGCCGTTTACAGTTTGTCTTTATCTATAATAATATGCAAGATAATAATCTAAAGCTGCAAACTTTCCTTAAAATTAACAATGCAGGGGCAATACCCTAACAAAGTGTTGACCGATCTTGACCTGATAAACATTTTAGCCCAGTCAGTTTTGCTTTAAATGCTTAAGTTTTTGAGACATAAGCCAAACACTGCCGTTTACCCCTGTGTTCTATTTTTAGCAACGTCGGCCATGTTGGGTAGCAGGCGGGGTCATCGGACATATCTTTAACTAGATACTCTAATAATGCTTGTGGCCAAGTTTGGTTCTATTTGTCCCAGATCAGAGGATAAGAGTTTTGTAAAAGGACGACGACAACGCATGACGACGGACAACGGACGACGGACGCCAAACGCCAAGTGATGAGAATAGCTCACTTGACCCTTTGGGTCAGGTGAGCTAAAAACTATATTTTTTCAAAATCAATCCAGAAAAGTCAGAGATGTAGTTCATGAATAAACACTTACGTTTTGCTTGCATGACATCACCTAACGTATCTGCTATTTGATCTGGCGTCATTCCTCCTGTGAAGAGTAAAATATGTTTGTGGGCTTTTTTAAAAGGCTAAGCTTACGCAGCACATGCATATATATGGTAGGCGAAAAGAAATAATACGAAAAAAATGTGATTTTATTAAAACGAAAATAAAAACTAAATAAATGATAAATAAATTACGAGAATAAATAAATAAACATATTTGAAAACATCTTTACAGCTAGAACTTTACATTGTTTGATTAACTTGATCGATTCATTCTGTCTGCTGCTAATGTAAACACCAAAACCCTTTTAACATATGTATTAAAGAGATTACTTACTTTAAATATGAAATCTTTATACTTTTTGAAACTATTGTAAATTTACTAGAAAACGGATCAACTTGTGTAAACAAACAGCAGGAATTTATCAACCATGAAAAAAACAAGGAAGAAATTTTCCCCCAAAAATGAAGGTAGAAATATTTAGTGCCGAATATGTCAGATTCAAGAATTTGGATAACAACACAGAATCGAATAATACAAGGATTCAACTAATTTGCTACTAAAACGACGATGACTGTGGCCAAAAACAGCGAAAAAAATTAGGATGCAAGACTACTTCCATGTCAAAAAAGTGAAATAAATAAAACTAAAATAAATCCTCCCACTTCATGTTACCATGACTATACTCACGTGCTCTCATTTGTATAGCGGCAACTGTAATGATAAAAATAAAGAAAACATATAACAATGCATTAATAGGAAAATGAAATAATAAAAATAATTGTGATTATTTGATACAATTGTCACACGTATAACGAAGGGTATTTATTTTGACAAAGATCGCTGGTCTGTCCTATGTGGCTTGAATATAAAAAGTAGACTCCAGTCTCCCCTTTTTTCAATTTGAAATGGAGTTTCGTGCATTAATGATACATTTGTACCATCCTTCGTTTTATTTTTTTCTGTGATATTAATAGAACACTTTTTCAAGTTGGTGACAAGAGTAACTTGTAAATAACATCGCAGAAATGAATTATAAATTTCAGTTTCTCTTAACTTTGTCACTTTGAACGATTCAAAAATGTCAAAACCCTAGGTCTTGATCATTTGATCTCAGTGTTATGTAATTTTTTATGTCTTGATTACTTTGCCATCAACTAAAAATTGGACTACTTTAGGAGTAGTATACTGGCTCAAACCTGTTCGGTAACATCAGTTTAATTATAAGGGCATTGGAGATGTCATACTACCATACAAGAAGAAAAATGGTTGATATTTATGCATGTTGACATACCTTTAATATCTTCTGGAAGCATGGCTGAAAGAAATGATAGAGAAATTAATGACTAAATTCATTATATCGTTAACCGGTTTTCAAATATTTTGATCTCGAGCACTGCTGACGAGTTGTCAGTCAACGAACTGGCCATACAGTGTATCAAATTTATTTCGGTATTTTATGATACGTTTATTTACTAATAATATGGTTTAATATGGAATGCTTTAACGTTTTGATTCTCGTATGCTGTAGATTCCATTGCAATAAGTGAAGTTTAATGTTCGTTTTATTTGAGTTTCCGAAGTAAAATTTCGACATAGTGTGTAATATAGATATTAGAAATAAAAAAACGTTGATTACATATGATGCGAGGTTTTGTATGAGTCTTTATGATCCCAGAATTTATTTTCTAGTAATAAAAAGCAGATAAAATGTGTTAATACAATTAGATCTACATTAATTTAATAATTATATGAAAAAGGTGTTTACTTAAAAAGAAAAGAATTGAGATTAAAAATAACAGTACCATATTTATAGACATATGTATGTAGTATTGATAAGACCTGGTTACACCAATATGAAATAAGTTTACATTCATGTGGAAGGTATTTGATTGTAGGTAAATTTTTGACCACAGACGAACTCTATAAGATATTGGCAATTTTCTTCTAAAACAATTACAGCTATTTATTCTACTGACTATACAATCTGCATTTATTCATCATATTTAGAAGCATTAATTTCTTTTCTTTTTTTTTTTGGGGGGGGGGGGGGGGAGGGGGGGGGTGTGTGTGTGTGTGGGGGTAATTTCTATATTCTTTTTGGGGGGGAGGGAGGGGTGTAATTTCCAACTTCTACAAATGCATTAAGATTAATTATCAATGTTGAAGTAAAATATACTTACAGGCCATGCCATGTGCTCCACCACTGATATCGCCTGTAATAAACAATATCGAGTATTTTTAAAATCATTTGTTATTAGTAATTACACAATTTCAAGCACGCCAAATAGGTTAGTCTGTTCCTTGTTCCGTAGTTTTTAGTTTTATGACATTTCCAGAGCTACATTATGGGACGTAAGTAAATCAAAAATTTTTTGTTTGTTTAAACATTAAATTTAACAAAAAATAGTGATATTGTTCACGGTGTAATCGAAACTCTCTGCGATCATATGAATTCATTTATTGCTTCAAAAACCGCAACATGTATATCATCAATGCCTATACCTGGTACTCATAAAGTATATTTTTAACAGTTTCAAGCAAGAAACCTATATTTTACCGTTTGTTTATTATCTAATAATTATGTCATATCTTATTAATGGGATACAGTATGCTTATTATTAATATGTATTATGATATATAGTTCGTTCTTGTAAGTCTCATGGCCTTAGTCTTTAACAAGCTTTTCGACATGCTTGGTCTATTGATTTTTTTCATATTTGAGAAAAGCGTCATGTCCATCATATTTAGTCATATACTTTTAGTAAAGGTCTAACAACTTAATGTACATGTTATCTAAATTCATCACAGGCCGCGGTGAAATTTTCCCCATAGTTGCAAGAATTCAGAGAATACATCATATTGCTAAATACCTGTATAAATTAAATGAAGTATCTAAATAATGAAACACCAGAGAACAATAATTTAAATGAGTTTACTTATTATTTATTTATTTAAAAGCCTAATGCTTCTGTTTTAAATTTTTACCACCGTTTAGGATTTAATACTTACGAATTTGATCCGGTATTAACCCTATTGCTGTAAACATGGTTTCTGAAAAAAAAACTTTGGGTATTAAATAATACTTTCTATTTTCCATGTTATATGTAAATGAAAATTGAATTGTTTTAATGTTAAGATTTACCATCATATAATCGAGGAAGGGTTATTGTCTCATCTACCATCTTTATACCCCCTGCCAAACTTTCCTAACTCTCTGTTGTGTTTATGTTTTGTGTTTCTTTTTTGTCCAGACGCCTGTCTGTTGAGTGACGTTGATTAATTGGTACATGTATGTCATTGTTACCAATTCCTGTTTTCCATTTTGTTCTCAAGCAACCGTAAGAGTATCTTATTAACGCAAGATCATCTCCTGCTACCGCATCGGACCACATAAGGTCATACTTTCGTTTTTTTTCTTCTTGAAATCTGTATTTCGGGATTGGTTTGAGTGTTTTATAGATATATATGCATTAAGATATTTCATGTACTTCCACCAATTTGTCACATGATGGGTGTCGTATACGGAGCAGGAACTACTTACCATTCCGAAGCACCTGACTTCACTCCCGGTTTTTCGTGTTGTTCATTGATTTTTAATTTCAGTGTTTATTTGCTGTGCTTGTATTTGTTCATTTGTCTTCCCGGGTTTGTCTGTCTAATGGATTGCGTTTTTTTTTGTGGTTTGCTCCTTATTAAAAGCATCCCTAAAACTGTGAAGTCAATAATAAATGTATTTTACCTATTTGCATAGGACTCATATTACTAGATATTGGGAAAGCTGGATTTGACCTAACTCCAGTTCCAGGATTCACTGCTCCTACATTTCCTGTTACGCTAGCTTTTGTTCCAACTAATCCAGTTGCAGCGGCTGAATTACTGATTGCTGGAGCTGGCACATGTCCGAATGAAAACGAACCAGTGCCAGTAGGGTGTGATGTGCCTAAATTTAAAAAAAGACAAATACATATATGATTTCTGTTGATTCCAAGTACCCCTTAAAAACTTTTTTCAATCTAAATGTTCTCAGAAGCATATACCGCTCACCGAAATTCATTTGCATACCTAAAGCAGAAAGGAATGTTTACATTTTTTGTAAATGAGGCCATCGGTTTTTCAGATTTGAGATATCTATTACATTTGAGAGAAATCTACCTATAAACCTTTATTGTGGTTTTAAGTATGAGTGGATTTTAAAACAGTATTTTAAGTATAAGGCACCGGGCGCCATCTTAATAGGCGGATAAACTATGGACCTTTGCTATCGTGTTTGCTTCTGGCATATTGAAGGTTACTGTAAAATCCTATCGGATATATTCTGAAACAGGACTACGTACAGGAGATAAGATACAATGGATAAGTGTGGATTCGCAGAAAAGAATCCACGCGCCGGAAGCGATTGGATTGTTTTCAATGAATTCACACTTATCCATTGTATATCTTACTTAAACTATTGTTGTGACGACTTTTCCCAATTACAGTTCCTTTCTTATTTAGACCCTATTATGTATGAGCTTAAATTAACTTCATTCTCTTTACTACTATTAAATTAGATATATAAACATAGGGGAATTTCTGATGTGTTATAGCACTTTCATTCACATACTAAATGTCTCTCAAAGCCAGAATATGCATATTATACATATGTGAAATAAAAATGAATATATAAACTATCAAATATAAAGCACATTTAAATGATGTACTCAAATTATAAATATTCATTTTAAACAGGACAAGTAGGAAATATCACAATTTTACATATGCGAAGAATTTCTGTGTGCAACAATCGAATGCATTAGAAAACGACAGAGTACTTATGAACATCACATTCTGTAAATTTATAGAAATCATTGTTGTCTGACATGTAACACGAAAATACTGACGTACAGTTTTGAATTAACATACAATTAGAATGAAAAATAAACAATCAATGATAAAAATCACCAAAAGCTATCTTGCATCAGACTGTGAGAAAAAGGAACTGCTTCTAATTATTTACCTATTTGTCCTAGTGATGAAGAAACTGTTCCAGTTTGACTGACATGTGGTTTTGTTGGAAGCGTCTGGACTTTCTGTTGATGTGTTACTGAGGAGCCTGCAGACGTCCTAGTTATTTCCTGCGGAGTTACACTATCGGTTTTAATTAAACTTTTCATCAGCCAATCTGGTATAGTTCCAATATTTGCTGCTTGTTTGGTCTTTGCAGAAAATGTACTGGTCTTTGATAGTGAATTTGGATTTGAACCTAAACTCATCATGTCCAAAACAGGATTTGTTTGACTTGAAGATGACGCCAGTGTATCCATAGCAATATTAGAACCTGAACTTATCATGTCCATAACAGGGTTGGTTTGACTTGAAGATGATGTCATAGTATCTTTTGCAGCAATCGAAGATCCTGATCCACCAATCCCTGCGTAAAAGTTTTGGATAAGTTTTTTTAAAATGCGTGAACTGACGAGTATGCTCTAACAGACGATTTGGTTTAAACTGTTGAAGTGTTTCTTAACAAACAAATCATCGATTGCAGTTTTACTTGTGTTTACATACTGTTTATTGTAGGAGAACTATTTTTCCTCTTTCGTTAACAACATGTATATTATCATTCATTTATAAACGAGTGTAGTGTATCTCAAAATGAGGGAACTAATAAAATAAAATACAATAAAATGACAATAAAAAACCAGGGGTGTCAACATAATGTTAAAAGTACAGCTGTTTTCCTGGAAACGAAATACTTTTAAGGTGTTTCTATGAGAGAATTAGAAAACTGTACTTAATTTCGATGCAGTGTAAAATTTATATTTTGTTATGAAATGATCATATTCGCAATCAAAAGGACAAAGTCCAACGTAAAGAAAATACTATGCACTTTTAACAATGATATATAGAAATACTTTTGGCATCGAGGAAAAGCTGCAAATAAACATTTATTCTACACAAAGAAAAGTTGTCAATTATGTCATATGTCACTAAATCTAACAATATCTTGGACAAGTCGTCCTCTGCGTATGGATAAAGATTAGTTTAGAAACAAATAATTATGTTCTTCTCTTTTGCCATCCATGGATACTTCAAAAGAAAGGATATTTCAGAGTGGGGGTTGCATACATTGTACTCTTCATATGTTATTGCAAAAAAAAAGAGCACTAGAAAGATAGCTTAGAAATGTTGTGATATGTAAAATGTAAACAATAATGATAAGCAGCTATGTAGCACGCATGATAAAATGGAATGATTTAGTGGTAAATGAGAACAAAGGGGAATGTAAGGGATGTTAACAAAACAAAGGAAGGTAACACATAGAAACGGACTTTTAAATTCCAGTAGAAAATGCCACTAATAAACAGAAATCGAAATAACAAACATCCTACGGTATCCATGTTTTATTTAAAATATAAAAAAATTAAATATGTTTACTCTACTCTCCATACTTATTTTCGGAATCCTTTCGAAGGCGAACAGGTCACAATGAAAAAAATTGACGGAACATTTTTATCTAAAAAATTCCCCAACGCAAGGCAAATTATATTTGGAAAAATTAAGATTTATGCATGTAGTAAGTGAAATTCCAAGGAATAGATTACTAGGGCCTTTTCCCTCCAAAAATGTCATAATTATCGTAATTTGACAGACATCATTAAGATACAAATCTGCTTGAAAAGAAACTTAAATATAGACAAACTCTTTCAACATACATTTGTGTACAAATCATTTCTTTATATTATGTAATGTTTAAACAATCTTACATATCTGAAACACAATGGTTTAAATTCTAAATATTTAACGTTTTTCTCGAGTCATATCCATCATCTCGAAGTAGACTTGTACAGTTATTGATTATATAATTTATCTAGCGTTATATATACGAGTGGTATAGCATAGCAGTCTACTGTATAACTGATGTTTTTTTACCTTGGCTCCAAATATCTTTTTGAATCGGTCCAGGACCAGCACTCCTCTTTCTGAGACCAAACATTCCCATACCTAAAGGGAAATTCTATTTTGCTTAACTTGAGTAATTTTACCGATAACTAATTTTGGAAATGTTCCCATCATGTGAAAGTACTAAGAGCAGGAACAAATTTTGATATTAAAAGGGAAAAACAAACGAAAAATCATAATAATGATAATATAAATTTACAGAAAAGAAATGAATAAAAATAAATAAAAATAAATAAAATATATATTTTAATTCTTATCTTCGCCCTTCAAGTGTATTAACTAGGGTTATTAAAGACTGTTTCATTAAAGTGAAAATAAACATCTCAGCTTAAAGACATGTACATGAAACGTATTTTTCAAAAACCAAACAAACATGTTAATTGGACAATCACTATCCCGATCAGTATGTTCCATATTAGTTTAGTTTTGTTAGTTAAAAAATGTATGATTTTAATGATTACAAATTATTATAAATTAATTAGATCCTTTTAATCCAATTATAGATGGACAAAATCAAAGACATCAGCATTTCTTAATTGCCAAAAAAAAAATGACCACAATATATCTATCGAAATTCGAGTACATATCATACCAATCACACTTTTTGAAACACGTGACATGCAAGGATAAACACAAAGAAGACAAATAACAGGGACATTAATGTTAATACATGTAGTATAGTAGTTAAAATATGATGATGAAAAGTGCATTGAAACAAAATATCAGAGCAGTTAATATATTTTAGCGCAATTTTCGTCAACAATATGCCTTAAAATATGTGTTCTGTTGTTCTGTAGGAGACAATTCCCTACTTGCAGAGCTCGGGATGCATACATATTTTATCATTTTTTGACAGAGTCATCGTTCATCACAGCAGGTGTGATTTCAAAGTCACTCGTGGCATTTCGCCAGAATTGAATTAAAAAGACTGAGGAGTTCGAACGAAAAACGGGCTTCCCTAGAAACAATATTAACTGTGCAATCGAGAACTTAGGGCTTTTCCATTTTTTTCAATGGTAAGACATTGAACATTTTCATACTAAATAAAATTGACAGCACATACTACATAATGAGGAATTCCCTTCACCTTTCTGGGTTTTCTGTTTTATCATTTGGATTGAAAGATAAATCGGCATGTTCCTAGTGAGACACCTGCTGAAAAGAACGACAACTTTTGGCGGGATAGTCAACCGCAAGTCAGGAATAGAGAAAGAGGCAGTATTGAAGTAATTCTTAACTGTATTTTCAATCCACAGAATAATTAAATACGCTTACAACTAGTGAAAACTTTAACAATATCATTATGGTAGCAATATACTATCCTAATAGACGTTATTTCTAATCAAACTTATAAAAACTATAAAAAACAAACTTTTACAGTATTTAGTTGTTCATATATTTTGAGACGAGCTTTGAATTCCACAACACTATAACAACAACGAACTGAATTGGATAAGATAAATCCCATCGATAACGCTTTTATAAATGCGTATGAAAAAACAAGGAATTTAAACTTGAACCATTGATATTTAGTTATGAACATAGAATTAGATATGTTGTATTTTACCTCCTCGTCCCATCATTCCTAAAACGTACATTTGTATGTGTTAATGAAAAGAAAGATTTTGAAATTTATTCGATTTGAGTAATATTATTCAATTAATTTCCGAAATTGTCCTATTAAAGTGGAAAAGGTAAAACATTAAAATTTAGTAAAATTTCGAACATTTTTCCAGAAGAATGCTTTAACGAATTGTTAACACTTTTTACATTTGGAATTATAACCGGCTAAATCCTTCATATATTAATTCGCAGTATTATTATACCATTGTGACAAAAAAATCTTTGTTAAAACTTTTTTCTACCGCATAAATTGAGTTTTTTTTAAACAAATTTTACATTTTTTAGTCTAGTAATTTAGTTCTTTGATATTATTGATTTGCTACGTCATGCATCACTACCTACCTGTTCGTCCAACACCTGAATTTATTATCAAACATTTTAAAGTTGTAAACTCATACTGACACTATCCATACAATGACAAAGATGTGTATGAGGGAAAGGAACAACAATTACAATGAAATTTAAATTTTATGCCTAATTCAAATAATATTCAAGAGTCTGTAACATTTAAACACTTCAGGCAATGCACCTTAAAATGAAAAAATGAAGTTTCATCAACTTGAAATTAATCTTGTCGTCACATATTTGTTTCCATCAATATAACTATGGCTCGATTTGTAAACCTTACATGTATTCACTTCATATATGTAGTAAAACTAAATATTATTAAATGATGACTTATGCAAAATAACTTGCATAAGACAAATTGGATGTTAATGCATATATATGGAGAGAGAGAGAGAGAGATAGAGAGAGATAGAAATTATGTTTGTTAAAATATTTGACTAATCTATATCTTGTATGAATAAAAATATAGGACAATTTTCTGAAAATATATTTTATAAAACTGTTAAATGTAGTTGCGTTTTTTAACACTTGTGGATATGTAAAGAGTTTCTGGCAATGTTTTCACATTTAAATATTTAAATAAAACACAAAACTTTGTTTCTGCATTTGTATTTGAAAATGATGACATTTTTAAAAGCTTACGATAAACCTTATCAAACTGACAATACGTTTAACAAAAATAAAAAAAATTTAAAAAAAATACTTAAAAATGTCGAAATGTACACGTATCATCCTTTTCTATTTGAAACAAATACTTTCAAAGCGTTGTTTCCATTTACGAGCATGACCATTGATTCGTGGGAACATTGGGAAATAAATATAATATATAATATGATTATGATTTGTAACATTTATATTCCAGTTTATTAACAATTTTATAAAAAGTGAATATTTGTGAACAAACAAAACATTTTAAGAACAGCATATCCTTTATTGCCGAAAAAGCAGTAGACATACCCGTAAAGGAAAACTACTCTTGTAAAAGTATAATTTTATTTAGAGTCCGATTGGGAAGCCACATAAAGAGTTTCAAACTTGATGTCTTTTCTACATAAACATAGCAATAAGCAGCTTGCATCAAAGTGACAGAAGAAATAAGATACATCTCAGTATTATAGGGTTATTGCACGAATATTGGGAAATATTGTCCCGAGTAAAATGTAATATTGCATTGGCGGAAAATATTTTCCAATTTCGTGCAATAATCCTTTTATTGTATGGCAACACCACCCAGATCCCGGAAATAACCTCAAAAACTATGCAAATGTTGCTCTCTGTGCAATACCGGCGAATATTGCACGCTTACTTTTGGTTACGTTCTACAGTGAATATGACGTTGCTATACAATAAAATTATATACATAATATAGTCAGAGTTATATTTGTAAGTATATATTCTCTGTAGCCTTATATCTAAACGGCCATTTCAGCCTGTTTTACTCAAGAATTATTTAATTTTCACAATGTAGGAATTTGTAGAGAAAATCAATATATTATGGCTTTACAAGATATAATCCCTTGCAAAAAATCAGTGCTGGTGAAGTATTCTTAATTGAACTTAAAAGGGCTTGACAGAGTTTGATGGATCGCCAGACAAAACTCCTTGATTTAATCGTTATATCTTGACTTTGTTGACAAAACCAGTCATGCAGAATATCCAAACAAGTAAACATAAATAAATAAACCCAGATTGGTAGTTTATGACCAAATATGGTTTTCATGTGCGTAGTTACCTTTTGTTACCTTCACATACAATCTTTTTATTATTTCGTGAACAATTCATTTCGTTTTGAAGTGAGATTTATCCCACTCTATTTTAACAGAGAACAACATACTGACAAAATTATTTGTATACTTTGCTTTTCTAGAAACTAATGTATCATGGGTAATTTCGATTCGCACATGAAAAGTAGTTTTCGATTCACACATCAAAACTAAACTGTCATTGGCTCAATCAATTTCATCTTTTTTGTCATGATCGACCAACCCTTATTCTTTTCCAAATATTACCCATAATACATCATTTTGTACATTAGATTCGTAAACAAAGAATTATATTTATACCTCTGGCTGGCACATCTGAAACGTTCGAACGGAGAAGGAACATGATGATATCAATATGTTATGAATTTTCATATGAGAATTAGATTTTCTGATTTTTATAATAGATAAACGAACCGGCAATAATCGTTTCTCACAGAAAACAGTTTCATCGTACGTTTTTGTACTGTATTCAATGAAAATATTATACTTCTTTCATAAAGTATATAAGGTTCTCCAAGAAAAATAAAACTTCAGTATACATGACTGTTAAATGGTATGCTGCAGGGTATATTAGAGGGAAGTCAGTATAAAGCTGAATACTGTTTTTTTTCTAATAAATTGAATTAATAGGAAATATAATGACAAATTTTATTGTCTACTACTTATTTTATTACACAGAGCAAATAAAGCACACATTTCTATTAAGGGTTTGGAAAGCCAAAAATGCATCAAAACTTGATAAGCAATAAAAATCAACAACGTGTCTAGAGAATTTTCTAAATTTCAAAGCAAAACCAGCTTTGCCCAACCTACCGACTGTAAATTTCAACACGTGTAAATAAAACCGTGTCACTGTCAAAATTTGAGGAGATTTCTTTTTGTTATACAGAGCATGTTTTTTCACTTCCTATGTAATATCGAGTTGCTTACCTGGAGGATCTGCACCACCTCCCATTAAAGCTGAAAATCAATAATAAATAAATATTAAACAGCTAATATAAAAATATTTCTTGAAATACACTTTGATGTCAGTTTTGACATATGCGTATGCCAATAGATTATGTTTCAACAATCAAAAAGGAAAGCTAAAACAGTACTTCAAAATAAAAAAATAAGGAAAAACCAAAAAAATACGTAACATTGGAGCTATGGTCGAGGATGATAACTCTTACTTTGCAAATATTTTTAATATAATTTCTAATACGTTCTTATTGTAGTATTTCACCGATTATTTGTTTAGTGGTAGAAATTCATATATTTGTACATTAATTAAGCAAGCTGTCTTCAATAACGTGGCATAAAGAATTTAGAATATCACAACAGTTTTTGGTTGAGTACTTCTTGTTTAATATGTTTGGTTTTTGGTAACCAAATGTTTCGGTTTTAATGCTGCTGATGAGAGGTAACTCCTTGAAATGCGTCGTATACAGCGTAGTATAAATTTACTATATCTAATATTAGTATCTTTGGATTGTTATTTTGAAACTCCTGGGATGATGCCTCTGCTGGTGGTCCCTAGGTCCCCGAGGGTATTCGCCAACCCAGTCGTCAGACTTGTCTGACATGATTATTCATTGATTTGTTACAGAAATTACCAGTATTTAGCTAAATTTAAAAATAATAGAAATACTAAGGGTTCATTCCTTGTATTGCACATAGTAGATCCTCTTAGCTGAAATTTGGCTTCCTATTTCGGTATTTTTGGTTGCGTACATCTTGTTTAATATAAGTTTCGTTTTTGGTCTTCAACTGTTTCGGTTTTAATGCTGCTGATGAGAGGTAACTCCTTGAAATGCGTCGTATACAGCATAGTATAAATTTACTATATCTAATATTAGTATCTTTGGATTGTTATTTTAATTAATATTAATTCACAATGTATACATACCAGCCATCATCTGTAGTTCTGACATACCTAAATTAAACACACAATAGTATTTACAAACGGGCCACTGTTCAACACATCAAAGTAGTTTGTCATTGTAACATACTTCGAACACTTTAAATAATTTTTTTAATTTTTTGTTAAATTTGTGGAATTATTTTCCACTTGGATCAATTTGAACATAGTTTTAACAAGAGAGTTTACATTCCACATATGTTATAACTTTATATAAGACAAGGAACAAAGTAAAAGGAGGTTTTAAGATACAATAAATGATCCTGACCTTCAGATAATATATAAAAAATGAATTAACATTAATCTCAATATTATGCTGTTGAATTGAACCTTTTTACGGTATTTACGACTTACCCATGCCTCCTCCCATACCAAATTTACCGCTGCCAAACATATCTACAGAAATAAAATATCAATAAAATGTTAACAATTAAATGCCAACAAATAATTGATAAAACCAAATCAAGTGAATACAGTTAGTTGTTATCTTCAGTTTTACTGAATACAACACATTGACGGCCATACATAAAGGGGAGTTAAACTTGCTTTTGTATTCCCCTTGTTACTTTTTTGTAAGTTAGTATTACTTCTGCTCCAAGGATATCCACTTGACCTTGGATCTTGATATCATGGACTCTCTCATATGTCATTTATCTTTGTCGTGGGTTCTGTCTGTTGGGTGGTATGCCATTGTTGACATTTCCTGTTATGCATTTAAGATAAGGTCGATATTTTTTTTGCCGATGATGTTCATTACCGTTTTCCGTTATAGGCAACAACAGACAATCCCCTCGGGATTTTTGTTATTGAAACTTTCGAAATTACCTTGGAAACAATTAAGGGCATAGTTTTTCATCTCAAATGTACTTAAATTATATTTAGTGTATACCACAGTACATAATATTCAGATAATAGCCATATACAAACATACTAACCCATGCCACTTCCACTTGAACTTGATGCATCTTTAAAGTAGAAAATACAGTCATGTATATTCATAATGACGTTATGAGAAAATGTATAAAAATAATAATAATATTTGTGCAAACAATATATTACGTATTTCAAGATTCTATTTGGACGCTATTATTTGAAAAATATTTGCCATGATTAAAAAAAACTATTACATATATGATGAAAATGGCTCGAGGTCATATTATTTAACCAGTCTGACTAAGAACAATGGACAGGAACAGTCAGTTTCTTTTGTGATCATGAAGTGCATGTATTTCAAAAGATAATAACATGAAATACATATTTTTTAATCACTCTTAGTGGAGAAGATGTAACAATACGTTTATATGTACGCGTCGCATATTTGTTTCTGTTACCCATTAATATGAATTTATACTTTTTTTTGTATAAAACAGTTCGTAACTTCATTAAGGATACATGATGAAAAACCCATAATTATTATTGTGCATAATTTCTTCAACATACCCTTTGTACCATTTCCCTTTGTGTTTGTTGTTGCAGTATTTGTAGAACTGTCCATTGCAGACATAAGACTCATCATATCCATGGGATTCATTCCTCCTGCTCCACCACCTCCTCCCATCATAGACATCATAGTGGCCATATCCATTCCGCCTCCGCCCATGCCACCACCCAACATACCTGCCATATCTCCACCCATACCCATACCAGTTCCTAGTAATTCCGAAAACAGTTCAAATATTAAGGATGATTGCTGGTCTGATAGGAAATAAATAGGATTTGAAATAGGTGTTTTAGTTTGAGAGAACATATGAATAGTAAACAAATAAGCAAGAAAAAATATAGGTTCGTGTGCTCATTTTAGGGCTATAAGGCCTTGAAAATTTGCAGGAAATGGGTTTTCTCTGGATTTTTCATTGTATTTGCATTGACAACTTCAGTCTCTCAAAAATGTATGAAAAAATAAAAAGGATTTCATAAAATTTTGTCAAATACCATTTTAAGGTAAATACGATTGAATTATAAAAGAAAATCTGACAAAAAGACCAAAGCATGACCAGCGAGCATCCTTAAATTAATACCATCTAAATACATATCAGGTAAGGTATTTCGGAAGTATAAGAATTTAAATTAAAACTTGTGATTAAATGAAAAGTTTCGGCTATGGCGAAAAAATATGGCTTAGCTGAACGGACTTCATGTATGTAAAAGCTTCACAAGATTACAACTTTAACTAACAAAATGTATGAATTTATGTTATTAAAGGGTTTATATATAAATCAGAAATAAATTTGTTTAATATGCACTTACCTCCTTGTCCCATCATTGCTGAAATAAAAAAAACATGAACAATTAGATTCGAAAGTATCTTTTATTAATTCATATAAAAAAGTTAAGACAAACTTATTTCTATGACGTTTTTTTGGCATAAATACTTTTAAATTCCTTAATGCCTAACTAATTATAATAAATTATTCACCTGTAATATATATTGAATTAAAAAATCGCGTAATCTAATCTGTCTAAAACAAAACATTTAATATATCATCACGCATCCATTATCATGACCATAATAATAAAGAGAACTCCCATTTGATTTTTACGAGGAGACCAGGGAGAAAATTGAAAAATGCAGTCTCAAACATGTGACGAAAAACAGCAGATCATCTACAATAAGATTTAAAAGAAATGTTGGGCGCACACTTGTTTGCCTCTAAAACATCCAGTCTCACGGAAACAGGTGAAAAAAAAAATCCTGTGTCCAAGGTGACTTTCTTTACTCGCCTGTAAAAATCAAGTGGCTGGTCATTAATTTCATAGCTTTGTGTATAAATGCATAAACGATATTAGCGCAGTTTACACTATAATGAACGTATTTTTCGGTATAAAAATTTGGATGCGCAAGAAAACTGTAAACATAATTTTAGTATATGCAGTAATAGATGTGGGGACCAACATTTCTACATTTACTAAAATTATAGAAACGAACCCTTCTGTTTTAAAGTTAACATGAAGGTTCCAAATCAAATTACATTTGGAAAATGGATTATTAAAAATAAGAACCAAAAAAATCATAATATTCAAATAGATACTGTAAATGCAGAAATTATTGCGTGCATTTGTTATTGCGATTTTGCCATTTTAGACCAAAATGCGATTTTAATTTTTGTGATATTGAGAAAAATCCAGCTACATTCATATAAAAAAATTCCAAAATGCAAATTTAAATTATTGCGATTACAACCCTGTCGCATTTATCGCAATAGTAAAAACATCGCAATAATTTCTGAATTAACAGTAAACGTAATATTCAATAAAAATATAATTGTATTACATAACACAAATCGTAATGCAAGCAAAGTAAAACATTATTAAACATGCAAAAAATGTTCATCTTATGATACGTTGCTCATTGCATGCAACCAGAAATTAGATTAGAAGATAGCGCTTTGTTTTATAGATAAGAAACACTTGCAACCGGCGACATAACAATGGTCGTAAATAAGGTTCTGAAAAAAGATTAATTGAAATAAAAAATTCATTCAAAATAAATAGATCAGTTAGAACGAATAAATGTATTCCCATGTCTAGGATAATATTAAAACACTAAAGAGAAATATTTTATGCTTGAAATATTAAATAAAACTCTGAGTACGAATACTACGACCATTGTTATTCGCAATTTAATGAATGTTTTGATAGCGTCAGTATATGTTGTTAAACATACCAGCCATCAGCAGCGGACCCATGCCTGAAAACAGTACAAATTAATGTTGTAATTAGAAATTGTAATTTCTTTTTCGGACGATAAGAAACACTTCGTTTTATATTGTTGAACAAATGAACATCCACCAAAATAGTTACATTTTGATAAAACTATATATCATCTAAAAACCAGTATTACTATTCACGCTATGCTTTTCTGCCAAAGTCTAAACAAGCAATAGGTTTACTAAAATGTCATTAGACCAAATAAAAAGGCTTTTGATCTGCAATTTTATTATTTTTGATGTCTATTAACAGTAATAACATTTATCGATGTTTTTTCACAAATGAAAGAAAAGCTTTTCAAAACAGGCTCATTAGCATAAACAAAATGACATTAATTTAAAAAAGAAATAGAAATATCTATCTTATTTACATGGTTGATTCGAACAGACAAAAACATATTCAGCAGAACTAGATTTAAAGTTAAGCAAAAACAGTATAACATATTTACCATCACCTCCGAATCCTCCCCTCTCTGGTGCTTCTGCTGGATCAACCCCGGGACGCCCTTCAATTAAAGAAAAGAAAAGCAATATAAATTTTGATCTCAACTGAACATTAATGCCTTTTTTATCTTGAATGTCCTGATGTTTATAATTTCGAAGGGCTTCGGGAAAAATCAAGAAAACAAGATTAACACAAGATATGCGGATTACTAAAATAGATTCTCTTTCAGGTACGAGTAGCTATGGAATTTTCCCACCCGATATAGTTAATGTTTGATTGTCAACACGTGAGCTTAAGAGAAAGATCGTGTGTTAAAATCTAAAATTTAAGTATCGAGGGTAGAGATATTCTATAACTTATGAGTAAATTGAAGGAGAATATGTTTTTCCTATGATTTTCAACAAAAACCTCAAGAACATGCCGTTGCTACGCATTTTATTTACATGAACGCAATTTCGGAACTTCTCTAGTTTATCTTTCGATTAAACGTAAAAACACGACGGGAATGCCCATGCAAAAACTTTATCACCCCGAAGTGGTTAAAAATATTATGTATTCTTATCCCACCGATTAAACACGTTAAGAAAGACAAGTTCATGACAGTTAAGAATGAATTATATGTATGCCATGTTTAACTTCACCTGTACTCAAGTGATCATGACTGACAACATGCTTTGGTTTGATCTTGTTGTCTTGTTTTTACTTGAATATATGGAAATGTAGAAAATAAGGACTAAATACATGTAAGAATAGAAAAGACCAGAATAGCCATTTCAGGTCAAAAGTGTTTGGCTAGTGAGAAAAATGCTACTTTTTATAACTGCGAAGTCATATTTATATGGTATAAACTTTGATTAATTTATACCTCTAGTAAGAATGACTCAAAATCCTTTATTCATATATTATTAAATATAAATTATATTTCCTATAGTTTGTGTTATTCAAAAACGTTTCTAAAACAGTTGTATTGCTTTCCAGTTCTACTCACTGCTTCTAAGTTGTCTTTCTAGTAACATTCTCTGCATCATAGGATCTGTGAAATAAGAAACACTTATCAATGTAATGTAAATAAATGATAAAAATATAATAATTAAATGAAAGACAATACTGTCCTGCTGATTAGATTGTGGTCGTGTTGTATTCGAACAAATTTGCATAGAATAAAAAAGAGACACAAAAACAGGTGAACCAATATTTTTCTTTAGATTGCTAAGCACCTGTAATGACACAACGGTATAACAAACAAAAGTTATCCAGTTTTCTTGTGGAAATTTAGGTAATGAAATAAAGAGCATTCGTGTTCAGGCCATCTCTGATTGTATATTCGTTTTTATATTTGTTGTATTGCTGCCGTTCTGAAAATGCATCTGACTTTCCACTAAACTGTAATAAAGCACCAATCAATGATTACCCGTTTTAAATGTAGGTATTTTTTCGTTGCACTACTTCTCCACTCTGTATTTTTGAATGTATTTTTTTTCAACTTTTCTGAATACATATATGCTTAACTTGACAATACCTCTTCTCGAAAAGTCACTACCCAACCCACGTCCTAAACCTCTTCCTCTTCCTCCTAGCCCTCCACTTCCCATTCGTCCTCTACCCATTCGGGAGCTTGTCATTCTTTCTGTTATAAAAACATAACGATAGTTTGAACAACTTCATCTGGTAAAAATGTTATTCCTTCACCTCAATTCGATTTTTTTCATCGGAATCCCTTATAATTTCTCATTTGAAAATGAACATTTAAAAAATAGCCAAGCTCTTACAGGATTCTTATACATTCTATAAAAGTAAAAAGAACATAAAATGATGTAAAGGTTTAGACTGTTACCAAATCACAGGAAATTCCTATATCGTTTCTGACTTCTTTTGCTTGTTTCTTATTTTCATGATACATTTTGTATTTCATGTTTGCCAAATTGTTTGGTTCTTATGAAATAAACGATATATCATTAATACATTACATGCCTATTTACAAATGTAAGCACATGCATGATATTGCATAAATAAACACGTGCAAAATTGTAACAGCATTTTCATGCATATCGAATTTAATAGAAATCGACAAACGAAAACGTAAGGATAAAAAGTGGAAAAAGTCGGTAAGATGGCGACCCACAGATAAGAGAAACTTGTGAGAATACAACGTAACAGACAATTACCACAATTACAGATGTATATCTAAAAGAGACAAAAAATAAACTAAACAGAATTAGAACAAAAGAGAACAGGAACTAATGCACTGGGAATATGACATCCCACTACAAAACAACGAGTGGCATCGGATGCTCCAAAATAAAAAGAATTAGTTATGGTTGTGTGCATGGACTGGATTATAATTTTTAGGCACATCAATCATTGTAATTACTAGTTTAAAGTTTAAACGTATTTATTTGTAGTGGATTGGGAAACACGTTATATCAACTTATACGAATCTCTCTCCATTTGGCGGGTGCGAGAGCTTACACTCTTCTTCGACTTCTACAGGGGAGTCTTTAACGTGTTAAGGGTGTTGCTCTCCCTTAACACGGGACAGCCATTTTTCGTCCCCATCTGATAGACTGGCATATTTTACTTAGACCAACCTCACAAATAGTGTAGATAGGGCGTCGCACATTTTATCCCTGAAATTTCATTCCGAACGGGAATCGAAACAGGGACCTTTGGCTTCGTACTCCAATGCGCTAACAATGCACCACGGACCTTTGGCTTCGTAGTCCAATGCACCAGGACTCCTTATTTATAATGACTTTACGCGTATTAGGAAAGAATAGATGTCGAATACAACTAGAATAAGTTTATCAAAACTACTTTTAGGAACAAAAATTGCTTATTTCTTCTTAAATAATTCTGTTATAGCAAATGCGATGCACAAGATGAGACAATGCCTTTGATTCACGACTCATCGGTGTGTATAACTTGTCAATAATTCGACTATTAGGTGTATACAAATGTAATACATTAATAGAAGCTTTATAGAGTTCGCGAAATAATACAAATATATTGACGGTGGTCGAAGATCTACCATGATTTGTATAAATAATCACACATTTTAAATTGAATACAAGAAATTGTAATACAAATTATATTGTTGAAACATCATCTCTTGAACATGAACTGATATCTAAAGTCATAAAAGTTTTTGATAAAATGGATATTGTTGACATTATAAGGACTGTATTTGAAAATGTTGACGACAAATTTAATTTATTTCTGTAGATCTCCGTCCACGTTAATATGAATAAAGGAAGCAGGTTGTATTGATTTGTACATCTTCAGCTATGATACTCTAGTATAATGTTCTCCTTAATTGCAATATTTTAATTATTTTTTTTATTTTCTTATATGCTTCCTTTTTTTAAGTCGCAATATGTCTTATACAATTTGCATAATCCCCCTACCCAACAAACCCCCACCAACCCAAAAAAATAACATAAGGAGGACAATCTTATCAACTAAAACCAAAAATGGAACTGTAAATAAAAAAAAAATGAAAATTTAAACATAAACAATTACAGTACATACCACCGGTATATGAAATTTAATTTTTGATTAAAGATTTTTTTTCGAAAATAATAAGATATTTGGATGAAAGTACAAAAGTAAGAACATTATATCTAGACCGTTCATAGTAAGCCATACCGTGTGCTTCTGCCAAAACTTCACCAAGTGCAGGTGAACGTGATGATCGATAAAAACCTACCATGAAGTTGAGAAATACGCTCTAACAAATGCAAAAATTCTTTTCAAATATAACAAACTAAAATATTAAGCAAGCACAAGCACAATTATTGACATATTCACAATGTAAGTAAACGCAAAGCAAACTTAATTTTCGCATTGATATAAGTTTGTATTCTCCTGCAATTACAATAAACTCCATATACTGTCTTTGATTTACACAACATTTTTGATTTCATCAATATATCTTAAACCTAATTAAACCTAGTTTTTAAATATCGGTTCAGTTATTTCGTGTTTTAGGCTGTTTCAAATATTTGTTGATACAGAAAGTCTAATTACCCGAAGAGAACTACTGACCTTAACCAACAATAGCGGAATCTTGGTTAATATACATATACCAATTGGATACATCAAGCCACGAATTGGACTCATACTTGAGGTTTTGATTTTTTAGATATTGTAAGTATTATAATTATTTATCTTACCTCCTGGGTCAGTTGTTGCTCCGCCTAAAGCCTCTGAAACATTCATTATAGAATAAGTTACAAACAAATATCAGATCTTTGATTTAAAAAATAGCAATACATTCAAAAGGATATTTTTTTATGCACTCATATTTTATTTTTCGTATAAAAGAATTTCATTCATAATTTTGGATGATAAAATTTGTGTTATTACAAATCGAAGCTTGCTTGCCTTTTAAATTTATCTTTATAGGAGGGTTACAGGCCGAATCAAATAGTAATTTGTCATGCAAATAGGAACAAAGAAACATAATCAAGTAAAGTTCTCCCTTTTGTTTACTTTTTCAAATGTGTATTGCATTTTCAGAGACAACTGAAATATAATGTTAGATTACCGATGAGAGCTGAAGGATCCATTCCACCCATTCCTCCCATTCCACCCATTCCACCAAAACCAGACATGCCAGCCAACCCGGACATTCCGGGGATTCCACCCATTCCACCTGAAAATTGATTATTTAACAAAAAAACAATTTAAAGATCATTTAATACTGAATGTAACGCGTCATCTGATTGATTTTTTATTGTTCTTCTTTAAAACATAGATTAAAGTGTTCTTTTGTATTATCATGTAATAAAGGGGGCTCAATGTGTTTCAGATGTTAAAACATCCGATGGATTAAAATTATAAGAATTGACTGTAATTTGTTTTGTGGTGTAAACTTTAAAATAAATCGAGTTATGAAGTGTGCTGCACGTCACCAAAGTTATTTCTTCACAGACTTAAAAAGAATTACAGCCAATCCTTACATAAGGAAGAACCCGCTTTTAAATAATATGATATTAAGGATGTTCAATTAAGAGTTGAAAGTTTTCATTATAAAGGTTTTAATTTTTAATTTATGATTCAGCATTTTCCTGACAGTTCCTGTAATTTCTGGTAAATGAATCATGAAGAAAAATTTTCTTTTTCTTTTCTGTCATACATGTATATACAATTGGTGCCTTGTTTCTATTTACAGATGGCTTATTTAATCATTACTTGTTACGGTGTTACTTACCACCTTGTCCCATGGCAGCTGAAAAAGATAAATATTAGAATTAAAATACTTTGGGTCCTTTCATTTGATTTGAACATGTAATTTCAGTATACATTTGTACATTTGTAGTTATATTACATGAACATTCAGGTGGTTAGGACAATCAATAACTGCATTTGTCTTGATTGCTCATGTGCATTTAAATTTTATTGAAATATTTTTGATCTATTTATTTTTTTAATTTAATAATTGACATATTTCATCTGACTGCAATAAAGATTTGTAAGTCAAAGACTTATTTAAATAATCTATTGACCTATAACGTCTGTTAGTTATAAAGATAACTTCAATCTTCGAATTATAACATTATGATAATCTTCACAATATACTGTTTGGGAAAACAAAAAAAGATTCCAGATTCCTTACACATGTTTGGAATAAAGAATGATTGGAAAAATAAACTCAGATTCCAGATTCCTTAAACATATTTGTGACATCAACGGGGTTTGGTTGAACTTTATTGGTTTCAAAATGGGCATTAAATTAACTCTGTTGTCAGAAAGGCATAAGATCATACTGAAATCATTTTAGATCGAGGTTAAAATCCCATCAACCTTTAATGCTGTTGACATATTTAGGATCGTCCGTCTATATTCAAAAATTTCACATGCAGTTCTGTAACACTTTCATTCAAAAATATGTCTAAGGGAGATGTGTAAAAAATTATTTCTGCTTGCAAAAAGATTTCCTGCAAATAATCTTTAAAAATACTAATTTTAGCCAACCATTTCTTGATTCAAATAAAGTAACTTGTGCATGAGAAAAAACGTTTTATTGTATGTAATGAAATAAATAAAATATGTGCTTTATATGAGCAAACATAGAGAGGACTTGATTTGTTTCATTTGGTCATTATATTAATATAAATTTAAAAAAAAATTATTTGAGGAAAATTTAAAAATACATGATGTGGGTTGTACAGGAAGGCAATCGGATTAGACATAGGATGTTATCGTCAATGTCAAAATAAGGAATGTGTAGCAAAGGCTCTGTGAAAGACAATACTATGTGTATACACATGACTTTGGCAAGTGTGTGTTATAAAGCAAACATGTATATCCTTAACTATACCTAACATCGATAGCATGGCGCTGTTTGGTGACCCTTTATTTCCTAACATATTGTACATTGCATACACAAAACGAAATATAGTATGATTTATAAAGTTAAAAATATTATCTTCAAGTGTTAATTGTTGTATGTGACTTTGTGGTTTCTATAAATGTACGAAATTGATGTTGATATTTTTTCATGTTTTTTCTTGTAAGTCGGATAAAAGATTTATAGTACAAAAGGACAGATGTAAATTTAGGTTAGAAAAAGGTTTTTTGTTATTTATAATTCTCTACTGCTTTTCATATTGGGAAAGTATAAAAAGCATTTAAAGTTAATTCTCTTTCCTCTGTGCTATTTGTTTAAGCAAAAAAGATTCGACAGAATAGTTTATCAATAATGTGTTCTTTATCTTCTAAATTTAATTTGCAAAGAATAAATATTATCTTCTTAAGTTTTATAGAACATACTCATTAAACTTTGCATCATCTTCATTTTCAATGCCTGCATGTCATTGGACAGTTTCGGAGCTGCTTGTGTTGTAGTCGTCGGTTTAGGGGTGGTTGTCGTCGGTGGCTGTGTTGGTGGGGCGTTTCCTAAAGAAAACACAATATTCATGATATGTGAGATAATTTCGACAAAGAGGATTACTGCTGTCACAAAAGCTTCTTATCCAGGGTTTTATCAGGGATAAATTGATGTTATCACTTAGGAAATTTTACGGTTATTGACCATTACAGTGTTCCAATATCTAAGATGATGTTGGACCTGTTCCCACTGTCGAAACATTTCATGTGCCTCCACCGATTTGTGACTTCCACCGGATTGACTTTATTGAACCTCACGACGGGTGCCGTATCTGGAGCAGGAACTACTTACCCTTCCGGAGCACCTGGGTTCATTCGTGGTTTTTATAGGAGTTCGTTTGTTCATCTTGGTTTATGTGTTGTGCTTGTGGTTGTTCATTTGTCTTCCCAGGTTTTTCTGTCCAATCGATTACGTTTTATTGCTCCTTAGGTATATTTGTCATTTTTTTTAAAATGAATAAAAATTTTCAACTTATCTCCTTGTTATTTACTTGTTGTCATTTTAACAAGAATAGCGATAATTCTCATCTTAAATATGAAATACTTTATTATTATTTAATTTACCCTTTGCTGAAAGACTCTCATTATGATAAATTGGAATAAAACCTAGTTTTAATTGTTTTTGTATCACACTGAAGACAAATGTCTTTATCCATAATCCGTTTTTCTTCTGTAGCAAGATACAATTATCTCCCTTAAGCTTAAAATGAATTGGACATTCAAAACTTCAACGCAAAAATAAGGAAGTTTAAGAAATTCGGAATAAAAATAGTGGTATGTACATGTATTCGAGCAAAGCACTTTTATAAAACAAAGGCAGAAATGGTTGCAATTTTAGCAGGAAGAGTGTTAAATCTTTGTTTGAAAGAGGTTTATGAAGATATTTTAATCCAGCGTATGTTTCTATTTAAGTGATAGCAATGTGACCTACCTGTCAACAATGACATCAAAATCTGTTTCTGTTGAGCGGTCAAGGAACCTGTAAAAATCGATTGTTGTGTTATTTTTGTACATAAACATTAAAAACCCGAATATTGTCTTAGAGAGGAACATTACGGTTAATATACAGGATGCCATGTAAATGTCATACAGTGTTCCACTTTACCGTAAACACATTAACACAGAAATATCCGGACCATCTGCGTTCACGCCGTTTGTTTTGTGTGATATATGGTTCTTATTTTCTGTGTAATTTTTTTGTTTTTTGTCTGTTTGAACTCGCTCGTCCCCATCTAGGTTTTGTCTTGATCCATAGATTTATAATTGTTGGATGACCAATCGGATTTTCTCCACCTTGTCCAAATAGTAAATATATACTAATTAAGGGAGAAAAATGGCCAAACAGTTCCAACAGTTCCTGATTGATAGGTTCTTGGAGCTTTTAATGGCAATGAAAATGTTTTATTGAAGGTAATTATATTTTTTTCATTACATTCTGAATTGCAACTTTAGTCCTAAAAGTCGGTCTAGTTATTTCCAGTTAACTCGAAGCCAATCCAAAATTTATACTAACCGGCAACCTGAGGTGTATGGGTCAGTGAAATGAAGAAGACCGCATAAAACTTAAACTTACCGACAAAACCAGACATTCCGGCAGCTGAATTATGTGTCTGTTGATTTGTTGGTGCCATACCTACAGAACCGTGTTGATTTCTTGTTGCCATACCTACAGAACCTTCAATTAAATAAACAAATCAAATATTTGAAATAGGAATGCTGAAGTTTATATCTGCCACACGATGATTTCAGGTCATGTGATATCTTAACCTTTCAGAAGTAAAATATCAAATATTATACCAGAAACGTTAAGAAACTCCATTCCGCTTCTACCTGTCCTGTTATCCATTTTATTGTTTGTTTAAATACATTATATCCCAATGCATTATACAAATGTTTGAAAAAATATCAAAAATTATGCGGAAAAAGGGGTATTCTATCTGAACCTAATGTGCATTATTGTATGTAAATGAAACTGACATTATACATGAAAGATTAAGACATAATTTATATATCTAGATAATAAAGAGAGTAGACAGTAATTTAGCTTTCTCACCGTAGAATACATTGGTCTCTTAAAAAGTCTAAATGTATAAAGATATTCTTACCTCCAGATGAAACATGTGGTGACGTTCCAGCAATATCTACTCCTAAAATTATTTTAATAAACATAGTTTCAAAAGTAGCAAATAATTTTCACATTCATTAATCCGGTTCTAAATACAATGAGCATGTAATACTATTGCAACTCTTGTTCAGATTTCTATTAACATGTTTATTGTACAACATTATAAGGTAAATATCTGTCTCCTTATTAATACTACTCTGTGTCCGATGTGGGCCAAACTTTTTTTCTTAGGGAATATCTAAAATATGTCCCATTAACATGAATAAAACTTATTCTTTTACTTTTAATTAAATATTACTTTCTATATTGCGTGGATGTCCCATATTGCAACAGAGATGTTTTCCTAATTCTACGCGCTATTCATAGAATTTTGCCCAACATATGACTTCATTGTAAACAAATGTATCGGTTTTTTTTTAAATAAAATAAAAATGTTGTTCGGATCCAATAAAGTACAGAAGAGCTTTAGAATTTTCGAAATATGAATGTTTAGCTTTAAGAGTGTTTTCAAATCTTGTTTTATTGGGTTGCTTTACCAGTTCAGAAGTTAAAATAAATGTATGCAGTTCAAAATATGTAGAATAATAAACAATATACCAACGTCAAACTTACTGGAAAGAACAGAGCTATGAAAACGATATGCAACTGTACAAAAATACTATCAAATTAGCTGGTGATACCCACGGAATGACTTCATGATAAAACCGGTTGTTTTTTCTCGAAACAGTTAAATAAAAAACGGTATCATTTCTGTTATATCTCAGAGTCTTGTTTATTAATTTATAGTGAAGAAAATGCAATGAAGTTACCAGTAAGATGATACTACAAATGCTTCTGTAGCTGTTTATATTTCTTACCCTGAAACTTTCTTCCTGTTGGTGATCTCTTTTGTCCAGTCGATGAGGCTGGAAATGCAGAATAAATACAAATAAATAATAAACATGCAAAACGAATATTAAAATATTGTTCACCATGAATTAATTTTACGAAAAATAAAATGATTGTTATAAAGATAGATATTTTTAAAAAAAAAGTTATAAGAATATTTTCTTAAAAACAAATTTAAACGACCAGTATAGTTTCTATAATTAGAGTTTATATCTTTTGTGAATAAAGCAGGACATTATTTTAAGTTAAATATATTAATTAAGAGGTAGCATACAGATAGTAAAGTTATTAGTTATGAAATTGAGGAAATGATTTTAATTTCAGAATGTGTGTCACAGGAAACACAATAATATTTAAGGACAATATATGTAGATAAACAAAGGATAAAGAGTAACTGAGCTGTCCAACGGCAAAAGGTTAATACAAAAAACATAAAAATGACACTAAAAAGTAAACGATAGAAGGCTAACAAGCCTTGATCATGAGTATGTGAAAAGAGATGTTTAGTGTTCGGAATCTCATCAGTAGACAAAGTAAATTGTATTGGATATGAATTGTATAATGACTGTAGGTTATAAGTAGATTAATCCTTCTTTCAATGATTGAGCTCTTATGGAAAAGCGTGTTAAAATATGAGCAATAAAGTAAGCTATGTTAGAATGCTTGATTCAGATTATCAGACCGATGCATTTATTCGTTCAGTAGTTTACAAATATTTGAACTCCAACTTTTTCTAAAAAGAAATCATAGAATTCACAATCTTCACTGCTACAGTTTTGTGTAAAGAAACTTAAATTAAAACAATATAAGTTATAAGTATAAAATGACCAGCCACTCTTCACACTGCAATACATTTAGCCATAAGTAAGTGGCCCAGACAAAAAAAAAGACAAACAATAAAATGTAAGTTGGTTTAGAGAAATAAAAAGTCAAAATACAATGTGCCACATGGTAATTTCTAAAACTACTTGTGCTTAAACTTTAGCTAATGTTCAACATTAACGTTAAATATCGATACCTCCTAATACAAAAGTATGAAAACCATTTATGTAGTTTAAAAATTATGATTAACTCTAAAAATTCCAATTCCAATACATAGAATTATATCTTAGTTACAACTCATTAGCATTATCCAATTCGAATAATCACATGTTTATACCGATTCGCTTACACAAAATAATTGGATTTTTTTAATAATCTGATTATGCTAATGATTTGTTTTTCACTATCCTCGTTAGCAAAATATCTGTTTATATTTATTTCACTCTTAAGCCTTATAAGCAATAGCTTTGGATGTATTGATTGATCTTCAAAATCACTGACATGAAATAATTTGGATTGTCACGTAATTATTGGTATGTCATTAATGAATTTCCTGTTATCCGTTTTGCCCTTTGCCCTTATCCGTTAGTGACAATATCTGATTTTTGCAAATCTCATTATTATTTGTTTTTATCTAAGGTAATGTTAGTCACATTTATCCGCATTTGATGTCATATTGAATTTTCAAATATTTTAAACTGGACATCTGTTCAAGAATTGTTTTGTTTTCTTTACAAGTAACAGATTTACAGTTTTGAAAATTCTACAGTTAGAATACCACCTACAATATCAAAATAGTGAAAAAACGAATTTTGTCAAATATTAAAATATATATATATTCCCGTCACCTTGCTAAAATTACATTGCAAAAGCATAACACACAGAGACAATCTGCAAAGCACACAACTAATGATCCCGTATTTTTTGCTTTCTATATTGATTTTCACCTTTCACAGGAACTGTAGTTGTCGTCATTGTTGTTGTAGGCGTAGTTTCGATATCGTACAGCCACAGAGGTGGTGTTATACCCAAAACTTTACCGTTGGCAATAGGCGTAAATCCAATGGCTGCTTTTTTCGTATATTTCCTTTGATTGAATTGTTCGGTAGATGGAGATTGTACTGAAGATGAGTCTTGTGAAAAAGACAAAGTTGTAGACATTTCAATTGCTCCTTGAGAAAGTGGACTACTCGTTGTATAATCAGTTATTGGATTTTCGGCTGTTGTATGAAAGGTCTCTAGATTTGTTGTAGTAGTATTTGGCGTTAATGTAATTACCAATGATGTCTGTGGAATTCTTGTAACATTATCCGAAACCATTATCAAAGGATCTATAGTATCAGAATTAACAGTAGTGTTAGCAGCTGTTTGCGAATTATTTCCAATGTAAGCAACATCCAACTTTCCGATTTCGTCAAGAGTAACTTGCGGGTTATGAATATCCACAGAAGTCAAAGTTTTTTCATTTAATGTATCATTGTTGTAGATATATATGTCCGTTTCATTGTGTCCTATATTTTCGGGACTTATCTTCGATTTCGTTGCATCTATCCTTATCAACTCACTGCTCATTATCATGTTATCAACACCTGATGATTCCAGACCAATAGGGTGTTGATTTGTATCTACTATATTTTCTTGTTTAGCCTTAGATTCTGAAATTCCAATCCCAGAAAATGAAGCAGTCCGTACACTACTATCTCCTTGAATACTTTTTTGTTTGGTAGTCAGTATTTGATTACTCCACTTATTACCTGATTCCACCCCGGTTTCATTGTGCGTAAACTGAACATCAGCTATAACGTGCCCCTTCTTACTTTGGCCATTCGATGGAATATCCACATTTATTTTGGATGTTTCAACAAACGTTTCACTTCCTTTGTTTGATTTTGATACTTTATCATTTTGAGTTATTGAATTCGAATCTGTTGATGTCAGGCTCTCGTTAAATTTGCTTATTTCAGGTTCTGTCATAATGGAATTCGGTTCACTTTCAGAGTTGAAAGTATTGTTAGTTTTATCGGTAATATTGTTAATGGTAAGTACTGAAAATTTCACTTCCTCAACTAATACAGATTTGCTATCTGTTTTTCGACCTACATTTATCTTGTTACCAAATCCGAATATGTTTTCCGTTTTCGCAGGTATTGAATTACCGGAAGATGAGTCAACATTTCCTTCATTTTTTGTAAAGCTAATTTGAGACACTCCTTGCCCGATATTTCCGTTATCTGCAAATGTATCTTTAGTTTCGAGATCACGTCTTCCTGAAAATGAATTTATGCTATTTGTCTTTCCAACAGAAAAGTGTAATGTTGGTATTTTATAGGTTTTGGATTCGGGTATTGATTGAATATAATCAGCTAGCTTTGGAACAGTTGTTGCCTTGTTGCTGGTCTGTATGTCAGTCTGATCAAACGATTCAGTATCCGAAATTACCTTTTCTGAACCAGACAATATTCTATTAGTAGTAGAATCACCTAATGTCTCTACTGTATAACTCGGTTGTCCCTCGGCTTTTCTATTGCTGTCAGCTATATTGGGTACATTTCTATCAATATTAGACAAACCCGAATAAACTGATACATATTCAGAGACTGTTGCATCATTTTGAAGATCAGCTGGTGTTGGTAAAGTCATGTCGAGTTTCTGTCTCCCTTCTATTTGCAAATTCAACGTCTTCTCAGAGTTAGCGGATTCTTTCTGTGTTTTTGTCTCCCCTTCAAAAACATTTTTATCCATTAAAACAGTTTTATTATTTTGCGTAGAATTTACCAAATTTGTTAATGCCTCTACTTTTCCGACAATATCTGTTGCTGTATACGCCTGGGTATTTATTTTGGTAGTTGTTTGTTCAGTGTCAAAATTGTTTGATATTGGACCCACCTTATTCATAATTAATCTTTCCTGTTCTATGTTCTTTTTATCTGATTTTACCAGATCCACACTATTTGATTTTGCCTTTGTTTCCGTGTGTAAATTTAATGTTTTCGACTTTTTGCTATCAATATTAGAATGTGTCTCTTCCCTGATCTTTGTATCTGGTATAACTAGTTCCATAGTATCTGTACCCAACTGTGACTGCGTATCCATATTTGTAGCAGAATGTGTCTGTTGTATAATGCTTAAACGTTCTTTTGCCTGCTCAGTTCCATTACTCTCTGATGAAGCATGTTGCCTGCTGTTTACATTTGATGTTATTGCCCTGCCATCAATTTTATTTAATGTTATTGGCTCCATCCCAGTATTTTTGGCTGGTGTTAGCTTTTCCGGGCTGCTAATGACAGATTGTAATGGTTGCTTAGTTTGTATATTTGACTCCAATGCAATTGTGTTTATTTCGGTTAATGAAGACTCCTTTTCATTAATTTTGCCTGCTTTTTCTTCTTTCACATTACCGATACCTGATACGGGCTGCAGATTATTATTAACAACAACTAATGCTTCTGTTCTCATATCAACGTTGTTTAATCCTGCCCTCAATTCGTTCTCTATTCCATTTGTTAAATGGTCTGTATTGCTTGAACTATATATCCTCTGCTGCTTTATCGTTATATCTGGAGCTGCTACTTGCATGTCAATTTCATTTGAATTTGCCTCTAACTTGTTACTTTTTCCTGATGTTGCCACTGAACTTATGTCAGACGTTGCCAGTTTTACCGTATTCATGGCGGACGCAGCTGGCTGGACTTTTTTAATATTAGTTGTTTCTTCTAACGTATTTATTACATTTGAAACTCTTTGTGCACTTGTTGTTTGCACGGACGGACTTGAAATATTTTCTACAGATTGCTGCAATGGTTCCAATTTCTTTTCAAATATCTGATAATTAAAATCTCCTTTTCCAGAAAGATGTCGTGACAAATCTCTCAACATATTTGTTATTTTCTTGATCAGATCTTTTTCTTTCTGTGTTGTAGCACGTGCTATACTTGCGAAATCTATCTGTGAGATTTCTTTAGGAATATCAGCATTTTCGACTTTGGCATTAGAATATCTTACTTTTTGCGTTTTTAAATCTTCATTATTGTTGTTATTTGTTAGATTTTCTGTTTCTACGTGGCCTTCAGTGAAATTTCCCAATTCAACATTACCGTCCTTTGCTACGTACGCCATTGAATTTATATTGCTCCCTTTTATTAAAGGCGTGTGATTAATGTCGGATATCCGTGTTCTTTGTATAGCGGGAGATTCGATATTAGATAGCTCAATATTTGATTGGTTAGCAACTACCTCAAAAGAAGACATATTGAAGCTTTCAGTAAATTCAGGATTAATATATGTTTCATTGTTAGACTGCAATTCATATAATGTTCGACTACTATTACCTTGAATAGTTGTTGACAGTCCAAACGAGTTAATATTACTTTCACCGATTGTTACATCTCCGGAATGGTTAGATTCCATTTTAACATTTATCGGTGATAAACTCTCATATGTAATACCCGCATCTCGTTGTACATTTGTTTCATTGCTTTGACCTAAGTTACCAACAATAGATTGTATATTCGTTGATACATATTCAAACGCCGAGGAAATATTTTCAGATAAAATTGTATTTAAATCTACATAGGTACTGTTCTGAATATTTGCCGAGCTATCGTGTGTCAGTCCCGTGTTTCTTGAGAGCTGATTATTTGATAGAATGGTTTTATTTTCCAGAGTACCTATAGGTTCTATCAGTCGATCCATTCCTTTGTTATGTGACAAGCTTGTGTCGTTCGTGAAAAGAATATCCATATTAATGTCATTTGTGTTCCGTGATCCATTCAACATATCACGCATTTTACTCGAAATGACATTTGTAATGTTTTCCATTTTATCAGTGATATTAACTTCCGAATCAATCGTTAGTCCAATTGAGTCCATCGTCGAATTGAATAAATAATCTAAAGAAGCATCAGAGAATTGTGTGTCTAATCCCGTAGTTGTCATAGAAACTGAATTATGTGTGTCACCACCAGCTGATGAGAGTAAACTCCCAGCTAATAAACTCGCCTGCAAAGTTTCACCCATTTCACCACCCAACTTACCAAAGCTTCCCAAGCTTCCCACAGCTTCTCCTAATCCCTCTCCCAATTCCCCACCCATCACAGACATCATTGCCAAATTCTCCATGTTGGAAGGTGCTGATGTTGTTGTTTGCTCCATCTGAATTTGGCTCAAGCCAATAGTTGTAGGACCAACAACAGATATTTCTTCATTTACATTTTGAGTACCTTCAACAAACAAAGCGTCAGTTGAAATCGAAAAGTTAAAATCTGTGGTTCTGTTTGTTTTTTCATCAACTGATGAACCAGTCAAATATAAAGTTGAGAGGTTTGCGTCACTAGATATCGTATTTTCTGCAAAATTGCTATCGTTTGAAAAATTAACTGTATTTGAATTATCCGTCAGTACTCCAGTTTCCATAACTGAAATATCTACATTTCCGATTCCCGTGGTATGAGTTTCATTTAAAAACACATTATCCGTATTTGCAAAGTTTTTCGTTTCAGAAATTTCGCTAACATTTTGAACTTGGTAGTCAATGGATATACCATTTATCATACTATTAGCATCTACTGAGACATTTCCTATGACGCTAACAGCATTGACACCTAATGAACCTCTAGCTGTTTCATTTGTAATTAACATTTGTGATGAATTAGTCCCAAGTGCATTGGAATTTATGTTTGTATCACCGCTGAAACTTAGTAATTCTTCTCTCCTCAAAGAACTAGTAAAATCGTTATTATTACTAGGTCCACTAATTGAGACGTCTGTTCCGTTATTGTCTCCCGCAAACAAACCAAAAGTGTCGATTTTGCTAGAATTCATAACTTCTCTTGTTTTACTTTCAGTATTTGCATTAGAAAATGAATCAATTCCCCCAAAGGTAACACTATTTGTACTTCTTGTTCCATCATTTTGTTTGGTATAAGCATCATTTGTACCATCGACGCTAAGGCTGGTGATCAATGTTTCATTATTAGTAGTTACTGTTTGTCCATCCTTGTGTGTATCATTGATGTAATCTGTTGATCTTGTTTTATCAGTATTTAAAACAACTCGGGATTTACCGCTTCCGGTTGACTCAATATATCTAGAAGAATGAGAGTCGTTAATGAGTAGTGCTTCATTAATTTTACTTCCTTCGAACGTAGTCACCTCCACTGTGCTTCCATTATTACCAGAATCCAATTTCACTTCTCTAGCTGTATCAAAATTAGTAACGGATGACGATTGATCTGTTCCTAAACTATTACTTATGTCACTTGATAATTCAAGGCCAGTAGAGATCTCAACATTCGTATTTAATACAGAAGCTCCAATACCAACAGATGTTGTATTGTTGTTAAATGAAGAACTCGCATTGATTGATGTCTCAAATGGTATTTTACCTGGGTTCTCATCGGACCCTGTACTTGATGCATTAACAATAAACTCTTGGTCTGTAGTTGTTGGGATATTTGTATTTAAAAATGTTTTGGATTCTGATATCCCTCCTAAAGTTATAATATTTTTGCTAGATATACCAGAATTTCCAAATACTGTTTGCTTGTCAGTGGACTGTGACGTATTCTCTGCCATAGGATCAAATTGTACATTTCCGGATACGTCTGTGCCTCTGTTGTCAACAGATGTTACAGAGTCTTTGATTGTAATATTTGTTTCTAAACGTCTATCATCATTTGCCGAAGGTGATTGCAACATACTGGAAGAGGCAGTATTATTAATAACTGTTGGCAATACATCAGTATTAACTATATTTTCATTTATATTACTTGACTGTTTATCATTTTGCGACTCTGATTGTATGTCCATGGCAGTTTTTATACGAGATGGCGCAGCATTTCTAATATCACTAACATCCGACACCTTCGTATCCGAACTTAAGCTTATTTGCCCAGTATTACTGCTGACCATGTTTCGGCCTGTATTTACATCCATACTTGCGCTTTTCACATCAACTGACTCGGAATTGTAAACAGTACGATTCTGTTCATCAATGTACGAGACATTAGTTTCGTTAAAAATGTAGGCCACATCTGTTCTGGAAACAGGTTGTGCAGAACCAGTATTAGAATCTCCACTCTCAAACACAGACATTGATTCAACTACCGGTCGAACAGACCCTCCAGTTTGTATGTCTGATGCTGCACCGTCTTTTGTTTGACCATCACTGGTTGTAGATAATATATTGACTTCATTGATAGGAATTCCAGGTACTGTTGTAACGTCGCTGCTATAATCACGAGGTATACCTTTATCTACCAGATGAACAAATTCTGCAGCATGCACTGTTATTGGTGGCAATGTAGATGGTTTTTCCCGATAACCAAACCCAATATTAGTGTCAATTATACCTTTACCAATACCTCCACTCTCTTTTGCAACCGAAACTGCTTCTCCTATTGTCGAAACTGTTTCCCCTATTGCATTTGTTTGAGATATTTCAACCGTTACATTTTCTTTTCCGTATTTAGTTAAAGTCTCTGCTTGTGTGCCAGGCTCCATATTTGTGTAATTAAAACTGATATTTCCGGTTGTCTTCGCACCATCATCTACAACGGATGTTGCAACATTTTCGATTGCAGAACCTAATGTTATGTCTGAAGTACCGCTGTTTATCTGTGAACTTTTTAAAACCAAATACTTGTCTGGCAATGACGGAAGTGTCTCTGGCATTACTATTTCAGTGTTATATGAAATTCGTCCAGATACTGCGTTTGTGTCAGTATTTTCAGTAACATTATTGCCGTCAATAATCACATTTCCATTTGTGATAATTTCTGATTTTTTATTCGTGTCAGTAATACTAAACTGCACTTTTTTGCTAATCATTTCAGAATTGGCAGGACTACTTTCATTTTCTTTTCCAGTTTTAGTATCGGATCCAATCACGTCTGCTTGACTGATAACTTCTGTCCATGTATTTGAAGAATCTGTATTTACCTCTTTCCCTAACTTAGAGTTAGCGCCTCCCATTTGATTTACTCCTGTCCTACGTAAATCGACATTTCCATTAGATTGATTTGCTGAATTTATGTTTGTAATGTCGATTGAACTCCTAATAGCACCTAGACTACCTGTTTCTGCATTGGCATCCGTTCTTCTTAAGTCTGTATTGATATTCGTTCTGCTCAAATCAAGATTAACATTAGTTCTACTCATATCAGTGTTTCCAGCAACGTCATTTCTACTTATATCTACCATTCCGGATTCTGCAGTTCCAGTTGATCCTATGTCTGCATCTGTAATTCCACCAGTCGTATCGAGAATTCCAACGGTACCTGGAACATCAATTTTACCCTTTTCTGTATTTATTCTCTGTGAAGATTCAGATCCTCTGGCAGCAATATCAGCAGATTTACCGGTTCCGAACACAGTTCTTACTGTGCCCCCTTGTACAGCAGTTTCGTCGACTCCACCACTCACATCTGTTGTAATGGAACTTGGGTGAACTCTGTTGGATTCCTCAAGCTTAATAACTATACCCATGTTTGTACCTTCACTTGCAGCAGAATTCCTCACGCTTGCGTCTCCAATTAATTTGGTCACGGAACCTTCATTACCAACTGTATTTGTTCCATTCATTACACGTATGTTACCTCCAGCAGTTTCTGATTTGACAGACTCAGTTTCTTGTATTCCTGAAGTCGTAATGCCAGATCCAAAAATGTCGGCGTCTACAGTGTTGGAATCTATTGTTTTAGTTTTTATCGTTGTAGTATTAAGAGTTGAATCTATGTGTATACTTTTATCAGAGAAATTTGTATCTTTACTAGCTATCGCTCTGTTGTCGAGGAAGATAACATCTGCACTGCCAATTGAACTAGAAGTTCTACCTCCAGCATCTATTACTTCCTCACGGTTTGTAATCTTAACACTATTTATTTTTTCAACAGATTTTATTCCCTGTGTCATGTCAGGTTTAAATTCATTCGAGCTTACACTATCTACTGACGTTGTGCGTATCATTCCGGAAGATGACTGGATCAAATTATCCTGCCTTACTGTGACTGATTGTTCAGTGCTTTCATTCACATTGATGTCAAACGTTCTATTCGTGACAGACGAGGACGATATTCTTTGATTTTGTTGTGCAATATTTGTGTTATCTTCTTCGATTCCACTACTAGTAACTACGATTCCCATATTGTTGTTCTCAGCCCTGCTATCCACCATTTCGACGTTACTATCGGCTGCTATATCAACCATCTTTGAAGAGGAATCTGCATTTCCTGTTGAAATTTCGGTTGAAACCTTGCCATTTGATCTTAATCTTTGTTCATTCGATCTAGCATTGACCAATCTTATTTCGTCATTTATAATCTCTGCTAGAGAGGAAACATTATATTCGACATTACTACTAACTGAGGGATCACTTTTAATAAAAGAAACGCCGTCTGGCGTTGGTGTAGCCATATACTCCTTTTTGAAATTTTCCGAAATTCCTTTTGCAATATTTAAAGTCATATGATCAGAGGCGTGCGCTGGTGTTGTAATAGTTAACTCGTTATCCGTCTTTAATATGCTACTATCTATCTGTGATATGATGCTTGTTTCTGATTCCACATTACTCGTTTTTTGTTTCGTATCTTCGGATAATATGGAGGTGTTTTCAGTAATAAATGACGAGGAGGAAGATGCTGATGATCTACTTCCACCCGATTCCCACGATGATATCGTCTTTATGTTATTAGATACCTGTGATGTATCACCAATTATAGGTGGATTTGTTGGTTCAACAGAACTCGGTGTTACTATATTAGGATTAGGTAATATTGGAGCCAATGTAGGCCAATAGTTCCGAAATGTTGGTGGTGGCCACTTCGGTGCGAGACTTTTTATTTCTGGTCGTATTGTGGATGGAACAAATCTGTATACTGCACCAAAACCTGCAAATAAAATGAAAATATCACAAACTCGTTTGCGTCTCTTTTACTATTCAAGAAACACCACCTTATTATGCATGTTCGAAATTTAAATTTTGTTTTTTCCTCGTTTTCAATAAAAATTGTTCGTGGACGATTGATATAAAGAAGCGGCTAATTATGACAGAACTATTTTTATTTCAATTGACGTTTGAGGAGTTATTGTGAAAATCTGCAATATCATTTAAATATGTTTTGCCTGATCATTTTATTCATAGTACTGATTAGTGACTTAACCCAACAAAATTAATGGTAAACGTAATTGTTTATCAAGATTTTAATTTCGAACGTATTTCAATTAATTTGTAAGTAGATGTTTACTATTCAAACTATTTATTTATGAACATGAAGTCTTCATTTATTTAGATTTAGTATCAGACAGTTCATAAAATCTCCTTGAATCATACCATTATTTTCTGTTTTATGATATACTGGGACATATTTTAATTATCTTTAACCAGATTTTACTGAGAAGATACCTTTAAAAAAAATAACATACATTTTAAAAAAGGGACCATGAAAAAAATGTAAAAGGTGAATAGTTAAACCCTTAAACAAGTAACACGTTTGAATACTCAATAAATATTTCTAGGCAACAACCGTTGCATTTGCAGAAACACAAAACAAGGTATCATTATATTTGACAATAGACATCTTAGGTAAAAAAGATCTGAATGCATGGGTTCAAACAAAATAACAATTCGCATTTGACAATAATGAAAAACCACTATATTCATTTATGAAAAATGTTAAAATATATGATTATTTAACATAGTCATATACAGTTTCCAGTTCTAAAAAAAACTCGTAAAATAACTAAAGGTCAAGGCAAAAAACTTATAAAGATTTCTGAACTCACAATATTTAATTTTTAGCAAAATACCTATCTTTACTTCCTAATGATTACGGTACAAATACGGATATAACAAAAGTTCTTCTTGATAACTGTTACAGGAGAATATCTACTAGTCCGTAATTCCTCTGAAGCCAAACAGCATTCTTTGTTTAGAATTTACAGGTCGTGGGACGTCAGAGCGCACTCCGTATAACCTGAAATTATCGTTTTCGACAGGCATACTACAACTAGGCTATGCAAATGTTGTCATTTGTACCAAATGTTTGGTATAAATCAAATTCTTAATTAGGACATATGTCTTCAAACCAGTGAAAATTGCAAAACAGTTGTGGTAAAAAATAAATGTATTTAGTCTTAAAACGTCCACATTCTGGATCATAGAGGAATTTCGGATTAGGAATAAACATTATATTTCGTAAAATAAAGCAAAAATACTGAAATACTGAAAACCTTGAATGTGTAGTTTCGGAGAAAATTTATCGAATGAACTCTATTCTTCTTATAAAAAGCAAATTCAACAATACATATGATAATTTATCGAATGAACTCTATTCTTCTTATAAAAAGCACATTCAACAATATATATGATATTTTATCGAATGAACTCTATTCTTCTAATAAAAAGCACATTCAACAATATATATGATATTTTCATTGTATGTTAAACCAATTTCTTTTTTGAGAGTTAATTATATCGGAAATCTGAAAAATAGTTTTTGTAATTTTCAAAATGAAATTTTCATATTTAATATATCTATCAATGTCATCATGGAATATTATTAGTTTTAAGTGATATTTTTGAGTTTTGAAATGCGCTGACCAACTTGGCCAGTGCTATTTTTTGTCCAGGTTACTGTCTGTTTGGTGGCGTTGATTGACTGGTATGTCGTTGTTGAACTTCCCTGTAACCCATTTTGTTATTTGCTTATATAAAAACATATAGACCTCAGATGAGCTACAAAAACAACCCATGAATAAGTAGATATACGTTACTCGGGAAAGAAAAAATATATAAAAAAAAATGTGTGTCTTTTTTTAATGGTGTAGAGAACTAATATTGTATTTTCGTTACAATTTTTTTTCAAACATTTCCCACCTCATTGATATATTGGAATGATAAATATTGTAAAATGTCAGTTATTTTTTAGCGCAATCGGTAAGAAGGGTAGGGTCGTTCATTGTCATTCATGTGACCTAGAGTGGCAATTCGCAACTAAAAGTTTCGATAACTTGCGTGTAAAAAAAAACACCCTTTTCTTACGCAGGAATAATTATATTGAAATGATTAATCAAAGATACTATAAATACATCATTGTGTCGATAACAATATTCGAGTTATTTCGTGAGAATTAATATGTTTGATACCTATGGCAATACATATACAATATATGTACATTGTCAGAAAATATAAAGTTTATTTGTACGAGCCTTAGGAACGGCTAGAAATGCGAGATTTACTGAGCAATTCTCGCCTGTTTCGCGGCGAGAACAAATACATTTTATATATTCTGACAATGTACGTACAGTTGAATCTTATTATCTCAAAACTCCTGATATCTCAAAGTAATGTTTTGGTCCCTAGATTAAACTTTGCACTATATTTCCTCCTGATATCTCAAACTCCTGTTATCTCAAATTATTTTTGTTGGTCCCTTCCACTTTGAGATAACGAGAGTCAACTGTATATTGTTTTTTATCCTGCAACACTAAATGGTTTGAGCGAACGGCATGAAAATGAAAACAAATTATAGCTGATTTTAAAAGGGACCGTTTTTGGTGCGTAATCTAGGGAAACATGACGTCATAAACACTGTGAACCAGAACGCGATGCAAAATATCGTTGCATGTGAGGACAAGGGTACTAGGAGACTATATTTGGCTACCGATCCAATATCGAAAACAATATTGGGCAGGCTATATTGGTCACCTAAAGGCATAGTTGCAGGATAAAAATAATACAAAACAGAAACATTTCAAATCAACAAAGACCAGACAATACCAGCTAAGATTTATTTAAAATCCGATTGAGTCCTTAGAGCAGTTTTATGGGGAATTTAGCATTTATACGAGTTACCATTTTGAAGATATAGTACTGTTGACTAAAACCCAACTTCGTAAAGAACAAACTGGAAACTATTTATCATTTAAAAACTTAAATGAAAACGATTATACCCTAGTAATACGGTTATCAAGCTGGGTAATATTTGTATTAAAAGAATAGTAAATAATTTCTAATAAATGGCCAAGAAAAAATATTTTTTGTGATTGAAAATCTTAATTTTTTGTAGGTTGTCTTATTATATACTAAAATATGTAAGGAAGACTGACAACTATTTTTCGCTTTAAATGATTTTTCTGTCCGACTCTCAGCAGGATCTGAACATAAAATAGTCAAAATACCTTATAAAAAATTGCTGCTTAAACATAGTCGATGCAGGTTTTGTGTTCTGCCAAAAGATTAAATTACATCTATTTATAACCTTTGTTTATGGTCTCTTGTATCAATTCACGACTAAACATTCAAAAAAGGAAAACGATTTCTTTAATGAAATAATATGTAAAAACAATTGGCATTTGATTCGGAGGTTTTACTCTTTACTTAAATTCTGGTTGTATCCCTTCGGAAGTCTTTTTTTCCATATAACTAAAATTTAAACTTCTAGAAAGTTATTCCAATTCATTACCTTGGATTTCCAATTTCGGTAATGCAAAAAAGTGGAAATATGGCAGAAGGTGGATTGATTCTTGTTACAAAATCCCTTTATGTATTTGGCAAACGACGGACGCGTTTACTGCTATTCTTCAATTAAAAAGTTAAAAATAAAATTCTTTGATACCAGTTTTGATGAACAAGATGTGCTAATTTCGTCAATTTACCACTCATCAGTTGTTCTCAAGGCTTTAAATGTTGAAAAGCAACACAACAATCCCAAAACTTGAAGAGCAAATTCAAAAATGCTAAAATAAACAAATTGAGTAAAGCAAAAATCATCTAAGGACAGAACTATGCACGAGAGAGATACTCTTAAGTTATCACAAATTTTACAATTGAAGAAAGTGAGGCCTTCAATATAGGGCAACATATTCCACCTACTGCAGGTTAATTGACAGCTACAAGGGTAATTAGGAAATTACGTAAGCAAAACATCAGAGAAATATAACAGATGCTGTCATAAATTGTCCTGCAGTTTCACAATATGTGTCAAAAAATATAACCAAAAAAAAAGAATATTAACAGGGCACATCAAGATAAATGTTAAATACTTGATAGTAAGGCTACGACCATTTTATTACTAACGGGGGGGGGGGGGTGAAATTGTTTTTTCCCAAAAAATATTACGTCCAGCTTCATCTGATTTTTTTTTTTACATTTCCCACTATGTTGAAAAAAATTAAATAAGCCTGAATATTGAACCAACAAAAATGTGTTACATGGCATAAAACAGTTTGTAGTTGAACCCTCAAGATGTGTGTACAGGGTAGATCTAGAAGGAAGTTGTCAACTATTAAAGCAGGTAATTGAATTTTTTTTTAATATTAAACTTCTGCTTTATCTATTGCACTACATGTATGAATATACCCTTAAGGCTACATTGCGCGGTATTGCTCAGGAGCTTGTATATAGGAGACAAACGTCTCAATTTTACGTGAAAGTGTGTGTTCGATTTAGGATTTGGACCATAACGTTGAAAGTTGAAACTGTTGAATCCCCTGCTAATAAGTCGGTTCAAAGGTTTGAAAAGATACAAAACGTGGCTTTTTAAGTTTATGAGCTTTGTAAACTATGGGTATTGGTTGTGATGTACTTTGCATAATCAAGTTTTACAAGTGAAATTCAATTTCCATACCAAAGATTCATATCGACAGTAAAATTTTGTCAATGTTTTTAGAAGTTTATGATGTCGATATCCTTGATGTAACAGTTTCTCTGTAAGAACAATTACGTTCATTAAAGTCCGAAACATGACTACTTACCTGACCAAACCGAACTAGTTGGCATACTTAAACTCCATAAGAGGGTGCTAAAGGTACATTTCCGTCAAGGAATCAAACATTTACTATTCGAAAATTAAAATCACCCCGTTTGTCATACAGTTTAGTAGTACGGTTAACGCTTTCAATAGTCATGTCGAGATCTAGAAAAAATGTATGGTTATCCTTTTGATCGGTCTTATTTAGAGTTAACTCAGTCGAATAAATTTCCTCAATATAATTTTTTTTTCAAAATATGGGTTATTTAGCTAAAGATATCATCTAAATATCTAAAGATGTTATTGAAATGTTTTAATAGGCCGTGTTTAGTCGGGTCTCTATAGCTTATCCATAAACTGAGATATTTAAGAATAGAGAAACAAGTCCACGAATAGAGGTGCACAATTCGTGCCCATAGGAATACCGATAATTTGTCTAAACATGTTTCTTCCAAAACGAGTAAAAATTGTCACGTTTTTGTAATATCCAGAAAGATTCAGTTAGTATATTTGTCCTGTCTATCACAACCGAAGAAAGCTTTCAAATCATTGCAACTTATATAATTTTTTTCCAGATTTATCAAAGCACGATAATAAGTTTGTGGGTAAAGTTGTGTAAAAGGTAGAAAAGTCACAATTTTTTAATCCTCTGTAGAATGTAGTTTATCCAATACCTCTAGGGAACTTTCTTCTAATTAATATGTTGATGTCATATATTATTATATAGGGACCATTCTTTTTCTTTAAGATGTGCAATTCCCCTATTTTGGTAGTGTATGCGAGTTCTAATTTATTTGGATTTACCTATGTTTTTTCATAAAAAAAAGGTTATATTATATAACGTAAATGTCTACAGTATTACCACTTGAACAATTATATGTAGATTTGTTAAAGGAAAAATTAAGAAAAAAAATTTTTGATTTTCGTTTTCTTAAGGAAAAATATATGCTTTGCTTGATGTGTGAAAAAGAAAAATATTTTCTCCATACCTAAAAATAAACAAATTTTCGCGTGCCAAAATCCCATCCCCAATCCCTCCCCCCGTTAATAAAATGGTCGGTGCCAAAAGCACATATAGATGGGGCAAACATTACAGATATGCTCTACCAGACTTTTAATAATTATCTAGCCACAAAGAGAAACATGATGGTGATGATAAGCATAAAACAATTTTCTTTATCATCTTCATATACAGTATATCGAAAGCAATATCAGCATATTTAAACAAATATTAATTTTCCGAGTATCAGAGGATTAAAACAGAATACCATTTACTATGTATTACTGCGAACAAGTCGTCATTGTAATTACAGGAAACAACTTCCTTGAAATGAGAGTTGAGAACCGGATTTGGTAAACCGGAGAAACGTTTCTAAAAAACACGTAATAACATTTCTTGTGATTGTATTCATTAACCATATAATTGCCACCAGACAATAACCTTTCCACAGGAATTAGATTAATATAGATTCTCCTTCAAGTACGAGTGAGTTACGGAATTTCTCCACCCCAGATAGTTAAATTTTCGATTTTCAACACGCGAGCTTTAGCGAGCGTGTTAAAATCTAAAATTTAAATATTGAGGGGGAAGAAATTCCATAATTCACGAGTAAATTGAAGGAGAATCTGTTTCTCCTATGATTTTTTACAAAACACTCAAGAAAATGTCGTTGCTATGTCGTTTGTTTACATAGACGTCATTTCGAGACTTCTCTACTTTATAGTTCCAATAATTGTAGAAAAAACGGTGGTAATTCCCATGTAGAAATGTAATCACCTGGAAGTGGTTAAAAATATTATGTATGTTTATCCCACCGATAAAACACGTCAAGAATAGGAGAAAACTGTATCTATGTCATGATACAACTTTTGTTCAAACATATCAATATTCAGACTAATTATCTTACTCAAATTGGCGTTTTATTTATCAGATCAACAAGATCACAAAAACCGTTTTCTTTATTAAAATTTCATCAATCGGGTTAATAAATATATACATATGTAAGTATAGAGATGTACTTTTATCACAAAATATTAGTTATTGCTTACTTCCTTAAAGATGTTTAAAATACTTCTAGAGCACAAAACAAATGTTTTACATCGAATAAAATGTTATTAAAATAAACTGAATTAAATTTGTTGATTAAAATAATGTTATTTGTATAAGTACAAGTATACATGTGTTTTTTTTACAATTTTACTTTCACATTTGCTTTCTTTAGGAAATTTTGAAAAAAAAAAACAACAAAAGTACTTTTTCAATACGATTATTGGTTAATGTAAATTATGAAATGAGAAAATATAATTTTGTTTGAAAACGTTATCCCATTCTTAATTTATTAATTAACATGCCATACAGTTGTACAAAACCCAAAACACTAAAACTGAAAAAAGTAATCTTATATCTCTTGACGAACTTTAAGTTTCGAAATTACCGTTGTTAGCAGCAAGGTAAAAATGGAGAAAAAAATCCGGTGTTTCCAGTAACTAGGATTTTAAAAGGGTCGATATGTGGCCCTAATATTTGTTTTTAAATTTTGTGAAAGTTCTGCAAGGATCCATTTGACTTTAACATTAAAGAGGACCAAACAAAGACTAGGCATACAACAATAGGTACCGGAAACGAGGATTTTTTTTTCATTTGACCTTTTGTAGTAATAGCACAATTTTAGATACAGAATAAAACAATCATTTATTTAATATACTTACTAAAATTCAGAAAGACTCCGTGGTTAGCATCCTAAGCTGATTATGAGAAGCATCCCAACTTCCAAAAGGTCAAAAGGTCGCGAAACTAAGATTATATATGAATATATAATATAATATTATCAATTAAACACTACACTAATCTACAAAGAACAAGATGAGAGGTTACAAAACGAAGAAAATAATGTATCATACTAAAAGCTTACTCAGAGCGGCTGTTTTTTGAATGAAGATGATGCAAGCAAAAATTATGCAACTCCAATTTCGCGCTTGCAAATTGGCGCATTCGCATATGATTGGACAGCTTGCCTGCTTGCAATTATGTTTATTTTTGGTAGTTTGAATATCAATTTTATATTAAATCTTATTATTGTATTTCCTGTGACTGATATATATGATTAATGATTTCACTCACGAAACCCACCAATCCAGTCTGAGGCTTGGGATATAATGTTTGATGGACCGGAAAGTCTTGACAATGAGTGCTGTACCATGATTACAGGAGGGACTGGTGTTGCTGAAAAAATTAAAAAAAAAGATGTTAAGTTCTTCGTTTTGTTTTTATTTTAGAAAATGCATTGTTATTCGACCCTACCAAGCTATCATCGCTTTTACAGTGGCAGTTAAAATTAGTTCCTTTTTGTGACTCGTTCTACTCTTAATTGGATTGTGTTTGATAAATTGTTGAACTGGTTCTCGTCCAGAACCAGCACAAAATAGTTGCAACTCTACGTTAAACAAACAACAATCAATCAATCAATCAATCAATCAATCATATAACATGTAATGCCTTAGTAATAGACTTTTATTGAAACGTTGACTAGCAAAGACCATAAAAACTTTATTAAACCAATTTTGAAGCATGGGATATTTCTTTGAATTACGACTCATCAGTTGTTCTCAAATGCAAAACTGTCAAAAGCCGAGTCAGTTACCTCCATAATATGCCAAGGTGTCTGGGAAGATCAAACATGTGTCAAGGATACCACACCCTATCTCCGAATCAACAGAGTAACTATAGCCATCTAGAGTTCAACACATGATCTTTCATACAATATCGTCAAAAGAATACCTAACATACAAAATAGAGGGAAAGGTCCACAATTTCGAAGTCCAAGGAAAAGACAAAGTCAGGATAATTGAACACAACGAACAAACCTCAAAGGGATACATGTATTTTTAAGAGTCAAAAACGTATAACAAACTAAACAAAACTAGAAAAATAAATGGGAAACCCTACATCGTGTAGATCTTGACTCCAACAAAATAACCAGGTGTATATCAGTGGAAACAATACAACATGCAATTATCAAATAAGGTTATTAAACGAAGAATTTAAAGAGACATTACATAACAGTGATCAAATTGTTCCTAACTTCGGATAGGCGAAACAAGTATGAGTTTGTGTTAAACTATTTTTTTTTATGCGAAACCCTACCACTATTTATGGTCAATAACAAAATTAACACAAATGGACACACAGAAAAACAAGCAATCTGAAAGTATTGCTGGGAATTACAATGTCCCCTATTGGCTTGATCTATGAGAAAACACGCAAAATCTATTAAGTATGTGAATCGGACGAAGAAGTATGGACAGAATGACTTCTAAAAATCCTGAAACTATGTTTGCAAGGGGTACACAATAATAACCCGATCAGTTTGCTCTGTAGCTCATCATTATAAGCTCACATACCAATAAGATCACTTGGTAAATTTTTGGCAAAAAGAAGTGTGGAAAACTATTATTTTGACAATAATTCCTATTTCCAGGGGCAATAACTCTCACAATAATTATCCCATCAGTGCCATTCTTATTTAGCTTCTTCAAGATTCAATGCAAAATCTGAGGTGCAAACTGCAAAAAAAAAGCATCCGAACGGAATGAAATTTGAACTTGACCTGTAACGTGTCATGGTAAAACTATATATCAAATATCAAATCAATATGTTCAAGCATGAAGAAAAAAACTGATTATTTGCGTGAATTTTGTCAGTCCAAGGTTCATAACTCTGCAAAAAACTTCAGATCGGAACAAAATACAAACTTGATCTGTAACTGGTCATGATGAAACTATATACCAAATATCAAGTCACTATCTTCAAGCACAACTGAAAAAAGTGCGAAAAACTGATTTGCTGGACTGACGAATTGACGGACGGAGAGACAGACGGACTGACGGACGGAGTGCAAACCTTAAGTCCACTTTGGCTTCGCCGGTAGGAGACTAATAAGCCAAAAATACATTCAATCCATTTGATTTGTTTGTTTGTTTAGTTGGGGTTTAGCGCCGTTTTCAGCACATTTGGCCATTTCGCGGCGGCCAGTTTTTATTGGTGGAGGAAGCCGGAGTACCCGGAGAGTACCACCGACCTTCGGTATGAAAATTGGCAATCCTTGTCAATTAAGGTGGGAGTCGAACACACCCCGCCACAGGTGAGATTCGAACTCACAACCGCAGTGTTGACAGGCTAGTGATCATTAGTAGTCAGACGAACTACCTAGACCACTCGGCCACCGAGGCCCCTCAATCCATTTGAGAAAACTTCAACATAAATAAACAATTACAAGAAAGAGGAGATACAAAAGATTCAAAAACAATGCATGCTGGTAAGGTCTGTTAACGCTCTTATCAGACATGAAGAAAATCAGCTAGATGTTTTCAGTAACTGAAGATGCAATTTGTGAGAAAAAAATCATTAAGGTCCATAAAATCATGATGACATTTTTGAAGTGATGGTTCTAAGAAAAGCAAAGAATAAAATTAAATGGTCATTTATATTTCGTTAGATTTTCAAATTATCTTGGGTATTCCATTCAACCAAATCAAGTCCACCAATTTGGCGATTACCATACATAATAATCAATAATTATCAATAATGATATGGTTTGGTAAAATATAAACTTCGGTTCAAAAGGAAACAAAAAGGCAGACACGAAGACAAAGGCTTTTAACACCAGCTAATATCTTTCAGTCAAAAACTTGACAAATTAAAAGAAAACGCCTACTTATAGGAGGTGTTGGCGGTATCCTTCGGACTTGTGTTGGAGGTATCCTTCGGACTGTTGGAGGTGCTGTTGGTTGTGGTCTTGTTGTTGTTGTTGTCATTGGTTGTGGTGTTGTTGGAGTAATTACTGGTTTCTTATTTACTACAACAGGCTTTGGTTGTGTTTGTGGTAAACCTGCAACAAAACAAGATAATGGATTATTTACGCAATAAAAGTTTATCTTATTCAAATTTTCATTGAACTGTGTCCATGTTTCCTAATAATGAATTAAACTATATTTAAAAAAAAAATCCAACAGTTTCTGATATTGTGGTATGTTCTATCAGTTGTAAAATACTAAAATTAATTTTCAAGCGATTCATTTGTGATACAGGCACACCTATGCAAGATATGCATACTTTATCGAACTAGGAATCACAATAGTGTTCGAAGCTACACATGTCTTAAGCCAAAAATGATACCATAAATGTTAATAAAAATAATGCCGAGGAGATTGAATAATCAAAAAATTATTTTAAAGATAATCTACAGACAGTGTGTTTGACTAGGGAAATGGGAAAATAATATATATTTTCCAGAGTGTACCAGTATTATAACATAATTTTTTATTGTATCAATTTCAGAGCTGTATTGAAATATTTTATTTATTGACGTTTTAGTTTGATTTTATTGATTAGATGTGTAATAACGATTTGAAATCTCCTGTGGATCTATCTGACACAAGATACAAAACATTAAGACTAGTACTGATTGTTATGAAAACAGCATAAAAGATGATTCCTCCGTCCTCCCACTGCAACTCTAGCTCCAAAGATAAAATTATACGCAAGTAGGAATTAAAAAAGATTAATGATTTATTGGCAATTTTTTCAACTTAAACGGCGGCAATTTTGAAAATGGTGGCCATCTTTGATTTTTCAAAATGATCGTCTATACCATTTTCGATGGTGCTGAACATTTATACGCTAATATTGGAATTCTTCATTGTTTTTTCTATTATTTTTTTTAGAATTTTAAAAATATTCAATGGCGGTCATCTGTTTGACGAGGCACGTCTTCAGATGGTGGTATATTTTTGTGCCAAGATTGGTCTCAATCGATTTAGCCGTTTCCGTAAACACTCCGGACAAAGCGACTACTGAAGAAAATAATAATAGTGACAAAAAACGGAGTAAAAACAATATGTTCCCCCAATTTTTCGTGGAGGAACATAATTTTTTGTTTGTGAGTTTATAGTGTTTTACATATCAAGTATATCAATGACGTTGTAACTGTTTCACAAATAAACCATATAATCATCTATATACATGCATTTGAAATATACACTCTTACACATATAATTACATTTCTGAAGGTTTTAATGTATATCATTTCCCTATTTTAAAAGGAAAGCAATTCAGTTTCCTCTTGATATTTCAAAACAAATTGATGTATACCAAAATAATACTTTGCATAGTATTTACACCTGATATCTTGAAATTTCTCTGATATAAAATTCTTTTCTTGAACTTCTAGATAAAATGAGCAATACCTTTTTACCTTTTTTATTGCGTTTATTGATATTTGTCTCAAGACCTGCAATGAACTTTGAACTGAGGGATACAAAAGAAGTCCATAAAAAAATATAATTGCACCATGCTATATGGACCTACTGTTACAAAACCTACCATGATAACTGAATAACTAGAGGTTTTTTAAAGCTCTCTTTACCTGAGGCATTTGTCATAGAAAGTTTGAAAGGATTAAATAAATAAAACCAAGAATTTATTCTACATGGAGAGAATGAAAGAGGTACATTTTGCTTTGCGGAAGGAGAATTTTACACCATGGCTCGTGATTTGTAAAATTGCGGAAAAGGTAATCTGACATCAAACCCCGAATTTTTAACTGGATATGTGTCAGTGTATGGCGATCCTTTTTATCCATATCCCATGTCTCAACGAAACTTACAGACTTAATGGCAGCCTATTATTTCATGAATTCTGTAACAGGAAAACAATGGCGTGTCTTGTTCCATTTATCCTCTTTAACAATACACAGTATTGCTAACTAGCAAACATATTATACTATCAGAGAATGGGCACAAAACTATGGCAAGCCGTTTTACTATTTACTCTAACTTCAAGATATCTCATATAATATATAAGATATCTCATATAATATATAAGATATCTTATATAATCTAGTTTTTATAAGATATCTTATAAACTTTATAAGATATCTTATAAACTATATGAGATATCTTATAAAGTTTATTAGATATCTTGAAGTTCGAATAAATAGTAAAACGGCTTGCCATACACAACTGTTTTGTTTATATCATCGTATATGATGATAAATGTCAAGAAATAACCTAAACCTATCAATCAAGAATACCACTTTTATCAATCATATAGGATGTCAATAATTTTTTTAACAATAAACGCTTTTCTTCATTTAAAACTAGAATGACGTTAAATATATCTGTTTATATTGGTCTGCCCTGACGTTTTATATATCAAATGAACTCACCTTTTGTTGTTTTAGAAATGGATGAAGACTCTGTGGGCATGGCAGTTTTAGCTGACGTTGATAAAAAATCAGGAGGCGGTGGCGGCAAGTCTACTATAAAGAGAAAAGACTTATTCAATACCCTTATTAAAAATTCTACCTAATGTTTTAGCCAACAGTTATCAAGTTAACTTTGTTGCAAGAACATTTAGCTAAGTCTGAAAAAAAAAGATTTGTAGTCAAAATACATTGTCGTGATATAAAAGATCAAAATATTTTATGTCTAAGTGTAACTTGGAATTGATACCTTAAGAAAATATGATACACCAAAGATATACCATTGGAATTTTTATGAAATTAGGACATAAATGTCTCCTTGCTATTTACTTTCGAAATAACAGGGAAAAAATTCCTTCATGATATAACTTTCGAGTTATATTGCGTTGGATTTTATGCATTTTCCATCCGAAACTGAACTAGTTTGCAATTTAGAACTTTGCAGATTTTATAATTCATTCACATGAGCTATATATGAATTAAAGTGTGGGTTAAGCCTACATTTTCGAACGCTATATAATAAAACTACGAATTTCAGTAAATTTGAATGAGTATTGGAAAAACTCACCAAATTTTCATCAAATTTTAGTATAATTATTTTGAAGTAATGGACATCTGTCTGTAAAAGAAAAAGGTCGGGGTTCATGCGCTGATTTTGGAGATATTTAAGAAAAAAGTCAAATTTAAGGTTATTATAAGGGCTTTTCTCGAGATATAATACGACGTCACAATAGGTAATGTTATCGAAAACGGATAAGTTTATCCTTCCTGCTGTCTTCATATTTTTATGGGAGTCAACATTACTATTTTTTAACTGTTGTGATGCCCTTATTCCATGTAGTTTGCTGCGTGTTTCTAATTTATTGTATTGCAGTCCCTACTGTATTGTCGCTTTACTCTTATTTTGCCGATACACATTCATAGCATTTTTACACGTTGAATTTGCTTTTAATTCCTGCGTCGACCAAAAATTTTAATGTTCATTTTAAGCGACATGTTCCTCTTATTCCAAAAATTAGCTCTGTCTCGCAAATGATGCCAGTCAAATTTTCCAACGTTAGCACCTTAATCACGCTAGATAAACAAATAAGACGAATTTCTATTAAAATAGTTACAATGCAAATTTGATTTTGCTTTTTTCTGCCAAAGTCATGGTCAAGGTCACACTGATTGCTTTACGAAACGCCTTATTATTAATTATTTCTTAACTTCAATCATGTTCTTTCGTTAGTGTATTGATTCAAATGCTATAAAAGTAAGAGATTTGTTTGTTTAGTTGGGGTTTTACGCCATTTTCAGCACATCTGGCTATTTCGCGGCGGCCAGTTTTTATTGTTGGAGGAAGCCGGAGTACCCCGAGAGAACCACCGACCTTCGGTAAGAAAATTGGCAATAAAACTTGAGCTTCAGTTCCATTTAAATCGAACAAGGACACAATATAACATAAAGGCAATCATACCTGGCAACTGTAAATTTGCTGTTTTCCTTCCAAGAACATCACTGGTCTCTTTCTTGTCCACTGTTGGATTAATTTTTAGCAATCCGTCTATTTTGTTAAATATTGATAAAACATACATGACATATACATAAAAATGATTAACACCATTTGAAAGAATTATATTTTTTTTTCCGGTTACTTTATCAAGAAGCGTTGTTAGAATGTGTTACTTTTGCAACGTCGTTCTAATTATCTCTTGTTAAGAGGGTACCTAACACTTTGTCTAAAATAGAATTGACTCGTTTGATTTTCAAATAATAACTTTGAGCTTTCGACAAAAATAAAAAAAAATCAAGAAATTTGAACATTGGATATATAGCAGTTGACAAACACTAATGTTGATCATTGAGAAGTTTGATTTCTCTTTAGTAATAGCATATAATTAAAACATTCAGCTGAATTTTAAAGAGTTAACCCCTTTACGTGATCTGTTCTCCCTAACATGCAGATGCTCAAATTAAAATTTATATTTTTGTAGAACTATACTACAGAATAATGTATTTGACATTGCATGAATATATGAATCCCCCATAACTGTATGACAAGTTTAAGAAAACCTGCGTAAAAATAGATAAAATCAAAGCCCTCCCCCCTTCTTAAAGTGTAAATAGAAAGGTTTATTTTAAAAAATAACAACACGCAGGTCAAAAGATTATATATCTTTTGAAACAAATGGATTTATCAAAATTTGTCTTTTATGCAAATCTCAAGTTTTAAGTCGAGGTTAACAAAAATGAAATAAACGACGTTGCATTAAATTCAAGCAGACATAAATATGTTGTGTACGATAAATATGAACTGTAAAAATATACCATAATATCTCTGAGTTTGTAAGAAATGCTCTGCTATTGGATAATTCTGAATATAATATACACTTGTCGCAATATGTGGCTATTTGATATGCAAGCAAGCTGTCAGCGTTTTTAATTCTAGCTGTTAAGCATGGCTCAATGATACAACTCCGTTTTACATGATATCGATATTTTAGTTCTCTTTTCTTACATCTTCTTACTTCTTATATATTGTCAATTTAATAACACTGTTAGGACACTTATTCCTTAAACGGCCATTTCTGCCTTGTGTAATTTTGTTTGTCTTGGATTTAAGAATTGCTGATATTTAGGAAAAATCAAGATAAAAAGGCAAAAACAAGATATAGAGCCTTGCACCCATTCAAGACATAACAGTAAAGAATTCTGCAATGTTTAACTTTATCTTTGCTGAACTGACCCAAACTTGTCTTTACAGATCTTGATTTAATCTTGTTATCTTGCTTTTGTTGGAAAATGTGATTACGCAGAAAATCAAGAAGTAAGAATAAGTAAGCTCATAATGGCCGTTTCAGATCAAAAGTGTGTAACAGTTTTGTAACTGCCTTTTTAAGGAGAAAAAATTAAATATATGTGTGTATTTGGAGGTCTGAAATAATCTTTCCAATATCAATACAACTGTTTTAATGTCAGAAACATAGGAATTGCTTAATTTATCGTCAGTCTAACGAAATACCTTATCTTCTTATATGAAAAGGACGTTTGTAAGTTTAACAGCTAGTTTGTGTGCGCTTAAATGTATAATAGTTTGATAAAGATATAGATAAGTGCGCATGCATTACCACAATTTCGCTCAAGATCAAGCCAAGCTTTAGTTATGATGATGAGAGATGCCACACCTATGCTGTCAGGCCTCTATTTCATAAAACATCTACAATTTGAGGATTTTAAACTGTCACCAATTTTGTCCAATCAGATCGTTGGAAATTTTTGTTTGAGGAAAACGTCATTTGTTTATGGAAATTTTATAGAAATTTTATGAAACCAGGCCCAGATCATGCAGTATATAGCGTTATCATATAAATATAACATAACAAGTATATCTGTGACCAAATTTTATTAAATATGTCAAGCAACAATCAATATTGGTGCACAAATGAGAAATATTCAAGTAAATACTAAAGACTATCTAATAAATACGTCATAATCTCTTTATAATACAGTACCAAATCATTCATGGAAAATGAATACAACAGCAAGAATGCGCCTGCGCATATCCTACACCGGAAGTTGTGTTCTTACCAAAAGCTGACCATTCAATATGGCTACCAAAAGGAATTGGTATCCCTGTGAATATTTTTTTTTTATCTCAATTATTTCCTCCAAGACTCGGAACATTTTTAATAATTTTATTCTTTAATTGATCATTTATGTACTTTGAAAAACTTTATCTGCAATTGGGTTCCAACTTTAGAGAGCCTTCAGCCATGGTGTGCATGCAAATGAAGCCCATATTTTTTTAAGAAAAAGTCCATATTTTCCAACGGTAACGTGCTAACATATTTAAAGAAGCCCAGAACCCAAAGTTTAAAAAATAATTAATTTCAAACACCACAGATTTTGCACAAATGAAAGAACATCCTAATCAAAACACCACACATTTTGAAAAAAAGGAAATGTTCCTAAACTACAACTCCTTATCAAAATAACAACAATGCATCAAATATCGTTTTGGATTCGTTGTCTGAAACATGTTTTAGAAATGATTTATCTAGACGTAAAAATGTTAACGGGAAGATTCAGCAATTAATAGCTTCACAGTTCTATTAGTTGGGGAGGGGGAGGGGGGGGTGGGGGCGGTTATAAAATAAAAAAGACTTTTATTTTATTTATTTTTAAATCTTATTGTTTCAAGTGGATATTAATATACATGTTCACCTTCTTTATATCTACCAACATATTTGACACACGTTTAAATTTTAGATTATGGAATATTTATATCATTCATTAACATAAGGACATATTTGACTTTAGTTTTTCTGTTATTGTTAATTATTTCAAAGCAAATCTTTATCAAGATGAGCAGTATATGAACTCATTATAAGTCTTTTCCATATAAACAAAAAACTACTTTACCAACCAAATTCAAAGTCAGTGAAGGAAAGCACCTCCTTTGATTTAAGTAAAAAAAACTGCATAGAACAGAGGTTCTTTGAAAAAAAATAATGCGTGTGTTTTTTGATAGTTTTGATGATATAATCATGTATGTCTATACTTTTTTTCATTCTTTCTCCATTTTTTTCTCTGGCCAAACATCGATTTTAAACTTTCCTTCACTCACCATACGTATAGATATTTTTTCTTACCTGATCCTGTGGCTCCAAGGTTGGCCTGCCATTCGATTTGTGAACTTTTTGTTGATGAGGATTGACATAATACTGAAAATAATAAAAAAAAATATAATTCTAACTAGTACAATTTAAATGCTATGACACCGGCAAGGTTTCGTCTGGAATTGTGTATCAACATAAATGTCAAACTGTTTCAAAGTGACCGAAAAGGTAAGCCAAAAGCCATCTAAGGAAAAGTTATTGACGAATAGTATTCACATGGATATATATATATAAGGGAGATATCTTTATAGCTTTGCACAAGGGAGATATCCTTAAAGCTATGCACAAGGGAGATAATCGTATAGCTATGCACAAGGGAGATAATCGTATAGCTATGCCCAAGGAAATGTCCTTATAGAAATATCCTTACAGCTACGCGCATGGAAAAATCCTTGTGGCTATACAAAAGAAATATTCTTATAGCTATGCGCAAGGAAATATCATTATAGCTACGCGCAAGGAAATATCATTATAGCTATGCGCAAGGAAATATCATTATAGCTATTCACAGAGGAGATATTCTTATAACTATGCAGAAGGAAATATCTTTATAGCTATGGACAAGGTAGGTAATCCTTGTAAAAAGGTTAACTTTACAGGTTTTGTGTCTGACTTAGGCATTTCACAGTGCCCTCTATAGACAAAGATTTCTATACAGAGGTGCCCTTAAACGCATTGTTTTGGCGGTTGTTTTTGTTAAAGGGAATTTAAAAGTTAGAAAAATAAACATAGATATTTTTGCGACGTAAATTCATATAAACAATACACAGAATTGTTTATCTTATCTTACTCATATATATGACGATTTTCCTTAAACATTAATTAATATTCCGGAATAAATAAGACATAAAGATAATTATTTGATATAAAATATTCATCATTAATATCCGTTTTATTGTTTTTCAATAAATATGACAACAGACATGAGTAATCGAAAATTTTAAAAAAAAATAAGTTTATGAGCTTTTGAGGTAAAACAGATTAGGCATGTGGGAGTAATATATTTGGACCAAAATATAAACGAATTCAAAACTATTTCTAAAAAATTGTTGCTTTAAAGTCAATTTAAGGATGCTCGCTGGTCATGTTTTGGTCTTTTTTGTCAGATTTTCGGAATCCTCGGGTTTTATCAATTTCTTAAACATGAAATGTTTTGCTCATGAACCCCCACTTTTTCTTTTATAATTCAATCATGTATACCATAAAATGGTATTTGACAAAATTTTATGAAATCCTTTTTATTTTTTCATACATTTTTGAGAGACTGAAGTTGTCAATGAAAAATCCAGAGAAAAGCCATTTCCTGCAAATTTTCAAGGCCTTACAGCTCTAAAATGAGCACATGAACCTATATTTTTTTTTTCTTGCTTATTTGTTTACTATTCATATGTTCTCTCAAACTAAAACACCTATTTCAAATCCTATTTATTTCCTATTAGACCAGCGACCATCCTTAAATTCCACCATCGTTATTCAGGATATATCTTATCGCGATGATACATGTATATGAATATTTTTTTTATATTGAATATCAGTTTAGTATTTCGATGTTATTTTATTGTTCTATTATTAATTTTTTTAAATGTTTTTGTTTGTTTCCTTTTTTTTCAGTACTAGAAGCTTGTTTCTTGAAGAAAATTTCATTTTACTCGATTATTGAAAAACAGTAATAATTTTGAGAAAGTCACCTTCATGCAACTTGTAACATATATCATGTATGTTATATTAATAAACCTGATTTCAATGACATCTCTTATCATAACTATTTAATTTGAAGTTTCTATCATCTTGCTAATGAGTACAGGGTAATTTGAAGTTTCTATCATCTTGCTAATGAGTTCAGGGTAAATTTGAAGTTTCTATCATCTTGCTAATGAGTTCAGGGTAAATTTGAAGTTTCTATCATCTTGCTAATGAGTATAAGGTGAACTGGATTCAGTTGAACTCTCAATCGTAGAACTGAACTATTGTTATAAATGTTTTCACACGCTCTTAATATCTTAATACAAAATAAGTATATATCAAATTAATGTTTACCTTATATTTGTAGTTATAATATTTTAATCACTTAGTTTAAAATTTTAAATATGGAAAATATTTAATGTCGATTTAGTACCTACAATTTCAGCATTCTCGAATAAATTTCTGAATAATTGTACTTATTTGAATGCAGTTGAAAAATTACTCAGCGCGTTATCAACCATATCTTACGAATTATTACATGATATGATAATTAATAATGTCATGTGTTTTAACATACTATTTACAAATATAGGCCAAATCACAAAAACCCTTACAAGAAATGACATCTACGATATAAAAAATCACCTTCGTTTCACAGAGAAATGGTATTTGCTATCTATCATCAGTCTATAAATTATATGTATGTGTTCTGAATAAAGGTGCAGTATATGATTTACAGTTAATACAAAATTTTATATATGATGAAAAACGTGAACTGGTTTCAAAATCTTGGAAATATTATATAATTATTGCCCGTTAAGGAGGTTAATATCCAAAATTGTCAATCTGATTATGGGTTATTATTCCGAATTGGTTGACAATTTTGGATATTCACCGAATATGGAATGTTATTGCATTATTATACCGAACTAACATGGAACAATCACTATGATAGCCCAGAAGAGTTATCCCCGGTGAATAATAATATTATTCACCGCTTATTGTTTTTCAAGAGTGTTATTCCCCGGTAAATAATAAATAGTATTATTCACCGCTTATTGTTTTTCAAGCTAGGTGATTCACAGAAGCTCAGAGTTTTTGAATAAAAATGTCAAAATTGTTCCATATCACGTAATTAGTTATGAACCAATCATTTCATTGATGTATGTGTGAGGTATAATAATAAGTTTTAATGTCACTCCTCATTAGTACAATGTACATATGTACTTTCTTTCTCTCTGACACTTAGATTTGTGTGTACTAAGTACAGTTGGTAATTTGGATATTCTGTTTAAATAAAATTCTTTGATACCGATTTTTATGCACAAGGTGTGCACATTTCGTCGATTTACGACTCATCAGTTGTGCTGAAGACCTAAAATGTTGGAAACCGAAATAACAATTTAAAACGTTGAAGAGGAAATTCAAAAATGTAAATTCACCAAAAGGGGTAAAGCCAAAACCATAGTAGGACAGAGCTACGCACGAGAGAGATACTCCTTAGTTTTCACAAATTTTAAAATTTTGTAACAGTAAATTTATAGTATCAATTTCGGGTTAGTATCGAAATACTAACAACTGAAAGCATGTTTTCAACTCCTTTAGTCAAAATCGGACTTTATATAGATTTTTTCTTCCCGTTTGGACTACAATGGTCTTCTATTGTTTACAATGATTTTTTATATTATTTTTATCTTTTTGTTTTCATCTTTAACATACCTATGCGATTATAGTATTTGAGGACTGTTTTTAATTTTGGAATATGTTATTCTGATGTTTATGTTTAACCTTAAGCTAACCAGAGTGCATAGTAGGTTATGCAAGTATAAACTGTTCCAAAACTATTCTTATAATTATAATGATCCAAAATTGCAGGTAGAATCAATTGAATAATTTATTTAACTCAGGAATATTTAAATCGTGGAACTCGGAATAATTCGTTCGTGACGTCACAGTACCCAAAGTAGATTATATAATAAGTTCTAACTACATGAGTACATTTTTTTAAATGATTTTTTCTAATTGATTTTTTTTATCTAAAAGTAAATTTTGCGAAAAATTTAACTTTTTCCTATTTGGTTTTCTTCATTATGTTTTTATCGCTTGAAAATGTAAGAAATATTGTTTGTTTATGTATTTATCATATCAACAATTTAGAAAAATGACATTGCATCATAGATATTATTGGAGAATTTTAATTTTTAAAATCAAAGTGAAAAGCTTTATTGTAAATCGATGTAAAACAAACAAAAGAACACATGTTTTGTTGAGCTTTTAAAATAAACAATATCGAAAAACTGTGTATGTTTTAACCACAAAATTAATTTGAAAAAAAAAACAACATAAGCTTTGTTGAACTTTTAAAATCAAACACTATAAAAAAAAACGTGCATGTTTTAAGTAACCACAACATTAATTTGATAAAGAAAGAATATATCTGCTACGTCATGTATTTAACTAATCTCTATCATGTCTATATGAAATAATGTTGTATTTGAATAACCCAAGGCAATGTTGTACACTGTCACAGTTCGATTACACTTTGTCAATGTTAAACATAATTAATTGCAAGATACGTCCAAAGACGCAAGTCCATTCTTTACGGTTATATAACAACACAATAAATAACGGTCCGATATGTGTAAATGGTTGTCGCAATCGGTCACGCTGTGTTATAAATAACAGACATACATAATTATCATTTACTATTTTTGACATGGAGTAGAAATATTTTGATGACAGAAACGTTGTTTTAAATGATATTTACACCAAAAAAAAATCAAACAATTCAAGCATAGCTCCGCAAGAACGTTTTGACTTAATGGATAAGTTATTATGTACGTGGAAGTTAATGCATTTCTATACCACGTGTTTCACAATTCAAACAAATTAGAAAAAATGAAAGGTGGATGTGTAGTTCTCATACAGACATGACAGATGTATATATAGCTATTTATTATAGAATTATAAAGGGAATTGATTGATTGATTGATTGATTATTTGATTGGTGTTTAACACCCTTTCGACCATATCACGACGAGAAATATTGTTCGGTTATATATTATTAAACAAAGGAAAGTTTTTACAAATAAAATGTAGGATAAAAAAAGATAAAATGAAAAATACATTAATAGATAAATGAAAATAAAAAAAGTTACCTCAGCGTACTATACCGTAAATTTAACAGGGGTTTGCTGTTCATCTTTAACAACTTGATATAATTAGAAAATGTATGCACACTGTGAATGGGTCTACATTATATGGGGGAAAATATGAATTGGTATTGTTTTCATGTGTGTCATTCATGTAAATATAGATAGCTGGAGAGTGGAAAAAATAAAATAAGATTTGAATTCAATACTAATAAAACTAATAATTATATCAATAAAGGAGAAAAAAATTGCTAATCCGCTTGTGATCTGTTATTCTCGATCGTTGATTGGTCGTTGGAATTCCCATTCGATTTTCTCGATGCATTTCGAAGATTCCACAGCAATGCTTAAAAAGGTATCGCCAACGTCTGCAATATCTTGCATTATAAAAATAACTCTTAACTAAAAAACACAGCAAGGACAAAAAGTCTAGGTTGATCAACGGGATAATCATCAGGTGATCTAAATAAAAATCGGGTTCTAAATGTGACGTATAGATATATTGCGTCATATGAAAAAAGTATCAATGCAGGGTTCGTTGCAAATTATGTATTATTAGTAATATTAAGGCTAATTTAAAAACAAATGAAAGAATTATAAAACAGAATCTTACATCGCCAGCAGTTTATTATCATGGTTCTACAGTTTAGAAAGTTAAACGTTTAAATGTCTCGTCAAAGGATGGATGGATGGATGAATTATTGTTTAACGTCCAGTGGCAGCCAGGTGCATATCAGGACGAGAACACGTTGATATGATAATGAATATGATCCCTGCTTTGTACTAGACCGACACGCTAAGTCGGATTTTTAATGTGCTAGCTCACGAGGTAACTGTCCGCAGGAAGACATATCACCACCTCACTCGGACACATTATACTGACTCCGAGCCGACCAGTCTTTGCTCTTACTCCTAGATGCCGCGTGCTTGGCGGAGAAGCAGCAAATACCAATTTTAATGTCTTTGGTTTGACCCGGCCGGGGATCGAACCCGCGACCTTCCGCACTCGGGGCGAGCACGCTACCACGAGACCACCGAGGCGGTCTCTCGTCAAAGGATGAAATTTCAAGGTTCAACTATCTCGACTGCAGAAATACGATAATCAACTGATCTATCAAATATTTCTTGTTTAACTTTGATATCTAAGTTGAAGGAGTCTATTGATTTACACCTTTGCCCCATATGCCCATCAGATATCATTATTTCTTTTTTAAATTTGTATTGTTATAGTCGTGCAGTCTACCTATGTTACAGTAAGCGTATAGCGATTTTCAGAAACTCATTTCAGGAATCACGATTCTGACTCTGAAATTATAATTTGAAGCAAGCTGGGACTAGTACTGGGTCGCTGGAATAGAGAGTAAAGGATTAACTGTTTTTAAAACTTGTTAATTTGCACGTAATGTTTGGTTTATATAAACTTGGGAGTGGTAACGACCTTTTTGCTTCCAACATACTTGTAATCAAACTTGATTATAAAGCTGGAAATATTTGTATATCAAAGTAACAAATAATTTATGTTTAGTTCCTACTGGTTGCTCTGCACTGCAGCGAACCAGTACTACCTCAAAGCAAGGGAAATAAATTGCCTCAAATTATAATTTTAGAATCAGAATGGTGATAAAGGAAATGAGTTTCTGAAAGGGGCTATATTGATAGATAATTGTCAGAGAATATAGAAGTAATTATCCCGAATCACGTATATCCTTTATTGTAATACTTCATAAGAATATAATTATGTCAAAGTTCGGACATGAACACCATCCGTAATACTCTGAGTGTCTGACCTTTGTTACGTGTAAGGTCATACCCCACATTAAAGAGGTAAAGACTGAAATTGATAGCGTCATAAGTGTCCATTGTCAAATTTTACATGTGCGACAATACTCTATTAATGTCATCGAAGTGCCATCCTTGGTTTTAACGGTTAATTTATTATTTTCTGTTTATTACAATCTGTCATACTTCATATTGTCTTATTAAATCTTATTTTCAGTGATAAAGTGATAAAGTCCTTGTTTAAGTCGATATTTATACGCCTCCAAGAATAAACTTGTACAACGTAATTTGATATAACATTTGACCTGCCCACAGATGTCAAATGGGTTTAGGATTTTAATTGTAATTAGTTTTGCAGGTTTTTTTTTTTTTTTTTTGTTATTTTCAATTTTATCACGCCCAAAGTTTCTTGACGCCATCCTGATTTCTAGCGATTCAATAAAACTCTTTTAAAAATGCTTCTGAAATTCTGTCAAATTTAAATGTTATTTCGGTTTCAACAAAATAAAAAGAGAGACAGATATATTACATTTTACTTAAATTGACCAAACTTTTGTTATATCACGTATCTGACAGCAAGGAGACTACATGGGTTTTTTCTCTTGGTCACCAAAATGTTTCAAATATTACATTCCATTGTAAGAATGTTGACATCAAGCGCTTGGTTGAATATATAAAATCATACCACAAAAGGAGAAAAGTTTGAAACGCAAGTTTTTATATTTATTTTTTTTTATCGTCAATAAAATGGGTGAGGTGCGTGACCAAATATTAGGGACAGTCAGAAAACGAGAAACGCACAATATTTTCTTGTAGGCATAACAAATAATATTACCGCACAATTCTAGATATATGTAAAACCGAAATATTTGTCCAACTTATTGTTGAAATATTGTACATATTATATAATTATGGCACTTAACTGAGTGCAATATCATGTTTTATTGACCACTTAACTGCAATATTGCCCACGGCCGACGGTCGCGGGCAATATTATTTTAAGTGGTCCATAAAACATGATATGGCACGATAGTGACGTACTATAATTGTGTTATTACATTTCACTGTAATTCACCTGCTTCTAAAAATAATTCACCGTACAATATCACTTTTACTGTGCAATATCACAATATATGGACTAGTTTGAAACACACTGTTTCTATATAAATCTAAAAGTACGAAATGTAATAAATGAAAATATACTCCCTGAACTACAATAATGTACCTTTGGTGATACATTTTTATCTCCACCTTAATAAAACTTGTCACTGAAGATACAGTGTAGCTAATGACCCCCCCCCCCCCCCCCCCCCCCCTCGATACTCTATATTTACCATGAAACCATCATTTTTACTATATCGTAATGGAAAATCTAAAGAAATACTCACCTAAATGAAACACTGCATCTGTAAAACAAAATATGTGTCCATTATTTTTTTTAAATCATAATCGGACGTCTATATTTCTTTAAATATTAATCTTCCAAACATACTTTAGAAAATTAAAAATAAGAAATTGTATTAATCTTTCTATCAAATGTTTACTTTTTAACTATGATATTAAAGTTTAAGGCCAGTGTTAATTTACACCTTGACCCCATATGTCCAACAGATATCATTTTTTATATAAAAAAAAAATATCGTTTTCACGCCAGAATCGTAATACATATTGTGATATTTTACCTTCTTTTCATCTCTTATTGTACAGTTTTGTTAATTACTTTAAAATTATAACCATATGTTTAAAAAATATTTGACTTTTGAGTTGATGAAAATATTTAATATATACTTACTTGTGAAAAATAAAACTACAAACATCTTCATTTTTAAAAGTTCTCTTAATCTATACACTAAGTTAATCTATTATAACAAAATAAATCCTTTGCACTGTTTCCTATTAATTTCTACCACAGTCAAACAACCATCCGTCCATACCAGTTTACTTCATATGAAAGAATACGATCTATCAATCAAATTTTATTGAGTCTCTCATCCAAGGGCAATAATCCTGATTAAGCAGTGATTCAGTCTCTGTTTCACAAAATAAATACAGTTGACCTATTACAGCTACAGAAAAGTGACTATATCGTGATGCCTAATTTAATGACGTATATATGAAGTCAACTAATTATATGAACCAGAAATAACAAAAATATACATTCGAAGAAATTTATTATTTACTAGATTTTTGTGGATATTGTGTTTCATAGTGGCCGTAGGGTGTATCAGCAACACGCTATTGTCGTTAAAATATTTTATGATGTATGGTCATGTCATATTCTGTCATATCTTATTCCCGATACAGATAAATATATAAAAACCGTCAAATTGATCTTTGTTTTATCGCATTGTTCCGCACATAATTTTATCACAGTAAAAACACGTAAAGTAAGGTTCAAAGCAGCTATCCCTGCCGCATTGCGTAACAGCTTCATTAAATAGACAGTCCACGCTTGCTTATATTGATACACATATATCCGGTAATTTGACACTGTTATTTAAATTACATGTATGCACAGTCTCTTTTAATTGACCCAGCTGGTAGACATTTTGTTTGGCATCAAACTGCATTGCTTCTCATGTGTTTGTAATCAGACCGGAAATTGTAAGGACAGATTAGAAGCTGGTAGACATTTTGTTTGGTATATTATACTGCATTGGTTCTCGTGTATTTGTAAACAGACCTCAATTTGTAAGGACAGATTAGAAGCTTGTAGACATTTTAGGTTGGTATCATAGATGTGTATTGCATTTGTTTGCATGTACTTGTAAACAGACCGGAAATTGTAAGGATAGATTAGAAGGCGGCTTGGTGTATCCCGTTTACTGCTGTGCCTATTACGATATCAGACTATATTTTTTGTTGTATTTGTATTTTCACCATGATTCATGATACTAGACTGCAAATCATGGAACAACAAAAATACATTTTAAAAATAAGAAGATGAACTTGATTTAAAAAGACAAAAAAACTTGGGACAGCGAATTAGGCACACACATGCATGGCAAATTGTGACCATAACCCCCCCACCCCCACCCCCCCCCCCCCCCCCCCCAAAAAAAAAAAAAAAAAAAAACAAACAACAAAAACAACAACAAAAAACAAAAACAAAAACAAAAACAAAAACAAAAACACAAAAACAAAAACAATTCAAGTTTTTAGAAATAATGTCCGTTTAATGATCGTAGTTTCTGTTATGACATCCAATCGGATATCACTGAAAAAGAATTTGTTAGGCGGTCAATGTGCTACCTAGTATGTATGAATAAAGATGGCTGTTACTTCATAGTCTAATTAGAAAATTATGTAGAAGCAAGATAAAGGGAGAATTCAATGACCGGCGGATTACTGTTGTGTTGAATTAGAAATATTGCATATATGAGTTTTCTCATTAAACGATGTTAACATATACGTCGTATAAAATAAAAAACAGAAAAAAAAGAAATAAAAAAGCCATACAAAGTTTTTTTCAAATTTGATTTATTCTAGAATGAAATTATGACCGCGATTATTTATTATAATGGTCCTATAAGGGAGGACTGGAACTCGGACAAGCAGGAAATTTTATTGTCATTCTCGAGAAATAAAACAATATAAACATTATATAACGAACACGTTGCATTTTTACCAATTTGCACTCAACACGGTGAATAACGGCCTTACGACAAGAAAACAAGTGATATAAAAACCGCAGAAACTTTACCCGAAAATAACCCTAATTGACACTCTATTATGTTAGGATATAGCTAAGAAATAGAGGTCACTCACACTGTGTATGTACAAAAATTAATTACATCTATTATCTAAAGAATCAAACAAAAAATCACCGTAATTTTAACAAAAAATATTTCAATTAATACATAAGAATTATAAGTACTTTGTATCTCCTAGGCATGTATGTAAATTATTTTCATTAATTATATTTTGTGAACGGATACTTTTTCACATTTCTCACCCAATTATTACTAATGTACTAGGTTGTTTTTTTTTTCTTTTTAAGCTACAAATATGCGTAAATTTTATTTCTCCTTTCCGAATGATATCGTTTGATTGATAGAACGACAAAGATCTTTCTTGGGACACAATATAATGGATTTATAAACGAGAGAGCAATCACGAATCTTTTTTTTAAATCAAAAGTAGTAGGTTTTTTTAATTCTCAAAAACTGCCGATTTGATATCGAAGTGTCTTAACACTTTTCTTTATCAGCTACGCGCTATGCACCGGTGACGGATAATTGGAGCTCAGACACAGAGTTACCTATAGCGAGTCCCCTGGATCTATGTTGGGGGGGGGGGGGAGGTGTCAGTCATAGTACGGAAAGCCTGACCGTCGGCCAACGTTTTTGAAGAATGCCACACTCCCTGCACGCTAAAGACCCCTTCGGTAGTTTTCTGAAAAGAGTAGGCTGAATGCTAAATTATCCTACCCTACTCAACTATCCTTTTACAGTGGCAGTCAAAATTTGTTTCCATCTGTGTTCAGTCCCACCCCTTTTTGAATTGTGTTTGATAAATTGTTAAACTGGTTCTCGTCCTGAAGAGGCATGCAATATTTTCCAGTGGATGTTAAACAAGAAACAACCAATCTTTATCAGCTACATGTGTAGGCTAGTGAATCCAAATCAATTATTAAACTTTTACAACATATTTACCATTATGTAAAATGTTAGTTAAGGATGGTCGCTGGTCTAATAGGAAATAAATAGGATTTGAAATAGGTGTTCTAGTTTGAGAGAACATATGAATAGTAAACAAATAAGCAAGAAAAAAAATAAAGGTTCATGTGCTCATTTTAGAGCTATAAGGGCTTGAAAATTTGCAGGAAATGGGTTTTCTCTGGATTTTTCATTGACAACTTCAGTCTCTCAAAAATGTATGAAAAAATAAAAAGGATTTCATAAATTTTTTTCAAATACCATTTTAAGGTATATATGATTGAATTATAAAAGAAAAAGTGGGGGTTCATGGGCAAAAAATTTAATGTTTAAGAATTGGATAAAACCAGAGGATTCCGAAAATCTGACAAAAAGACCAAAACATGGCCAGCGAGCATCCTTAAATTCAACAGGCATATATAAAGGGGACTGACGGATTGGGTACCGCTAAACTGATTTATCATATACTTATAGAAAATAAAGGTACAATTTTCCCTACGATAAAATTGGAAATTGTACATATTTCTGCCCAAATCTTATTAGAATTGGCTTAGCGGGCTGATATGACTTTGTTATCAACTGTTTCAGGTTTATACATGTATCAACTACTCCCGTTTTATATCACACCCCTAATCCGTAATCGCGTTATAAATCAGTCTTTTCCGTTATCGATTCTAAACTTACTAGCACATAGAAACACGGCAGACGATAGCGAGACGAAACTGTGAATTATATTAATTCGCTCAAAAATGTTAATACAAACAGAAACACATTAAGTGACAAAATACTGTGTATAAATGGATGAGGGACAATGACGAATTGCAGCGCCTTGATGATATTCGGCAATACGGTAATGAAACTGAAATCATTGAAATAAGAATTTTCAGGGAGACCTATAAAACACCAATGTTGAAGTATATGATAAAAATATCATAACGTGTCATTATTCATATCACATCCATTATCTTCCATGTTCAAAATCATCCCTCGAGCCTGGCGGCTCTCCGGCTGATATCTTGACCTAGGACTGATAATAGCCTAACATTTTGTCAGTAGTTTCTAGAGTAGCCCGCCATGAATTTCTGAAATTGTTTTCAACTTCAGATTTTTTTAATTCTCAAAAAAACACAATTTCAAAACTTTATCCATTTCTTTTCATAGACACTGTGGAAATAAAACATGTCCGAAAACCAAGATTTATGGCTTCTATCGCTGTTTAACTTGTGTGACAAATTTTTGTAACTGAAAGCACAATTTTGTTTTTTGAGCGAGATCAGCTTGTGTGTCGTTGCTAACAAGCAGACTGAACGTCTTTTTTGAATTTTGAGAAGTTTAGTTTGTGTAGCTTTTCAAATTTTGAAAATGATATGTTTCATAAATATTTTGTTAAAGTACTGATGGTCAGTATATGATAAGGTCTCAAATACATATGGATAGGGTGGAATTCGAAAATGCTGGCCGCCACCCTGCACCATATTAAAGCCCTAGGTGAGGAAACTCCTGAGTATATCTTGGCAAGTCGCAAAGTAACCCTCAGAGTCATAATAGGAGGGGAGGGGGGTTTGCTCCTTTGACATCGGCCGAAATGAAGCTAGGGTCTACGGATTCTGGAACTGGTTTATTTTAATGCACATTAGGTACACTAATGTTGAAATCAATACTCAAAACTGACAGAACATCTTAAGCAAATATTCTAGAAAGCGAATAAGAATGCAGGGGAGGGCCGGGGGTGTCATTTACAAAACTACATTTAACTGCCATACAATTTTATGTCATCGCTTCTACATAGTGGCGTTGCGGATTTGTTTTGGAGTACATGGAAAATCTAGAATTTAAAAAAAATTACCTTTTGGATTTTATCGCAAAAAATAAGTGCTTGCGACCGAAAAATTTATCTGACTAGATTTCAAGCGAACATATTTACGTGTAGCACAATTTTTTTTAACTAAAATATTGAAAAAAAATGGAGAAAAAGTTTGTACGAATTTTAAATGTTGATATTAACAGATGACCATCCAAAAGCTCTTAAGCAATGACACTTTCCGCAATAAGCTGCCCAACTGAGACACGATAGCATTTCATTGAACACTAACTTCATTTGGCCGGTTTTTAATCAAATCCAAAAAACACATCGGTTGATAGTTGTGCCGCAGGGACAAAAACTTTTAAGACCGTTGGTTTCATTCCGAGTTTCAGAACAATTTTATAAAATTTGACTGGAGGACAGGGGCCAAGTGAAAAAAAAAATACCTCCATGGCCACCATTGGGACATGCGGAAGCTATAAAGAGTATCATGATTGCTTTATCGCAGTAGAAACGAGCGACCATTTGGCTTAAGCAAGATTTCACGTTTTAAATTTTTCGAAATGTGATCATTCATAACCGGATTTTAACTCTTTCGAATCTTCTGATTATGTACTGATAACAGCGAAATTCTCCTTACTCAATGTGGAAATTCCGGAAAAATTACGATTATTAAACATGGTTAAAAGAAATCTGGCAGAAGGTCCGACCACAATTTATAGTGCATTTTTTTATTTAAATAAAACTGGAAAAATTGTGCCTGCGCAAACTTGAAAATGTCTCATGTGCGAAGAATACTTGCTGTCAATATCAAATTAAATAAACTGTTAACAGAGAAGATATGCCTCGCGTATTGGCAGAAATTTCGGCAAAGGATCTGGACAACATTGCAAATTTATCAAAAGTTGCTGGACCATGAACTAGGGGGCAGGACCTCAAAATAGTCGGACAAACTGAGATGTACAGCATTGATCACTCACAAGTACAATGTAATTCCTATAAAAATTATCAGAAAACTTACAACTGTTGTCGTCGTCGTCGCCGCCGCCGAAAAAGCTACACCTATGTATCAGCAGGCGAGACAAAAAAGCCAGTGTTAACTCATATTGACGAATCTAATGAAGCAGAATTCTTGATAGCAGACGAGGACAAATATTTACACTTTTCCATCTGACCAAATCACCACTTATGACAGATCCTTCAAACTTAAAACATCAGCTTTGAACATGCTATAAATTTAAAACCAAGGCAAAAAATAAATTGGAAGAAATACAGTAAATTCATATTAGGGTTTATATTTGTACGCTTTGAAGTAAACTTTTTGATTCTCTCCTAATTTAAACACGTGGAAAAGTGTGCAATTCCTCAGATTTCAATTCCTCAGATTTACTCTTTATCACTCAACATTGTAACCTATATGAACGATGAGAACCATTTTTTTGGGGGGGGGGGGGGGTGGGGTGGGGGGGGGGGATCTAACCAAATACCAGAAAGTGTTCATTGATGTATCAGTCATATACTTCCAATTGATCAGTTCTGTAAAGAATAACTAACTAAAACTTCCCACATTCCACATTTATTAAAATTTTAATTGCTTATATTTGAAGGGACCTTTTCAAAGCACGGCCGTAAGCTGCTTTCAGACTGGGTGCTAGGTCTTCTTCGTTGAGTGGTCGGAATATAAGCTTTGCTTTTGTTCTGTGGGAGGTTCCCATAGTTCCCGTCATTTCAAATTTATCATCTTTAATAGAAATGGTTCTGGAATGATAGTAATATTCCTCTCTGATGAAGTTTAATCCCCAGCCGCTAGATTGGTAATACATTTGGTTGAACCAGTCTCTGTGGCTTTGGTGACCAGATTCAGTAAGTCCAATAGCCAACCAGTTTGAGTAATGATTGAAATTGTACGGACAACTCCACATGACGACTGCTCTTCTACTCGTAGATGAAATACGCCATGAAGCTGTACCATAGGTTCCATAGGCAGTATTTCTGTGTTTATGTGCAATCTGAAACATTAATACAAATAAGTTGTGTTGGATTTCGGTTTTGTGAGTTAGCATTTATTGTTGCGTATATGAACCATTATCTAATACAGGATCAGTGCTTTTACAATTTGCCAAAAATGATTAATAAACTTTACGCCTAATCTTTTTTTTTTCATCCTCGTGGATAACAATGGCATAGGTTTGATTTGGCATTCGAATCCATATTTACAATCTTTTCGGTTTTTAATATTCCACACATTTATCATCAAGAAACGTGCGAAAAAAAGAGCAATGTAAAATTATATATATAAAAAAAAATGTATCACACTGAAAAAGTTCTAAAAAATCTTTTAATTGTTGTATGAAGCTACTCCCACATCTAGGATATTTTGTCACAAAATAGAACAAAATGCATTCTACAGAAAGCTCAAATTTACAGAATCAAAAGAGTTTACGATAGTGCCAAAATTATTCAAGGCAGCAATTTAAAAAAAAAAAAGAATCAACCTGGACCTACTCATCCGCTGCAATATTTATAAAAAGGTCTTGATCGAGAAAGGTAGACCTTGTTGTCGTATGATATTGGAGGGGTACTTCCCCCCCCCTTACACCTATGAACTTACAACTGTTGTCGTCGCCGCCTATCTAACGAGGAGTAAGAAAGTGTGGTTAAGGACGGGATCTCGAGGGTTTGCAAATTTTAAGAAAATATATCTAAAGAGGCGGGACATACCCTGGAGGAACTCCGAAATTTCAATTAATGCATCTTCATGAACAAATATAAATATTTGGTTATAGAGTAGGGCTTTCAACCATTTCAACTTTTCTTGGAAAACTTAAATTTTGTTGTTTTGCAATCACTCTGGTACTCCCTTTTCAAATTTGAAAACTTTTCAACTTCACATGGTGGATTATCCATACAATAGAGATATGGCCCGACAGGTTCAAGGCTCCCAAGACATTAACCAAGAAAACGCAGCAAATACGTGTTTGGAAGACAGGAGACGAAACTACCGGTAAAACAATCGTATTCTATCACGCAACAAGAAAGTTTTAAGATTCAGCTGTCAAACTGGCAAAATAGTGTTCTTTCATTGTTTGCAAAAACCGACCAATCGACCGCCGTACAGTAAAAATTTTAAATACAATCGCTGAAAAAGTAAATAAAGATTTAAAAAGGCACTGGGCCTTTTTTAAACATTTTCAAAAATCTTTGGATTATGTTTGTTTAGTTGTGGTTTAACGCCGTTTTCAGCACATTTGGATATTTCGCGGCGGCCAGTTTTTATTGGTGGAGGAAGCCGGAGTACCCGGAGAGAACCACCGACCTTCGGTAGGAAAATTGGCAATCCTTGTCAATTAAGATCGGAGTCGAACACGCCCCGCCACAGATGAGATTCGAGCTCACAACCCCAGCGTTGACAGGCAAGTGATCATTAGTAGTCATGATGAACTACCTAGACCACTCGGCCACCGAGGCCCCCCTCTTTCAATTATGAAGCGCCTTTGTAAAAACAAACTTACGAAAGCTTCTTTCATTCCGGGTCTTACAGCCGTTGGTGGTGATTTTAGTTGACCTCTATTCAATTTCACCATGGGATATACCAGGGGGTATTTCGTCCAATTTTCGATTTCAATCGTGATGGCTACGGTGGAGTCGCCCGGTCCTGCCAGACTTGCGATCAGACTAGATCCAGAAATCACAGCCGATGACACGGCTGCTGCCGATCCGACAGCCACCCAGTCAATGATACCATCTACACTGTAGATCAGACCTGAAATTATACAAAATCACTTTTGAAAAAAAAAATTAAAATTGTACAAATATTTATGAATTATGCATTTTCTAAATAGCAAATTAATTTTTCCATTTCAACTTTTCCGCAAAAATAAGTTGCAGCCTGCTTTTCAGATGTGAATGTTAAGTCAGGGGCGAGTCTTGTAGTTTTGTGTTACTATGATGTCTATGTTGTCAGGGCCGACTCTGACAGTTCTATGTTACTAGTCAGGCGGCGAGTCTGGCAGTTCTATGTTATAGAAATTTTGCTGAAATTGTATATTAGTCTTGTTTACTAGTAGAGATGTATTATCACAATAGGAAGTTTAAATGTTTAGACAAAACTGTTGAGTCCCAGGAGTTGATAATGGCCCTACTGACCTAGTTTTTACTCAACGGTGTATATAATTTCGTGAAAAAATATGAAAGAGCTACTAAATTTTCTTGGCAAGTACTTTCACCTATCGATCTCTTGACATTTACAGTATTGAATAATCCGTAGAAGTGATATCCAGAAAATTTCAACCCCCGAGGTCGTATGAATTTGGGGTTCTTTTCAGCATGGTAAATTGAAAAATGTATTAAATAATTATACAAAATGTTTTCAGTGTGTGTACTACAGGTATATATTAAGTTTCTCTTCAAATCAACGTTTATATTTTACATAAAAACGGAAAACATGCAAAGAAAATTAGCGAACACTCGAGTAAAATTCCAAAACAGTGATCAGCTGCGTTCATCTTGTACGTTTATTGCTCAAATGTTATTGATTTTTTGCTTTCCAAAGTTTCACAACCCTGAACAATTGGGTTTAAGATTTTCGAAAACAAGGAATCGTGTACTTTTACCTACATAACTGCATATAGATGTTCCGGTCTATCCTTATTTTGTGTTCCTGGTGATCTATGCATGATTTGCATCGAAGAATGAGCTGATTTGATAAATTTAGTAAGACAAGGCTGACCTGAGACTGTATCGCTCAACTGCCTTTGCTTTCTATTAGCCAATTTCAAGATGTAAGCACTTATCCACAAGGCTGTTATATAAACGCAAATTGACAAAGTGACCTAATTGGACATTTGACCTAAGGGATTGAACATTTGCATCTGTCCTTTCATGTGAGATTCCTACCGACGTCGGTTACAATCTGTCGATTACTTCATGAACAAATGAAAAAGTAATTTCCCAATATGGTTTCCATGGAAACTGAGCAGCTGCAACAAATGGATTTCAACCAAAAGCGTATCGTTGTAGAGGGTGTTGTATTATATACTTGGGTTGAATTCCGAATTCCGGAATTTGTACTTAACCGATATCGATTTTGTTTAATATGTGAGGAGTCTCTTTTGTGTCGTCTGAAGAAGTAAAAGGACGTAACTTTATTGTCTGCTTTTCAAATATTGCCAAACATAACCATACCGCTCTACCAGTTCCCTAAGGAGACCCATAATATGGTGGAGAACCCCAAATATACTTTTTAATGTGGAAATTAGTAACATTTTGAACATTTAACGCAATTTTGTAAATTTTATTACCGAGTAAGGCGAGTTTGAAAACCTCGTGGCATGAGCCTCATTTTGATCCTGCAACCAGACGACAATATTTTGCTAATTCCATTTCATATTTGTGTAATATTTGACACTAATTTGTTTTCATGAGTCTGTCGAGAGTAAACAAAAACATTCACAATCTCAATGCAAAATTGCCTTCAATCGGACATTTGAATAAAATTCCCGTTGTCCTGACAGACAGTAAAGGAAGGTACCTGAAAGACCAAGTCCAAAATGTTCACCCGGAAAATAAAGTAGTTTGGTGGTGGAAAAGTGGTGCTGGGGTGGAAGAGCAATTTGCTTGGCTGAGGGAAAATTTACAGCCAGAACTTGCAAACCTACAGACAAACCGTGTAACACTTTATATTTGGCTGGGCACGTGTGACCTCACCAATAAAGTTGAAAATTTCATAGACCTTAAGTCACAGGATTTTTCTGCTGGAAATAGACTTTGTCGTTTTTACAGACAAATTTATGATTACATTTCAGAGTACCCGACCATCCGGTTAATTTTCTTACAAATTCCATATTACTCAATTTACTTTTGGAACTTATCTCACGGTCACACTGACCCAGAACAATTCCGGGAAAAGGACAAAATTCTTGAAAAACACATAGTTGAAGTAAATAAATATATCCGCGGTTTAAATTCAATCTTGCATCCAGAAATAAACTCTATTGACTTCGCTCTGGATTTGGAGAAATCAAACAAACCGCACTATAAACAATACACTACATACTGCAACAATTACAAATTGTACCTTGACGGGATTCATCCCTGTCCTGAGCTTGCTAGACTTTGGGTCGTCAGGATATCACTGAGATTGGAAAAGGACTGTCAATAAATTACTCGTATTTGGGTATGTTTTTGCTTATTTTATTGTGTATTTGAGATTTATCTCATTACACCGCAAGCTAACATTTTTGATAGTGAATTTGTGTATGTAAATATATTATGATTAAACAATGTCAGTAAGTATTTGAGATTTATCTCATTGCTTTCCGTTATTTTCCCTTGAGTTGGATTTTCAGAATTTTCATACTCATTAGTTACGGCTTAATTTTGAGATTTATCTCATTATTATATATACATTTATATAAAAGGACTCAATGATTGAGGGTGACGCAGAATTTGAGGATCCTTTTAATTTTGACAGAGACGATTCCCTTGCATTATTTAAGGACGAATTTTTGCCTGTAAATTACGATTCAGACACTCCATTTCAAGAACTATTACAGTCCATTAGTCCTCGTTTACCCGTAACTGCACCGATTTCTTTAGAATCGGAACACTCTCAAATTCAAAATATCCCAGCATCTGTATTTACATTACAGGATACACATACTATTTCGTCTGAATCGCAATACATTCAGAGTCAAAACAATCCCGTATCTGTATCTTCATTACATAATACTCAGATTCATTCAGCTGAAATTCCATCAGTTAGGTTTCAGGATTCTGACATACAAATCATGGAAAAATTGGGAACATGTAGGAAATTTGGAGGTTATCCCCATGAGAACGCAGGTATATTTTTGAAAGAGTTTCAGTCATATGCTATTCTTCATAAAATAGACCCAGCTGACGATTGTCGTATGCTAGCGGCTTTCCATTTAAATTTAACTGGACCCGCCCTTACTTGGTTCAATTCACTTCATTCAGAATATAAACGTACATGGCAAAATTTCATAGAACAATTTGAAACCCAATACATAGATTTAGATTGGCAGCATCCTACAGTTTTCCTTGAGAGTGAAGTATTTCATAACATGAAACTTTGTAAAGGTAAAGTTTTAGAAGACTTCTATGGTCAAATTGTTGAAAAGGGTCAAATTTTGAAAAAACAAGACCATGAAATACTTTCACAGTTTATAAAGGGGCTACCGGAAAAACTGGCCTTCTTCGTACGGGCTGGCACTCATAAAGATAGTGCAAGCGCTTTAGCTGCTGCAAAAATGGGTGAAGCTTATGGATATAGGAATGATGAAGATACCCTGTTAGTGGCTGCAGCAAAACCGATTCAATTTCCAGAGCCTCAAGAATCTTGGGCAAAAGATTTGCAAAAACAAGTTCAAGAACTTACTCAAGTTGTCTCCACTTTACAACTTCCGTCAAAACCTAAGGTTAACTGGCAACAGCAAAAGCAAAATATTGCTTATCAAACACAACAGCCACGTTCTTCCTATCAAACACAACAGCCACGTTCTTCCTATCAAACACAACAGCCACCTTCTCCCAGACTTTGCTACAAATGTTACGCCCCACGTCATATAAGCAAGTTCTGTAATTGGAACGGCCAAGGACATATTGACTCAAATTTACAGTGTCAGCTTTGTAGTCAGTTTGGCCACCTAGCCGTGCAATGTCGTCAGTATATTAACTTGCCAAATGGCAGTCAAGAAAGTACTCCATCCAATATACAGTGTCAGCTTTGTAGCCAGTTTGGACACCCAGCCTCGCAGTGTTCAATGCATTTTGATTCGGGAAACCGGAAGTGCCCGGGGGACACAGGGCACGCCCCCTCGGGAGAGTAAGAGAAGGTGCCAGGAAAAGAAGCCCTCCGCCTGTCCGAAAATGCAATAATATAAATATATCTATGAAAACTGACTCGGAAGACACTGAAAGTTTAAATTTAACCGATGAAAATAATTATTGTGATTTCTTTAAACGGGATTCAAAATTTCTATATATGCCAGTGAAAGTAAATACTCTAAAAATAGCTGCTTTAATAGACAGTGGGAGTTCCATAAACATTATTTCAAATCAATTCTACATATCAATACCGGACAACTGTAAATCAAGTATTTATCCAGTTAATGAGAAAATAATTTTAGCAAATAATCAGTCTGTTTGTGTAATTGGAAAAGCAAATATTAAGATACAAGTACCGCAAGGGAAACATTGGATTAACTCTTACATTTTATTAAATTCTTCACATCCGTTGATATTAGGAACAGACTATTTAACATCAAAGAAAATTGTTTTAGATTATGAAGATTTATCAGTGGGAACAAAATCAATAAACATTAAAAGCCAAAAACAGTTTTCAGTGTCTCCACAAACGGAAATCTTAGTGTGGGGTAAAGCCCCTAATTATCTTTTGTACGGACAGCAGGGCATGTGTACGAACAGTTTATATATTGTTAAAAATGGACTATGGGTAGCAAAAGCGGTCGTCACTGTAAATAAAACTAGAACAATTCCGCTTAGAATATTTAACCCTACAAACGATACAATTGTTATTCCTCGTGGAAAAGTCATTGCAGTGTTTCAGAGTTTTAGCAGCGACTTTCATTTAGTTAATACATGTACCGGAAACTCTGTTCTAAACGTACAATTACAAAGTGACTCTTCTCAGAGCGAAAATTCGTTTGATAGCAAATTCATGTCGTATTTCGATATTCCAAATCATTTGTCTGATTCTCAAAAACAAAAACTTATTTCATGTTTGGAGGAGCACAAAGACTTGTTTGTCACAGACGAAAACCCGCAGCTGGGTTACACGGATCTAGTTCACCATAAGATTTGTCTGAAGCCGGATTATAAAACTAAATATCAGCGGCCTTATAGACTTACGCCGGACAAGAAAAATATTTTGAGAGACCATTTAGAGGAGCTTCTGAGACAAGGGATTATTGCGCCAGTCGAGGAGACGGAGGACATCCCTATTTCCAGTCCAATTGTTTTAGTTTCAAAACGCATTCGGAATAAACCTCAAGAATCATCAAAATCAAACAGCTTAACCCAATTTCGCTTTTGTTGCGACTTTCGCTTTCTCAACAGTCAATGTCAGAATTTTCGGTATTTTTTGCCTGACCTAAATGACCTAACTGAATCTTTTTCCGACAAAAAACCAGCATTTCTAACATCCATTGATCTTAGTTCAGGATTTTTTCAGTTGCCCATCGCATCCGAAAGTCAGCGTTACACAGCATTTAATACATGTTTTGGAACCTTCAAATTTCTCCGTCTCCCCATGGGATTAAGTTCCGCGCCCGCCTCCATGCAGCTTTTAATGGATAAAGTTTTAACTGGCTTAACATTTCGTTCATGTCTGTGTTACTTAGACGACGTTCTAATTACATCAGAAACATTTGAGAAACACATAGCCGATTTGAATGAGGTTTTTGACCGTCTGCAAAATGCAGGCCTGAAACTTGGTCCGAAAAAGTGTCAGCTTGCTCAGAAAAGTTGCATATTTCTTGGGCATCTTATAACAAAAGAGGGATTGCAACCTCCACCGGATCGTGTGAGTGCAATAAAGGAGTATCCAGCACCAACTACTATTAAAGAGCTACGTAGACTCATAGGTCTTTTAAATTGGTTCCGCAAATACATACAAAACTTCAGTGCGGAAATTGAACCACTAGCACGCTTATTGAAAAAGTCAGCCCGATTTCGATGGACTTATGAACAGGAAAGTGCATTTCAAAGGTTAAAAGCCCTTCTTATTGATTCTCCGATACTTGCATTCCCCCGTTACGATATACCATTTTATCTCTCAGTAGATACATCATCCAAAGGAATTGGGTATATGTTATACCAACGTCACCCGTGTGAAAACAATGAAGAAAATATACGGGTAGTGCGTTTTGGATCAAAATCTTTAACAAAATGGCAGCGTTCTTATGGCCCAACCAAATTGGAGCTTCTTGGCATGGTTACTGCAATTTCAGATTGTTCCATGTATTTACGCGGTAACCCGTTTATAGTCGAATGTGACCATCAGGCTTTAAAGCCATTGTTACAAAAGCAGCTAAAAGGGGCTATATACGAAAGATGGATAGCCATCCTTCAACAATTTAATTTTGAGGTCCGCTATAAGCCTGCTAGAGAGATGCAAGTACCGGATGCACTTTCACGAATTCCGAACGAGTCAAATCATGCCGGTTCGGAAAGCCCTGATATAATTGATCCATATTTTCCGTACTATCCTGAAGACGTCGGCAACATAATTACACCGGAAGGAAAAACATTTTCTAGTTTGTTGAAATCGGATTCAAGCGAAAATGAATTGCAAATAAATAATGCTTCTGTATTGACATTACCGAGACCAGCTAATCGAACACCACCGAAGGGAAAAAATTTGGATTTAGAATATGACGGTGATACCGAAGAAAATGATTATATAAATTTAAAACGCCACAAGAAACGATATACTATCCGTAGTGGGAAAAACAACACAAAAATTTCACCTTTAAAAGTGCAATATAATATGAATTCACGTGGCAGTGATAAACAGTTGACAGAAATTTCGGAAAAATCAGAATCAAACACAGCTGATGGAAAAAGTCACACCGACAAAGGACTAAGCGATTCAACAGAACAGGACGAAAATATAAAGATCAGTGCGGATTTGAGTGTTACATTAGATCAAAATACCGCTGCGAATTTGGATTCAACGACAGCTATCATTTCTGATACACAAAATCACGACAAGTCTGAAGAAAATTTTATTTCTGAATATGAAAAAACAGTTCAACAACAAATTCAATCTTTTGATATTTTCCGGAATTCCGTATTTTCTCAGGACAATTTGCGGCAGTTACAACAACTGGATCCTCATTTTGGAAATATATATAGTTTTTTGAAAGACAGTGAACTTCCGAAATCACAATTTAGAGCAAGAAAAGTTTTACTTGAAGCCCCGGACTACTCTTTATTTGACAATTTACTCTTTCATACAAGAATTGCTAAATCTAAACGAACAAAACGACTTTGTCAGTACCAACTAGCTCTACCGGAAGTCGCGATTAAATCAGTTATTTCTTTGTATCATGATACCCCATTGGGAGGACATGGTGGCATACAGTCTACGTTAGACTTGATCAGAGAACATTATTATTTTCCTTCGATATCTCAGAAAGTATCAGATTACATAAAATCTTGCCATGCCTGCCAAAGTAGAAAAGTAACCAAAAGAAAAACAAAAGCGCAGATAGTAGCTTTTAAAATTCCATCCGGTCCGTTTCAGGTATGGGAAATTGACTTATTCGGACCAGTTCCCATTTCAGCGTCAGCAAATACCTACATCTGTACTGCTGTGGACTTGTTTACAAAATACTTGTACGCAGAACCAATTCCGAATTCTGACTCAATTACAGTTTCACATGTCATATTTAACTTAATAACAAAATTTGGTGTTTTTGAAACTCTTATATCTGACCATGGATCTGAATTTATTGGAATCTGTACAAAGGAAATCTGTCGCTTATTGGACATCAAACAGCAACTTACTCCAAGTTTCTCTCACCACTGTTTGGGGGCATGCGAACGCACCCACCGAACTTTAGCAGAACGAATAACCCCTTTCATTCAAGAGAAAAAACAGTGGGAAGATGTTCTGCCTTGTGTGGTATTTTCAATCAATAATACAGCTCATTCGTCCACCGGATATTCACCATTTGAGGTCTTATATGGCCAAAGACCAAGTTTTCCGTTGTCAAATCATATACGAGATGCCAATTTACATGAAATACCAAAGGACTATCATTCATATATTCGTGAACATATGCAGAAATTAAAGACAATTCGGGAGCAAGTGCAACAAAATTCACTTGAATCACAGACGAAAATGTTAGATCGGGCCAATCAAAACGAAAATACGCTCACATTGGAGAAAGGTGATTATGTTTATTTAGCCAAGTATCCAACTGGCGAGGGTCGAAAATTCAAATATAGACAAGCGGGACCGTATGTAATACAAAAAATGAACAGTCCACATATGTTTTCACTTTGTGACCCCGTGACAAACAAAGCTTTGAAGGAGCCAGTACATATAAATCGTTTAAAACCAGCGTATATTCGAAAGCCAAATCCATGTGAATTCTTTTTGGACAAAGTAGTTCCGAATAAAACTACCAGTGATGGAACTTCAGACGATCAATTCGCAACTTCAACCTCTGAGGATATGATAAGTTCCTCCGACAATAAGGAACACCAACAATTAAATCCTATTGTTCAAGATGTTGCACCGGTTCAGCGTGAACTGCGGCGTTCGAATAGACAAATTCAAAAACCTGTACGATATAGGGATCAAAGCTTTGTTTCTGCAACAGACGAATCATCAACACAGTCTGAAACGAAACATTTACTAAAAGTTAAAAGAATTCTGGCAAAAACAATTCATGGCGGTAAAACATTTTACCTTGCTCATATTGTTGGTGAACCGGCTCAAAATGCTTTGTGGATACAAGACACAAAAATTGGTCCAAAAACCTTGCAGCGGATACGAACAAGGCCTCCTCCTTTTATTGATAAAATGGACTAGCTGTTTTTGAGAATTATCTCATAACATGCAGAACTTTGTTTTTTTTTTTCAATGGAATTAAGTACGACTGTGTTTACTGTTTTTGAGAATTATCTTAAACGTTTATTCATGTTGATTTTAAGTGATTGGATGAACTGTTTTGAGAATTATCTCATTACAGATATTTTTTTTTATTGTACATAATACTACCAAACAGCCATGAACATGACGAACTGTGACGTTTCTTCCAAGGGATACCAAATTTTGCAGCTTCGCCAGTAGTTTTTGAGAATTATCTCATAACATATTTTTGTACATACTGTGAACTATTATGAATATTAATGGATACTGTAGTTTAACATGTGTGGATAAACAATGTTACCGTAGCCATTATTCGCAGATATAGACAGCGAGAATTGTGTTTCATAAACATTTGTACATAAACATCAATTTTGAAGAAAGACCATCGTATTATGTGCTTTTGGATGTTATTTGACACTGACATTTGCTTGTGTGATTTATCTCATGAGTTACATTTTGCTATGATGCTAACTTTATATCGTGTTTTATTGTTTGAAAGTTTTTGATATTTTGACATTAATTAACATTAACTTTTTTTTTTCATGTTGTGAGAATTTATGAATAATTTCAAGTCAAACTTCGTTAACTGACCACCAAGAAACAGTCATGAAATTCCGATATTTTTTAAGGATTATGATTTTATTCAAATGCTCGAGATAAGTTAACAATGCGTAAAAGTTTTTCTTTGAATAAGAAAGAGATTGGGGAAAAAGTGTGTAAACGGAAGGTTATTGGGTACGAGTCTCAAATGGCGCAACTCGTTTGTAGTTAAAATGTCTGTGGTGCGAGAGAGAGAATTTTTCAGAAAATACCCTAGTTTTTGGTTTATGTCCCCGTCTATGCTTTGATTTGTTATTTATGTACTGCATTATGTAATATCTTTGTCAAGTTTTATGTAATTTTGACATCAGTATTTTGTTTTACACAGAGCATAGGGTCTCTACTGACAGTCGTCTCGTTTAATGTTTACCACATTGGATGACATTTCATTAATTGTATGCTGAGAGTTTATAAAGCCATGAATATTTTCGCATAATATTCGAATTTTCGGAAAAGTGAGAAGACTTAGTTACAACGTTGAATGAGAGAGTTGAAATTTGATAGTTTGATAAATATTTGAATATATATGCACATGTATTTGTTTTGTAAATATTTGTAATCGGAATTCAACTTTTTGCAGAAAAATTTTCATTTTTCTTTATTGCGGGGGGATATTATATACTTGGGTTGAATTCCGAATTCCGGAATTTGTACTTAACCGATATCGATTTTGTTTAATATGTGAGGAGTCTCTTTTGTGTCGTCTGAAGAAGTAAAAGGACGTAACTTTATTGTCTGCTTTTCAAATATTGCCAAACATAACCATACCGCTCTACCAGTTCCCTAAGGAGACCCATAATAGTTGATGTCATCAATCCTGCAAAGTGTCGGACATTTCATAATTTAGTTTCAGAAGATTTTTGAAAATTGGCCAATCAAAATAATAGATGGCCTCTGGTGGCCAGGTTCATCCAACCGCATCCTAAGTTGACATTTGTAGGTCCTTGCTTACTTTGTTATAATCTGCCAAGTAGTTTCAGAAGATCAAAATGACGGACGATGATGAATGACGGACGGTGGACGATGGACGATGGACACCGACTGACGCAATGGGATGACATAAGCTCACATGGCCTATAGGCCAGGTGAGCTTAAAATCAGACCAGTAAAGGGACGAGATCAAAAGTTCAATGTCGGATAAAAAACTTAATTCAAATAGTTTGGGGATGGGGGGTAAAAATCACTGGAAGTTTTGTTATCCGACATCGATTTTTGTATACGCCTATATTGGTCAATCAATTTGTTCCAAATTAAGTTAAGAGGGGGGTGGGGGGGGTCAGTGAAAAAACTGAATTAAGTTTTTTATCCGACATTGAACTTTTGATCTCGTCCCTATTTTTTGGTAAAAAACTAAGTTAATTGTTTAATGAACTGAATGCCACACAAAAGAACCACTCAAACTGGACATTTAGAATCCAAGAAATCGAAAACAGTTTACCAACTGAAAAGGGCATTGTGAAGAAACCTGGGTTCAGTAGGCTATTAAACGTAAAACGAATCTTGGTTATAGTATGGAGAGACGGATGCGCGGAAATATTTGTTCATGGAACTTACCTATAAAGAGAAGGATCCAGAAGAGTTTCATGGCTTTTGTCTTTTTCGCAGGTTGATGCAAGTAACTGAAAAACAGAACAAACTTGGGTCACTAGTTACTTAATACCACAGATACTTGTAGAAAAGAATTGGAACATACTAGAGCTGGACCCGTGTGTTACACTTATATACACTGAGGCTTAGCATTTGACCATACAAAGCACAGGTGTTTATATTGAACAAATAAAAATGTTTTGCTCGATTTCATTGGCCGTATACATGGAACAACATTAATGGTGGAACACATTTGTAGAACACAGCAATAATGATATTCATTTGTTTAATCAATGAACTCGACAACTAAAGAATTTAAGGATGGTCACTTGTTAGATTTTTGAATTTGTCAGATTATGCGAAACTCCTCAGGGTTTATAGTATGGAATATTGTTTTTACCAGAAACACCCTATTTTCTTTTTATTTATTACACATCACATATGCTAAAAGATCTATGTACATAAAGAGTGGACACACTAAATGTCTCGCACATGGACACAAGTCTGAAAATTCATGCATGTCATTCAAGCCTTCAACTGTGTCCAAGGTCAGCTGACAGGTCGCAGACTTGTACGTACCCATCAAAAACTACATATAGACCAAACCTGGTGGATCTACATACATTTATAACATTTGTTGAGAAATGGGCTAATTTGTAACAATGGGATGAGAGTCACTCAAGCCTACAATTGTGGTCAAGGTTAGGCGTCAGTATGACACCTACTTGCCAGAATGTTTCTAGAGACCATATACAGTGGATATAGGTATAATAGCTACAGAGAAATGGACTTCATTAAAAATGTGACTAGTGTAAATTTCAAGGACTATATATCAAATATGGTTGGTCTATATATTGCACCTTCTGAGAAATGGACATTATCTCAAAACGTTTAACAAGTCACTCAAGCATGAAATAGAGGTCAGAAGTAGGGGGTCGTATGTTAAACTGGTATATACCCACTAAAAAAACTTTATAAAACAAAATACTGTGGGTTTAGTTAGTACAGTTGCTGAGAAATAGACTAAATCATGAAAATGTATATTTAAGTAACTCAAGTATGAAATTCAGGCCAAGTCCAGCTGCCAAGTGTTAGTTCTTAGTGGATACATGCCAGTCTCCTTCAGATCAAATATGGTAGGTCTAGATATTACAGTGACAAATGGGCTTAAATCTGGAAAATGGTAAAAGTCATTCAAGCATGAAATTAGGTCAAGGTCTAGAGAAAAGTGTCAGACTGGCATGTTCCCGCTAAGAACTATCAATAGACCAAATATACACAGTGGGTCTAGGTATTAAAGTTTGAGAAATTGACCTAATCACCTAATCATGAAATTGTAACACGTCACTCAAGCATGAAATTGAGGTCAAGGTCCACAGACAGGTGTCAGACGTATGTTCCTAATAAGAACTATATCACCAGATAATGGTAGGCCTAGGTCTAACAGTTGCTAAGATGTGGATAACGAAAACGTGACAAAATCACTCAAGCATGCAATTAAGGTCAAGCTCAAAAGACAGTTGTCAAACTGGCATGTACCCACTAAGAACTACCTATAGACCAAATATGGTTGGCCTTTGTATTACAGTTGCTGAGAAATGGAGTTAACCACGAAACTTGGACGCATATTTAACATTATGTGTATGAAGTCAGTGAACCATGAAAACCAGGTCAGGGTCAAAAGACAAGTATACTCTGGCAAACTTTATACGATAAGGTATCTGTGGACCAAAAGTCTCAGGTTTTGTGTGCAAAGTTATTAAAAGTTTTTTTAAAAAATTATGCCACCGTCGTCGTCATCGCCGCCGGAAAGTAATACACATGTACCTTTAACATTTCCTATTCTATATCTCGCCTTCGTGACTTTGTCGCAAGCGAGACAAACATCAGGTTGCATATATACATGCAAGAGGTTATTCTTACATGTGTATATTCTGTTTTACGGTCCTGCTGGTGTTTAGTTTTATAGCTGCGAGTCAACATGTATTCTAATGTCACAAGCTGACTGTGTTTATTATCAGAGTTTTTCCTGGTAAATTCTCTTTTGGTTGTCGAACCAAATTTATGAAAACAAAAATGCTAGTTCCTGTTCAAAGTCGTCAGGAATGACTTTTTTGTTAGGGAAGCAACATTCCGATTTCCTCTGAGGATGTTTTCGGATGGAATATTCATTTTCACCTTTTACTAAGCCTTATTCATTTTCAAAAATCTGTCACTAAGGATACTTTTTATGCACGAGTACCCAGGTCAAGGTCCGAAGCATTATCCGAGGACCTTAACCGGGTACGCGGCTTAAAAAGTATTCACTTTCATTTTATTAAGGACGCTTCTGTTCTCATTGTACTGTGACTTGTACGACAATCCACACAATTCAGAACTCCATGCCAAATATGTGCACACTGGGTAGAAGAAGGTGAAAGTGAATTTTTGGAAAAGTATTGTTCATTTAAAATTATATTACAAAAGGAATACTTTAAAATGCATTAAATTTTAAAAACATTTTTGGTCAACTCATCAAAATAACGGTTGTTTTTCGAAATCCAGTGGAAAGTTGTAATATTTAAAGCTAAACGGAGAAGAAAAGATCCCACGAACGGGGAATAGAATTACTGAATGGCATATAAACAAAATAATGGTTTCTCTGGTTACTATGCATTAATGTGATTGTGTACAGGCTTACAAAAGGTTATAACGCAGTATACAGTGCTGTAAAACAATCGAGTTTACACACATGACTCAAAATAAACAACGTAACATATTAATTTGAAATTAAAAAAAGGATTTAAAGTATTTAGTATTGTTCTTATGTAAATAAAAAAAAAATGATCTTCTTTGGCTCATTTTTTACAGTTTGTACTTAGCATAATATTGGGATTTCAAAACTTCTCCATGACCAAGGCCGATTTTTTCGTGAAACTCCTTGCACATTTGCACTATAATATGAACCGTTATTCCATTATGTTGGCAATAAAACGAAATTTTTACAGAATAAAAATCAACTGTCAGACTTTAAATAATTTGCACAATTTAGCAGGCATTAATTCGTTATTCAACGTTTAAAACTTGTAGCCAAACTAAAAAAAAAGTTTTAGAAAGAGTGATATGATCTTAGTTACAGACGCTTATTGGGTTTAATTTTAGCAGTTACAACAGTTCACAACTTATTGCAGGGTTCTTTGTGCTGAGCTTTTAGAAGTTACAGTTCACAAAAAGTGTCCCTGTAACTAGGGTTAGAGTACACTTTTTCGATGGCTTTGATGGGGGCATTGTCGTACAATACTTTATTTGGGCCAATGGCTTAGACACAGACATAAAATATTTTTAACTGGTAGTTGAAAATAAAACATCATATTCATACATTTTTGAAGAAGAAATCAAATCTCGGCACTTAAATGCACGTGAATATATTTGACCTATTGTTTTCATGACAATAGCCTTTGTTGGGGTGATCTGGTAGACGTGATCCGACTCAGATCACTCCTGCTAGAACAAAGGAGCTGGGATGTAAGTTTATTTCAGGTCGAATGGTTGAATCGACCAATGAAAATGACCGTTCCATTTCTTATTCATCGCAAACACTTTGTCAAATTATGTCGCACATGCTTTCGCTAACCCCGAGCGCATAAGCATTTGTACCTGTAACTGATCGATTTAACTGAAGGAGAATCAAGTGCTACCAATTTACTCTCCTCCGTTATATTAAAATAGAGAATGGAAACGGGGAATGTGTCAAAAAGACAACCCGATAAAAAGAGCAGAAAACAGCTCAAGGCTACCAATTGGTCTTCAATGCAGCGAGAAAACCCCGCACCCGGAGGCGGGCTTTAGCTGGTCCCTAAACAATGCATACTAGTTCAGCGAAATGGACGGCACAATAAACTCCGAAAACATACAAATGTATTCTAAATAGATCGAAGACTTCATTTCAGCAATACAATGTTGGCGGTAGGGAACTCCCTTTGAACACATTCAACTCACAATTTTGTTGATGAATCGGGGCAAAGTCAACCTTTGAAGAAAGGTCAGATAAAAAGGAGAAATGTTTTGTTAAAAAGTTTTGTTTAAAATCGTTGTGTCGACTATTTCATTCCCAAAAATCGAATTTTATATGCATATCTGTACCCGAAAGGGCCTTTTGAAACGCCCACTTAATTGGTTGTGGTAAAATTGAAAAAAAATGCTGAGTAATTTCAAAAATTGAGAATGTGATTCAATGACAATTCCGGTTTGAGGCGTGTGTTTTGACCCATTTTAGATACATACAACTGTTGAAAAATGTGTTTCGAAATAATGATTATGAAAGGGATTGAAAATGCCTTCAGAGAACGGATTTTCCAGCCATACTATAGTATTTAATTAACTAGAATTAGAAAACTTAAGGAAATAATATTACAGCGACTGACATCTGTTATTCTTAAAATAAAACAGAATGAGAATATTTAACATTATCGATTGTTATCTATAAGATAGATAAGCGGGTGTGCTTGATTGGTCAATAAAGTATCTTATTCTCATGCATATAACCTAATATGCATTTTATTTTGTAGAACATACAAAATCGAGTCCAAAATATAAAAGTAGATTGTTACAGGGTAGCCCACCGGAAATAGTGATTTTTAATATTGAAATATTATTTGCAAAATACACCCCTAAGGGTTGAACAAGGTACAGAAAACAGCAAACACGTGTATTAAGGTATCCGGACCATAAATGACCACGTGATTATTCAAAAGTTCCCGGATGTTCCATACAACGCAATTGAAATGACCTCGGTAATTACCGGCAAACTTCGGAAATGCCAATATAACTAATTTATTTTTACAGACTCTGCATATAAACAAAATGTGTTACTTAAATTTATATACAAAATTCCTGCTTTAAATTTTTTGGTTCAGCCATTCACGGTCAAAAAGAGATACAATTTTCGATCATGATCTATTATGGTCCGGATACCTTAAGACAAGTTGAAAATACTGAAATTATCTTGTCCAAGATTTGATATAAACCTTGGCACGAGATTCTTTTTCCATTTGAAAACTGTGGGATACATTACAAAAAGTCATTTCCTACTGTTCCAAGGGGAATAACCACATACAAAAAACGAATCTGTTCTTGATCAACCTAAATACATGTACCAGAAAGCTACGGAATCGACATTACTCCCCCTTCGTATGTAGTTTGTGCATTTACCTTAGTCAAAAATGTCAAACCTCCATGCCCATCTACAAACAGTATTTAAATCATTTAAAAAACTAAATATCACTAAAACCCAATGAAAAATGCAAAAATTTAGTTCACAGGCATACAAACTTAAAAAAATGAATTTTATAATTCAGAAAGATGTAAACTTATGTTTCTTCCCCACTATTTCATTCAACACACATTAACATGTAAAATGGATTTGAAAACTCAAATTTCCATCCAATAATTGACTAAATATCTATTATTTATAAGTAGAGCACATATTACCCGAAGCCATTTCCGGTGCAGCTCACACAAGTAATAAAAAATATAAAGGCATGACATTTTCTACATCAAAATATTCTTTGTACACCTTGTAAAACCCTGTTTTTTTTTTCATTGTCTAGAACTTTTCTAGGGTTCAAGCTTAACCATCACAGGAAAGCAAAAACACGAAGAAAAATTAAAATATTCTAATAAATAACGTGTGCATACCAAATCTTAGTTATAAATTTTACCCATCGCCAGGCGGAGCTGTTTTTCCTGAATGTATTTGAAAACTAGGTTAAGAAATATTTATCACCTATCTATAGACTACTTTGGTACCAGATATAATGTTTGCAATCGATGTTTTCACCCAGCGTTAAGTAGAAATGATACATTAAATAAGCAAAGGGTTTCAGTCTCTGGCAACACAAATCAATGGGGACTTTTCATACTTTAATAAAATTCATAAACAAATTACAAAAAAAATAACTCCTTACCTCCTATCGATCTGTCCACGTCTGGCAATGGAAAGCGAACGTAAACTATTTTTATAGTTGGTAAATCGCACAGCACGTGAAAAGCCGATTTCACACACCTGATTGAGCTGTTTATTTTTGTTGAAGCTTTAATATGCAAATTAGTTATTATTTATGTAATTGTTAAAACATGTATTCAATTTGTTGTTGGCATCCTAAGAAATCGATTTAAAAATAATTTATATGCAATGATGATGTTGATAATTGTTTAAAGATTAAACAATAAATTTATTTTAGTGAAGAACATAGTCATATAATATACATTCTTTTCCATTTTTTTTAACGTTTTCTTGCAAATATTTCATAAATATTTTTGGAATGTTCGGGTGGCACATTGGTAGTAAAAACATTAAAAAAGAAAATGGGAGAAAAAGTAAAATAAAAAGTAAAATAAAGAAAGAAAAAAAAAACTAACGGGTAAGACAAATATTGCTCTTATACAGCTAGGGAAGAACGTTTCTTTTCTTTTTCTTCTTTCCTTTTTGCTTTTTGATTTTTTGTTTTTTGTTTTTTTATTTTTTTGTTTTTGTTTTTTGTTTTGTTTTGTTTTGTTTTGTTTTGTTTTTTTGGTGGGGGGGGGGGGGGGGGGGCTTCAAGGATTATAAAAAGTGAAAGTCTTCAAAGATTAAGTGGAATAACCGACCTTGCGAGTGCAATATACCTATTATTTGATGGTGACAATATTCATCAATATTTATGCAATAAGTAAACCCCTTTATTGTATAACAGAATTTTTTATTTTCATTAAGTTTATTTTCTACACCAATGATGTCAGTTTTTAAACTAAATTAAAGCAATATTGCCGCTATATGTTGGCTACCCTCTACATGGTATATTACGTTGCTATAAATAAATATGATATATCTTATTTATACTTATAAATCCAAAACGGGAAAGAAATTTTCTTGATGTTTTTTTTTTTTTATTTTATTTTCATTACTCTTAGCAAGAATTTTTAGAAAAGAAAATTAAACCGCTAAAACGTATTTTTAAAACGTTAATCTGTTTGTTTTTTTTTTTTTTTTTCTTTGTTTTTTTTCTTTTTTGTTTTGTTTTTCTTTTATTTTGGGATTTTTGTTTCTCTTTTCCCTCGTCTACTCGTTTAATCGTCATCTACGAAACCACTTGACTATATTGGACCAAATTGATTAAAAACTATCCCCTATGGTATATTTATTTATACCTTATGTTTATTTTTTTCTGAATAAAGAAAACAAATCTCATAACTCTAGGTTTCTTTACAAAACAAAAATATTGAGAACGAAGGACGTTAGTACTTAACAATCAGATATCACATTGACTTCATTTTCTGTGATGTTCTTTACTGATTCAGGGAGAAACGAGGGAGGGGGTAAGGACGTGATCCAAGATCATGATTTTTTTTTTGCACCATCCATGAGTTTCGGTGTACTTGTGCGCCTAACTCTTTTCCAGGTAATATTCGATTCTGTTCTATTTAACCATATTGTAACATTGTTACACCAGATTTGTGTGTTGTATTAATAATTAAATTCGTTTCTTGTCCCATTCCATAAAAAAAACAATCCTGCTCCTTCATATGAACGAAAATTTATGTTTTGTACAGGTAGCCGTGTTAATATTGTTATATGTATATGATTCAAAAGTCGCAGAAATTGTCCTTCAATGGTCCTCTTTCAGAATTGTGTCAGATGACCCAGAATGTCAAGCAAGATGGCCGCCACAGCCGGACTTAGTTTAACATAGGATCCTATAAGAAAATTTATTTATAAAATGCATAATGAGGTTTTCTAATAGAGAAACTATTTTAGATTTGTTGTGATTACTATTAAGTTTTGATGGGACTTCTGTTCAAATTCGCCAGAATGCTCATTTTTGTGTCATTTTTTTTTCTGATTTTAAACCCAAAATAAGCATTTCATACATGCAATTACAAAGAAACCATTTTTAGCTAATCCTGACCCTAAGGGCCATGTGAGATATAGCCATTACTTGGCGCCTAACGTTGTCCGGTGTCTGGCGTAAACTTTCCTTTGAAGATCTTCTCATCTGAAACCACTGGGCCAATGGTTCTTGGATGCCCCCCTTCCAAAATTATGTCCGGTACCCCCGAAATAGCTGCTGTTACTGAAAATACAGAAAAGGGGGATGGATTTTAAAAATCTTCTGTGGAACTACAGGGCCAGAGGGATCCAAACTTAGCAGAAATTGTTATTAGTTATTATTGGTCCTCTTTCAGAAATGTATCTGATGACCCGAACTGTCAACAAAGTTGACCGCCATTTAACATAGAACTATACGGAAAAATTTATTTTAAAATCTCTGAAACTACAAAGCCAATATGAACCAAACTTGGCAGAAATATTCCTTAAATGGTCCTCTTTCAAATTTATGTCCGATGACCCAGAATGTCAACCACGATAGCCGCCACAGCCGAACTTAGTTTATTATAGGACCCTATTTGAAAATTCATTAAAAATGTTCTTGTTTAAAACCACTAAGACAACTTAAACCAATTTGGTAGAAATGGTCCTTAGGTCGTCCTCTTTCAGAATTGTTTCCGGTGGCCCAGGTGGTCAACAAAGATAGCCGGTACAGCCGAACGTGGTTTAACATACATGTAGGACACTGTGTGGAAATTTATTTAAAAAATCCTGTCTGATACTACAGAACTAATTAAAACCAAACTTTGTCTTGGTAGAAATGGTCCTTAAATGATCCTCTTCAGAAATGTGTCGACAAAGATGGCCACCACAGCCGGACTTAGTTTAACTTAGGATCCCATGGGAAAATTCATTTAAAAAATCTTCTTGTCTGAAAGCACCTGGCAATTGGAACCAGATTTGGCAGCCATGGTTATTAGATTGTCCTCTATCAGAATTGTGTCAATAATACAGACTTTTTTCTTATGTGCTTTTACGGCTGTTGATTGGCAAATTGAATCCAGATGTGCGATATAGGTTCCTGGGAGCCTCTAGTTCTACATATCATCAAGGGTTTTTCCAATATTAGAACCATTGTGATGGTTTATTTTAGATTCGGTGTATCTACTAATAAAAATTTTCAAGAATTCTCATTTTCGAGCCATTTTTTTCTGATTTTAGCACAAGGGTAGGAATTTAGGACAAAATATTATCCAAAAATTATTTTTCTGTAATTCATCAAATTTTGCGAAGAATTTTACTATTGTGAAAGTTTATTTTTAATTTGATGTTATTGCTATTTCAATTTTACGGAAATCCTCAATTTTGTATTATTTTTTTCAGATTGTATCACAAAAATAACATTTATAACATTAAATAACAAAAGAAATTATTTTTTTTATTATCAATCACAAGTTTTTCCAAGGATATTTCAGTTAACATTTCCCAAAAAACCAATTTTTTCAGTAATCTTTTCTGATTATAGCCCAAAAATGGGCATTTAGGACATAAAATTATAAAAAAAATAATTTTCTCAATTCATAATGAGGTTTTTTAATAGACAAACAATTTTATTTTTTGTATTTATTTTATATTTTTTGTGATTACCATTAAAAATTAAAAATTCCCAAAAACCCGCAATTATACATGTATGTCGAATTCTGATTTTTTGCCCCAAAAATATGAACATGTAAGAAAATGGTAAAAAATTCAGAGCATGAAATTAACGATGGAAATAGATAAAAATGTCACAAATTTCTTGTTTTTGAGGTGGGGGAAAAATGGCCCTTAAAGACGCTACTCCTTCTGACTAAATCCCGAAAGTGGTTGTATATAGGGTTATTGAAAATAAATCAAATTCTTACGTGAACTTCGGATGGATTTTGGACGGGCTATACATGTATGTGCTAATGATAAGTAATTGTTTTTTTATATACATATATAATACATGTATATCGAATAGAGTAAATTTAGTTGAAAAGGGTCAAATGCATAACTGCAGATAAGCCGAGATGAATTAAAATCCAAATGATGAAAAGTCTTTAAGAATCGAAACCTACATGTATTTGTAAGCGGAGTGCAGATGGACGTGGATTGTAAAGGTAGACCGTGACTGACAAAAATGTTTGTTTGTGTATCATTTACACTTTTTTAAAAGAAAATTGTATTAATTTTAAATTACATCTATAACACGATTACAACATACCGATTAGTGTAGTTTTCCCCTGTGAAATTTAAGTAGAAAGTGTACTATCAAAGTACAATTTGTTTCGTCGCAAACTTAGATACAAATTTAATTATTGTGGTATTTATGTTATATATTTTTAAGGGGGTACCCAGCACTTTGACTAAAATAGATTCGGTTCGTTTAATTTCATTTTCATAAATTTTGACGAAATATTTATTTGACCTGCTGACATCTATACTACTAAATCTAAAGACCGTTTTTGTTCACCTAATAAACGTATAACCGAAGAAAGCTACAAGTCCAACTTATATAAGGGTATATATACTTGATAGGGTATACTGAAAATTTTAACCTTTTACATCGATTACTGTTTGAAACAATAAGCAACTAGACAAATTAATAAGTTCCAGAACTATCCGATGCGATTTTCTTTTAGTCATGTCATTATATTTCCGGTCTAATGTTGTTAAAGAACAAGTAGTATATATATCATCATTCATAATGAAACAAAGTACTTGCCCCATTATACACTAATCATGCTGTACCGAACTTGAAATAAACTACTCTCGGCCCCGATATTTATAAACTGTTCGTGTACTCCCTGTCATGTAAAAACATTGTTAAGAGGCTAAAGGCGGTTTGGAGAAGATATCATGTTGTCTTATGAATAACAAAACAATTTATATATATTGAACTTCCGATGTGTTCCATAAGAAAGACTTTCAAAATGGCGGTAATGAAATTCCAATTCCGGTCAAGTTTTGGTTCCGTCAGGTTTTATCGTATGAAAAACTATTACTTTAAACAAAAGGAAATACACATTAAGAAATATCTGCAATATACAGACAGAAAAATGAGGTCTACGCCTCTGCAGCCCCCATAGTTGAAGTTCCCCCTTTTGCAGACGATTTGTTCAAGTCCGACTTTGATCGCTCGGTAAATGACTCAGTTACGTGTGGGAACAGCCTAATAACCTCTATTCTATAATACGCAAATCAAATAAATACATCTTTCATTGTTCAGTTTTAGCTCAAAATTATGAATTTAAGGTGGTACCTAACACTACAGGGAGATAACTCTGTAAAATCAGCTAAACGTTTTAATAACGTTGTGTTGGTAATGGAATATTAAGCTTTTCAATGATCAATATTAGTGTTTGTCAAACTGCTATACAATCGGTGTAATTTTTCTGATGAATTGGTTGGTTCAAATGTTTTGAAATTTAAAAATTTTTGTCAATGGGTCAAAGTAAAATTACTTTGTCAAAATTTTATGAAAATTAAACGAGCCAATTTTAGTGAAAGTGTTGGGTACCACCTTAAGTGCACAAAATCATACTTTGTAGAATTAATGTGTTTAAAGATATTTCTTACTTTAACTAACATAACACATGCATAAAGCATATTTCAACTTTAAATTGCAACAAAGAACTATTTGACACTTATTGGCATGCAGGGGTTAAAGCTAACTATACACGTGACTGACAATTTTCCACGGGTTTTTTCCTAGTATATATAAAAAATTCAAGAAATTTGAACCACACAATTTACGGGAATAATTTCATCGGATATATAGCAGTTTGACAAACAATACTTTTGATTATTGAGAAGCTTGATTTCTCTTTACTATGTGATTAAATCGTTCAGCTGTTTTTTAAAGAGTTAACTCCCTTGTGTGTTATGTACCCCCCTTAAAATGCACTAATTTATCTTTTGTTCAATCTTTGTTTTTGTGTGTCTGTTGTTTATATGTTCAGGAGCTATCATATTCCCGGTTTATCTTTAGTCTCTGGATTTATCAATGATTATTATTATGTATGATTATTCGGATATTCTTTACTTTGATTCCTTAACGTGGGGTCAAGTGTGATAATGGCTAAACCGCTTTGAGGAAATAATTGAATAAAGTTCAGAAACTAGGTAGGTGAAAGGGGGTAATACAATTTGAACCACGATCTTTTTCTGTTATTTTACGGTGTGCAAAATGAACATTAAAAGATCAGATAGGGGACAAAAAGTTAAATCTTATATGACGTTATAGGTTAAAAATTAGGAATTTGAATAATATTTTTTATTATTATATACTTAATAATAAATATGACGGTTTTTGCACATGTGTTAGGGTCCTATGTTAAACTAAGTTTGGCTGTGGCAGCCATCTCGGTTGATAGTCCGGGTCATCGGACACATTTCTGAAAGAGAACCATCTAAGGACCATTGCTGGCAAGTCTGGTTCCAATTGGTCAAGTGGTTTCAGACAAAATGTTTCAATGAATTTTCTCATTGGGCCCTATGTTAAACTAGGTTCGGCTGTGGCGGCCATCTTGGTCACCTGTCCGGGTCATCGGACATAATCCTAAAAGACACATTTCTAGGGACCAATACTGCTAATTTTGGTTACAATTGGCCTTGTAGCGTCATAGAAGAAGATTTTTTAAATTCATCCCCCCTTTTTTCTAATTTTAGTGACAGCAGCCATGTCGGTTGGAAGTCGGGGATGCCGGATATAATTTAGGGAGGGCGCCACCCAAGGACCATTCCACCAAAGTTTGGTACTAATTGGTCCAGTGGTTTCAGAGGAGAAGATCTTTAAAGGAAAGTTTACATCGGACGCTGTCTTTAAAAAGCAAAAACTCCTATAAGGGGCCAATCAATGATTTTGGTCATGTTGTTTATTTGTAGATCTTACTTTGTTGAACATTTTGGATATTTACAGTTTGTCCTTATCTATAATAATATTCAAGATAATAACCTAAAACCGCAAAATTTCCTTAAAATTAACAATTTAGGAGCAATAACCCAACAAAGGGTTGACCGATTCGTCTGAAAATTTCATGGCAGGTACATGTATATCTTGACCTGATGAACATTTTTACTCCATGTCAGTTTTGCTCTAAATGCTTTAGTTTTTGAGATATGAGACAAAAACTGCAGTTTACCCTTATGTTCTATTTTTAGCCATGTCAGTCATGTTGGTCGACAGGCGTGATCATCGGAATTATTTTTTAAACTAGATACCCTAATGATGCTTGCGGCCAAGTTTGGTACCATTTGGCCCAGCAGTTTCAGTGGAGAAGATTTTTGTAAAAGTTAACGGACGACGGACCCCAAGTGATGAGAATAGCTCACTTGACGCTTTGGGTCAGGTGAGCTAAAAAACAAAATTTGAGACTCAGTATAATAATCAGACGACAATATTTATATTTCTTTTAAGATTTTTCAAACGGGTTGCGATGAGGACAATGTTGTAACTGCAATTAAACCACTCTTGGTCCATTAACCTGAAAACAAAATATATATAGAATATAATACAATGTATATATGTCATCAGCGCTTGTCATTTAGGTGATAAGTATTTTTATCTAAGTAGGATGCAGATCAATCGTGATTTACAGTATTCTACGGTTATTGATATTTCATACAGAATTATTTCTGGAAAATTCCCAAAAACTTAACACACTAAAATTTCTCGACTTGTGTAATTGGTTTTGACTAAAAACTATTTGTGTCCGGTTTTTTTTTAATTTAGAAATAGATAGAAGTCTGAAAAAATAATGGTGTGATTGATTGATTGTTGTTTGCTTAGGGTACAGTGGCACATATATAATATTCATTTCGTTGGTTGTTTCATGAATATTCATTTCGTTGGTTATTTCATGAATATTCATGTAATTACATGTATCCTGTGATATAATCTCAAAAATAACTTGCATCGACTCTCGCTATAACCTTAAGCAGGGACAATTTATTGACGTCTCGGCAGTTTATCTTCATTTTGTATTGCTTCGGCGATAACTTTTATACCATATTGTTTTATTGTTTTATTTCTAGTTTTTTTTATGCTATTATTGGAATAAAGGTTATAGCGAGTAGCACACCTCCACGTATTACAGTATTTGTTTTTATTATGCCTTAGAATAGAATTGATTTATATTCGGACGAACCAGTTAGGGAGACTGTAATTTATGTTTCTTCAGGACGAGAACCTGGACAGGGGTCGGACCGCACACAATGGGAACCCGATTTTGACTGCCACTGAAAGGTTGGATAGGGTCGGACAATTCAACCTTCTGCAGAAGCCATTAGTCTACTTTTTTTCGACAACTACAGAAGGTTTCTGTAGAGTGCAGGGAGTGTAAAATTTTCTAAACACGCTAGTTGAAACGGTCCGCGGTCAGACTGTCTGTATTTTTACCTGACACACCGACAAAATGACAAGAGGTGCAAAATAAGGATTTCAACATTAATATTGAATTATTTTACATTTAATAGAAAGAAAATCAAGAATTCACGATAAATAATGAGTTACTGGTATAATGAAGTAGTATAAATGTAATTGTCTCCGTTTTTGTTGGAAATAAAATGTTCCCACCTCTGTTGAAGTATATACTGTAAATTCGGAAATTATTGCAATGTTTTTATTATTGCGAAAACTGCACTAATTTAAACTCACATCTAGGAATTTTTTATATGAATGAAGCGGGATTTTTCTCAATATCGCAAAAAAAAAAGCATTTTTGTCTAAAATTACAAAATCGCAACAATAAATTCACGCAATAAATTCACGCAATAATTTCTGAATTTACAGTATTTTAAATCGTAGTAAGACACTACTTTTTTGTTGCACATTTAAATCCGAAAATTGTTGAGAGCCATGAACATTTGTATAACCGGATAAAAATGAAATCTCAGTAATTTTTTTTTGTTAATAAACTGTATAAAAAAATACCGAAACTTACTAGAGTTTACATATATATCTGCTAGTCCTCTGACACCCAATATCATTCCAGCGATAACCCAATTGTGGTGTTATTTCAATACAATTTTCAATCATTTGGTAATTATCTGGTTGATTACGCCCCCAGTTAGTAGGATGAGATACAGGCACATCACTTGGTTCCCATCTAAAATTGCCTTCATCTCCTTCATCGGAACCTCCAATCCAATAAACTATAATAAGCAAATTTCTTTTATAAAATAGAAACAGCGATATTAATTGAAAAATTCATACACCACTTCATAAAAAATTGACTGAATGTAACAATACATAATAGATAGGAACGTTTTGAATTTATATCGATTTAATGATATTATGACCATACTCATTGACATTGGTTTTTATTGCCAGCGTTCGGTACATCTATACTTCTCAAAAATCGGAAAAATAATAAAATAAAAAAAAAACGTCAAGGAATAGTCGAAGATTTATAGATTCCTTGCTTGGAATCGGGTAAAGTTATTTCTTACAGACAAAACACCAAATTAATGACACGGGAGAAACATATACGTTTTCTGTAGCAGAAAATAAACGTGCTATGCCTAAAAATACCAATTCCTTGTGAATCTTCGAACTTCCAAGTTATTTAAGGATTGTTTTCAATTTTGGAACGGGTCCTCGGTGGCCGAGTGGTCTAGGTAGTTCGTCATGACCACTAGCCTGTCAACAATGAGGTTGTGAGTTCGAATCTCACCTGTGGCGGGGTGTGTTCGATTCCGATCTTCATTGACAAGGATTGTCAATTTTCCTACTGAAGGTCGGTGGTTCTCTCTGGGTACTCCGGCTTCCTCCACCAATAAAAACTGGCTGCCGCGAAATAGCCAAATGAGCTGAAAACGGCGTAAAACCCCAATTAAACAAACAAACAAACAATTTTGGAACAGGTTATACGATATAAGAGGTTACGCATCATTAACTGCGTAGAGGTTTATGTTCAACCGTAAACTGATCAACGTAGGTTATACAAGTATACCCTGTTCCAAAATTGAAAACAATCCTGATAATTCAATTTTCAAAAATTCGGATCCAAAATTGCAGGTCGAATGATTTGAATCATTACGTTGGTGACGTCACAGTACCCAAAGTTGATTATACAATATAATGAAACTTGCCCAATCATTAAACAACCAATCAAATTAGATTATATATGTAATGTCCTTTTATGTCTCAGGGCAAAACAGCAAATTTCTGACTTCGCGGAGTGTAAATTCACAGGACGAATATACTGCAATGTTGGACAAACGAAGATAAGGGTTTTACGAAGGAGGGGGAAGCGAACGAAATATAAATAAATAATATATCATAAAAAAATAAAACGAATTTGGCCGGTAAGCTTCATTCTTATCAGTTTTCTTTGACCATATTTATAAAACGTTGGAGGGTTCGACCTCCAAGAAGTGGTTTAACCCTGCCGAATGTTAAGCGCTTGTCCCAAGTCAGGAAAGTATGGTCATGAATGTTTTTGGATCTGTTAACCTTATAGTTTATTTATTGATATTCTGACATTGTACCGCAGGACATAACTACTCATCAGCTACTCTGGGTCCATTCAGGGCTTGCTGCAAGGTGTAGTTTTCCTCTATTGAAGACCATGTTGTGACCTCGGATGTTTGTTTGGCTATATACTTGTTATTTTGTTGCTTTCAATGTGACTTCACCCTATATCTGTTTTCCCTCACATTTATTGCTACGACCACTCTGAATCTTAAATTTCGTTGAAAATAATCATAAAAATAGCCCTGTAAAACCGTCACATCTAAACCACGTAAATCAAAAGGAAGGCAGAAGTGATTGCTTATCTTCGAATGTGACGTCACAGTTGTTTGTCTTTGTAACGATTGTGACATTGAACAAATCAATTTATGGCTATTGCACTAATGATATATTATCTTATTTCAATTACAAAATTATTATCACCATCATTTGTCGAGCTATATCAAGTTATGGTATTGTTTACAGTTTTAGCATAAAATAGTCTTCATGTTATATGTAGACGATATATTCTGAATAAAGAATACTCATAAGGGAATCTTTTGCTGCATGCGAACATTTGTCCTTATTTTTATTTCTTTAGTCTCAATTTCTGTAACATTACAAAGTACATACCGAATACCCTATACCGTATAGTGCTATTTCTGAGGTAATCTATTTCTACTTGAGTAAGAACGTCGGTGAGATAAGCCCCCGTCGAAAGATTATTGCACTCAAACTGTATGTAGGAGATTAAATTTTTATTTTAAATAAATTACTAAAAGGTAATTCCAATACAGTGTGTATGTTTGATTTTGATTGGTCGACAACATGACGTCTGGGATATTTTATTTTCTGACAAATGACGACCAGCGTATGGATATGCAAGCAGTAAAAATGTGCCTTTTTAGTCCGCTCATTTCTTTCTTATCTTGCCGAAACGTGTATTTATTATACAATTATAGGTAGTATGAGCTATTTTTCCGCAATTCATCGGTGTATAAACTCGACCAGGTCACCAACATAATCATAAAGTCCTTCGGACTTTGTTCAGTTTGTGAGTGAACTTGTCTCATTTATGTGCACATCTTGTTGCATCAAAATTGGTATCAAATGATTTTATTATACACGATTAATTGCTTCAATCCCACTCTTATTACTTATAACAACTTTGGATTAGATCTAACAAATATTTATATTCCAGAGCAGAAATCTTAATTGTAACATAAAAAAACACGGGACGCGCACAGAAAAACAAATTAATAATAAAAAAACAGGGGAAATCCTGAAATTTGGAAATTCAGCAACTAACAGTACTTTTTGTACAGTAATTTCAAGTATATCGATTCAAAAGTTAGATCAAACACTGCGTTATCAGATTTCAGCTTGATTTATTATACAATTGTGTTCAATTGTGAACTCGTAACCTTTTAATACTGACTTAATCTTCTGATATCGAAGACAACATATAGACCTTTTCGCAAGGGCTTTCAATGGAAAGACTCGATTCGGCAAGTGTAAAAGTTTATTAAAGTGGCTGACCATTGACCGTTAAATTTATAAATGTAACAGTTTCTTGCAGACAATTATAAACAACAGAATTATTCAAATATATGTACGAGTTTTCACAAGTATGTTTGTTCCCCACATTTACAGAATAGGTCGAAATAATTTTTAAATTTGTTGTAAACCTTATTACCGGTGAAGTTTTATCCACCATAAACATGGAATTTAATTTTTGTAGAATGGGAACAATTCTCTCAAAAAATATTTTTAGAAGGCAAAATATAAAATTTTACGTTACAAATTCATCATGTAGAGTCCTTATTAATTGTTATTAGAAATTACTGAAAAAAACGTGTTGAACAGAAAAATGGGATATGAGGTTCATGTGGAAGAACATAAATGTAGAAGTCGCAAATCACTGCAAATTCCTTTAGAAATGTGTCCATTGACCTTGACAGTCAACCAAGATGATTGCATAGCACCCTGTGGAAACAGCAGTCAAATTGAATGCTACACTTAAATGTTTAGTCCTGCCCAAGATGACAAGTTTAATCCAGGTGAGCGGTACAGGCACTTGAGAGCCTGTAGTTTACTTTTTTGTTACAAGGTTATCGAATAAGGTTTTACCTGAGCTTGGTGCCAAGTTGCAGTTGTGGTACTGAAAAAGTAACAATTGCCAGTTCCTTCAAAAAACTCCCATCCATCCGGGCACACTACTAAACACAAAATAGAAAATGAAAAGGTCTGTCCGAAAAATGGCAAATGATACCACTTACTTTAATCTTTCATAGAAAAATGAAAATTGTATGGTGAAAACTCCATCTTTTGAGGCTGAATATGTAGCTTCAAAAAACGTTAAAATTAAATGCGGTTGCAAATGAATTTCAGTATGACGCAAAATACAAATATTTAATGTCAAAGTTTTCATTTTGGCTTTTTAAAAAAGTGAAACGCTGAAAATAACTTTTCGGCTGAAACTTATTCAAGTTAAAATTCAAAATAAGAAGTGTGCCTTCAGCTCCAAACTCTTATAAATTAACAACATAACAGTGTGTTGAGAACACGATACTTAGTTGTATAATTGGCAAGATATAAACATAGATGTCTTCTGGATCAGGCTCATTGAAACAGTCTTCAAGAGGACAAACAAACCTAAGGAACAATCTAAAAAACGAAATCCATTAGACAGACAAAACCCAGCGAACAAAACCGAATAACCACAAGCACAAAAAAACAAACACCGAAAACTAAAAACAATGAACGACACGAACTCCTATAAAAACCAGAAGTGAACTCAGGTGCTCCGGAAGGGTAAGCAGTTCCTAGTCCGCATGCAGCACCCGTCATGAAGTTCAACAAAGTCAATCCGGTGGAAGTCACAAATCGGTGGATGTACATGCAACATTTCGACAATGGGAACATAGATATTGGAACACTGTAACCGTCAATCAAATCAGCATTGGATTCGCCATCTAATAATGCAATATCATAAGTAAGAAAACGTCATTCATATTCGCAAACAAATATAATTTTGACCCTAGTCTTATAATAAATTCAGACAAAAGTCTTTTGGACAAATCAATTAGTTAAAGGGTAAACCAAATAATTTTGCCAGTTAATCCCTTGGTCGATTATGATCGTGATACCGTAATACAAATATCATTTCGTAATAGCCTATGTATTGGAATACTTTATTTACTGAATGTCGGGTATATTTACAAACTATTGATATCACGATCACGTGATAATATGGCGTACTTACAAATACAGCACGATCACGTGATAATATGGCGTACTTACAAATACAACACAATCAAGTGATAATATGGCGTACTTACAAATACAACACAATCACGTGATAATATGGCGTACTTACAAACACAACATTTCTGGTTGCAACATTTCCCGTCTTCTATATAACCATTTGGACAATTTTCTCCCTGATTAACACATGTTCCATTTTTTTCTTTACATGTCAACCCCATTACATGTATTTCTGGGCGAAAAATTAAAAAAAAATGATTAAAATAAATAAATAAAAATAAGAAAGGTGTTAACTGATCGCTCTTATGATTTTATCAAAACAATCAATCCTTTATGATATCAAAAATGATATCAAAGATGTTATGGTTAAACATGACGGACCGTAGCAAAGATTTAACTAACCAAAAGCACTATAAATGTAATATGCCTGATCGTAGCGTGAAGTGCATCTAGGGAAAGCGTGCCTTGTTCCGTCAGCGACACCCGAAACAATATCAGGGGACCTATTATATGGTATGTCCGGAGAGATATCCGTTCTCGTCCTGAAGAAGGATGAAATATTTGCCACTGGACTTTAAGTAAGCAACAATCAGTCATTTAATCATCAATAGCTGAAAATAACCCTGTCTGCTAAAGTGTATAGTGATTCAAAGATGTTCAGCAACATATAATGCAAATACCATTTTCTACAGGCTTATACCATAGTTTTTAAATTGGAAATTGGTTATAAAAGATATTTTAACAGATAAAGAATACTTTTTCTTTCTTCTCCCCATTTTCTGTACAATTCTTTTTTTCGTGTGAATAAAATTTGTCATCTCAGACATAACAATTTTTTTTAATTCATGAAATCAAATCTTGATGGAAATTTGTAGTTGAATCCAAACCTTCAGTGTAAGCGTTTTATGCAATGTCGATGGTAACCAGATATGGGGTAATCGAAATCGATTGCAATGAATGGATTTTTTTTGGTGCAATCGACAGTTATCGATTACTGATATGAATTTCGATTACTTCTAATCGAAAAAAAAAATCGATTACAGCTGAAATTTTTAAAGTAATTATAATTAAATTTAGTTTTTTTTCCATTTTTCTTTCTTTTGAAGGCCCCACATCTACTTAACTTATACAATAAAGATATATAATATGAAATGGGCAGAATTTTTATCATGATCTTGTTATAACAAATGTGTTTATTTACTTCTGTAATCGAAATGTAATTATAATTACTTTGTCCAAAATAATCGATTACAATTGATTACATAGTAGAAAGTTTAGTAATCAATTGCTAATAGATTACACAATATTGCTACAGAATTAATTATCAATCGATTACTAGTGTGAGTAATCATGGCCCATCTCTGAATGTAACGTAGATTTTCATTGGGTGGCGATGAAAGTTTCATGTAATCAGTTGTGCAGACCGAGACTGTTGAAATGATAACACGTACAAAGCGTTACTTTTTCCAAAATTCCTCTTTCTATTTGCAATATGTTCACTTGCATTAGAATAGTGATACCAAGATCGCATTTTAAAATTTGCCGGCGTAAATTTTTAATTCGTGTACATATGTAAAGCGTTACTGTGTGATACGTGAACTAACTGTTGCGCGTTGCTGTGGGTATGCGAACAAACAGCACGCGTCTCTGCAGCGAACGTGTAAAAAGTCGCATTGTGACCGGAATGGCTCTTCATACGTATCAACTGTGGATTAACTTCTTAATCAGGAAAACATGATAGTGTGTAAAGACAATCCTATCCAGGGACAAATGGTACAAAAAGAGCCTACATGAAAACATGAATTTAAATTTTTTTTAAGAAATATGCACTTTAAAAGATTTCTATTTGGATTAATATTCCGATAGCCGATCTTAGAATAAAAATGTATAAATATTATATCCAGATTTCAAACGTAAGACATAGACCTAAATATTAATTGACACCAAAGGAAGGTTGAATACAAAACTTTACGACAAACGGGATGAATTTGACTTTCCAATCGTCAACTGTCCATTTTTGAGCGGCAATATTCCAGAAGCGCCGGCTTATGGAGTGTATATTTCACAACTCATACGTTATTCTAGAGCTTGTGAAATATACATTGACTTCCTGGACAGAGCCCGGCTCCTGATAGAAAAGCTGCTCAGACAGGGGTACGTTACTCCTAAGATGAAGTGATCCTTATATGAAGTTTTATGGGCGTCATCATGACTTGGTTGAAAGGTATGAAAAAAACGTTTCCCAAATGAAAATGGACCTGTTCCATTGATATTATCCCTTCCTTCAACTAAAATTCATGAAAATAAAACGATGATTTTGTATTCCTTATCAAAACTAAGAATACTTATCTTACCTCCAGGGCAAAACAGCAAAACAGCAAACGTGATGACTGTTTTGGACATCATCTTCTCGTTTTGAAAATTGTAAACGTCAGACTTATTATATACAATAAATTGAAATGAACAAAAGAATTAAAAAGATATTAAAAACCAAATCATCTTTCATTACAAAGACGAAAGTCGACAACACATGTTTCAATATTGCACAAACACAATCGCCACAAAAGAAGAATTTTTCTATAGATGCGTTCTTTGTTTTACAAAAAAAAACACCTTTTGATGTCTGAGAGAGTGTATAAAAGTTGCTATTTGTGACATACGATAAACCTTGTGGTATTTGCAATAAAACAAAATTAAAATAGAAAGTAAAGGCTTAAACATTAACAGGTTTTTGAAAGTGTAACATATTAAGTTGATTATTAGATTTAATAAATATTTTAGGAATGTAAAATAAAAAGAATATATCGATCATAGTTCTAATTTGAAAAAAAATTAAGCTAAAAAAGAGATCTTAACAGGATGATGAATTCAAGGCAAGGTCGACTTTGCATAAGAATTGAAACACTAATTCAAAAAGTAAACATATTGATTGATTGTTGATTGCTTAACGTCCAGTGGCAAATATTTCTTGCTTCTTCAGGAAGAGAACCAGTTTAACAATTTATCAAACACAATTAAAATGGGAGTGGAACGGGACACAACGTTGAACCAATTTTGACTGCCACTGTAAAACGGTGGATCGTTGAGTAGGTTCGCATTTTAGCCATCTATAATCTTAGTCTTTTTTCTAAAACTACGGGTGGCGTTTTCCAAACAGGTTACCCAATATGTACCTCGGTCAGGCTGTCCGTATGACGACCTGACAACCCCTTAACGATAGGGTCTCCGCTACATGGGAACGCACCAGGCAGCTCTGTTGGTTGAGCCCGCGTGATCCATTACATGTGCCTAGACAAGTAAACTGATTTGCAGTTATGTTTTAAACATCTTTATCCAAAATAACCGAGAAAAAAAATCATCAAAATGCTTTGGTTAAGATCATAGAAATGTTTTGAATGATTTTCCAAAGAAAGACAATCTAATTTCCTGATAAAATATTTTGGTATAAGATATCAACGGTTAAAATTTACAAATTTGTTATCCTTAATATGTTTTGCTATCGAAATATCCCGTTGTTTTTTCTGTTTTTCCTTCACAATCAATTTATGGATAAAACAGAGATATAATAATAAATTGATATATGATTATGCTATTCTTGCTCCATAATACACATGTATTTCCGTTTAACCTCAAATGTATACAGCAAACATTTGTCAGGTTTTGACTTTCTTAGCTGTTCTTATCTGTTCATTTTAAGGGGAAAAATGCAAGGTCAAAATTCACTTCTCTAAATTGAATAACATTTAAAAAATGATTGATTGATCGATTATTGTTTTACGCCGTGTGGGCGACATTTAAGCCATATCACGGCGAGATCTAATTTAATTAAGTATGGTTAAAACAAATAATATCTCAAACGAATGAACTATTTACAAATAATATTTAAGGAGAAAATAAAAACAATAAAAGACATACACTCAAAATCAAAAATAATATCACATACGAAATTTCGAAAATAATATCACAGATACGCTATTACATAAATTATATCATTCAAAACATATGAACAAATTTAAAATTATTGGACTATATTCAAGAAAGTTGGACTATATTCAAGAAAGTCATACTATATTCTCGAATATAGTCCAACGTCTTTCAAATACTGTAAAATACGGTTGCCAGCAACCTTTGTAAACAAGTCTTTCATATTGTTGACTGTGTAGTACCGATTAATAATGTCGGATTTATCTACACAGTCCTTTAAAAGATGTTTAATACTATGTCGACATTGACACGGAATACACTCAGGAGGCGGCTCATTCTCTAAAATAAAAGAATGAGTCGTCCTGGTGTGGCCAATGCGACATCCAGTTAAAACCACTTGTTCTCTCCGGCTTCTGCCGAAGGAACAAATACTTGTGCCAACAGTTGGCTCAATAGCATGCAATTTATTGTCTGTAAGCAGATCCCACTGGGATCCATCAGTATAAATAGAGTCATGAAATGCAAATTTTGATTTTATTTCAGCAAAATGTTGCTGAATTAAAATTGCGTTTGTTTCAGACTTTTTATGTTTTCTTAGGTCAAAAATAAATTTAGGTTTGGGTACAAGCCAAGGTGGCGATTGAGGTATATTAATAGGGGTTATTTCATCAAGATTTCAGTTAGAACCAGAAATATGTGGTTTCATCCGAATACCAAATGGGGGAATTTTATTTTCATGTTGTTCAAATATATCCTCATAGAGTGGATTGAAAACACAGTCGTAGGCAGGATTTGAAGGATATGCTTTTAGCTTTGTTAAGTATTGTAAACCAAGTTTTATCCTACGGTTATAAAGAGACGGCTCGTTCGCCTCTACGTATAAACTCTCCACAGCAGATGTTCTGAACGCCCCCAACGCCAGACGTAGGCCTTGGTGGTGAACAGTATCTAAAATTTTTATATAGGATTTGCGAGCAGATCCATATATAATGGAACCATACTCAAGTTTAGATCGTACAAGTGATCGATATAGATTTAACAAAATGTTTTTTCAGCACCCCAGTCAGTACTGGAAACAACTTTTGAAATATCCAATGCCTTCAAGCAATTAGCTTTAAGCATTTTGATATGGGGTAGAAAGGTAAGTTTATTGTCAAATAGAATACCAAGAAATTTGGTTTCTTTGGCGACCTTAATAGGAGAATTATAAATTTTTAGTTCGGGGTCTAAATGTAGTTTTCGTTTATTACAAAAATACATACATACTGTTTTGGAGTTGTAAAATTTAAAACCATTTTCCATAGCCCATTTTTCAATTTTATTCAAAGATAATTGTAACTGTCTTTCTATGTTGTTCATATTTTTACCTCTATAGCATATAAGAAAATCATCAACATAAAGTGATCCTTCAACATTCGTTTGTAATGTTTTAGCCAAACTATTTATTTTAATACTGAATAGAGTAACAGAGAGTATACTTCCCTGAGGGACACCCATCTCTTGTTCAAAAGGGTCAGACATTGTAGTATTAACCTTGACTTTAAACTGTCTGTCTGACAAGAAGTTATCAATAAATGAGGGTAATCTACCTTTCAAAAAAGGAAAATGAATTTATCCATCCAAAGAGTATTGTTCTTACTTTTTCTCAATGTTGCAAACCCCTCCCCATTCATCTCATGTATGATCCCCAAACAAACCTTTGTGGAATAGAGTGAAATGTATGTCCCTGTTCAAACTCAGTATTGTCCATAATAGAGTCTTTTTTCTTTCAGATATCGGACATTTTCGTTTGCCCGGTTAAAGAAACATTTTGTTACTATTTAAAATCCGTTACAGCGCTTTTTTTCTGTGGTTTATTGTGTCGTATTGGCGTACTTTGACATTTTGTATTTTATTGACAGGTTTTATCATATTAAGGCTGATATTCTATTGTTAGTCAATAAAGGTATGTATTGAAATAAAGCCGGATGTTCTGTGGATCTTTATTTTTCATGCTTAGTGAGCATTGTCAATTTTTTATTTAAATTTTATGAAGCCAATCAGTATTAACATATTTAAGAAGGTTTTATAATTTAACTTAGATTATGGAAATAGAAATGTATTAATTGTATAATATTACTAAGATTATGAATTAACCTAGAATCTATGTTATCTTTTTTTTCATGCGTAACAAGGATTATAAGTTCTTAATTTTCTACATGAGACATAGGACATGAATATTCGTAACTTTTTATAACGGTTTACAAAGCGTTACGCAGATCATTAAGGCAGTTATAGATTTAATTTCTGATCATCCTTGATATTCTATAGATATTTTTTCTCACGTAAATTGATTTGTTACTTTGTTATAAGAATCTACAAAATATTTTAAAAAATCTTTACAATGATCGGATACAAAAATGTCTACATCGTAGAATAATGCACTATATATGGATTATATTGATATTCAAACAATTAAACATTATTTTTGCAAAGTACAAAAAAGTAGCACATTGTTCTAGATTTTTATTTTTTAATATTCTGTTACTGCCGTTTGCAGACTTCTTTTGTTTCCCTCCTGACCAAACTTTGTAGGGTGCAATTTCTAGTGTATCACATATACAGTTAATCAGTTCTATCCTCTCAACTATTCTGTCAGAGAGGACGGTTCTAGATCCATTTTAGAACGGTTCTAGGGTAAAACCGACCATGTCATAAATGATTCTTAGGCAGAACCGTCATAAATGATTCTAGGGTAGAACTGTCATAAATGATTCTAGGGTAGGACTGTCATAAATGGTTCTATAGTAGAATCGTCAGGAATGCTTCTAGGGTAGAACTGTCATAAATGGTTCTAGTATATAACCGTCCGTAATGGTTCTAGGTCAGAATTACCTTTAGGATTTAAAATTTATTTTATAACAACTATACACGAAGCCCGTTGTTGTGTCAAACAGTTGATTTTTAAGAATTTAAAATAGGTAAACTCATAACGTTCTTGATAATTTGATGCATACCTGAAATATTGATTACGCAGGTGACATATTTTTAGCTCACCTGGCCAAAGTCCATGTAGGTTTTTGTCTTCACTTGGCGTCCTTCATCCGTCCGTCAATATCGCCAGCTCGGTGTTAAAACATATTCAATCAATCAATCATCCGTCCGTCTTTTAACTTTGTACATTTTAAACTTCTCTGAAAGCACTGGGCCGAATGGAAATAGATTTGGAAAGAAGGGTCTATGTACGGTCGTTTATAAAGTTTGCTCATTTCGTCTTGACCGGAAAACAAACATAGCCACCATGGTCAATCTTTGTTTCTGATTGACTGAGTTTTAAAAAAATCTTCATCTCTGAAAGTGCTTGGCCAAATGGAACAAAACTTGACAGGAAGCATATATGGGAGATCCTTTATAAACTTTCCTCAATTTCTTCCGATCGAACTACAAATATGGCCACCATGGCCAGTTTCGAATTGGCTAAAAAAAATCTGAAATTGCTTGGCCAAATGGAACGAACATTGACAGGAAGCATTTATGGGAGGTTCTTCACAAAGTCTCCTCATTGCGTCTCGTTCGGGGAACAAACATGGCCGTCATGCGCAATTCTTGTTTCTCATTGGTTGATTAATTTTTTTGAGGTGCTGCTTGGTCAAAATTGTCAGCCAAATTTGACAGCAAGCATCTATGGAACGTCTATTTTTTCATCCCGATTGGACGATAAGCATGGCTGCCATGGGAACTTCTTCTTTCTGATTGACTGATATAAAGCAATCTTCTCTGAAATCACTTGGCCAAAAGGAACGAAACTATGTGGAAGGATTTTAACAAAGTTTCCTCATTGTGATCCTCCAGATCAGGTGACAAACGTGGCCGCCATGGGTAATCCTCGTTTCTGATTATTTGTTGTTTGTTTTAAGGACAGTATTATTATTTAGAAGTAACAATAAAAGATTTGAATTTTTTTTAAGTAAGTTAATACCAATAATAATATATACAGAACATTGAAAAGGTCTATATTTCCTACATGATCAGGTAGTGTCTGTTGGTGAAGAAATTTTAGAGTACAGTAAAGATTAAATTAAAATAAATTTGAACAATGAAGACAAAGAAAACATTTAGCAGAACATACTCTGATTACTAACAATACATTAGTGAAGAAGATGAGATCAATTTATTACTTTATGATAGTTATAAACAGTAAAATGTGAAAGCTTATATTTCGATGTGAACAAAAATCTCACCCATTACCATCCCAATCTCCCTCAGAAAGCGTCTATGGAGATGTCCTTTATCCCTCATTTTGTTCCAATTGAATCACAAACATGGCTGCAATAGACATTTCTTGTTTTCTGATTAGTTGATTTCCTCTGAAACCACTGGGCCAAATGAACCGAAACTTCACAAAAATCAGCTTTGAAAGGTCCGTTGCAGATTCCATATTTCTTCTTAATTGAAACCAAACATGGCCTGAATGTTCCTTATAAGGTGGTGACCAAGTGTTACTAACATAATTAGTTTAAGTTGACAACAGTTTCCAATAAACTTTTCATGTACTGAAAGGTGTTCGATGATAAGTAGCAATGGTTCAAATCTGGCCTTCAATTTGACATCTTTTTGCTAGCAATTGTTAAACTTTAATGGGGCTAGGAGGCCATTAAAAACACATATCTTTCTGAATAAAGAATTATTATTGACTAAATGCACATGCGTGTTAAGGAAAAGAACAAATTTAACAATTCACTATAACAGAAATCATGAAATTTGGGAATGAATGTCTTTGATTGAATAGTATTTAATTAACTTGACTCTTAGGAATTCAAATAATTAAATTTCAATCTTAATACAGATAAAACCACATGATTTATAAATGATAAACACTGTACACAAGTTTAACTCTTTAAACAATATGAGTTATTGCACTCCTTCCATTTCATCTAAAACTGATAAAATGTCAAGAGTTTTGTTTTCGGGAGATTAAGAATTCCACGATTACATTGAAGTATTTGTGAAATGTAAATATCAGACGCTAAAGCTATAATGGTAAGTTTTTTATCCAACAATTTATACGACAAGATCTTTCCTGTTTGGTTGAAGTATGAAGTAATACCCACGCATAAATTTCGATCCCTTGTCTTGAGTAATGTCCAAATCGTCGGTAGTGTCCTTTTCCAGACCTTCAGGAAAAGTATTAGCTTTGATGAGATAATAGTTTGGGTCCGCTTCAGCGATGTATACAGCAAATGCTGAACCATCTGCAATAAGATCGCCCAATTCATAATTGTCTGAGGGGTCAGTAGTACTAGTAACAGAAGAGTGGGTACTGTTATCAACAATTATAGATACATGTATATTAACCTTACTACCAATAGAATTGTTGAGCAAGCATTATAATTGACACCAAACAGTTTTCACAAGAGTAACATGAGAGATAACGAACATTTAAAGAACAATTATTCGAGTTTTATGCATCACCCGATGGAGAGTTCTGATACCAGGAATAAATAATCTTTTTTTTTTAAAGAGGATTGCCTAATTGGCCTAAACTAATCTTCCAGAGGGTCCTCTAAATATGAAATATACAAACATTAACATGTATACAACCGAAAATTATCATACAATTAAATAATAATAAATTATACGTTATCAAAACATTTCTGTTTGAAGATTGAAAAAGATGTACAGGTTTTATTTTATTCAGACAAACTTTCATATTTGAGAACCAGAATACAAAAATGATCTCTTAAAAATTCTGTGAATTGGCTTTTATGAGATGGTGTCACGTCACGATATGATACTGTCGACATATTTAAATATTCTGCGTTTACAATATAGTTATATTGTGTCCTTCATTTTTTTAATCACTCAAATTGTAAAAAATCTTTCGCGGATTGTATTATTTCATTTTTTCTATAAACTGCCAAGTCTACATGATTCTTTAAAAAGCCACAGGCGGCATCTTGCGGCCAATTAGCGTGTAATGTTTCGAAATAATCCCTAATAAAAAAAAAATTCATATCCTTGTTCGGAACATATGTCCGTTAAAATTCTGAAACAATCTCTTGATTTATACTGACAACCGTCAGTAAATTCGTAAATTACTTTTGCATCATATCTTATAGATTCTTGATATTCATTTACCAAGCTTTGTACGTTTTTCATCAGGACTTAAGACGAAAATATTTTCCATTATTAAAAATGGAATGTCTGGCAAACTTTCGACCCCGTGAACGTCTAAAATTGCATTCCTATAAATAACTGACACATGAATTAAAACCTCAGTGCACTGGAAGTAAGTTTGTTGAATTTTAATTTTTTTTCTTTGCAGCCGTAGTTTCGGAATAATGGTAGTTGGACGAACCGCAAGTTGAAAATAGAGCGCACCGGAAGTGCGCATTAATATAAATCGTCTTTTCCTTGTGCATCAAAAATAATCTGGACATACATTTTATTCACGTACAGAAAGCCAGAGATTGACGCCTTCCAGCACTTGTTTGGAGAGACAGGAATAGCGATTTTCTATTTTACTTTGGAGGTGAGTACCAACGTACATTTAGAAAATCATGAATTATTATACAATGATTAGGTAATAAGTTTCCCTTGATTGTCCATTTTTTGGTCTCGTTTAATCGTCATCTACGAAACCACTTGACTATATTGGACCACATTTGATTAAAAACTATCCCCTATGGCATATTTATTAATACCTTATGTTTATTTTTTTCTGAATAAAGAAAAAAAATCTCATAACTCTAGGTTTCTTTACATGAAAATGAGAACGAAGGACGTTAGTACTTAACAATCAGATATCACATTGACTTCATTTTCTGTGATGTTCTTTACTGATTCAGGGAGAAACGATTTGATTTTTAAGAGGGTGGGGGTAAGGACGTGATCCAAGATTCAATCATCGATGTATATTCAAAAATAAATTGAAATAAATTTTCATAATAATGATAATGACGACACAAAATAAAAATAACGGTCAATTTGACCTATTTCAGGCACTATCTTTCATGTACAAAATAACAAATTCAAACACACTAGACACTGTCAAGAGCCATCTTGGTTCACAGTCAACGAAATCGGACACATTTCTGAAAGAGGATCTGCTAAGGCCCATTGCTGCTAAGTCTGGTTCCAATTGGTCAAGTGGTGTCAGACAAGAAGATTTTTCAATGAATTTTACCATAAAGCCCTATGTTAAACTAAGTTCGGCTGTGGCAGCCAGCTCGGTTGACAGTCCGGGTCATCGGACATATTTCTGAAAGAGGACCATCTAATGACCATTTTTACCAAATCTGGTTCCAATTGGTCAAGTGGTTTCAGACAAGAAAATGTTTCAATGAATTTTCCCATAAGGTTCTATGTTAAACTAGTTTCGGCTGTGGCGTCCATCTTGGTTAACAGTCCGGGTCATCGGACATAATCTTAAAAAGAGACCCTTCCAGGGACCAATACTGGTAATGTTGGTTACAATTAGCCTGGTAGCTTCATAGAAGATTTTTTAAATCGCCCCCCCTTCCGTTTTCTAATTTAGTAACAACAGCCATGTCGGTTGGAAGTCGAGAATGCCGGATATAATTTGGGGAGGGCGCCACCCAATCACCATACCACCAAAGTTTGGTACTAATTGGCCCAGTGGTTTCAGAAGAGAAGATCTTAAAAGGAAAGTTTACGCCGGATGCTGTCTTTAATTGACAAAAACTCCTATAAGGGGCCAATCAATGATTTTGGTCATGTTAACCTATTTGTAGATCTAACTTTGTTGAACATTTCTAATGTTTACAGTTTGTATTTATCTATAATAATATTCAAGATAATAACCTAAACCTGCAAAATTTCCTTAAAATTAACAATTCAGGGGCAATAACCCACCTAAAGGTTGGACCGATTCGTCTGAAAATTTCATGGCAGGTATATCTTGACCTGATCAACATTTTTAACTCATATCAGTTTTGCTCTAAATGTTTTAGTTTTTGAGATATAAGACAAAAACTGTAGTGTTCTATTCTTAGCCATGTCAGCCATGTTGGTCGACAGGCGTGATCATCGGAATTATTTTTTAAACTAGATACACTGATGATGCTTTCGGCCAATTTTGGTATTATTTGGCCCAGCAGTTTCAGTGGAGAAGATTTTTGTAAAAGTTAACGGACGACGGACGCCAAGTGATGAGAATAGCTCACTTGACGCTTTGGGTCAGGTGAGCTAAAAAACAAAATTTGAGACTCAGTATAATAAATAATCAGAATACGAAATGCAATTCGTCGAAACAACAATATTTATATTTCATTTAAGATTTTACAATCGGATTGTGATGGGGACAATGTTGTAACTGCACTTAATCCATTAACCTGAAAACAAAATATATATAGAATATAATACAATGTATATATGTCATCAGCGCCTGTCATTTGCGTGATAAGTATGTTTATTTATCTAAGTAGGATGCAGATCAAAGGTGATTTACAGTATTGTACGGCCATGGATATTTCATACAGAATTATTTTTGGAAAATTCCCAAAAACTTAACACACTAAAATTTTTCGACTTGTGTAATTGGTTTTGACTAAAAACTATTTGTGTCCGGTTGTAATATTAATTTAGAAATAGATAGAAGTCTGAAAAAAATAATGATGTGATTGATTGATTGTAGTTTGCTTAGGGTACAGTGGCAAATATATAATATTCATTTCGTTGGTTGTTTCATGAATATTCATTTCGTTGGTTATTTCATGAATATTCATGTAATTACATGTATTCTGTGATATTATCTCAAAAATAAAACCTGTGCATTTAAATAACTTGCATCGAGTTTCGCTATAACCTTAAGCAAGGACAATTTATTGACGTCTTCGCAGTTTATCTTCATTTTGTATTGCTTCGGCGATAACTTTTATACCATATTGTTTTATTGTTTTATTTCTAGTTTCTTTTGTGCTATTATTGGAATAAAGGTTAAAGCGAATATCACACCTGCACGTATTACAGTATTTGTTTTTATCATACCTTAGAATAGAATTGATTTATATTCGGACGAACCAGTTAGGGAGACTATAATTCATGTTTCTTCAGGACGAGAACCTGGACAGGGGTCGGACCGGACACAATGGGGACCCGATTTTGACTGCCACTGAAAGGTTGCGTAGGGTCGGACAATTCAACATTCTGCAGAAGCCATTAGTCTACTCTTTTTCGAAAACTACAGAAGATGTCCTTACAGTGCAGGGAGAGTAAAATTTTCTAAACACGCTAGTTGAAACGTTCCGCGATCAGACTGTATTTTTACCTGGCACACCGACAAAATGACAAGAGGTGCAAAACAAGGATTTCAACATTAATATTGAATTATTTTACATTTAATAGAAAGAAAATCAAGAATTCACGATAAAGAATGAGTTACTGGTATAATGAAGTAGTATAAATGTAAGTGTCTCCGTTTTTGTTGGAAATAAAATGTTCCCACCTCTGTTGAAGTATATACTGTAAATTCGGAAATTATTGCAATGTTTTTATTATTGCGAAAACTGCAGTAATTTAAACTCACATCTTGGAATTTTTTATGTGAATGAAGCGGGATTTTTCTCAATATCGCAAAAATAAAATCGCATTTTTGTCTAAAATAACAAAATCGCAACAATAAATTCACGCAATAATTTCTGAATTTACAGTATTTTAAATCGTAGTAACTCACTACTTTTTTTGTTGCACATTTAAATCCGAAAATTCTTGAGAGCCATGAACATTTGTATAACCGGATAAAAATGAAATATCAGTAATGTTTTTTGGTTAATAAACTGTATCACAAAATACCGAAACTTACTAGAGTTTACATATATATCTGTTAGTCCTCTGACACCCAATATCATTCCAGCGATAACCCAATTGTGGTGTTATTTCAATACAATGTTCAATCATTTGGTGATTATTTGGTTCATTAGACCCCCAGTCAGTAGGATGAGATACAGGCACATCACTTGGTTCCCATCTAAAATTGCCTTCGTCTCCTTCATCGGAACCTCCAATCCAATAAGCTATAATAAGCAAATTTCTTTTATAAAATAGAAATAGCGATATTAATTGAAAAATTCATACACCACTTCATAAAAAATTGACTCAATGTAACAATACATAATAGATAGGAACGTTTTGAATTTATATCGATTTAATGATATTATGACAATACTCATTGACATTGGTTTTTATTGCCAGCGTTCGGTACATCTATACTTCTCAAAAATCGGAAGAATAATAAAATAAAAAAAAACGTCAAGGAATAGTCGAAGATTTATAGATTCCTTGCTTGGAATCGGGTAAAGTTATTTCTTACAAACAAAACACCAAATTAATGACATGAGAGAAACATATACGTTTTCTGTAGCAGAAAATAAACGTGTTATGATTGTTTTCAATTTTGGAACGGGGCCTCGGTGGCAGAGTGGTCTAGGTAGTTCGTCATGACCACTAGCCAATAATGAGGTTGTAAGTTCGAATCTCACCTGTCGCAGGGTGTGTTCGACTCCGAACTTAATTGACAAGGATTGTCAATTTTCCTACTGAAGGTCGGTGGTTCTCTCTGGGTACTCCGGCTTCCTCCACCAATAAAAACTGGCTGCCGCGAAATAGCCAAATGAGCTGAAAACGGCGTAAAACCCCAATTGAACAAACAAACAAACAATTTTGGAACAGGTTATACGATATAACAGGTTACGCATCATTAACTGCGTAGAGGTTTATTTTCAACCGTAAACTGACCAACGTAGGTTATACAAGTATACCCTGTTCCAAAATTGAAAACAATCCTGATAATTCAATTTTCAAAAATTCGGATCCAAAATTGCAGGTCGAATGATTTGAATCATTACGTTGGTGACGTCACAGTACCCGAAGTTGATTATACAATATAATGAAACTTGCCCAATCATTAAACAACCAATCAAATTAGATTATATATGTAATGTCCTTTTATGTCTCAGGGCAAAACAGCAAATGTCTGACTTCGCGGAGTGTAAATTCACAAAACGAATATACTGCAATGTTGGAAAAAGGAAGATAAGGGTTTTACGAAGGAGGGGGAAGCGAACGAAATATAAATAAATAATATATCATACAAAATAAAACTAATTTGGCCGGTAAGCTTCATTCTTATCAGTTTTCTTTGACCAAATTTATAAAACGTTGGAGGGTTCGACCTCCAAAAAGTGGTTTAACCCTGCCGAATGTTAAGCGCCTGTCCCAAGTCAGGAAAGTATGGTCATGAATGTCTTTGAATCTGTTAACCTTATAGTTTATTTATTGATATTCAGACATAATATTGTACCGCAGGACATAACTACTCATCAGCTACTCTGGGTCCATTCAGGGCTTGCTGCAAGGTGTAGTTTTCCTCTATTGAAGACCATGTTGTGACCTCGGATGTTTGTTTGGCTATATACTTGTTATTTTGTTGCTTTCAATGTGACTTCACCCTATATCTTTTTCCCTCACATTTATTGCTACGATCACTCTGAATCTTAAATTTCGTTGAAAATAACCATAAAAATAGCCCTGTAAAACCGTCACAACTAAACCATGTAAATCAAAAGGAAGGCAGAAGTGATTGCTTATCTTCGAATGTGACGTCACAGTTGTTTGTCTTTGTAACGATTGTGACATTGAACAAATCAATTAATGGCTATTGCACTAATGATATAGTATCTTATTTCAATTACAAAATTATTATCACCATCATTTGTCGAGCTATATCAAGTTATGGTAGTGTTTACAGTTTTAGCATAAAATAGTCTTCATGTTATATGTAGACGATATATTCTGAATAAAGAACACTCATAAGGGAATCTTTTGCTGCATGCGAACATTTGTCCTTATTTTTATTTCTTTAGTCTCAATTTCTGTAACATTACAAAGTACATACCGTATAAGAAATATTCTATAGTTCTATTTCTGAGGTAATCTATTTCTACTTGAGTAAGAACGTCGGTGAGATAAGCCCCCGTCGAAAGATTATTGCACTCAACCTGTATTTAGGAGATTAAATATTTATTTTAAATAAATTACTAAATGGTAATTCCAATACAGTGTGTATGTTTGATTTTGATTGGTCGACAACATGACGTCTGGGATATTTTATTTTCTGACAAATGACGACCAGCGTATGGATATGCAAGCAGTAAAAATGTGCCTTTTTAGTCCGCTCATTTCTTTCTTATCTTGCCGAAATGTGTATTTATTATACAATTGTAGGTAATATGAGTTATTTTTCCGCAATTCATCGGTGTATAAACTCGACCAGGTCACCAACATAAACATCAAGTCCTTAGGATTTTGTTCAGTTTGTGAGTGAACTTGTCTCATTTATGTGCACATCCTGTGCATCAAAATTGGTATCAAATGATTTTATTATACACGATTAATTGATTCAATCCCACTCTTATTACTTATAATAACTTTGGATTAGATCTAACAAATATTTATATTCCAGACCAGAAATCTTAATGTAACATAAAAAAAACGGGACACGCACAGAAATACAAATTAATAATAATAAAAAAAAGGGGAAATCCTGAAATTTGGAAATTCAACAACTAACAGTACTTTTTGTACAATACTTTCAAGTATATTGATTCAAAAGTTACATCAAACACTGCGTTATCAGTTTTCAGCTTGATTTATTATACAATTGTGTTCAATTGTGAACTCGTAACCTTTTAATACTGACTTAATCTTCTGATATCGAAGACAGCATATAGACCTTTTCGCAAGGGCTCTAGCGGACTTCTTTCAATGGATAGACTCGATTCGGCAAGCGTAAAATAATTTTTAAATTTTTTGTAAACCTTATTGCCGGTGAAGTTTTATCCACCATAAACATGGAATTTTATTTCTGTAGAATGGGAACAATTCTCTCAAAAAATATTTTTAGAAGGCAAAATATAAAATTTTACGTTACAAATTCATCATGTAGAGTCCTTATTAATTTTTATTAGAAATTACTGAAAAAAAACGTGTTGAACAGAAAAATGGGATATGAGGTTCACGTGGAAGAACATAAATGTAGAAGTCGCAAATCACTGATAAGTGGCATTCTGGACATAATCGTCATATTTTCCAGTTATGTATTTAACGTATTTGGTGCGCTCAGATACTCAGACTACGAACACATACTAGATAACAAACTAAATGTTACTTAACTAAGCCAAGTGATTCGTGGCTTCTTTTTTGTTTTAGCTCACTTGGCCTAAAGGACCATGTGATCTATTGCCAACACTTGGCGTCCGTTATCCGTTAAGAATCTCCTCCTCTGAAACCACTAGGCCATATGGGACCAAACTATGGTGGAATGGTCCCTTCTGAACTTTTGTCCGGCATCCCCGACTTCCAACCGACGTGGCTGCTGTTACTAAAATAGAAAAAAGGGGGATGAATTTCGAAAATCTTCTTTGAAACTACATATCCAATTGGAACCAACTTGGCAGTAATGGTCCTTAGGAGATTTTCTTTCAGAATTGTGTTCCGGACTGATAACGAAGATTGCCGCCACAGCCGAACTTAGTCACTTCGGGCTCCACCACCTTAAATCCTTTGCCTGTGCCCATATACTAACATTGTACCCTATGGTAAAATTCATTGAAATCTTCTTGTCTGAAACCACCCAGCCAATTGAACCAGACTTGGCACCAATGGTCCTTAAATGGTCCCCTTTCAGAAATGTGTCCGATGACCCTGGCTGTGAACCTAGATGGCACCCAAAGCTGAACTTAGTTTTGATATAGGACCCTATGGGAAAATTCATCTAAAAAATCTTCGTGTCTAAGACCACTGCGCCAGTTGGTACAAGACTTTGTAGTAATAATCCATAGATGGTTTTCCTTTCGAAATGTGTCCATTGACCTTGACAGTTAACAAAGATGATTGCAGCAGCCGAACTTAGTTTAAAATAGAACCCTATGGAAACACCAGTCAAATTGAATGCTACACTTAAATGTTTAATCCTGCCCAAGATGACAAGTTTAATCCAGGTGAGCGGTACAGGCACTTGAGAGCCTGTAGTTTACTTTTTTGTTACAAGGTTATCGAATAAGGTTTTACCTGAGCTTGGTGCCAAGTTGCAGTTGTGGTACTGAAAAAGTAACAATTGCCAGTTCCTTCAAAAAAATCCCATCCATCCGGGCACACAACTAAACACAAAATAGAAAATGAAAAGGTCTTTCCGAAAAATGGCAAATGATACCACTTACTTTAATCTTTCATAGAAAAATGAAAATTGTATTGTGAAAACTCCTTCTTTTGAGGCTGAATATGTAGCTTCAAAAAACGTTAAAATTAAATGCGGTTGCAAATGAATTTCAGTATGACGCAAAATACAAATATTTAATGTCAAAGTTTTCATTTTGGCTTTTTAAAAAAGTGAAACGCTAAAATAACTTTTCGGCTGAAACTTATTCAAGTTAAAATTCAAAATAAGAAGTGTGCCTTCAGCTCCAAACTCTTATAAATTAACAACACAACAGTGTGTTGAGAACACAATACATACTTATATAATTGGCAAGATATAAACGTCGATGTCTTCTGGATCGGGCTCATTGAAACAGTCTTCAAGAGGACAAACAAACCTAAAGAACAATCTAAAAAACGAAATCCATTAGACAGACAAAACCCAGCGAACAAAAACGAATAACCACAAGCACAAAAAAAAAACAAACACCGAAAACTGAAAACAATGAACAACAAGAACTCCTATAAAAACCAGAAGTGAACTCAGGTACTCCGGAAGGGTAAGCAGTTCCTGCTCCGCATACAGAACCCGTTGTGAAGTTCAACAAAGTATATTTACAAAGTATTGATATCACGATCACGTGATAATATGGCGTACTTACAAATACAACACGATCACGTGATAATATGGCGTACTTACAAATACAACACAATCACGTGATAATATGGCGTACTTACAAACACAACATTTCTGGTTGCAACATTTTCCGTCTTCTATATAACCATTTGGGCAATTTTCTCCCTGATTAACACATGTTCCATTTTTTTCTTTACATGTCAACCCCATTACATGTATTTCTGGGCGAAAAATTTAAAAAAAAATGATTAAAATAAATAAATAAAAATAGGAAAAGGTGTTAAATGATCACTCGTATGATTTTATCAAAACAATCAATCCTTTATTCGCAAAATGATATCAAAGATGTTATGATTAAAAATGACGGACCGTAGCAAAGATTTAACTAACCAAAAGCACTATATATGTAATATGCCTGATCGTAGCGTGAGGTGCATCTAAGATAAGCGTGTCTTGTTCTGTCAGCGGCACACGAAACAATATCAGGGGACCTATTATATTGTATGTCCGGAGAGATGTCAGTTCTCGTCCTGAAGAAGCATAAAATATTTGCCACTGGACTTTAAGTAAGCAACAATCAGTCATTTAATCATCAATAACTGAACACAACCCTGTCTGCTAACGTATATAGTGATTCAAAGATGTTCAGCAACATATAATACAAATACCATTTTCTACAGGCTTATACCATAGTTTTTAAATTGGAAATTGGTTATAACAGATATTTTAACAGATAAAGAATACTTTTTCTTTCTTCTCCCCATTTTCTGTACAATTCTTTTTTTCGTGTGAATAAAACTTGTCATCTCAGACATAACATTTTTTTTAATTCATGAAATCAAATCTTGATGGAAATTTGTAGTTGAATCCAAACCTTCAGTGTAAGCGTTTTATGCAATGTCGATGGTAACCAGACATGGGGTAATCGAAATCGATTGCAATGAATTGATTTTTTTGGTGCAATCGACTGTAATCGATTACTGATATGAATTTCGATTACTTCTAATCGAAAAAAAAAATCGATTACAGCTGAAATTTTTAAAGTAATTATAATTAATTTTCGTTTTTTTTCATTTTTCTTTCTTTTCAAGGCCCCCCATCCACTTTACTTATACAATACAGATATATAATATGAAATGGGCAGAATCATGATCTTGTTATAACAAATATGTTTATTTACTTCTGTAATCGAAATGTAATTATAATTACTTTGTCCAAAATAATCGATTGCAATCGATTACATAGTAGAAAGTTTAGTAATCGATTGCTAATAGATTACACAATATTGCTACAAAATTAATTATCAATCGATTACTAGTATGAGTAATCATGGCCCATCTCTGAATGTAACGTAGATTTTCATTGGGTGGCGATGAAAGTTTCATGTAATCAGTTGTGCAGACGGAGACTGTTGAGATGATGACACGTGCAAAGCGTTACTTCTTCCAAAATTCCTCTTTCTATTTGCAATATGTTCACTTGCATTAGAATAGAGATACCTGTATCGTATTTTAAAATTTGCCGGCGTAAATTTTTAATTCATGTAAATATGTAAAGCGTTACTCTATGAAACGTGAACCAACTGTTCCGCGTTGCTTGTGGGTACGCGAAGAAACAGCACGCGTTTCTGCAGCGAACGTGTAAAAAGTCGCATTGTGACCGGAATGGCTCTTCATACATATCAACTGCGTATTAACTTCTTAATCAGAAAAACATGATCGTTTGTAAAGACAATCCCATCCAGTGACAAATGGTACAAAAAGAGCCTACATAAAAACATGAATTTAAAATTTCTAAGAAATATGCATTTTAACAGATTTTTATTTGGATTAATATTCCGATAACCGATCTTAGAATAAAATGTATAAATATTATATCCAGATTTCAAACATAAGAAATAGACCTCAATATTAATAAATTCTTTGATAGCAACTCGAAATTGACACCAAAGGAAGGTTGAATACAAAACTTTACGACAAACAGGATGACTTTGACTTTCCAATCGTCAACTTTTCATTTTTGAGCGGCAATATTCCAGAAGCGCCGGCGTATGGAGTGTATATTTCACAACTCATACGTTATTCTAGAGCTTGTGACATATACATTGACTTCCTGGACAGCGCCCGGCTCCTAACAGAAAAGTTGCTCAGACACGGGTACGTTACTCCTAAGCTGAAGTCATCCTTACTAAAGTTTTATGGGCGTCATCATAAGTTGGTTTGCAGGTATAAAAAAACCGTTTCCCAAATAAAAATGGACCTGTTCCATTGATATTATCCCTTCCTCGTACCAGATTTGACATGGGCAGCATGGCGGTGTCCTGCCGGAAGCATAGACTACTTACTCTTCTGGAACACCTGAGTCTACCCCCGGTTTTTTGGTGGGGTCCATGTTCATATGTTTTTAGTTTTTAATTGTAGTGCATGTATTGTTTTGGTCTTGTCTTCATTGTTCTTCGGAGTTGTTACGATTTTTCTCTCCTTCGAATACCTCTTGACTTTACTTGATACCAATTTTGATGCACAAGATGTGCATATTTCGTCGATTTACGTAATTGATAAAATAATAATCCAAAAGGATGAAACAAAACTTTAAAGATGCCAAAGTACCCAAATTGGTATTCCTTCAACTAAAGTTCATGAAAATAAAACGATGATTTTATGTTCCTTATCAAACCTAAGAATACTTATCTTACCTCCAGGGCAAAACAACAGAACAGCAAACGTGATTACTGTTTTGGACATCATCTTCTCGTTTTGAAAATTGTAAACGTCAGACTTATTATATACAATAAATTGAAATAAACAAAAGAATTAAAAAGATATTTAAAGCCAAATCATCTTTCATTACAAAGACGAAAGTCGACAACACATGTTTCAATATTGCACAAACACAATCGCCATAACAGAAGAATTTTTCTTTTGATGCGTTCTTTGTTTTACGAAAAAAAAAACACCTTTTGATGTCTGAGAGAGTGCATAAAAGTTGCTATTTGTGACATACGATAAATCTTGTGGTATTTGCAATAAAACAAAATTAAAATAAAAAGTAAAGGCTTAAACATTAACAGGTTTTTGAAAGTGTAACATATTAAGGTATCCGGACCATAATAGATAATGATAAAAAATCTCCTTTTGACCCTGAATGGCGGAACCAAACAATTTTAAGCTGGAATTTTGTATATATATTTTTCTCAAGTTGAAACACACTTTGTTGCTTATATGCAGCGTCTGTAAAAATTAGTTAGTTCTATTAGAATTTCCGATGTTTGCCGATAATTACCGAGGTGATTTCAATTGCGTTGTATGCAACATCCGGGAACTTTTAAATAATCACGTGGTCATTTATGGTCCGGATACCTTAAGTTGATTATTAGATTTAATAAATGTTTTAGGAATGTAAAATAAAAAGAACATATCGATCATAGTTCTAATTTGAAAAAAATTAAGCTGAAAAAGAGATCTAAACAGGATGATGAATTCAAGGCAAGGTCGACTTTGCATAAGAATTGAAACATTAATTCAAAAAGTAAATATATCGATTGATTGTTGATTACTTAACGTCCAGTGGCAAATATTTCTTGCTTCTTCTGGAAGAGAACCAGTTTAACAATTTATCAAACACAATTAAAATGGGAGTGGGACGGGACACAACGTTGAACCAATTTTGACTGCCACTGTAAAACGGTGGATGGTTGAGTAGGTTCGCATTTTAGCCATCTATAGCTGCATAATCCTAGTTTTTTTTCTAAAACTACGGATGGCGTTTTCCAAACAGGTTACCCAATATGTACCTCGGTCAGGCTGTCCGTATGACGACCTGACAACCCCTTAACGATAGGCAGCTCTGTTGGTTGAGCCCACGTGATCCATTACATGTGCCTAGACAAGTAAACTGATATGCAGTTATGTTTTAAACATCTTTATCCAAAATATCCGAAAAAAAAATCATCAAAATGCTTTGGCTAAGATCATAGAAATGTTTTGAATGATTTTCCAAAGAAAGACCATCTACTTTTCTGATAAAATATTTTGGTATAAGATATCAACGGTTAAAATTTAAAAATTTGTTATCCTTAATATGTTTTGCTATCGAAATATCCCGTTGTTTTTTTCTGTGTTTCCTTCACAATCAATTAATGGATAAAACAGAGATATAATAATAAATTGATATATGATTATGCTATTCTTGCTCCATAATATACATGTATTTCCGTTTAACCTCAAATGTATACAGCAGTCTTTTGTCAGGTTTTGACTTCCTTAGCTGTTCTTATCTGTTCATTTTAAGCGGAAAAATGCAATGTCAAAATTCACTTCTCTAAATTGAATAACATTTAAAAAAAGGAAGATGAATTTATCCACCCAAAGAGTATTGTTCTTACTTTTTCTCAATGTTGCAAACCTCTTTCCATTCGTCTCATGTATGATCCCCAAACAAACCTTTGTGGAATAGTGTGAAATTTATGTCACTGTTCAAACTCAGTATTGTCCATAATAGAGTCTTTTTTCTTTCAGATATCGGACATTTTCGTTTGCCTGGTTGAAGAAACATTTTGTTACTATTTAAAATCCATTACCGCGTTTTTTTTTCTGTGGTATTTGCCCAATGCATGTTTTCCTTTTTATCGGAAACATTATTACGGTTATTAGGGTTATTCAAAAATTACCATCAACATAGCGAATGTTGAAAAGAAAAGGTAGAAATTAAGATGTTTCTAAAATTTTACGACGTGAATTCATAATTAGACCATTTTTTGTTGTTGCGGAAATTAGATCAGACCCCCTCCCACCAACCAACCTAAGTGGAAAACTTAGGTCACAGCCAGTATCTGAGGCAAACGAAACTTTTAATCTGATACATATCATGTGACATTAATAACGAGACGAAAAAATTGATAGTGGGGAACCAGATCCAATCATATTTAAAATTAAATTTCTCCGTATAACGGAGCGCATGGTTTTAACATTGGTAGACAAGGTTGGCCCCGAGAGATTCCGAAAGCCTTAATTATTTTCCATAGTGGCTTAGTTATTGGTCCGAGTCAAATCATATTGGACTGAGGCGAGCCTCAATCCAATATGGCTAGCCAAGGACCAATAACTAAGCCAATATGGAAAACCTTGAGCAATTATATCTTTATTGACTAACCAGTCCAATATGTCGTATTGACAAGTCAATACGCCATATTAGACGGGTATGTGTCGTATTGGCGTACTTTGACATTTTGTATTGTATTGACAGGTTTTATCATATTTAGGCTGATATTCTATTGTTAGTCAATAAAGGTATGTATTGAAATAAAGCCGGATGTTCTGTGGATCTTTATTTTTCATGCTTATTGAGTATTGCCAATTTTTTATTTAAATTGTATGAAGCCAATCAATATTAACATATTTAAGAAGGTTTTATAATTTAACTTAGATTATGGTAATAGAAATGTATTAATTGTATAATATGACTAAGATTATGAATTAACCTAGAATCTATGTTAATCTTTTTTTTCATGCGTAACAAGGATTATAAGTTCTTAATTTTCTACATGAGACATAGCAAATGAATATTCATAACTTTTTATAACGGTTAACAAAGCGTTACACAGATCATTAAGGCAGTTACAGATTTAATCTCTGATAATTCCTTGATATTCTATAGATATTTTTTTTCACGTAAGTTGATTTGTCACTTTGTTATAAGAACCTACAAGATATTTAAAAAAATCTTTACAATGAGCGGATACAATGAAGCTACATTAATTGGTTTAAAATGTCACTATCATTTTTTAAATATTTTGTTACTGTCGTTTGCAGACCTCTTTTGTTTCCCTCCTGACCAAACTTTGTAAGGTGCAATTTCTAGTGTATCACATGTACAGTTGATCAGTTTTGTCTCAACTATTCTGTCAGAGAGGACGGTTCTAGAACCATTTTAGGGTAGGACTTTCATAAATGGTTCTAAAGTAGAACCGTCAGGAATGCTTCTAGGGTAGAACTGTCATAAATGGTTCTAGTATATAACCGTCCGTAATGGTTCTAGGTCAGAATTACCTTTATGATTTACAATTTATTTTATGACAACTATACACGAAGCCGGTTGTTGTGTCAAACAGTTGATTTTTAAGAATTTGAAATAGGTAAACTCATAAAGATGTATTATATTTAGAAAATACCTGAAATATTGATTACGCAGGTGACATATTTTTAGCTCACCTGGTCAAAGTCCATGTGAGTTTTTGTCTTCACTTGGCGTCCTTCGTCCGTCAGTCTTTTAACTTTGTACAGTTTAATCTTCTCTGAAAGCACTGGGCCGAATGGAAATAGATTTGGAAAGAAGGGTCTATGTACGGTCGTTTATATAGTTTGTTCATTTCGTCTTGATCGGACAACAAACATAGCCACCATGGTCAATTGTTGTTTCTGATTGACTGAGTTTTAAAAAAATCTTCATCTCTGAAAGTGCTTGGCCAAATAGAACAAAACTTGACAGGAAGCATATATGGGAGATCCTTTATAAACTTTCCTCATTTCCTTCCGATCGGACTACAAATATGGCCGCCATGGCCAGTTTCTGATTGGCTAAAAAAGTCTCTGAAATTGCTTTGCCAAGTGGAACGAAAATTGACAGGAAGCATTTATGGGAGGTTCTTCACAAAGTTTCCTCATTGCGTCTCGTTCGGGCAACAAACATGGCCGTCATGCGCACTTCTTGTTTCTCATTGGTTGATTATTTTTTTGTGGTGCTGCTTGGTCAAAACTGTCAGCCAAATTTGACAGGAAGCATCTATGGAAAGTCTATTATGAAACGAATAATTTTTTCATCCCGATTGGACGATAAGCATGGCTGCCATGGGAACTTCTTCTTTCTAATTGACTGATATAAAGCAATCTTCTCTGAAACCGTTTGGCCAAAAGGAACGAAGCTAGGAAGGATTTTAACAAAGTTTCCTCATTGTGATCCTCCAGATCAGGTGACAAACGTGGCCGCCATGGGTAATCCTCGTTTCTGATTATTTGTTGTTTGTTTTAAGGACAGTATTCCTATTTAGAAGTAACAATAAAAGATTTGAATTTTGTTTAAATAAGTTAATACCAATAATAATATATACAGAACATTGAAAAGGTTTATATTTCCTACATGCTAACATGATCAGGTAGTGTCTGTTGGTGAAGAAATTTTAGAGTACAGTAAAGATTAAATTAAAATAAATTTGAACAATGAAGACAAAGAAAACATTTAGCAGAACATACTCTGATTACTAACAATACATTAGTGAAGAAGATGAGATCAATTTATTACTTTATGATAGTTATAAACAGTAAAATGTGAAAGCTTATATTTCAATGTGAACAAAAATCTCACCCATTACCACCCCAATCTCCCTCAGAAAGCGTCTATGGAGACGTCCTTTATCCCTCATTTTGTTCCAATTGAATCACAAACATGGCTGCAATAGACAATTCTTGTTTTCTGATAAGTTGATTTCCTCTGAAACCACTGGGCCAAATGAACCGAAACTTCACAAAAATCAGCTTTGAAAGGTCCGTTGCAGATTCCATATTTCTTCTCAATTGAAACCAAACATGGCCTGAATGTTCTTCATAAGGTGGTGACCAAGTGTTACTGACATAATTATTTTAAGTTTACATCTTTTTCCAATAAACTTTTCATGTACTGAAAGGTGTTCGATGATAACTAGCAATGGTTCAAATCTGGCCTTCAATTTGACATCTTTTTGCTAGCAATTGTTAAACTTTAATGGGGTCAGGAGGCCATTAAAAAACACATATCTTTCTGAATAAAGAATTATTATTGACTAAATGCACATGCGTGTTAAGGATAAGAACAAGTTTAACAATTCACTATAACAGAAATGAAATTAGGGAATGAATGTCTTTGATTGAATAGTATTTGATTAACTTGACTCTTAGGGATTCAAATAATTAAATTTCAAATCTTAATACAGATAAAACCACATAATTTATAAATGATAAACACTGTACACAAGTTTAACTCTTTAAAAAATATGAGTTATTGCACGCCTTCCATTTCATCTAAAACTGATAAAATGTCAAGATGTTTTGTTTCCGAGAGATTAAGAATTCCACGATTACATTAAAGTATTGTAAGAAATGTAAATAATGGACACTACAGCTACAATGGTAAGTTTTCATGTTTTATCCAACAATTTATACGACACTATCTTTCTTGTTTCGTTGAAGTATGAAGTAATACACACGGACAAATTTCGATACCTTGTCATGAGTAATGTCAAAATCGTCGGTAGTGTCCTTTTTCAGACCTTCAGGAAAAGTATTAGCTTTGCTGAGATAATAGTTTGGATCCGCTTCAGCGATGTATACAGCAAATGCTGAACCATCCGCAATAAGATCGCCCAATTCATAATTGTCTGAGGGGTCAGAAGTAACAGAAGAGTGGGTACTGTTATTAACAATTATAGATACATGTATATTAACCTTACTACCAATATAATTGTTAAGCAAGCATTATAATTGACACCAAACAGTTTTCACATTAGTAACATGAGAGATAACGAACATTTAAAGAACGATTATTCGAGTTTTATGCATCACCCGATGGAGAGTTCTGATACCAGGAATAAATAATCTTTTTTTTTAAAGAGGATTGCCTCATTAGCCTAAACTAATCTTCCAGAGGGTCCTCTAAACATGAAATATACAAAAATTAACATGTATATAACAGAAAATTATCATACAATTAAATAATAATAAATTCTACGTTAAAACATTTCTGTTTGAAGACTGAAAAAGATGTATAGGTTTTAATATATTCTGACAAACTTCCATATTTGAGAACCAGAATACAAAAATGATCTCTTTAAAATTCTGTGAATTGGCTTTTATGAGATGGTGTCACGTCACGATATGATACTGTCGACATATCTAAATATTCTGCGTTTACAATATAGTTATGTTGTGTCCTTCATTTTTTTAATCACTCAAATTGTAAAAATCTTTCGCGGATTATATTATTTCATTTTTTCTATAAACTGCCAAGTCTATTTGATTCTTTAAAAAGCCACCGGCGGCATCTTGCGGCCCATTAGGATGTATTGTTTCGAAATGATTCCTAATATAAAAAAAATCAATCCTTGTTCGGAACATATGTCCGTTAAAATTCCGAAACAATCTCTTGATTTATACTGACAACCGTCAGTAAATTCGTAAATTACTTTCACATCACATCTTATAGATTCTTGATATTCATTTACCAAGCTTTGTACTTTTTTCATATAGACATTGTCATGTTTTTCATCAGGACTTAAGACGAAAATATTTTCCATTATTAAAAATGGAATGTCTGGCAAACTTTCGACCCCGTGAACCTCTAAAATAGCATGCCTATAAATAACTGACACATGAATTAAAACCTCAGTGCACTGGAAGTAAGTTTGTTGAATTTTAATTTTCTTTCTTTGCAGCCGTAGTTTTGGAATAATGGTAGTTGGACGAACCGCAAGTTGAAAATAGAGCACACCGGAAGTGCGCATTAATATAAATCGTCTTTTCCTTGTGCATCAAAAATAATCTGTACATACATTTTATTCACGTATAGAGAGCCAGAGATTGACGCCTTCCAGCACTTGTTTGGAGAGACCGGAATAGCGATTTTCTATTTTACTTTGGAGGTGAGTACCAATGTACATTTAGAAAATCATGAATTATTATACAATGATTAGGTAATAAGTTTCCCTTGATTGTCCATTTTTTGGTCTCGTTTAATCGTTATCTACGAAACCACTTGACTATATTGGACCAAATTTGATTAAAAACTATCCCCTATGGTATATTTATTAATACCTTATGTTTATTTTTTTCTGAATAAAGAAAAAAAATCTCATAACTCTAGGTTTCTTTACATGAAAATGAGAACGAAGGACGTTAGTACTTAACAATCAGATATCACATTGACTTCATTTTCTGTGATGTTCTTTACTGATTCAGGGAGAAACGATTTGATTTTTAAGAGGGTGGGGGTAAGGACGTGATCCAAGATCATGATCATGATATTGTTTTGGCACCATCCATGAGTTTCGGTGTACTTGTGCGCCTAACTCTTTTCCAGGTAATATTCGATTCTGTTCTGTTTAACCATATTGTAACCTTTTTACACCAGATTTGTGTGTTGTCTTAATAATTAAATTTGTTTCTTGTCCCATTCCATAAAAAAAAACAATCCTGCTCCTTCATATGAACGAAAATTTATGTTTTGTACAGGTAGCCTTGTTAATATTGTTATATGTATATGATTCAAACGTTGCAGAAATTGTCCTTCAATGGTCCTCGGGGCCTCGGTGGCCGAGTGGTCTAGGTAGTTCGTCATGACTACTAACAATCATTAGTCAACACTGAGATTGTGAGTTCGAATCTCACCTGTGGCGGGGTGTGTTCGACTCCAATCTTAATTGACAAGGATTGCCAATTTTCCTACCGAAGGTCGGTGGTTTTCTCCGGGTACTATGGCTTCCTCCACCAATAAAAACTGGCCGCCGCGAAATAGCCGAATGTGCTGAAAACGGCGTAAAACCCCAACTAAACAAACAAACAAATCAATGGTCCTCTTTCAGAATTGTGTCAGATGACCAAGAATGTCAACCAAGATGGTCGCCACAGCCGGACTTAGTTTAACATAGGATCCTATGGGAAAATTTATTTATAAAATGCATAATGAGGTTTTCTAATAGAGAAACTATTTTAGATTTGTTGTGATTACCATTAAGCCTTACCATAACATAACCAGAGTTTGGAATTTAATTTAAGTGTTGATGGGATTTCTGTTCAAACTCGCCAGAATGCTCATTTTATGTCATTTTTTGCTGATTTTAAACCCAAAATAAGCATTTGATACGTGCAATTACAAAGAAACCATTTTTAGCTAATCCTGACCCAAAGGGCCATGTGAGATATAGCCATTACTTGGCGCCCAACGTTGTCCGATGTCTGGCGTAAACTTTCCTTTGAAGATATTCTCCTCTGAAACCACTGGGCCAATGGGGACCAACCTTTGGTCGAATGGTTCTTGGATGCCCCCTTCATTCCAAAATTATGTCCGGTACCCCCGAAATAGCTGCTGTTACTGAAAATAGAGAAAAGGGGGATGGATTTTAAAAATCTTCTGTGGAACTACAGGGCCAGACGTATCCAAACTTAGCAGACATGGTTATTAGGTGGTCCTCTTTCAGAAATGTATCTGATAACCCGAACTGTCAACAAAGTTGGCCGCCATTTACCATAGAACTATATAGGAAAATTTATTTTAAAATCTCTGAAACTACAAAGCCAATATGAACCAAACTTGGCAGAAATATTCCTTGAATGGTCCTCTTTCAAATTTATGTCCGATGACCCAGAATGTCAACCACGATGGCCGCCACAGCCGAACTTAGTTTATCATAGGACCTTATTTGAAAATTCATTAAAAATGTTCTTGTCTAAAACCACCTAAGACAATTGAAACCAATTTGGTAGAAATGGTACTTCGGTCTTCTTCTTTCAGAATTGTTTCCGATGGCCCAGGTGGTCAACAAAGATGGCCGGTACAGTCGAACGTAGTACATGTAGGACACTGTGTGGAAATTTATTTTAAAAATCCTGTCTGATATTACATAACTAATTAAAATCAAGCTTTGTCTTGGTAGAAATGGTCCTTAAATGATCCTCTTCAGAAATGTGTCGACAAAGATGGCCACCACAGCCGGACTTAGTTTAACTTAGGATCCCATGGGAAAATTCATTTAAAAAATCTTCTTGTCTGAAAGCACCTGGCCAATTGGAACCAGATTTGGCAGCCATGGTTATTAGATTGTCCTCTTTCAGAATTGTGTCAATAATACATACTTTTTTTCTTATGTGCTTTTACGGCTGTTGATTGGCAAATTGAATCCAGATGTGCGATATAGGTTCCTGGGAGCCTCTAGTTTCTACATATCATCAAGGGTTTTTCCAATATTAGAACCATTGTGATGGTTTATTTTAGATTCGGTGTATCTACTAATAAAAATTTTCAAGAATTCTCATTTTCGAGCCATTTTTTTCTGATTTTAGCACAAGGGTAGGAATTTAGGACAAATATTATCCAAAAATTATTTTTCTGTAATTCATCAAATTTTGCGAAGAATTTTACTATTGTGAACGTTTATTTTTGATTTGATGTTATTGCTATTTTAATTTTACGGAAATCCTCAATTTTGTATAATTTTTTCAGATTGTATCACAAAAATAACATTTATAACATTAAATAACAAAAGAAATTATTTTTTTTATTATCAATCACAAGTTTTTCCAAGGATATTTGCTATTAACATTTCCCAAAAAACCAAATTTTTCTGTAATCTTTTCTGATTATAGCCCAAACATGGGCATTTATGACATAACATTATAAAAAAATAATTTTCTCCAATTCATGATGAGATGTTTTAATAGACACTATTTTTTTTATATTTATTTTATATTTTTTGTGATTGCCATTTAAAATTCCCCAAAACCCACAATTATACATGTATGTCGAATTCTGATTTTTTGCCCCAAAAATACAAAATGTAAGAAAATGGTAAAAAAAATCAGAGCATGAAATTAACGATGGAAATACATAAAAATGTCACAAGTTTCTAGTTTTTGAGGTGGGGAAAAAATGGCCCTTAAAGACGCTACTGCTTCTGAGTAAATCCCGAAAGTGGTTGTATATAGGGTTATTGAAAATAAATCAAATTCTTACGTGAACTTCGGATAGATTTTGGACGGGCTATACATGTATGTGCTAATGATAAGTAATTGTTTTTTTATATACATATATAATACATGTATATCGAATAGAGTAAATTTAGTTGAAAAGGGTCAAATGCATAACTGCAGATAAGCCGAGATGAATTAAAATCCAAATGATGAAAAGTCTTTAAGAATCGAAACCTACATGTATTTGTAAGCGGAGTACAGATGGATGTAGATTGTAAAGGTCTCTCCGTGACTGACAAAAAGGTTAGTTGTGTATCATTTACACTTTTTTAGTAGAAAATTGTATTTTGAATTACATCTATAACACGATTACAACATACCGATTAGTGCAGTTTTCCCCTGTGAAATTCAAGTAGAAAGTGTACTACGAAAGTACAATTTGTTTTCGTGGCAAACTTAGATACAAATTTAATTATTGTGGTATTTTTTTATATATATTTTTAAGGGGGTACCCAGCACTTTGACTAAAATAGATTTGGTTCGTTTAATTTCATTTTCATAAATTTTGACGAAATATTTATTTGACCTGCTGACATATATATAAAAAATTCAAGAAATTTGAACCTCACATTTTACGGGAATAATTTTATTGGATATATAGCAGTTTGACAAACAATACTTTTGATTATTGAGAAGCTTGATTTCTCTTTACTATGTGATTAAATCGTTCATCTGTTTTTTTAAGATAACTCCCTTGTGTGTTCTGTACCCCTCTTAAAATGCGCTAATTTATCTTTTGTTCAATCTTTATTTTTGTTTGTGTGTTGTTTATATACCGGATTGACTTTGTTGAACTTCACGACGGGTGCCGTATACGGAGCAGGAACTGCTTACCCTTCCGGAGCACCTGGGTTCACTCCTGGTTTTTATAGGAGTTCGTGTTGTTCATTGTTTTTAGTTTTCTGTGTTTATTTGTTGTGCTTGTGGTTGTTCGTTTTCTTCCCGGGTTTGTCTGTCCAATGGATTACTTTTTTGATTGCTCCTTAGGTATATTTGTCCTTTTTATATGTTCAGGAGCTATCATATCCCCGGTTTATCTTTAGTCTCTGGATTTAGCAATGATTATTATTATGTATGATTATTCGGATATTCTTTACTTTGATTCCTTAACATGGGGTCAAGTGTGATAATGGCTAAACCGCTTTGAGAAAATAATTGAATAAAGTTCAGAAACTAGGTAGGTCAAGTCGGATAATACAATTTGAACCAACGATCTTTTTCTGTTATTTAACGGTGTGCAAAATGAACATTAAAATATCAGATATGGGACAAAAAGTTAAATCTTATATGACGTTATAGGTTAAAAATTAGGAATTTAAATAATATTTTTAATTATTATATACTTAATAATAAATATGATGGTTTTTGTTCATGTGTTACGACCGGAAGTTAACAACCCATATCTGCACACCCAGCTAATAACGCATTATTCAAGTGCTATTTGAACGTACCCGGGCTGATATGAACATATCGTTCGGTGCGTTCGGTAAAAGGACTTAGACTGTATATGATAAACAGTTTAATACATGACCCAATCCATTTCGGACCAGGTATCACCCCTCGACCCAAGCTCTTGGTCCGATATTGGAGTTTCGGGATGATACCCGGTCCGGTACGGATTAGGTCATGTATTAATATATAATTATTATTAATGATGAGGCTAAACAGAGAAATTACCACCATGTTTCAAGGAAGAGGAAGAAAACTATTTCAAAGGAATGCCACTTTTCTTTAGATATACATTTTAATAATCTTTGTAATAGGGTCGAACTTCTGGTTTAAAGATTTGATTCAATCATCGATGTATATTCAAAAATAAATTGAAAGAAATTTTCATAATAATGATAACGACGACAGACACAAAGTAAAAATAACAGTCAATTTGACCTATTTCAGGCACTATCTTTCATGTACAAAATAACAAATTCAAACACACTAGACACTGTCAAGAGCCTGTATCGCTCATTTGGATTTAACTTTTCACCTTAAACAGGACTAAATATTTAAGTGTTTTGGATGGTTTTTCTATAGGGTTCGGCTGTGGCAGCCTCTTGGTTGACAGTCCAGGCCAATGGACACGTTTCTAAAAGAGAACCATCTAAGGACCATTGCTGCTAAGTCTTGTTCCAACTGGCTAAGTGGTTTCAGACAAGAAGATTTTTGAGTGAATTTCTCTTAGGGTCTTATGTTAAACTAAGTTCGGCTGTGCCGGCCATCTTGGATCACAATCCACGAAATCGGACACATTTCTGAAAGAGGATCTCCCAAGGCCAATTGGTCAAGTGGTGTCAGACAAGATTTTTCAATGAATTTTACCATAAGGCCCTGTGTTAAACTAAGTTCGGCTGTGGCAGCCATCTCGGTTGACAGTCCGGGTCATCGGACATATTTCTGAAATAGGACCATCTAATGACCATTTTTACCAAGTCTGGTTCCAATTGGTCAAGTGGTTTCAGACAAGAAAATGTATCAATGAGTTTTCCCATAGGGTCCTATGTTAAACTAGTTTCGGCTGTGGCGGCCATCTTGGTTAACAGTCCGGGTCATCGGACATAATCTTAAAAAGAGACCCTTCTAGGGACCAATACCGGTAATGTTGGTTACAATTAGCCTGGTAGCTTCGTAGAAGAAGATTTTTTAAATTGGACCCCCCCCCCCCCCCTGTTTTCTAATTTTAGTAACAACAGCCATGTCGGTTGGAAGTCGAGAATGCCGGATATAATTTGGGGAGGGCGCCACCCAATCACCATTCCACCAAAGTTTGGTACTAATTGGCCCAGTGGTTTCAGAACAGAAGATCTTTAAAGGAAAGTTTACGCCAGACGCTGTCTTTAAATGACAAAAACTCCTATAAGGGACCAATCAATGATTTTGGTCATGTTGACCTATTTGTAGATCTTACTTTGGTGAACATTTTTGATGTTTACAGTTTGTCTTTATCTATAATAATATTCAAGATAATAACCTAAACCTGCAAAATGTTCTCAAAATTAACAATTCAGGGGCAATAACCCACCTAAAGGTTGGACCGATTCGTCTGAAAATTTCATGGCAGGTATATCTTGTCCTGATCAACATTTTTAACTCATGTCAGTTTTGCTCTAAATGTTTTAGTTTTTGAGATATAAGACAAAAACTGCAGTTTATCCCTATGTTCTATTTTTAGCCATGTCAGCCATGTTGGTCAACTGGAGTGATCATCGGAATTGTTTTTTAAACTAGATGCCCTAATGATGCTTTCGGCCAATTTTGGTACCATTTGGCCCAGCAGTTTCAGTGGAGAAGATTTATGTAAAAGTTAACGGACGACGGACGCCAAGTGATGAGAATAGCCCACTTGAGGCTTTGGGTCACGTGAGCTAAAAAACAAAATTTGAGACTCAGTATAATAATCAGAATACGAAATGCAATTCATCGAAACAACAATATTTATTTTTCATTTAAGATTGTTCAATCGGATTGTGATGAGGACAATGTTGTAATTGCACTTAATCCATTAACCTGAAAACAAAATATATATAGAATATAATGCAATGTATATATGTTATCAGCGTCTGTCATTTGCATGATATTTCATACAGAATTATTTCTGGAAAATTCCCAAAAACTTAACACACTAAAATTTTTCGGCTTGTGTTTTGTGGTTTTGACTAAAAACTATTTGTGTCCGGTTTTGTAATTTAGAAATAGATAGAAGTCTGAAAAAATAATGATTGATTGTTGTTTGCTTAGGGTACAGTAGCAAATATATAATATTAATTTCGTTGGTTGTGTCATGAATATTCATTTCGTTGGTTATTTCATGAATATTCATGTATTTACATGTATCCTGTGTTATAATCTCACAAATAAAACCTGTGCATTTAAATAACTTGCATCGACTCTCGCTATAACCTTAAGCAAGGACAATTTATTGACGTCTTCGCAGTTTATCTTCATTTTGAATTGCTTCGGCGATTACTTTTATACCATATTGTTTTATTTCTAGTTTTTTTATTCTATTATTGGAATAAAGGTTATAGCGAGTAGCACACCTGCACGTATTACAGTATTTGTTTTTATTATGCCTTAGAATAGAATTGATTTATATTCGGACGAACCAGTTAGGGAGACTATAATTCATGTTTCTTCAGGACGAGAACCTGGACAGGGGTCGGACCGGACACAATGGGGACCCGATTTTGACTGCAACTGAAAGGTTGGGTAGGGTTTTCACAATTCAACCTTCTGCAGAAGCCATTAGTCTACTCTTTTTAGACAACTACAGAAGGTTTCTTTAGAGTGCAGGGAGTGTAAAATTTTCTAAACACGCTAGTTGAAACGGTCCGTGGTCAGACTGTCCGTATTTTTACATGACACACCGACAAAATGACAAGAGGTGCAAAACAAGGATTTCAACATTAATAATGAATTATTTTACATTTAATATGCTGGAAATTAACAGTTCAATGATATTTCAGGTAAACATGACCTCTTATTGCCATACGTAAAAGTTATTTTTGCTCCATTACGAGTAATGGGACCGCTCTGTCACAAGTTGTTACAGGGGCTACATTATTGTAGCTAACAATTTACCTGAGCTACACAGATAAAACTTGTCTTCGCTGTTTTTAATAAGTCTTGTTATCTCGACTTTTTTTTTAACATTTTGTGAAGAAGAAAATCAAGAATTCACGATAAATAATACGTTACTGGTATAATGAAGTATATCTGAGATCCAGATAAATGTAAATGTCTCCGTTTTTGTTGGAAATAAAATTTTCCACCTCTGTTGAAGTATATACTGTAAATTCTGAAATTATTGCGATGTTTTTATTATTACGAAAACTGCAATAATTTAAACTCACATCTTGGAATTTTTTATATGAATGAAGCGGGATTTTTCTCAATATCGCAAAAATAAAATCGCATTTTTGTCTAAAATGACAAAGTCCCAACAATAAATTCACGCAATAATTTCTGAATTTACAGTATTTTAAATCGTAGTAAGACACTACTTTTTTGTTGCACATTTAAATGCGAAAATTGATGAGAACCATGAAAATTTGTATAACCGGATAAAAATGAAATCTCAGTAATGTTTTTTTGTTAATAAACTGTATCACAAAATACCGAAACTTACTAGAGTTTACATATATATCTGCTAGTCCTCTGACACCCAATATCATTCCAGCGATAACCCAATTGTGGTCGTATTTCCATACAATGTTGATTCAGTAGGTCATTATTTGGTTGGTTAAACCCCCAGTCAGTAGGATGAGATACAGGCACATCACTTGGTTCCCATCTAAAATTGCCTTCGTCTCCTTCATCGGAACCTCCAATCCAATATGCTATAATAAGCAAATTTCTTTTAAAAAATAGAAATAGCGATATTAATTGAAAAATTCATACACCACTACATAAAAAATTAACTCAATTTAACAATACATAATAGATAGGAACGTTTTGAATTCATACCGACTTAATGATATTATGACTATACTCATAGACATTGGTTTTTATTGCCAGCGTTCGGTACATTTATACTTCTCAAAAATCGAAAAAATAATAAAAGAAAAAAAAAGTCAAGGAATAGTCGAAGATTTATAGATTTCTTGCTTGGAATTGGGTTATCAGAGGCTAATGTTTTAATGAGAAACCAGAGTGAGTTATATTTTCCTAACCAATGTAGGTAAGGGAGATAATAAATTTGTCTCCTTTTTAGCCTTAGGACAAAAGGGAGAGAATTTAATTATCTCCGTTACCTACATTGGTTAGGAAAAGATAACTCACTCTGGTTCCTCATTGATCTGTATTACTACATGTTATTTCTTACAGACAAAACACCAAATTAATGACAGGAGAGAAACATATACGTTTTCTGTAGCAGAAAATAAACGTGTTATCCCTAAAAATACAAATTCCTTGTGAATCTTCGAACTTCCAAGTTATTTAAAGATTGTTTTCAATTTTGGAACTGGGCCTCGGTGGCCGAGTAGTCTAGGTAGTTCGTCATGACCACTAGCCTGTCAACAATGAGGTTATGAGTTCGAATCTCACCTGTGGCTGGGTGTGTTCGACTCCGATCTTAACTGACAAAGATTGCCAATTTTCCTACCGAAGGTCGGTGGTTCTCTCCGGGTACTCCGACTTCCTCCACCAGTAAAAACTTGCCGCCGCAAAATAGCCAAATGTGCTGAAAACGGCGTAAAACCCCAACTAAACAAAAAACAAGTTATTTCTTACAGACAAAACACCAAATTAATGACACGGGAGAAACATATACGTTTTCTGTAGCAGAATATAAACGTGTTATGCCTAAAAATACCAATTCCTTGTGAATCTTCGAGGTTCCAAGTTATTTAAGGATTGTTTTCAATTTTGGAACTGGGCCTCGGTGGCCGAGTGGTCTAGGTAGTTCGTCATGACCACTAGCCTGTCAACAATGAGGTTGTGAGTTCGAATCTCACCTGTGGCGAGGTGTGTTCGACTTCGATGTTAATTGACAAGGATTGCCAATTTTCCTACCGAAGGTCGGTGGTTATCTCCGGGTACTCCGGCTTCCTCACCAATAAAAACTGGCTGCCGCGAAATAGCTAAATGAGCTGAAAACGGCGTAAAACCCCATTTAAACAAACAAACAATCTTGGAACAGGTTATACGATATAACCTACTTGGATGAAGGTTACGCATCATAAACTGCGAAGAGGTTGATGTTTTACCGTAAACTGACCAACGCAGGGTATACAATTATACCCTGTTTCAAAATTGAAAATAATCCTGATAATTCAATTTTCAAAAATTCGGATCCAAAATTGCAGGTCGAATGATTTGAATTATTACGTTGGTGACGCCACAGTACCCAAAGTTGATTATACAATATAATGAAACTTGCCAAACCATCTTTTACAATTCAAATTAGATTATATGTAATGTCCTTTGATGTCGCAAAGCAAAACAGCAAATTTCTGACTTCGTGGAGTGTAAATTCACAGGAAGAATATACTGCAATGTTGGACAAACGACGATAAGGGTTTTACGAAGAAGGGGGGGGGGGGGTGTGGGGAAGCGAACGAAATATAAATAAATAATATATCATACAAAATAAAACGAATTTGGCCGGTAAGCTTCATTCTTATCAGTTTTTTCTCACAGTGCTTGGTTCAAAAAACGATGAATAACAACCTAACAGACTGGGTAGGCTTGAAGGTTAAATCTTTCCGCTATGTTACGTGATCTTGTTGTCAATTAACTGCGAGTTAGTACATGGCTAATAGTTGTTTTATTTGTATTTGTGACTCAGTGATAGTTGGAAACATCTTTGATCGACTTTTATTGTGTGTTTTGAAATATTTTAGTTTTCTTTGACCATATTTAAAAAGGGGGAGGATTGGAGCTCCAAGAAGTGGTTTAACCCTGCCGAATGTTAAATGCCTGTCCCAAATCAGGAATGTCTTTGGATCGGTTAACCTATTAAGTTTATTTATTGATATTCTGACATAATATTGTACCGCTGGACATTACTATTCATCAGTTACTCTGCGTCCATTCAAGGCTTGCAGCATGGTGTAGTTTTCCACTATTGAAGATCATGTTGTGACCTCTGGATGTTTGTTTGGTTATATACTTGTTATTTTGTTGCTTTCATTGTAACTTCACCCTGTATCTGTTTTCCCTCACATTTATTGCTACGAACACTCTTAATCTTAAATTTCGATGAAAATAACCATAAAAATAGCCCTGTACAACCGTCACAACTAAACCACGTAATCAAAAGGAAGGCAGAAGTGATTGCTTATCTTCGAATGTGACGTCACAGTTGTTTGTCTTTGTAACGATTGTGACACTGAACAAATCAATTAATGGCTATTGCACTAATGATATATTATCTTATTTCAATTACAAAATTATTATCACCATCATTTGTACTGGCTATATCAAGTTATGGTAGTGTATACAGTTTTAGCATAAAATAGTCTTCATGTTATATGTAGACGATATATTCTGAATAAAGAACACTCATAAGGGAATCTTTTGTTGCATGCGAACATTTTTCCTTATTTTTATTTCTTTAGTCTCAATTTCTGTAACATTACAAAGTACATACGCCTGAAACCTTCCATAGTTCTATTTCTGAGGTAATCTATTTCTACTTGAGTAAGAACGTCGGTGAGATAAGCCCCCGTCGAAAGATTATTGCACTCAACCTGTATGTAGGAGATTGAATTTTCGTATTTTTATTTTAAATAAATTACTAAATGGTAATTCTAATACAGTGTGTATGTTTGATTTTGATTGGTCGACAACATGACGTCTGGGATATTTTATTTTCTGACAAATGACGACAAGCGTATGGATATGCGAGCCAGTAAAAAAGTGTCTTTTTAGTCCGCTCATTTCTTTCTTATCTTGCCGAAACGTCTATTTATTATAAAATTATAGGTAATATGAGTTGTTTTTCCGCAATTCATCGGTGTATAAACTCGACCAGGTCACCAACATAAACATCAAGTCCTTAGGATTTTGTTCAGTTTGTGAGTGAACTTGTCTCATTTATGTGCACATCCTGTGCATCAAAATTGGTATCAAATGATTTTATTATACACGATTAATTGATTCAATCCCACTCTTATTACTTATAATAACTTTGGATTAGATCTAACAAATAGTTCTATTCCAGACCAGAAATCTTAATTGTAACATAAAAAAAACGGGACACGCACAGAAATACAAATTAATAATAATAAAAAAAAGGGGAAATCCTGAAATTTGGAAATTCAACAACTAACAGTACTTTTTGTACAGTACTTTCAAGTATATTGATTCAAAAGTTAGATCAAACACTGCGTTATCAGTTTTCAGCTTGATTTATTATACAATTGTGTTCAATTGTGAACTCGTAACCTTTTAATACTGACTTTATCTTCTGATATCGAAGACATCATATAGACCTTTTCGCAAGGGCTCTAGCGGACTTCTTTCAATGGAAAGACTCGATTCGGCAAGTGTAAAAGTCTATTAAAGTGGCTGACCATTGACCGTTAAATTTATAAATGTAACAGTTTCTTGCAGACAATTATAAACAACAGAATTATTCAAATATATGTACAAGTTTTCACAAGTATGTTTGTTCCGCTCATTTACAGAATAGGTCGAAATAATTTTTTAATTTGTTGTAAACCTTATAACCGGTGAAGTTTTATCCACCATAAACATGGAATTTAATTTCTGTAGAATGGGAACAATTCTCTCAAAAAATATTTTTAGAAGGCAAAATAAAATTTTACGTTACAAATTCATCATGTAGAGTCCTAATTAATTGTTATTAGAAATTACTGAAAAAACGTGTTGAACAGAAAAATGGGATATGAGGTTCACGTGGAAGAACATAAATGTAGAAGTCGCAAATCACTGATAAGTGGCATTCTGGATATAATCGTCATATTTTCCAGTTATATATTTAACGTATTTGGTGCGCTCAGATACTCAGACTACGAACACATACTAGATAACAAACTAAATGTTAATTAACTAAGCCAAGTGATTCGTGGCTTCTTTTTTTAGCTCACCTGGCCTAAAGCGCCATGTGATCTATTGCCAACACTTGGCGTCCGTTATCCGTTAAGAATCTCCTCCTCTGAAACCACTAGGCCAATTGGGACCAAACTATGGTGGAATGGTCCCTTCTGAACTTTTCTCCGGCATCCCCGACTTCCAACCGACATGGCTGCTGTTACTAAAATAGAAAAAAGGGGGATTAATTTCAAAAATCTTCTTTGAAACTACATATCCAATTGGAACCAGCTTGGCAGTAATGGTCCTTAGGATGTTTTCTTTCAGAATTGTGTCCCGGACTGTTAACGAAGATTGCCGCCACAGCCGAACTTAGTCACTTCCGGCTCCACCACCTCAAATCCTTTGCCTGTGCCCATATACTAACATTGTACCGTATGGTAAAATACATTGAAATCTTCTTGTCTGAAACCACCCAGCCAATTGAACCAGACTTGGCTCCAATGGTCCTTAAATGGCCCCTTTCAGAAATGTGTCCGATGACCCTGGCTGTGAACCTAGATGGCACCCAAAGCTGAACTTAGTTTTGATATAGGACCCTATGGGAAAATTCATCTAAAAAATCTTCATGTCTGAGACCACTGCGCCAGTTGGTACAAGACCTTGTAGTAATGATCCATAGATGGTTTTCCTTTAGAAATGTGTCCATTGACCTTGACAGTCAACCAAGATGATTGTAGAAGCCGAACTTAGTTTAACATAGAACCCTATGGAAACAGCAGTCAAATTGAATGCTACACTTAAGGGGGTAGGCCTGGGTTAGGCCAAAATTTTCCACTCGTTTAATTTTTTTCATATTTTCGTCATGCATTATATATGTCTCAATACACCACCTGAGAAAATTTTGTTGAAATTCAACCACACGTTTCCTTCACAGGGTTCATTGAAAATGGGCATTTAAGGGGTACCCTTCATTCCAGGAGATGACACAAGTTAATGAATATTACTACCTCTCATAGCACATATGTTTGATGAAAACTAGCTATAATTGTTGAACTGAAAAACAGGGATAATGTCTTAATCAAAAATGAAATATGATGGTAAAATTCACTCTTTATATGAAAATCAAAAGGTAAAAAGTACCAGACATGTTAGGAATTTCGTTCATTTTCAGTTGCCTCATTCAATATTCAAACACTGCTGTAAAAAAATCCTGTCGTTTAATTCTTAGAAAAAAATGTTACAAAAAATATCATATATATGTGTGTTATATGACAAAAAATTATGAAATTCTAACCACAAGTTTTCACAAAATACTCGATCAATTTTTAAGTTAGGACGTCATTACGTTACAATACGACGTTACGATAAGAGTTATCGTTCCTAACGTTATCCAGTATAAACCTATTCTATATGTTCAAAGAACACGAAGAAGATTGAATAGAAGACGATGATGACTTAAATTATAAACGGAAATAAATTTAAAGAAAATATAATTATTATGTCTGAAAACCAAGCATTCTCTCTTAAGTCCTGTGATACTTTTTAAACTTATTTATTTATAGTGGATTGGGAAACAAGTGATACCAACTTATACCAATCCCTCTCCACTTGGCGGGTGCGAGAGAGGCCCCTGTAGCGGCATTTTAGGATACTCTTTTTCGACATCTGCACAGGAGTCTTTAACGTGCTAATGGTGTTTCCCTTCCCTTCCTTAACACGGGACAGCAATTTTCGTCCCCATCCGACGGATTAGCATCTTATACCGAAACCATCCTCGCAAATGGTGTCGATAAGTCCGGTGGCAAATTTGATCCTTGAAATTTTTATATCGAATGGGAATCGAACTAGGAACCTTTGGCTTCGTAGTCCGATGCGCTGACCAGTAAACCACAGCGCCCACGGCGATAGTTTTGTAAATTTACTTTTATTTGTCAAAACTGGGTTTTGTTTATAAAATACATGATTTAAAAAACATTACAGAAAAAATATAGACTGTCATGAAAGACTTGATATTCTCCTAAATCCAACAAATTACAAAATATGATGGTTAAATTGCCAGTGACTATAAATACAAAATAGGAAAGGTAAAACTGTGAGAGGAAAAGAGAAGAATGAGAGCAAAAAAAGAAAAAACCCTGAAATCGCGTTATATCGAAAAATCATGAACCAAAGACAATTTCTTCGAAAAATTTATTCTCCCGGGGTAGTCAATACATCCGTAAGCCGCGGAAGTGATCAAGAGGTATAGTTCTATAAATTTTTCTAAAAGTTTTGAATTTTCTGTTTATTGTTCCCATCTTGACTGGCTTTGAAAGAGATAAAATCCGCACGGGCTTTCCACGAGCTCGTTCGCAAAAGCTGCACATTAAAATGGAACCTTGTCTCACATAGACGAATTTACCAGCAAAACTTTTTACCAATAAATCTATTATTATGTATTATTTTTCATTTGTATTACAATTCGTTTTTTTATTATTATTATTTAAAAAAAAATGATTTGCAAGGGTAAGTATTGCCGGTGTGGTGTAAAATATAAATATACCTGACAATTATATATCTTCAATTTAATATGATTTAATTTAGTCCATTTTTCCTCATTCACTTTGATAAGCCAACATATTTTAATGTTCAATATATCCACTAGAACATTTTGACCAAATGTTCAAAAGAAAAAAAAATCGATTTCATTAAATTTTGATTATTTACAAAAATAAATGAAAAAGATAGACCATCCCATAAGGGTGGGGGGTAAATAATCCATGCTATTTAATAACGCAATTATTATGGTAATGCTCGGGTATATCTGATTTTTATTTGGAATAAAACATGTCTTGGAACTTTGTCTGTTTATAACTGGTAAGTAAATAGATTAGCGTAATCCCTGGACACCGAACGTACAGTTGTTCAAATACTACGTTCTTCGTGATATGCATTTCATAATTGCCACTGGATGTTAAACAATAATTCATCAATATATCAAATCCTACGTAATTATCGATTTTGCACATATTTCGAGAAAGTTTTAGATTCGATACGGAGTTGCCCCTTACCGAACCTCTTCACTTTGTCTAATGCGAGGAAATTTTGTACGTCATAGTAATGTCACGTCATTCCTATTGTTTGACGTCAAAGAAAAAAACATCAATAGGAGTTATCTCCCATACCCCAGGCCTACCCCCTTAAATGTTTAGTTCTGCCCAAGATGACAAGTTTAATCCAGGTGAGCGGTACAGGCACTTGAGAGCCTGTAGTTTACTTTTTTTGTTACAAGGTTATCGAATAAGGTTTTACCTGAGCTTGGTGCCAAGTTGCAGTTGTGGTACTGAAAAAGTAACAATTGCCAGTTCCTTCAAAAAACTCCCATCCATCCGGGCACACTACAACAAAACACAAAATAGACAATGAAAAGGTCTTTCCGAAAAATGGCAAATGATACCACTTATTTTGATCTTTCATAGAAGAATGAAAATTTTATGGTGATAACTCCTTCTTTTGAGCCTGAATATATAGCTTCAAAAAACGTTATAATTAAATGCGGTTTCAAATGATTTTCAATATGACGCAAAATACAAATATTTAATGTCAAATTTTAATTTTGGCTTTTTAAAAAAGTGAAACGTTGAAAATAACTTTTCGGCTGAAACCTGCAATTATTCAATATAACAAGTGTGCCTTTAGCTCCAAACTCTTATAAATTAACAACACAACAGTGTGTTGAGAACACGATACTTAGTTGTATAATTGGCAAGATATAAACATAGATGTCTTCTTGATCAGGCTCATTGAAACAGTCTTCAAGAGGACAAACAAACCCAAGGAGCAATCAAAAAAACCAAATCTATTAGACAGACAAAACCCAGGGAACAAAAACGAACAACCACAGGCACAAAAAACAAACACCGAAAACTGAAAACAATGAACAACACGAACTCCTATAAAAACCAGAAGTGAACTCAGGTGCTCCGGAAGGGTAAGCAGTTCCTGCTCCGCATACAGAACCCGTTGTGAAGTTCAACAAAGTATATTTACAAAGTATTGATATCACGATCACGTGATAATATGGCGTAATTACAAATACAACACGATCACGTGATAATATGGCGTACTTACAAATACAACACAATCACGTGATAATATGGCGTACTTACAAACACAACATTTCTGGTTGCAACATTTTCCGTCTTCTATATAACCATTTGGACAATTTTCTCCCTGATTAACACATGTTCCATTTTTTTCTTTACATGTCAACCCCAGTACATATATTTCTGGCGAAAATGATTAAAATAAATAAATAAAAAATAAGAAAGGTGTTAAATGTTCGCTCTTATGATTTAATAAAAACAATCAATCCTTTATTCGCAAAATGATATCAAAGATGTTATGATTTAAAATGACGGATCGTAGCAAAGATTTAACTCACCAAAAGCACTATAAATGTAATATGCCTGATCGTAGCGTGAAGTGCATCTAGGGAAAGTGTGTCCTGTTCCGTCAGCAGCACCCGAAACAATATCAGGGGACCTATTACATTGTATGTCCGGAGAGGTGTCAGTTCTCGTCCTGAAGCATAAAATATTTGCCACTGGACTTTAAGTAAGCAACAACCAGTAATTTAATCATCAATAACTAATGTGTATAGTGATTGAAAGATGTTCAGCAACATATAATGTAAATACCATTTTCTACAGGCTTAAAACATAGTTTTTAAATTGGAAATTGGTGGTAACAGATGATTCGTGTGAATAAAACTTGTCATCTCATACATAACAATTTTTTTTAATTCATGAAATCAAATCTTGACGGAAATTTGTAGTTGAATCCAAACCTTCAGTGTAAGCGTTTTATGCAATGTCGATGGTAATCAGATATGGGGTAATCGAAATCGATTGCAATGAATTGATTTTTTTTGGTGCAATCGAGTTATCGATTATTGATATGAATTTGGATTATTTCTAATCGCAAAAAAATCGATTACAGCTGAAATTTTTAAAGTAATTATAATTGATTTTCGTTTTTTTTTTCGATTTTTCTTTCTTTTCAAGGCCCTACATCTACTTTACTTATACAATACAGATATATAATATGAAATGGGCAGAATTTTTATCATGATCTTGTTATAACAAATATGTTTATTTACTTCTGTAAACGAAATGTAATTATAATTACTTTGTCCAAAATAATGGATTGCAATTGATTACATAGTAGAACGTTTAGTAATCGATTGCTAATAGATTACACAATATTGCTACAAAATCAATAATCAATCGATTACTAGTATGACTAATCATGGCCCATCTCTGAATGTAACGTAGATTTTCATTGGGTGACGATGAAAGTTTCATGTAATCAGTTGTGCAGACGGAGACTGTTGAGATGATGACACGTGGAAAGCGTTACTTCTTCTTTCTATTTGCAATATGTTCACTTGCATTAGAATAGAGATACTTGTATCGTATTTTAAAATTTGCCGGCGTGAATTTTTAATTCATGTAGATATGTAAAGCGTTACTCTATGATACGTGAACAAACTGTTCCGCGTTGCTTTGGGGTACGCGAAGAAACAGCACGCGTTTCTGCAGTGAACGTGTAAAAAGTCGCATTTTGACCAGAATGGCTCTTCATACATATCAACTGTGGATTAACTTCTTAATCAGGAAGACATGATAGTGTGTAAAGACAATCCCATCCAGGGATGAATGGTACAAAAAGAGCCTACATAAAAACATGAATTTAAAATTTCTAAGAAATATGCACTTTAACAGATTTTTATTTGGATTAATATTCCGATAACCGATCTTAGAATAAAAATGTATAAATATTATATCCAGATTTCAAACGTAAGACATAGACCTAAATATTAATAAATTCTTTGATACCAACTCGAAATTGACACCAAAGGAAGGTTGAATAAAAAACTCCTGACAGAAAAGTTGCTCAGACAGGGGTACGTTACTCCTAAGCAGAAGACATCCTTATTAAAGTTTTATGGGCGTCATCATGACTTGGTTGACAGGTATGAAAAAACCGTTTCCCAAATGAAAATGGACCTGTTCCATTGATATTATCCCTTCCTCGTACCAGATTTGACATGGGCAGCATGGCGGGTGTCCTGCCGGAAGCATAGACTACTTACTGTTCCGGAGCACCTGAGACTACCCCCGGTTTTTTGGTGGGGTCCATGTTCATATGTTTTTAGTTTTTAATTGTAGTGAATGTATTGTTTTGGTCTTGTCTTCATTGTTCTTCGGAGTTGTTACGATTTTTCTCTCCTTCGAATACCTCTTGATTTTACTTGATACCAATTTCGATGCACAAGATGTGCATATTTCCTCGATTTACGTAATTGATAAAATAATAATCCAAAAGGATGAAACAAAACTTTAAAGATGCCAAAGTACCCAAATTGGTATTCCTTCAACTAAAGTTCATGAAAATAAAACGAAGATTTTGTGTTCCTTATCAAAACTAAGAATACTTATCTTACCTCCAGGGCAAAACAGCAGAACAGCAAACGTGATTACTGTTTTGGACATCATCTTCTCGTTTTGAAAATTGTAAACGTCAGACTTATTATATACAATAAATTGAAATAAACAAAAGAATTAAAAAGATATTAAAAACCAAATCATCTTTCATTACAAAGACGAAAGTCGACCACACATGTTTCAATATTGCACAAACACAATCGCCACAAAAGAAGAATTTTTCTATAAATGCGTTCTTTGTTTTACAAAAAAAAAACACCTTTTGATGTCTGAGAGAGTGAATAAAAGTTGCTATTTGTGACATACGATAAACCTTGTGGTATTTGCAATAAAACAAAATTAAAATAAAAAGTAAAGGCTTAAACATTAACAGGTTTTTGAAAGTGTAACATATTAAGTTGATTATTAGATTTAATAAATATTTTAGGAATGTAAAATAAAAAGAACATATCGATCAAAGTTCTAATTTGAAAAAAAAAAATTAAGCTGAGAAAGAGATCTTAACAGAATGGTCAATTCAAGGCAAGATCGACTTTGCATAAGAATTGAAATATTAATTCAAAACGTAAACATATTGCTTGATTGTTGATTGCTTAACGTCCAGTGGCATATATTTATTGCTTCTTCTGGAAGAGAACCAGTTTAACAATTTATCAAACACAATTAAAATGGGAGTGGGACGGGACACAACGTTGAACCAATTTTGACTGCCACTGTAAAACGGTAGACACGTAAACTGATATGCAGTTATGTTTTAAACATCTTTATCCAAAATATCCTTAAAAAATCATTAAAATGCTTTGGTTAAGATCATAGAAATGTTTTGAATGATTTTCCAAAGAAAGACAATCTAATTTGCTGATAAAATATTTTGGTATAAGATATCAACGGTAAAAATTTACAAATTTGTTATCCTTAATATGTTTTGCTATCGAAATATCCCGTTGTTTTTTATGTTTTTCCTTCACAATCAATTAATGGATAAAACAGAGATATAATAATAAATTGATATATGATTATGCTATTCTTGCTCCATAATATACATGTATTTCCGTTTAACCTTAAATGTATACAGCAAACATTTGTAAGGTTTTGACTTTCTCAGCTGTTCTTATCTGTTCATTTTAAGGGGAAAAATGCAAGGTCAAAATTCACTTCTCTAAATTGAATAACATTTAAAAAAAGGAAGATGAATTTATCCATCCAAAGAGTATTGTTCTTACTTTTTCTCAATGTTGCAAACCCCTTCCCATTCGTCTCTTGTATGATTCCCAAACAAACCTTTGTGGAATAGTGTGAAATGTATGTCCCTGTTCAAACTCAGTATTGTCCATAGTAGAGTCTTTTTTTCTTTCAGATATCGGACATTTTCGTTTGCCTGGTTGAAGAAACATTTTGTTACTATTTAAAATCCGTTACAGCGGTTTTTTTCTGTGGTATTTGCCCAACATATGTTTTCCTTTTTATCGGAAACATTATTACGGTTATTAGGGTTATTCAAAAATTACCATCAACATAGCGATTGTTGAAAAGAAAAGGTAGAAAATAAGAGGTTTCTAAAATTTTACGACGTAAATTCATACTTAGACCATTTTTTGTTGTTGCGGGAATTAGATCAGACCCCCTCCCACCAACCAACCTAAGTGAAAAACTTAGGTCACAACCAGTATCTGAGGCATACGAAACTTTTAATCTGATACATATCATGTGACATTAATAACGAGACGAAAAAATTGATAGTGGGGAACCAGATCCAATCATATTTAAAATTACATATCTCCGTATAACGGAGCGCATGGTTTTAACATTGGTCGAAAAGTCGGCCCCGAGAGATTCCGAAAGCCTTAATTATTTACTTCCAATGTTTTTTAAAAATGTGGTTTTTAACAACAATTAAATAAAAGAAATTGGTTAAAACGTATGAACCTCCTGTCTATTTGCGTAATTGGTCAAATATAATGGGTCACCAATTTAATTTTTATTGCGTTTTATCAACTTTTAATTCCGTAATTACACAAATACTCAGCTTATTTGGAGCTCTGGCTCGGTAGTCGGATATTATGTGGTGTAATATTCTTTGATGCTAATTTAAGATTATATTATAGTATTATTGCGTAAGATTTTCCATATTGGCTTAGTTATTGGTCCGAGGCAAATCATATTGGACTGAGGCGAGCCTGAATCCAATATTGCTAGCCAAGGACCAATAACTAAGCCAATATGGAAAACATTGCGCAATTATACCTTTATTGACTAACCAGTCCAATATGTCGTATTGACTAGTCAATACGCCATATTAGACGGGTATGTGTCGTAGTGGCGTACTTTGACATTTTGTATTGTACTGACAGGGTTTATCATATTTAGGCTGATATTCTATTGTTAGTCAATAAAGGTATGTATTGAAGTAAAGCCGGATTTTCTGTGGATCTTTAATTTTCATGCTTAGTGAGTATTGCCAATTTTTTATTTAAATTTTACGAAGCCAATCAAAATTAACATATTTAAGAAGGTTTTATAATTTAACTTAGATTATGGAAATAGAAATGTATTAATTGTATAATATTACTAAGATTATGAATTAACCTAGAATCTATGTTAATCTTTTTTTTTCATGCGTAACAAGGATTATAAGTTCTTAATTTTCTACAAGAGAAATAGCACATGAATATTCATAACTTTTTATAACGGTTTACAAAGCGTTACACAGATCATTAAGGCAGTTATAGATTTAATCTCTGATAATCCTTGATACTCTATAGATATTTTTTCTCACGCAAGTTGATTTGTCACTTTGTTATAAGAACCTACAAAATATTTAAAAACATCTTTACAATGAGGGGATACAACGAAGCTACATTAATTGGTTTAAAATGTCTACATCGTAGAATAATGCACAATATATGGATTATATTAATATTCTAATAATTCAACCTTATTGTTTCAAAGTACAAAAAGGTAGCACATTGTTCTAGATTTTTATTTTTTAAATATTTTGTTACTGTCGTTTGCAGACCTCTTTTGTTTCCCTCCTGACGAAACTTTGTAAGGTGCAACTTCTAGTGTATCACATGTATAGTTGATCAGTTTTATCTCAACTATTCTGTCAGAGAGGACGGTTCTTGAACCATTCTAGGGTAGGACTGTCATAAATGGTTCTAAGGTAGAACCGTCAGGAATGCTTCTAGGGTAGAACTGTCATAAATGGTTCTAGTATATAACCGTCCGTAATGGTTCTAGGTCAGAATTACCTTTATGATTTACAATTTATTTTATGACAACTATACACGAAGCCAGTTGTTGGGTCAAACAGTTGATTTTTAAGATTTTGAAATAGGTAAACTAATAAAGATGTATTATATTTAGAAAATACCTGAAATATTGATTACGCAGGTGACATATTTTTAGCTCACCTGGCCAAAGTCCATGTGAGTTTTTGTCTTCACTTGGCGTCCATTTTCCGTCCGTCTTTTAACTTTGTACATTTTAATCTTCTCTGAAAGCACTGGGCCGAATGGAAATAGATTTGGAAAGAAGAGTCTATGTACGGTCGTTTATAAAGTTTGCTCATTTCGTCTTGATCGGACAACAAACATAGCCACAATGGTCAATTGTTGTTTCTGATTGACTGAGTTTTAAAAAAATCTTCATCTCTGAAAGTGCTTGGCCAAATGGAACAAAATTTGACAGGAAGCATATATGGGAGATCCTTTATAAACTTTCCTCATTTTCTTCCGATCGGACTACAAATATGGCCGCCATGGCCAGTTTCTGATTGGCTAAAAACAATTTCTGAAATTGCTTGGCCAAATGGAACGAAAATTGACAGGAAGCATTTATGGGAGGTTCTTCACAAAGTTTCCTCATTGTGTCTCGTTCGGGCAACAAACATGGCCGTCATGCACAATTCTTGTTTCTTATTGGTTGATTAATTTTTTTTTGTGGTGCTGCTTGGCCAAAACTGTCAGCCAAATTTGACAGGAAGCATCTATGGAAAGTCTATTATGAAACGAATAATTTTTTCATCCGATTGGAGGATAAGCATGGCTGCCATAGGAACTTCTTCTTTCTGATTGACTGATATAAGGCAATCTTCTCTGAAACCGCTTGGCCAAAAGGAACGAAACTATGTGGAAGGATTTTAACAAAGTTTCCTCATGGTGATCCTCCAGATCAGGTGACAAACGTGGCCGCCATGGGTAATCCTTGATTCTGATTATTTGTTGTTTGTTTTAAGGACAGTATTCCTATTTAGAAGTAACAATAAAAGATTTGAATTTTTTTTTAAATAAGTTAATACCAATAATAATATATACAGAACATTGAAAAGGTCTATATTTCCTACATGCTAACATGATCAGGTAGTGTCTGTTGGTGAAGAAATTTTAGAGTACAGTAAAGATTAAATTAAAATAAATTTGAACAATGAAGACAAAGAAAACATTTAACAGAACATACTCTGACTACTAACAATACATAAGTGAGATCAATTTATTACTGTAGAATAGTTATAAACAGTAAAATGTGAAAGCTTATATTTCGATGTGAAAAAAATCTCACCCATTACCAGCCCAATCTCCCTCAGAAAGCGTCTATGGGGAGGTCCTTTATCCCTCATTTTGTTCCAATTGAATCACAAACATGGCTGCAATAGACTATTCTTGTTTTCTGATTAGTTGATTTCCTCTGAAACCACTAGGCCAAATGAACCGAAACTTCACAAAAATCAGCTTTGAAAGGTCCGTTGCAGATTCCATATTTCTTCTCAATTGAAACCAAACATGGCCTGAATGTTCTTCATAAGGTGGTGACCAAGTGTTACTGACATAATTAGTTTAAGTTGACAACTGTTTCCAATAAACTTTTCGTGTACTGAAAGGTGTTCGATGATAACTAGCAATGGTTCAAATCTGGCCTTCAATTTGACATCTTTTTCCTAGCAATTGTTAAACTTTAATGGGGTCAGGAGGCCATTAAAAAACACATATCTTTCTGAATAAAGAATTATTATTGACTAAATGCACATGCGTGTTAAGGATAAGAACACGTTTAACAATTCACTATAACAGAAATGAAATTAGGGAATGAATGTCTTTGATTGAATAGTATTTGATTAACTTGACTCTTAGGGATTCAAATAATTAAATTTCAAATCTAGGGTATTCGCCAACCCAGTCGTCAGACTTGTCTGACATGATTATTCATTGATTTGTTACAGAAATTACCAGTATTTAGCAAAATTCAAAAATAATAGAAATACTAAGGGTTCATTCTTTGTATTGCACATGGTAGATCTCCTTAGCTGAAATTTGGCTTACTATTTCGGTATTTTTGGTTGAGTACTTCTTGTTTAATATAAGTTTGGTTTTTGGTCTTCCAAATGTTTCGGTTTTAATGCTGCTGATGAGAGGTAACTCCTTGAAATGCGTCGTATACAGCATAGTATCAATTTACTATATCTAATATTGGTATCTTTGGATTGTTATTTTTTAATACAGATAAAACCACATGATTTATAAATGATAAACACTGTACACAAGTTTAACTCTTTAAACAATATGAGTTATTGCACTCCTTCCATTTCATCTAAAACTGATAAAATGTCAAGATGTTTTGTTTCCGGGAGATTACGAATTCCACGATTACATTAAAGTATTGTAAGAAATGTAAATAATAGACACTACAGCTACAATGGTAAGTTTTTATGTTTTATCCAACAATTTATACGACACTATCTTTCTTGTTTGGTTGAAGTATGAAGTAATACACACGGACAAATTTCGATACCTTGTCATGAGTAATGTCAAAATCGTCGGTAGTGTCCTTTTCCAGACCTTCAGGAAAAGTATTAGCTTTGCTGAGATAATAGATTGGGTCCGCTTCAGCGATGTATACAGCAAATGCTGAACCATCCGCAATAAGATCGCCCAATTCATAATTGTCTGAGGGGTCAGAAGTAACAGAAGAGTGGGTACTGTTATCAACAATTATAGATACATGTATATTAACCTTACTACCAATATAATTGTTAAGCAAGCATCATAATTGACACCAAACAGTTTTCACATTAGTAACATGAGAGATAACGAACATTTAAAGAACGATTATTCGAGTTTTATGCATCACCCGATGGAGAGTTCTGATACCAGGAATAAATAATCTTTTTTTTTAAAGAGGTTTGCCTCATTAGCCTAAACTAATCTTCCAGAGGGTCCTCTAAATATGAAATATACAAACATTAACATGTATATAACCGAAAATTATCATACAATTAAATAATAATAAATTCTACGTTATCAAAACATTTCTGTTTGAAGACTGAAAAAGATGTACAGGTTTTAATATATTCTGACAAACTTCCATATTTGAGAACCAGAATACAAAAATGATCTCTTTAAAATTCTGTGAATTGGCTTTTATGAGATGGTGTCACGTCACGATATGATACTGTCGACATATCTAAATATTCTGCGTTTACAATATAGTTATGTTGTGTCCTTCATTTTTTTAATCACTCAAATTGTAAAAATCTTTCGCGGATTATATTATTTCATTTTTTCTATAAACTGCCAAGTCTATTTGATTCTTTAAAAAGCCACCGGCGGCATCTTGCGGCCCATTAGCATGTATTGTTTCGAAATGATTCCTAATAAAAAAAAATCATATCCTTGTTCGGAACATATGTCCGTTAAAATTCCGAAACAATCTCTTGATTTATACTGACAACCGTCAGTAAATTCGTAAATTACTTTTACATCATATCTTATAGATTCTTGATATTCATTTACCAAGCTTTGTACTTTTTTCATATAGACATTGTCATGTTTTTCATCAGGACTTAAGACGAAAATATTTTCCATTATTAAAAATGGAATGTCTGGCAAACTTTCGACCCCGTGAACCTCTAAAATAGCATGCCTATAAATAACTGACACATGAATTAAAACCTCAGTGCACTGGAAGTAAGTTTGTTGAATTTTAATTTTCTTTCTTTGCAGCCGCAGTTTCGGAATAATGGTAGTTGGACGAACCGCAAGTTGAAAATAGAGCACACCGGAAGTGCGCATTAATATAAATCGTCTTTTCCTTGTGCATCAAAAATAATCTGTACGTACATTTTATTCACGTATAGAGAGCCAGAGATTGACGCCTTCCAGCACTTCTTTGGAGAGACCGGAATAGCGATTTTCTATTTTACTTCGGAGGTGAGTACCAACGTACATTTAGAAAATCATGAATTATTATACAGTGATTAGGTAATAAGTTTCCCTTGATTGTCCATTTTTTGGTCTCGTTTAATCGTCATCTACGAAACCACTTGACTATATTGGACCAAATTTGAGTAAAAAATATCCCTTATGATATATTTTTTTATACCTTATGTTTATTTTTTTCTGAATAAAGAAAAAAATCTCATAACACTAGGTTTCTTTACAAAACAAAAAATGAGAACGAAGGACGTTAGTACTTAACAATCAGATATGACATTGACTTCATTTTCTGTGATGTTCTTTACTGATTCGGGGAGAAACGATTTGATTTTTAAGAGGGTGGGGGCAAGGACATGATCCAAGATTTGAAATTTTACTAAATGCCTGGTCTGTTTCAGGCAAATTGTGTAAATATGAAATACATGAAATAAGTGTAATATTAACCCTTGTCTCCTTGTTCTATATCTTGGCCATTACTTCCATCTGCGCCTAACTCTTTTCCAGGTAATATTCGATTCTGTTCTGTTCAACTATATTGTAACATTTTTACACTAGATTTGTGTGTTGTCTTAATAATTAGATTCGTTTCTTCTCCCATTTCATAAAAGAAAACAATCTTCCTCCTTCATATGAACGAAAATTCATGTTTTGTACTGGTAGCCTTGTTAATATTGTTATATATATATGATTCAAACGTTGCAGAAATTGTCCTTTAATGGTCTTCGGGGCCTCGGTGGCCGAGTGGTCTAGGTAGTTCGTCATGACTACTAACGATCACTAGCCTGTCAACACTGAGATTGTGAGTTTGAATCTCACCTGTGGCGGGGTGTGTTCGACTCCAATCTTAATTGACAAGGATTGCCAATTTTCCTACCGAAGGTCGGTGGTTTTCTCCGGGTACTCCGGCTTCCTCCGCCAATAAAAACTGGCCGCAGCGAAATAGCCAAATGTGCTGAAAACGGCGTAAAACCCCAACTAAACAAACAAACAAATCAATGGTCCACTTTCAGAATTGTGTCAGATGACCAAGAATGTCAACCAAGATGGCCGCCACAGCCGGACTTAGTTTAACATAGGATCCTATGGGAAAATTTATTTATCAAATGCATAATGAGGTTTTCTAATAGAGAAACTATTTTAGATTTGGTGTGATTACCATTAAGGCCTTACCATAACATAATCAGAGTTTGGGTTTAATTTAAGTTTTGATGGGATTTCTGTTCAAACTCGCCAGAATGCTCATTTTTGTGTCATTTTTTTCTGATTTTAAACCCAAAATAAGCATTTCATACATGCAATTACAAAGAAACCATTTTTAGCTCATCCTGACCCAAAGGGCCATGTGAGATATAGCCATTACTTGGCGCCCAACGTTGTCCGGTGTCTGGCGTAAACTTTCCTTTGAAGATCTTCTCCTCTGAAACCACTGGGCCAATGGGGACTAACCTTTGGTCGAATGGTTCTTGAATACCCCCCTTCATTCCAAAATTATGTCCGGTACCCCCGAAATAGCTGCTGTTACTGAAAATAGAGAAAAAAGGGGATGGATTTTAAAAATCTTCTGTGAAACTACAGGGCAAGAGGGATCCAAACTTAGCAGAAATGGTTATTAGGTGGTCCTCTTTCAGAAATGTATCTGATGACCCGAACTGTCAAGAAAGTTGACCGCCATTTAACATAGAACTATACGGGAAAATTTATTTTAAAATCTCTAAAACTACAAAACCAATATGAACCAAACTTGGCAGAAATATTCCTTAAATTGTCCTCTTTCAAATTTATCTCCGATCACCCAGAATGTCAACCAAAATAGCCTAACTTAGTTTATCATAGGACCCTATTTGAAAAATCATTAAAGATGTTCTTGTTTAAAACCACTAAGACAATTGGAACCAATTTGGTAGAAATGGTCCTTAGGTCGTCCTCTTTCAGAATTGTTTCCGATGGCCTAGGTGGTCAACAAAGATGGCCGGTACAGCCGAACGTAGTTTAACATACATGTAGGACACTGTGTGGAAATTTATTTAAAAAATCCTGTCTGATACTACAGAACTAAAACCAAACTTTGTCTTGGTAGAAATGGTCCTTAAATGATCCTCTTCAGAAATGTGTCGACAAAGATGGCCGCCACAGCCGGACTTAGTTTAACTTAGGATCCCGTGGGAAATTTTTTTTTAAAAATCTTCTTGTCTGAAAGCACCTGGCCAATTGGAACCAGATTTGGCAGCCATGGTTATTAGATTGTCCTCTTTCAGAATTGTGTCAATCATACAGACTTATTTCTCAGGTACTTTTACGGCTGTTGATTGGCAAATTGAATCTAGATGTGCGATACATGTTCCTGGGAGCCTCTAGTTCTACATGTCATCAAGGGTTTTCCAGTATTAGAACGATTGTGATGGTTTATTTTAGATTTATTTGCTAATAACAATTTTCAAAAATTCTCATTTTCGAGCCATTTTTTTCTGATTTTAGCACAAAGGTAGGAATTTAGGATAAAATATTATCCAAAAATTATTTTTCTGCAATTCATCAAGTTTACTATTGTGAAAGTTTATTTTTGATTTGATGCTATTGCTATTTAAATTTTACGGAAATTCTCAATTTTGTATTATTTTTTCAGATTGTATCACAGAAATAACATTTATAACATTAAATAACAAAAGAAATTATTTTTTTATTATCAATCACAAGTTTTTCCAAGGATATTTGCTATTAACATTTCCCAAAAAACCTAATTTGTCTGTAATCTTTTCTGATTATAGCCCAAAAATGGGCATTTAAGACATACAATTATAAAAAAAAATAATCTTCTCCAATTCATAATGAGGTTTTTTAATAGACAAACTATTTTTTGTATTTATTTTGTTTTTTTGTGATTGCCATTAAAAATTCCACAAAACCCGTAATTATACATGTATGTCGAATTCTGATTTTTTGCCCCGAAAATATGAACATGTAAGAAAATGGTAAAAAATTCAGAGCATGAAATTAGCGATGGAAATACATAAAAATGTCACAAATTTCTTGTTTTTGGGGAGGGGGAAAATGGCCCTTAAAGACGCTACTCCTTCTGAGTAAGTCCCGAACGTGGTTGTATATAGGGTTATTGAAAGTAAATCAAATTCTTACGTGAACTTCGGATGGATTTTGGACGGGCTATACATGTATGTGCTAATGATAAGTAAGTGTTGTTTATATACATATATAATACATGTATATCGAAAAGAGTAAATTTAGTTGAAAAGGGTCAAATGCATAACTGCAGATAAGCCGAGATGAATTAAAATCCAAATGATGAAAAGTCTTTAAGAATCGAAACCTACATGTATTTCTAAGCGGAGTGCAGATGGATGTGGATTGTAAAGGTAGACCGTGACTGACAAAAATGTTAGTTTGTGTATCATTTACACTTTTTTAGTAGAAAATTGTATTTTAAATTACATCTATAACACGATTACAACATACCGATTAGTGTAGTTTTCCCCTGTGAAATTCAAGTAGAAAGTGTACTATCAAAGTACAATTTGTTTTCGTCGCAAACTTAGATACAAATTTAATTATTGTGGTATTTTTGTTATATATTGTTAAGGGGGTACCCTGCACTTTGACTAAAATAGATTTGGTTCGTTTAATTTCATTTTCATAAATTTTGACGAGATATTTATTTGACCTGCCGACATATATATAAAAAATTCAAGAAATTTGAACCACACAATTTACGGGAATAATTTCATTGGATATATAGCAGTTTGACAAACAATACTTTTGATTATTGAAAACCTTGATTTCTCTTTACTACGTGATTAAATCGTTCAGCTGTTTTTTTTTTAAAAGTGAACTACGTTGTGTGTTCTGTACCCCCCTTAAAATGCGTTAATTTATCTTTTGTTCAATCTTTGTTTTTGTGTGTGTGTTGTTTATATGTTCAGGAGCTATCACATTCCCGGTTTATCTTTAGTCTCTGGATTTATCAATGATTATTATATATGATTATTCGGATATTCTTTACTTTGATTCCTTAACGTGAGGTCAAGTGTGATAATGGCTAAACCGCTTTGAGGAAATAATTGAATACAGTTCAGAAACTAGGTAGGTCAAGGGGGTAATACAATTTGAACCAATGATCTTTCTCTGTTATTTTACGGTGTGCAAAATGAACATTAAAAGATCAGATAGGGGACAAAAAGTTAAATCTTATATGACGTTATACTTTAAAAATTAGGAATTTGAATAATATTTTTTATTATTATATACTTAATAATAAATATGACGGTTTTTGCACATGTGTTACGACCGGAAGTGAACAACCCATATCTGCACACCCCAGCTAATAACGCATTATTCAAGTGCTATTTGAACGTACCCGGGCTGATATGAACATATCGTTCGGTGCGTTCGGTAAAAGGACTTAGACTGTATATGATAAACAGTTTAATACATGACCCAATCCATTTCGGACCAGGTATCACCCCTCGCCCAAGCTCTTGGTCCGATATTGGAGTTTCGGGATGATACCCGGTCCGGTACGGATTAGGTCATGTATTAATATATAATTATTATTAATGATGAGGCCCAACAGAGAAATTACCACCATGTTTCAGGGAAGAGGAAGAAAACGATTTCAAAGGAATGCCACTTTTCTTTAGATATACATTTTAATAATCTTTGTAATAGGGTCGAACTTCTGGTTTAAAGATTTGATTCAATCATCGATGTATATTCAAAAATAAATTGAAAGAAATTTTCATAATAATGATAATGACGACAGACACAAAATAATCTTTCATGTTAAAAATAACAAATTCAAACACACTAGACACTGTCAAGAGCCTGTATAGCTCATTTGGATTTAACTTTTCACCTTAAACAGGACTAAATATTTAAGTGTTTTGGATGGTTTTTCTATAGGGTTCGGCTGTGGCAGCCTCTTGGTTGACAGTCCAGGCCAATGGACACGTTTCTAAAAGAGAACCATCTAAGGACCATTGCTGCTAAGTCTTGTTCCAACTGGCTAAGTGGTTTCAGACAAGAAGATTTTCGAGTGAATTTCTCTTAGGGTCTTATGTTAAACTAAGTTCGGCTGTGCCGGCCATCTTGGTTCACAATCCACGAAATCGGACACATTTCTGAAAGAGGATCTCCCAAGGCCAATTGGTCAAGTGGTGACAGACAAGAAGATTTTTCAATGAATTTTACCATAAGGCCCTGTGTTAAACTAAGTTTGGCTGTGGCAGCCATCTCGGTTGACAGTCCGGGTCATCGGACATATTTCTGAAATAGGACCATCTAATGACCATTTTTACCAAGTCTGGTTCCAATTGGTCAAGTGGTTTCAGACAAGAAAATGTATCAATGAATTTTCCCATAGGGTCCTATGTTAAACTAGTTTCGGCTGTGGCGGCCATCTTGGTTAACAGTCCGGGTCATCGGACATAATCTTAAAAAGAGACCCTTCTAGGGACCAATAACGGTAATGTTGGTTACAATTAGCCTTGTAGCTTCGTAGAAGATTTTTTAAATTGACCCCCCCCCCTGTTTTCTAATTTTAGTAACAACAGCCATGTCGGTTGGAAGTCGAGAATGCCGGATATAATTTGGGGAGGGCGCCACCCAATCACCATTCCACCAAAGTTTGGTACTAATTGGCCCAGTGGTTTCAGAACAGAAGATCTTTAAAGGAAAGTTTACGCCGGACGCTGTCTTTAAATGACAAAAAATCCTATAAGGGACCAATCAGTGATTTTGGTCATGTTGACCTATTTGTAGATCTTACTTTGGTGAACATTTTTGATGTTTACAGTTTCTCTTTATCTATAATAATATTCAAGATAATAACCTAAACCTGCAAAATGTCCTCAAAATTAACAATTCAGAGGCAATAACCCACCTAAAGGTTGGACCGATTCGTCTGAAAATTTCATGGCAGGTATATCTTGTCCCGATCAACATTTTTAACTCATGTCAGTTTTGCTCTAAATGTTTTAGTTTTTGAGATATAAGACAAAAACTGCAGTTTATTCCTATGTTCTATTTTTAGCCATGTCAGCCATGTTGGTCGACTGGAGTGATCATCGGAATTGTTTTTTAAACTAGATGCCCTAATGATGCTTTCGGCCAATTTTGGTACCATTTGGCCCAGCAGTTTCAGTGGAGAAGATTTTTTGTAAAAGTTAACGGACGACGGACGCCAAGTGATGAGAATAGCCCACTTGAGGCTTTGGGTCAGGTGAGCTAAAAAAACAAAATTTGAGACTCAGTATAATAATCAGAATACGAAATGCAATTCATCGAAAACAACAATATTTATATTTCATTTAAGATTGTTCAATCGGATTGTGATGAGGACAATGTTGTAACTGCACTTAATCCATTAACCTGAAAACAAAATATATATAGAATATAATGCAATGTATATATGTCATCAGCGTCTGTCATGTGCATGATATTTCATACAGAATTATTTCTGGAAAATTCCCAAAAACTTAACACACTAAAATTTTTCGGCTTGTGTTTTGTGGTTTTGACTAAAAACTATTTGTGTCCGGTTTTTTAATTTAGAAATAGATAGAAGTCTGAAAAAATAATGATTGATTGTTGTTTGCTTAGGGTACAGTGGCAAATATATAATATTAATTTCGTTGGTTGTGTCATGAATATTCATTTCGTTGGTTATTTCATGAATATTCATGTAATTACATGTATCCTGTGTTATAATCTCACAAATAACACCTGTGTATTTAAATAACTTGCATCGACTCTCGCTATAACCTTAAGCAAGGACAATTTATTGACGTCTTCGCAGTTTATCTTCATTTTGTATTGCTTCGGCGATTACTTTTATACCATATTGTTTTATTTCTAGTTTTTTTATGCTATTATTGGAATAAAGGTTATAGCGAGTAGCACACCTGCACGTATTACAGTATTTGTTTTTATTGTGCCTTAGAATAGAATTGATTTATATTCGGACGAACCGGTTAGGGAGACTGTAATTCATGTTTCTTCAGGACGAGAACCTGGACAAGGGTCGGTCCGGACACAATGGGAACCCGATTTTGACTGCCACTGAAAGGTTGGGTAGGGTCGGACAATTCAACCTTCTGCAGAAGCCATTAGTCTACTCTTTTTCGACTACAGAAGGTTTCTTTAGAGTGCAGGAGTGTAAAATTTTCTAAACACGCTAGTTGAAACGGTCAGCGGTCAGACTGTCTGTATTTTTACCTGACACACCGACAAAATGACAAGAGGTGCAAAATAAGGATTTCAACATTAATAATGAATTATTTTACATTTAATATGCCGGAAATTAACAGTTCAATGATATTTCAGGTTAATATGACCTCTTATTGCCATACGTAAAAGTTATTTTTGCTCCATTACGAGTAATGGGACCGCTCTGTCACAAGTTGTTACAGGAGCTACATTATTGTAGCTAACAATTTACCTGAGCTACACAGATAAAACTTGTCTTCGCTGTTTTTAATAAGTATTGTTATCTTGACTTTTTTTAACATTTTGTGAGGAAAATCAAGAATTCACGATAAATAATGAGTTACTGGTATAATGAAGTAGTATAAATGTAATTGTCTCCGTTTTTGTTGGAAATAAAATGTTCCAACCTCTGTTGAAGTATATACTGTAAATTCGGAAATTATTGCAATGTTTTTATTATTGCGAAAACTGCAGTAATTTAAACTCACATCTTGGAATTTTTTATGTGAATGAAGCGGGACTTTTCTCAATATTGCAAAAATAAAATCGCATTTTTGTCTAAAATGACAAAATCGCAACAATAAATTCACGCAATAATTTCTGAATTTACAGTATTTTAAATCGTAGTAAGACACTACTTTTTTGTTGCACATTTAAATCCAAGAATTGTTGAGAGCCACGAACATTTGTATAACCGGATAAAAATGAAATCTCAGTAATGGTTTTTTGTTAATAAACTGTATCACAAAATACCGAAACTTACTAGAGTTTACATATATATCTGTTAGTCTTCTCACACACATGATCATTCCAGCGATAATCCAATTCTGGTGTTATTTCCATACAATGTTGATTCAGTTGGTAATTATTTGGTTGATTCAACCCCCAGTCAGTAGGATGAGATACAGGCACATCACTTGGTTCCCATCTAAAATTGCCTTCGTCTCCTTCATCGGAACCCCCAATCCAATAAGCTATAATAAGCAAATTTCTTTTAAAAAATAGAAATAGCGATATTAATTGAAAAATTCATACACCACTTCATAAAAAATTGACCCAATGTAACAATACATAATAGATAGGAACGTTTTGAATTCATACCGATTTAATGATATTATGACCATACTCATTGACATTGGTTTTTATTGCCAGCGTTCGGTACATTTATACTTCTCAAAAATCGAAAAAATAATAAAATAAAAAAAAAAGTCAAGGAATAGTCGAAGATTTATAGATTCCTTGCTTGGAATCGGGTTATCAGAGGCTAATGTTTTAATGAGAAACCAGAGTGAGTTATATTTTCCTAACCAATGTAGGTAAGGGAGATAATAAATTTGCCTCCCTTTTAGCCTCAGGACAAACGGGAGAGAATTTAATTATATCCTTTACCTACATTGGTTAGGAAAAGATAACTCACTCTGGTTCCTCATTGATCTGTATTACTACAAGTTATTTCTTACAGACAAAACACAGATTAATGACAGGGGAGAAACATGTACGTTTTTTGTAGCAGAAAATAAACGTGTTATGCCTAAAAATACCAATTCCTTGTGAATCTTCGAATTTCCAAGTTATTTCAGGACTGTTTTCAATTTTGGAACGGGGCTTCAGTGGCCGAGTGGTCTAGGTAGATCCTCATGACCACTAGCCTGTCAACAATGAGGTTGTTAGTTCGAATCTCACCTGTGGCGGGGTGTGTTCGACTCCGATCTTAATTGACAAGGATTGCCAATTATCCTACCGAAGGTCGGTGGTTCTCTCCGGATACTCTGGCTTCCTCCACCAATAAAAACTGGCTGCCGCGAAATAGCCAAATGAGCTGAAAACGGCGTAAAACCCCATTTAAACAAACAAACAAACAATTTTGGAACAGGTTATACGATATAACCTACTTGGACGCAGGTTACGCATCATTAACTGTGAAGAGGTTTATGTTTTACCGTAAACTGACCAATGTAGGTTATACAAGTGTACCCTGTTCCAAAATTGAAAACAATCCTGATAATTCAATTTTCAAAAATTCGGATCCAAAATTGCAGGTCGAATGATTTGAATCGCGGAATGCGAATTATTACGTTGGTGCCGTCACAGTACCCAAAGTTGATTATACAATATAATGAAACTTGCCCAACCATTAAACAACCAACCAAATTGTCTGTTACAATTCAAATTAGATAATATGTAATGTCCTTTGATGTCTCAAGGAAGAACAGCAAATCTCTGACTTCGCAGAGTGTAAATTCACAGGACGAATATACTGCAATGTTGGACAAACCAGGACGAATATACTGCAATGTTGGACAAACCAGGACGAATATACTGCAATGTTGGACAAACGAAGATAAGGGTTTTACGAAGAAGGGACGGAAGCGAACGAAATATAAATAAATAATATATCATACAAAATAAAACGAATTTGGCCGGTAAGCTTCATTCTTATCAGTTTTTTTCTCACAGTGCTTGGTTAAAAAAAAACGATGAATAACAACCTAACAGACTGGGTAGGCTTGAAGGTTAAATCTTTCCGCTATGTTACGTGATCTTACTTTCAATTAACTGCGAGTACTTACATGGCTAATAATTGTTTCGTTTCTATTTGTGACTCAGTGGTAGTTGGAAACATCTTTGATCGACTTTATTGTGTGTTTTGAATTTTTTTGTTTTCTTTGACCATATTTAAAAAAAACGTTGGATGGTTCGATCTCCAAGAAGTGGTTTAACCCTGCCGAATGTTAAGCGTCTGTCCCATGTCACGAAAGTATGTTCATGGATGTCTTTGGATCGGTTAACCTATTAGTCTATTTATTGATATTCTGACATAATATTGTACCGCAGGACTTAACTACTCATCAGCTACTCTGGGTCCATTCAGGGCTTGCAGCATGGTGTAGTTTTCCACTATTGAAGACCATATTGTGACCTCTGGATGTTTGTTGGCTATATACTTGTTATTTTGTTGCTTTCAATGTAACTTCACCCTATATCTGTTTTCCCTCACATTTATTGCTATGACCACTCTTAATCTTAAATTTCGATGAAAATAACCATAAAAAATTGCCCTGTACAACCTTCACAACTAAACCACGTAAATCAAAAGGAAGGCAAAAGTGATTGCTTATCTTCGAATGTGACGTCACAGTTGTTTGTCTTTGTAACGTTTGTGACATTGAACAAATCAATTAATGGCTATAGCAATAATGATATATTATCTTATTTCAATTACAAAATTATTATCACCATCATTTGTACTGGCTATATCAAATTATGGTAGTGTATACAGTTTTAGCATAAAATAGTCTTCATGTTATATGTAGACGATATATTCTGAATAAAGAACACTCATAAGGGAATCTTTTGCTGCATGCGAACATTTGTCCTTATTTTTATTTCTTTAGTCTCAATTTCTGTAACATTACAAAGTACATACCGTAGAAACCTTCCATAGTTCTATTTCTGAGGTAATCTATTTCTACTTGAGTAAGAACGTCGGTGAGATAAGCCCCCGTCGAAAGATTATTGCACTCAACCTGTATGTAGGAGATTAAATTTTCGTATTTTTATTTTAAATAAATTACTAAATGGTAATTCCAATACAGTGTGTATGTTTGATTTTGATTGGTCGACAACATGACGTCTGGAATATTTTATTTTCTGACAAATGACGACCGGCGTATGGATATGCAAGCAAGTAAGAAAGTACATTTTTATTCCGCTCATTTCTTTCTTGTCTTGCCGAAATGTGTATTTATTATAAAATTATAGGTAATATGAGTTATTTTTCCGCAATTCACCGGTGTATAAACTCGACCAGGTCATCCACATAAACCTAAAGTCCTTTCAGTTTGTGAGTGAACTTGTCTCACATATGTGCACATCTTGTTGCATCAAAATTGGTATCAAATGATTTTATTATACACGATTAATTGCTTCAAACCCACTCTTATTACTTATAATAACTTTGGATTAGGTCTAACAAATATTTATATTCCAGACCAGAAATCTTAATTGTAACATAAAAAAAACGGGACACGCACAGAAAAACATAATAATAATAATAATAAAAAAAACAAAAAACAGGGGAAATCCTTAAATTTGGAAATTCAGCAACTAACAGTACTTTTTGTACAGTACTTTCAAGTATATTTATTCAAAAGTTAGATCAAAGTGTTAAAAAACACTGCGTTATCAGTTTTCAGTTTGATTTATTATACAATTGTGTTCAATTGTGAACTCATATAAACCTTTTCGCAAGGGCTCTAGTGGACTTATTTCAATGCAAAGACTCGATTTGGCAAGTGTAAAAGTCTATTAAAGTGTCTGACCATTGACCGTTAAATTGATAAATGTAACAGTTTCTTGCAGACAATTATAAACAACAGAATTATTCAAATATATGTACGAGTTCTAACAAGTATGTTTGTTCTGCAGATTTAATTTTTAAATTTGTTGTAAACCTTATTATCAGTAAAGTTTTATCCACCATAAACATAGAATTTTATTTCTGTAGAATGGGAACAATTCTGTCAAAAAATCTTTTAAGCCATGTTAAGATTGCTATTTTTAGAAGGCAAAATAAAAAAATACGTTACAAATTCATCATGTAGAGTCGTTATTAATTGTTATTAGAAATTACTGGAAAAAAAACTTGTTGAACAGAAAAATGGGATATGAGGTTCACGTGGAAGAACATAAATTTAGAAGTCGCAAATCACTGATAAGTCGCATTCTGGACATAATCGTCATATTTTCCAGTTATGTATTTAACGTATTTGGTGCGCTCAGATACTCAGACTACGAACACAGACTAGATAACAAACTAAATGTTAATTAACTAAGCTAAGTGATTCATGGGTCCTTTTTTTCAGCTCACCTGGCCTTGGTGCTGTTACTAAAATAGAAAAAAGGGGGATGAATTTCAAAACTCTTCTTTCAAACTATATATCCAATTGGAACCAACTTGGCAGTAATGGTCCTTAGGAGGTTTTCTTTCAGAATTGTGTCCCGGACTGTTAACGAAGATTGCCACCACAGCCCAACTTAGTCACTTCCGGCTCCACCACCTCAAATCCTTTGCCTGTGCCCATATACTAACATTGTACCCTATGGTAAAATGCATTGAAATATTCTTGTCTGAAACCACCCAGCCATTTGAACCAGACTTGGCACCAATGGTCCTTAAATGGTCCCCTTTCAGAAATGTGTCCGATGAACCTGGCTGTTAACCTAGATGGCACCCAAAGCTGAACTTAGTTTGATATAGGACCCTATGGGAAAATTCATCTAAAAAATCTTCGTGTCTGAGACCACTGCGCCAGTTGGTACAAGACTTTGTAGTAATAATCCATAGATGGTTTTCCTTTAGAAATGTGTCCATTGACCTTGACAGTTAACCAAGATGATTGCAGCAGCCGAACTTAGTTTAAAATAGAACCCTATGGAAACACCAGTCAAATTGAATGCTACACTTAAATGTTTAGTCCTGCCCAAGATGACAATTTTAATCCATTTGAGCGGTACAAGCACTTGAGAGCCTGTAGTTTACTTTTTTTGTTACAAGGTTATCGAATAAGGTTTTACCTCAGCTTGGTGCCAAGTTGCGTTTGTTCTACTGAAAAAGTAACAATTGCCAGTTCCTTCAAAAAACTCCCATCCATCCGGGCACACTACAACTAAACACAAAATAGAAAATGAAGAGGTATTTCCGAAAAATGGCAAATGATACCACTCATTTTGATCTTTCATAGAAGAATGAAAATTGTATGGTGATAACTCCTTCTTTTGAGGCTGAATATATAGCTTCAAAAAACGTTATAATTAAATGCGGTTTCAAATGATTTTCAATATGACGCAAAATACAAATATTTAATGTCAAATTTTCATTTTGGCTTTTTAAAAAAGTGAAACGTTGAAAATAACTTTTCGGCTGAAACTTGCAATTATTCAAGATAAAATTCAAGATAACAAGTGTGCCTTCAGCTCCAAATTCTTATAAATTAACAACACAACAGTGTGTTGAGAACACGATACTTAGTTGTATAATTGGCAAGATATAAACATAGATGTCTTCTGGATCAGGCTCAATGAAACAGTCTTCAACAGGACAAACAAACCCAAGGAGCAATCCAAAAAAACCAAATCCATTAGACAGACAAAACCCAGGGAACAAAAACGAACAACCACAAGCACAAAAAAACAAACACCGAAAACTGAAAACAATGAACAACACGAATTCCTATGAAAACCAGAAGTGAACTCAGGTGCTCCGGAAGGGTAAGCAGTTCCTGCTTCGCATACAGAACCCGTTGTGAAGTTCAACAAAGTATATTTACAAACTATTGATATCACGATCACGTGATAATATGGCGTACTTACAAATACAACACGATCACGTGATAATATGGCGTACTTACAAATACAACACGATCACGTGATAATATGGCGTACTTACAAATACAACACAATCACGTGATAATATGGCGTACTTACAAACACAACATTTCTGGTTGCAACATTTTCCGTCTTCAATATAACCATTTGGACAATTTTCTCCATGATTAACACATGTTCCATTTTTTTCTTTACATGTCAACCCCAGTACATATATTTCTGGCGAAAAGTTAAAAAAAATGATTAAAATAAATAAATAAAAAATAAGAAAGGTGTTAAATGTTCGCTCTTATGATTTAATAAAAACAATCAATCCTTTATTCGCAAAATGATATCAAAGATGTTATGATTAAAAATGACGGACCGTAGCAAAGATTTAACTCACCAAAAGCACTATAAACGTAATATGCCTGATCGTAGCGTGAAGTGCATCTAGGGAAAGTGTGTCCTGTTCCGTCAGCGGCACCCGAAACAATATCAGGGGACCTATTACATTGTATGTCCGGAGAGGTGTCAGTTCTCGTCCTGAAGAAGCATAAAATATTTGCCACTGGACTTTAAGTAAGCAACAATCAGTAATTTAATCATCAATAACTGAAAATAACCCTGTCTGCTAAAGTGTATAGTGATTGAAAGATGTTCAGCAACATATAATGTAAATACCATTTTCTACAGGCTTAAAACATAGTTTTTAAATTGGAAATTGGTTGTAACAGATGTTTTAACAGATAAAGAATACTTTTCTTTCTTCTCCCCATTTTCTGTACAATTCTTTTTTTCGTGTGAATAAAACTTGTCATCTCAGACATAACAATTTTTTTTTAATTCATGAAATCAAATCTTGATGGAAATCTGTAGTTGAATCCAAACCTTCAGTGTAAGCGTTTTATGCAATGTCGATGGTAACCAGACATGGGGTAATCGAAATCGATTGCAATGAATTGATTTTGTTGGTGCAATCGACTGTTATCGATTATTGATATGAATTTCGATTACTTCTAATCGCAAAAATAATCGATTACAGCTGAAATTTTTAAAGTAATTATAATTAATTTTCGCTTTTTTCGATTTTTCTTTTTTTTCAAGGCCCCACATCTACTTTACTTATACAATACAGATATATAATATGAAATGGGAAGAATTTTTTTCATGATCTTGTTATAACAAATATGTTTATTTACTTCTGTAAACGAAATGTAATTATAATTACTTTGTCCAAAATAATCGATTGCAATCGATTACATATTAGAAAGTTTAGTAATCGATTGCTAATAGATTACACAATATTGCTACAAAATCAATAATCAATCGATTACTAGTATGACTAATCATGGCCCATCTCTGAATGTAACGTAGATTTTCATTGTGTGGCGATGAAAGTTTCATGTAATCAGTTGTGCAGACGGAGACTGTTGAGATGATGGCACGTGCAAAGCGTTACTTCTTCCAAAATTCCTCTTTCTATTTGCAATATGTTCACTTGCAATAGAATAGAGATAACTGTATCGTATTTTAAAATTTGCCGGTGTAAATTTTTAATTCATGTAATATGCAAATCGTTACTCTATGATACGTGAACCAACTGTTCCGCGTTGCTTTGGGGTACGCGAAGAAACAGCACGCGTTTCTGCAGCGAACGTGTAAAAAGTCGCATTGTGACCGGAATGGCTCTTCATACATATCAACTGCGTATTAACTTCTTAATCAGGAAAACATGATCGTTTGTAAAGACAATCCCATCCAGGAATGAATGGTACAAAAAGAGCCTACATAAAAACATGAATTTAAAATTTCTAAGAAATATGCACTTTAACAGATTTTTATTTGGATTAATATTCCGATAACCGATCTTAGAATAAAAATGTATAAATATTATATCCAGATTTCAAACGTAAGACATAGACCTAAATATTAATAAATTCTTTGATACCAACTCGAAATTGAAACCAAAGGAAGGCTGAATACAAAACCTTACGACAAACGGGATGACTTTGACTTTCCAATCGTCAACTTTCCATTTTTGAGCGGCAATATTCCAGAAGCGCCGGCGTATGCAGTGTATATTCACAACTCATACGTTATTCTAGAGCTTGTGACATATACATTGACTTCCTGGACAGAGCCCGGCTCCTGACAGAAAAGTTGCTCAGACAAGGGTACGTTACTCCTAAGCTGAAGTCATCCTTATTAAAGTTTTATGGGCGTCATCATGACTTGGTTTACAGGTATGAAAAAACCGTTTCCCAAATGAAAATGGACCTGTTCCATTGATATTATCACTTCCTCGTACCAGATTTGACATGGGCAGCATGGCGGGTGTCCTGCCGGAAGCATAGACTACTTACTGTTCCGTAGCACCTGAGTCTACCCCCGGTTTTTTGCTGGGGTCCATGTTCATATGTTTTTAGTTTTTAATTGTAGTGAATGTATTGTTTTGGTCTTGTCTTCATTGTTCTTCGGAGTTGTTACGATTTTTCTCTCCTTCGAATACCTCTTGATTTTACTTGATACCAATTTTGATGCACAAGATGTGCATATTTCCTCGATTTACGTAATTGATAAAATAATAATCCAAAAGGATGAAACAAAACTTTAAAGATGCCAAAGTACCCAAATTGGTATTCCTTCAACTAAAGTTCATGAAAATAAAACGAAGATTTTGTGTTCCTTATCAAAACTAAGAATACTTATCTTACCTCCAGGGCAAAACAGCAGAACAGCAAACGTGATTACTGCTTTGGACATCATCTTCTCGTTTTGAAAATTGTAAACGTCAGACTTATTATATACAATAAATTGAAATAAACAAAAGAATTAAAAAGATATTAAAAACCAAATCATCTTTCATTACAAAGACGAAAGTCGACAACACATGTTTCAATATTGCACAAACACAATCGCCACAAAAGAAGAATTTTTCTATAGATGCGTTCTTTGTTTTACAAAGAAAAAAAAACACCTTTTGATGTCTGAGAGACTGTATAAAAGTTGCTATTTGTGACATACGATAAACTTTGTGGTATTTACAATAAAACAAAATTAAAATAAAAAGTAAAGGCTTAAACATTAACAGGTTTTTGAAAGTGTAACATATTAAGTTGATTATTAGATTTAATAAATATTTTAGGAATGTAAAATAAAAAGAACATATCGATCATAGTTCTAATTTGAAAAAAAAATTAAGCTGAAAAAGAGATCTTAACAGGATGATGAATTCAAGGCAAGGTCGACTTTGCATAAGAATTGAAACATTAATTGAAAAAGTAAATATATTGATTGATTGTTGATTACTTAACGTCCAGCGGCAAATATTTCTTTCTTCTTCTGGAAGAGAACCAGTTTAACAATTTATGAAACACAATTAAAATTGGAGTGGAACGGGACACAACGTTGAACCAATTTTGACTGCCACTCTTAAACGGTGGATGGTTGAGTAGGTTCGCATTTTAGCCATCTATAGCTGCATAATTCTAGTCTTTTTTCTACAACTACGGGTGGCGTTTTCCAAACAGGTTACCCAATATGTACCTCGGTCAGGCTGTCCGTATGACAACCTGACAACACCTTAACGATAGGCAGCTCTGTTGGTTGAGCCCGCGTGATCCAGTACATGTGCCTAGACAAGTAAACTGATATGCAGTTATGTTTTAAACATCTTTATCCAAAATATCCTTAAAAAATCATTAAAATGCTTTGGTTAAGATCATAGAAATGTTTTGAATGATTTTCCAAAGAAAGACAATCTAATTTCCTGATAAAATATTTTGGTATAAGATATCAACGGTTAAAATTTACAAATTTGTTATCCTTAATGTTTTGCTATCGAAATATCCCGTTGTTTTTTCTGTGTTTCCTTCACAATCAATTAATGGATAAAACAGAGATATAATAATAAATTGATATATGATTATGCTATTCTTGCTCCATAATATACATGTATTTCCGTTTAACCTCAAATGTATACAGCAAACATTTGTCAGGTTTTGACTTTCTTAGCTGTTCTTATCTGTTCATTTTAAGGGGAAAAATGCAAGGTCAAAATTCACTTCTCTAAATTGAATAACATTTAAAAAAAGGAAGATGAATTTATCCATCCAAAGAGTATTGTTCTTACTGTTTCTCAATGTTGCAAACCCCTTCCCATTCGTCTCTTGTATGATCCCCAAACAAACCTTTGTGGAATAGTGTGAAATGTATGTCCCTGTTCAAACTCAGTATTGTCCATAGTAGAGTCTTTTTTTCTTTCAGATATCGGACATTTTCGTTTGCCTGGTTGATGAAACATTTTGTTACTATTTAAAATCCGTTACAGCGGGGTTTTTTTGTGGTATTTGCCCAATTTATTGTGTCGTATTGGCGTACTTTGACATTTTGTATTGTATTGACAGGTTTTATCATATTTAGGCTGATATTCTATTGTTAGTCAATAAAGGTATGTATTGAAATAAAGCCGGATGTTCTGTGGATCTTTATTTTTCATGCTTAGTGAGTATTGCCAATTTTTTATTTAAATTTTATGAAGCCAATCAATATTAACATATTTAAGAAGGTTTTATAATTTAACTTAGATTATGGAAATAGAAAGGTATTAATTGTATAATATTAGTAAGATTATGAATTAACCTAGAATCTATGTTAATGTTGTTTTTTTTTTTCATGCGTAACAAGGATTATAAGTTCTTAATTTTCTACATGAGTCATAGCACATGAATATTCATAACTTTTTATAACGGTTTACAAAGCGTTACACAGATCATTAAGGCTAGATTTAATCTCTGATAATCCTTGATATTCTATAGATATTTTTTCTCACGTAAGTTGATTTGTCACTTTGTTATAAGAACCTACAAAATATTTTAAAAAATCTTTACAATGAGCGGATACAATAAATTAATTGGTTTAAAATGTCTACATCGTAGAATAATGCACAATATGTGGATTATATTGATATTCTAACAATTCAACATTATTTTTTCAAAGTACAAAAAAGTAACACATTGTTCTAGATTTTTATTTTTTAATATTCTGTTACTGCCGTTTGCAGACTTCTTTTGTTTCCCTCCTGACCAAACTTTGTAAGGTGCAATTTCTAGTATATCACATGTACAATTGATCAGTTCTATCCTCTCAACTATTCTGTCAGAGGACGGTTCTAGAACCATTCTAGAACGGTTCTAGGGTAAAACCGACCATCTCATAAATGTTTCTGAGGTAGAACCGTCATAAATGATTCTAGGGTAAAACTGTTATAAATGATTCTAGGGTAGGACTGTCATAAATGGTTCTAAGATAGAATCTTCAGAAATGTTTCTAGGGTAGAACTGTCATAAATCATTCTAGTATATAACCGTCTGTAATGGTTCTAGGTCAGAATTACCTTTAGAATTTACAATTTATTTTATGACAACTATACACGAAGCCGGTTGTTGTGTCAAACAGTTGATTTTTAAGATTTTGAAATAGGTAAACTCATAAAGTTATTGATAATTTGATGTATTATATTTAGAAAATACATGAAATATTGAATACGCAGGTGACATATTTTTAGCTCACCTGGCCAAAGGCCATGTGAGTTTTTATCTTCACTTGGCGTCCTTCGACCGTCCGTCTTTTAACTTTTTACAATTTAATCTTCTTTGAAAGCACTGGGACGAATGGAAAAAGATTTGGAAAGAAGGGTCTATGTACGGTCGTTTATAAAGTTTGCTCATTTCGTCTTGATCGGACAACAAACATAGCCACCATGGTCAATCGTTGTTTCTGATTGACTGAGTTTTAAAAAAATCTTCATCTCTGAAAGTGCCCGGCCATATGGAACAAAACTTGACAGGAAGCATATATGGGAGATCCTTTATAAACTTTCCTCATTTCCTTCCGATCGGACTACAAATATGGCCGCCATGGCCAGAAATTGTTTCTGATTGGCTAAAAAAAATCTCTGAAATTGCTTGGCCAAATGGAACGAAAATTGACAGGAAGCATTTATGGGAGATTTTTCACAAAGTTTCCTAATTCCGTCTCGTTCGGGCAACAAACATGGCTGTCATGTGCAATTCTTGTTTCTCGTGGGTTGATTTTTTTTTGTGGTGCTGCTTGGCCAAAACTGTCAGCCAAATTTGACAGGAAGCGTCAATGGGAAGTCTATTATGAAACGAATATTTTTTCATCCCGATTAGACGATAAGCATGACTGGCATGGGAACTTCTTCCTTCTGATTGGCTGATATAAAACAATCTTCTCTGAAACCGCTTGGCAAAAGGAAACGAAACTCTGTGGAAGGTTTTTAACCAAGTTTCCTCATTGTGTCCAGATCAGGTGAAAAACGTGGCCGCCATGGGCAATCCTTGTTTCTGATTATTTGTTGTTTGTTCTAATTTCCTATTTAGAAATAATAATAAATGATTTAAAATCTTTAAATAATTTAATACCAATTACAATATATACAGAACATTGAAAAGACATCGAAAAGGTCTATATTCCCTACATGCTAATATAATGAGGTAGTTTCTGTTGATGAAAAAAATTTACAGTACGGTAAAGATTAAATTAAAATAAACAATGAAGACAAAGAAATAATTTAGCAGAACATACTCTGATTACTAACAATACATTAGTAAAGAAGATGACATTAATTTATTACTTTATGATAGTTATCAACAGTAAAATTTTAATGTGAAAGCTTATATTTCGATGTGAACAAAAATGTCACCCAATAACCACACCAATCTCCCCTAGAAAGCGTCTTTGGAAGGTCGTTTGTTCCAATCGAATGACAAACATGGCCGCCTCAGGCAAATCTTGTTTTCTGATTGGCTGATTTACAAAAAAAAAATATTTTCTATTGACACCACTGGGCCAAATGAACCGAAACTTCACAAAAATCAGCTTTTGAATGTCCTTTGCTGATTCCTTATTTCTTCTCAATTGAAACCAAACATGGCCTGAATGGTTCTCATAAGGTGGTGACCATGTGTAACTGACATAACTATTTTAAGTGACAACAGTTACCAAAAAACTTTCTGTACAGAAAGATGTTCGATGATTACTTTTTATTTTATTTTCCTTTCATTATTCCCCATTTGAACAAAAATATTTATATTTCGACGGCATTAACTAATTTTAAAATCCTGTATGTTTCAATATAAATTATGTGCCACCATAACAACCATGTATGCCACCCGATCAACACTGAGGATCGCCGTGATATTGGCTGAAATACCACCAACACGGCGTTAAACAACAATCAATCAATCAACCAAATGAGGAATCCTTGTAAAAGGTCTCCTAATCATCAGCAATACAGTTTGAAATAATTTGCCGAACATTTGACTAATCTCAATTAAGAATTGCCTTTGGCCGCCATGTTTTTCACTTGATCGAAATGAAGAGAGAACACCCTTTCATACATTATTTCTGCCAATTTCAAATTCGCCCTGCGATTTCAGAGGAGATGATGTATTGTCTAACGATGGTCGGGCGACGGAAGCGAAGTGATGACAATAAATCACACTGTCCTTAAAATTCCAGGATTAATATGCACTCTCCTCATAAAATCAAATGGTTGCCCCAATCATGTGTACAAATGTAGCTCTGAGGGTACTGCCCAACATTTTTATCATTATATTCAAGGCAAATTTGCCAATTCCACTTTATCTCAAATAATTATTTGCTTAAAGTAAGAAAAGGAAGAATTGAAACATGTATTTTGTTACTTTGGAAAGTTTACTCAATACCTTGTTTCTAATTCAATTCTGCATACACTTTTTGTTTTGAAATCTAACTAAGGCTAACACTGAAAACTACACGTAACCCTCCGTAAACTACTCGCAAGAATCAGAAAATGTCTCGTAAACAATTTGTTTTACGAATTGTTACGGTTAGTTTACGATTTGTTTACGGATTATTACGAGTGCTTAAGTGATATTTCCAATTTCATTGACGCCATGTTACAATGGCTTTACGGATTGTTAAGAGTTATTACGAGCACCCTACGGATAGTTACGAGTACTTTACGAATATATACGTATACTTTGCTATTTAGGAAAGGTATGCAAACTTCCATATTTGAGAACCAGAATACAAAAATGATCTCTTAAAAATTCTGTGAATCGGCTTTTATGAGATGGTGTCACGTCACGATATGATACTGTCGACATATTTAAATATTTTGCGTTTACAATATAGTTATATTGTGTCCTTCATTTTTTTAATCATTCAAATTGTAAAAATCAAATTGTATTATTTCATTTCTTCTATAAACTGCCAAGTCTACTTGATTCTTTAAAAAGCCACCGGCGGCATCTTGCGGCCCATTAGCGGGTAATGTTTCGAAATAATTCCTAATAAAAAAAAAATCATATCCTTGTTCGGAACATATGTCCGTTAAAATTCCGAAACAATCTCTTGATTTATACTGACAAGCGTCAGTAAATTCGTAAAATGCTTTTGCATCATATCTTATAGATTCTTGATATTCATTTACCAAGCTTTGCACTTTTTTCATACAGACATTATCATGTTTTTCATCAGGACTTAAGACGAAAATATTTTCCATTATTAAAAATGGAATGTCTGGCAAACTTTCGACCCCGTGAACCTCTAAAATAGCATGCCTATCAATAACTGACACATGAATTAAAACCTCAGTGCACTGGAAGTAAGTGTGTTGAATTTTATTTTTTTTCTTTGCAGCCGTAGTTTCGGAATGAAGAACCGCAAGTTGAAAATAAAATGCACCGGAAGTGCGCATTAATATAAATCGTCTTTTCCTTGTGCATCAAAAATAATCTGTACATACAGAAGACTTTATTCACGTATAGAGAGCCAGAGACTGACGCCTTCCAGCACTTGTTTGGAGAGGCCAGAATAGCGATTTTCTATTTTACTTTGGAGGTGAGTACCAATGTACATTTAGAAAATCATGAATTATTATACAATGATTAGGTAATAAGTTTCCCTTGATTGTGCATTTTGCCACTGTGCGCTGAACTGTTTCCCGGCAAATTTTTCTAAAAGTTCCTTAAAGTATGTAAACATTTCATCAGGTTTCCTACATTTTCGTACAAGTGTAAGTTGTTTTCTTTGAACCAAACTTACATATCCGTACCGTTCTCAAGATATATGTGGGGCATCATCCGATATATTAAATTCTTGATCCGAAAATTTCAATAAATGCATTCCACATTTGCAACACTGACGATCTGAACACGACTTCGAGTAAGAGTTGCTGACCGGGTGTTTTTCACACAATGTAGCAACGGTAATATCAGTCAGGTGTTCATAAATAGGAACACATTTTGTTCATTATCGGAAATATTAGGAATCGTATATTTTTTTTTCCAAATTCCATTGTTTTTGAAAATAAAGATCGGGCTTCTACATGGTAGCGACAACAGCACGTAATACGATCCTTTGGTCTGGCTGCAAGAACAAAGTACGACTTTAAACGTTCAAATGTTCTTTGGTTCATTTTTATATTCGGATGGTTTAAACAAAATCCATTGTATAGTTCCTTTATCAAGAGTGTACACATGATGTTTTAAAAATTGTTTAGGGCCGATGCGAATTCATTTTGTGTCATTCTTATTGCCAGACGGACTGGATGTGTTAGGATCTATCCCAAAATTATATGCGATTTTCTCAACATCATCAGTAATGGAATCATTCCGTGTTTTTCTGTCAATATATGTCCAATAAGATTTTTCAGAAATAAAAATTTGAGTTTGTACTCGTTTTCCGGTCGTCAAGTCCCAACTTCTTTGAAAGCAATGTTTTCTTCCGTTGCTGACCAACATTTGTGCCACTCGTGCTAGTTGCGATCACACTTAGTGTACCTCTTGCGGAATCTGATCTTGAATTTATTGACTATTTCTTTCAGGTCATGAAGGACAACTTCGCCCATGTTAAATTCGTTTTTTTCGTCAAGCTTTACAACTACATTTAGTTTTTTCTAGCGATTGAACATTTGGGAGATGTTTGTTATCTAAGTAAGTAGCCAGTACTGCCACTGTTTTCTTTGGTGTTGAAGTAAGTGCCATTTTCATTAATTTCAAGGACCTGTTTTTCTATTTTATTAGAAAAGGTGTTTTTTATGTCACTTATTGTGTTAATAGTGGCATCTTTATTGATTTTACTCCTATATTTTCTTTTCTGTTCTGTTTCCTTCAACCTTTTATCAGCTTTCAGTTGCCCTTCTTTTCTTTTTTTTTTTCTTTGCCGTGGAAGTTTCTGAATAAGCACAGTTATGACATTTTGGTCTTAATTCATTAATTTTGTCTCTTTTCCTCATTTCATATCTTTGTTTACAATTTTCTTTATTTCTTTGTGCTTTTTTCCGCTTTCACCACATTTCTATTCTTAGAGCAGATGTGCTTTTATTAACTCAAAATTAAAACAGAATCAACCATTTATAATTGAGTATTTACTGCGAGATGCATAGATAAAATACGAAATTTTTAATAATTTTAAAAGGATGTCACGGTTGGAGGGGAATTAAAGCAAACAAATGAGCTAAGTTGAAAGATTAATGAAATCATAGCTTTGAAAGGAGTGTTAATCCATGTATTGGTCTTTTTTTATTTTATCCAAATTTCTTTTTATTTAACCATGTTTACGCCCATTATAAATTTGTCGATTAAAAGCCAATGCGATAATAATGTCGCCGTCACATTTTGACGTGTGTGACATTACTGTCACCTTTTTTTACTTATTTTTCGGGAACTACGGATGCTACGGACATCGATGCGATTTTTTTAGAAATAAGAAAGAAAAAAAAAACATGCTCATATTGAAATGTCATTGCCCAAATCTGGGACATGAGTATGTATAGATTATCGGGTTTTCTGCACATTGATATCTTAAAATATCAGCCGCGAGCCACAATATGAAGATTTTTGGCGAGTGAGCACAGCGAACGAGCCTAAAAGATTCATATTTGGTCGAGCAGCTGAAATTTTACAATATATTTACGCAGAAATCCCGATTATCTGTTTATCGTACAAATTCTGTACATTTTAGTCGCCCCTGTAAGACATTTTTTACGCTTTTTTGTCCTCCTGGAGGTAAGCTTGATAACGTCTGCTCTCACATTGTGACGTCGCTAATAAGTCCTCTCATATTGTGACGTCGCGGATAAGTCCTGCTGTCGCGGATAATGTCTCCTAATACGTCACAAAGCCTTAATACAGAGATTACAGGGCGGCTGAGCAGGGTGATATAGACGCAGGGAAGTACGATAATAAAGTTTACTTGAAACCAGAGGCTCTCAGGAGCCTGTATCCCTCACCTGATAATGCATTGCCTTTTATATATAGCGACCAGATCCTATGGGGTTGAATGTTAAAGTACAGGAAAGTATGTGGCTATGACCATGTAAACTATAGCACTTCTTGTGCAGTACAGCAGCTTGCTTTTGGACCGATTATATGATAAAATAAGGTCATTTTGATCATAGGGCAGGACTGCCGTACAAAAGTTTCGTATAGGACCATCAAATGACTCTTCCGTCAATGTTTGGTTCTAACTGACCAACTGGTTCCAGACAAGATTTTATTGTGAATTTCTTATAGGGTCCCATGTTAATCTAAGTTCGGCTGTTGTAGTTGTCTTGGTCAGAGACGGGACAGCTGGACACAATTTTGGAAGAAGACTGACTATCCCATCAAAGTTTCTTTCTAATTTAGCAACTGCTTTCAAACAGGATGATTTTTATGTAAATTTCCCATAAGGTCCTATGTTATACTAAGTTGTGACAGTCATCGTGGTCAGACGTTGGGACCATCAGACACAATTTTCAAAGATACCACCTAATGTTCATTTAACCAAAATTTTTAAATGAGAAAATGAGAAAGTAATGTCAGACAAGAAGATTTTTATGTAAATTTCCCAAAGGGTCATGTATTAAACTAAGTTCGGCTGTGACGGCCATCTTGGTCGGAGGCCGAGAACATTGGAAACAATTTTGCAAGAGGGCCATTTAATGTCCATTCCACCACAGTTAAGTTCTGATTCAGGAAGCAGTTTCAGACAACGAAATGTTAATATGTGAATTTCCCTTAGGGTCCTATGTTAATCTTAGTTTCCTGTGGCCACCATCTTGGTCGGAAGTCGGCACCATCGGACACAATTTTGAAAGAGGACCACCTAATGACCATTCAACCACAGATTGGTTCTAACTGAGCGAGTAGTTTCAGATAAGAAGCTTTTTGAGTGAATTTCCCGTAGGGTCCTCTGTTACACTAAGTTCGGCAGTGGTGCACATCTTGGTCGCAGGTCGAGACAATCAGACATAATTTTGAAAGACAATCATCTTATGTCCATTCCACCACAGTTTTGTTATAATTGGGCATGTAGTTTCAGACAGGAATATTTTTGTGAATTTCCCATAGGGTTCTATGTAAAACTAGTTTTCGCCGTAGCGGCCATTTTGGTCAGAGATCGGGACCATCCGACACCATTTGGTAAGGAGACTACCATAGCCTGGCTGAGATTGGCATAGCAGCTACAGAGGAGAAGATTTTTAAAATTTTGACTCCCCTTTTTCTATTTTTAGCTTGGCCGCAATCTTTGTCGGGGACACCGGACACAACTTTGGATGGGGACCACCCATGGACCATTCCACACAAAGTTTGGCCCCAATGATTGTCCAAGTGGTTTCTGAGAAGATTGAAATGTGGATTGTGGACGACGGAAGACAGACGGCCGAAGACGGACGACGGACGCTAAGTGACGACAGTAGCTCACATGACCCTTCGGATCAGGTCAGCTAAAAAACGGAAATCGGAAATATTTTTGTTAAAAACTTGTTATATTTTGTTCACCAAATTTGAAAAGTTCGTAGTTTTTTTCGTTTTATGTTTGAGCGATTGAATTTTAGAAATTTTGCTCTGCAGAAAAAACAACATTATGATGTTACCATTTAACTGTATTGTGACGTAATTTCGTAAAGGCAGATTTAGAAACTGAGACGGGACACAATGTTCTTTTGCCAATTTGCCTGGCGAACTGGTATATGACGTCATTAATGCGTAAAACAAAATTACGTCATAAAATAATGCTATAGCTGCCAATTCCTGGCAAAAAATTGAGACATTCGATAAAGAATGAAGGCGTAAGGAATGCTTAAACTTTTGTTGTCGTCGTCAAATGTTAACCGGCTCAACACATTTTTTCTCGGAAATCAAGATTCAAAAGCCTATCAAGGCGAATCAATCGTCTTAAAATGGGTAAATATATCAAGGACATAAAAACCCACAAAATCGTATATGTTTATTTTTTCTTGTAACTTAATTTTTTCAATTGCTGCGCGGGTTTACTGACAAAGAAGGATGTATATGATAGCGGTACGAACATCGCGCGTAACGTCTCTTGATTTCATAGATTAATTCATTTACCAATACCTATTTACTTCTAGTAAAGAAAGACGCATCTGATTAGTTCGTTAAAAGCTCGTCACTATTGCAGATATTCAATAAAAGTATATATAAAGAATTGATTATAAGCTTAACAATCTGAATTTGTCAAAGCAAAGAAGAAATTGGTATACAATGCTTCTTGTAACGGTTTGGATTATATTTTTGGAAATTCTTAAAGGTACAGGTAAACTACATCATTTTCTTAGTAAATTAAAATTTGTAAATAAATTTTCATAAAATTTGATTTTTTTATTAATTTTTTGTGAACCTTTCAATAAGGTTCGGTTTCTAAAGCTCCTTAAGCTTGATCACAAGACTACCGTTTATGCTTTAAAATGTATCTGAGAAAAAAAGACAGTGTTGAATGTTTTCTTTTACAAATGTAATAAGAGTAAAAAAATGGTTCAGGGATGTTTCGCATTAGACTTTTAGGATGCAGTTTTTTATAGCACACAGCTACCAAGCCATCGTGGTCAATCGTCATGTTTTTTCCTTGTTTTGCACTATCTCCGTCATATTCTTTTTTCTTGTTTTGTACTCCCAATAAGGGAGTCAATTTTTATATTAATTTTCATTGCTGTAATTTAGGGGTTTTGATCATTTATCATTATATGACTCTGGATTAAATGCAATATATCAATTACAAAAGAGTGTCATGTTGAATGTGTCCTTTACATAGTTAAAATTACTTATACTGACTTATTCATATACATGTATAAGGGAAATACATTTTCCCTTGAACATTTTTATTCTTTAGGGACGAGATCAAAAGTTCAATGTAGGATAAAAAAAACTTAATTAAAATAGTTTAGGAATGGTATTTACTGCTTTGATAAGCAGTAAAGATTGCTGCAAGTTTTGTTATCCGACATCGATTTTCGGATTTAAAAATACAGATTCAAGTGATGTCCAAGTCAATATACAGAACAAACATACATTGTTGAGGAAAAACAGGACCCATGATACAAAAAGTATACTCTCAAAGCATATGCCCATATTGTTCAATCATTTTCCCCAAATTAAGTTAAGAAGGGGGGGAGGGGATGGTCAGTGAAAAAACTATGTGAATTAAGTTTTTTATGCTACATTGAACTTTTGATCTCGTCCCTTATTCACCTTCAGTTCAGGTTTTCATAATTTCTTTTAGTTTTTTTTTGTGCTGTGTATATGGTTTCATTATTTATTGGCGTTGTTCGCCGTCTCGATATGGTCTCTGTGGGTTTGTTATAATTGGAAACCTACGAGATTTTCCTTATCTTGCAGATAGCATATCTTGTTGGTCTATTAAATATCTTTTAATCCAATGCAATATACCAATTACAAAAACCGTCATATTATGCAATTTCACTTTAATTTCCCTTGAGCAAATTTAAACACAAATTTGGATGAAAAATTCATTATAAAATTAATTTATTAATGCACTTTTTATCCCATGAAGGGTTGATGGAATAAACATTTGTACAAAAAGAAAAAACACAATTTAATATAAAAGTGCATACAGAATTAAAAATAACAGTCCAAAGATACTAATATTAGATATCATGCATAGTTTAAGTCCACTCTCCTCAGTAATCACGACTTTTTATTAATGGAGCCGAATGCTACAAAATTTCAGCTGAAGACGGACATTCAATTAAACATTCTTTTGATTTAAAGGTTGTAGGGTCTCAATTGACAAATTTTTATAATTCTTGAAGAAAATCGTTTCAATTATTTAGTTTAAACTTATTTATTTATAGTGGATTGGGAAACAAGTTATACCAACTTATACTAATCCCTCTCCACTTGGCGGGTGCAAGAGCGGCCACTGTAGCGGCATTTTAGCCTACCCTTTCTCGACATCTACAGAGAAGTCTTTAACGTGCTAAGGCTGTTTCTCTCCCTTAACACGGAAGAGCCATTTTTTCGTACCAATCTGACGGACTAGCATCGTTTACCGAGACCATCCTCGATAATAGGTGTCGAAAGGGCGTCGCAAATTTTATCCCTGAAATTTTCACCCCGAACGGGCATCGAACCAGAAACCTTTAGCTCTTATAAAGGGCAATAAGTAATTCTAAGTTTTTATGAAAATGTCGATTTCGAGAAGACATTGTACATTTTTACTGTCAAATGTATAATAAAGATTTATTCATATACATGTACACAGTTAATATGAATTTAATTTTTTTTTAAATACTGACTGTCAACGGCTGAAACGATTACATAGCTTATTTAATATTAAAAAAAACACAGACGTAGTCGATTGGAAGGGTATTTGGGTAGCACATATCGGATAGGATAGAAAAAATATCATTTTTTGATACACGGAAACACATTTGCGTAACTTATATAAGTTAAATGATTATATTACTGAAATTCATATTTTTTTAGGACAAAAAGTAGTTTTTTCATGTTTTCTCATTTCTCACCAACTTCATAGTATTTAATTTTTGCCATATGTAAACTCAGCAATTTTGAAATACCTTGAAATAGTTGATTTGCTTATATACAAATTATCTTTATTGATCTTCTTATGGTTAATTTAATTTGTTGATTTTTTTTGTCTGAAAGGATATTAATGCACATCATTCTGTTAACGGATTAACATTACGTAGGTTAACTAAGAAATAACTGCACTCATTATCTGCATAAATTTCAATGTTCATGAAGATCAATTTCAATACTTTGAAATTCTAAGAAGATGGGGAAAAATCAGTCTATTTTAACCGGAGCTACCAGAAAAAAACGGGTTATCAGTTTGGCGGGTGGTCATCTCCTAACCGTCATGGCAGTTATATGGGAATTAACTGTACTCATTATCTGCATAAATTGCAATGTTCATGAAGATCAATTCCAATACTTTAAAATTCTAAGAAGATGGGGAAAAATCATTCTATTTTGACCGGAGTTACCAACAGAAAAAACGGGTTATCAGTTTTGCTTGTTTAGTTGGGGTTTTTACGGCGTTGTCAGCACATTTGGCTATTTCGCGGCGGCCAGTTTGTATTGGCGGTGGAAGCCGTAGTACCCGGAGTGAACCACCGACCTTCAGTATGAAAACTGGCAATCATTGTCAATTAGGATCGGACTTATACCCCGCCACAGGTGATATTCGAACTCATATCCTCAGTGTTGACAGGCTAGTGATCAATAGTAGTCAACTCAACAAACAAAACCCTTTCATTTCTCATTCTTGATTGTGAGTTGTACACAGATAATTTTTTCTTTCTTTGTTTTTAAAACTAAACGACGGGTCGTTACCAATTAATTTAAAATTCAATGTTCAAAGAATGAATACTAGATTTCTAATTCGTCATTTTTTGTTTGTTTTTGTTTTGTTTCCTTTCATGTTTTTTTTATCAAAGAATTTAATTATAGATATTACTTCATTGATGTTTAAAATTCTTTTGATTGGATTTCCGATATCAACGACAGAGAATTGACCTTCCGTGTATTCAAGCAGTTCTTTAAGTAAAAGTCCACTTCTTTTTCAAAATAATCTGTTTTTTTTTTTGTTTTCATATGCGTATACTGATTAGCCGAGAGAATTTGAATCTGAAATAAGTTAGTTACCTCAAATGAATAAAAATTTCAGACTTGACAATTTAATCTATCGACCTGTTCGTGAAATGGTTGAAATTGAAATCAAAGTTTGGTCTGATTGTAATCCAATGTGTGAAAACTTTTCTTATTTAGTCCAATACTTAAGCCATACCAAATTGATTTTTAGTTCTTTGGATTTTCGGATGGTAAAAACAAGTGCGAGCGGGCGAAATTTGATTTTTTTTCTTTCTGAGGACTAGGTTTTGTGGGCGAATTCACGTGCGACAAACATTCTGAAAACTGAAATATTGCAAGAAATCACAATTTTTACAAAATTTTAAGAGATGGCGAACAATTTGTATTTTTTGTTTCTTGAAAAATAAAGAATTTTGGGCGTATTTTTAGCATTTTTGCAAAATTAAGCGGCAAAAAATGTTTTTTCCTAAAAGGACGTGTGAGCTTTTGTCATCACTTGGCGTAAACGTTTTCAAAGATCTCCTCTGAAATCGCTGACCCAAAAACAGCCATCCTTAGTCTAAATGATCCTTATGGTATCTAGAATCAAGTTTTTGGCCACCATGGCTAAAAATAGAACATAGGGGGGTAAACTACAGTTTTTGGCTTATATTTAAAAAAAAAAAAACATTTAGAGCAAAACTAACATGGATTAGAAATGTTCATCAGGTCAAGATGTACCTGCCTGTTTTTCAGACGAATCGGCCAACCGTTTGTAGGGTTATTTCCCCTAAATTGTTAATATCAAGGAAGAAATTTTACCGTTTTAGGTTATAATCTTGAATATTATATTATAGATAAAGACAAACTGTTACCATACAAAAATGTACAACACAGTAAGAATCTTCTACTCTGAAACTACATGATAAATTTCAGCCAAACTTAGGCATAAAGTTCCTTAGTGTATTTTTTATAAACTTTGTATTTAATTTTCTTGTCCATCGAAAAACATGGTTGCCATGGCTAAAAATATATTATAGCTGAAAAATTCACCTTTTGACTCATATCTCAAAACCTAAAGCAGTTAGAGCAAGACAAGAAGTAAAAATGTTTGTAAGGTCAAGATCTACCTGCCAAAAAATTTTCAATCGAATCGGTTAACCTGTTAATGGATTATTGCCCCTGAATTGTTAATTTTAAGTAAATTTTGCAGTTTTAAGATATTAACTTAAATATTATCATATATAAAAACAAACTGTAAACAACAAAAATGTTCAGCAAAGCAAGATCTACAAGTCAACATGAAAAAAATCGTCAATTGACCCCTTATAGGTGTTTTTGCTCTTGACAGATTATTTACATGGAAACAGTAATTACGAATAAAGATAATGGTGTGACATTTTGTCAGATGTTTAGACCATAATAAATTAAATTGCAGTTTTACACGTTAAATGGAGGGTCAAGGTCATTGAAAAAGTCCATAGCAACCATATATATTTGGGTTAAGGACCATATAATTTACCTGTAAAAGTCAAAAAGAAAGATCAAGAATCAATGTCATGGAAAAGGCCCATAGCAATCGATGGAAAAGTCTCTAGCAACCATATATATTTGGTTAAGGACCCTTAAATATACCTGTAGAAATCAAAAAGAAAGGTCAAGAGTCAAGGTAATTGAAAAAGTACAATGCATTCATTTTTGTACCAACCGATGGGAAGTCCCTAGCAGGCATATAAATTTAGGGGTAGTGTTCTATATTTTAGCTGTACAAATCAATATGAAGGCGAATAAGCTACGGTATACATTAAATAGCAAAAATAATCATTGATGCAAGATCTACAAAAAAAAATAATAATAATAATAACAGGTGAGCGATTCTGGCTTTTGGAGCCTCTTGTTTATACAATTACATGAATATTCAATGTCGAATGCTAAAAAAGAGAAAGAACTGAAATTCACGAACGTCATCTATTTTAGGTATGCATATTTATTGTATGTTTATAACATACTAGGCAACTATCCGTGAAAGCAAGGGTAACAAAAAAAGATGGGTGAATAATACCATCTACAGTATAATTACTGCGCATATTGGTATGTTCAAATAATTCCAGCATTTGAAGAAGCGCATCGACCAAAACGTGTGAATTCTGATTTGAATTGTGTCTCTTTTAGTTGAAATTTTAGTAATTTAAGCCATAATTTGACATTTAAATCCCCAATCTTTCTAATACACCAATTCAAGATTTGCTTTGGTGTATTACAAAGATTGGGGATTTAAATGTAAAATTATGGCTTATTTATGGCAAACAACCGTAGTATTTTCCACATTTCGACTATTATTATACCTTACAGTATAATTAAATAAATCTATTGGCTAATAAATGATCACATGACACAGAATAATTTGATATTTTTTTTATAATTGGTGGTGCCGGGGAATAACCTCGACAAAATGCATTTGTCCGATGAATAACCCATCTACACAAAAATATTTGTTCGGTATAATAAAACAGTTACGGCCCTATGAGTCGGGAGATATCCAAAATGGTCAACCCTGCTGAAGGGTTGACCATTTTTGATATCTCCCTCCTTAGCCCGCCGTAATTGTATTGTTGCACCACTTAGTAAAAATGTGACAGCTTTCGCTAAACCATTTGTATATTTTTCTACTTTATTTATGTAGGAGAGACAAAGGAAAATAAGCCACTTCACCTGGAAACACCGAAGTTCCATGTAAGACTTCCCCTTTCTGAATTTTGTATCAAACCATCTATTAACAAAGCCTTTGTCTTTGACGTTATGACTCCACAAGATGCAATAGAAGATCTGATCGCCGATACCGGATCGTCCTATAGTATTGTGCTCGGTGGAAATGCAAATAAAGCAGTTATTATACGAAGAAAGACAAGCACTGGGATCGCTGATAAAGTTTATTTGAATATTGGTATGTTTATAAGAAACAATACGTACCTTGAAAAAAAAAAACACACACAAAAAAAATAGTCAATTTCTAATTAATATGTTGGCATATTTTTGTAGCCCCCGCAAACATAGTGGGTTTTTTTTCTTGGAAGGGGGTATATAGGAATCACCCTGTCCGTCCGTCCGTCCATTTGTCTCTGTCCATGTCTCGTAAGCGCAACTCTTAAACCGTTCAATGGATTTTGAAAAAACTATATGAATGTTGGACATCATATGCAGATATGCCTGAAGCAAGATAATTCTCAACTGATGCTTGCAAAGGGAGATAATCCAACTTCAGGATTTTACAAGCGCAACTCCTAAACCGTAATGAAATTATATATCAAGGTTTGGCATCACATGTAGATGTGCATGAAGGACGATAATTATCGGCGGATGCTTGCAAAGGGAGATAATCCAATGAAGGGTTTTACATGTTTAAAGCTTTTAAGCGCAACTCCACCTAAAACCTTCAATTGATTTTGATAAAATTTTATATGAAGGTTGGGAATCATATTCATGAAGCAAGATAATTATCGCCGGATGCTTGCAAAAGGAGATAATCCAACTTGAGGGTTTTACATGTTTAAAGCTTCTAAGCGCAACTCCACCTAAAACCTTCAATGGATTTTGATGAAACTTTATATGAAGGTAGATATGCACGCGGTATGTATAACATTTTCAGGATAGGAAGGGTTATAAAACTTCAACTAATCCTTTTCGGCAATAGACATTTTATAAAAAAAAGTATCAATTTTGGTTGTTTGAGCCTGGAATTAAGAAGCATCGAGGTCCTCGGTATTGAGGAATGCCACGATTTCTGTACCTTAAAGGAACTTACAACATCTATATTGAGTCAGTTGATGGGTAAAATTTCAAACCTACATACATCTGCCCTCACTCTCAGTCCAAATGCTTTCTAGACTTTCCTTACCGATCGAATGAATTTTGCCCTCAATCAAAGTAAGAGAGGACACAAAACAAACACATTTAAAATCAACATGCGTAAATTTTGTTCAGACATTTTTAAATAGCCAAGAGCACTCATATCTATTCTAACAAATAAGAATGGCACAAATAAAAAACGTTGAGAACAAATCTACAGAAAACCGGGAACATTCTGATTTTGCATGTTATATATGGAGTATCCCATTTTTTATTATTCCTTTTGGGTTCGGTAATTTGGTTATTACCTTTATTTGTTCATATCGACAAAAGAACACTGAACCGACAAAACAGTGGGAAAAGTCCACAAATTCGCAAAGCAGGAAACAGACAATGGAACACAACAAAGAACGCCACAAGCATATACGCTTTACTAAAAGAATAAAACATTAGTAAAAATAAAACAAGACAGCATAAAGAAACTAAAGCACTAGCAATGTGAACTCTCGCTGAAAACCGGATTTGACAATTATGAACATCAGTTTTTAACTTTTTACTAACAACATTAAAGTTATTAATATATTTTTCCTCAGCCGATCTGTTGAATGGTGCAGAATATAGAACATTTTGGATAAGTTGGAAGGATGGTTTTATTGAGGTTGGGCGAGGAAATTCAGTTCGCAACGAATCCACAAGGATATCAAGCTGGTTGGACCCGGAACCTCTAAACATCACCGACATTGCCATCAAAAGCAACAATGTAGCTAAATATATCGTATCTGGAGAACTAGGTGGGTTAGCTTGCTTCATATCCTGCTTGAAATATGAAATGTATTGTTTAAGGTACATGTAGCTTAGAGATACCTTATGCGATTTGTTCAAGAGAATCCAGTCATATCCTATCTTTGATCTCACCAAAAACATTAGAACGCTGTTGTATCTTCGTTGTAAATGTCCTTGCCTTAATTTTTACGCTTTCTACTTTTACAGGCAAAAGCAGAACAAAGCTAAAACTTCTTTCAGTCGCTGCAAGTATAAATCTGTTTAGAAATATTATAGTTTACTTGTATTGAACTGATCATCAATGTCATGATTTGTTCTTGTAAAATTGTTTAGTTTTTAGGCTTGCGTTCTTTTTGTTATGTTTATCCAGGTCCTATCTGATGGGTGGTGTTGATAGATGGTATGTCATTGTTGACTTTTCCGGTTACCAATAGATAGACTTGATATGCATAAAATAAATTTGTGAAAATATGACGTTTAAAACAAAATATTAAGCTGTAAAAGCCATTAGCAAACCATATTGATAAAGATTAATGCAGCAATTCTTAGTCGTGAAAACACACGACATAAAAAAGGGTCTTTTTAATTTTAAATCTCACAAAAATAATGTTTAAGTAAATCATCGAAATGGCCACATATATGCGATTTGTTTTTGCTCTGAAATTCCTTTTACTGTATTTGTTTAACAGTAAAGCCAAAAATAATTAATGACAAAGGGAATTTGAAACTGAAGTACAACTGTATCATACAAAAGATTATACTATTTGGTAAAAAAATAATGGACCACTCAAACTCGTTTAAAGCCCAAAATTGTACCAGGTGATCGAAAATTAAAAAAGTTAAATATAATTGAATTTTATTGCTCTATGGAAATTAATTGAAAGTTACCCGTCAAAATTGTCCCACTCGGATAAATTGAATTTAAATGTGTCTCACTAAGATAACCATCATAATGTCGTTCATTTTTTTTTTCGGAAAAATCTTTTTTCTATTAAGCTAAATTTGGATTTTCAAGCCCGAACGTCTATCATTTTCATGTATTTGTCTTTAATATGTTCCAGATACGATGTACACGAAATACAACCGAAAACCAGGACGTCGTTCTTCGAAAAAGATCATACAAGTCCTTCAACCGATGTCCAAAGCCCAGTGTGCAGCAAGTTGCAAGAAACATGGAAGTTGTATCAGTTTTAATTATAAACTGGCAATACAGAGGTGTCAGTTACTAGATAGGAAATCTGAAACAATATCTAATACTGAATTTGACTTTTATTCTAAATGTTGAAGCTTGTGGTCTACGTTTATATACGGTTTCTCTTACAAGATATAAAAGGATTTTTGTCCCCTTTTCACATATACAACTGTATATTTTAATTTTGTAAATATAAATTTAAAAACATTTCCAATTCAATAAAGAATTATACTTACGAAACTGTTTTTTAACCTTATGTGTATTTCTGCTAATGATTGGTTTTCTTGACATGTATTTCTAAACAACATACACTTCATGTAACATAGACGACACGATTTTGTCAGATATATCAGGAACTGTTCTCACTACGTGGACATGACAGAACCACTTTCCATAAGAGAAAGTAGTTGCTAGAAAAACAAACCTAGTGCATAGTTTTGTCCTTAGCAAATATTTGCTTCACTCTTTTTGTCATTTTTCACAAATTCTAAATTGCTCTTCACAGTTTTAGATTATTCAATATTGTTTTCGTTTTGATCGTTTTAGACCCTTGAGGACAACTGACAGTTGTAACCGACTTCATATGCGGGTAATGTAGTACATTATAGTCGATATGAGTGACAATCTTATACAGGAGTGCATTTGGTCAACATCGTCGCTTTTTCTTTTCAGTTTTCATTTATCTATTTTTTATCTAGTTCTAAAAATAACTTTTTCATAAAAAAAAAACTACCCAAAACATTCAGGTTTTAAACGGATTGAATTATGTTTTTCATTCTGTGAAAACAAACTTTAGTATATATCGCAATGTATACTACGGATAAACCAATACTATCACAAAATGTGCAATGGAATAAAAGAATTGATAGAAATCACGTAATGAACAAGGTTGAAAGTAGAACGAATATCTGTTTGCACTTAACATTATGCGACGTCTTTGTTCAACTTCAATAATACATTTGCAGAGGCCAAAGAAATAATTTCAAACGCCGCATGTATCCTTCTAGTCGGTAGTGCATGTGTTTTTGAAGGTTTTCTGTTTTTCTGAAATTAAATTTTATAATAAGACAACCAATTTCTTAAGTTTGATAGTCATGTTTTATGTATTGGTTTTCCCAGAGTTTCAAATATTGTCGCTTTTTATTGAATTTTTCTGTACGTTCATAATTACAACTACAAAGAATGGTACGAATTGATTTTGATTCACTTTGCCTATTATCCGAAACTTCATCAATAATTTCTATAATTACATGGAATGTTGTTATCTGAAATAAGCAGTATGTAATTGTTATAACAATTGACAGATCGAATGTCACTTTGAATGAAAAGCTAGTGAAATTAAACCGCAAAATGTATACAAACTTCTCTTTTGAATACCTTGATATTTTATTATGTGATAGGAATTAAGTATACAGCAGTTGATATTAAAGGGTTTATATTATTGTTACACTTTGTATAGTCTGTTGAAACAACACTAAGTAGGGTTAGATTGAAATATGTAACAACTTTGGTTAAATTATTCGACATAAATAAAAGGTTGGGGTTTAAACCCGTCTTTGCTTAGTGTCTTACTCAGTCAATTCTACATTTTTGTGTTTTGTCTTCATTTCTGTCAATTGAGTTAATTTATTGATTGGTGCTTCGTATTAATGAGATTTCCATTTATCTGTTTTATATATGTATATTTACTTATAAAATACATACCCAACCTGCTTATCTCCCTTCGGTATAACAATTAATGACGTTAAATATTCTCATTATTCTGTTTTATTTAAAGACTGATTCGCTGTTTACTGAGTTTCTTTATATGATACACCAAGAGTAATACATGGCAATATCCGTATCACATACCGTATCGACCCGAGATTTCAATATCATCCCGCGGACTTATACGGCATATTATACAAATTTTGAAATGTTCTATATGCTTTATCATATACATGTATTTTTACAGTGGTGAACATATTTTAGACTGCAAGGAATACTTTGATATAATTAAAGTGTTTAACTATGAACAAAGAAATGCTTGTTGGTTGTGTAATAATAACAGCACATAACTAGAACTTTTGGTGTTGGAAGTCACACTGGTGCTTGTGTAATACATGTGGCAAAGTGTCGTCTGAATGAATAAACAGCACATAAGAATGTGTCCCTAAATGAAAAAAAAAATTTCGGAATATGTATGCAGTTTTTAAACAGAACACACTCTATTCTAAATGATTGATTGATTGTTGCTTAACGTCAGTTGCAAATATTTCATGCTTCTTCAAGACTAGAATCTGTTCAATTTATCAAACAATTCAAATATGGATGGGGCGGGACACAAATGGGAACCAGTTTTGATTGCCACGGTAAAAGGAGGATGGTTAGATAAGGTCAGATAATTTAGCCTTCTGTAGCGGCCATCAGCCTATTCTTTTTCGAAAACTACAGAAGGCAATGCAGAGAGTGTGGCATTCTCCAAACACGTTACCCGCTATGGTCCGCGGTCAGGGTTTCCGTATTATGAGCGGACAACCCCCCAACGAGATGGTGTCCCCTATCCGCCACATTGGGACGCGCTAGGTAGCTCTATGGGTTGAGCTCCCGTGATCCGTCAGGGGTGCCTAGAAGATTTTATGAAACTTCAAAGCAAGAATAATTACGTATTTCTATTAATTATACTCAACCAAAAACCAACCGATTTAAGTTTAGTTGAAATCATATCGGTTGGAGATTCCACGTTGTTTCAATAAACGTTATTCCCTCAAACATCGATTATAATTTGTCATTCTAACATGTGTAATGTTAAAGTAAAACTGAAAGGAGTACATAATAATATAATTATCCTGCAATTTTATCCAAAATGTATTGACTGCAGTATATTAAAAGATGTTATATAGTCACTGACTGTATATCACTTTTACTCTGACGTAATAGTACAAAACCTTGGAATTTTACTTATGACATCATGAAATACGACGGTTTTGTGGTCTTTTGACGTTGCTCGCTTCATTGCAGAAATTTTTTGTTCAAGTTATTTTTGGCAGACTTTATGATGTACGATAAAAACATAATATATCTACATTGTCTCTTAATGTAAAATTTATTCAAACTCGGCACGAAACATTTGAGAAAAGCTTGGCAACCCTCGCAGTTCCACCGGTTTCGTTAAAAAATAATTTTACATTCCGAGACAAAGTACGCATATTCTATATATATACATTCAGGCATATGAGAAAAAGGTTACTATATTACAGATATATGAAACAAAGAAAAAAAATAGATAAAAAATGTATTTTTAATCTACTGGGCCCAGTTGTACAAACGTTAACTTCTATGATTATAACTGAGGAATGGAAATTTTCTGACGAGTTTATCCTTTGAGTTTGTTTGTCCATACACAATTATGTAAAGAAATATTATTTAACAATCGGATAATTAAAATTGAAAAAAAGTGATTATTTTTTTTAACAAGTGGGCCCAGATTATTAATTCATAATCCTTGTATTTCATATAAGATTATAAAATACAAAAACGTCACGAATGTTGAACTTAAAATTTATATAAAAATAAATCCACTCTTAAAACAGTGTTTAGATTCTAAACACAATCCTAAAAACTTTCCTGTCCCCCTTTTTTATGCAATATCTAAACCTGTTTAAAATCTAAACGCGGTTAGAGAAATCTAAAAGCGTTTAGAAAAAATCTAAACACGTTAAGAAAAAAATCTAAATACGTTTAGAAAAAGCCTCACGTCAACAGAAATTCAAAATGGCTCAAGAAATAGCGGGTTGAAGGTGTGTCTAGCTTCTCTGGTTGATTATTTTGACCACATGTGTATTCTGTTTCCTTTGATACATCTCATATACATGTATGTTCAAGAAAACGCTTGCAGTGAAACGGTTGTTGGAAATATATATTAATGTTGGCAATACAACTCTTTGCCCTTTGTGTTACATCAGACAAGCAAACAACTTCGAAGGTAATTTGTAACCACTTTTGACATCAGCAAATAGTTCCAACAATTACACATCCTATAACTTAAAAGTTAACAGTTCTAGCGTCCGTACAGCGTTCGTTTCGCGTCCGTACAACGTCCGTGCATCGGTTCGTTTATCGTTTGACTTAATGGTAAATCTCAGCGTTTGGTGTAAAACAGCGTTTAGCGTATGGTTTATGATATCGTTTTAGGTATGGTAAACGCGTTTTATTTAGCGTATGGTACATCGTTTGGTAAATGGTATATCGGTCATCGTTTCCTTTAGCCTTTGCTTCAGCGTACATCGTTCGTTCAGCGTATCCTGCGGTGATTGGTCGTTTTTCTATTTGAAAAAAAAATTAGTCCCTCCATTTTCATAAATAATACAGAAATTTATAGGTCACAGAATTAAAAAAAAGATAAATAATAATAAATAAATAAAAGAATTAAGCTAACAAAAAATGAATATTGTAGGCCTCCGAATAATGTCTTCACCTTAATGGTCTGCAAAATAAATTCATTATACATTCATTTAAGGTTTTAAATTTCAATAATATTTACAATTGTAAATAATTTTTTTATATTTCATTACTATAATTTTTCGATTCTAGTAAAAAAAACAATAATTGATTTAAACACTTTTTGCATTATTTATGAAAAAATGTACGAGTGTGTGCGAGTAAGTCATCAAAATAAGAACATCTTCTGCATAGATACGGGCATCAGAGTATTTATTGCTTACAGGTAGGAATTATATGGTTGCGTATTCTTCAATAGTGTTTGGGGAAAGTGGATTATCAAAACTGTAAAGCCATATGTCATTCTTCTCTTCTTTGCACGTATATTTTAGTTTTAATTTTCACTATACATGTACTTTTATTAATACTTCCCTCACTGTAGGTATTTATGCATTGTTAAAGAAACTCAATTACTGCCACTCTATTCAATATACCTATAAATATTTTGCCATTGTCTAAGTTAAATGTAAATATCAGTTTCAGCACAACTTACACGAAGTAAAACGAACAGCGTCCAATTGACTTTATTTCGATAAAAAAACTTACCTTTTTTTCTTTCTAGATATTAATATTATCAATGTATCTTAACAAAATTTAAACAAAGGCTCTTTTCATCGGTACATCCAAAAAACCGCATAAGCCGGGCTTATTGCACTTATATATATATAGTGTGTAAAATTGCAGACAAAAGTCATTTCATTTACAGCTAATTGCTTTTCAAAAGACAAGGTGCACTAACCCGAGCTAGGCGGTGTTTAGACGTCCTCCCTTTTTAAAATAAAATATCTTTTAAACTAACCTTTTCTACTAAATTAAAGCAATAAGCAGGGTTGTCTCAACGTTTATATTTTTGGCTAGCTCAATAGAATATTTATTTTCATACAGAATAACCCAAAAAGGAATTGATATAAAGTAACTTGGAGCATAGATATTACTAATAAAATGTCTTTGTCTCCCTTTCGATTATTTGAAAATCGGTTATTCTTTGCCTTCCACGTTAAGACATTGCTATGTAAATAAACAAAAATGTCCAAAATATTCGTACTTTAATTTAAGGCTTTTGAGGATCCAAATGTCATAATTGGTCATTTGTGAGTTACCCTGTCGCTATCGTTCGATACTAGGTAACTGACGACGGCTATTGTGGCAGTAATTATTGTCCATAATATCCTTAGGATGTAATAAAATGACCCCAATTTAATTAAAATTTATACCGATATACCTGTAAAAGAATTTCAAAGGACCACACAGTGTTTCATAATCGACAAATGTGATAATAATGTTGTATATAATTAATAAAATTTATGATAACCAACCAAGATGACACGTGTAAGGAAGCACTTATGAGTGAATTTTAAACTCTACAATATAATAAATATCAAATAGAAATAAACGTTCAATAACAAGAAAATATAAAATTTTACAAAGTCTTTGGTAGAGTAATATAAGATCAAAAATGGGCTAAAATAATTTGTTTGAACTTTTTTCAATAATGAAAAAAGCAGTAAGACTCTAATGGCTGAAAAACCAATCACTTATTGACAAATTTCAACACTTTTGGTGTCATTTATTTATATATTTTTAAAATAAAATTAGGAGGCCAGCCTACAGCAGAAAATCTGAAAATACATTTTTTTTTAAATGTGGTAAGAAATATTTTTTAATATACGAATATTTATTTATTCATTCTTTTAAAATTTTTAGCATTTGATTATCATGCATTCATTCACATTGATTCATGGAATATGATGCTGCTGATACTTTTATCCAGGTGGACAGTGTCATAACAACTCATTAATTAAAATAATTTTAATATTTCCAAAGGCATGTCCATATAATGCAGTATGTTTCTTTGTTTAGTTGGGGTTTTACGCCGTTTTCAACACATTTGGCTATTTCGCGGCGGCCAGTTTTTATTGATGGAGGAAGCCGGAGTACCCGGTGAAAAACGCCGACCTTCGGTAGGAAAATTGGCAATCCTTGTCAATTAATATTGGAGTAAAACACACCCCGCCACCGAGGAGATTCGAACTCACAACCTCAGCGTTGACACGCTAGTGATCTTTAGTAGTCATGACGAACTACCTAGACCACACGACCACCGAGGCCCCCCGTAATGCAATATGAACCGCTACTATTAGTTCAATACACCGAATTATAATTTCACACCTGCTTGTTCTACAGGACATTGTATATTGTGCTACATTCACAAAACTTTGTGTATGTATACATAAAATTAAATCTTTGTAAGAAAAAATGTATTTAATTTTTGGACCTAGTAAATCAAAATAACCGCTAACAATGAACGGTAGCTCACATAAGTTCCGAATAGTTATATAATTATACATACATGGAGAATATGTATATTGTGATATGCATATAATTAAACACTTTTTCAACATCTATTTAATTCGCATTAAGCATGATGATACAATTGCTAATAATATATTTTAAACAAAAACAAACAAAAAACAAAAGCAAAGAAAATAAAAACATTAAAATATGATTAATTCAAAGTTCATTGAAATAAATTCTTGTCCCGCAAACAACTTCCATATAAGGCAAACGCTAAAAATTACGTGATATGGAACACGCAAAAATATACCATATACTATAGACGATACGATGCACGATAAACCATACCATAAGGTAATCAAAACGATCAACGCTAAACGAAACGATGTATGATAAACCATACCATGCACGCTAAACGAAACGCTAAACCATACGTTATACACTAAAAGAGCGTTCATGGTATCGTTTATGGTATAAGGCCATCGTCCGTACATCGTGTTTACATACACATACATATGTGGCTACAATTTAGTATTTTAAATACTTTTTTGTCTTTTTTCTCTTACGAGTCTAGCCACACAAGAGACCATGTTGGACAGTTATTTTCAGCATTTTTGGACTATTTAAAATCATTTTAAAAAAGAGACTCCCTGTATATGGATTTCAAAGTTTCCAATAAAATGAAAGTCCAAGAGAGGGGAATTTGAATTACCCCACTTACGCCGGTTTTAAAAAAGCGCCAGAATAACTATTTTTCGCGCCTTTTGATCACGTGATCGGTACTTGTTAATGATAAGTGCCGAGAAGTTACGAGTAATATTGACGGCCATAATGGTGGGAAAACGAAAACGTCGAAATAAGTGAGAATTTTGTATGAGTTGGTACTACCCATGAAGAAGAAATTAAGCTATCCTCTTCAATGTGGCTTAGGGTATTTCCGGTGATCGATATATTTTTTAAATGCCGTCGATTTTTGTTTTAAATTCTGAAGAAACAAGTGGAATTTCGTCATGGGATATTTTTAAAAAAAAATTCTGAGCCTGATTTTTGTTACAAAAAATAATGTAGCCTGCACCTGAAGTGAAAAAATAATCTTGCCCATATTTTTTCTCGTTATAAAAAAAAGTCCAAAGTGTACTTAACCTTGATTTTGTCACACCGTTTCTGACGACTCGTTGCAAATAGAAGCTCAGGAATTCATTTGTTTTGTTTCGCTAGAGATTTCTGAATGTACTTACCAGGTTATCTATGCATGCTTACGTTTATTTTCACAATTTTTATCCACAATCAGATATTTCTGTTTTTAGCTCACATGGGTAAGCTTATTTCATCACTTTGCGTCTGTCGTCGTTGTCGTAAACCTTTTCAAACGTAGACTCCTCTGAAACTACTGGACAGAATTCGATGAAACTTGGCATGATTGTTCCTTGTTTCCAATTGTCACAAGATCATTTTGGTAATACATGTAAATATGGAAAACCAAGCTTTTCTATCAGGACAGTTTCTTATGTGATACTCCAACAAGGGTTAATATTTTAACCTGGAAAATGCATCAAATGAAATAATCTATAAATACATGAACATATTGAAAATATGCTGAATATGAACCCATATCAGTGTTGTAGATTTTTTGAAAATCCTTTCTTTCCTCTGTTAAGTTTAATATGAACATCAACTTTCCCTAAATCAAAATATGCCTTCCCAATGTAAAATATCTTACTTTTCACTTTCATAGGGGAAAGAAGCAGCTAGAAAATAACTTTCCTTGGCCTGAATTTTACTTACATTTTTTATCCCAGGTAATTGGAATCTTAGAACATAGCATATTATTAGGGACTTTACATTTGAATATCAGGAGTCTTCATATTTCTTGAAGGAATCCAAACAGTTTTTGGAGAGTCTTTTGGTTTGTGTATCATGGAGAGCGCTGTTATATTGACTCTTAATACACTGGTAGATTTTCATGAATCAACTAACATGTAGCTAGGTAAATTCTGTCAAAATGTCTGTAAACTTTTTAAAAAATCTTCTCCTCTGTAACCGCTGAATGGATTTGCTTTGAACATTGATCTGTGGTATGTTTGCTACAAAGTTTCCTCATTTTGGATTGATCCGATATATAACATATGGCCGCCATTACTAGAAAAAGAGCAGAATGCAGAATCTGAGTAGGCCTTAGGTCATGAATAACTTGCAGTGCTACAAGAATTTCGTAAATGTTTTTGTATTTGTATGGTAATTTGGTTTTTTTTAAAATAGTTCCAAGAAAAAATGTTTGGTGTAACACCCTAAAAAATCTAGATAGAGTCGGTAAAATATTATTGGGATTTAATAATATTTTTACATACACTTATCAGAGAAAATAAACTGACTTAACTGTGCTTGTTCAAATGGTCCAAAATTTTTTTAGGTGATTTAAGAAAAAATAGATTAAGAGTCAGGTAACCCAAACTCGGCTACATGTATTTGTTCAGGCCTTGTGTTCCTATTCCTGTGTTTGAATATTTTTTTGCAGTCAAACAGTACTGGATAAATGTATGATGGGATCTGATATATGTATGTATAGGCCAACATTTTTTAATATCTGTTCTACTTCCTGTTTAATGAAAACGTAGTTATGCATACATAATGTAAATATACCACAAGTTTCGTAACAGTTTTCTCAGCCACTATTAATCCTATGTTGCGGATATTTGGTGGCAAGCTTCATATCGTCGTGCTGTATCATGGGATGTTTTCCTGTTTGCCAAAAAAAAAACAAAAACAAAAAAAAAAAACAAAACAAAAAAAAACATTAGTTGTATGTACGAGGTGGGTATCAATCACAAGTGAGCTATAGCTCACAGATTTCTTGTTTTTTTTATGACACTTGAAAACTAAGAGAATCAGATAGATAATCAATTTAAGGAACGAAATTCGGCATCATCGATTTGAACTATTGTAATTTAATAAAAATCAGATTACTAGTATTGAATGGCCTCTTAAATTGGCATGAGACTAGCAGCTTTGCAAGCCATGTGACCAATTCTGGCTCTTAGAGTCTCTAGTTCAACAAGGGTTATAATTGTGTAAAAGGCATTTCTTGTGTTTTACATACCCATAAATTATGAGCAAATAAAATTTAAGGGAATCCACTCAAATGCATTTGAGCAAATTTTACTATCGTGTGGCTTTAGTTTGAAATTTTAAGCAATACATAAATACCATTGGCTTAAATTCCTCACATTACAGTAGTATCGAGGTTGTCTCTTCGTCCGTGAATATAATTGAAAATTAGTAGTTTCTTTTTAGGTAATGAGTAGAAAATGACTGTTAGAGAAAGGAAATGGAAGTAATTTCAATTGTTTATTTTTGCAGAGAGGACAGAATGTTTGACATGAATGTATTTGAAGATGACGAAGAGGAACTTAGTGAAAAGGAAGGGGATGTAGAAGAGGATTCTGCTATACCAAGTCACAACAAGCAAAATAAGCAAGCCGAGAAGACGAGTAAGCCCGTAGTAGTAGTACGAAAGAGGTGGGATCAGGTGGAAATGGTTGAAATTGAAAGATATTTCAAATCTTACTTAGATCCAGGAATCTCTCCGAGAACTGATGCGGTAGAGAAAGCCAAAAAGAAAAGTAAGAAAAAACAAGGAAAAATTTGGATGCGATCAAACGACAAAATTATTAAACAGATAAGTAATATGAATCATTAAAAGTGAGAGAGAAGAAAAACTTCTGGCTTAAATTGATTTTCATCAGCAATCAATATTTCTGTGAGAAATTTGTAAGAAGCAGATTTCTCAATTACTTTTATTCATTATTTTTTTGTTAGTTGTTAAAAATGTATGTTTTATCAGTGGCTATTTTATTTCTATAATTATTGATATAGAAAGATGGTTTAAATCTGAAAGAAACAAAAAGCTGAATACTAATTAACATGCAAAATTTCATTTAGATATCTAGAATACTTTTAAAGTTTTCCTTTAAAAAACATGTCAATAATTTCAGGAGTGTGACGAAATTTGTTATCATTTTTAGCTCTTATCGACTGACCTTCATTTAAGAAGTAATGCATTGTTTGTTTCCCAAACAGAAAGGGTATGTTTTATCCTTAAACTTAGGGGCTCCATAGACACATAAAGTTATAGGGGATTTAAAAGACACATAAATTATTGAAATTTTTTATGCAGTGTGCACGACAAGATGTCGTTGCCGTGTGACCTATGCTGACATTAACAAACACACAGACTGTTTTGCTTCCATTTCTACAGCTAATGATGACAGAAACAGTTGATATGAACACTGGAAGATATAAGTTACAAATGTTATATAAACAATCATTCTAGCCTTCTTGTTCGATTAATTATTGCAGAGAATGACTTTGAATGGGCAACAAATACAACGAAGAAATGGCAGAGGACAACTTGGTCTTTAGTAGCTCTGGTTGCATTATTAATTGTATCATTCATATTCATATTATCATTTTATTGCTGAAATGTTTCAAATATTTCATGTTTCTAAATAAATATGTTCACTTTAATCCTTTGTTTATTGTAAAAGTCTTTGTCCAGCCCCAAAGAGTATTTTAATTTGTCCATGTGACAGGTGTCTAGTGTCCGTACTGTAAGGTTTATCTATTGATTTCACCCTACATGACAATGATTGGTCCATGTGGATCATATCAATATCTTCAAAAAATATAATGATATATTGTGTATTTGAAGATACCTTCAATTGAGTCAAAGATATCTTCAATTCACATTTTCATATTTCAAATAATATATGCACCTTTTTTGGGTTGAAAATACTCACATGTGGCTAAGGCAAGTCCATACATAATGTGTTTATTTATCCAATCAAAAAGAGTCTTTATTTTCCATTAGATATCTGGCTCCGTCAAGTCCATACATAATGTGCTTATTTGTCCAATCAAAAAGAGTCTTTATTTTCCATTAGATATGTGGCTGCGTCAAGTCCATACATAATGTGCTTATTTGTCCAAACAAAAAGAGTAATTATTTCCATTACATATGTGGCTCTGTCAAGTCCATACATAATGTGCTTATTTGTCCAATCAGAAAGAGTAATTATTTTCCATTACATATGTGGCTCCGTCAAGTCCATACATAATGTGCTTATTTGTCCAATCAGAAAGAGTCTTTATTTTCCATTAGATATGTGGCTGCGTCAAGTGAATACATAATGTGCTTATTTGTCCAGTCAAAAAGAGTCATTATTTTCTATTACATGTGTTGCTCTGTCAAGTCGTCGTGTGAATGTTATAGTGGTGTATGTCCAGTTTTGCTAGAAGTGGCCAGACTGGTACCACTGACTTCCACTTGTGATGATCTAAAAAGTATTAAAATGATGTATGTCCAGGTTTGCAACTGCATGAATATGTTATAATGATATATGTGGCAACCAATGAAATCTCTAGGTTTAGGGTCACATGACGGAAGTTAGGGAATGCACACAATATGAAAGCATGAGTGAAAGGTATGTAACTTTTTGCATTTTAGATATACTTTTTCTCACTGAAATTTAATAAGCTGTTAAAAATCATTCAAATAAACATAACACTAAGTAAAACAATCATTTATATACAAAAAAATAAAACAATATAGGCATGAAGTAAGATAAATGGAGATACAACATTCCAGAATTCAATTCTTTCCCGTAAAATTGGAGATACAACAGTTTAATTTTACATGCAAAATGATATCTTCCTCATATCAATAATAAACAAGAGTATCAGTTTAACGCGCACAATACATTCTGTAATTTTCTTTCATCGGGAATGCTAGGTACAAATTTGGGAAAGTTAATTCACCGGACAACTTAACTCGGAATCCAAACTAGCTAAGGGTGTATTTAATAATTTTTGAACTACAAATTTCCATATTGAATAAATCTTAAAATGGGCCATGTCAAATACCCTTTTCTGTTTTTTTAGTTGCAATGTGCTGTCAATATTGGACCTACCTGATGTTCCACTCATAAGAATATTATATTTCTTAGACCTATAAGATCTGCTGCTTGTTGTAAATAAAGTTTGTACAAAATTTTAACAGCTTATAAAAAACACTCCAATTTTATGGAGGGTGTTTGAGTTTTATGGACCTCTTACGATAAAGGAGGAAGATTTACCCTGTATATTAAAATTCACAAGGTGCTTCAGAGTTTTCAATATTGGATACTGTGAATACACTGGTCATTTGTCTGCACTAGAGTACCATTTTTTTCTCGTTCGAGTTGTGCAAGCAACCAGGTTGCACCTTACCTGGTTAAATTTAACAGGAACTTCGATTTCCAGCACATGTTTTTTACAATATTTACCGAAACTTGAAATTCTAGATCTGTCACAGTGTAAAAATTTGCCTGACTGTGATTTTCATGTAATATCACGGTGTATCAAACTAGAATGTTTATATCTTTCTTTAAATAAAGTTAATCCAAAGACGATTGCAGAAATTGTGTCCTGTACCCCACATTTACACGTTTTGGATATCTGTGGAATATATTTGAAGTATTTGGATGTGCAAATATACTTGAACAATGTTACTGGACAGTCATTCTATTTAAGTCTTGATTCTTCGGTTGACGAAGACGACTTTGAAAGGCAAATGCACTTTAACTATACAGACCTTTCTTATCACGTATACAAATTCAAGCCAATACATTAAAAACAAAATGATCATGGAACCTGATTATTCTGAAGAAGTACTAAGAGTATCAAGTGATCAGGAATTAGTCTCCATCATCCAAAACAGTGATGAAAATTGCACAATAATAATACTTGATGAAAACTATATTGAGCCCAACAATATATCTTTAAATGAAGTACAGAACAATAGCCATGTATATGCAAATGTACAAATTATGAACCATGATAATTTTCAAAATAAATTTGATTGTCAAATAATGTACAGTGCTGAACCACTACCAAATGAATGTAAAGTCAATACAATTCACCATAATGTAGAGGATTTTGATAAAATCGAATATATTGGAGAGTACATAACCAAAGTGATGGACAGATACACAGAGAAATTGACAAGGTGGCAAAGGAAAACACGAATGAACAAGTTGAACAAAACATACAAAATAAAGAAACTAATGAACAAGTTGAACAAAACGTCCAAAATGAAGAAACCAATGAACAAGTTGAACAAAACATATCAAATGAAGAAAGTAATGAACAAGTTAAAGAAAAAATGCAAAATAAAGAAACACAAAGTTCAGCTGATGAACTAAATCTCAGCAGAAAGCGAAAAAGACAACCTGAAAAGTGGAAACAAAACATTCGTAAAAGGAAACGTCAAGGTGGTTTTGAATATGTAAATACAAAGGGTAAAATGCAGCGTAAACGAGAAATTAGAACAGGAGCTAAGGACTGTAAAGGTATCTGTAGATTTAAATGCAATAGACACATTTCAGAAACTGAAAGGAAAGATATATTTAAAACATTCTGGTCATATAACGATTCAAAAAAGAATTCATTCTACGGTAAGAACTTAGAGAAAAAACTAAAAGGTAGAAAGCGAACAGAAAAGGAAATTTCAAGAAAGAAGTTTACATATGAATATTATTTACGTAAGTCTGATGTAAAGGTGCGAGTGTGCAAAGAATTTTTTCTTAGCACTCTTGATATAAGTGGTCGCAGAGTTAAGTGGTTTTTTGCCAAAAAATATCCAAATTTTGAAGATAAAAGAGGGAAACATGTAACAAAGAAAGTGTCTGATGATGCAAAAAATTTTATCAGAAACCATACTGACTCATTTTCGCGAATTGAATCACACTAGTGTAGGTCAAATGTAAAACGCCAATATCTTGACCCATGGCTTTCTATTGCAAAGATGTATGAACTCTGTTTTAGATTGTAAATCCAAAGGTCAAGCTCCTGCAAAATATCACACATACATACGAATTTTTAATTCAGAATATAATTTGGGTTTTCATGTTCAAAAGAAAGACAGATCTGATATTTGTGAGGAGCATAAGTCAAACAATTTGATTAATCATGTTGATGAACAACTGAAAATGAAGTATGAATCTCATATTGTAGGTAAAGTTTATACGAGACAGGGATAGAAGTTCAGACAAGGCAGTATTATGTTTTGATATGCAAATTGTTATCACTTGCCCAAGGGCTAACATTTCTAATTTTTTCTATAAAAGAAAACTCTTTTTTTTTTAATTTAACTGCTCACATATCCTTAAACAAATGTGCATATAATGCTATTTGGCCTGAGCACCAGGCCGGTAGAGGAGAGTATGAAATTGCAAGCGCTTTACTAAAAATCTTAGAAAGGGTACTACATATGTACAAGATTATCCTTACTTAGAAACTATTACATTGTGGTCAGATTCTTGTATCCCCTAAAAACAGGAATTCGGTAACGATAACAGCATTACATCATTTTATGAAGTGTAACAATATGTATTCACTGAAATGTATAGAGCAAACGTTTTGTGAACCTGGGCATTCATCTATTCAAGAGGTTGATTGTGTTCATAGCCACATTGAAAAAGCATTAAATTTAAGTGAGATTTTTAGTCCAGTTAGCTTTATGAGAGTGTTGAATAATGTAAGAAAAAAGTCTATGAAAGTGATACAGTTAGAGCCTGAACATTTTTTCAACTTTCAGGCAGCTAGTCAAGTCATTTAAATATAACTGTGTACCCTTTACAAAGGTGAAGTATATCAAACTTGAAAACCAATCAGAAGTTTTGTATAAAGAATCTTTTTCGGAAGAAAACTTTAAGAAAGCGTCTATTGTACACAAAAGAAGAAAGGGTGAAAAGGTTGTGCTGCCAAAAATTTGTATTTTGAAGATATCAAATTTATTGCCAAAGGAAAAAAAACGAAGATTTGAAGGACATGTTGAAATATATGCCTGTAGATGATAGAAAATATTTTGAGACTGTATTCAAAAAATAGTAAGTAGATAGGTTTGAAGTATTTGCTTGTAAAATGATAAACTATGATATAGTATAAAAAAGGTTTTTGACAGGATGATTTAGAGATTTTGTTAAACATATTAGTAAATTGTTTTTTATACTTTCATTATTGCATGACATAAATTGCATTTTGTCATCATACATTTATCATTAATGTGTTATTATCTCTCACTTGCAGTTATGGCATATGAAAAAGAAATAATATTGTGTGTGTATCAATTAGACAACACCCAAATAAAATAGAACATGGAGAAGGCATAAATTTACGGTCGCCATGCGATCTGTAACAGCAATACCCCCTACCAAATAACAAGAATTTAATTGTCCACTCCGGATATTAAACTAGAGGCTCACCAGAGCCTGTATCGCTCACCTGGAGTCTGGTTTTCATTGGACAATTAATCAACTATTTGACCAAGTTTGTTGCAATTGGTTCAATTGTTCAGGGAAAATTTATTTGACAAAAAAGGGCAATAACTCCTAAATGGGTCTTGGGATTTTCTTTAAAATTTCAGGGTACGTAGATCTCAACATGGCAAATATTTTTCAGATTTACATTTCACTTCTATCTCAAATAGTTTTGGAGATTAAATGACGAAAACTGTTAAATTTTGAAAATTTGACGAAAAAAGGGCAATAACTCCTAAATGGGTTTTGGGATTTCCTTCAAAATTTCAGGGTAGGTAGATCTTGTCATGCTGATCAATTTTACCCCATGTCAGATTTTTGATATCTGTATCGGTTTTTAAGTTATCAGCAAAAAAACACATGCACCCCTATATTCTATTTTTAGCTATGACAGCCATGTTTTATGTCAGATCAAAATAAATTGAGGATAGTTTGTAGAGGACATGTCATAGATCATTCCTATCAAGTTTCAAACCAATTGCCCCAGCGGTTTCAGAGGAGAAGATTTTTGAATGAAAAAATTTTGAAAATTTGACAAAAAAGGGCAACAACTCCTAAATGGGTTTTGGGATTTCCTTGAAAATTTCAGAGTATGTAGACCTCAACATGGCAAACATTTTTCAAATTTACATTTCACTTGTATCTCAAATAGTTTTGGAGATAAATGACAAAAACTGTTAAATTTTGAAAATTTGACGAAAAAGGGTAATAACTCCTAAATTGGTTTTGGGATTTCCTTCAAAATTTCAGGTTAGGTAGATCTTGTCATTCTGATCAATATTACCCCATATCAGATTTTTGATATCTGTAACGGTTTTTAAGTTATAAGCCAAAAACAACACATGCACCCCTATATTCTATTTTTAGCTACGACAGTCATGTTTTATGATCAAAATAAATTGAGGATCGTTTGTAGAGGACATGTCATAGATCATTCCTATTAAGTTTCAAACCAATCGTCCCAGCAGTTTCAGAGGAGAAGATTTTTGAAAATCAGCCATTCAGAAACAAGAATTGCCTCTGGTGGCCATGTTTCTTGACCAATCAGAACTAAATGAGGAAACTTTGTTGAGGACCTTCCATACACCACTCATGCAAAGTTTGCTTGGAATTGGCCAAATGGTTTCTGAGGAGATGTTTGAATGAAAAGCTAACGACGGACGGACGACGGACGGACGCCAAGCGATGGCAAAAGCTCACCCTGGCAATAGCCAGGTGAGCTAAAAAAAGAAGTGAAAATTATCCGTTGGGTCAACCAATTTTCATTTTGTCGCTCATTCTTTTATATGATTATGTAGTCCCGATTTGATTGTTCTGTTGCTTCCTGGTTATTCTGTTGTTTTTTCAACGCATTTATATACATCTTTGCGATTGTTATATTGTTACAACTCCAGTACCACTTTAATTCTTGTCCAAAAGTGCATTAAAAAAATGAAAATGTTCTATGTCCGAACAAATTTTTTTTTCTCTTGTCCGTACATAGTATGTATAATTCCCCTGAAGTAAGAAGAAACCGTCTTTGCTCAATATTACAAAGTACAGTACATAAGACTTGCTATCAATTCATTGACCTTCAACAACAAACCCGGTTATGGAAATCAAAATGTAATTTTCTCCATTTTTTAAAAAATGGACATAGATCATTACTGGACTCGTACGACGAATTCCATACATAATTTGCTTATTTGTCCAATCAGAAAGAGTCATTATTTTCCAGTACATATGTGGCTCCGTCAAGTCCATACATAATGTGCTTAATTGTCCAATCAGAAAGTCTTTATTTTCCATTACGTATGTGACTCCGTCAAGTCTATACATAAAGTGTTTATATAATCAAACAGAAAGAGTCCTTATTTCCTATTAGATATGCGGCTAAGAAAGTGTTAAACTGTCTAACAAAAAGAATCTTTATTTTTTTCAATAGATCTGTGACAAAAACAAGTCCTTTCATGATGTGTTTAATTGTCTCAATAGAATGAATCTTTAATTTCCTAAGCAATACATCAAGTGTTTAATCTTCTAAACATAAAAAGTCTTTATATTTCATTTATTGGCCGAATTTCACTAGTGAAAATCGGGTTATAAAAAAGTGAATGTTCTATGGGCGGGAAAAAAATTTTTGTTACACTACTCTCAGCAACTACTAATCGTAGCTTCTTGATATTTGGTATGCATCATCAGGTGTGAGTCCTATATGATGGGATCCGATTTCAAACCTGTCGGTCATTTACTTCCCGTTTACCGACTTTGATTATTTTTTAGCATTACTGTTGATGGGGAAAATTTTCGTAACATAAATCATGTGTTTATTTTTCCAAACAGAAAGAGTTTTAATTTTCAAAGGCTATTTGGTTGAGTCAAGTTTAACAAAATATTCTGTTTGCTATTTGTTCCTATTTATGCTTGTGCGCTTCAAAGAAGTAGAAGGTGCAATTGCGGGTACCCCTGGGTCAGTATCTACATTCAACCTTATGTTTGAATTCATATCACAATACTTGTGTATCTCAGCAACTACAAATGGAATACAGATGCATCAGGGATAGCCCGTCAGCATCCTGGTGAAATTACTAGGCAACTTCATTCTTTCCAAATCATCTATGCATGTAAAAGGATGTATAGATGCATGAGGGGTAGTAGGTAATTTCTCACTGAAAACAAAACATTTACATGATTGACAACATAGTATAAACTACATCGAAAGTTGTAACTCTAATCCAAATCCAAAGTTTTATACATTTTGGAATGTTCATTTTGTTTACATTCAAATTATTCAGGGATGATATTGATCATATAATTCCCTAATAATAAAAGAATAACATTGTAAAATTTTATGCCCCTCATCTACCTTTCTTCAAATACTCATTAGATGGCTTTAGATAGCCAAGCGTTTCAGATATTGCCACATTAAGATTAAGAAACTAAACTCTCAACTAATGGACGGATAGCCACTAAAGTGCTGAATGTTAGAACATGTTCTGTAGCACCCAATATTTTCAGCCACATAAGTCATCAAAGCCACTTAATGCAAAGCCACACAAGTGGCGAATATTGGTCCGTCCGTTCGTTTAGCGTCCATACAACGTCCGTATGGTTTTTCCTGCAATTTCGAATTGTTCAAGTCTATCCTGAAATTGTTATTGACACTTTTCACAAAGCTTTAAAACTAAGAATATATCAAATTTGAAAAAAAAATTTATAACTTAAGATTTCACCAGCTGTGCGTCAACAACTTTAAAAATTTTCTCCAATCATAACATCGACAACATCTATAAAACAAGAGAGCTGCCTGAATGACAGCAAAACGGGTTTTTACTTCTATTTTATTTTTAATGAGTAACTTTTCTCCAACAAAGAAGTCAAGGTTCAAGGCCAGATGTCAACATCTTTAGTACACGACACATCATCTTGAGGTACACCACCCACACATCAAAGATCTAAGATCTAGGTTTTAAGACAAAACAGTTACAAGCTGGACATGATTAGCAATTTATTGACCTTGAGGCCAAAGTTCAAGGCCAACATCCTTAATATGCGACCCATCATCTTAAAGAAACCTACGTACACAAATATCCAAGACCTAGGTCTTAAGGCAAAACAGTAACAAAAATGACCAATTTATTGACCTTGAGGTCAAGGGTCAAGGTCAATATCCTTAGAATGTGAAACATCGTCTCGAGGTAACTACCTCCACACCAGTCCCATGGTCTAGGTCTTTAGACAAAAAAGTTACAAAATGACCTATTTATTGACTTTGAGGTCAACAGTCAAGGTCAATATTCTTGGTACGCGACACATTACACACCAAAAATCCAAGGACTAGGTATTTAGACAAAAAAGGTACACGCCGGACACGAACATGAATTTACAAAAAAAAATATTATCAAATCTGTTATAAAATTTTGAAGCCATATTTAACAAAGCTTTGAGGAGGTAATTGATCAATGAAATCCTTATTATATTGCATATCTAATAGAAGACCAAAGCATTGGACCAGAACAGAATTTCTAAGTCCAAAAGAGTATAAATATGGAAAAAAGTGTTGGACCAGGACATACTTCGCATGCGCACATCTACGTACTAGGATCTAACTGTATGCAAAGTTTCATTAATCTCTGATAAGGCATGTTTGAGAAACTGCGTGTACAAAAAATATTGGGGGATAAACAGAATTTCTCAGTCCAAAATGGTATAAAATTATGGAAAAAAGTATTGGACCAGGACATACTTCGCATGCGCAGATCCTGTACTAGGATCTAACAGTATGCTAAGTACATAATTTTTTCACAGAGTTTTGTTGGATTATATTTTTTGAATTCATTAATATTTTCCACTTGTATCATATGTTTTGGAAATAATTGCCGAACGAGATTTCAACGAGACTGAAACAACAGAAGAATAAATCCTTAAGATGTTATGCATCTATTAATTGTTACATTTCTTACCGGGCCCTTATACAGTTAAAGAAATATTTTCATATAGATGTCTTTTCAGTTACATATTCAGGTGAACATACTGGTTATATTGATAACAGTTTTCATTTTATAGATATATCCAAGTTGTACATTTCAAATAAAGTGCATCTGTATTTTAATTTTATGAACAAATTAAAAATTTCTCGTATCTCATTGGCCAACCAAGTTAAAATTCCATCGAAAACAATTATATCACCAAACAAATGCAACACATATTAAAATCCAGAGCCATCTCATCAAGGTCATAAGTAACACATTAACAACCTACTGTGTATATATGGGTTTTAAAGTATACATTTCACTCCACAAATTCATAACAATATTTTAGTTTTACATGTACATGTTCATTTTAATTTTACAGAAATTAATAAACCATGGCCAGCACGCCAGTTAAAGTACTACCAAGATTTATTTCATGCAATGCATCATGGCAGAGATTTTATTTACTTTCTGGCAAAACAATATCAGAAAGCAGATTTATAATAAAGTTTATTCAGCAAAATTGTCAACTAAAAATGAATGGTTTGAGAAATTAGTTCAAAAAGATGCATCAATTTGTCGTGGATTTTTTTTTTTTTTTAGCAAAATCGAAGACTTTTACAACTTGATGTCTAATTTGGACAAAAATTTTAATCAAATTTTGAAAGATGACTCACGTGAACTTGTTCCACAACATAATGATGATGACAACACTCCAAAGAAAACTGGTTTAAAACGCAGGAAACTGTTTTCTGAAGTTACAAAATGACCTATTTATTGACCTTGAGGTCAACAGTCAAGGTCAATATTCTTGGTACGCGACACATTACACACCAAAAATCCAAGGACTAGGTCTTTAGACAAAAAAGGTACACGCCGGACACGAAGATGATCTAAAATGACCTAATTATTCACCAAAGGTCATGGTCATAGGTCAACATTTTTGAAAGATTACACACCGTCTTGAGGTGACATATCCACATACCATAAGGTCTAGGTCTTAAGACAAGAAAGTTATAGACAGGACACAATTGGCAGCCGCCCGCCTGCCCGCCTGACTTCAATTCAATAACCGGATTTTCCAGAGGAAAACCCGGTTAAAAAACAAAATTAATATAACAGTGCTTGCATACAATAGGGAAGGACAATGCACAAAAAAAGAGTTTAAAAAACTAAAACAACAAAGGACTATAAGAGCTAAAGTTCTGCAGGTTTTAATACCTTTCTCTACCTGTTACAGAGTTCGCGAAAATCGTCGGTCCTGACCGCCAAAATGCGGCTGGGCCCGGTATTTTTATCGCTAGCGACGGTTCCGATGACCGATGCAAAAAACGGCCGTTGCAGTGCCTCTGTCGGTTCATATTTTACCTCGGTCATCAGATGTATCAGCGGGTAGTTGAATTTCCGGGTTTTATTATAAACAAACCAGTTCCGATTATTTTAATGGCATGTTCATTATGTATACGTTACTTTTCCGGCAACAACACAACAAAGGCTAATGGAAATTAATCGGTCCGATGACTGACAGGCCAAAAAAAGTTTTCGCCTACTCTGCTGTTCAGAAGACCCCAATATCCTTAAAATATCTGGTCATTCAACATTGTTCTACCTATTGACCAGGATCTCTTCTTTACAAGCATGGCCACCCATCTCAACCACAAGAAGTTAGGTTAGGATTACCTGAGGAAATGGCAATCTGTGAGCAAATTTCACAATCAATACCCACCGCTCCGTCATATAAGAAACCGCCAATTTTATTATAGAAAGAAATTTAAAATTAAATGGGCACAGATACATTACAAAGCTGTTCAACTGGGTAAAACTGAACAGAATAATTCTTAAAAAGAGACATAATTGTTTGTATATTTTATTATACAATATAAAAGAATATCTTTACTGTGTATATATGGGTTTTAAAGTATAAATTTCGCTTCACAAATTCATAACAATATTTTAGTTTTACATGTACATGTTCATTTTAATTTTACAGAAATTAATAAACCATGGCCAGCACGCCAGTTCCAGTACTACCAAGATTTATTTCATGCAATGAATCAAGGCAGAGATTTTATTTACTTCCTGGCAAGAAAATATCAGAAAGCAGATTTATAATAAAGTTTATTCAGCAAAATTGTCAACTAAAAAATGAATGGTTTGAGAAATTTGTTAAAAAGATGCATCAATTTGTCGTGGATTTTTTTAGCACTTTATAAGACTTTTACAAATTGATGTCTAATTTGGACAAAAATTTGAATCAAATTTTGAAAGATGACTCAAGTGTAGTTTCCATGTCTCAAATACGTGAACTTGTTTCACAACATAATGATGATGACAATACTCCAAAGAAAACTGGTTTAAAACGCAGTAAACTGTTTTTTGAAGTTAAATGTTGGAACATGGATATGCATTACCAGTAAACAATAATTCGGATTTGTATATTAATTAATGTCTAGCTTTAATAGCTGCAAGTGCAAATATAATGGATACCTGATCATAAAAATAAGGCGAACACTTTTCAATTTTATCCAAAAAGGTTATCCAAAAAGTAGACTATAAATTATTTCTATTCTACGTTGTAATACGTCAAAAACGGTATTCTAACTGAACAGGGAAAAAATACCGTAAAGAAATCAATTATTGTGGCTGTCTCTCAAATGATATACGCTAGCTAGCTAGCTCCCTCTGCGACAAAAATAGCTGTTTCATGTTTATAGAACCTTTAAATGCTCTGAAATCACATCTTGAAGGAAAATTGTAATTCATTTGACACCTTCTATTGCTAATATACCATTTTAAACATAAACAGAAAATAAAAAAGGGTCTTTTATTCCTGTAGAAAATATTAAGAAAATAAAAAAGGGTCTTTTATTCCTGTAGAAAATATTATAATTTGTATATTCTTTACAGTCATATTTTTATGGATATTCAAAGTTGAATGAATTTGTGTAGATGACAGACTTAATAATACAGAGATGTAAAAATCTCCAGGCTAAGAAAAAGACAGATCAGCAAAAATGACGGAAAAATGAATGCTGTGACACACTCAGCTCAATCTACCAAAGAGGTACATTTACAAACTGAAAAACAGCATTTTGGCATCTAATAGGTCACTGGAGAGGTTAGAAAATTTGGACAGAGATATAGTTTTTGTGAAAAAAAAATATTTCCATTCCAAGAGGAAGAAAAACAATAATCTGTTGCAGCAAGGGCCAAAAATAAACGAAACTATGGATAAAACAATTCTGGCCAATTGAAACAACTATTGCCATCACATCCGTCCGTCCTTTAACTTTTCAAATTTCAATCTTCTCCGAAACCCCATGGCCAATTGAAACCCAACTTGGTAGGGATGTTCATTGGATGGTCCTCTACACAGTTTATGTTTTTGATTCTGATCCAAAATTCAACATGGCTGCCAGGGCCATTTATGCACTCTGACTCAAAACTTTATTTTATATGTATACATAGTAAAGAACAATACAATAAATAAATAAAATTGCTGAAACAAAAAAACAAAAAAATGAATGAGGAGTTCTGGAGACAAGGCCTTCTTAGTATCTGACCATTTTTGACCACTTTATCAAAATTTTATTAAACATCTACACATAGTTAGGAACAATAATATTAACAAATAAAACCACTGAAACAAAAAAAAAATGGAATGAGCAGTTGCAGAATTAGCAATTCGACCATTTTCAGTACGAAAATTGGAACCCTTAATTGGATTTCAAAGTTCAAAACCTTACTGCACATCTAAACATAGTGAGGAACAATACTATAAATATACCAGAGGCACAATGGAGCCTGAATCGCTCACCTGCACCTGACCACAACTGACAAAGCGCTTTTAAACAAGATCTGTAAGGAATTGTTCTACAGTGCCCAGTACTTCTAGTAGGATATGTTAAGAATTCGTCCAGTGTCAAATATTATACTAAGTACAGCTGTGGCAGCTAGTTTGGATTCCGATCGGCACGAAAACATAACTTTTGTAGCAGACATTTATCCAAGGATCTTCATGCAACAAACCATTTCAATTGGATTAATATTTTCTGACAATAAGACCTTCCTAAAAATTTCCCCATAGTGTCCAATGTAAACTAGTCCGGCTGTGGCGACCACCTTGACCATAACTTGTAGAGGTTCATCCAAAAGAAGAAGACACTCGTATAAATCTTTTCCATTGGGTCCAATGTTAAACGAAGTCCGGCTGAGGCGGCCATCTTTACTTTCAGATCTGCAAAAAAAAATCAATTTTGTAGAGGTTCATCCAATGCTTGTTCATACATAAAAACATTTGGCTTTATAGTTTCCGACACGAAGACCTTGATATAATTTCCCCCAAAGGGTCCAATGTTAAATTTAGTCCGGCTGTGGCGGCCATCTTGGATTTTCTAAGGACAATTCATGCAACAAATCATTTCAATTGGCTCAGTAGTTTCTGTCAAGAACTTTAAAGATAAGTCCAATCAGAATGAATTATCTGCCCTTGGTAGTCATGTTGAATATCCAAGCGGCACAAAACACATACCTTTTGTAGTGGTCTATCAAATGCCTGTTCATACATGAAAACATTTCAATTGTCTTGGTAGTTTCTGACAAGAAGATCTTTAAACAAATTTCCCCATGGGTCCAATGTTAAACTTAGTGCTGCCATCTTTAATTTCCGATCAGCACAAAAAAAAACATACATGTTGTAAAGGTTCATCCAAGGATCATTCATGCAACAAATCAATCAAATTGGCGCAGTAGTTTCTGACAAGAAGAGCTTTGAAGATAAGTCCAATCAGAATGTATTATCTGCCCCTGGTAGCCACGTTAAATATCGAGTCGGCACAAAAAACAACTTTTGTACAGAACCAACCAATTAACATTGCTTCCAAGTTTGGTTCAATTTGGACTGAGGGGTTTCAGAGAACATAAAATGTGAAATGTGGACGGATGACGGACGCAAATTCATGGCAAAAGCTCACATGGCCTTTAAGTGTCACTTGCCTAATAAAACCACTGAAATAAAAAATGAATGAATAGTTCCAGAGACATTGAAAAATAAGCAATTCGACGAATTTCGGTCCGTAAATTCGAACCTTGAATCAAATTTCAAGATTCAAAACCTTATTGTACATTTACACATAACAACATTATAAACAAACAAACCCACTGAAACAAAAAAAAATGAATGAGGAGTTCTGGAGACAAGGCCAAATTAGCAATTTGACCATCTTCGGTCCGAAAATTGGACCCCTTAAGCGAATTTAAAAATTCAAAACCAGGAACAATACTATATAGAATTAAATTTTCTGAAATAAACAATGAACAAGGAGTTCTGGAGACAAGATTACCTAACAGACGGACAGATGTACGCAGAGACGAACTAATTAAAATAATCCCCGAACTCCATTCAAATGTGTGTGTGTGAGTGTGGGGTGGTCGGTGTAGATAGTTATATCACATTGTACATCTTTAAAATCAGTGATACAATGAATCATGTGTACTGTAAAGGACTTCTAAATCAATCAATAATTTAAGATCAAAATTTTATTTTGCATTGTGCTACATTATCATATGTGATCATATACAGATTTCTTAAGTGTGCAAGTGACACTTTTGGTTTGTTGAGATTGATAAGATTAGCAGTAAAGAACATATTATTTTACATCTAAAATTATACGTAAAAGTGTGGTTCTATCAGTTTTCTTGAATAATTGACCCAAATGTCCGCATACCCACAAAACAGCTATACTGTTCGACCGTTTAGGATTAATAAACTGATGGCTTAGAACTTTGTGTTTCTATGTGTGATACCAAACCAGTGTAAGTTTAAAGGAAAAGTCAAGAAATACCAAAGGGATATTCGTCGAAGGTGAAAATCGAAACAACTCCCGGAGAACAACGAAGACCCCACCAACAATCTGAAATGACAAAATTGTGATATAATTGAAATTAATAGCTTCATCTGGTATTTTGTCAAAAAAATAGTTACACCTAAGTGTTTAGATTAAAGTGTCAAAAGGTCATAGTATAAAAAGGATGCTTCATCGTTCTCGCATTCATTATTGTATTAGCGGTATTACATAATCACGTCTGTATCTTGCTTATTAGAATAATAAAAGTTATGTGTATTATATCTGTTTGTCGTACGGCCATATGCGACAAAAATGACCCTAAAAATGGTTCTGTTAAATATTGTTAATCGGGGAATTGTGAACTTTGTTTGTATTTTCAGCGTTTTACCATGAAATTATTAAAGAAATGTAGATCTCCTTATCTGAAATTTGGCTTCCTATTTCGGTATTTTTGGTTATGCGTATTTCTTGTTTTAAAATAAGTTTGGTTTTTGATCTTCCAAATGTTACGGTTTTAATGCTGCTGATCCCGTAGGTAGAAGTTCCGAGCTACTAACAATTTTCACACGGAAATGATTCGTAATAACATGGAAGCATTCGGAATAATACGGAATGATACGGAAAAGTATAAAATTCCGAACGATTCGGAAGATTTGTAATTCGGAAGTAATCCACAATCATTCGGAACTATTCGGATTCTCTTTTTGTCATTCGGAAAAGACTTTGAAATTTTTACAAGTGTTGGACTTAGAAAATTTTCTGCATGTAGGACTTAAACAATATTTTCAATGTGAACTAAAATTGCAAAATTTTATGCATGTTTGATTGAAAAGAAAAAACCAACCATCTAACCTAAAAATATTTAGGCATATGCATAAAACCAAGCCAAAATAGTTTAAAAAATATTTAATAATTGTATAAAAAGCTAGAGGCTGACATGAATGTGCATGGTACATTTTACACTTACTCTATCTTTAAACAGACCAAAAAAATGTTAGAAATTTGAAACATAATAGATAATGAAAGGGCAAAATGTTAGAAGTTTGAAATATAATTGATGAGAAAAGGGCAATAACTCAAATATCAGTCTTCTGATTTTTTGTTTAATATTGCAAGGTAGACAGACCTCAATATGGCAAAGGCAAACATTTTGAAATTAACACTTAACCAATACATGTATATTAATGTTTTTTTAAATAAGAAATAGTAAAAAAAAGAAAATGTGGCAACAAAGGGGCAATTACTCCAACAAGGGTCTTCATATTATCTACAAAATTGCACAATCAATCACCTCAATCTTTTATTACTTTTGTAATAAAAGACAAAAAACATAACAACTTTGACAATTTGACAAATAAAGGACAAGAACTCTGTTATGGGTTTTCAGATTTCTTCAAAAACACACAGTACATGTAGGTAGATTTTAAAATGGCAATTGCAACATTTCGCAATGTACACTTAAACTGTCTTTTTTGTTTTTTAAATAAAAAGGTGAAGTGTTAAAACCTTGAAATACTTGACAATGTAATGTTTAATCTCTCTCTATAAAATTGGGAAAACGTCCAACTATCTGTTGTCTTTTAATTTCCATGTGTACTAATGGTTCTCCAAGCAATGGTGTTGGAATGAGGATGTTTTCTCTGAAAAAAAATATGTACATGTAATATATATAAATCCACATACTGAATGAATTAAAAATGTTACCAATAAACAAGTGTGGACCAAAATGGATGTCTCCCCTGTTGGCACATGGATCGTGGAGTTAAGGTAAAAAAAAATAGATATATTCAGAGAAACTTAACGTGGTCACTAGCTTGTGAAATTGACATGAATTACCCAACACCAAGCACATACATTTTTTACATGTACCAAATATCATTGACCTACCACTTATAGTTACTGAGAAATGGATCTAATCAGAGAAACTTAATGAGGTTATTAGACCCTGAAATTGAGGTCAAGGACAAAAGTCATATGTCAGACTGACATGTATTACAAAAGACCAAGCTACATACCAAATATCATTGACCTACCACTTAAAGTTATTGAGGAATTGATATAATCAGAGAAACTTAATGTGGTTGCTGGAGCATGCAATTGAGGTCAAGGTCACATGATATTGTGTCCATCAGGTAGCACACAATTAGTACTACCATGGACCAAATATGATGTTCCTACATCAAAGGGTTTTTAAAATACAATGTATCCTATATTAAGTAAAAGTTTATGCCATCGCACTGAATTTGTAAATATCCTCAGGGACTTACTGTCCTCCCGCAGTGGCATCAAACAAGTGGTTGTAAAACAATGATATTGAGGTTAATTTACCATACATTTGAACTTTCTGTTTGTTTTAAATTTTTTCTTACATTTTGTCCTTTATTTCATTTTCTTCTGAAAATGCCTGTACCAAGTCAGGAATATGACGACAGTCAGTCGTTCTGTAGATTTCTCGATCTTGTCAGTCCTATCAACTTTACACTTTTGGACATTTCCCTTGGGTTCAGTATTTTGTTACTACTTTTATTTACACGTTCTACTTTGCCATGTAATTTCGTTCATAATTTTCTTGATTATTCCTAAATGGATTAATTTGTGTTTCAGTATTCATTTGAGGAAACTAGTTTAACCATATGGCTGTTGTTTGCTAGTGCTGGTACCAGAACTGGCTGTCCCAAGTTCCTATATATTGTTTTTAATGTTTTTTTTTTTTGCAGAGTTCTTTTGTGAATGGTAATCTGTTGTTAAAGTTGTCTTTCATTGTCAATGTTTCAATTGTTATCAATTTTTTTATTTGTTTTCTTACTGATGGACTTATTTGTACTTTAGGTTGTACTTATCGGACTGATGCCTCAATTGTAATAACATTGAGAATATAATCATAATAATGTAAATACATGTACCTTCTTAATTCAATAATTTCAAGATGAGGCACTCTTCCTGGAATCACATTGGAAACTCTGAAAAACCCATCACCTACTGCAAAGGTCTTGCGAAGGTTGGAACTATGCAAATAATACTTCACTTGTATAACACTGCAGTCATTAAACTCATTTTGCAGTAAAATAGTGTAGGAATTCCTTTGTTTTACTTTACCACAGGACTGACTGTAGAAAACAAAACTGTTTCTTTGAATTTTTACAGCCTTGAATATAACTAACTGTTCCAAAGTGTCAGTGGTAACATTCAAGAGATCAGACATCTGTTGTTGTAAATTAGGATCAACTTGATTAATTCTTACTAATGGCTTCATGACACTACACTGATCTCCAATCTCCAAGTTATCATTCCCTATCTTTTGATGCGACCTGTTTATTTCTCTTAAGAGTTCTTTTACTTTCCCATCTGTTAGGCTCCTAAGCTCTGTTTCAATTATCTTTTCACTCTGAATTGCCCAATACACCTCTCCACAAACATTGCCTTTCCCATGTATGGATTTGAATATTTCTCCATTAAATGACTCAAAAGCAAAACAGGAAAAGGTCCATAATGGACCCCAATCTTCAACAATTTTCACTATATGGCTAAGATTATGTACATTAAGACCGCTCACAGCATTTCCGTAAAGTTGTGCAATACATTTATAAAAAGTTTCCAGAAGCAAATCTGCTCTTCTAAGGTCTTGTTCAGTTATTCTTTGCTGTAGCAATAAGAATGTAGCTTCAACTAGGCAAGAAAAATGGTCCAAGTATGTTTTTGGCAAGAAATCTTTCAGACATGGCAAAGCATAAAACAGAAGAAAAGATCTAAATTCTGAGGCTTTCCAATGGTTGATGTTATTTTCAATTTTCCTTGGTAATCGATGGATCCAGTAAGGAACTTTAAAACTTTTCAAAATTTTGTCAATGTCTTTGATCTTGTGTCCTATGAAAAACGGTTCTTGATAGCTTGATCCAGAAGTCCAGAGAGTCAATAATTTTTTGACAATTCCAAGTAAAAATCCGTGCATGTAATCTACAGTACAATTTTCTTGGAAACTGGTAAAAGGAAGATGCTTCAAAATAGATCTTCCAATGAATCCACAAACTGGTTTTTTTTCTCAACTGCTTCCAAAACATTTTGTTCAATGGAGTCTTTTGTTCGAAACTTGGGCTTTTCTTCTCCAGATCTGTAAGGAAAACAACGTGTGTGTCCCTTTCCACTTTTAACTACAAGTCCAGGCTCCTCACAAAAAATGCATGCAGCTATGCCATTGTGTTGTGTCATGTTAAACATGCATGCCCTTGCTTGCAAGTCCATTGTTATGGTAGTGACAAGCACATAAATAGTTTTCTCACCAGACATCACATTTATATTAAGTCCTTTGTTATATAATGTTAACAGCTCTTTGACAAAGGGAAAGAAAAAGGTATTCATCTTTGGTTTGCCTTGCCCTTGCCACAGTCCCCATAGTATCATATTCTTCCTCAAAAATCTAAGAACTGGTGGTAATTCATTAATTACTAAATACACTGGCCATAATGAAACTTTTGAGGATTTAAATAATGAAACGCCATCTGTGAACATTGTTAAAGTAACTGTTAAATCCTTGCAAATCTTTTTCATTTCCTTGTATTTTTTCCCATCTACAATATCATGAATACCATCATTCACATTACCTCTTCTCAGAGAGGTTAGGATCATTTCCCAGTTATTTTCATTTTCAACAATTTCCCTCAATTGTAAATTCAAGTCCCCAGTCACAAAAAAGTGTTTTCCATGGCCTTTGGTTTCATCTTTGTACCTCAATCCTTTACAATTAGGTGTTCCACAGTGATCAATCTCTTTTTCATCTGGAAACAAGGCTCCACATATATCACAAGAGTCATAATACTTTATGAAGCCAGTTGCAAAACCAAGCTTTCTTTTCACTTGATTGACATTTGTTTCACACAAATTTTTCTCTGGAAGATGTATGTTAATAAGTCTCATCAGCTGAGAAAATGCTATTCCCGACAAATGATTTTTGGTTGAATAAGCACAGAGAGATAACAAATGTTCCTTGTGGGAAATATTTGATGAGTAGAGAGTTCCATTTGGCGGCAGCACATACAAGGGCACACTGTCTGCTGTCTCTTCTTCAACACAATCCTCATTTTCAGAAAAACTGTTACATACATAATCCTCAAATTCATTTTCTGAATTTGCCTCATTTTCTGAATTTGAATCAACATGATCAATATCCATATCCTCTGTCTCAAAACAATCAAACTGTAAGATCTCTTGAATGGTATTGCTATTATTCTGAGAATTAGAGGTTGGAGAATTTACTGATGTGATGTCCTGACTGTTTTCTTCTTGAAGACTGATATAATCTTCCATTTCATTAAGTGAGGCTGCTGAGGCTTGATCAAAGGTTTCATATACAGGTGTCTCGCCCATCTCTCTATAAGTACAATATTAAGGCAATTCAAAAGGTAGTATATTTTTAATTGAATAAAATATCAAAATGTCAAACAAATGCTGTAAACATGGAATTTTGCATGGGGGTAATTTTTGCTTACTTCACAATAACAATATTTCTGCATATACTTACTACGCACATTTATTCCAAATCCCTTAATTTTTCATTTATATTACATTTTTAAATGTACATTTTGCAATTGTAATTAAATCTGTTTGTGGATCCAATGCTCAGTTATCAAGGTTGTTTATAGACAATAAAGGTAAATGTACAATGTATAATGTACCCTTGATATGTTTGCATCTAAAATTTTAATTTGTTGACAAGTCTTATATGACTGAAAACTAATTTAAGGCCAAAAGAAAATATAGTCTTGTTTCCTGCTAGCTGGCCAAAAAACATAGGGTAGGTAAGTCCGAAAATTATTCTATTCTATCTTTTATTATATTTTTTTCTCTGGTAAAGCCTCCAAAACAAACGGTGTTCATATTTGTTAGAACTGTTCTCACACAAAATTTCTTATTTTCTTATCATTTACTTATCAATTTTTCAAACAAATACATACCGAGACTTTTTAGACATTCTCCATTTTGTTGTCTTTGGTATATTTGGTTGACTTTCACCATCATCATAATCATATTGTTTGTATCTTTTCACTGGGTTTCCAGCTAGAAAACAAGAATTTTTTTAATTGGACTAAAACAATATATGTATCTGAAGTTTCAGTAACTGGGAACTTATTTGAAAAGAAAGCAAAAAAAAAAAAAAAACACACACACACACACACAAAACAATAATTCATATCATTTGTATATGATAGCAAAAGTTTTATCATGGTATATATGCTAGGCCTAATCTCAGTGATTGTGTACATTTAGTTTTATCTAATAACTTTTGTGTTAGTATAAACAATATTTCATTCATGAAACATACATAATATACTGTAGATTCATTTATCCTCGTGTGTATCATAACATCATAACACTTCATTTCGGAAGACCTGGATTAAATAACATATTTCTGATTTCAGATGTTATTATCTTCGTAATCAAAATTGTTCAAATACAAATATGCTACCTCTGATGGAATGGATAGACCACAGATGAGTTGTTAATGTCTGTTTTCTGCTTAGTTGTTTTCTACATGACTCAATGGGACATAACCATATACCATTCTGCAGACAATTCTGAAGTTCCTCAGGGGACATAACATTAACTGGATCATCCTGTAAATCATAAAACTAGTATTAAACAATATATTCAATTACAAAACAAGTGTGGACCCAAACAGATGTCTTGTCTGTCAGCATATGGATCGCAGAGTTAAGGTAAAAAAGACACAAGGCAAAAGAAATGTAATGTACTACCAAAAACCAACCTAATACCACTTTTAGCTATTGACAAAATGGATCTAAACAGAGAAAATTGCTGTGGTCACTAGACCATGAAATTGAGATCAAGGACAAAACTCATTACAGACTGACATAAACTACCTAAAGACCAAGCTACATACCAAATATCATTGACCTACCACTCATAGTTAATGAGAAATGGACCATGCAATTGAATTCAAGGTCACATGATTTTGTGTTTGTCGGGTAGCAATCAATTAGTACTTCTATTGGTCCAAAAATGATGTTTCTACATCAATAGGTTTTCAGAATAACCAATTATTTAGTAAAAGTTTATGGCGTTGTCGCTGCCATCATACTTTACCACCTACGTCTCGATTTCCGTGTGGGTGAGACAAAGTCCCCTTTAACTGACAAGCGGAAGCAAACCAAAGGACAGTAACTTATGAAATTGTTGTAAAATACCAACAAACAAACGTGCTACAGTATTCAAATACGCTGGAGTAGTCAATTCATTTTTTACAGAACATCACAAAAACTGACCTGGATATTGACAGTTATTTTGTTGGTGAAAACTATGGTTCTCAACCCCCTTAAAAAACTCCTTGGATGATAAAATGCCCTGGACTTCGATAAAAATACTGCAATCCAACAATATACGGAGAACTTTCATCCATGTGCACATTACTCCAGCAATGCTAGAGGTGGATGGCATGTTATATTTTGACTGTGAGCCATCCTAACCTCTAGCAGCTGAATCAACAAAATCCACCACAAAATTTGAAATTATAAATAAATTTATAAATCCATGATTGATGAATGAATTCTTTTCAGTTGCATATAAAATATGTGAACTTGCCATTTCAGAGGTCATAAATGCCATTATAATACAATAATCCCAAAGAAAAACATTGTGCTGTCAAATGTTTTGAATTTGTCCGCTTTCATTTGTACAGTATTGTATATGATTTGTAAATGTAAATTACAGAATGAAATTTAAATCTCTGACAAACTAAGTTTCAACAAAGCTTTCTACTATTAATTTGTTTCACTTTTTTTTATTTCATAAAATTATTTACCCCAGATGAATATTTAAATTATTGAAAATAGGGGTAATAACAAAATTACCGAACAGGGCTGTCAAAGGCCGAAATCGAAGGACATGAAGACAAAGCAAGTGTACAACCACCAGAAAAATTGATTACCACAATGGTCCTGACTTGGTACAGGCATTTCGTAAGAAATGGTGGGTTAAACCGGTTTTATGGTGTGCCAAACCTCCCCCTTCCAAATGGAGAGGATTTGAGCTAGATTTAGCTAATTGTTAATTTATCTGGATTTATGATTGAAACAGAAATTTATGTTCATAATTTTCACTTATTTACCATATTTAAAATGTTTGGCATGCTTACAACTAGAAAATTGATCTCCTAATGACTTTTGAAGTTCCAACTGAAATACAGGCCGGAACTTGCCCGTTGAAAAATGGCTTTTGGAAGTAAAGAGGTTGGAGTTTGGAGGAACAGAATTCCAACCTCTTACGTTGATGAAGAATGTGCACGTGTGCAGTTTACAGTGCTAGCCTAATCAGCTACTAATGGTCTAGTGGGGGACTGACAGTTTAATACTAGTCAACGAGTAGTTCTCAACAGGCAGCGATTCAATCCATGTTTTTGTTATACAATCAAAAGAGTAACTTCCCCCAATTGTCACTTTTGAAGAACATATTTCCAACTTCAATTTCAAAGTTTCATTTAAAAAAATAAACGAGTGTTCATTAACGAAATATACAGTGGCGAAAACTACTTGCATGGAGAGATCTGCTCCCTGACCTGAGTAGATTCCGTCATTTGATCATTCATCACAGGGCAAGCGGTTTGTTGCTAAAATCTGGAGCACCATACACATTTGCATACTACTTAGTAAATCAATAAAAAGTAGATATATTCGAGGCCAAAAATTATTTAGTAAAAACAACTTGAACAGAGCGTTTGTCTTTGATTGTGCCAATTGTGGTGTGAACACCACTTTCTTCTTTTATAACACTTCTGTATACCTGCTTGTTCATGCTGATGAGTTTTAAAGCACTCGGATTGCTAATCTGTGCGTTCAAAGAGGCATTAGTGTGAATAATTTGAGTAAAGCAAAGCGAGTTTTGCTGTCTCTCCAAAGTGGTCAAAGTCAATCAAACGCGTTCATTGAATATAGGATTTACTTTATTATAAACATCGCAGTGATTGAGACTATGATTATAGTATACTTCCGCTAGGACTAACCAATCAAATAACGAATTTCAAAAGACTCGCGCTTAAACAGAAAGATAACAGCATACTTTGAAGATCAACACCATGTCAAAATTTTACATTGTCGATTGGGAAGATGGGACGAGTGATTGCTACAAAGAAGAAGACCTGATCGTTGACAAGATCAACGGAATTGTTCTAAAACAATTCAAGAATAAAATGTACACCGGGAAGATAGCTTCTTTCCATGGTAAGCACCGAGATAAATATTGCAGTTTGCAAAAAAAAAAAAAAATAAATAAAAATTCAGTATTAAAGGACATTATAAGATTTGGCTATTCTAGAGGGAATTTCATCCGGGATTGTAAAGCTCCATTTTATGAAAATTCACCTATTTCCAGTTCCCGATATTTATCTCCCCTTGATGAAAAAGTGAGGCTATCCATTGATTGTAAGGGTAAATTTATAGTTTTTCATTAATTTTGTAATATTTGACAGGTGTTACACATTTATTTTACGACAAGATATCGTGAAACATGTTTATGAATTATCATTTAAAGGTGTCATACATGTTGAGATCATTTATTGGAGCAAAAAGAAAGATAATTGGGTAACCGCCTTTGTGTTATATAGACAGATAGCCGCAGTTTTACAGGAAGGGGAGATAATTATTGTAAACTGGAAATTGGTCAATTTTGGAACCAATCCAATTTCAAAATCCCTGGATCCACGCCTGATTTGTCTTAAAAAAAGATAATGTAGCGAACCCTGAATTTTTGCTTCGAATCTGTAGCTCTTTTGATCCTAAAAACTTCTTGGTCACTTTTATACACAGTAAGAACCCAGATTCAATTTTAAGATGAGACACAAACAGATCTAGAGCAGGTATACTGGTCGCTCATAATGTGATAGGTAGCTACGTAGCAACCGTGTTCAGCAGTCATCAAAAACTAAATCCTGAAATTCAGGTTTTAACGGTAATGCTTCCGAGTTTTATTCATATACACTCTCCAGTGTGGAGGAGCATTTGTACCACAAAAAAATCCGGCATGGCTGCCAACAGTGCTTCAGATGTTTTTGAGCTGAAATTGGCAAAATGCAATCGCACAGATGGCAAAAACCTTTTTGAAATGTTAAGAGCACAGATGAAACTACAAGAAGTGTTCGAGGATACAGGGAATTAAATAATCTCCCGTCAAAAAAATCCCTACCTACCTACCCTAATTTTTTTACTTGGAAGCAGAAAACAGACAAATATTTTTTTTGGCCTGATTTAGGCACTTGTGTCCATAGTTATCTGAACCTGAACATGGTCATTTTGGGACATTGTTAAAATGACATGGTGAAATCTGCACCTGATATAGGGGACAAAGGGACAAACAATAATTTTTTCTAAATACAATGTTTGTAAATTTGTTATTTCTCATCAGATTTTCATGGAATTTTTTTTTGTAGTCAAGCAAATAACTATCCAGCAACACAAGTCCACACTCACTTTGTGGGTCAAGCAACTTAATTACATCCACATGTCATGTACCGTACTATTTGTCAAAACTTGTCCGAGGCCCTGAAGTGGTAGTATTCCACTACACTTGGTAGAGCTAAATTTTTCTATTTAGAATAGGAATAAATAAGACGACTTAAGTTGAAACATATTGAAGGCCACACCTCCTGAGATAATTCAGAGACTACTCGAACATTGAACAGATGGATATATCAGAAAGAGACAACAGTCACAATTCTGACTTGGTACTAGGGGTGCAAAGGTTGACCAATGCATAAAGATATATCAAACTAAAATTCCAGAATAGATACCCAAACCATCTACACAATTCTGGTCCGATTCTATAATTGCATTCACCAGAATTGCCAGAATTGAAGTAATCATAAGCATGCATGGAACAGCACAGTTTTATCAATCAAACTATTTATATAACTGCATGTACATTGAAAATAAAAGGTTAGAACATGATAATGAATTAAATAAATTGCTTGACTAGAAAGATAGGCCCTGACACAAGTATTTGGGAGGGGAAACAGACTTGTCTGACTTTGAAATGAGATTCAGAAATCTTAGGAGTCAGCAGTGATTTTGTTTCCTTCAAATTGCAGCCGAATTTCAGCTGTTTCCCCCAGAGATAATTTCCCAACTTTCTGTTTTTATTTCCCCTATTTGAAAAAAAATCCCCCAAAAATATGTTGTTACGTGTCTATGTAAATCCAACACCAAATACTTCTAGCAATGTTCATTTCTTAAAGTGCACATATGCTGTAGATTCTCTGCACCGGTTCGGATCGGATACAAATTTTGTCATGAAATTGAGTCCTCTGAACAAAGAAAGAAAGATAACAACAATTCATTTCTAACAAAAACAGTCTGTTTCTTTTTTCATTGTTCATATTTGGTAGTATTTTGTTATATAAAAATTCCAAATTTTGAAAAATACTGCGATTAATTTTCCCAACCTGAAAGGTAGAGGTAGCTTTGAAAAAAAAAGCATCAAAATCACTGGTCAGAACTGCTTATTTGGGGACCTGAAAGCTCAACAGCTCTTGGGCCACAAGTGAACAAATGCTGGATTTAACATTAGAAAATGGCATGTTTAGAGACTAATATACTAACATGACTGATAATCCCAGACATGCATTGAATTAGAAGCTTGCTTGTCTATTTTATAGTAATTAACTTTTTCAAGTACATGTAACATATATTTTCAAAGGGTATTGGTCCAGGAAGAAAATAAGCAAAAAATACTGATATGTCACAGTGCTTGTTTTTGAGATATAAGAAATTTAAAATTTGGTGTGAAACATGGTTTCTCTAGATTTTTCATAAACTGTATGGGCATTTTATCCAACATTTGAACATCCTGAAAAAGGGGAAGGAGTTATTAAATATTTTTGAAAAATTCATAAATGGCTTATTATTAAAGGTGCAACAACCCACTGATGCACTGATGCATCACAAAATTTCTGACACAATAGGAGAATCCATACCGGGTCCATTTACACCATTCCGATCCGATTCTGCAATCACCTTGACTGGAAGTGTTTGATGGGTGACTGTCAAGATCCTGGTGCTTGTATTACAATATGTCTTATAAGATGGGTGACTGTCAAGATCCTGGTGCTTGTATTACACTATGTATTATAAGATGGGTGACTGTCAAGATCCTGGTGCTTGTATTACACTATCTTATAAGATGGGTGACTGTCAGGATCCTGGTGCTTGTATTACACTATGTCTTATAAGATGGGTGACTGTCAAGATCCTGGTGCTTGTATTACACTATGTATTATAAGATGGGTGACTGTCAAGATCCTGGTGCTTGTATTACACTATGTATTATAAGATGGGTGACTGTCAAGATCCTGGTGCTTGTATTACACTATGTATTATAAGATGGGTGACTGTCAAGATCCTGGTGCTTGTATTACACTATGTCTTATAAGATGGGTGACTGTCAAGATCCTGGTGCTTGTATTACACTATGTATTATAAGATGGGTGACTGTCAAGATCCTGGTGCTTGTATTACACTATGTATTATAAGATTGGTGACTGTCAGGATCCTGGTGCTTGTATTACACTATGTATTATAAGATGGGTGACTGTCAAGATCCTGGTGCTTGTATTACACTATGTATTATAAGATGGGTGACTGTCAAGATCCTGGTGCTTGTATTACACTATGTATTATAAGATGGGTGACTGTCAAGATCCTGGTGCTTGTATTACACTATGTATTATAAGATGGGTGACTGTCAGGATCCTGGTGCTTGTATTACACTATGTATTATAAGATGGGTGACTGTCAAGATCCTGGTGCTTGTATTACACTATGTATTATAAGATGGGTGACTGTCAAGATCCTGGTGCTTGTATTACACTATGTATTATAAGATGGGTGACTGTCAAGATCCTGGTGCTTGTATTACACTATGTATTATAAGATGGGTGACTGTCAAGATCCTGGTGCTTGTATTACACTATGTATTATAAGATGGGTGACTGTCAAAATCCTGGTGCTTGTATTACACTATGTATTATAAGATGGGTGACTGTCAAGATCCTGGTGCTTGTATTACACTATGTATTATAAGATGGGTGACTGTCAAAATCCTGGTGCTTGTATTACACTATGTATTATAAGATGGGTGACTGTCAAGATCCTAGTGCTTGTATTACAGTATTGTATTTTAAGATTAGTGACTGTCAAGATCCTGATTATTATATTTTAAGATTGTATAAGTTCTTGGCTAAGTACAAAAGGGAAAGGTTTATAAGATATTTGGTGCTCATTTTTTGTGACATAAACAATATTTTTATCAATAAACAGATTTTTACCTTATGCACTTACCTCAGGTAAGTGATACAGGCTCAGGTCACTAAGCCTCTAGTTTAAATACAAATGTAGTAAAGCCACCCTCCTTTTAAAACTGGCAATCCTGTATTCAGTCCATATTAGTTTCAGTGCAAACAATCGATGTTTTCTTCCAAGTGTGTAAATTTACACATAAAAGCATTAACTTTCTTAATTAACATTCCCCCTTTTGAATACACTATGTTTAATACTTAATAAGCACTCTGGGAGTATTGGTAGCTTCACTGCTTAATAAAAGGGATATGGTAAATTGTAATGTGAAAATTTAATTGAAATGCCTTTGTCTACATGTACATTTGTATATTATATGTCAGTCCCTTGAACAACATGTTTAATTCTTGTAAATTTGTTTCATTAATACAGATGATTGCATCATGAGCAAGATATCACATGTATTAACAGATATTGGACTCACAGTGTCTTGAGCATCATGTTTTTACTTGCATGTATCTGTTTGAATATGTGGGACAATTTTAGAACAAAGGAAAAAGGTTTGTACTTTTTACCACCAAAATCAGTTTTTGGTTGTTGAATCATTTTAGTGAAAATAGGAGGAAGTTAAAATTTGTGTTTCATTATATTTTTCCTCTATAAAAAGTAACATTAATTTTCCCTTATTTTTCGGTACTTTTATTGTGGTAAAGAGGATTTAGCTCTTTGCAGAGTTATTCTCTTGTCAAAAAGGTATTTTATACAGGTATGTTGCCAAAAACATAATTTAATGGAAAGATAGGCCGAGCTTATAAATGCACATTCCATATGTCATGTATGTACATTGTAGCATGCATGTACAGTAAGCTCAAACTGAAAATAATTTTAATGGGCTGTGTATGCCATTTCTGCAACTTATGGCTTATCAGCAGCACTAAGACTAAAATTGTAACAACCGACCTTTAAATTCTCAGCTCTAATCCAGAGACATATATTTTTCCCCAGAGCTTATAGACTAAGGGATATGCAGTTATAGTAAATGAGACATTATTCCAATTCATAAATGATATTAAAATGCGACAGAAACAGTGATTCTACATTCTGAAGTCACAGTTAGGCTTTCAACAATAAAGTTGAGCTCATACCTCTATACGAGTTCAAGATTTTCAGTTACAAATGTGGATGTTTCATCGACATCAGGATTTTTGGTGATTTCTCCCAATTTGACAGACTTGTAGAATTATAAAAAATTTATGAGTTATGATGGGAGTATACATAAACAACATTCTTTTTTTTACAATTATCATGAACCAAAGATTCCTGTTTGTAATGTATAAATTTCAATATAGATAGTAGATTAGCAGCGAAGAAGAAGCTGCAGGAGACGACAGAAGCCCCCAATGATGTTTCTGCAGTAGCAGATGAAAGTTCAAAGAGGGAGAGAAAGCAGACTTCTAAAATGCTTCAATTTACAGTTGACATGGTTGAAGTGACAAGTACAAACCAGGCAAAGGTTGGTATAAATAATTTAAATAATGTTAGTATCCATAGTTCAAACTGCATTTATATTTTAAATACATGTATATGTCAGTTGATGCAAACTTTGGTTTTTGAAGTTGACAGACATTGTCAAGGAATTATTGTTTTATAGATCTAATTGCTTTATAATAGATTTACAAAAAAAGTACTTAGTTTTTGTCATGGTCAAATTAGCATTAGTTCTGCTCTAAATTCGCAAATATTTGTAGAATTGAGTCAAATGAGTGATTCTGACCTCTAAGGAGCCTCTGGTTCTTATTGTTAAAGCATTTAGTGTTCCTTCTCTTTTTAGGAAAAGGTGAAACTGAATGACGAAAATGCTTCAAAACCAAGGAGAAGTGGTGCAGAAAAGGTATGTGCATTTATTCAAACCCTGTAATGTTTAAAAAAAATTGGTTGCAAGCACCCGGATTTTCAACAAAATGGCATCTAAAAAAATTCCTAAGCCAAACACCTTTTGATAGTCGTTCCCTAAAAAAGGAAATGGAATGTTAAATATAGGACACAACTTAAGTTTCAATGGCCCAGTAGTCACAAATACGGTTACATGTTTAATATAAAAAAGAAGGGATATGGGGTAAATGTCAAAGAGACAACTGCCAACTCCCCATGATCAAAATTGTATTAAAAATTAAACAACTAGAGATCAGTGGGCAAACCTCAATGAATGGTGAGAAAACTCACTATGCACAGTGACCATATTAATACTGTGACTGGTGAAAAAAATCCATTTTAATACTGTGACTGGTGAAAAAAATCCATATTAATACTGTTACTGGTGAAATTTTCAATGCAGTTTTATTATTCATGATTTCGAATGATAAATGCAAAAAAGTGAAGTGAAAAATAAAACTACAGTTAATAATTTGATGCAGTTGCTTGCTTCAGTATTTAGGCTGTTAGAAAACTGCTAATGCAACTTAATTCATGTATTTTCAAGGTCCAGAAAAAATCACAGACAGAAACTGTTTCCAAGAAAACTACACATGTATGTATTGATTTTTTAATATATATCACAATTTTTAAAGTAGGATGACAAACATTTCATCTACCAACTATAGTAAGTTGAAATGAAAGTGATACGAAATTTTACATTTTTATCAGTGATTGTTCAATAGAATCAATAGGCTATGTCATCCTAAATTTCTTGCGGGGCCTGGGTGGCCGAGTGGTTAAGGTAGTCAATTTACTTGTACAATCACTGTTGCCTATCACCTCTGCAGTTGTGAGTTCGTGCCTCGCTTTCGGTAAACAAAAATTGGTGAACTTGACTTGTGACCGTACGTGGTAAGGTTTGTCAGTTACCTGCCCTAGGTCGGCGGTTTTCTTCTGGTGCTCCGGTTTCCTCCGCCACAAAAACTGACCGTCACAATATAGCTGAAATACTGCTTAAAGTGATTTAAAACCCCATTCACTCACTCAATTTCTTGCTGTAATATAAAGTGCTCCATTTAATCATATTAAACAAAAATTGATTGATGCTGTAAGGAAAATTGTTCTCTTCTATTGAAATAAGACTGCTACTATCATGATGTTTGAATTGCAAAATTAAATATAAAAATCTAAGTAAAATGATAATTCAGAAGGCTTGATGTCTCTCAAACCAATAAATATCAAAATACTAAAAAATTGGTGCTCAATATGTTTTTGTTCAGTCTCACACAAAAAATGATGTCACATCCATATTAACTTTATGTTGAAATAATGTATTTCAGGCAAAAGTAAAGAGAAAGAGTACAGGTGATATTGCAAAGACCAATAAAGAAGATCATGAAAGCATAGAGAAAAGGGTATGAGATATGATGTGTTTAATGCAGAAATCATTCTTTACAAAATGTTTGATAGGCCATAAAAAATAATCTTTAGGTTGTCAGGTTTTTTCTCATTTCTTTTCATGGACAAAAAAAATCCCTCATCCTCGGCAAGCCTCACACTTCTATCCTGCCGAGCACAAATAAATTTGGGGTCTGGGTGGTCGAGTGGTTAAGGTAGTCCATTTACCTGTACAATCACTAGCCTTACACCTCTGCGGTTGTGAGTTTGCTTTCGCTAATCAAAAATGGGTGCACTTGACTTATGACAATACGTGACAAGGTTTGTCAGTTACCTGCCCAAGATTGGCGGTTTCCTCTGGGTACTCCTATTTTCTCTGCCACTAAAACTGACTTGTCACAATATAGCTGAAATACTGCTGAAAGTGATGTTAAATCCCATTCACTCACTCACAATAAATTTTATATATCAGGTTCATTCTTGAATTTTCTTTTTATTCTGCAAAATTTAATTTCACCCCAAAAAGTTTTGTGGGAGATTAGTCAAAGCTTTTAACATCATGTCAACTGCACAACAAATAAATTTGCTGTGACGTCACATTGAAAAGTTGTATACAGTAAGTGACTGTATATGACTTGTAAATATACTGTTCAAGGTATTTTTAATGCTCAAATAGAATGATTGCACTATATATATATATATATGACATTTGTTTGTAAGCAATTTTTGTAGCTCTACAATATCAAATATCAACTTCCTGTTTTCCTTGTTGAGACATTAACATTGTCATTCATTTTAAGAGGGGTGTTTGCTTTTAGCAAAATGGTTCTCAATACCTCTGCTTTATTTTGGTCTCATTTAGAGAATTTATAAACAATAAAACTACAATGTAATTGCTTTCCATTTTAGGAGAAAAAGGAACAGAAGAAGCAGCAGAAGGAAGCCATAGAAGAAGTCAGTATATATACTGTGAATTCATTTATTTATTTATTTATTTTCTCGTGTATACCAAATTTCGTGGATAAGCAAATTCGACTATTTCAAGGATACTGATATATTGATATTTTAAACATATCAACAACAAAAAGCCACAATGAGCAGAAAAGTCGATGTTATTTCACTGAAGTTAAAAAGTTAAGCTTTACTTGCTCAGTCACTGGCACTCCTTGGAGATCATATAAATACATGTAGATGTCATTGTACTTACTTTTTCACATTCTTATATAAACATCATTATGGTGTTCGCAATAGTTATTACTGATTAGTCAAATAAATATGGAATAAATGTCATTTTGGTTTTCAATACTGGCTTTATCAGGGTTCATATCAGCCAAGCCTGCAAGGGCGAGTCTGATACATGTATGAACCGTGATGAAGTCAGTATTGGAAAGCAAATGACATTTATTCCTTTTATTGATAGTTAAAGGGAAAAAGTGGTATAAAATGTTCATCTCCTTAAAAAAAACACAAAATCTACTTTGTGTGCACTCCAAACAACAGAAATTGTGCGATTTTTATGAATAATGTTATGCTCATTTCATTGAGAAAAAGATCCATTTGAAGACTAAGCACACAATATTTGCATTGACAACGAAATGTCGGCCTTGACAACAACCCAGTATTTTTTCTTGGATCAGGCCTGTTAGCTTATACAGACTTTATTAGTCTGTGAACATCAAAGGAATCTGGTACAAACTACCGATAAATCATATATTATGCAGGACATTACCCATAGCACATAAAAAAATTACTTTCTGATGGCCCTTGTCCCATTGTTACAGTACAACCAGACTTGCCATGATAAATCACTGATATAAAATATCACTGCTTAGTGAAGTTTGATTTTTTTTTTTTTTTTTTTTTTTCATTTTTGGAATAAGCATGCAATTGCAGAACTGAACAAAATATGTGAAACAAAGAAAAATTGAATTTAAAATGAAAAAATGACTTGTCACCTTATAATCTACAGAAATATGGGAACTGTTGCATTGAAATTTATCACTATTGTTAGAACATGCATAATGGTGTATTAACTTAAAACATCAAAGGTCTGTAAATAATGACAAGATGGTTTACATTTCAGAGCAAAAGTTTGTCCAATGTGGCAGATATTCTCATGGAATCATTAATATCTGAAACAGATGATCAGCCAAGTCCTATAAAACAGACAAAATCAGACAGCAGTTTGTTAGCAGATGCTGTGGCTATATCCATGGATGTAAGCACACAAGAAGAAGAAGAAGAACAGTCAGAACCATTGCCAGATCTCGATCTGAGTAATGAAAAAACACCAACAGACAAACAGTATGAAAATCAGATTATTCACCCGATTGCAAGATATCCAACATGTGAACAGTGTCCACAGCTCAAAATGACAGTTCAAGCATTACAGCAGAAAGTTTTTGAAATGGGCAATAACATCTACCAGCTCCATGAAAGACTTTGTCGGGTATAGATTTTTTTTTACTCTCCTGGCCTAAAAGGCCATATGAACTTTTGCCATCACTATGCATAATTCGTTGGTATGTCCGTCATCCTTAAAAAATTTTAAAAATCTTGTCCTCTGAAACTACTGAGCCAATTGGAACCAGATAGTCCTTGGAGGGTCACCTCTAAAAATTGTGTTTTGAAGTGCTGCATGCCATCCAAGATGGCCATCAGGGGCCATAGTTTAATATGTTGCCCTAATGGAATTGCATTTAAAAATTTTCTCTGAAACCGTGAAGCCAATTAGAACCAAACTTGGTCAACTTTCACACATGTCCAGGTGAGTGATACAGGTGGTAATTTAAAATTATCTAAATCAACTTTCATATATATTTAATTGGCATGAAATTATTTCTGAATATCATAATGGTAATTGAGGTATATAGAGTCAAAAAATACGAAACAATATCCCCAAAAATACATAGAAAAAGTTAATTCATGTGTTATGGTCTTGTGTGCATTTACTCCATATCCTTTCGTAAAATAGAAAGTTTGAGAGCATTTTAAAAGGAACGACACTTCTATTATCTTGAAGTCACTAATTTAAGGTATAGTTTTTTTTTTTAATTTTTCTTTTTTTTTCAAAGATTTCTTGTATTCCTGGTTAAGGTGAAAGTAAAAGAAATTTCTAGTGATATATTTCTAGATTGAAGAAGTTTTATAAATTGTTAAATTTAAAATTGGTTTTAGCTTGACATGCTTGATACTAAAGCATTGGATAGAATATATATTTACGTGTATATTTTACACATTCTTTAACGAAGGTTTCTTGTTGTAGGTGGAAACAAACCAATATCAGTCATGTCAGTGGTCTCAAAGTCCATTTCAAAGTCCAGTGCAAAGTAGACCGACCAGCAGTAGCACCAGCACTGTAAGCAGTGACTCACAGGAGTATCACACTGACAATTGCCAAATAGATTCAATGGTATGTTGTTACTTTATAATCTAAGAAATGGAATTGGACATAACTATGTTTTATCATTTCAGTTACATGTGTGAATGCCATTTACATTGAGTTAACTTTAATTCGATGTTTATAAATGATTTGGGTATTTATATTTTCTAAGTCTTATAAACACAATCTGTCAGGGCCAGTGCAGACATGGAGCAGATTAGCATACCCAAACAATGTTCCTAGTCAGTATAAGGCCTTCACACTAATGGTGCTTTTAATTTGTGATGTTTGTCAGCTTTTTGTTCTTTCTGTGTGGTGGTCCCCTTTAAGTGTGCCTTCTTTTGTCATGTTATTGATTATGATTTTCTTGATAATCCCTTTGATTTGTTGATTCTGTAATCATTTGTCTTTTTTTTTATCAGTCACATATAGGTGCTGTGATTTTACTTTGAATTGGACAATGAAGACGGCCAATATAAAACAGCTTCATGTGAGGCAGTCTTCAATTGGCAAACAAGGATTGTTAAAAATAACTAAAATTCAATAGAGAGAATAACATGACACTATTTTTATGTTTTGTGTTGTGAAAGAACATTTTTTGCTGACATTTAGACACATGGCATTTTTGGCAACCCCCCCCCCCCCCTCCCCTTTTCCACTGTTTTGACTTTTGTCTACCCTATTGATTTGCATGTTAAAGACACAATGACATAAACATTCATTAAAGATATTCTCAAAAATGGTAAATGTGTGGAATATGCACAGAGCACCTCATGTGTAGTGGATATGTTGCTTTTTTAAAATAAACACAAGGTATTAATACTTTTATTTTTTTTCCTTTTTAGCAAAATTCAAATACACAAGACACCCTTTATAATGGATTCACTAAGGTAAGACATGCAAATTTCCTTTATAAACTTGTATTAGGAATGAAAAAATGCAATTTAATAGTTAATTCCAAAAGGAGATATAATCTTATGCAACTTGGTTTAGCTATTTTTCTTTTTTTTCATGTGGGAATAATATTGGCAACATCTTTTCATTTGTGTTCAGAATTATTAATACATGTATTTAAGACTATCACGGTGGGAATATTAAAAATGAACAGATGAAAATCATTAAATAAAAAACAAAAAGAGCAAATCAGATTGAAAATTTTGCATATTTCATTCAGTTCTAAATGTTTGTATTTTAAAGGATGTAAAAAGAAAAGGTTGTTTTGATTTTTAAAAAAATTTCTTGCAGTCTCAACTTCTACATGATATGCCAGGTAGGGGTTGGAGAGGAGATGCCAAGTGGCTCCTTCGGCGGATGTTCACCATGGAGGAGCTAAAGGGCCATTCCATCACAGGTGGACATGGGTCCAAAAAAAACACTGACAGCAAACGTCCACCCCTTGAAGACCAGCAAAAATTGAAAGTCTTGTATGGTGAGCTAATGTTATTTATCAAAGTGCACATAAATTAAATGCAAGATAGACACGAGTAGCATATCTGACTGTTTTGCCTTGCCAGTGAAAATTTGAGGTCTTGAATAAAAATTAGCTTCTTTGATCACCATTTAACGCTAGCATAAGAAAAAATATTATTTTTAATATATTAATAGCAGGCACAATTCTTATTGCTAAAGCAAAAAAATATATATCTGTTTCAGGTTAAATAGGGTTATGATTGGTTAATAAAATTATTTTATTTTTCATTCATTATTTAAATGATCAAACCTGGAAAATGTTCATGCTTTACCATATCAAGATTTCTAATTAACCCTGCGACATTTATGGTTTCTGCCATTTCGTGAGTAAAAATGTTTGAAGTTAAAGTAAAGGTATATAGATTTTGGTATTACATGTATATCAATAATTTTGAACATCAGAGGCTGGTGGTTGTTCATTTCGCTATTTCAGAAACTAAACGACTGCAGGTAAAGTTATCAGACATTGTATTTCAAATTATGTTGTACAAACAATGAATTTTCAACCAATGACATTACGTTATTTATGCTCCAAGCCGATACAAATAATACAATGTATAATGGTCAAGACAAAATAAAGATTCATTACATAATTTAGTGTTTTCTAATTTTTTATTTCTCTTTTTCCAGATATGGTAATTGAAAAATATCCAGGAAGGCTGGTGTCAGATATCAATATAGTGCTGGCAGATGTTGTCAAACCCTCAGCACCTGGCATGTCATAAAGGACTGCAAATTGTACTTTTAGTCATTTTTTAATATAGAGGACTGCAAATTGTACTTTAAGTCATTTTTAAGAAGTGAAGGGATTAGGCTGGTGTCCAACATTATTATAGTGCTGGCAGATTGTAATGATATAATTTGTGAATGTACATTTTACACATATTGGCTGTAATTGTATTAATTATTGATTTCAATTACATACTACTTATTCTTACCTTTAAGAGTTTCATTTATTACAATATCTGCATATTCTCTTCTTTGATACCATTGGACTAATGCTGACATCATTCTTAGATTTTGAGGTTGCCTCGTTTATCCTTTGATGTCATTCGGAATTTTCCTTTGATGTCATTCGGAAGTTGCCTTGTGTATCCTTTGATGCCATTCGGAAGTTTCCTTGTGTTTCCTTTGATGTCATTCGGAAGTTGCCTTGTGTATCCTTTGATGCCATTCGGAAATTGCCTGGTTTATTCTTTGATGTATATTGGAAGTGATTCGGCGATGATTCGGAAGTACAGTAATTGTTACGGAAGTTAATCTAGAAATTGCCGAATTGACCATTCGGAAGTATTCGGAACTTGCTCTTTATTATTGTATTCGTAAATCATTCGGAAAAGGTTCCAATACTCCGAATTGTCACACGGAACTTCCGAATGTTTTTTTCCGTATCATTATAGGTAACTCCTTGAAATGCGTCGTATACAGCATAGTATAAATTTACTATATCTAATATTAGTATCTTTGGATTGTTATTTTAAAGAAGTAAAATTTTATGGTCATGGTTATCTTATTGACTTGAAGTCAGCACATTAGGCCTGCTATAAATTCTGTTGGTAAAAAATGTTATCTACTTAGAAGGTAAATCTAGTGAAACTAAACGATCTTCGATCTTACAGGAATCGTACTCGTTTGTTCTAAAAATTCGTATGTTCTTATACCGTTTGTATTTCCCCATTTTCCACTTGAAGAGACATTTCGGATTAACTGGTCTTCGGGCGTTCGCACAAACGCACCTTCGGAATATGCACCATCGTTATATTTTTAACTTTGAAGAAACAGGGAGATCAAGATTAATTGTACATCGCAATTGCATTATATAAAGAGAAATAGTTTTATTTTCAACCATTGACACTTGTGAGAAGAAAATTTAGTACGATGATTACTTTAATTACACTCAAATAAAATATAAATTTACATCATAAACAGTACTGTCCTTTGTGCGTTCAAATGGTGTTCTGTTCTGTTCTGTTCAGGTACGTACTGTACCTCCGTTTACTTCGGAGCACTCCAGTTATAGAATGAGCAATTAATATTTACTTATCGAAAATGCGGAAATTTTTATAATTACAATAGAAATATTTGGTATCATCTTTTGTCTATATAAAGGTGAATATCAACATCAATGTATATCAAATGTATTGCGAATGTCTCAATTCTTTCAGGCCAGAGTTGCACATTTATTTATAAATTTTAAAAAAAATGTTTGAATTAGTTTATAAAGACCAAAAAAAAAAAAAAGCCAGATGATGATATTGATTTTTTTGTAACTTGATGAATGATTTATTTTTAGCGAGACACATTTATAAATATGATGCTAACGAGCCCTAAGGAAAACACTGATTTTTTCATAATTATTTTTGGTTGTTTAGTAATTTCGATAAAGAATGGTTACTATTTGATATTAAAGTACTAGTAGGTTGTATGTGGAAATTGAAATAATTGACATTTGCTGGGTAATATGCTTATTTATATATTGCTCTAGAGGTATGATAAGCTGTACATATTGTACCTGTGTGTGGTGATTGTGGCGACTGAGATGACATCATATGATCACAGGATTTTCTGCTAATAGTTGTATATACTCTGGATCATCTGGGAAAAAAATGAAATGTTGGTGATAATGTAAATTATTTGTTATATAGCATCTCAAACATTTATTTGATATGAAGGGAATTAATAGGTATCGTCGATTTTTTTTAATCTCGTGACAATGTCATTGTTAGTAAAGCAATATTTTGCTAAAGCTGGTAGTTTATGAATAAATTCAAACATAGAGAAACCTTTCTGAAATGAAATTAGAATAAAATGGATTCTCGTTAAATTATGTATTTGAATAAATTTAAAGTTTCTTAAATTATTAATTATAAAATGCCATTGTGCACTTACAATTTCACTGAATGTCAAAATTATTAATTGGTTTCCTATAAGTTTACGGATATATTATATGAGCTTTGCACAGTCCGTCTAATTTTTTTTTATGTAGGTAGTAGAGAAGCCTTTTTTTTTTTTTTGTATATTTACCTCTATAGAGATTTTTTTTGTATATTTACCTCTATTGTGGAATTACTTTGTTTGTTCGTCAGAGCAGGTATAACCTTTCCTTTGTCATCGAAAGTGTCTGTTACAGAAAAGTTCTTTAACTGAATGAGGTCTCCTCTTTTAATAGTCATTTCAGCTGGTTGTCTCCAGAGACAAACTACTACTGACGATTCTTTGTCAATCACCTGGAGCCTTTTGAGAGTTATTTCTTCTGAATTTCTTACTCCTTTTATCTGAGGTGGACTTACCTAAAAAATATTGATACTACAGATGTTAGATAAAAAATTGAAGGATATGTGATTAATAAATATTTATTTGAGTTTTAATGAATGAATTGATAGCGATTGGTTCTACTTCATGTTGAGGAATGCTGGAAAATTTGATATTGAGGTTCGTTTGTTTTATATAACAGTTGATGATTTTGACTATTTAAACATAAACTACACTATTTTGACAAGCCTTATAATGAGAATGTGAGGATTGATAGCTCTAAAACATGATTTGTTAGAATTTACTACAAAATAATAATTTACACATTTTAGTAAAAAACGAAGGGAGATAATTGTGATCAATTATTATATATGATTGAAATTGTGGTTGCCTTTTAAGAAGCTTTCATTAGTTATATATTGACAGTATTGTAAACTGAAAGATTATTTTAAAATTTCACAAAATTATGTAAAGTAACAACTGTACATTGTGGAAAAGTCTTTTCCTCAGTAACCACACCTGTCACATCATGGATAGTCTTTTTTGGTGAACAGGCAGCTTCTAATATGGTTGATATCTCAGATTTTTTTCGGCCAGTTATCTAGCTTCAGATTCTTTGTCTGCAGTAATGTTCATATCCTTTATAGGGTATATGCTAGTTTTTGTAATGATGGAAATGCCACTGTTTTTGAAATAAAAATATTGTATATTATAATACCGGTATGCTTAAAGTTACTTGGTAATTAAATAAATTATTTCTATGAACAATTTTAACAATATTGGTGGTAACTTATGATTGGAGATTCTTGAAATGTTGACTAATATTTTGAAAGTATCACTGATGAGTCTTTAATAACCAACACGTGAATGTAATGTTGGAATAAATGATAACCGTGGTACGTTTTATACAATGGAGGCGAGCGGGTTTATAAGAATAAAGAATTCAATTTATTTAACGTAAACTAGCTTACTTACTAGATAGTTTTGTTTTGCTTATGTTTTTGTATGCATAAAGTATGATAGCTGCCTACTTGCCTTACTTAAACAGAATGTTGTATTGAAAGTGTGGTTAAAATATGAAATTACAGAATGAAGCTGTATTCTAAATTAAGTTTTTTTTACCTACTCTTCTTTCAGGTAAAAATCAAAAATAATCGCCGACTTTCCAGGATTAAACACAGGGTACCGCTCACAGTCATAGACTAGTGCTTTAGTACTAGTTATACCATCTGACAATGCAGCTATGAAATAATTGCCTGGTTGGTTGTTAGGTTTTTTGTATGATAGAATTGCTGTCTTCTCTATGATGGATACTTTTATTATATCTTTTATAGGATCTCTGGTCTTTCTCCTTATAATATCTTCTAATGAACACTCCATTTCTAAAATAAAATGACATGGTGTTATAACAAATGATAATAAGCAGTAAGCTAATTTATTAAATGTTAAATAGTTGACAAATGTTTTTAAAATAATCAAACAAGAACAGACATACCTGATATGCCCTTATGTATTATGTATTTATAAGATAGTTGAAAACTAATAATATTATAATATAATATACGCGCCTTAGCGAGAACCCTGTTATATGAAGTCATATTTTGAGAAAATTAATTATAACAGTTCAAAGCCATGGATGCCAAGGATATATGCACCTGGAGATGATATTAAACCTAGGAATTATGAAATTTAGGATAGCTGGTACAATGAGACCAAATCATTTTAATATGATAATTGATGATTTTGGTTTTCTTCGTATGATAACTGATAGTTTGATATAAGTACAGGAATAAGGTATTCTTGTATATATAAATAATATAAGTTTTAAATTTGCAGGCATAACTTCTTCAATAAGTTATGAATTGTTTTAAAATTGTGTTTCTTTTAATCCATTAGACCTTCGGTGAATCTAAATGCATGTTGTTATGTTATCAAGGGATCTATTGAAAATGTACCATTGAAATTTGGGTTAAAAGAGGATTCAATCCCAGAAAAACCATTTCATGCAAAATTCTAGCCTCATATACTTAATTTCTACTATTTCTTACTTTTTTTTTTCATTAGACAAATATATTTCAAATATATAATAAAACAAAACAAAACGTGTTTCAAAAATAGATTTTTGGCAAAGGGGAATAACTCATGTACAACGTGAATAATTTTGACCCGCTTCAGATTGAAAAGTATTTGAGGTTTTCTAATTAGAATATCTTAGGAAATAATAATTGAGATTACAGATCGTACACATAAAATCTATTACCAGCTTAATATTCCGTTCGTCAATTCCAACATTTTCAAAGATATTAACGATTTTGTCGGCAACAAGTTCAAAACATTTTCTGCAACAGCTCCACTTCTGTTGCGATTTTTGAAATTAAAGAACGTAATTTACCAACAGCATTATTAGAGAACGAAGGTACATATATTCAAAAATTGTTGCATGAAATTTTATTTGAAAAAATACAAAACAAATCGAATACTGGCAGATAAATAACAATGTTTTCAAAGAACGACGCACATCTTGTGCCCAGCGTCACAGCTGCGTACAAATGGAGTGATTATTCCGGATTTTGTAAAAGAATGTTATAAATTATTAAATGCTCATACAACTGACCATAGTAATATTTAAAAAATCTTAAGCATGTAATGGATTTATTTTGTATTTCATTTTCATTTTTTAAATAAATCAACTGCCCATTTCAGGATTCCTTACTTCCGTTTCCGCTCTTAGTGTGTAGCACAATATGGCCATATTCGCCATGTTCGCTTTAAGAAATAAATTCACTTCGGATTGCATAATGGCTGCCCCATTAAACAAAAACTTTTCCAAATGACCCATATGTAAAAAATGCATATGCTTCCATAGCGCTCGCTATAATTGTTCCTAATATATTTATTTCTGACGGAAACGATATTATAATAATATATGTTCTGCAGAATTTCTGTCATGGAATACTTTTTCCATCAGTAGTATATTTCTTCCACTGATATAAAAAAACTTGTGTTATGTGTTGATTCATATAACAAATGTTCCTGATAAGCAGGTGGTTTGTTACACCTGATTGATTATTATCTAAATCAAAAAAATGTTTTACTTAAGGGTTTCCTATTATGTACATTTAAAAGTATTTATGAGTTAGATGTTTTTACCTCTACACAATACCTGTATGTACATGCAAACATGTAAGCTAATGAATATGAACAAAAATTCATCTTCCTTATGATGGCTCATATGTTGAAGGTAAGTAAATTTGTTAACAAATTAAGTTGTAATATAAATCAGACTTCTAATGAGAAAAAAATGTTATATTTTTTTTACACATTTAATTGAAACTTATGCATACGTGTAATTGTGACTAATTTTAAATAATTATATAATGCCAACACCATTCGGAATAGATAATAAATAATATTTTTTCCGTTCGGAATAGATATTACATAATACTTTTTCCGTTCAGAATAGATATTAAATAATACTTTTTCCGTTCTCGATAATCTAATAAATGACAATTCAAATTATTACATAATGGTAGTTTTTCTTGATATTATTTTAAATAATTATATAATGCCAACACCATTCGAAATAGATGTTCCCTATATCCATAATACCTGTTTATTACTATTATTTTGATAGTAATGTCAGCATTATTATTAAATTATATAAGTTTACCATTCGTAATAGATATTACATTATATTTTTTCCGTTCGGAATAGATAATAAATAATACTTTTTCCGTTCGGAATAGATAAAAAATAATACTTTTTCCGTTCGGAATAGATATTACATAATACTTTTCCCATTCGGAATAGATATTACGTTTATACTTTTTCCGTTCGGAATAGATATTACATAATACTTTTTCCGGTCTAGTTAATCTAATGAAAACTCAATTTATTACGTAATGGTAATTTCTCTTGATCCTGATTGGCCGAAAATAGCTTAAGAGATTGTGAGTACCCGCGATAGCAACCTAACATTCGTAAAAAAATCCGAACTCATGGTTATGATCTAAAAATAAAAGTGTGAGGTTACGCGGAATTTAACTCGTAGCACCTAATATGATCTAAAAATAGAATGGGGATTCTATTAAAAGTGGTAGGTTACGCGGAATTTGATAGCAACCTAATATTATATAAAATAAGAAAGGGGACTTTACTAAAAGTGGTAGGTTACGGTTAATTTGATAGCAACCTAATATGATCTAAAATTAGAAAGGGGACTTACTAAAAGTGGTAGGCTACACGGACTTTGATAGCAACCTCGATTTATCAACCCTCAAGATGAATATATTACCATTTTGTCGGATTGATAAATTCTGATAGCAACCTATTTCAAAGTCAATAAATGTATATTGTCAAAAATATTAAAAGTCCATATGTTATGTTTGTCATGGAATAAAACTTCGTCATAGTATTTATTCCAAAGATAGTTTATTATGTTACAAAAATTCCAGTTGGAATTAATTTTATGTGATACAAATTCCGATGCATCGATCCTTTTATTATGCATTCGGAATATGTGTCACATAAAATAAATTCCAATTAGAATTTTTACTATATAATAAATTATCTTTGGAATAAATATTATGGTGGAACTTCTATTCCGGGACCGTATTTCTTTGTCCACTTCTCTTCTTCACAATCTATCCATGTTAACTCAGAAACAAACAAAAACGGACTGATCCTGGAGAACATTTTCTCCCTGATAACTCGATCTTTCTTTGTTAGCTTAGATCATCATGGTAGAGGCTATTTTTAATGATAAAATGTTGGAATCCGACGATGAAACAGTAGTAGTATTTAGCACCGCTCTTCAAGCTGGTTGTGGATTTTTTTTCAGTATGATTATTTATTGTCAGATGACTTAACGGAAAAGGGGTTGATTCGGAGTATGTCCTGGGAAGAGACCGAAATTGTCTCGTACTTCTTCGTTTGGCTCTTGGCCAGAGAATTTCCGCTCCCTCTCCCAAAAGTAAAGTGGTGCTTATTAGGTGTCAGTCTATTTTGGCATGTTTAGCTCACCTGACCTCTCCTCTGAATCTAACTTGCCAACAAGCACCATTAGGATATCTACTTTAAACCAGAAATGTACGATTACAAAGTTCGCCTCGTTCCCCTACTAATTTTGGTGTGTGGCTGTGTAGCTTCCCAAGATGCACCCTTAAAGCAAGTCGCTTGGTATCGGAGAACTGAACTCAGATGTAAAACTTAACCAAAGTCAATGAAGCGCATTAGTGACCTAATGTTGGTCGGAGGTTGTGTTGCTCCACGAAATGCACCCTGACACCAAGTAATATGATTGTAGGTCGCTTGGTATTGGAGAACTGAACTCGACGTAAAACTTAACCTTAGTGAATGAAGCACGATAAGCCCTAATTTTAGTGGGAGGCTGTGTTACTCTCCGAGGTCCATCCGCATACCAATTAATATGTCTGTAGGTCTCGTGGTATTGGAGAACTGAACTCGGACGTAAAACAAAACCTAAATGAAGTGTGATATGTAGGTCACAGTGACTTAATTTTGGTGGGAGGCTGTGTTACTCCCCGAGATGCATACTCACACAAAGTAATATGATTGTAGGTCCCTTGGTATTGGAGAACTGAACTTGGACGTAAAACTTAACCTAAGTCAATGAAGTGTGATAAGTAGGTCAGACTGACTTAATTTTGGTGGGAGGCTGTGTTACTCCCCGAGATGCATACGCATACCAATTAATATGACTGTAGGTCCCTTGGTATTGGAGAACTGAACTCGGACGTAAATCTTAACCTAAGTCAATGAAGCGCGACAAGAAGGTCAGAGTGACCTAATTTTGGTAGGAGGCTGAGATGCACCCTCACACCAAGTAACGTGATTGTAGGTCACTTTGTTATATCAAAACTGATTCAAAACTTAAAAGCCAGTCAACCGTGTAATACTGGTCATGTGACCTTTATCTCATGTCACATGGTCAGTCTCTTCATGCACCAGCACACAAAAATATCTGGGGGCCTCGGTGGCCGAGTGGTCTAGGTAGTTCGTCATGACTACTAATGATCACTAACCTGTCAACACTGAGGTTGTGAGTTCGAATCTCATATGTGGCGGGGTGTGTTCGATTCGATCTAAATGGACAAGGATTGCCAATTTTCCTACCGAAGGTCGGTGGTTCTCTCCGGGTAGTCCGGCTTCCTCCACCAATAGATACTGGCCGCCGCGAAATAGCCAAATGTGTTGAAAACGGCCTAAACACCCAACTAAACAAACATACAAACAAAAATATGACCCTATATCAACTAGTAACTGCGAACTGGCTGTGGACATGGACGTGCACCAACATGGCCGACATGGCTAAAATAGAACATAGGGGTAAACTGCAGTTTTTGTCTTATATCTCAAAAGCTAAAGCATTTAGAGCAAAACTGACATGGGGTAAGAATGTTTATCAGGTCAAGATCTACCTGCAATGCAATTTTCAGACGAATCTATCAACCCTTCGTTGGATTATTGCAATGAATTGTTTATTTTAAGGAAATTGTGCAGTTTTAGGTTATAAAGATACAGACAAACTGTGAACAGCAAAAATGTTCAACAAAATAATATCTACAAACAAGTCAACATGACCAGAATCATTGATTGACCACTCATAGGAGTTTTTTTTAATCATTAAAGACATCGTCAGGCGTAAATTTTTTTTAAAGATCTTCTCCTCTGAAACCACTTGGCCAATTGGGATCAAACTTTGGTGGAATGGTCATTTGGAGGCCCCCTTCCCAAATTATGTCCGGCATCCCCGACTTCCAACCGACATGGCTGCTGTTACTAAAAATGTGGGGGATGAATTTCAAGAATCTTCTATGAAACTACAAGGCCAATTGTAACCAAATTGGCAGAATGGGTCATTAGGAGGTTGTCTTTTAGGATTATGTCAGATGACCGGACTGTTAAGCAAGATGGCCACCACAGCCGAACTTAGTTTAACATAGGGCGCTATGGGAAAATTCATTGAACAATCTTCTTGTCTGAAAGCACTTGACCAATTGGAACCAGACTTGGCAGCGATGATCCTTAGGAGGTCCTCTTTCAGAAATGTGTGCGATTTCGTGAACTGAACCAACATGGCCGCCAAAGCCGAACTTAGTTTAACATTGGAACCTATGGGAAATACACTCAACAGTCTTTTTCGTCTGAAACTACTGAGCCAATTGGAACTTATGTTGACAGCATTGGTCGTTAGATGGTCCTCTTTCAGAACTGTGCCCGATCACCAATATTGTCAACCAGGATTGTCGCCACAGCCGCACTTAGTTTCATATGAAATGAAGTTTTACACTGTGGATTCAGTATGGAGTAATTCCTACTTCAAGATATATTTATATAACCCCAATTGAATTAGTAGTACAGAAATAAAAGGTTAAAAAAATAGAATGGCAGATTTTCATACAATGACATAACTGTCTGTTCTCCCCACAACTTGAGTAAAGCATCCTGGAAAATTGAAAATTTTGAAATAGAATCAAGTTTCAAGAAATTATAGCATCACATCCATAACACAGTCATTAAGAAAACCATTACAGATAGCATCAAATCACCACGTGCACATTACCCTGATGCTTAAAGGCCCAAGGAAGAACACTGTCATCATATATGAATTTTGTATGCATTTATTGTATAAAACCTTAATTTGGAAATGTTTTCATCTCATTTGACCTCAATGTAACCTAGATAATTCTAATGTTGTTAGTGGTACTAAAGAGGGTTTATTTGCAAGTGTGACATTATCAGCTTACTGATCAGACATCGCGCCATTCTCATTTCTCATTAAGTTTGTGTTTGAGAAAAATACGTACCCGCTTAAATCATTGTCACAGTTTTGGTTAGTTAAATCATGCAAATTGCTTAGAAAAGAATTCCTTATCCCTTCAATTCGGCTATTTATTATGTCAGTAGTGCCCTGCTGCTGTCCGCTGGAACCCGCCATCTTCTAGCGTCTCCTTAATGTTAGGCGGAATTTGATTGGATAATGAAATGATGTTGACACAGATAATCCATTATTCAGGGAAAGGGATGACAAGTTTTCTGTTGCGGTTAGTTGCACGAGCAAACAGTTACGCGTACCTCCAGGGTACGTGAACAAACAGTTACGTGTACCTCCAGGGTATGTGAACAAACTGTTACGCGCACCTCTAGGAACGTGAACAAACTGTTACATGTACCTCTAGGGTACGTGAACAAAGTGTTACGTGTACCTCTAGCGTACGTGTAACAAAATGAATTATGACCCGAACGGCCCTTCATACATATAGGACCCTATGGGAAAATTCATTAAAAAATCTGTCTGAAACCTCTTAGCCAGTTGCAACAAGACTTAGCAGTAATGGTCCTTAGATGGTTCTCTTTTAGAAATGTGACCAAGGTGGCTGTATTCGTGTCCTCAGACATACTTCTTTTATTCGTTCTGCCCCAAATAGGATTATGAGCGTTAAAATCGAAGAAGAAAAGGGCAGGCAACTGATCTGTTCAGATTTTAACTGATGAATTAAGGAGAATATAGACAGAACATTATGTTATTGTCTTCCGAAGAGAAACTGTATCGTTTATATGTAATGGTTCTGTATCAAGAATTAATCCACAAATTGCTTCTTCAACATTATTTGATAGGGATTGTTTACCTGGATAGCTCTTCAAAAATCCTGTCCGTTTGCCCATAAATTCAGAATTGCAGATATTTATATTTGGTTGTAGAAATTTTCAAGCTATTTTTTTACATAGCTGGTTATCTGTACACGCTTCAACAAACCCCCATCCCCCGTTAACTTATCTCCGCCAGTTTTCATGTATATCGAACATGTAAACATTTCATTCATATAATGTTTTTACATGTGATTGAACATAATTGAATTGTAGGAAAAAAATCAGTAGTCATTTGAAAATCTTTAAAAATCATTTGCTTCATCAGACGTATAGCTTTATTTACATGCGTTTCAGCTTGATGATATATCCGATAATTTGATGTGCTGTTTTATGGTTGTGGTGCCTCTTGTCGCGTTTAAAAATGAAATAGCATTTTATTCTGAAAACTTCACTTTTGAAACAACCCGGTTCCTTTCAGCTGTCAGAGTCGGTGTGAACAGTCGACACAGACACATTCCATAAATCTCTATTACTAGACGATGGTGATTATTTCTGTTGACATTTTTGGGTTGAAGATATAATAGGCTTTTGGTTATAGGGTTGCGTTTTTTAATACCTGTAGTATTTGAGACAAAAGACTCGGGTGTTTGTGAAGAATTGAATGATGTGGACTGGTTCGATTGAGTTGTTTTCCTGAGATATTAAATTCAGATACAAGAACTGGTATATCTTTTTCGTTCGGCCATGTAAATTCAGTTGCATGTGGAAAGATCTTGTTTTAATTTTGTCTTTTTAATTTTTTCAGCGTAAGTAGTATTTGGAGACGTGTTATTCGGACAGAGACCAATTTTCGATCTTCCTGATAACTAACATTCTTTCTATAAGTTTTTGTATTTGAATTTTTCCTACAGGATTCTGTAGGGTCCGACCTTATTTGGTAAATTGTTTGACTTGAGATACTTTTGTGGCGTTGTAATTGCTAACAAATGTTATCTTCAGATAAGTCAGCTAGATCATGATCTTTGTCTTGAATTACTCCTTGACAAGAATTCAAAGTTCTATGAGGAGTAACGGAGATTTGAACATTTCCAATGGTAAGCAAAGAAATGAGGTTTTTAAATTGTTGTCTGGTACATTCAACCGATACACTTCCAGATTTCATTATTGTCTCCCTTTTCACATCACCTGCACATAATTTGAGAGTTTTATGTAGCACAAACAGAGAAATTGTTGTCAGAGGTTTTCAAAATTTTGACGGGAAAGAACCAAAAATTTAAAGAATTTGCCAATCACAATTGGGACCTTTGAAAGCGTTTCCATCGTCATCGGTGTCTTCATTTTTCCTTTCAGCACTGGTTGTTTTATTTTTAGGGGTTGTGGTTTTTTTCCCGAATAGTAGTGATTGTATGCTGTTTGGCTACCCTTGTTCCTCGCCCACCGCGGGGCAGCATCAAAACGATACAAGGACAAGATACTCGCATAGAGTACTTCCTCACGGATGCAAGCTTCGTGCTCGGGGTTACACGACGAAACAATCATCCAACGCAACATCTACACGATTGATCCATGAGCTACCGCCTTCTTGAACCCAACCTTTATAAATAGTACTATTGTACAATTTGGAAACATGTCAAGTTCAAGGTCTTGGCGTGACCAAACGATTGATCACGACCGGGCCCATCCAACCACCGGATTCAGATAAAGTAAGGACCAAAGTGTCGTGTTTCAGCCACCAAGGTTCCGTCTTCTATCCTTACGGGTATCAACACACTGCAAACATGTGGCCTCATCAATCCGAGGAAGCTGTGCACCATTTGTCGTCTCCTTCTTTGCGATTCCGACAGCGGTTACCTTCGAAGACCTGGAACCCAAATATCAACCTACATGTACTATTATATGATACATGTAGTCCCCGTCCCAATGTATCTAGGTTCATTTAGGGTTCCTTTCGACCTTTTCATATAACCACGAGAAAAAGCACAGGTGAAGACATGATATCCACTGTAAAAGATGGATGGAAAGGTAGGTTGGATAATTTAACCTTCTATAGCGGCATTAGCCTACGAAAACTACAGAAAGGGTCTTTCGCGTGCAGGGATTGTGACATTCTCCAAACATGTTACCCACTATGGTCCAAGTTAGGCTATCCGTATTATGACCTGACAACCCCCAACAAGAGGGTTTCCGTATCCGCCACCCGGGGACGCTCTATGGGTTGAAACAGGTGCCTAGATGAAGACAGAAGTCAAAGTTAGGTGATATGTTTCTGACTGATAAGTTCATATCAAAAGCTACGTTATGGCCACGTTTGGTTGTCCTAGGTAAATGTATATAGCTTTGAACAAAAGTTTATGTTGGTGTCGGTAAAGCAAGACCTATATCTCGCCTTCAATGTAGAAAATTGTTTTCTATATAATTTGTGAACCACAGTAAGTAAATAAATCCATATATGATACAATTTTACATTCATACTCATTTGAACACTTAGTACTATAAAATTAAAACTTTCTATATATATATATAAAGCATAAAATGACAAAACAAATACTTTTTACAAATATAGTTGTGATTCTTCAATTTAATTGAATTTTAAAACATTCCTTAATTTTCTAAAGAAACATTGAAAAAGATTTAAGGTACGACTCAACAATTCTGATTCGAAGTCTTAAAAGTGTAAACAAAATGTCTTGCATCCATCAGTATAGGGCATTTACTAGTCAAGACAGCAAGCCATGTCCTTAACTGCTTCATATGAACACGTTTAAAGAAACGAAAAACCACTGACAAAGGCTTCGGACATAGAACTGAAAACGTGGCGAGGTTAAACTCACTTTCTAACCTTTGTAATATTAACAGAGGGAAAAAAAGGTACATTACTGTGCGTATCGCTGTGTGTTTGTTTATTCCACATTGTCAAGAGGTATAGGGGGAGGGTTGAGATTTCACAAAACGTGTTTAACCCCGGCGCATTTTGTTAGTCTTGTATGTGTTTTTTTAATTTTGGTTCATTTGTATGTTTAGAAGTTTAGTATGACGTCCATTTCGCTGAACTAGTATGCATTATTGTTTAGGGCCAGCTGAAGTCCGGGTACGGGATTTTGAAGACCCATTGGTAGCCTTGGGCTGTTTTCTACTCTTTGGTCGGGTTGTTGTCTCTTTGACACATTCCCCATTTCCATTCTCGATTCTATTAAAAGTCAATACAGAATCAATTGGCTTAGTAATATACATGTTAGACAAAAAAAAAACAAAAAACAAAAACAAAAAAAAACAAAACAAAACAAAACAAAACAAAACAAAACAAAAAAAAAAACACACGCAATAAAGACCTACATAGTTTGGGGTATTTTCTTGTATGATATGATTTTCCATGTTTCCTATCTCCGACCTTTTCCTTTGCGTGGATATCAATAATCATCATTAAGTGTGTATTATAAAGGGGATTTGGTATATAATCTACAAAATTATACATACATTAGATAAGAATTACATGTTGTATCAAGTACATGGTCTATAAAATTTAAAACGTCTTTGTGTTAAAGGATTAGAAATCTCCAAGACCATTTTACAGTTCGTTCCTTTTAAACTTTTCTACATGTCAGAGGTATTGCTGTATTTTTTTCTTTCTGTTTAGATTCTTTGACATTTTCATCTGTGCCTGTAGACCTATTACAACGCTTTACAACTTTCACAATAACTGCCACGACAATGATCAAAAATATAATAACCACACAAAATGTCACTGCAATTATAATTACGATGGTATTATCCGATTCCTGTAAGGACGAAAAACATTAATTAGACAAAAAAGGCAGATTATCCAATTTCAGTAAAGGTTACAATTATATTAGTATTAAATGAAAAAAAAAGAATATATCTCATTGTCATATTCCAATTTAATTCAAAATTCAAAAATAATAGAATTACTAAGGGTTCATTCCTTGTATTGCACATGGTAGATCTCCCTAGCTGAAATTTGGCTTCCTATTTCGGTATTTTTGGTTGAGTACTTCTTGTTTGATATAAGTTTGGTTTTTGGTCTTCCAAATGTTTCGGTTTTAACGCTGTTAATGAGAGGTAACTCCTTGAAATGCGTCGTATACAGCATAGTAAAAATTTACTGTATCTAATATTAGTATCTTTGGATTGTTATTTTAATAAAAATAATATCCCGTTTGTACAATTTTCCCACGAAATTAAATAAAACGGTAAACTTAGTCAGTTATTATTATTAGACGAAATATTATAAAAAATACTTGTATGACCAGAAATCTTTGCTCTCATCCCACTCCAAAAATTTACACTTGTCCCAAAGATTACGATTGACTGGATTTTTTAACCTTATCCCAAGAATGTACATTTACGTTATCTAGAAAGAGAACTAAAAAATTAATGCGATAAATTTGAAATATATATCACTGCTGAACCATCTTTGATGTGCAATTTACGTTTTGCTTCCAATATATCTTACTTTTTAAGTATTTCGCTATGTTAAACCGCAGTTAACTGGTTTTGACTGGTCTTGATTTACTTCAGAGTATAATTTCATGATTATTTTTTTTATATTTCTATTTATTCTGTAAATATAATGATGTGATAATTCAAATCAATTAACCAGACTTGTGATTAAGTTAATATGTGGGTTGTTTATATTTGCTTTAATCGTTAAAGTATACTAATGCGAATGCTGACCATATAGTTACATGTAACGGTAAAATTATGAAATTTGTCATATTCAAAATATCGGAACTTTTGTCTCCAAGTATAAAAATCAATGTGAGGAAAGGATAAACAAATGTATTACCGGCTCATTTGCAGGTTTTAAAATAACGTGTTCAGCTGGTTCCACTTGCCTTACTGGTAGCCCGTCAGACAAGTGAAATTGACACTGGGAAATATAACCAACAACATCAACCACGCTCACCGTCAGGTCAGGAACACAACAGGTGCCACTATAAATAGAGGGATACAGACAGACGTGTATATTGTGGTAATTTACGATACCCAATTACATGAAGCGTTGAATTTACGTTTGAAAAGCATGTGAATACAATATAACGCTATACCATGTAACATGCGATAATATTAATTTCCTGTCTAGAGAAAATCGATTCTATCATTCGGACATTTGCCTTCCTATTATTTCTAAAGGATCCATCTGTGAGGCACTGATCGGCTCAAGATAATATATGGAAAAATATATGTGCTGTAAAAAGTCCTTTGCGATATTTGTTCCCTGGTCTTGCATGGCCAGCTTGTAAAAGAAGGTGCACATTTAACTGACAAATTTTTTCTTCATTACGTTTATTTACTTATACACATTTGAATAAACAAAATGGACAACAGGAAACAATGACATACCAATCAATCAACGCCATCCAACAAACAAAACCTCGGACAAAAATAACATAAAAGAGCACAAAACACAAGGATAAAGACAACAGAGAATCAGGATAGTCTGACTTGTTACAAACTCTGAACAGTTGTGGGGTCAAACAACTTACCTTATGTTTAATTTAAGTGGACCCGAAGTAAGATCTGTAAAATTGTCGTAGGTAATTATTGGAGAGGCTCCAGCAGAGGACGAAATACTTTCAAGTTGTGTACTGCGAAAGGAAACTTCAGCGCCTGAACTCCAGAGGTATTTAGAACAGTTGGCTGTATTTAATGAACTTGAACCACACACACCATTTACTAGCAATACTTGACAATGTGGTCTTTCTTTATCAGTTGCCTTAAATAGAGTTTAATTTTCGTAACTAGATTAAATTGTAAAAGAACACAATCATAAAAATGAGAAAGCCGCATCGTAAATGCTTGTACGTATCAATTTGGTATATAGAATTTAATATATTAATGAAGGAAAAAATACAAAAATGTCAAGATTGAACGTGTGCATTTCCAAGTGTCATGATTGGCTGCAAAGCTCCAGAAATTGAATGCAGGTCAACCTAACTTGCCAGGAAGATCAAGCATGATAATGGATATATATGGATGAACCAACCCCTTAAATTCTGTATATTGACAAACATAATTACATTTACACATTTAGGCAAGCTATAAATTGAATTGATTTTAAAAACGTTCATTGGTATGATATGGATAGCAAGGGATATGAGGTCCATGTCCATGATACAAATTCCCTGAAATAGAATAAAAAAAGATGTAATTCTAATTTCATTACTCAAGGAGGAAACCTTTTCAGAACAATTATTATGAGCTGTGAAAACATATGCATATAGGGTGGTATCTGAAACAGCCACTTTATTTGGTCAAAATTAATATTTGCCAGTAATACTTGTGACATTCAATTTAGTTGTTATCGCCATTCTAATGCAATTAAGTGTAAAACATATTAAGTAGATTTTTTTAAATATAGAAGTTTAAACATTAACTTTCCATGCAATTGCATTGGATCTATGATATACATACTACGATACTTCTGGTGATGATCTGTTTTACTTCTGACGAGGAATTTAGTGCTATCGATACCCTATAATTGCTGAAATTGCAAAATAAGAATTGAAGTTACTAAAACCTAAAGAATTAGGTCTACAATAAGCATTGACTTTAAAATATTTTTTACAGACATAAAATCTCTGAATGATCTACGTGTACATTTATCATGCAATAACTATAGAAAAAAGCATTTTGCTTTTATTATTCGTTATAAATAGAAAACGTGTGAACTCGTTAAGACCAGATTCAACATGGAAGTCACAAATGCGAGGAAAAAAGTACGAAACTAATAGTATCAAATAGAACACAATTAAAATAAAATAAGTACAAAACACGAAAACGGTTGGGCCTGTTCCAAGTCTGGAACCTCTAGCCTTTGTCGCTGAACTAGTATGCATTATTGTTTAGGGGCCAGCTGAAGCCCGTCTCCCGGTGCGGTATTTTTCTCTCTACATTGAAGACCCATTAGTAGCCTTGGGCTGTTTTCTGCTCTTTGGTCGGGTTGTTGTCTCTTTGACACATTCCCCGTTCCCATTCTCTATTCTATCTCTAAGAAGAATTGGAAGTGTAAAATGCCAGAGAGCACGCTTCATTTTTAGAATTATTTGCATTTATCAATAATTTACTGAATCCGATTTGTATTTCTTTCTTCGTGTAAATATAACGGTACTCTTCATAAAATTGCATTAGACAACAGTCACAGACATAGACAAGTCAGTAAATGGTACAAGGAATACAATATATCTTCTTACAATAGACCTGCCGACCGAGGACTCAAAGAAAAACTTCCATTTACAGCGTCACTTGCGTTTACTGTGTGCTGGTATGCTGTAGGAAAGGAGGCATACGAATGATCATCTGTAATACTGACGTCATAGGTATCTGTATCTGTTCCGGTGTTTTGTACATTATAATATACATAGTGTTCTTTCTTAATAGTAGCGTCGTCTGAAACAAATATAGAGGGCAGTTGATCGAAACGCAACACAATGAAATAAAGTCCAATACTAGATATTTTTCTGTTTAACGTTATAAATGAATTGTGTTTTTTTAAATTATTATTTTTTTATTCTGAACTTTCATTTGTACCGGGCAATTTTATAAATGTAGATTAAATTTCTCATCCCGCCTTAGTTAACAGTGTGTGCAAGATTATATGCTATGTTTTTGTATATATGTATACAGTTCGTTTAGCTAACACGTTTAGGCCCGTTTGTTTTCAATTGACATTTTCTTTACATTGTACAGGTTCACACCAGTTTTCAGCCAGCCGATAAAAAGAGGTGATTACCCGTAATAACAAATTTTTTTCAAATTTTATATAATTTATTCCAATCTGAGTTATTGTTTTCATTTTCAATAATTCCAATTGATCCTCATTGCATGGTCAACAACCTGACGTCTTTGATCTTTTATTTTGCGGTAAATGACGTTCAGCGAATGAATATGTGACCCAGTAAAAGAGTGCCATTTTAAACCGCTGCTTTCTTTCTCATTTTGCCGAAAATGTGTAATTATTATGGAATTATAAGTAATAAAAGTTATCTTTCCTAAAACTGTACCAGGTCTCTCACAAACATAAAATGCAGTCCTTCTGTCTTCATTTTGTGAGACAGTGAATTTAGTTGCAAGTTTCAGGGACGACATGTGTTGTATGCATACTTCTCCATACTGATGCGCTGTGCCAAATATCAGAAAGTTAGACTGTGTGGTTCCTGAGGAAAATGTGACAGCAAATGTTCTATCTCAAAAATAATCTTATCCCGTCAAACCGGAAGTAGACAGGCGACAGATTCGAAACTGCCTTACACGATACAGTTCTCCATACTGATGCTCTATGCCAAATATGAGGAAGCTGGCAAGTATGGTTCCTGCGAAAATGTGAAAAACATTTTTCTATCTCAAAAATATTCCAAGTTTCATCAAACGGAAAATGGACACGCGACAGATTTGAAACTGGCCTACACAATACAGTTCTCCATGCATATGCTTTATGCCAAATATGAGGAAGCTGGCTAGTGTGGTTCCCGAGAAAAATGTGACGGAATGTTTTCTATCTCAAAAATAATCTAATCAAGTCAAACAGGAAGTGGACGTGCGACAGATGCGAAACTGCCCTACAGAATACATTTCTCCACATTGATGCTCTCTGCCAAATATGAGGAAACTGGCTAGTGTGGTTCCTGAGAAAATTATGACAGAATGTTTTCTGTCTCAAAAATAATCTAATCCCGTCAAACGTGTCAAACAGGAAGTAGACAAGCGACATATTCGAAACTGCCTTACACGATACAGTACTCCTACTGATGATCTATGTCAAATATGAGGAAGCTGGCTAATGTGGTTATTAAGAAAAATAAAAAATATCTAAGTTCCATCAAACAGAAAATGGACATTCGACAGATGCGAAACTGCCTCACACAATACAGTTCTCCATAGTGATGCTTTATGCCAAGTATCAGGAAGCTGGCTAGTGTGGTTCCTGAGAAAAATGTGAAAAACATTTTTCTATCTCAAAAATATTCCAAGTTTCATCAAACAGAAAATGGACATGTGACAGATTCGAAACTGGCCTACACAATACAGTTCCCCATACATATGCTTTATGCCAAATATGAGGAAGCTGGCTAGTGTGGTTCCTGAGAAAAATGTGACGGAATGTTTTCTATCTCAAAAATAATCTAATCCCGTCAAACAGGAAGTGGACATGCGACAGATGCGAAACTGCCCTACACAATACATTTCTCCACATTGATGCTCTCTGCCAAATATCGGGAAGCTGGTTAGTGTGATTCCTGAGAAAAATGTGACAAAAATATTCTTAGTTCCGTCAAACAGGAAGTGGACATGCCACAGATTCGAAATTTCGTTACACGATACAGTTCTCCACATTGATGCTCTATGCCAAATATCAGGAAGCTCATGAGAAAAATGTGACAAATATTATTTTGTGACGCAGTCAACGACGACGCAAGACGACGGATAGTGATCCCTATATGTCTCCTCTGAGTAACGCAGGCGACACAACTGATCTCCTTTATACACCGATAAATTGCTTCAACACAACTCTTATTACTATAATATTTCAGTCACTAGAACACTCACGATGGGTCATGAATATTTTAGCTAACCCGTTTAGGCCTGTTTGAATCTATTGTTCAACTATTATGATGATTATTTTAGACTTTTATAAATATCAATCACTCGTGTACGTGATGTAGGTTTATAGGAAATATATTCAAGGAATTCGATATTGTAGTTCACACAAATAATATTAGAACTGGTTATCAAATTTTGAGATTCGAGATAATCATGCATTACTTACTACTTGAGGCTGTAAGTGTAAGCTTTACACTTGCTGGTTTGTATACTATAGGTAATGTTCTATAAAATGAAACTCCATCTTCGTCAGAGATATTAATCCTCACAATGAAAGCCTGGAAAATGTAGGAAAAAAAATAATGTAGAATCTTCGCATCTGTCGATAATATATTACTCATAGTTTTTGTGTTTTCTTTTTCTAACTTTGGTTTATGAATCTGTCTTATGATTTCTGTAAATCTCAGGAATTCGTCGTGTTGTCCAAATATGACGAGGGTGGTACTGGGTTAGGGTATTTTCGTGTAACGTTTTCGGTAGTTTTTTTTCAGGTGTGGCCAGGCTGGTAGGGTCTTATTAACCATATTTCTTTCAAACTGGGAAAAACACAAGTTGCAAGCCAAATTCTTAATTTTCGTTCATTGTGAATGACAGTTTCTGTTTCGCCCATATCCATGCCCACTGTACGATGCTCTACATGTATGACCTTATGGATTTTCTCCTCTATTGTATCCCTTTCGTATTTTTAACTGATCTCTAAATCTGTATGTCAATGCTCTGTAATTCGGATCTCCTTGACAAATTGACTTGGTATTCTTTGGTCAATATTCAGTAAATTTTTTATCTGGCGTATCTGGCAAATGATATTTTCTAACTGGTATTGAAAATAATTTCTATCGTTTGGATTCGGTGGTTGAGTAAAATAAGTCCAATTCGAGATTGTTTAGGAGATATACCCGTTGTGGTGTGTCTGTACAAACTCTATCCTAACTATCTCTTGTTGCGATGTTTGTGCTCACTCATATTATTTTGTATGTGAAGTAATTATGATTTGATTGCATTAATTGATTGGTATGTCATTGTTTTTACTAAAATTAACCTACGTTAAAATTTGTCAAGTGTTAGACCAAAGTTCCTTAATATTGAAAATTTGAATACTGTAATTACACCTGCTTGGGTTGGAAAAATTATAGACTGCATATTTTTTATGTTGTCAGATTTGATTCGATTGACATCTCTATTAAAGAGTGAAGTTCGCTTGTTTATAATATCTGATGTAGCCTCCTCTCAAATTTAATAGCTTTACTATATCGATACATTATCACTAAAGTTGGCATAAAACACAAACAGAAAAAGTTTTACATTCTGACAGGTGTAGTAAGGTCCTGTTTTACATGAAATGAGAGTTTACCTTGTTGGGAATAACGATGTCTGATAAACACTGCATTTCCGTCTCGTAGTCTATCTGCTCAGGTTCATAATTATTCAAAGCTGTTCCTGAAGTAGCATCAACAATGGACAACTCCTTACACGTTCCGTTCAAAAGATTAAAGACACTTGCAACAAAGGTGTAATTATTACCTAAAATTGTAACGCAACACTTACATTTAATTAAAATTATACACGATTTTTGAGGTGCTGGAATTTCAAAAGTAATCCTCCAAATAACCTTAATTTTTTTTCAGTAGTTTCTGGAGTAGCCCGCCATGAAGATGTTCTGAAATTTTCATTTTTTTTCGACTTGAGATGTATAATTCTCAAAAACAATGTTTTTTTTACCCAAAAACACAATTTCAAAACTTTATCATCATAAGCTTTGCGGGAATAAAACTTTAATGTCCGAAAACAAGATTTGCAGCTTTTATCGCTGTTTAACTTTTGTGTGACGAAATTTTGTAACTCCACGCAGAATTTTGTTTTTCGACTTTTGAAGTTGTCAGATCGACCGAAGCGGACTGTCTTTTCTAACAAGCATACTAAAAGATTTTTTTTTAATTTCATAAGTTTACAGTTTATGTGTAGCTTTTCCAATTTTTAAAATGAAAAAGAATATTTTATCAATATTATGTCAACGTACTGTTGCGTGTCTTTTGATAACTGAAATTTAAAAAATGGGGATATAATAAAAGTGACAAACAAATAATCTGCAAAATATATGCATGAACAGAAATAAGTTATTAATCATGAAGCCAACTTTCTGTAACATGACACCATCCAATTTCACAGAACTTTGTGCCGTTATATTTATATCAAGCCTCATTACACCATTCTTTCGTAGATGATATGTTCCCGATGCCAATTTCTAAGAGTAAGATATCTGAATTTTACTAAATTCGCAGTATAGCTTCATAGATTATATATTTAATTTGAGCAATAATTTTTTGATGAAACACTAGCGCCTAAGTGCATTTGAGTAAAAAAAAACGAACTGTTTTTGAAGCAAGTGCTGTTTTACAAAAAAGAAATAATAGTAAATCTCCATGATCTGATGGTTTTTCTGGAAAGATCTGAAGTAATTTGTTGTCAATTCTTTGCATAATGGATATACGCTAGGGGAATTATCAGCTACACAAAAACAAGGGATTATTACAAAATACTAAAAGACAATAAACCACGACATTTTCTTAAAAACTGGAAACAACCAACATCATTATTGAATACTGTATATACAATTGGATCTGTGGTTATTGCAAAACAGATTAAAGAAATTTTTAGACAAATTGATTGATATGGACCAGACGGGTTTTATCAGTGGACGTTTCATTGAGGATAATATTAGACAAACTAATGACATCTTATGACTAAAATGATCGATTTAAATCTTTTTGTGTAAGCATTAAAATCAACATGGATTAGGAAAATATTTAGCACAGACTGTAAATGGAAACATATTTTATTTGCAAATATTGATGAAGAAACACTTTCTAAATGTGGGAATTTTTATTTATCTCGTGTTATATCCAAAATCATAAATATATTTTGGAATGATGTGTTCGATGCATGGGATATGATTGCCATGAAAGAATAAATGGGATTACTTTTTGTCAAGTCCACTATGGATGAATAACTATATAAAAGTTTTATATAAAGATTGGGTTGAAAAAGGATTATTTTTTGGTAAATGACATTGTATCAGAAGAATTAAATAATACTTTTGATATTAATGAAAATGTTATGAAGTATAAAAGTAAAATATCATCTGTAGGACAAGCACGTAAAAATTATGTGTATGAAAACTACAAGCTATTTACCCTCTTTATCCCATCATTTTTAAAAATTATACCAAAAATACTGAACTATAAAGGATATGTATTCTATACATATTAAGAATGATGTTATATCAAATGCTCAGAAAAATGGATTGAAAATTTAAATATAGATAGTAGTGAGTGGAAAGAAATTTGTAAACTGCCATTTGTAGTCACCAAAAATACAAAATTACAATGGTTACAATACAGATTAAACCAACGTATTTTAGATACAAATATAATTTTGAATAAAATAAGAGTTATTGAGAGTCCATTATGCAGTTTTTGTCATAAGGAAGATGACACAATTGAACATACGTTTCGGAACTGTGAGATAGTACAGACATTTACGTATGAAATTGAATATTGACTATTGTCAAATGGTATACGTATTCCATTTACTATGGAAAATTGTCTTGTTGGTGATATTGCAAGGTCTTTTAAGGTCGATTCAGTTAATCTTATTTGAGTAAATATTAGACAATATATATGGAGTTGTAAATACTTTCATAAAACCCTATCACTACATGGAGTGAAACATAAAATAGAAACTGTGTGCAACATAGAGAAACACATTGCAGTTAAAGATAACAAAAAATGATTTTTTTAACAAGATGTGGAATACTGTCACCACCCTGCTTCAGGGTTAAGTTAGTCATGTATTGTTATAATAGAACAACATGTAAACAAATTGTAACAACCTAACATAAATTAAAATGAAAATTATCTAAAAATGAAATACGGTAAAATTATAAATTCATCCAGACATCATTTTAAAATTTCATTCTGATTTCAAAAATTTAGGTTTTCACAAATCAGTCATATTTATTTATTTTTTTGCCTCCATTTTTAATTAGAATGAAATAAAATATTATAGAATATATGTATGTTTGTTAAGTAGATGATAACCTTTTGACGAATTTATCTGACTTGCAATATCCAAATTGAAATTTCTATCATGTTAAACAAAATATTTCAAATAAGACAACTTTATTAACATTACTAACAAATACTATATCTGTATACATTTGTTATTACTAATGTTAACGAGGCCGGGACAAGGTATCGGTACTTAATGTTTTTCAATTAACAAATGTACAGATTTCAATAAAATATGAAAAATAAAAAACAAAAACAAAAACAAAAAACAAACAAATAAATAAATAATTAAATTTTAGGGTAGAACTTGCAAGTTTCTATTGCGCAATATTAACTACAGTTTGATGTTTACCGGCATGTTGACGGATTATAGGAATTTTACGGTTTAGAAGTTGGGGGAAATTTAGTTACAGTAAAATACTCATGATTTCTTGCTTAGTATGAATCATGACCAGCAGATATTTCAATCATAATGTCATTAAACTTTATGACATAGCTTAATATAAAATTATTTTACATCAATATATAAAACAAACTAAAACCATGAAAATATGGAATTTATAGCATATCTACATTTTGCTATTCAGGTTAAAAAGCGGATGTGTGTATAATTTAAAATCAGCTCCAACCCACGGGAATGCCTCATTGCTAATTTCTCTGAAATCAAAGTAATCTTGATATATTTTTAAAAGATGAAATATACATCCTAATATAAAAGTTTGAGAATAGTTCTTAATGACTTTACCTGAAAAGACATTATCAGTTCTTGGTTGGTTGCCATTAAGCGAGTTGCAGTTGGTGTTGGGAAAGACTGCTTCTTGCCTGGTGATAAATTAGATTATAAATTAGATTAGCAATACAGAAGCACATTAATAGTAGAACACACGAGTACAATAAACCAAATCTTTATATTTCGAAGGGTCAATGAACAAGGTGATTAAAAAATACCCAATTTAAAATGTATCTAAATCTTTGAGGTTACAAAAAGGAATTTCTGTGTTACCAAAGTTTTGAGATGCATAACGATATAATTGTAGCAGCCAAAAGTTGTCAATTTTGTATATGAACTGTAGAAAAGGGACATATTGATTTGAAATGGATGGTCTTATTCTTTTCTAACAACAGTGGTCTAATTACCAATTTTAACCGTACATGCCAAAGATAAATGAAGCACCTACCATTTGGATAAAGAAAGTCAACATTATTAGTAGAAGATGCTCTACAAATGCTTATTTTTAAAACTTGAATAGAACTGTCTACAATTATTGGATGATCGTCTGCATGGTTTTCTGGCCAACTGTAGATTTCAACAATTACTTCTGAAGTCGGAAATACTTCCTGTAAACAGTAAAACTATTATTCAATTTATGTGGCGTGGTTTTGCTGGATTGTTTTCCTATTAAAATAAAATATATCACGAAATATCGAAATAAATTTGATGTACTGTTTTGCCATGTCGTTGACTGACAACTCATCAGCAGTGCTCGAGATCAAAATGTCGGATTAAAGATATACTGATGAATTAATCAGCACAACCAAAACAATTAAAACAAACAGGAATCTAAGCTCAGCTAAGGGTTACCTCTGAATCAAAAGGAAGAGCCATAGCAATTCCTGGTAAAATACGTCAAATTTTGAACGGAACATTTGAACGCTTTTAAGTAATGAATCATGCTTAGACAAAAGTACTGGCTACTGGGCTGAAAACGCCCTCGGGGACAAAAACAATCTAAATTGAAAACAAATGAATCGCGTCCTTGAAGTTTCGTTTTGCATGACAACTTTACATGCAAACTTATTTACTGCCAAAGTGGTGCCAAAGTGGTGACTCACTTTCAAAAATGCTCGAAATACGAAGGTTTATCTACCTCGAAATAAGATTTTCTTCATAAAATATATCTCTTTATGATAAGACTTAAAACATATTCAGTTGACACTGTTTTGTATTTTCACTTTATTTTACGTTTTGCACAAGGTATATAGAAGGTACCGTTTAATTTTTTTTCTCAGAAGAAAATGAAAACCAAAACAAAAATCCAAAAGGTTGAAAGTAAATTCAAAATACCAAAAAGGGTAAAGTCAAAACGATCCAAGAACATAGCTATGCACGTGGGAGCAGCAGTCGACGCAACAGTCCGCAGGAAGACATATAATCACATCCGAACACATTATACCGACTTCAAGCCGACCATTCCTTTGCTCTTACTCCAAGATGCCACGTGCTTGGCGGAGGAGCAGCAAATACCAATTTAAAATGTCATTCGTTTAACCCGCCTTGTAATCAAATCCACGCTCTTCCGCCACGACCTTCCACACTCGAGGCGATCAGGCTACCAAGAGACCACCAAGGCGGTTAGAAGTTATCCGACGAAATGGACATATAATACTCACCGCATCAATTAGTATCACGGAATAATCGATTAATTTATTCATATATAATTATGATACCTCGATTGCTGCAGCTAACACGGTCTCAAGGTCTTTTTTGGTAGTCCTGTATACTCTCCCACCAGTTGAAACTGCAAGACTTTCGAAAAAATTTGCAGTTCTGCGATTTCGTTGCGTAAACGGATCTCTGATAGTTTGATTTAAACCTGTAATCATAATAGATACTGTTTTATGAGATGTTTCATGTTTATACTTTGCAAATTAAAATTAATATTAATGAGTTTGATTTACTAAAGTTCAACGCCAATGTATATCGTGCCGGCCCGTTTTTGTCCCTCGCCGCAACGCAACAGAGGGACCTAGTAATGGTCTGCGTCCATCTGTCCGTCACAGTACTAGTAATGGTCTGCGTCCGTCCGTCCGTCACAGTTATTTGTGGACGCAACTCCTCTGAAACCGGTATTCGGATTTTCGTTAAAATTCTGTAGGACTGTTAGTCACCATATGTACTTGATGCTATCGCATCGCCATATCGATTCGACACATTTTACGGGAGTTATAGGACTTTTAACTTGTTTCTGCATTTGACACTCCTCTGAGACCGCTGATCAGATTTCGTTCAAATTTTGTAGGATTGATAGTCACCATATGTACTTGATCCTATCGCACCGTCATTTTGATTCGACAAATTTTACGAGAGTTATTGGACTTTAACGTTTTATGTGCATGTGACACTTTGTGGACGGAACTCCTCTGCGACCGCTGATCGCATTTCGTTTAAATTTTGTAGGATTTTTAGTCACCACACGTACCTCACGTGCCGCCAGTTTCAATAATACACATTTTGTATATCTTGTGGGGCTTCGACTTTTCTCTGCGGCGGGGGACTTGTGGCTACGTGTAGCAATCTTGTTATTGTTGCAGGAAGTCCTTGTACTCGGAGAAAAGCACCTTACTCAGGTTACACGTACCTAGCAATTATGGTCAATAAAGAATCAAACACCATTTGCCATAATTTTGATTCGAACTTCGATGTGTATAAGCTGATAATCATGAATATAACAGATAATAACATTAACATTTAGAGATAATCTACCGAATAACAAATAATGAAATAATAATATGTAAAATGTACAGAAAAACGAATGCACGTAGTTTTAGAAGTATTTGTACATTTGCAAACTAGAAACATTTAATTACTAAATGTATATGTATGCATAATAAACACGAAAAATTCAAAATGCGATTTGAAGCAACAATTTTAAGTCCTGGTCTGATTTAAAGTAAATGTCGAAAACGACCAAGGGATAAGCTTCACAATGAGGAGTTGGATGGTGTCAAACACACGATAACAAATAAGTTATGGGCATTTAATTAAAACCCTTACTATGCCGCAGAGCCTATATACGGCTTTTTATCCTGCATTCAAGCCATTTCCGGTCTAATAACAGAGGTAGAATAAACTTTAGTCGTATTAGGTCAACAACCTAATAAAGTCTACTGGTACTTGTTTACATGAAGAGCGCGAGGAGTGTAGTGAATGTACCAGATAACGTCGTGGTTTTTCCCGCGTTTTCACGACAGTTGGACTTCAACTTCAAACTTTATTTTAAGCATTTTACGCATCTAAAGGGATATTGCAGGAAAAAGACAATACAAAGTCATTTTTGGAAAATATACGTCGGGTGGATTTTGTTACGTCACTTAAAATATAATAAGCCTAATTCACCTTTGAAATATCTGATTTGATGCCACTAAAAAATCAAAGTATACGAATGTTCTAAGGCAATCCATATAATTCTAAGAACAGCTTTAATCACCCTGTAAGGTATGATGTTTTAGCATTTAGCTTGCCAGTATTTGGAAGCCTAAATGACTCTAAAGATATTTAGCTGCTATACCTGTTAAATCACGCCTTTTACGCCTTGAACACTGACCAGTCAGTAAAAAAGTTATCTGAATTTTTTTTGCTACTGCTGCTGTTCTAACTTCGCTTTGCCTATCAGCATCTTTGGCGTCTGCATCAGTGAATACAAATAATGTGGAATCTGGTCTTGAATGTTTGATTGCTAAAACATATATTCGAATTTCGTAGAGCTCGCAAGATGTAACACCTGTTTTGTTTGTAAAAAGAGGACATGAGAACCTGAAAATGTGAGTGTAAATTTATGAAATTTGGAATGATAGGATATGAATCAAACGTTCCGCATTAAACACTTATGGTCATCTTGTTCTCATCAACAGGGAAGAATCACATGTACTCGTGGACAAGATCCCATATGGTAACCCTATGATACCGGACTCCCCCTATGATTTGTTTTGCGATTTTTTAGATTTTTCTCTTGGAATTCACATGGATATTACTATCAAGACATATTTGTAAAATACATACGGTACATATAGAATAATAGCTGGTTTCTTTTTGATACTGAATATTTATCATGTGGAATATCTAGAAGAGACCGAAGGGCGAGTTTAGATATTCCACATGATATAGTCAGACTTTAAAACGAAATAACCTGTTATTCTGTTTATCGGTAATTCATTCTTTTTCTGAAAAATATCACCTTTTCAACTAATTTTAATGTGCACTATTTTTCATAGTGGAAGAAGTTTGTAATGTGGTTGACCAATCATTGCCGCGTGACATGAATTTGAAACACATTCTTGACAGTGAATGGGAAGGAAAAATATTGACTATTTACGTGAATTGACGACCTGTCATCGGTAATTTCCGTAATTCATTTTCATCAGATATTAAGTAGATCCTTCCGCATTACGTCAGACATTGTATTGCCTACTATTTTCAGTGATACAGGCTGTATGTAATACTCAAAAATATTAGGCAAAAAGATCAAAGGAAATATGTACGAATTACCGATAAATCAATTTATGATATAGTATCTGTTTATTATTCTTATTATCGTCTTAAACTTCAAAAATAGTTACATTCCAAAGAAGGTAATGGTTCACAATGCATAAGCTATAAGTGCATAAAAATTTTCAGAAACAAACTCAAATTCTGATTCAATTCACCCTTAAACTCAGACTCAACCACTGAACTTAACCAGAATCTACCTTTTAGTATACCGTCAGCTGAAAATTCAGGACAGTCATCTCCTCCGTCTACTACAATGCTTGATATTTTATTTATCAGATCTGTACCCTTGGTGTAAACAAAAACTTTGTTTAGTTCAACTGAAAAAAGATTTTAGACATATATTCCTGTTTCCAAAGTGTTTGGTGTTGGTAATGAAAATTAGAACCCTAATCATTCATCAACATACATTCTCGACTTAATACATGCAAGTTACAAATTACGTAAGAAAATACGTAAGTCTGCAATGCTTCTATTAAGAAACTAAATCAATAAACCAAAGGAAAAATGAAAAAATATTAGTCTAGAAGCTTAAACTCTCATTTTTCAAAATTCGACCTCTATTGGCTCAAAATTCTAGAAATCGACATTCTATAAGCTACATATGATATAATAAAATACCGTTTAGAATTGACATGTATACACTAAAAGTTTAGAAGATGATGTCACAAGAAAATTTGACCAAAAAAAAAAAAAAAAAAAAAACACGGACGGTCGGAGTTTTCCAAATTATGACAGTAGGTATGAAATATAACCTAATACCATAGGTTTTTCATTAATACACCCGAATGCGAAACTTTAATCGAAGTCAGTCAAGCAAAATACCATTAGTTATTAGAAAAGTTTTGGTCTTTAGTGCTCATTTATACTAATCAAGTGATATTTATAAATCAACCATGCAATCCAGAATAGTGTAACAAACTTCAAGTTTATGACTTACTGGGATCGTTGAATAGAGACAAGACATAATCAGATGGTTCATTTTTGGATCCCCTTGTACTGGTAACAAGTCGAACAATTTGTGATTTTACGACTTCTATCTCTGTACCCATGGAGCCTGAATAGTCAACAGCGAAAGATAAAGAAATAGGCTTTCTCCTTGTAATATGAAACAGTGTCTCAAATACTTTATCTCCTAGCAAATGGACTATTCCAGCATCTGAAAGAATAGTTGAATAAAGACCAATCGTGTAATTTTATTTATTAAATTAAATGCATGCATTGTATTTTTGTTCTAATTTTTGTTATTCGTCCGACGCAATGTGTAACTTTACATTTTAGGACATGCGGTTTAATTCAAACTGGCCTATCCACATATAAGATTTTGTCATAACGGTAAGTTTATTTATAAAAGTATTGCTATTAATATCTTTCCTTGTTTTTTCTCGTCTAGCTACACCTACTTGATTTAAACAGAGTAAAAAAAGTACTAAACAGGATATATACCAAAGGATCAAATCAAAAAACGTAATTCATTGGACAAACCAGGGAACACAAATGAACAACCAGAAGCACAAAAAATAAACACTGAATAACACGAACTCCTATAAAAACCAGGAGTGAACCCATGTGCTCCGAAAGGGTAAGCAGTTTAGCTATTCGCGGTAAAAGATGAAAAGCGAAAATAACAAATCTGCGAATAATTATTGTAAAACTTTATCCCTCTCAATTGAATAGCGATTTTAAACCATCATTCAGTTTGAAAACTAGCTTAATATTCCCATATAAAAATGTTATCTAGAAATACAGTTACATAAACAACCAAACGAAATACTAGCTTTAAATAACATTTAATCTTATACAAAACAATGAGTGTTGTGATCAATAAGTCTCAAGTTTAAGTGGTTTTCTGACAACAATTGTCTTAGAACGCAATGTCTAATATGAATTGATCGCAAGAGATTTCAGAAAATAAACGCGATGTCTAAGCATGTTTACAGATACATGTATCTTAGATATAACCTAAAAAAACAAACTCGCAACAATGTAAGCCCTACCCTCTACCTTCGTCTTTTATTTTAGCTTTGTTTGAATTACCTTTACCAATCAGAAAGTGTTTTGTAGCCTCTACTGCTGCCTTGTAGGCATCAATATGAAGGTGATAATGAGGAGAAAAGGCCTTCATGGAGGTTTCCTTATTTATTCCGCATCTTGCAATGAGAGTTCTGCTGTCGTCTTCAGGACCACCATGACTGCATTTTCCTGTTTTTGATCCTCTGGGTTCTACAAAGATTAAGAGTAAAGAAATGGGTTATAACTGAATATATAACTCTATAGTTGAAAATAAGAAATCGAATTAGCTTCTTTTGTTTGGTTTTTGTTTTGGTTCATTTTTGGTTCGTCATTTTTTTTCTGGTTTGATTTGAATTTTGCTTCTTTTTTGTTTTTATAACCAATTGACAAAGCGGACTATTTTTTTCTTTGCTCACCTACATGTATTTAGTGTTCTCGTTTTCAGTCTGTACCTGAGGAAAAAGTTCTTAAAGCATAATAAAGGAATTTAAAGAAGAAAAACATGATCAGCCTCTAAAAATAATTCTTTAATTATCAGATAAAAAACTGAAAAGGTATTATTACCGTGTCAATTTGATATTTTTAAAAATTTTTATAATGATGAATGACAATAATGATGATAGGATAGGGTTTATCTTTTTCATCATTTCTATGTTTGTATCCTACCTTACTCTAATAAATTAATTCAACAGTTATACGTTAGAAGTTCTTATTTCAAAGTACACTTATAACGGCTATCTGATCTAGTATACTAGTAACACAATCATTGACATTTGAAACTTGAGAACACTTTTAACATAGAGAAGGTCTTGAAATGCATATAAGCCTGAATCGAGGATGATTAACTATATAAAACTGATATGAAAATATGGTTGTAATTATATAGCAATCCATATAAAACGTTGCACGTAAGTATGTACTTACTTAGTGGTTTAGAGTTGCCTCGACCATGATGATACCCACTAGTAAGTTTTTGTGTTGGTAAGAGATTGTCCTTGCAGTTTTTACTGCAATTAAAACAATATTATTCAACATACACTAACAAAACAAATAAAAAAGAAAAATAGCTTCTCAAACGAGTTCAAAATGAAGACTGGGAAATCTTCAGCGAGTTGTTAAAATTCGCGTCTTTCCCCACTGGAGCGCAGCGGAATTTTAAAAACGAGTTGAAGATTTTCCAGTTCTTCATTTTTGAACGAGTGTAAGTACCTATTTCTTCCGTAAAACATAGGTTTTAGGCCTCGCACACCTATGTATTTTCAGTATGAACAATCGAAAAGGTATAGTGACGTTACGTTTGATTGGTCAAGAGTCACAATCAACGAATGTATTAAGGATTCTCATTGGACGTCATACCGAGTGAAGACGAGCGCACGTGAACTCATCTTCACTCGGTCCTATTAACTCGAAAACGGCCATTTACGGAAGAATAAATAATTTTTTAATTAAACTTAAAATCTACATTAAGTAACTGACTGATTGAACATTAAGAATAAAAAGGTATATAAAAAATAAGATCGATCCAATAAAAACATCAAACTTTACTGCATCTAAGTGTTAAAATATATAAATTCGAACATATATTTTGCTGGAATCTTATATACCCAATGAACCAATTTACCGATTGTTATGTACCGTAAGTTGTCCGACGATACATATGTCCTATTCCTATCATATTTTCAGTGGGGCAGCCTTACATGTATAACAAAGCAATTCAGTTAAAAGATATCAAGGTAGGAACAACTACAGAATTTGAATAAAATGAATGCATTTGTATAAAACCATGTACTCGAGGTTGTGTTCATCAATATGAAACTCCATGTAAATCTGCTTAAATATATAAAAGGAAATATGGGTACACAATTGTCTGATAAATAAAACTTCCGGCGACACGCTTAACAGGTTCCGAAACTTGAACTGTTCCTTTAAAGCAATATTATTCAGTATTTATTTTATTTTTCCTTGAAGAAATAATCGGTTGAGTCATAGAAATGCTATATTTATTATTATTAAAGAAGACATACTAATAACTACAATGGTACAGTTTAGTGACCCACTTTCTGGTCAGTATAAAAGTTACCTTTGTCGAGAACAATAACGCGACTAATGGTCTTAAACCCCAGCTAAAAACTTGCGATAGCTCATATGAGAAACCATACAGAATATGTAAATCGGCAGTCTTCCATAGCATAGACGTACTGATAATATGCAACTAATGTTCTTCTCAAACAACAACTACATTCTATGATTGCCAAGAACAAACGTCACTATGTGTATTTGACGGAGCACGATAAACATTACGTAATTACATTTATTAAGGATTTTCGCTGGTCAGTTTCAAAATAATAAGTTTTTCATAACACTAACAAATACTGAAAGGGGATTAATAAAGGAACTAAAAGAGCGAAAAAAAATATAGGTCCGTGCGCTTGTTTTCGAGATATAAGCCATTGACAATTTGGCGGGAAAAATATTCTCTCTTGATTTTACATAGCTTTATCATTGACAAGTTTTATTTCTCAAAAACCATTAAATAATAACAAGGATTTTATAAGATTTTTACAAATGGCTTATTATTCTGCATGCAAAAGATTTATGAAAAGAAAAATGGGTGTTAGCGGGAAAAATAATTTATGGCATTCAAATGGATAAAACCAGATGATTCTGAACATCTGACAAAAATTCAAAAACATGACCAGCGAACATCCTTAATGAGCAAGCCAAAATCGTTGTATTGAGAAAGCAAGAGAAATTAACAACAAAATAATAAACATAAAATGAGGCGGAAAAAAGTGATTAAGCAATTCTTAACTTATCACGACACCACCCTTCTGAAGCACCTTATGTCACTTTCAGTGGGAGCTCACATTCCTTGTGACTTAGTGTTTGTGATGTCTTTTCTAATTTTGTAGCATCGCCTGCATATGGCGTCTACGTTTCTCAGCTTATCCGATTTTCAAGGGCATGCGTGAGTTACCCTGACTTTCGACAAAGAGGATTACTGCTGTCACAAAAGCTTCTTAACCAGGGTTTTATCAGGGATAAGTTGATGTCATCACTTAAGAAATTTTACGGTCGTCATCATGAATTGATTGACCATTACAGTGTTCCAATATCTAAGATGATGTTGGACCTGTTCCCACTGTCGTAACCTTTCATGTGCCTCCTACGATTTGTGACTTCCACCGGATTGACTTTGTTGAACTTCACGACGGGTGCCGTATACGGAGCAGGAACTGCTTACCCTTCCGGAGCACCTGGGTTCACTCCTGGTTTTTATAGGAGTTCGTGTTGTTCATTGTTTTTAGTTTTCTGTGTTTATTTGTTGTGCTTGTGGTTGTTCGTTTGTCTTCCCGGGTTTGTCTGTCCAATGGATTACGTTTTTTTGATTGCTCCTTAGGTATATTTGTCCTTTTTGTTTAATTTATGTTTTTTATTCAGATACTGTCGGGGTATTAGTATGTTATGTTTTATTCTCGTGAGTTTGTCTTGCCTTTGGATTTTTATCCTACGAATTATACTCAGTCAGTAGCTTCGATAACGGGGGTAAATATGTCCTCGGATGGCATCCACCATTGCGATATATTAAATATTATACATTTTACGTACATTGAACGAGAAAAGAATGGTCGGGGTTATAAGTACAATTTATAATACATATTTCTTGAGATCAATGGCACAGATAAATCGAAAGCGGTGGATCCAAATGAACTAATTACTTTCATGAATATTTTCCGTTGAAAACTAAAAACTGTGTATTTGACAGAATTCTAAAACTATTATCGTACATTATCAAATGTTCGTATATAAGTGGAAAAGGTTTTTCCAGAAACGTAATGAGAAATAGATATTTAATCGAAAATTTTAATAATGCGTCAATTACCCTATATCATCCATATCTTTGCAGGTATCTTCATTAGGTCCAGCTATTGACATCAGTTGTTTCCCTTTAACGCCTATGAAGAAAAATATTACCTTATATTTATATATAGCACACATGAGCACCCCATTCTAACTGGATTTTTCAGGTATATATCTATTTTAAATATTAAGTTTGCTGAAATATTACTACTTGCGTTATGGGACCGAGGCAGATAAAAATCTTTTTTAATGATTTTTTTTTAATATCGTGATTCCACAAGATAATGTTTGTTTGTTTGCTTAGTTGGGGTTTTACGCCGTTTTCAGCACATTTGGCTATTTCGCTGCGACCAGTTTTTATTGGAGAGAACCACCGACCTTCGGTAGGAAAATTGGCAATCCTTGTCAATTAAGACCGGAGTCGAACACAACTCCACAGGTGAGATTCGAACTCACAACCTCAGTGTTGACAGGCTAGTGATCATTAGTATTCATGACGAACTACATAGACCACTCGGCCAGCGAGACCCCACGAGATTGTGTATAATGTCAATACTGACAAATAAAATGTTGTCGAAATATGTACAAGTATGTATTTGTATCAATACTATTCATATTTTTATATGGATTTTTTCATTTGGATTAATGAGCCAAGGAGATCGTTGTATAGCTCAATTCCCAGCGTATTTCATTCCGGCTCAAGATTAAAACTTAAAAACGTTTACGTTCCATTAACAACTTTTAAACCAGGTAGAACCCCCTCTCAAACTGTCATTAGATAGTGTTCTTGCCCTACCCATTTGCTGATATTTATCGTCGTCGTCTCAGGCTGTTGAAGCACTGCTATCTATTGATAAATTGACCATATATACCTATCCAGATTTTGAATCGTAGAATGCTTAACTATATCACTATGTAATGGCAATATGATTCACAAAGACCACCATTTTTTTTTCTCAATTACGTATTCCATTATTAGAACAAAAGTTTAAAGGTTCACTTACCAATGTCCTTATAAGGAGTATATCCGAACATATCTGCCCAATGTGTATTAGGCCAACTAAAATTAAGTAGTAGATTTTCATCCAACTTTTTGAAAAAAATGGGGCGGGTGGGAGGATTTTATTTTTTATTTTTTATTTCATATGAAACTATTTTGTAAGGTGTTATTAATATGTAAACGTTATAAAATGGCTTATATATGTTTTTATTCCAGAAACATACACAATAGAAATTTCAACTCCAATCTCTGCAGACTTAAGCTGACCAAAAGACATCTAAAGGTGACAAAAATAGTCGAATCACGAAAACCATGTTGAATTGTTACAGGAAGTTAACAAAAAACGAAATTATTGACACGGATACCGGTAACGGAGATGAACAAAATCCGGAAATCGTAAATTTTAGAAAATAAAAAAAATCGGGGCGGCACGATTTTCGAGGATGAAAATCTATCAATTAATTTTAATTGGCCTTACTGTAAAAGAAGATTGTTTATAGATGCAGGTTCACTTACCAAAGTCATAATATGGAGTGCATCCGAACATCTCTACCCAGTTTGTATTACTGTAAAATGATTGTATTGTGAACAAACATTCTCCTATTTTTTTACGTAGTTCCCTTAACTGTCTAACACGATGTATTAGCCCATCTCGACAAGCCACAACGTCCATGTGTGCTGAAATGTAAGATATATGTTAAGGTATCAATTGGATGATTGACGGGGTGATTATTCCAAATGTCCCGTCTGTTCGATGCAAAGTAATGATAATGATCTCCGTAATTTTCGATCAACTTCGGAAAGACTATCTGCTAAACTTATTTTCATATACCCAAGAAAATTTTATCATATGCATAGGAACAATAGACCACAGAAAGAACAACTCTAGATCTATGCCAAACACGATTATATGTACAATTGTTTATATTAATTACATTTTCTGTCTTAGTAGCAATATACCAAAGTTTCTATCACAATGCATCTCCCTTCCTTTTGGATTTTTCCCATCGCCAATATCCCTTCCTACACAAAATGAAATTCCCGTCACATAAACGCTTGGTTTTTACTTATCGAGGTTACCTTGAAAAGCATTGTGCATGTTAAAACATGCTTACTCTCGTTTTAATAAATGTTATCAGAACTATTTTCCATGAAAGTGTTACTTTTTGTGGAGGGAAAGAACCCCGCCACAGGCGAGATTCGAACTCACAACCCCAGCGTTGACAGGCTAGTGATCAGTAGTAGTCATGACGAACTACCTAGACCACTCGGCCACCGAGGCCCCCCCATCTCATTGTACATTTGAGAAACTATGATAATACAAACTGTTTAATCATTATCCTTATGTGTGTTAATTGAATAAAACTGGATTGCTTTTTATCCCCTGCAAGTTAAAATGGCCTTTTACAGTAATGTACATCGTTGGTTGTTTCTTCATTTCAGATATACTTATCCATCTTAAAAATCAACGGCAATTGCTTTTCTCTCTTTCCAACAATACATATTCATGTACTCGTAATATATAATGGGAAATTAATAAAGCATAGTGCAAGTTCTTTTAACAAATAGTTATATCACAAATGGAAACACCTGAATTTAGACAGATTATTTGATGTTCTGACTATACAAAATATATAAATACCAAGATTAATTTGTTCAGCAAGGCAATGCACATAAGCCACATTTCCCTTTTCCGCATGTCTGTCTGCTACAGAATTACTCACAGTGCCAATTGCTTTTAACATGTCTGTCCTCCTATCATTATCTAGTAAAATAAAGTTAACAATATATAGGATCATTGAAATGTCCGTAAATAAGCACCACTACACACTCATAAAATTATATAGATGATATCAGCAGTATACAGACATGGAAAAAAACATAACTTACTTTTAGTTTTTACTTACAGGTAAATAATGTAAAAAACACAATGATTAACATAAATAATTTCAGAAACCTTGACCGGCCTCTTACACCAAAACATTTCTTGTATGCTTCTTCTCAAATATGTAACTTTCCCTAACCAAGATACACCGAAACAACTTAATGTTATAATCAACAGTTGTAATGCAAAAAAAAAAAATGTTAACTGCAGAAATGCAAGAAGATTTTTTTTATGTCAAGGTTAAACGTTTTGAATGATAATACTTTGTTTTCATGTATTATATGTTTCATTTTGTATTCTTTTAGTTGTGTGGCATTTGTTTGTAATGTTCGTTGTCATTAGTTTGTCTTGCCCATTGATTTCGATATTACGGACTTTTTCCATTTTTTTTTGTCGCTTTATTATTCTTTTACCGATATGAGAAGGCTAATGATTACCAAAAAAGGCAAACATTGCTACATGCAGTCGAAATACGATATATGAAAGGCCGCTGGCCACTGGTCCCCCGACACCAAGGTTATATCGTAAGTTTTAATTATGAAACTACTGTTAACTAGGAGTAGGTTATTTTAGTAAACAAAAACATATGTCTGCCCTTTTTTGCTGCTTGATATCACGAAGTAAACAAGTTTGCCCATAAGATCATGTTTGTAACGACAAGGCTATAGTTTGAAGTACAGAAATGGGAGTTACTCTGGTGAGATTTGTCGAAAATCGTCATTATCTAGACCTAGAATTCCATAACATACACACCAAACCTAGTTTCAATCTGACTTCACATTCATACGTTATCATCTGGGTTACCAAAAAATAAGCAATTTGAAGTATAAAAAGGGGTTTAACTCTGGTAAGAATTGTCAAAAATCGTCATTATCGAACTTGACATAGGTATTGATTTGATACAATTGCACACCAAATATAGTTTTAATCTGACTTTTTGTTCACTAGTTATCATCTGGTAACAAAAAAAAAAAAAAAAAATAGCAATTTTGTAAAAAAAAAAAAGGGAGCGTAACCCAGTAAGAATTGTATATAATTCTTCATTATCGAACTTGACATAGATAAGAATGAGATTCACTTCCACACCAAAAATAGGTTTATTCTGTCTGTTCACACGTTATCCTCTGGACACAAAAAAGGAGTGGCAGTCAACAGTGCACGTACACCGTGAGACAGTCCACAGGGAGACAGTCAGACACTACAAGACAAGAAGTACGTCATCGATAAAAGAATAGCATCATGGGAATTATTTATAGATTACCTAATTACTAACATCAGTAGGGAGAAAAATTAATGAGGTGGCGTTTGAGTTTGACATATCGAATATGAAATGTGTTTGTAAGATAATAAAATGATACGCATCAAAGCATTTTTTGTGATTTTGTGATTATTAATCGTGACCGGATGCACTAAATTAGGTTATTAGGTTAGAGCTTCGTGTAAACTATAAATAGACCAGCATCATTAAATATTTTTTATTTGTAACACACTTTATTTATAGTTTAAATGACAATAAAATGTTGAATTGAATTGTTTAAGGGACCTATTATTTTTTACCTGGGAGGGGGGGGGGGGGGGGGGCTGGTCAAAATGCAGGGGGGTCAAGTTTTTTTCTGTAAGTGGAAAAGGGGGGTTCAGATTTTTTTATCAATTCAAAGAGAAGGATCATTTTTTTGCACATGAATTTCAAGGGGGGATCAAAAGTTTTAGTTAAGCAGAGCATTACACCAGTCAAATGAATTCATATTTTACCACCATTAAACATTTTATTTCATTGTCACATACATGTACAATAATGTATATATATGTATTTTATATGTCACTGGTAAAATCAAGTTCACACATCAACATAACCATCAGGACCTAAAACCTTTACAGTTATTAAATCAAATGGGTCCGACTCATCTCCTGACAATTCAATTTCCTTATCTATATCTTGAATTTCAAGAGCTGTGTCTGATTCTGCTTGATTTTGATCCGACTTTTCCAAAGTATTAAGTTTTGGAATTGAAGACTTGAATTTTTTATTGTAAGAATTCTTTTCTTCTGCTTCAAAAAAATCAGAAGCAGAGAGTTTTTTAATAGCAGCCAATTCCTGTCTTGGTCGAATTGAATCTAGACCATTTGTTAATAATTCTTCAACCTTGATTCTATATTCAGAATTGAAAGAAAAAATCTGAGGGCAACACTTGATATATGTTTCCTGTGACACTAATCTTTTTAACAATTTCTCACAAGCTGTGAAAAGTCTTTTCTCCTTCTGTTTCTTAATCTTTCCCTTGTTTTCTTTTTTTCTTCGGTTAATATGTTCTTTCCCTTTTGTTTTTTTCTGGTAGACACGGTATCCAATGACAATAATGAACATAACAAGATTACTTATGTTACAAAGTATGGAAGGAAAGCAACAAAATTTCAATTTGAATAACTTGTGAGATTCATTTGGATCATTAAAATGTGTCTTTTACTGTTTACTTGCCTTATCTCTATTAAATGAAACATTTGAGAACTTTTGAATCTTCAAGCATATCCTACATATCATGTGTGTCAAAGGTAAGTGTTTTGCATGTTAAAAATTTGGCATGTTTAATAGAGGGGGGATCACATTTTTTTAATGTTTTTAAGGGGGTGATAAAAAAAATAGTGAAATATCATGGGGGGAACAAGAAAATTTTATATGTTTGATGACCCGCCCCCCCCCCCCCCTCCCAGGTAAATAATGATAAGTCCCTAAAATTAACTAGTAGACGAACATCTGATATGTACTTGTAGATGCTCATATGCATCTTTATATTTGTTTGTTTGTCTGTTTTTTTTATTGTGTTTTTTGTTTGGTTTTGTTTTGTGTTTTTGTTTTTGTTTTGTTTTTGTGTGTGTGTGTGGGGGGTCGGGGTTCTAAAATTTTAAAATTTTTATATGGGTCAAAATTATATGTGTTATTTCCCCGGATATTTTTTATGGGATTAATCGGTGTTTATATATTTTGTTTTAATATAGTTTACATAATATTTCGTCAGCAATTACAATGATTCTTTATATTTTTTGTGGAAAGGGGGAGGGTTATTTTTTACAATGTACTACTGTGGGTGTTTTGTATCTCAAATTACAATTGTTACTTATAATTGCCCATTGTCACTGGGTGTAACTGCCCATATAATGGATTTAGTTATGATTGACTATTTGTGAAAATACAAGGTTACAAAAATATATGAAATGGTCAGGAAAAGAGACGTTTATATATGGTTAGGTTTGATTTTTTGGAATCTGAAATATATGACATATAGGGTGGGATTCAAAAATGCTGGCCGCACGCCTGTACCATAATAAAGGACTAGTGACCCTTCCCGTGCCCCTTATAGGCCAATAATTGGTAAAATATTATATTTTTTTTATTGTATGGTACTGAAAAAAATATTTTACGAAGAGAAATTATTTCCAGTAAGGAGAGTACAGATTATTTTTTTACTACACCCCGCCCCTGAAACCTGACGTGCCACATATATATTCGTTATATTCTTAAACCGTTTCTTTATAAGAACATTTTATTTGAAAGACTTGAGACTCCTACTATGCATTAAAGGTTTCATTTGAAAGCTGCGGGGCCTATTCAACTTTTTTAAACACATCAGAAGCAGCATTTTTCTTCAGGAGTTATCCTTCTTGTGTTGCTATTTCTTTTTGCTTACTCGAGTTTGCTTCATTCACATCATTAAATTACAAATTTGGAAAATTAGATAACGAATTAAATCTGAAATAACTACTTCAAACATCCATTATAACAAAGTAAATTTGTAATAACGATTTATACTGAATTAAGAAAATAGTTACTATACTATTTTTTTAATTCATTAATGTGCTTTGGTATTTTATTTTTGAACGACGACCAATATTCTGTTTACGTGTGACATGGTAAAGTTCATTTAACAATTTTAGCATAAGATATTTTATACAGCATTGTCGTGAACATGCAGTTTTGTTTTACCGACAATTCTAGATATAGATGGGGTGGTATTTTTCGAGTATTTTTACAGATACGTTTGGTCTTAAATTAAAAATTGAGATATAGTACCATGATTTTTTTCTTTTATTTTCTATTTATAGACTTAGTAAAAAGAGCACTGAGATTTTTCAACATTATGGCTCACGAAATTATAGATCATAGTTTGCAGGGAGACATGTCAACCAAACCGAAGAAACAGTGCATTTTTCTGACTATGTAGAAGCTCTTAAAACAGAAAACGTTTATTTTTAATGGAGGTAAACCCATTTACCCTTTTCCGATTCTCCTAGAAATTACATTTATTCCTTTACTGTCTGGACACCTCATTTATTGGAATTAATTTTCGCATTCTGAAAGTCTAAACGTTAGAATTATAAGACATTATTTTGTTGGTTACTTAACCTTATTGGGCCGTCCAGGAAATATAAAAAAAAGTTAAATTGTTTACAAAAGTTATGTCTGTATTCCTCACAAATGATTCTGAATGGGGAATATCCAATATAGAAAAGTTAATGCACTTGGAAATTTAAAAAAATTAATAATTTAAATTAACTGAGACCTATCATAAAAATTTTAAAAATGTTATTTTGAATATTTTTAATGCCCTTCGTGCATATTCCATGCAACACGGGGTTTTAATACCCATTTTTATGAAATTCCATAGAAAAGGGTTATCTCCCCTTTACATTGAAATAAAACGTATCACAAAATACCGAAATAAAATGTGTTTCTGTGGAAGACATAGTTGAACAAAATCAGGTAAGTTCAAATTGTTTTGGGTATGATCTCATTCCGTATTTCCACCAAGTGACTAGACAATTCACATTGATTAAGGTATTCAACTTTTTGAAAAATGCATTCCACGAATGGAGGTCTCCAGACAGTAGAATTCTATACCATATTTAAGTGATTGATATTTACTCAAACATATTCACAAAATTTTAATTGCAGTAAATTAAAAAAAAATCAAACTAGTATCGAAACACCAGCAAAATATTTTCCTTTTGACTTAAAAAAATACTGAAATCCAAGTTTATTCAATTGTCTTAAATTCTTATTTCAGAAAATTAATTTAGATTATCAATACTTTCATAAAATTATAAATGCGAAAGGAATTTATTATCTTATTTATTAATTTTACTAATGATATTTCTTTTCAAAAGTATCTTTTCAGGATCAACATGTCAGATGGTGCAGTTCTGGTGTTGGAGTGTTAATACTTTTAATATATTTGTAGGTAGTTTTCGAGACATTTCGCCGAATTTATTAGAGATACTTTTCATTTTGTGTTTGTTACGTTTTGTACATATATATAAAGTGTGTGTGTTTGAAGTGTATTGATATCTTTTATATAATTTTAGATTCACCGTCGCTCAAGTATCATAATGCAAGGTTCCACGTCGTGGTTTCTAAATAATATATATACTTTATGTAGAATCACATTTCTTCTATATAATAAATTATGCCTGAACATAATCTGAATTCGAAGTTTGCAATATTTCCAATTCTAATAAGACTTCCTATATATCCACTTCTAGCACATGAGTCAGTTTGATTCCTTGGTAGATTTAGCGGGAGAAATAAATGTGAATGACCGGTTTCGAGTATCTATAGCTACTACTAAAATTAGTAGCCCTAAAATTAAGGGCTCTATTTCTTTTGGCCGTCATCACGTAACAACTGCAGTAGACATAATTCAATTAGAATTTGACTGATTGAGGATGAATGTGTTATCCGAAAATTTCATTTCGATACGTTTTCAGTGATTTCTATTGTTATCACTTGTCTATCTTGCAATTAGTTTTAATTTAAAGTCATGACTTGGCTGTCCGTCATGTTCACGGAACATTAACAGAGTCTATTATAATTAGAATAAGTAAACAACTGCAATTATTTTTAAACTAAATATGAAAATATAAGTATGTAAATCAGAATGAGGGGGGGGGGGGGTCATTCTTTTATGTGTTTGGGGGGGGGGGGGGGGGGCGTAAAAAAAATAAGTGGAAAAATTGATCCCGATTTTGATCAGCTGATAAATAATGACTGTTCCCTAACAAAAATTATTTTCAATCTTAAATTTGCATTTTTTGCATATTTCTCAATGAGAAAATTTAGCCTTTTAGTTATTTTATTTGTTGTCAACCTATCAACTTCTTGGCCATTCTTTTAACATTCATGTCTTTGGTTAATGTTACCTTTTCATGGCATTGATGAGAAATTTATAGACTAGGCCATGCCAAATTGATCTTTAGTTCTTTAGATTTCGCCGCTCCGATTTTTGTTTTTAGACTACGCAAAATCTAAGAAAAATTTTTTTTTGAAAAAAGTTCTGAAAATTGGGCCCAAATTTTTCATTCTTCAATAAATTGAAAATAAAATTGTCCACCTGCTCCTAAAATTTTGTAAAAAAAATGGGAGTTTTTCCATTTCTTGCAATATTTGTTTTTGAGAAATGTATGCCGCATGTAAATTTGATCTGCGCTCGAAAAAAAAAAACAAGTCCTCAAGAGAAAAAAAAAAGAAATTAAAAAAAAAATGCCCAGTCGCACCTATTTTTGCCATCCAAAAATCAAAAGAACGAACAATTAATTCAGTGTGGCCCTATCATCAGAATCAAACTCACATTTGCATTAAAATGTCTAAATTTGACATTATCACTATATTCAAATTTGAAGCTATCGGTATATATCTTTAGCATAGTTATCAACACAATGATATATATTATCACTACAAGAATGAATTATTTTCTTAGACTGATAGTAGGATAATCAAAATCCTTTACTTGGCAGGCTGCCCATTATACCTCAAATTGGGGATTTTACATTTCGACAAATTTTAGAATATTTCATTCCCCTCAAGGGTCATTCAATTTAACTGTTTTTCTCCCTTCTAAGTATTAATGTGATTGTTTTATAACTATACATTAAACATGCAAGCTAAATAATTTGTAAAATAAATCTGCTGAAAATATAGGATCAATCAAATTGTGTTTCTTTTTTAAATTTGTTTAAAATGAGAAAATGGACTACTTTAGCCAGACAAAAATAAACACTTGTTGATCATATAAGTAAGATATCATTATGGTTTCAAAATGTGTTCTGATGTCTTTCAAGTAAGCCCTTATTTATTATAATGTGACATTAAATGTGCGGCTGGTCGACGTTTAAATATGGAAAAAAAAACGTCAATAAATGTTTTGTTACAATCACTTAGAGATCATAATTTTTCCATTTAAGTAAAAGCTTACAATGGACAGTACAATGGTTTATTCATGAAAAATAAAAACGAATTAAAACATGAATGCAGAATAAATGTTTACTTTTGTTACAATGTTAAAGTAGAAATGATATTTGCTGATCAAATTGAAAATCTCTGCAATTTTTCCCATGTCCATTTTTTCTAAGTCAGAGCACTAATATGTGAGAATTAACTGCTACTAGTATATTTCCAATTGTGAAGTGAGGGATAAATCATACTTCATATTACATCACCTATTGGATACTGTATGTGAAGTAGAAAATATTTCATAAGCTGGAAATTGAAGATTTCGCCAGTTTAAATGAATTATAAGATTTTTATAGGTTCTCATACAAAATTGAGTGACTATGTATTTTACAGATTGTGTCTTATATTTTGAAGAAAAAATAGTTACTTTTGTCAAATTAATGCAGAAGTTGGTTTTTATATCTCCGAACAGACCCAGAAGGGGTGATATTTTTTATTAAGGTTTAGAAAAATTGACAACGCTACAGTTCAAAGTTAATAAACAAATAAGCGTGTAGATATATTTTTTAATGTTATATTGTACTTTATATGTTTGTACATATATATGCTTTCAACCCTTAGGGGTACAATTATGCATTTCTAAATAATAATAATTGTGAACGACAACTGACAGACTCTTAATCTCTTAATTACACTCTTAATTTCAGTTATGCAGGATAAAACTAAATGTTTAAGCAAACATTACATAAATTTACAATAATGTAAATACATGATCGAGAATCAAAAGTTAATAAAAATATAACAAGAAAGAATGGTCAAGCAATTTTTTTTTATAAAAGATATAATTTTTATGCATTAATTTGCAGTATTAAACAAATATTGCCAAAAATGCTATATAAATAAACAGATGATAAATAATGTAGCGTAAGATGGAAGCATTCAAACTATTGCTTTCAAGGATTTATATTTCCTCTGACATTAATTGTTGTATATCCTGCTGGTAAAATAATCTGACCACACTCTCAGAATTTATCTCAGTGGCATACACGGGCGTTTCACTATTTCTGTTAATTGAATTGACAACCGGAGAATGATATGTAACAGTTGAATGAGATTAATAAATAGTCTTAGTATAATAAAATGTCAAGCTATTAAATCAAAATTTTGAAGGACGTCTTGAAAAAAATTAGGTTTAGTGAAATGCGATTTGGAAAATTGCAGAAATATTTGGTTGACATTAAGTTTAGATTGCCTAAAAAAATCTTTATTACACTTTTACCATATCAAATGATAATGGCAATATTTCCTAGTTTTATATTAAATATATGTACCAAGTTTAAGCCAGAAACAGTGGCATGCCACTTTGCGTAAAGGTGAGATAATACAGTACATTTTTTTTCTCTCACGCACAAATCGACTTGAATTGAGCGCATGGCTTGTGTGCTAATTTTGAAACTGACCAATATCATCTTTCATTTGCGCCAAATTATTTTGCCGTTTGTACCACAAAATATTTCGATCGCGCCATGTAAACGTGACCGGGTAAATTTTTGTACAATATATTTATTTTAATATACATTTGTGAAATTTGTGTTTCTTTAAAAATTGAAATATATTTTTTAAATAATGATTATTCCAAAAACATCCTAACAAGATGAGACTATTGTTATGATAGGGGTACTAATTCTAGATCAAATGAAAATTGGTTGTAGTCTCTTTCAAATAAAGTTATGCCTATAAAATTAACGAAAGTTTTTTATTTGCACAATCAAGTCCAATTAAGGGGCAATGGCTTACATAGAAATACAATAAACAACACATAGACAATACAAATAATATTATGTTAGAGAAGATACAATTGAAACTAAGTGTACCCCGATCCAACCTCAATGCAAAAGGAACTATAAGCAATGAATAATAGTCATATTTTTTGTTCATTGCTTCTTGGATTCAAAATGGCTTTAACTCTAGACTGTTCATCTTGATTTTCATTTTATGTTACAACTGGATAACCTAATAAACTACCTGAAGACAGATACGAAGAAGACTTTAAAATGTGTTCTTAAAATCATGAATGAAATAATAAAAACGATTATACAGGTTGACTTTTATGTTTTGTATAAACTGTCAACAAACTGATCAGTTGGTACTATTATTTTTCTTCGCTTCTTGACCGATTTCCTTTTATAGTTTCCATTACTGTTATCCAATTTTTACTGTTCTTTTGCTTGAGGCATGCGACATGGCTGAGGCATTCGCTTTCGTAAATTTAACTTAAGGATCTTATTTCTAGATTTTATACCCGGGAAAGGTTCCAGTGGTTAAGTTTAATTTTAATTAATCTGCTAGTTTTAAGATATCTTAGGACAAATCTTAGTCCTAAGATACCTTCAAAAACCTGGCCCAAGATTTCTACATATTATTTTAATTCCAGTATAATTTGTTCTCCAATAATTTATGCAAAGTTTCATTGTATGGATTTTGATGGTAAGTTTATAAACAAAATAAAAGTAGTGATTTCGCCCCACTGCCAATTACACCCCTTCCTACACGCCTCCCATTCCAACAAAATCGCATCCACGTTAGAGACAACTCGCCTCGCTTAGCCTCATCTGAGATTGATCAACCCGTCCCTTCTAAAATGTAGAAATTTACAATTACAGAATCAGAATCAGAATTCTTTGATTTCCATAAGAATGGGCCCACAAGGGGCATGCTACAATACACATATAGACAAGGTAGACAGTACAATACAAAATCCAATATTCAACTCGTCCCCATGTGAGAATTGTCAACACTCCTCATTTTCCATGAAAGAAAAACCAGTCTGGCAGGGTAAACAAAATTTATTGTAGAAGCCAGCAGTTACGCACTGTAGTACACTTTGTTAAGTTCATCATTATAAGCCAATTTATAGTGTTTTGTATATAGTTATTATGTACTTTACGTTTTTTTATATTTTCTTGTTTTGTATATCAAATGAGAGTGGTCTGGAGACCTACCATTACAATTTTTAAAAACCCTTTGTTTCATGTGTTTTAGCTCACCTAGCCTAAAAGGCCATGTGAGTTTTTGCCATCACTTTGCGTCCGTCGTCCGTTCACATTTCATGTTTTCATCTTCTTCTCTGAAACCACCAGTCTAAATGGAACCCAACTTGGCAGAAATGTTAATTGGATGGTTCTGTACAAAAGCTGTGTTTTTGTGCCGATGGCTACAGGGGCAGATAATTCGTTCTTATTGGATTTATCATTAAAGCTCTTCTTGTCAGAAACTGGAAAGCCAATTGAATTTGTCTGTTGCATGAATAATCATTGGATGAACCTCTACAATTTTTTTTGTGCCCATCGAAAATTAAAGATGGTCGCCACAGCCAGACTTAGTTTAACATTGGACCCTACGAGGAAATTTATACAAAGGCCTTCTTGTCAGAAACTACTAAGCCAATTGAAAAGTTTTTATGTATGAACAAACATTGGATGAACCTCTACAAAATTATGTTTTTTATGCCGATCGGAAATTCAAGATGGATGGCCGTCACAGCCGGCCCTAGTGTAACATTGGACCCTATGGGGAATGCTGTACAAAGGTCTTCTTGTCGGAACTATTAAGCGAATTGAAATGTTTTTGATGGGTGAATGATAATTTTAAAGACCACTGAAAAGTTATGTTTTATGTGCCGATTGGAAATTCAATAGGGCCGCCACAACCAGACTTAGTTTAACATTGAACCCCATGGAAAATTTGTACAAAGGTCTTTTTGTCAGAAACAACTCAGCCAATTGAAATGTTTTTATGTATGAACAAATATTGGATGAACCTCTACAAAAGTTATGTTTTTGTATCGATTGAAATCCAAGATGGCTGACACAGCTGGACTTAGTTAAACATTTTTAACATTGGACACTGGAAGAAATCTTTATATAATATTATCTAGAAGCGCTGGACACTGTGGAACAATTCCTTACATATATTATCTAGAAGCGCTTTGTCAGTTGTGGTCACCTAAATCCTCAGGAGCGATTCAGGCACCGTGTAGTAAAGATATACCAAGTGGGCGAGTTGACTGATTTGAGATGGAAGCGACTTTGTTATAGTAAAATAGGTTTTCCGTATAGTCTTGTCAAATTTCAAAGGGAGCCCGGGGCCAGGTGTTCGATACTATCCTAAGATATGTCAATTATAATATAGGAGGAAAAAGCACAAACTAGTTTATTTTGTTAAGATAATAAATGGTTTTACTCCTGATTATTTACATGAGGTTTTTGAACCCTATTTTCCGATTGAACATGACCGCCTCGGTGGTCTCATGGTAGCGTGCTCGCCTCGAGTGCGGAAGGTCGTGGGTTCGATCCCCGGCCGGGTCAAACCAAAGACATTAAAGTTGGTATTTGCTGCTTCTCCGCCAAGCACGCGGCATCTCGGAGTAAGAGCAAAGATCGACTGGTCGACTCGGAGTCAGTATAATGTGTCCGAGTGAGGTGATATGTCTTCCTGCGGACAGTTAGCTCGTGAGCTAGCACATTAAAAATCCGGCTCAGCGTGTCGGTCTAATACAAAGCAGGGATCATATTCAATATCATATCAACATGTTCTCGTCCTGATATACACCTGGCTGCCACTGGACGTTAAACAACAATTCATCCATCCATCCGATTGAACATGTCTATCCCTTGAGACAAGGACTCCACAGAATCATATTTCCCCAGTGTAGGACAGAGTTCATATCTCAAGAGGTTTGTCGCTTCTACCATCAAAGTATGGAATGAACTTGACCCAAGTATCAAACATGCCCCTTCTATTAACTCATTCAAAAACAGGTTAGATATTAAATTTTATGAAATGACCTATATGTAGTTTGTTCAATTGAATTATATAACTTTCCTCTTTTAAAACCAACAGGTAACGTATTTATTTATTTATTTGTTTGTTATTTATTTATATATTTACTTATTTATTTATTTATTTATTTATTTATTTTTATTTATTTATTATCATTTGTAATTGATATCTTTCTTCTATTTTTTATTATTATTCCCCTAATCCCAGTTCATATGTTTCTCGTTTTCAAAATATAAATATTTACATTTTCAATTATCTAAGAATTTTTTCTCTTCGGGTACTCATACACATTATTACAATTATTCATAGACAGAAAATAAGAATGTAGTTATAATCTTATATATAGTCCAAATTATTTTGTAATATGCTCTGTCAATTGTTCAAATTTAATTTGATACTGTTGATCTACATATTGTACCTTGTATTTCGGAGAGGGCTTATACAATGTATAGGCTTAGCCTGCAATATTTTATTCATAATAACCTTTATGAATAAAATATTGTTTAAATTAAATTAGATTTATAAATAGTACTGTTTATTCTCCGGGTTAGTACAAAATTTCTGGAATATATAAATAGAAATATATCTTTGTTGAAATATGAAACATTACCCGACATTCTGATTATTTGTATTTTTACTGTTTGTATATTCTCTATACATGTACTTTTGTATTTATTGGTTATTGAGAAATAACATAAATGTAAATAATTATCCACCCCAAAAAATCATAAATTAGGTGTATGAATATAATACTGATAAATTAAACTGTTTTCTAATGAATATTATTTTAACTTGTCATTTGCAACTTAATTATGTTATTTATACCCATACTTTCAATACATGCAAGACAAACGACCCTTCGAACTTAAAAAAATCCAGATGCGTCTTGTTGGAATTTGACATATTATATAATTCGGGTTTTCATTAAACATAAATTTTTTTGGAAGACAGTTAAGACAATGGCTGGCACGAATAAATTCTAAATGCCAATGGACTTATCTCACATTTATGGCTTTCGGTAAATTGCTGATGATGATGGAGTATCATACAGTTGGCATTAGTGTTTTGTATATCATCAAAGAATAATTAAAATGAAATGTTTTATATATACCACAAAGTCATGGTATTATTTAAATGGTGCATTGACACAAATTATAAATAATATAGTTCATTCGTGTAGATTGATTTTGACATTTTATTTAGGTTTTAAGTGTGCCCCTTTTTGTATCTTTTAATAATATTCACGCATTTTGAAATTTACTTCAGTTGATCTCCTGTAAGTCATAATAGACTACTATATTTACAGACTAATTTTATATACTATGGCACCTATTCCCCTAGCACCATGTCCAGCGCCCTAGACCACTCGGCCAAATCCGCTATATAAAAAATATAGTTTCAGTGACCGAGGTGAATCTTTGGATGAAGATGGTACATGTGTTTATGCGTGTGGCGATGGAATTTTATTACCTCTCTTGCATTTATTTGGCAGCAATCTGATTTATACATTATATAAGATGATAATGTTTTATTGTCATACAGTCACAGTAAATATAGTATTTATCTAATCATCTTAATATTGTGACAACCACATAATGTATATATAGAAAACAGACCCAACAACACACGGAGTCATTTGCGTGAACCCTTTTCTTTATTTTTGATGATATTTTTTATAGAAATAATCCACAAGTATCCCTTTCTTCATATAAAGAAGCCCAAACACTGATTTATTTATGTTTATAAATGAAAGTGGAATAAATGAAAAGTTCACAAAATAAATATTTAACTAGATTGAGGCAGTCGGAAACAACAGCTATCCCCGCACGATGTATCCCTGTGCACCTTTCTCACAATCATATCTTTGAAATCAGGTCCAATTTTTGGAAAATCAAAATTCTAAAAACCTTACCGCTCATCTGCATACAGTGTATGACAATACTGTATAGAAATAAAATGTATAGAATGAAATATGAAAGAAGAATTTCAGTCACCAGTTTATAATTCTAAAGTTTTTCGATCCCTAAATGTCCCAATTTTTGAAAATCAAAATTCTAAAGTCTTATTGTGCATACATATACAGTGTGTGACAATACTGTACAGAAATTAAATACGTAAATTGAAAAATTAAAGAATAGTTTAGGTCACAAGCTTAAATTCCCAATTTTCAAAATTCAACCCCTGTGGGCACCAAGCTCTGAAAATCAAAATTCGAAAACCTTATTGACCATCTAATTACAGTTTATGACGATACTGTATAGACATTAAATGCATAAAATGAAAAATGAAAGAGGAGTTAAGGTCACAAGGTTTAATTCTCAATTTTCGAAATTCGATCCTTGTGAGCCTAATTTTTTGAAAGTCAAATACTAAACCTTCTTTCGCATCTACGTATACAGTATGTGACAATATTGTATAAAATTAAAATGCATGAAATCAAAAATGAAGGAATATTTTAGGTCACAAGCTTAAATTCACAATTTTTGAAATTCGGCACCTTTGGGCCCCAATTATTTAAAATCCAAATTCTACAACCTTATTGCGCATCTACATACAGGATTTGACATACTGTATAGCAATTATGTGCATGCAATCAAAAATGAAAGGGGGGGTTAGGTCACAAGCTTGAATTCCAAATTTTCGAGGTTCAACCCCTGTGGGCCCTTGTTTAGAAAATTAAAATTCAAAAACCTTTGCGTATCTGCACGTGGTATGCAACCATTCTATATAGAAATTAAATTCCTAAACCCAAAATTGAAGGAACAGTTGATGTCATAAGAAAGTGTGACGGACGGCCGGACAGACGGGACAATCGCTATATTCACGAACTTTCTTCGAAAGTGCGGGGATAAAAAACTGGAACTGGTGCCAACATAAACGATATCCATCCCCGCACTGCAAAATCAGAAAGTTGTGGACACAAGTAAAAAAACAATTAACAGTGAAAAATTAGGTATTTCATAATTTCCGTCTGAAAATTGGAATCCTGAATCAAATTTCAAAATTGGAAACATTAATGCACATCTACACATTGTGAGAACAATATTATAAACAAATAAAACTAGACTGAGGCAGTCGGAAACGACAGCTATCCCTGCACTTCCAACATTTTGTATCCCTGAGCACCTTTTTCACAATTATACCTTTGAATACAGGCTCAAATTTTGTAAAATTAAAATTCTAAAACCTTATTGCACATCTTCATACAGTGTATGACAATACTGTATAGAAATAAAATGTGTAAAACGAAAAATGAAGGAAAAATTTCAGGCACCCACTTAATTCTAAAACCTTATTGCACAACTATATACCGTAAAGAAATTAAATACATAAAATGAAAAATGAAAGAGGAGTTTAGGTCACAAGCTTAAATTCCCAATTTTCAAAATTCAACACCTGTGGGGCCCTAGTTCTGAAAATCAAAATTCTAAAACCTTATTGAACATCTACATATAGTTATAGTATGTGACAATCTTTTGTATAAATCAAATACATAAAATGAAAAATGAAACAGGAGTTAATTCACAATTTCAAAATTCAACCCCTACAGTGCCAAATTTTTTAAAAACAATATTTTAAAACCTTATTGTGCATCTATATCCAGTGTGTGATAACCCTGTAAAGAAATCAAATGCATAAAATGAAAAATGAAAGAGGAGTTTAATTCACAAGCTTAGCTTAAATTCGCTATTTCTGAAATGCAATCCCTGTGGGATACAGTATGGGACAATATTGTATAAAATTAAAGGCATAAATTGAAAAATGAATTAGGTGTTTAATTCACAAGCTATAATTTCCTTTTTTTTTCGAAATTCGACCCCTGTGGGCCCCAATTTATGAAATTCAAAATTTTAAATCCTTATTGCGTATCTACATACAGTTTGTGACGATACTGTATAGAAATTAAATGCATGAAGTTAAAAAACGAGGACTTCTGGAGACAAAGTTATCTAACGGACGGACGGACGGACGGGCAGACGGACCGATTACAAATATCCCCGAACTGCGAAGTGCGGGGATAAACACGAAATGTTTAATTACCAAGAAATGTCAGTTAAATAAATTCAAAACAAATGAATATTTAAGGGTATTAAAAGAATGTGCAGTATTTAAAAATTTTCGATAAACGTTGATGGAATGTTAATTTTAATTTCTTCTCTTTCATAATGACTTTATGATCTGTGTCGTATCATTAAATATTGTGTATATTGATACTTTATTTATTTTAATGCACAATTATATCCAAATGGGTTAAAGGCATTATCATGATTAGATTAAACTATTAAAAGGCATGTATTGAATAAATGAATAAATAAATATATCGATTATTGATAAAAAAAAAAGGCAAGTAGTGAATAAATGAAAATAAATATACTGATTATTGATAAAATGAAAAATAATAAAATAAATCGGACCCCACATTTTAAGATAGAAACTTGCACTTTGCGAATTAAGTTAATCCACTGCTTAAGTATTCTAAAAAATTAACAAATTTATGGCTATTAACTATTCACTGTTGACTTTGCACTCTCATTGGTCAGATAACGTTTATGCACGTGCGGTTAATGAATATGATTGGTCTCTTTAATTCCGAACCTTTCATTGGTCATTTAAAATATCAGTAATTCTGCGATATAAATGCAAAACAGCAATTTTGTTGTAATTCACCATCGTTTTTATCGATATTTGGGATTTATTGTATTCATAATCTTTTAATCTATTTTGTACTTTTATATCGTGTACTTACATTTAGTGTATAATATTGAACGAGCTGAAACACCTATTTAAGGTAAGATATTTTCATTTTCTTTAAATTTTTATTGTGCATATTAGAAACACTGTTTATTCTGTTTGTGTTTTGTTTTTTGTTTTGTCTTATTTAAATAACGTTTTGGTAATTTTTTAAAGTAAAAATATTATGCTAAAAATATAATAATTTCGATTCTTATTCGTCCTTTTGACCTTTTTTAAAACTTGAAATTTCAGATCTTTTAAAAATTAAAATTTTTGCTTTTTAAAAACTAAAATTTTGACCTAAAAGTTAATTTATATATTTTTCTAAACAGAAGATGCCAAGGCTTAATTACATTTTTATTATGGCCCAATTCTATTGAGATGGTGGATTAATATAAATTATTTAGGTATCATATTTTTTATAATGGAAAATTTGATGAATCTGAATCTTATTCTGCCGACAAAGCTAGGAAAGAATATTTTGCACTGAAATCAATAAACTCGTGGCTAAAACTATGTAATTTCATGATATCTCCAATAATAACATATTGGTCTGAAATATGGATAGCGGATTTTAACACAAACTTTACCTTGGATAAGACGAAACTTGACAAAAATATGATCCTTTAAGATATACTTGGAGTTCACATGGCGTTCTCTAACCCAGGAGTTAGATGCGAACTTGGAGTATTTCCAGTTGCAATGATATGCTTTAAACGTGTGAATGGATATTATTTACGACTATTTGATATTGATGAACAGTCAGTTGACCCCCTTATTATTCTTAAAGATGTCTTTGAAGTTGATTAACTACTTTCAGGTAAGGAAAACTCGTGGTCAAAATGCTTAACTGGTCTGTCTAAATCAATGAATATCCCATCCCCAGGTATATCAAACCAAGTTTTTTTTGATAAAAAATCAAATCTGAATTCTATAAAATAAAAGTAGCTCCCTCTGGCAAGCTTAAATTGTACAGCAACATTTTCTGCGAGTTCATACAGTGGTGAGGTGGGTTAACCCCCCTGAGCCCACGCCAAATATTCAAAGTTGAGTGGGGGAGGGTCCGGACATATGATTTTCACAATGTTTTAAAGATATGAAGTCCGGCAAAGTTTTTAATCGCTTGTGGTTTAAATGAAAGATAGTTACCATAGCTTTTATTTCATATAGGGGTTAGGTGGGTTAAGCCCATGAGATCCACGCAAGATTTTCAAAGTTGAATGGGAGGAGGGTCCAGACATATAATTTTCACAATGTTTTAATTTATCAAGTCCGGCAAAGTTTTTAACCGCTTTGGTTTAAATGAAAGATATTTACCATAGCCCATGCCAGATTTTCAAAGTTGAGTGGGGAGAGGTTCCGCACATATAATTTTCACAATGTTTTAAAAAACATAAAGTCCGGCAAAGTTTTTAACCGTTTGTCGATTAAATGAAAGAAATTTACCATAGCTTTTATATCATATAGATATCAAGATATCAAGTCCGGAGGAGGGTCCGGACATATAATTTTCACAATGTTTTAAAGATATGAAGTCCGGCAAAGTTTTTAACCGGTTTGGTTTAAATGAAAGATATTTACCATAGCTTTTATTTCATCCAGGGGTTAGTTGGGTTAACGCCCATGAGGTCCACGCAAGATTTTCAAAGTTGAGTGGGAGGAGGGTCCAGACACATAATTTTCACAATTTTTTAAAGATATGAAGTCCGGCAAAGTTTTTAACTGCTTTTCGTTTAAGATATATACCATAGCTTTTATATCATCCATGGGTTAAGTTGGTTAACACCCCTGAGACCCACGCCAGATTTCAAAGTTGAAGGGAGAGGGGGGGGGGGGGGAGGTCCGGACATAACTTTCACATTATTTAAAAAAGATGAAGTCCTTCAATGTTTTTAACCGCTTGTGGTTTAAATGAAAGATATTTACCATAGCTTTTATTTCATCCAGGGGTTATATGAATTAACCCCCCTGAGGCCCACATCAGATTTTCAAAGTTGAGTGCTGGGAGGGTCCGGACATATAGTTTTCACGATGGTTTAAAAATATTTAGTCCCACAAAGTATTTAACCGCTTTTGTTTTAAATGGAGGATATTTACTATAGCTTTTTATTTCATATAGAGGTTCGGTGGGTTAACTCCCCAATGTCTATATACATGTAATGTAGTGTGATATAAGTACATCCACCATCAGTCCAAAATGTCTGTATACATGTACTGTAGTGTGAAATTATTACATCCACCACCAGACCAATGTCTATATAAATGTACTGTAGTTGGAAATAGTGTGAAATAGATACATCTACCAACAGACCAATGTCTAAATACATGTACTGTAGCCTGATATGCGTACAAAATGTACATCCGCCACCAAACCAATAACTGTATACATGTACTGGAATGTGGAAAAACGTACATCCATCATCAGGCCAATGTCTATATAAATGTACTGTAGTGTAAAATAGTTACATCCACCACCAGACCAATGTTTAAATACATGTACTATGTATTCATTTTTTCTTCTTAGCATAGGGGCAATAGGTCCGTGTATCACTTGGGGACGAGATCAAAATTTCAATGCAGGATAAAAAACTTAATTCACATAATTTTTCACTGCCCCCCCCCTCCCCCCTCTTAACTTAATTTGGGAAAAATTGATTGACCAATATGGTCATATGATTTGAGAGTATACCTTTTGTATCATAGGTCCTGTTTTCCCTCAACAATGTATGTTTGTTCTGTATATTGACTAGGACATAACTTGAATCCGTATTTTTCAATACTAAAATCTATGTCGGATAACAAAACTACATTGAACTTTTGATCTCGTCTCTTAACAATTTAATTTTTAAAAAGTTTTCAAATTTTACATTTTTCAATTTTTGATCAAAGTTTTAAAATATCAACATTTCAAAATTTTGAAAATTCGCCAAATAATTAAAATTTTAAGATTCTAAAACTCGTATAAAAATTTAATATTTTACATTTTTAATCAAACTTTGAAAATACTAAACTGAATGTACAGTTTGGATAATTTCGCTTTTTTAAAATTTGAATTTTTAATTTTTCGAGTAAAATTTAAAGAACCAAAAGGGTCATCTGTATCATTAGGCACCGACCATATTAATCACGAGGGGAGGGGAGGGGGGCTAGGTTTCCCCAAAAATATGTCCTGCTTGGTCTGAATTTTTTTTTGTTATTTCCCACTGTAAAGAGTAGATCTAGAGCAAGCAGAAGGACGTTGAAGAAATTTTCAACTATATATTAAAGAACTATTGAATATTTTTCCCAAATTTTAAACTCCTGCTGTATTTGCCTTTCTCTTAACTGTGTGGTATTGGTCGGGAGCTTGCATAGCATGTGACTGAGGAAGACAAAATGACGTCACAATTTACATGAAAGTGTGTCTTTGTCTCATTCCCCCCTTCCCGCCAAGAATATTGTAGTCCGTAGCAAGAAAAGCACTTTACTGGCCTCATAATATCTTAAAATTTGAGGTTTTGTCTTAAATATGTCCGTGATAAGCACATGGAGATGCTCATTACTTCAATATAATAATACTAAAATCTGAAGAAAAATTCAATGTTTAGTTTTTCCCAATTTCTCAGGAACGGTAATACCTAGACCCACCGTATTTATTCTATTGATAGTCCTTGTGGGTACATGCCAGTCTGATACTTGTCTCCGGACCTTGACCTCAATTTCACCTATGAGTGACTTGCACCCAGGTTCCGTGATTAAGTCCATTTTTCGAAATTTAATATTTTACATTTTAATCAAACTTTGAAAATACTGAACTAAATTTACAGTTTTGATAATTTCGCTATTTGAAAATTTATTCAATTTTTTAAGGTAAAACATGTAATATTGGTGTAACACTTAACAATTCAACGTTTAAAAAAAATCAAATTTTATATTTTTCAATTTTTAATCAAAGTTTTAAAATATCAACATTCCAAACTTTTGAAAATTTGAAAGTTTCACACACAAAAAAAATTTTTAAATGTATTGCAGTGTGAAATAGATACATCCACCACAAGACTTATGTCTCTATACAGGTATTGTAATGAGATACACGTACATCCACCACCAGGCCATTGTCTATATACAAGTACTGTAGTGTGATATACGTACATCCACCATCAGGCCAATGTCGATATACATAAACTGTAGTGTGAAATAGTTACATCCACCACCAGGCCATTGTCTATATACATGTACTGTAGTGTGAAATAGTTACATCCACCACCAGGCCATTGTCTTTATACATGTGCTGTAGTGTGAAATGGTTACATCCACCACCAGACCAATGTCTTTATATATGTATTTTAATGAGATACACGTACATCCACCACCAGGCCATTGTCTATATACATGTACTGTAGTGTGAAATAGTTACATCCATCACCAGACCAATGTCTTTATATATGTATTTTAATGAGATACACGTACATCCACCACCAGGCCATTGTCTATAAACATGTACTGTAGTGTGATATACGTACATCCACCACCAGACCATTATCTCTACATGTATTGTAATGAGATAAACGTACATCCACCACCAGGCCATTGTTTATATACATGTATTGTAGTGTGAAATAGTTATACCCACCACCAGACCAATGTCTCTATACATGTATTTTAATGATATACACGTACATCCACCACCAGGATATTGTCTATATACAAGTACTGTAGTGTGATATACGTACATCCACCATCAGGCCAATGTCGATATACATAAACTGTAGTGTGAAATAGTTACATCTACCACCAGACCAATGTCTTTATATATGTATTTTAATGAGATACACGTACATCTACCACCAGACCATTGTCTATATACATGTACTGTAGTGTGAAATAGTTACATCCACCACCAGACCAATATCTCTATACATGTATTGTAATGAGATCCACATACATCCATCACATACATCCACCATGGATGTATATAGACAATGGCCTGGTGGTGGATGTACGTGTATCTCATTAAAATACATGTATAAAGACATTGGTCTGGTGTGAATGTAACTATTTCACACTACAGTTCATGTATATAAACATTGGCCTGATGGTGGATGTACGTATATCCCACTACAGTACTTGTATATAGACAATGGCCATGTGTTGTATGTACGTATATCACACTACAGTACTTGTATATATACAATGGCCTGGTGGTGGATGTATGTGTATCTCATTAAAATATATGTATAGAGAAATTGGTCTAGTGGATGTAACTATTTCACACTACAGTACATTTATATAGACATTGGCCTAGTGGTAGATGTACGTGTATCTCATTAAAATACATGTATTGTGATGAGATACACGTATATCCACCAGCAGGACATTGTCTATATACAAGTACTGTAGTGTGATATACGTACATCCACCATCAGGCCAATGTCGATATACATAAACTGTAGTGTGAAATAGTTACATCCACCACCAGGCCATTGTCTATATACATGTACTGTAGTGTGAAATAGTTACATCCACCACCAGGCAAATGGTTATATATATGTACTGTAGTGTGAAATAGTTACATCCACCACCAGACCAATATCTCTATACATGTATTGTAATGAGATAGACGTACATCCACCACCAGGCCATTGTCTATATACATGTACTGTAGTGTGAAATAGTTACATCTACCATCAGGCCAATGTCGATATACATAAACTGTAGTGTGAAATAGTTATATCCACCACCAGGCCATTGTTTATATACATGTATTGTAGTGTGAAATAGTTACATCCACCACCAGACCAATGTCTCTATACATGTATTGTAATGAGATACGCGTACACCCACCACCAGGCCATTGTCTATATACATGTACTGTGGTGTGAAATAGTTACATCCACCACCAGACCAATGTCTTTATATATGTATTTTAATGAGATACACGTACATCAACCACCAGGCCATTGCTATATACATGTACTGTAGTGTGAAATAGTTACCTCCACTACAAGACCAATGTCTCTATACATGTATTGTAATGAGACAAACGTACATCCACCAACAGGCCAATGTCTATATACATGTATTGTAATGTGACATAGTTACATTCACCATCAGACCAATGTCTCTATACATGTATTGTAATGAGATACACGTACATCCACCACCAGGCCATTGTCTATATACATCCATGGTGGATATACGTGTATCTCATTACAATACATGTATACAGATATTGGTCTGGTGGTGGATGTAACTATTTCACACTACAGTACATGTATATAGACAATGGCCTGGTGGTGGATATACGTCTATCTCATTACAATACATGTATAGAGATATTGGTCTGGTGGTGGATGTAACTATTTCACACTACAGCACATGTATATAGACAATGGCCTGGTGGTGGGTGTATGTGTATCTCATTAAAATACATGTATAGAGACATTGGTCTAGTGGTGGATGTAACTATTTCACACTAAAGTACATCTATATAGACATTGGCCTGGTGGTGGATGTACGTGTATCTCATTAAAATACATGTATTGTGATGAGATACACGTATATCCACCAGCAGGACATTGTCTATATACAAGTACTGTAGTGTGATATACGTACATCCACCATCAGGCCAATGTCGATATACATAAACTGTAGTGTGAAATAGTTACATCCACCACCAGGCCATTGTCTATATACATGTACTGTAGTGTGAAATAGTTACATCCACCACCAGACCAATATCTCTATACATATATTGTAATGAGATAGACGTACATCCACCACCAGGCCATTGTCTATATACATGTACTGTAGTGTGAAATAGTTACATCCACCACCAGGCAAATGGTTATATACATGTACTGTAGTGTGAAATAGTTACATCCACCACCAGACCAATATCTCTATACATGTATTGTAATGAGATAGACGTACATCCAAAACAAGGCCATTGTCTATATACATGTACTGTAGTGTGAAATAGTTACATCCACCACCAGACCAATATCTCTATACATGTATTGTAATGAGATAGACGTACATCCACCACCAAGCCATTGTCTATATAGATGTACTGTAGTGTGAAATAGTTACATCCACCACCAGACCAATATCTCTATACATGTATTGTAATGAGATAGACGTACATCCACCATGGATGTATATAGACAATGGCCTGGTGGTGGATGTACGTGTATCTCATTAAAATACATGTATAAAGACATTGGTCTGGTGTGAATGTAACTATTTCACACTACAGTTCATGTATATAAACATTGGCCTGATGGTGGATGTACGTATATCCCACTACAGTACTTGTATATAGACAATGGCCATGTGTTGTATGTACGTATATCACACTACAGTACTTGTATATATACAATGGCCTGGTGGTGGATGTATGTGTATCTCATTAAAATATATGTATAGAGAAATTGGTCTAGTGGATGTAACTATTTCACACTACAGTACATTTATATAGACATTGGCCTAGTGGTAGATGTACGTGTATCTCATTAAAATACATGTATTGTGATGAGATACACGTATATCCACCAGCAGGACATTGTCTATATACAAGTACTGTAGTGTGATATACGTACATCCACCATCAGGCCAATGTCGATATACATAAACTGTAGTGTGAAATAGTTACATCCACCACCAGGCCATTGTCTATATACATGTACTGTAGTGTGAAATAGTTACATCCACCACCAGGCAAATGGTTATATATATGTACTGTAGTGTGAAATAGTTACATCCACCACCAGACCAATATCTCTATACATGTATTGTAATGAGATAGACGTACATCCACCACCAGGCCATTGTCTATATACATGTACTGTAGTGTGAAATAGTTACATCTACCATCAGGCCAATGTCGATATACATAAACTGTAGTGTGAAATAGTTATATCCACCACCAGGCCATTGTTTATATACATGTATTGTAGTGTGAAATAGTTACATCCACCACCAGACCAATGTCTCTATACATGTATTGTAATGAGATACGCGTACACCCACCACCAGGCCATTGTCTATATACATGTACTGTGGTGTGAAATAGTTACATCCACCACCAGACCAATGTCTTTATATATGTATTTTAATGAGATACACGTACATCAACCACCAGGCCATTGCTATATACATGTACTGTAGTGTGAAATAGTTACCTCCACTACAAGACCAATGTCTCTATACATGTATTGTAATGAGACAAACGTACATCCACCAACAGGCCAATGTCTATATACATGTATTGTAATGTGACATAGTTACATTCACCATCAGACCAATGTCTCTATACATGTATTGTAATGAGATACACGTACATCCACCACCAGGCCATTGTCTATATACATCCATGGTGGATATACGTGTATCTCATTACAATACATGTATACAGATATTGGTCTGGTGGTGGATGTAACTATTTCACACTACAGTACATGTATATAGACAATGGCCTGGTGGTGGATATACGTCTATCTCATTACAATACATGTATAGAGATATTGGTCTGGTGGTGGATGTAACTATTTCACACTACAGCACATGTATATAGACAATGGCCTGGTGGTGGGTGTATGTGTATCTCATTAAAATACATGTATAGAGACATTGGTCTAGTGGTGGATGTAACTATTTCACACTAAAGTACATCTATATAGACATTGGCCTGGTGGTGGATGTACGTGTATCTCATTAAAATACATGTATTGTGATGAGATACACGTATATCCACCAGCAGGACATTGTCTATATACAAGTACTGTAGTGTGATATACGTACATCCACCATCAGGCCAATGTCGATATACATAAACTGTAGTGTGAAATAGTTACATCCACCACCAGGCCATTGTCTATATACATGTACTGTAGTGTGAAATAGTTACATCCACCACCAGACCAATATCTCTATACATATATTGTAATGAGATAGACGTACATCCACCACCAGGCCATTGTCTATATACATGTACTGTAGTGTGAAATAGTTACATCCACCACCAGGCAAATGGTTATATACATGTACTGTAGTGTGAAATAGTTACATCCACCACCAGACCAATATCTCTATACATGTATTGTAATGAGATAGACGTACATCCAAAACAAGGCCATTGTCTATATACATGTACTGTAGTGTGAAATAGTTACATCCACCACCAGACCAATATCTCTATACATGTATTGTAATGAGATAGACGTACATCCACCACCAAGCCATTGTCTATATAGATGTACTGTAGTGTGAAATAGTTACATCCACCACCAGACCAATATCTCTATACATGTATTGTAATGAGATAGACGTACATCCACCATGGATGTATATAGACAATGGCCTGGTGGTGGATGTACGTGTATCTCATTAAAATACATGTATAAAGACATTGGTCTGGTGTGAATGTAACTATTTCACACTACAGTTCATGTATATAAACATTGGCCTGATGGTGGATGTACGTATATCACACCACAGTACTTTTATATATACAATGGCCTGGTGGTGGATGTACGTGTATCTCATTAAAATACATGTATAGACATTGGTCTGGTGGTGGATGTAACTATTTCATACTACAGTACATTTATATAGACATTGGCCTGGTGGTGGATGTTCGTGTATCTCATTAAAATACATGTATTGTAATGAGATACACCTATATCCACCAGCAGGACATTGTCTATATACAAGTACTGTAGTGTGATATACGTACATCCACCATCAGGCCAATGTCGATATACATAAACTGTAGTGTGAAATAGTTACATCCACCACCAGGCCATTGTCTATATACATGTACTGTAGTGTGAAATAGTTACATCCACCACCAGGCCATTGTCTTTATACATGTGCTGTAGTGTGAAATGGTTACATCCACCACCAGACCAATGTCTTTATATATGTATTTTAATGAGATACACGTACATCTACCACCAGGCCATTGTCTATATACATGTACTGTAGTGTGAAATAGTTACATCCATCACCAGACCATTGTCTTTATACATGTGCTGTAGTGTGAAATGGTTACATCCACCACCAGACCAATGTCTTTATATATGTATTTTAATGAGATACACGTACATCCACCATAGGCTATTGTCTATATACATCCATGGTGGATATACGTGTATCTCATTACAATACATGTATACAGATATTGGTCTGGTGGTGGATGTAACTATTTCACACTACAGTACATGTATATAGACAATGACCTGGTGGTGGATGTACGTCTATCTCATTACAATACATGTATAGAGATATTGGTCTGGTGGTGGATGTAACTATTTCACACTACAGCACATGTATATAGACAATGGCCTGGTGGTGGGTGTAACTATTTCACACTACAGTTTATGTATATCGACATTGGTCTGATGGTGGATGTACGTATATCACACTACAGTACTTGTATATAGACAATGTCCTGCTGGTGAATATACGTGTATCTCATCACAATACATGTATTTCAATGAGATACACGTACATCCACCACCAGGCCAATGTCTATATAAATGTACTGTAGTGTGAAATAGTTACATCCACGACCAGACCAATGTCTCTATACATGTATTTTAATGAGATACACATACATCCACCACCAGGCCATTGTATATATACAAGTACTGTAGTGTGATATACGTACATACAACACCAGGCATTGTCTATATACAAGTACTGTAGTGGGATATACGTACATCCACCATCAGGCCAATGTTTATATACATGAACTGTAGTGTGAAATAGTTACATTCACAACAGACCAATGTCTTTATACATGTATTGTAATGAGATACACGTACATCTACCATACATCCATGGTGGATGTACGTGTATCTCATTACAATACATGTATAGAGATATTGGTCTGGTGGTGGATGTAACTATTTCACACTACAGCACATGTATATAGACAATGGCTTGGTGGTGGATGTAATTATTTCACACTACATTACATGTATATAGACAATGGCCTAGTGGTGGATGTAACTATTTCACACTACAGTTTATGTATATCGACATTGGCCTGATGGTGGATGTACGTATATCACACTACAGTACTTGTATGTACATTCACAACCAGGCCAATGTCTATATAAATGTACTGTAGTGTGAAATAGTTACATCCACCACCAGACCAATGTCTCTATACATGTATTGTAATGAGATACACTTACATCCACCACCAGGCCATTGTCTATATACATGTACTGTAGTGTGAAATAGTTACATCCACCACCAGACCAATATCTCTATACATGTATTGTAATGAGATACACGTACATCCACCACCAGGCCATTGTGTATATGCATGTACTGTAGTGTGAAATAGTTACCTCCACTACAAGACCAATGTCTCTATACATGTATTTTAATGAGACACACGTACATCCACCACCAGGCCAATGTCTATATACATGTACTGTAATGTGACATAGTTACATCCACCACCAGACTAAAGTCTCTATACATGTATTGTAATGAGATACACGTACATCCACCACCAGGCCATTGTCTATATACAAGTACTGTAGTGTGATATACGTACATCCACCATCAGGCCAATGTCGATATACATAAACTGTAGTGTGAAATAGTTACATCCACCACCAGACCAATATCTCTATACATGTATTGTAATGAGATCCACATACATCCACCATGGATGTATATAGACAATGGTTTGGTGGTGGATGTACGTGTATCTCATTAAAATACATGTATAAAGACATTGGTCTGGTGTGAATGCAACTATTTTACACTACAGTTCATGTATATAAACATTGGCCTGATGGTGGATGTACGTATATCCCACTACAGTACTTGTATATAGACAATGGCCTGGTGTTGTATGTACGTATATCATACTACAGTACTTGTATATATACAATGGCCTGGTGGTGGATGTACGTGTATCTCATTAAAATACATGTATAGAAACATTGGTCTGGTGGTGGATGTACGTGTATCTCATTAAAATACATGTATTGTGATGAGATACACGTATATTCACCAGCAGGACATTGTCTATATACAAGTACTGTAGTGTGATATACGTACATCCACCATCAGGCCAATGTCGATATACGTAAACTGTAGTGTGAAATAGTGACATCCACCACCAGGCCATTATCTATATACATGTAATGTAGTGTGAAATAGTTACATCCACCACCAGACCAATATCTCTATACATGTATTGTAATGAGATACACGTATATCCACCATGGATGTATATAGACAATGGCCTGATGGTGGATGTACGTGTATCTCATTACAATACATGTATAGAGATATTGGTCTGGTGGTGGATGTAACTATTTCACACTACAGTACATGTATATAGACAATGGCCTGGTGGTGGATGTACGTGTATCTCATTACAATACATGTATAGAGATATTGGTCTGGTGGTGGATGTAACTATTTCACACTACAGTACATGTATATAGACAATGGCCTGGTTGTGGATGTACGTGTATCTCATTAAAATACATGTATTGTAATGAGATACACGTATATTCACCATCAGGCCAATGTCGATATACATAAACTGTAGTGTGAAATAGTTACATCCACGACCAGGCCATTGTCTATATACAAGTACTTTAGTTTGAAATAGTTATATCCACCACCACACCATTATCTATATGCATGTATTGTAATGAGATAGACGTACATCCACCACCAAACCATTGTCTATATACATGTACTGTAGTGTGAAATAGTTACATCCACCACCAGACCAATATCTCTGTACATGTATTGTAATGAGATACACGTACATCCACCACCAGGCCATTGTCTATATACAAGTACTGTAGTGTGAAATAGTTACATCCACCACCAGACCAATGTCTTTATATATGTATTTTAATGAGATACACGTACATCTACCACCAGCCAATTGTCTATATACATGTACTGTAGTGTGAAATAGTTACCTCCACTACAAGACCAATGTATCTATACATGTATTGTAATGAGATACACGTACATCCACCACCAGGCCACTGTCCATATACAAGTACTGTAGTGTGAAATACGTACATCCATCACCAGACTAATGTCTCTATACATGTATTGTAATGAGATACACGTACATACACCACCAGGCCATTGTCTATATACATGTATTTTAATGAGATACACGAACATCCACCACCAAACCATTGTCTATATACATGTACTGTAGTGTGAAATACGTACGTTCTCCAATAGGCTAACGTCTGTATAAATTCAATGCAGTGTCAAATAGATACGTCAACAACCAGCTCAATGTCTCTGTACATGTACTGTAGTGTGATATATATATACTTATATCAACTAACAGCAAATGTCTTTCATATAGAATCGTATGTCATGTACTGTCGTGTAAGATAAATGTAGATATTTGGTTGGATACATTCTTTAGATTTAATGTACATACAATATTTCCTTTCAGGAGAATGGAAGACGGAGATCAAAAGTATACATTTGGATCTCCTGGGGACATGCTGAATGAAATTAGGAAATGTACAGATTGTTGCAAGGGTGATTGCTACTCGTATCACTGTCCGTTATGCCCGCCAGATATTTTCCACCCAACAGTAAAAAGAAAAGTTCAAATGCATATAGAAAGGACACACTGGAAGACCAGCGTTAAAGGGAGTAATGGTAATAAATCATTTAAATGGAGACTAGTCAGACCTTGTTAATATATATAATTCTACTCTGAACGAATTTTGTTTGATATGTTCAAAAATATAAATATAGAACATTCTTTTATGTTATCCCTAGCTAAATGAAGATCTTATAATTATGGGTTAATGGCAAAATCGAGTTTAACAAATATCCATTGAACAAGTATTGGTTAATCCTACAAGACGGATTAATCAAAAGTAGGAATATATTTACATGTAACCAAATGATATTTAATTCCAGTTTTCTTTAGTTTATGTCTGTTTTTATTTCTTTTGCAGACCTTTATACAGTTGTATGCAAACTTACGCATGGGAACATCAAAATAAGACATTTCCATTGCCCAACGTGTCATAAAATTATCAAAAAGAAGGAAAATATGATACAGCATGTAAAGAAATGTAATCGTACAACAGAATGTCACGAGCGAGACCATGCAAGCCAACAAACAGATAGAGATCACTCATATTCATGTACGACTGCACAGGACAATCGCAACCCTTCAAAAAAGGAAAGGGCAAGCGAGAAGTTGAAGTGTCACCAATGTGGAAAATTAATAGGAAAAAGGTGGCTCAGAACCCATATTAGAAATCATGCTAAGACTACATCAAATATAAACGAAAAAACACATCATCATACTGTCATTGTAGATCCAAAAAGAGGAATGTTTTGCACTTCCAATAACCTTCGAGGGAAATTTAATCCTATCCATGTAATAAAGAAAACCACTGGGATAGACAAAGATACATTCTGTGAAAGCATAAATTGTATTGATTTAATGGAAACAGCCAAACGGGGAATTAATTTTTCGTTTGAATGTAATCATATTAAATCAACAGCCTTTGCCGTAGATGGGATACAAATTGGAATGAATGAAGAATATTTAAAGCATTTGCAAGACAGTTCATTTTTTAACCCAGAACGATGTTCCGAAGTACTGGTTCTAAAAGAAGGAGCTGACCGAGCAAACACACCATTCGTTGTTCAGATACCTCCAGCTGCTTTCTGTTCAGATAGATACGTTTATTTGTCTGTCTATTCGGGAACACAAAGACACTGGTCCAGGGTACGAATAACGATCGTAACAATCGATTCTGTAGAAAACGTTGTTTATTGTAAGTGTTCAAATCATAAGCGCTACTGCGTACACAAAGCAGTTGGTAAATGGTTCATCCTGCAAGAGGTGCCACATCTTTTTTCGAGTATAGAGTCAGAAAGGACAGAAGAAAATTTTGATGAGCCAATACAAGAAGATTCGGAGGAAGATATAGAAAAAAATACCAATAATGAGTTCTTATCATCATTTGAAATGTACATTTCTGACGCAAAAATACCACCAAATGTCTCATATAACACGGAAACCATTGGATCATTTACTACTGAAAAGGAACTAAAGCCAGCAAAAACAGCTTGCAACATCTGTAACAGTGCTTTGGTACCAATTATCGATAAACAGAATGCAAAAGCTATTTTCATGGACAAGGTTGTTCAAGGTATGTTACTGATATACTAGTATGTCGTCATTCACATGAAAAGCTAACCAAACCTTGAAACAGACTTATACACAAGGGATATAGTTACGATAATGTTGTCAAGTCATTAAAAATGGCATTTTTGGAATTAATATTGATTCACTCATATTGTCTTTGCATCGGAAATAAACACATTTATTATAAAACCAGTTGTTTTCTATATAATAAATACATAATCTTTCGATCAGTTTAATTGAGGTCTGGAGCTGGCATGTCAGTAACTGCTAGTAGTCCTTGTTTAATTTATATTGATCATTGTCATTTTGTTTAGTTTCTTCTGTTAGCTTTTCTACAAGTACCATCGGACTCGGACTTCTTTTGAACTGACTTTTTCAGTGCGTATCACTGTGTGTTTGTTTATTCGACATTGGCTAGAGGTATAGGGGAGGGTTGAAATCTCACAAAATCTGAGAAGCGTAAATACTTTTCAAATGCCAACATCTTAAAATATTTATATGTTATTACAGGCATAAAAGTCTACGAACACGTATGCAGAAAATGCCAAGTGCGATACAGATATCAAGAATGGGAACACGGAGTTCATAATTTCAACAACAAATTAATTTTGGGATTTGATGTTTGTCTTTTTCTTAGAGCCGGATTAAAGGTAAAGTCTGCATATGTATCAAGTACGTAACCAAAACATGTTTAGAATGTGTTATTTTCATTCAGAATAGATACAAAAATCCGTGACAACGTGTTCGCTGAACACAGCCTTACTAATTCTGCAGGGTTGGGTTGAATTATTATCCCCGTCTTTCTCGTCATCCTTTTCGCCCGTCCGTCACACTTTTGTTGTGGCCAGAACGCCTCTTTCATTTTGAATTTCATCCAAATAGTTAACAAATAGTTCATGACACTGAGGGTCATTTGGCAGTATATGGTCCTGTTGGTCGCCCGACAAAAATTATATATGGACCGAAGCGAAGCTAAGGTCCATATAATTTTTGGAGGGCGACCAACCGGTCCATATACTGACATTTAACCCTCAGTGTCATGAACTATTTGTTATATTATACTTTTCTGGGATTTAATCGAATTTAATTGATCTCGCCAAAACGAGGCGGTCCATATAATGTACAGCCGGTCCATATAACATTATATGGACCGGCTTAGATAACATAAATAGAGTAGTAAAAATGTAAAAGTATAATACTACTTAATATCAAACATGTTATATTGATATGTAAAATTTATGTTGTTGACCGTCTAATTCTTCATTTTTAGCTCACCTGGACTAAAAGGCCATGTGAGCTATTGCCATCCTTGGCGTCCGTCGTCCGGCGTAAACGTTTCCTTTAAAGACCTTCTCCTCTGAAACCTCTGGGCCAATTGGAACTAAACTTTGCAGGAATGGTGTTTGTGAGGTTTTCTACAAACGTCCCATATTTCATCTTGATCGGGTAAAAAACATGGCCGCCATGGGCAATTGCTGTTTCTGATTGGCTGAGATTTCAAAAATCTTCTCCTCTGAAACTGCTTTGCCAAATGGAACAAAACTTAACAGGAAACATGTATGGGGAGGTCCTTTAGACAATTTTCTCATTTTGTCCTGATCGGACTACAAATATAGCCGCCATGGGATTTTGTTGTTTCTGATTTGCTGATATAAAAAAATCTTCTGAAATCGCTTTGCCAAATGGAACGAAACTTGACAGTAAGCATCTATGGAGGTTTGTTACGTGTCGATCGGGCAACAAACATGGCCGTCAGGAGCAATTCTTGTTTCTCATTGGTTTATTAAAAAAGAATGGCCAATTGGGACCAAACTTTGGTGGAATGGTCCTTGGATGACGCCCTTCCAAAATTATGTCCGGCATCCCCGACTTCCAACCGACATGGCTGTTGTTACTAAAAATAGAAAAAGGGATGAATTTCATAAATCTTCTATGTAACTACATGGTCAGTTGGAACCAGACTTTGCTGTAATGGTCTTTAGATGGTCCTCTTTAAGAATTTTGTTCGATGATCATGACGATCAACCAAATTGGCCGCCACAGTCCAACTTAGTTTAACATAGGGTCCTATAGGAAATTCATTTTAAAATCTTCTTGTCTGAAACTACTGAATCAGTTGGAACTAAAATGGTCCCTAGATTGTCCTCTTTCAGAATTATGTCCGATGACCTGGACGATCAACCAAGATCGCCGCCACAGCCTAACTTAGTTTAACATCGGACCCTATGAGAAAATTCATTTAAAAAGTCTTCTTGTCTGAAAGCACTCAACCAATTGGAACCAGACGTGGCAGCCATGGTTTCTGATTGTCATGATTGTCCTATTTCAGAATTATATGTCCAATTATACAGACGTTTGTTTTTTATGTGCTTTTGTGGCTGTTGATTTGTAAATTGAATCCAGGTGAGCGAAACAGGCTTCTGGGAGCCTCTTGTTCAATTTTACATTTCATTTCTATACATGTACATTATTCTCATGTCCCCCACTTTATGCAAGTTATTCCCAAACAGTCTTGTATGTAGATGCGTAATTAGGCTATAGAATTCTGAAAATTCTAATTCATAGTTAAAAATATGATTGTGAAAGTGTTGTAGTATCTGGTTAACAGTCATACAAAATGTGGGGTGAGAGGTGCATCTGTCATTTGCGGCTGCCTCCACACCAAGTTTTCTTTAGCGTACTTTTTCGTATCGACCAAATTGGTCATCAGATTGATGTAGACGGTGCATATGTGATTTATAGGAGCATTAAATTGTCATGCACTAATACCAGATACAAACTATTAATTTGGAATGCTTTTTTATTTCGTCGAATATATATTAAAACATAGATTTGTTAGGGTTCTGATTTCATAAGCTAGCAAGTTTTGTTAGTTCTAAGATACAACAAAATAATAATAATCAATTTTCTTTCATTTCACAGAATCATGTAGCGATTAGTCGTAGCGTTGCAGTTCTGGAGGATATGCTAGGCGAACATTTAAATCAATCTGAAATTTTTCGCGCATATTTGCACTTTGAAGCAATGACAGATCACAAGTATGGATTCTCATGTGTACTTTGTGGTTATCATCCGTCTATTATGATATGGGATACCTTCCGTAAAGCCAATTTCAGACATGCAGGTAATCACCGTTCATCGAAATATAGATTGAATAAGAAAAAACATGGTTTTTAGTTATTCAAATACTTTTTTTCAGTTCAGGTTAATAAATACAAATTTCGATGTACAATATAGATATATTTGGCCAATTTACGAATCATCAGTTGTGCTACAGGTCAAAAATGTTAATAGGCGAAACAATAATCCTAAACGATAAAGGTTATAATTCAAATTTGTAATAGAAAATTGTGATAAATTTTGCATTGTCATTTCCAAGATCATTTAATTATTCGGTATAAATGTCATGTATAGAAGTTATGAAAATGGATTTCATGTGTCTTTTCTGTTCTTCATCATAGTTTCAGATATGGTTGTTCCTAATGAAGACAGCGCTTGTGATATGGTAAACATAAACAAATTTTGGACACAGATAGAACAAAAAATCATTTCGAATGGTTTTTCAAAAGGTAATACCAGCTTCCAAAAATATATCTGAGTATGAAAATAATTGTATCAGTTACGGTAGTCTTAGTAGATATAAATTATGTTTTTAATTTTTTACTATGTCGTTTTTATAATTTAGATGTATCTTTATAACTTCCATACTAAGCTATTTTTTTTAAACTGAATCATTGGTTCATTAAATACGGAAGTGTGGTCCTGTCTCCCCTGGTTTATTTAGAAAACGATAAATAATGTTATGTTAAGACGGTTTACCACCTAAAAGCTGGTATACGAGAGAATTTTGACCCCGTTGAAAATTGATCGAGTCATTGTTAACGTTGCATATTGACCCACTGGTTCGGTCCTTTTTAATGTTGAAATTGACATGTCAGACATTTGACAAAGTTGAAAATTGACCGGATCATTTTTCAACTTTAAATATCGACCCATTGGTCACTTTTTAATGTTGTAGGTACGTTGAAAATTAATTAAAGATTAATCAATACTTGAAGTACTTATTTTTATCTATATCAGGTGAATATAAAGAAAATGTAAAACATGAAAAGCTTCTTGGTATATGTATTGACAATAATCTTAACTTAAAAAATAAATAAAATGTGTGGTGCAATATGAATGCATGATCGATTAATTTTCTGTAATACCTATATTTTGCCATTGTTTGACTAAAGTTGTAATGTTTGGGGACATTGTAATGTTGCTTCTAGCAATAAATTGGAAACTGATTTTACGGTACCGTCTTATTTGTTATTTAGAAATTTCCAATGGATGAATATAGAAAAAAGAGTGTTTTCTCAAAAGCCCGCACTGGTAATTTAAGCGCTAAATACCATGGCTTCTAGGTATTTGCAAGAAAATTATCTTTAAATAAAAATTACAGTTTAGAACTTATGACAATAACAATTATTAATCAGATGTAATTTTATATTTTTATAATTTCCTCTCTACAACGATGAAATTTATCAACTCGAGATAATTAAATTTTCATTTTAAAACTGCGAGCATTGTCCGAGCAGTTTGAAAAAATGAAAATTTAATTATCTAAAGTGGATAAATTTCATAATTAATGCGTCGAGAGTTTTAAAGTTTTTTTTCTCTAATGACAATATAAAACTCCGAGAGGTCTTCCGAAGGTTTTTTGGCGGGAAATTTTACGAGCTGCATATATTTATCCAACGGCTGGATTTATCAAAATGGTCATTAATTAGAGAAATGTGTGAATGTTACTTGATTCGATGACCTCCATGAAGATTGCTTTCATGCTAATTGGGCTATCCCCCTTAAATAAAGATTGCACGCATTGGGCTTAAAACTAAAAAAAATCAACCCGTACAAAATTGAACGGATCAAAATTGGATGGTTTAGGAATAATTTTTTTTATGTTAAAAATGACCAAAATGTAAGTTTACTACGGGGTCAAATTTCTCCCTTACACAGGAATGTAGTCCAATATATTGAAAAACAGAATTCAGTCACTATAGTGTCAAAAATCACGTTAGACACTCTTCGGAGTTTCAAAAGTATATGAAATAATCTATGTGATAGAATCAGTCAGAAATCTTGTTATTTGAAGAACACTTGTAGCATACAAGCAATTCATTGATTCATTCGAAAAATCTTATACATTCAGTAATCAAAACATAGTTAAACATTTTTTTTATACACAATAGATTGAATATTTTCATACTTTTGTTTAAATACTCATATTATAAAACCGCAATTTAATTTTTTTTTTTCAAACAGAATTATCGTCATCCTTACAAGTCAAGCCACAATTTGAAAACTGGAGCCCATGGATAGGAGAAAATAGCAGGAAAACAGAAAATGCATTCAATACAGAGTACAAAAAATGCTCTCCGTCTCAAAGGGATGAAGACGAGATATTAGAACCAATATCGGAGGAACTTTTACTTCATTTACTGCTGGATGAAAAGGTTTTTAATTATTTAATAAAAGCTTTAAAAGAAGTTACAGGGAACATCCACGACACACGTACATGTATATTGAATTTAGATGCATTTTCTGGTCAAAAATGTTAAATGTTCCACGGTTAGTTTATCCAAGTTCAACATAAGGCAATATTTTGAAATTTGAATATAACATTGAAAGTGTATGTATTAGGAATTATGTACAGTATCCGAGCTACGGGAGCCTTAGCTAGTTTTACAGTTAAATGGAGAACATTTTGACCTCCATCTAAATTATGTACCATCCGAACAATTTTGAAGTTCTATAGAAGCGGTCACGTTGTTGGTATTCATACTGTATTGGTTTTTATAGTATGTTTATACACATGGGTTTCAAGATAGATAGGGGGAGTTTTGGGTACCATAAAACCGGTTTAATCCAACCAATGTTCAGTATCTGTACGAAGTCAGATTATCCTGACTCTCGGTTATATTGATGTTTGTGTTTTGTACTCGTTATCCCCCCGCTTAGCGAAAGCGGGGGGATCATGTAATACAGTCCGTCCGTACGTACGTACGTCTGTAGTGGCAAGGCATATCTCTGAAACGGTAAAAGATAGAAACTTGAAATTTGGCATCATGGAAGAGTATATGACCCACTAGGGAATAGACCCCTTAAAATTGGAATTCGACCCCTTGGGGCCAAATTATGAGCGAAAAACGAATTTCGCGATATCCAATAAATGGAGATATCTCCAAAAGTGTTAAAGCTAGGATATTGGAACTTATGTCACTACTTATATTGCCTTTCCCAAGTTGAAAGAGGGTATCAAAATTTTGGTCCCGCCCCTAGGGGCAATGCCCTAAGGAGTTAAAAAATGTCTAAAAACGATTGTCCAAGAACTCCTCCTACACCGTAGAAGATAGAAACATGAAATTAGGTACACTAGTAACACTTGAAGAGTTGTCTGTGCCAAAGGTTTCGGAATTTTGATTTTTGCCCGGGGGGTGGGGCTACACCCTAATATGTAAAATCTCAAAATATGGTAAGATCAGTTCATATCCCCACCCCTTAACCATATATATTTTTATTCCACATTTAAAGACGAGTTACATGGTCACCCCCGGGGGTCAGCCCCACCCCCCCTCATTTGGAAAATTACAAGATATCTCAAAAACAGTTAAGATCCCCACCCCTAAACCATATATATTCTTAGTGGGCATGACAAGACAAGTTTAATGGTCATCCCCGGGGGTCGGCCCCACCCCCCTAATTTAGAAAATTACAAGTTATCTCTAAAACAGTTGAGATCCCCACCCCTAAACCATATATATTCTTAGTGGGCATGACAAGACCAGTTGAATGGTCATCCCCGGGGGGTCGGCCCCACCCCCCTCATTTACAAAATTACAAGTTATCTCAAAAACAGTTGAGATCCCCACCCCTAAACCATATATATTCTTAGTGGGCATGACAAGACCAGTTGAATGGTCATCCCCGGGGGTCGGCCCCACCCCCCTCATTTACAAAATTACAAGTTATGCAATTTGAAATTATGAGGGGTTCAGACTTTGTGCATTCCGACTTTGCTGGGAGCGGGGGGATGTGCAATCTCCGATTGCTGCGTTTCATTTATGTTAATTTTTGTCCGGCGTTCGGTCTGTACAATGTGGTTGCTTGATTGGTATGTTATTCTTGACCTTTTCATTTATCCATTTTTTTGTTTATCAACAAAAAGGAAAAAAAAGTTGAATTATGAAATGAAAGTGTATTAAATATAAACATTCTGAAAAATGTTGAAGAACAATGTTGAACTGAAAGTGTATCTCAGTTCTCTAATCGACTTTAAGAAAAACTGCAGATACAAAACGTAGATCGAAAGTGCATCCGATTTCAACATTTAGAGAAAAAAATGAGAACTGAATGATGAACGGTAAATGTAACTAAGTATTAAGATAATCGATACAAGGGAATTCTCTGATATTAATCATGTATCTAAAGAGCAGTATGAAATATCTTTTAGTAAAAATATCAAACTTTTTTATAGCTGAAAATACATGTAAGAAACATAAGCTAAAGTATTATGTATACATTTTTCCTTTTCAACTTTCGTCAGGTAGTGAATATCAGAAAACTTTGTAGACAGATGAAGATTAAGGACACTGGATCATCAATAGATATGATAAACAGAATGAGAGAAAAATCTATAACAAAGACAGGATTTGATAAAGCCTATGAAAAAGTATTTGGATGTACAGGTAATTTTCTACTACCCGAAACTTATTGCAGAATATATTTTAGTTTTTAAATAATTTAGTAAAACGTGCCTTAAATGATGCATATTCAACTACATTTCAGCAATGGCGATATCGGCTCGATGGTGGTAAAATATTCTCCCATATTAAAATGTAACTTTTCAACAGATACTTACGAGATAGCAATTTTAAGATATTAAATAAAGATAAATTAGAATAGAGTGAGCTTAAACAGAGTAACCAAAATATTTGCGAGGTCAACTTTACCTGAGGGAGTTGAAATCAAACTTTCAAATGAATTCCAACAGACGAAGATTTCATCACATTCTTTGCGGAATATGATATTTCCGGTGAATCATTATATGTGTTCGATTTATAATCTTTCAAATATCTTTTAAAAAACAAATTAGCCTCGCAAATTTATCAAAAGGGAAAAATAAACCAAAGTAAAACAAAAATTCACAAATGGTTAATATAAATATGTTAGTATATCATTTAAGGTGGTTGGGCTGTTGGGTGTTGTCGACATGGAATTGTCTATGCAATCAAGAACCTTCTGCGCTCAGAAAGCCCAAGGGATTATGTGGACTTGGAGAGGTCACTGAAACACAGACCGACTTTTACGATTTGCGACATAGCGCATCTTGTAGCACAGCACGGAAACAAAATTGCAAAGAATTTTTACCATCCAAATGAAGGCAGGTTGTGTCAAAATTCAGAGGAAAATATACAAAAGGCAAAATCTGGAAATCTTCATTTAAGTGCGGAATTCCTAACAGAAGCAATAAGTTCATTCAGTGAGGAAGATCCCAATTCCAACCCCATCACAGGATCCAAGGAGCATTATGCTCTTTTTGATTGGTTTCACCAATTCAATTGCAAGAAGGATGAAGAAGTTTTGAGGCGGTGTTCCTTTCTGCAAGAATTGGGTGGTCTTGTAGATACTCTGGCTGTTGAACATTTATTTAGTTCTAGGAAGCGAGATATATATTTCTTGAACAACATGACACCACATAATCACATGTTTGTGTTTAGATTACTGTATCATTTGAGAAATGAGAAGAAAAATATTGCAATGATAAAATTCCAGAGTCAAAAATTCCCGAATGGTATTGATTTTAATAAATTTGGTCAACTGTGTCAGAAAAGTAAAAATAAAAATATCAATGAAACAAGTATAGGAAGTACAGAAAAAATTCAAATACCCGATGTCGGCCTAGACGAAGATGATTCTTTATTTCAAACATCATCCTTCACAACCAAAGAATCAGAAGAACTGGTTTCGCTAACAGAAATTTTAAAATTACAGTTCAATCAATATCACTTTTTAATCAATATAGTTCAAGCAACAATGCAGGATTGGGACCAGCTAAGCCAGGAGGAAAAGCGTGTTGTTAAAATCAACTGTCGCTATGCTAGTGACATAATTTTTGTTCAAGCTGACCAAGAACGCCAGAATCAGGTTAAAACACATATAGGTTTCCATGGATACCATCAATGTCAGGGAGGTACAAACTATTGTGGCCTTTGCTGCATTAATAATGCCATTCAAGCAATAGAGAATACAGAACCAATAACCATTAGAGAAGCGGATACAAAAGCAGATGAACTATGGCTTGATATGGTATGTAATCCGGCGGTTGGACTGACTTCTCTCCTTGAGCCTATGCGCGACAAGGAAGGTTTTTATTCCTTTGAAGTTCTCCAGAGCATATTAAAGGACAGAAGATTCCAGATGACCCATATTGACCCACGACCCCTTACAGGATTAAACCCCAACGATCTTGTACAGAATATAACAACGGAGGTGCAGAATGTTAGTGGGATGGTGGTTCTCATCATCAGATTGCGCTGTCACCAGCATTGGGTAACCATCAGGATAACAAACGACATCGTGTTATTACAAGACTCAAGGTTAGAGATCCCAAGACAACTAAGCATTGACCAACTCGGTTCCTATTTGTTCAACAATCTTCAAGCGCCTGGATCAATACACTATGTTTCAAGAATACCATCAGAAAGAGAACAACGCGTAAATCCAGAACCAGATGTGAATTCGACAGAGGTATTTGAATAAGATTATATATATATATATATATATATCTGAAAATCCGATATTTATGTGTAGAGAAGATGAATTAACCAGATAATTTCATATTATAGGTGCTTATTGGTCAGTGAAGTCTTTTTTCCTAGAAACAAATTTATATTTAGTTATAAATAATGATAATATTGTTATACTAAAAGTTGTTGCACATATTATGCATATAGCGATTAATTGTCTCGTCAATAAATGCTGGAAGGCGAAATTATAGGAAGCAGAAAATATGTCGCTTACATTTTGTCCCTTGCAATCGTGATTGCCGTAAAAAGAGATTTTAAGGACAATGTCGAATTATTCTGTGTTTTTTGTTAAATATATGCAGGCTTGCACAATTTATTTCGCTCGATATAAAGTCTTTACATGAATAATGGTTTTTAATAGATTGCATGTTTTAAATGTTTTGGTTGTATTTGGTTTTACCATAGACAAAGGAATTTTATAGCATAGCCTGTAATGGAATTGTGTTGTTTACTTACAGCTAGGAAACAATCAGACGTACAACCTAAGAAAGGACCCCCCAAAGGTAATAGATAAGTAAAAATTCAAAATATTTTACACAAAATTATCCATTTAAATATTAAAATCAATAGATATTCACTTTAATCCAGGGCGTAATAGCTTGACAGCTTAATAGACCGTTATCAATTAACCCGTTTTACTGATAATTTTTGTCTAATTTAATTAAGTTTTATTCGAAACGTTATTTTGGGATAGCATTTTACAGGGCGATTTCTCAAACAAAGAGAAAAAATGCTGTGCATTTTGTAGACAGTGTTTCCCTAGTGGTCAATCTCGGGACTGTGCATCGACATATAAGTAAACTTATTTTTTTATTAAAGAATCAAACAAACATTCGAAGGAATAAAAGGTTTCATAATGCACTTTTTAAAGAAATTGTCCGGTTAAAAGAAAAGGTTTAAAATACTTCAAAATGATAATATACTGTAGAAAAATGTGTTATATTTGGTGATAAATTCTTTATTTTTGTAGAAAAGACGCGCAAGTTACTGGTATGAGATGGACCGACAAAAATCGAAGAAAATTAATGATACATCTTTGAAGGTTTGTAACTGTGCGTCTTTCATTAATATTAAGGTTTCATGGTACATGACAGTACAATCATACATAAGAAATACGACTAAGGGGAGAATCGACATACACAGTGAACCGTGACAAAAGGTATAGGAGCAATCATCGGCAGCACAGAGTTAAAACTGCAGTAGAAAATTGAACTTTCACGGAAAAACCTTTAACACAACCATTACATTGGGAGAAATTCGACCATTCGACATATATCAGTGAATTTATCCATCGGAAATAAACACATTTATTCAAAAACCAGTTGTTGGCATGATACGGGTTATGTTCTTCTCGTATAATGTTTGATGGCATGGTGAACCCACAACGGGAGGGATTGAGGCTGATTCTTAATATGATATAGACATAATCTTTCGATCAGTTTAATTGAGGTCTGGAGCTAGCATGTCAGTAACTGCTAGTAGTCCTTTGTTAATATATGTACCACAGGTTTTTGGCCTTCCTGTGTTACTTGTAAGCGACACAGTCCTTGGTCGCTATAAAACTTAAATAAGTCTTCGAACCTCAAATACGCCTGACAAAATACTGGAAACTAGTTGTGGCACCGAACTTATACAAAACTCGATCTTGTTCTATATTTTATTCCTAACCTCCGTAAGTTCTGATCTTGAATTTTGATTTGATTTTGAAGGTCTTGAATAATATTTCTACTCGACTGTCTTTCTTCTTTCAACTTCTCCTTGATTCTTTTCAATTCCATTTTTAACGAACATGTTGTATCTATGACATTCACAAACGCTCCATTTCTGACGTTAGAAAATGGTAATTCGCGCATTTGTGTTCCTTCTTGGATAAAATTGTTCATTCTAGCAGTGTCTCTTTGTTGTTTCCTTTTCGATTTTGATTTACGCGTTTCAGATTTTTGTAATGTTTTATTCTGTTCCCGTGACACTATTCTCGTAAAGCACATTCTTGCATAATGCCCTTTTCTTCCACATTTAAAACATAATTTTTGAATAGCGTAGCATAATCTGTTATAATGCGGTAGTCCACACTTACTTGGTCGGTACCGAAATTCCATTGTTGGTACTGCGGTCTCAAATTAAACTCCATTGCTGGGGAAAATGTCAAAGGTAAGCTGTAGGTATCAGGAACGTACGCCGAGCTAAAAAGTCAGCGTGCCCGGATTCTCCACCAATTGTAACCACAGGTTTTTGGCCTTCCTGTGTTACTTGTAAGCGACACAGTCCTTGGTCGCTATAAAACTTAAATAAGTCTTCGAACCTCAAATAAGCCTGACAAAATACTGGACACTAGTTCTGGCACCGAACTTATACAAAACTCGATCTTGTTCTATATTTTATTCCTAACCAAAGTTAAACAGTTTTAACAATTACAATAGGTACTGTCAGTATAAAGCTACGACTCCAATTGCTCTCATTATAATTTACAGCAAATATTTATATCAAAATTATCAAACAACAACTATGTTTTCCATATAAACCAGCATGTTTTAACGGATAAAGCATTATTAATTCAATTCAAACAGTTGCATAAAAGTTTTTCACAATTCACCTAATCAACGAAATATGTCTTAACAAATCCTATTTCAATAAACGTGTACAATCACACAATTATCATGGTTCTAGTTAACACTTATTATCTTAATAATAAAAATTAAAACATAAGTGAAAGACATGATATTAATCCGCTGTTACGTGAATGTTCGAAAGTAAATATTTAGAATGAAATAAACACTTTTAATTCAAATTGTTCGTGAACTAAAAATTGTTCAAAATTGCAGTATAACATATATATTGATCATTGTCATTTTGCTTAGTTTCTTCTGTTATCTTTTTTAACATCGGAATCGGATACCTTTTGAACTGAGTTTTACTGTGTGTATCGCTGTTTGTTTGTTTATTCCACATTTGCTAGAGGTATAGGTGGAGGGTTGAGATCTCACAAAACATGTTTAACCCCGCCGCATTTTTGCGCCTGTCGGAAGTCAGGAACCTCTGCCCTTTGTTAGTCTTTTGTGTTTTTTTTAATTTTTGTTCATTTTTATGTTTTGGAGTTTAGTGTGCGTTCATTTTGCTGATGTAGTATACATTATTGTTTAGGGGCCAGCTGAATCCCGCCTCCGAGTGTCACCCGGATTTTCTCGCTGCGTTGAAGACCAATTGGTAGCTTTGAGCTGTTTTCTGCTCTTTCGTCGGGTTGTTGTCTCTTTGACACATTCCCTGTTTCCATTCTCTATTTTCATATTTTTACGAGACAGCATTTGTACAGTCGTGAAAACAATCGAAATTTATTTGAAGTGATAACGAAGTTGAAATCCACATCAACACAACTTATTTATTTTGTCTTCTTGTCTTATATTTCAGAGATAATCACGGTGGCTTCAGAATCAGGATATTTTCAAGCCACCGTGAATTATTTCCATTCTAATAGGACAGTTTCTACGACATTTTGAAACGTCGCAACATAGGTATTCAGACACGAAGATGCCATTACACAACACATGTTATACTATATAACGTCGTTAAAGCTTGTGGGAACTTTACTATGACGTTACCAAACAAACCGTCTGACGTCTGTGACGTTTGAACTAATATATCCATATTCTACCACGGATGTAGACTGAAAGCGTTTGAAGAAGGTCATATTAGAAAGATAATAATGTATCACCAAAATTACCACTGTAAAAAGTAGAATCAACCCAATGAATCAGTCTTTTAATACAATTTCTTTGAGTGATGTACTTTGCATAGTTGCTGAAGGCGTTTCATTTGCATTTACTCAACTATTCGTTTTTAGATAATGGATATGCCGGATGAAATAATGCGTCATACATTGAAAATGGCAATCGACATTAGTGGAACATCAACTTATAGATCCCTACTTCAAGTATGCAGGAGGTTTAACATGATATGTAGGGATTCCCGATTTAGAAGAGATTGCAAACTGTTGAAGGTATGTTCTTATCTTTATTTTTCTAATCATTCTTCAGAACGAATAATGTTCTGTATCTTAAAGCATATACATTTCCTGATTATGCATGTATAGTGTAGATATTGTAAGAAATCACACACAAAATTTAAAAGATATGTTGCAACTGCAACTTAGGTACACGTTAATGTGACTAACGATTGTGTGTTATTTTTGAAATTATTAAATGATAAGGAATTTTGCTTTACGTTGATTGGTCTAGACAGATTTTTCTGAGTCATACCTCAGAGTAAGTACACCTCTTCAGGCTCTTCCAAGGTCTGTTCGGGATTTGCTATTGACCAACCAGAACCAAGTACTCATTTCGAATCTGCCAATCATATTGCGGGTTTCTACGAACTTACGAATGATGGCATTACCAAACATTACATGGATGAATTATCATTTAACGTCCAGTGGCAGCCACAAGGTGCATATCAGGACCCAAACATTACAAACTATGGACAAATAACTATAAAATATCATGCATAAAATTAAACTGAAATGTTGAATTGTCATATTTATTGTATTTAAAACATTGTTGATATTTGCAAGATTTTGAATATATTATAAAGTAAACCGTAAAAACCCTTATTATTTAATAAGCAGTTATTGACTTTTCATGAGGTCTACTCAAGACTATATGGAGCTGGTCAGACATTGGTCAACATCGGCCGTTGGTCTCGGTCGACTAATGTCTGACCAGGTCCGTATAGTCATGAGCCGACTTCATGAAAAGTTAATAATTGTATACGGTAACAGCCACGAATCACATCAATCAAAAGAGCAACCGCAGTTATCAGAAACACTCTTTTTTTATCGTGTATGCCAGGTCCAGCTCACATCAGTGTGCTATATTTTAAATAAATTATCCCATGGCGTGCACATATATTGAGACTAATATAAAATTTCATATGTAATATAAAACATCAGGACAAATGTTATAACTATGTAAATCGGGTACTTTAAAACAAAAAATCCGAAGTTACTAATCTATTGAATAGAACAAAATTAGCATTTTAATTTACTTTTTGGTATGTATGTGCTTTTCCAGATAACCCTATTGCCTGAATCCATTTTGAGTTTAATTTTGCGCGAGGTTGTGTTGGACACAGGCGATAGTGCATATATAACACTATCGTTAGTTTGTAAAAAATTTTCATCAGTATGCAGCAAAAGATCATTCCAAGGAGAATGCCATTTAGCATGGCTAAGAAGTAAGTTCTATATGTTTTTGTTATATAAAGTTTCAGTGGGGAAAATCACATTCGGCAACATTGCCTTTATTGTGTATAAATAACTCTCTTGTGCATATCATTAGTATATATTATACTTTTACATTTTTACTACTCTATTTATCTATGTTATCTAAGATGGTCCATATAATTTTCGTCGGTCGACCAACCGGTCCATATACAGCCATATGACCTTCAGTGTCATGAACTATTTGTTAAATAGAATTTATAATTATGTAAGAACTTATTGTGTTTAATTGTTTTTGTATGTACTTTGATACTGATATTATGATCAGTATTCCAGTAAAATATAATTGTTTTATAGTGATATATTCTGGAAATTATACTGGTTTTTATTGGTAGTTAGTTTTTCTTCGATTTCATATTGGTGACAGAGTATGTTTAATGAGGGACTCTTATTTTTAAAATTTTATTTTGCGGATCACGTGTAGACTTTTTAATTATCAACGTATTTTATTATTTCACAGGTTTGAGACCTATGTCTTTTTGGAAGAAAGAAAAGAATAACAAATTTTATAAACCTTTCATCTTAATGAAATGTTTTGGCTGTGGACAAGTATACAAAGAGGAGCGGCCTGGTTATTGGGGTGGCAATGGTAAACGGCACGAATTTACTGCATTTTACGAGGATCATTCATATACTGGATACTGTTCTCACTATTGTAAGAATAATGCAGAACCTGACTCTTGGTAACTTAAGAGGTATGTTACTCAATTTCAAGGACTCAAACATAGTTAAATTTTCAAACTATTGGTGTCTGTCCCATGCTCCGTCTTCTGTGATATCACGCTCAATGGTAAATGATGATGATTCGTGTGATTGTTCTCAACCACTAGAAGGTGTTTCACTAATTGTGTAAAAATCTGCTGCTTGAAGGCTTAAGATCACAGACTTAGTAAAATCTGCAGACCATATATTGTATATGCTCAGACAATAAATGATATTATAATTGCTCATGCACAATTAAAAGCATGTGTGTCTCAAATATTTGTTTGAATGACCTAACAGTTTGGATTGATTATTTTAATATAAACAACAACCATGGCTGCTGTGTACATGTACTTTAGAAATCGAACATACAATATACGACGAAATAAAGTGTTAAGAGACGGAGAAAACCCTTTAAATTAAAGTTTTAGATTTGTGGTGGACGAACTTTTTGCTGGACGGAACGCCGTCAGATAGGCACACTTGAATTAAATATATGTGTAAAATTTCATTTCATTCTGATATATAACATTAGAGACATCAGAACAAAATTTATACAGTACCCAATTTTTTATGTTTGCTATGGAGAATCACAAAAAATTTAAAAAAATCAAATATATGGGACCTGGGGCCTGTTTATCGAAGCTCTCTTAGGACTGGGACATGTCCTAAGACCATCTTAGGACATATCCTAATCCTAAATGAGTTTATCGAACATGTCGTAACTTAGGATTTTCCTAAGAATTGTTCTAAGTTTAAGAAACCAAATTAGGTGACTTAAGATGGTTTTAGGATGGTCCTAACTTTACCAAATATTTAGGATGGTTAATATATAAACAAATATGCCGTATATATACGGTTGAGGAGAAGGGAATATTCGTAGAAATAGACTACTTAGGGACTATGATAAACCATTGGACTATTAAGATGATACTGGAATTATACTCAAATATAGATTATCACGTCCAGTTGATTCTTGACTTATGTAGAATGTTTCGAAATGACTTGCAACATAGCTAACTGTAATAGTCTTTACAAGTCAGTTCGGAATCTAGTTAAATTTTACATCTTTTTCATATAAATAAGAAGATATTTAAAATATCTTATTAAGATAAAAACAATACACGTATGAATATGAGCAAGAGAAGGAATCCAAAATGGTAATCTTATTATTTGTCAGAATATTTAAAAAATGTAGTTGATTTATATTTTTGTAGAAAAGTTCACAAGACAGTGTTGAAATCGAATTCAACTAAAGTTTAAATGTACAATTACTATTTAATTATTATCTATTATCTATATAATTATAAAAATCATAATTATAATTATTCATCTTATCAAAATTATTTTCATTGGTTAAATTCAATGCATTTTTCTATATTTTCTATTTTTTCTTTTACGTCCTAACTTAGGACAATAGTAAGGACGTCCTAGCTAAGACAGTCCTAAGATAGCTTCGATGTGCGTGCTGAGACATGTCCTAAGTCGGTCCCAACTTGATCCTAAATCTGTCCTAAGATTGGTCTTAGGACCGATCTTAGGACAGCTTCGATAAACAGGCCCCAGGTTTTCGAAAGTGTCTTAAGACTGAGACATATCTAAGGATGGTCTTAGGAAATGCATAAGTTATAAGACATGTTTTCGAGTAAATAGCAAGGTTTTTATTCTTCTCAGCTTCATGCAGTAATATCCGTAGTTCCTCCGACGTCAAGTTTAGGTTCCGTCTTATGACTATTCAGAACAATTTAATTTTCACTTGACCTAATCGATTAATAATACAGAGGCCTGGTTATCGAAGCTTCCTAAAATCGTTCCTAAGATATGTCTTATGACAAATTTTAGGATTGTCTTAGGACTATCATAAGACATGACTGAAACTGTAAATCAAGGCTATCCTAGGATTATCTTATCTTGCGATGTCCTAAACCGGTACATTATAGTTTTAAAAAATTGAATTTGAAAGTTTATAAGAAGTATGTTTTGGAACATTGTGTTTTACCTATATTATCATGGAGAGATTTAACAACTACTCAATAAGTTAGCTGAAATAAGATGATCACAACTCGCATTATAAGCACATGCATAATATTTTAGATGAAAAGTACTCAAAACAAAAAAAGTAGATCTGATATTACGAAAACATATATTAAATGATATGAACTGATTATTGCATAGAGAAGTACATTAAGTATGTAAGGATTTGAAGGCAAAAACAAAGATAGGGTGGTCTTAAGACACCTATTTTGTTATCCTAAAGTTAGGATAAAATTTGCAATATGTTCTAAGTTGAGACATCTTCAATAACTCCTAAGACTATCATAAGATATATCCTAGTCCTAAGACACCTTCAATAACCAGGCCCCAGAATTGCACGGAAAATTATTTGGCGGGTACTTTTTGCAACATTGCCCATACCTTTTCATTGATATTACATAAATACATTCCAGCCAGTAAAAAAACTATGTGAATTAAGTTTTTTATCCTACATTGAACTTTTGATCTCGTCCCTAAACAAACAAAAAATACTGTTCATGTCATATCTTAGGACCTCTTCGTTAAGACGGCCCAAGAGTTAAAGGATGACAAATCTTTAAGTCTGGATTGGTGAAGGGGAAAAATGTTAGTATTAAACAGGATTTACTCTTTTAAATGTATATTTTGAAAGCAATAGAAATGAAATAAATTCTAATAATTTTATATATTTTCTCGTTTTAGATTTATAATTATACAGAATATGGAAAATTACATATGTTGTAATGACAAAAGAAGAAGACGTTCTAAGTACAAATCCTTTAAAATATTGAAAAAGAAAGCAACTGTCTTCTAGTCAATTTCTGTAATATATGTTTTGTGACTTTGTCCTCTGTGTCAGATTTTTATAGAACTATTTTAATAGCCTTCTGTTTATCATTTTGTCTAAAAAGTATAAAATTCTCAGGAAATTTAACCTAGTTACCTTTACTCCGTCTCAAACCGCTTTCAATAAATCTCAAAACATAAATGTCTTAAAATATACGCGTGAGTTTATATAACCAGATTTAATACATGGTAATTAGTCAAAAGTATTATTTTATTTTAAACGTTTCTTTCAAAGTCTCTTTTTGCTCATATTAAAGGAATGGTAAATATTTTAGAGGAAATTATTTAATTTGTGTATGATCATGTTTAGGTCTATATTAACAAACATAGAATTGTAGCATTGTTTATTATATTCCCTTTTTGCGTGTGCAACAACGGCAATATTTTTGTGTATTAATGTTTAAATACTTTGCTTGTATTCGCGGATCTGTGTGAACATTTATTTTATGGTTTATTAATGAAAGCGCAGTTATACCCAATATGGGCAGAAGGATGTTAAACAAAAAAACAAAAACAAAAAAAAAACAACATAATAAACATGATGAGAAAATTCATTAGAGAATGATAACATTGAGATATGTGGTAATTATGGAATAACCATTGGATTATTATTATCTTGCATCACGGTTATGATTTTTACACCTGAATAATCTGAATATCAATATATTCATGTTCTTATGTGCATATTTTGCAGAATACTGTTATTTGAAAAATGCAGTCCCGAATCTGATTCTTTCACATTGTTCTTTTGCATTTATATCTGGAACCGACATTTTTTCAAATTTCTTTCACATTAAGTGGCAATGGTTAATATTTTATATATCAGTTTCTATAAATTTTGGAAGGTGTTGTTTTTCACTGTAAATTTCAAATATTTGGGATAGTATTGTCTAATAAAGCAAACAATGAGGAAATGCATATACTTGTTCTTCTTCATTACATTTAATATTAATTTTTCATTCAGATGCAAATATACGATATTAGTGTACTATAGAAGAATATAGAGAAATATTTCTATTAGGATGCATTTTCGCAAGTTCAGAGCCGAATATTTAAAATATATAAATAATAGTGAATAATTTTCACAATTAGTTAAATTAGTCTTACTTTTCACTGAGGTTACCTTATTTAATATATTTATAAAGAATATACTTATGAAAGATACTTAAAGTATGTTAATGAGAAGATGAAAAACATTTCCTGCTATATTGCACAAGAAATTTTGAAATACGAAAAAAATATAATTTAATTTGGTTTGTAAGACGTCTTTTGATTGGCTAAAATTATTCATTTAACTTTCCAATTAACAAAATTTTCACGTTGTCATGACGTCACGCTCATTGATTTAGTTTTAACGGTAGATTTTAAGTATTTCAACAATGTTTAGTAATAAATTAATAAATTATACATGTAAGCAATGACCGATCTTTTTTTTTTTTTTTTTTTTTTTTTTTTTTTTGTTAATCCAAAGTAACATCAATGTTACTGTACACACTTATGCGTAACACGCTTCGGTGGTTCCACAGTGTGTACAAAAAAATGACGTTATTTCTTTATAAACCAAAATTAAAATCATGCTTATAGAACTATTTAAAAATGATATAATACATTGTACCACTGATACAAATTTATATGAAATAATTGACGAATTTAAGGTGTTCCCATTTCGCCTTACCTTTAAAATATTGTATAGAAGTATTCCCATTTCACCTTAGCTGTAAAATATTTTATATAAAAGTATTCCCATTTTACCTTAGCTGTAAAATATTTTATATAAAAGTATTCCCATTTCACCTTAGCTGTAAAATATTTTATATAAAAGTATTCCCATTTCACCTTAGCTGTAAAAGTCGGTATATTAAAGTGTTCCCATTTCGCCTTACCTGTAAAATATTGTATATAAAAGTATTCCCATTTCACTTAAGCTGTAAAATATTTTATATAAAAGTATTCCCATTTCACCTTAGCTGTAAAAGTCGGTGTATTAAAGTGTTCCCATTTCGCCTTACCTGTAAAATATTGTATATAAAAGTATTCCCATTTCACTTTAGCTGTAAAATATTTTATATAGAAGTATTCCCATTTCACCTTAGCTGTAAAAGTCGGTATATTAAAGTGTTCCCATTTCGCCTTACCTGTAAAATATTGTATATAAAAGTATTCCCATTTCACTTTAGCTGTAAAATATTTTATATAGAAGTATTCCCATTTCACCCTAGCTGTAAAAGTCGGCATATTAAAGTGTTCCCATTTCGTCTTACCTGTAAAATATTGTATATAAAAGTATTCCCATTTCAGTTTAGCTGTAAAAGTCGGTATATTAAAGTGTTAAAATTTCGCCTTACCTGTAAAAAATTGTATATAAAAGTATTCACATTTCCCCTTAGCTGTAAAATCTGGTATATAAAAGTATTCCCAGGCGAAATTAGAACTTATTTAAATTGTAAATACTAAAATGTTTCAGTAGAAATGAATAGTTAATATGGTTTTCTGTCATCTGTAGACTTTTTCTGATGATAAATTACACTCTATGTCTTACTTGATGTGATGAAATATGTTCTTACTGGCCATAAAAGATACAATGTTATATTTCAAATATTTTTATTTACTGATATGATGAAATTAATCAACAATGATGAGCACAATTTAACTATAAATTTCAGAATTTTCATATGTGCAATGACTTTAGAAACTAATGATAATATGTTACTTGTTTTTTTCATTTTATGTTCAAAATATTGATTTTTTTAATTGTGTTTTCATTAAAATAACATCACATCAGGTACCAATTTTGTTTTTACAAAGGAATTATAAAAAATTTCCACTTTGCCATTAGTACTTTTTACCTTTTTTTAGCTGAATTCCACAGCTAAGGCGAAATGGAAACGCACCAATAGAAAGTAGTTATTTATTGAAAATTATTTATTTTCTATTGACTATTTCAACATGTGTATGTTTTATATAATGCATTTTAATTATGTATGTTTACTTAAAAATGACCATGTATATTAATAGAATTCATATGCTTTTTATTTACCTGCTTTAATTGCTTAATAAACAAAATCTAAATCTCACTTAGCCAACATAAAAATTTACCTGCACCTAACAAAATTTCAAAATGTTGGCTAATTTTACGGCTATTTGAAGTACTTGTATTGATTTTTTATGTGACAAATAAAATAGCATAAAACATATGCAAAATAAACAATGAAGATTAAAAGCCGCCTATATACTATAACAGCTATCTGAAGTATTCTGTTTTTTGTTGAATTCGACTTTCAAATATTCGCAAGGGATTGAGTTTTTGGTTTTATTCGGTTTTAAATGTGTTTACAAATCATATTTTGTATGAAGAGTTGGAACTACTGGATGCGGCATACTACCCTTCCAAATATCTTAGCTCTGCTGGACCAAGGGTAGGGGGTCCAGGTGAGCTATTGCTATCAAATTGCTTCCATCGCCCGTCGCCGTAAGCATTTCATAAAAGATCTCTTCTGAAACCACTGGGATAATTGGGACCAACCTTTGATGGAATGGTCCCATTCCAAAATTGTGTCTGGCATACCCGACTTCCAACCAACATTAATACTGATCAATACTGTTGTTAATAAAATAGAAAAAAAGTGGGTATGAATTTTAAAAAGCTTCTGCTGTGGAACTACATTTTTTGTGTACATGGCCAGTTGGAACCAAACCAGGCAAAATGGTCCTTAGGTGGTCCTCTTTCAGAATTGTGTCCGATAATCCAGACTGTCAACAAAAATGGCCGCAACAGCCGAACTTTGATTCAAATAGGAAACTATGGAAAAATTTATTTAACTATCTTCTTGTCTGAAACCACTGAGCAAATTTGAACCAAATTTGGTAGCAATGGATCGAAAATGCTTCTCTTTGAGAATTGTGATCAATAACCCGGACTGTGAACCAAGATGGCTGCTACAGCCAAACTTAGTTATGCATAGGACCCTAATGAACCAAACTTGGTAGCAATGGATCTAAAATACTTCTCTTTGAGAATTGTGATCAATAACCCGGACTGTGAACCAAGATTGCTGCTACAGCCAAACTTAGTTATGCATAGGACCCTAAAGGAAAATTCACTATAAAATCTTCTTTTCTGAAAGCGCTTGGCAGCCATGGTTATTAGATTGTCCTATATCAAAATTATGTCCAATAATCCGAAATGTTGTTTCTTATGTGCTTTATGGCTGTTGTTTGGTAAATTGAATCAAGATGAACGATACAGGTTCCTAGGAACATACTACCGTGTACAACGTATAACTTAAAGTTTTCACAGTTAATTCGTAACTATCGTTGATTTACATGACAGAACGAATTTACCATCACATAATTTTCTAAGACAATTTTTTACAGCCTATATTAATATAATCATTCCTGAAATTTTACGGTCGTCGTTTCTAACTAAAAGATGTCATGTCTTACTAGAATTTACACTTCCCTGACTTCACGATTTTCCTCGCTTGCAATGTAACGGTTGCAGGATATGCTTCCCTTTCGGTTCACCTTACATTAGTCATTGTTTTTGTAGGAGTTCACACTGACATTTCTAAAAATAGTATTTTTAATGCTTTCATATTTTGATTCCATCCTTTGGGCGTGTCTTAATAGTATTTTTCTGAAATTTTAGTGTTCTCACGTACATTGTATTCGCCTTGTTTTTGCCCACTATCTTATAGCGTCGGTATTCCTATTCTGGTACTTAAATCGAATATTTGTTTCACCTAGTTAAATTAATATATTTTTTAAAATTAATGTGCTGACAAGGTACACGCCGAGTCGGGATGACGATATAAAACATCATTCATCAAAAACTGCATGATTTTAATGTGTAATAAAATGTCAACGGGATTGAATTACAGATGTGAAACACTAAGACATCAAGATTGATTTTGTTTTGATAACCATTTGCTGTGCTAATATTGGTCAAAATATAAATGCCTTTGTTATTCGCGGATTTTACGAAATACGGGGGATAATGCCTGATAACGAGGTACGATACTATTTTCCCTTTGCCTACTTCTCCAGGGAATAAATTTAGCATGTGCTATATTCCTACATGTAGCAACATTTACAAAATATTTTCATCTAGGGTCTTTAGCATTCACAAGGCATAAGAACATGTAAAAACCGCGATTATAGCAAATCTCAAAACTGGATACGTGTATAAGAGACAGTTTTTTCAAACACAGTGGGAATCCTCACAAATTGTAATAAATTGCCCCGAAAAAATACTCAATATTTATTGATCGTTATTCAATTATCAAATAAAGTTGGACAGTAGCCAAAATATTCCTGATTTGGGATAGACGAACATAACATGCGGTGTGGTGAAACTAGTTTAATTTGTTGGATCCAAAACCTTCCTTTATTTCTGGTCAATGCGAATGATGTGACATCCAATCAAGTACAAAAATATTTGTAAACACAGAGATAAATAAGTTCAAGTTCTTGTTCAACGAGAGATAACTCTTGAGTATAATAATGCAATTAGAACCCCTTTATCCATTAGTTTTTATTTCTTCCCTTTAAACAAAGTGATGTAATGAATAAAAAATGTTACAAAAATGGATTTAAAGCCGTTTTGGTCTTTCTTGTCAATTAAGTAAAGTCAAGAAATATCAAAAGGGATATTCGAAGGAGGGGAAAATCGAAAATAACTGACAAATTCCGGAGAACAACGAAGAAAAGACCAAAACAATACAAACATTACACTTAAAAACTAAAAATATATAAACAACATGGACCCCAACAAAACTAAAACTGTGAGGGGACCTCACTAAATATACCTCCGCTGCTGTTAATTTACAAAAAAAAAAAAACTGATATCAAATCTGTGTTATAAAATTTTGAAGCCCAATTTAACAAAGCTATGAGGAGCTAATTGATCAATGAAATCCTTATTATGTGCATATCTAATAAAAGACTAAAGTATTGGACCAGAACAGAATTTCTAAGTCCAAAAGAGTATAAATATAGAAAAAAGTATTGCACCAGGACATACTTCTCATGTGCACATCTACGTACTAGGATTTAACAGTATGCAAAGCTTCATTAACCTCTGACAAGGCATGTTTGAGAAACTCCGGGTACAAAAGAAATTTGGGATAGACAGAATTTCTAAGTCCAAAGGGGTATAAAATTATGAGAAAAAGTATTGGACCAGGAGATACTCCGCATGCGCACATCTACGTACTAGGATCAAACAGTATGCAAAGTTTCATTAACCTCTGATAAGGAATGTTTGAGAAACTGCAGGTACAAACACATTCTGGACAGACAGACAGACAGACAGACGGACAGGCTGATTCCTATATACCCCTCCCCCCAAAAAAAAACTATGTTTGCGGGGGGTATAAAAACGGCGTAGATTGTTAGATTTTTCTCGGTCTTGAAGACAATAAAAGCTCTGTCCCTTTGTGATTCCGATTTCTGAGTATCTACTTGTACTAAAAATGGTTCAACTGTAATAGTGAAGTTAGGATATAATCTTACATGTTTATTTTACCAGGATCATTTTTTATATAATCATAAAATTATATTACATCTGCTTTTAATTTTGACAATTAACTTTTAGCATTCAATTTAAATATCATTTTAGTTTTCTTCCACGTGGTATGTCACAAATTAAAACGCATATTCATTATAGTATTTCCATTAAAAGTGGTTCGTAAAAGGGGATAAAAATTATTATTGAACTCTTCACTGTCTTATAGTTTTGTTATGTTTTAAATATATCCCATGTGACGAAAATGACTTTGTGGTATAAGGAGTTTTGAGATAAAGAGAGTACACCAGTAAGGGAGCAACCATTTGATTTATATGGAAAGGGGGGGGGGGGGGGGCATGGAAGTCATCCTAAGTCCTGCCTTTTTTCATTTTACAACTACATTTGTCATCTTGCCTTTTTTAATGAGGATTTTTGGTCCTGTCTTTTTTCACCAAATTGTGCATCCTGCCTTTTTTCAAATTCCATCCATGCCCCCCCCCCCCCATAAAAATCAAAGGTGTGCCCCCCCCCCCCCCCCTGATAGCTATACGTTTGCTGTCAACATTACAGAATCATGTAGATTGTTGCATTGTGAAAGATTTATTGGAAATTAGAGAATGCATTATTCCTTCAAAAGTTATTTCACCTCCACCTTTTTGAATCATTTAATAAGTGTAGTATATCTCTTCCTCCACCATTCACTGAATTTTCAAATGTCGGTGTTTTTTTTTACCAAGAAAATAGAATTGATTGAGATCTTGCAGAACAGTTTAATTTTTCCAGTGATGGATTCAGCTTTTCATAATATATGCATGAGTGAAAATTATATTTTGACCACAAGCAAATCAACGAACAGATACAGGTTGACAAATTCACATTTCTACCACTTGTGGTAGATAATATATTACCCACAGATAATTATTCAACAAAAGTATTATAATCAAGACATATTTCAAGAAATGACAAAATTAACATTACCTCTGTAACCCCGCGAAGCGTAAAAACAAAACAAAACAAAAACAACAAACTGCTAAATCATGATTAAAAATAATTGTTTAACAAATGTAGTAAATAATCTAACATATTAATTAATTTCATTGTTATAAATCATGTTATAATACGTTTGAATTTTACGTTTTATATTATTTTTTTCTTTCGGGAAAACCAAAATATAAATATAGCGTACGGTGTTTTATTTTTATCTCTGAGCATATTCATATATTTATTTATAGTATGATGACGTTTGGCCTCACTGTGTACTTGGTCTCTGTGTGTACGTTCCCCACGTGCCTGCGAACTGTTAGATGCTAATGCAAAAAAGAGCAATTTTGAAGTAAAAAGGGGGCGTAACTCTGGTAAGAATTGTCAAAAAAATCGTCATTATCGAACTTGACCTAGATTTTCATTAGATACATAGACATACCAAACCTAGTTTCAATCTGACTTTTGTTCACAAGTTATCATTTGGAAACCAACATATTACCAATTTTGAAGTATAAAAAGAGAGGTAACTCTAGTTATAGTCGAAAAAATGTCATTATTGAACTTGACTTAGATATTCATGATATACACAAACCTACCTAACCTACTTTCAATCTGACTATTTCTTCACAAGTTATCATCTAGAAACCAATTGGGGACGCACGTACGGACGGATGAAACCCATTTCTATAGTCCCCTTCGACGAAGCGCCGGGGGACAATTATCTGTATACCAAAAGTAAATATTGTTTTCAGCACATTTGTAAATAAATTTATATGTGATCCATACCTGTTCCAAAGAAAGCATCGATCGCAGCACTTGGTGAGGATTCATTGGTCAATTTTCTCTGGTAGATGTATTCTGATACAGCTTGTCGAATTCCAGTATTGGTAATGTCGAAATGAGTTTTGGTTTCCCGATTTGTTGGTCGCCTTGGATAAAATCCTTCTGATAACTGTAAGATGTTAACCAAAAGAAAAAGAAAAAATATCTGTACTGCCATGCCTCCTCGAATCATTCGTTCAAATAATTGATATTGTTAATTTGTTAGAAAAGAAATGTCCTGGAAAGAACTGAAAACATGTGTTACGTGATAAAATGTTAAATTAGTCATATGATACAAAATTCGTCCACATAAATACACAAAGGACAATGAAATATCACAATGAAAGAAACCATACAAATAGAATAGAACGGTTGATACCTCGCTCTATAAAGTGCATGTACTTCCTGGATGTCCCAAGTATCCAGCTATCAACTGTTTTCACTTTGAAGAAACGGAAATCTTGGTATATAATTACAGTTAAAGGTTATCCTCATCAACAATGATAGAGTTGTCTGTTTACGACTTCAATCATTCAGATGTCTTATGTTAAAGTATTACGCAATCAGAGCATGTTTTACACAGATGTATATAAATAACTTGGATATAAGAGTGGTGAGCTGTATATCACAGATAAGGTGCATGCAGTGTTGATATCAACATGTTTATTTCGATTCAGTGATTGTACATTTTTTTGTGCACATTGAATTTATGCTTTTCATCTTCTCCACGCTTGTAAACGAAACAGGGGCAAGCTACCCTCCCGGTCCACACCCATAAAATTCAATAAATTAAACCAAACAACATAAAATGAAATTAAAAAGAAAAAAAAAAATAAAATATTGTGACGATAGACTCCAAGGAATCTTACCAGGTCTATCTGAATCATGATATTAATCAATATTATTTATACATGAAAGGTACTTGATTAGAATGGGAAAAGCCGGAGAACGTATGTTTTTAGATTCCTTATATAATGTTAACATTGACACATTTAAATATTCAAACTTGTTTGATATATGTGTTAATTATTATTTTCTATTTCTGAAAAGGTTTCTAATTTGCTGAAACTTTGAAAAATAGAATGGAAACCCAAATAAACTGCATTTGTGTGCCATTGTTTGACTGTTAAAATTACCAGTTTCTATTCAAGAAATAGAAAAAAAAATGAAAAGACCACTTAAAACATACAGTTTAACTCGATTGTGTCGTACCTTTCGAAGTACTTGGTGTCTCTAAACTTTTAAGCTCACATGACACAATTGGTCAAGTGAGCTATTCTCATCGTCTGTCATTTTTCGTTAACTTTTACAAAAATCATCTCCTCTGAAACTACTTGGCCACACGTATCACCTTTGGGGCCAGGTAAGCTTTTGTCATCACTTGGCGTTCGTCGTCTGTAAACTTTGTGGTCTTCTCCTTAAACCCCTTAACCAAATGAACTGAAGCTTTGTATGAACCATCTATGGAAGGACCTTTATGAAGTTAAGTATGTTTTGTCCCGGTTAGATAGCTAATATAGCCGCCATGATGAATTCTTATTTCCGATTGGTCAAAATTTCAAAAATTTAGGATACTTAAACAATGCAACATGATACATGTATGAAACACTTCCTGTTTTTTTTTTTTTTTTTTTTTTTTTTTTTATCAGTTAGAATCAGCATTTATGAGTATATATAAATGGTTTTGTTAATGTTATCAGATTTGTTCACGTCTACAAACAAACAGAAAACACATGTAATATAGTATTCAACTTAAAATATAAGTGGAGAAGATTTAAACTGAGAAAAATAATAGTACACACGTGCAGGTAGCTAACATTATTTTGGGGCTGTAAACGTTGATATAATATAGAATAGACTGAAATTTTATATTTTAAGACTGCATACACAAAGGAGGATAAGCAATCGAGTATTTGACTATATATATATATATATATATATATATATATATATATATATATAACATCCGAAGGCCATTATTACAGACCGAAGACATATAACAGGACCATTACGAAAATACCCATTTTTAAATACGTTTATTAACCAGATGGTGAAAACTATCTTTGTTAACTGGTTTGTTACAGACTTTGTTTCTTTAGAAAATTAAGGAATGTTTAAATTTCAATTAAATTCAAGAATCACAACTATATTTGTAAAAAGTATTTGTTTTGTCATATTATACATTGTATATATAACATTGATGCATATATATATATGCATTTGTATACATTATTATATATATATATCAACAAATAAATTAATATTCTCTACTACTTGTGTGTATGTATTGTGACATTTCAACAATTTATACCGCTTCAACGGAGCATAAGACCGAAAACATGGGTTTTTTTTCAAACAAAGAATTAAATTACGCAGGGCAAAATGCTATGTGAAAGGTAATTTTGTTATCATATTCGACCATTTTTATTCAACAGATATAATTTTCAATTAAAATTAATAAATTTTGAAAGTTCTTCTTATACGTTTTTATTTGCTACACAGAGTTTTTAACTAAAATTTCAAAAATGTTGAAATTCTTATTCAAATATTTTTATTCACTATTAGAACATTTTGATTGAAATTTTTAGTTAATATCCGTAAACACTGAAAGTTTTTAACTTTCAACAATCTACCAGGTGAGTTTAAAACTGCTAATAAGCAAAATTAACAATTTTTGGTCATTGATAGATTATTTTTTATTAGTTAATCATATTTTTTCAACTTCGTGTTCTTCTAAAATAAAATAAAATAAATATTATCTTGATCTATCTCTATATATATAACTCATGTGATATAGCTATTCAAACATCTAACCGATTCAAAAGATTGCTTGGTTTGTCAGCGGTTTTTTAAAATATACTGAAGTGTGATTATTAATGAATGAAATCGTGAATTTAAATTACAACTTTGACCCAAAGTCGTGTTTCCCATAGTAGTATAATGGTCATATGATTTTCTCGTGTGCTATTGAGGATTAAAATCTTTTGTTAAGAAATCACGAACTTTGAAATAGAGGAGTATAAATTTATACAAAAGCGGAGCAGTTCTACCATACAAAAGTATATTTCAGTGGTAGAATATTTTAACGCAGAATTAAAGTAAGTAACACATATCGTATTATAAGACTTACTATACTGGTACAGTTATAATATTCATTACAGTTTTTATTATATTACCAGCAAAGATTGAGCATCGCTGCTGGTTACCGGCCTGTAATCCATGAAGATAACATATCCTAAATAGTTATTGTTTTGGTAATGAACAGGTGTATGAAATGTGCAAAACATTTTTTTTTTTTTTTTTTTTTTTTTTTTTTTTTTTGATAAAACAACTTAGATATAACAGCTGAAAAGCACATTTCTTGATAAATTTTGAAAAGTAGTTCATGGTATTTAAAAATTGTGAGAAATAAAACAAAACGATTCTTAACAGTGTACCAAAATCTAGGTAAGGCTAATTTTAATAGATGAGATACAGCGATTCCAAAAATTGATCAAGTGTAAATTAACACGTTTATAGAGTATTATGAAATTTACTTCATTGCCATAGCAGAGACAACCAAGAGGATAGTACCGAGCAATGGTACAGCATCAGTGGTGGTAAAATTCCTTAGATAATAATTTTCTATTACTGCAATGTACATTTAGGCCACACCAAATTTATTTTTAGTTCTGTGGATATTTTATGGCAATAATAGATGCTAGCGAGCGAACGAATTTTGTTTTTATTTATTTTTTTTTTCTTCAGGACTAGTTTTTTTTCAGGTGAAGATCAAATTTAGGTGCGGCGTAAATTTTTTAACTAAAATATTGCAAAAAAAGGAAAACATCCCTATCTGTTACCAAATTTAGGGGCGGGCGAACAGTTTTTATTTATTTTTTTCTTTTTTTGAAAAATGAAAAATTTGGGGCGAATTTTGAGTATTTTTGCAAAATAATCAGCAAATTTTTTTTTCATAAATTCCGAAAATCGGAGCGGCGAAATCCAAAGAAATAAAACCAATTTGGTTTGGCCTTAACTTATATGAAATTGTCTTTATTGTGATTCTGGCTGTTGAGTTTTATGCTCAAATGTTTCATTGTATGAGATATCTAAATTAATGTCAGGAAACTAGTCGATCACAGTTAAATAAAAAAAAAATTAATTTTATGTGATAAATCGAAATTGTATTTGACCCTCTTGTCATACAAATAGAACTAAAAAATTGTATAGATTGTTGGCATGAGGATGGCGTTCGAAAATTAACATTAAGGCATATGTAATGGTTCTTTTTGACCCTCTAGAACCCGTATGATAAATTATTTTTTTAATTTTATGTGATAAAAAATTGTGTAAGATGTTATTAACAAGAATTAGCTCAATATTATCTCAGTATGTCATAATCTTGGAAAAATCACCAGAGATAACCTTATTTTCAGTTGAAATACTATAGCTAACATACTTACTTATCTTTCTTATTCATAACAATTACAATTGGATATTGTTATATTTTTACTATATATTGATCAAATTTTAAAAAATTGGGATTGTGATACGATGAAATGGTACAGACTTTAAGTGTCAATTAACCCATATGGCAAGCCGTTTTACTATTTATTCTAACTTCAAGATATCTCATATAATATATAAGATATCTTATAAAGAAAATTATATGAGATATCTTATAAATTATATGCGATATCTTACAAACTATATAAGATATCTTATAAACTATATGAGAAATCTTATAAAGTTTATTAGATATCTTGAAGTTCGAATAAATAGTAAAACGGCTTGCCATAAACCCATTTAAATACAAACAATTATGTTTGCAGAAACTTTTTTGAAGAAATGTTGACTTTGAAAGAGATTGAAAATTAGTCTGTAGCAGACTTCCCAGCTATATTCGGTTGTACAACTAACGAACACACACACTAACATGACTAAGGACATATAACACTATCGAATTGCATTCTTGAATTAACTTTTAAAAAGGCAGGATAATGTGAATATTTAACATTACCAATTGATATGTATGAGAGAGATAGGCAGATATTCAGGTAGATGATGTGAAAATAAAGTGTCAAATTAAACTGAAACCATTTCCACGATCTCGAACATTATTATTATTCGTAATATCAGTTATTATCTTTAACGTATAGGACCAAAATGTTAAACAATCAAATCGGTATATATTCGCTGAAAATTTTCTTTAAGATAATTATTCAAATGAAATTATCTACATATCCGAAAAAAATGCATTCGTTCAGTAAAAAAAACTTTATTGTTGTCTTATATCATTGTATATCAGCCATATGCGATTTTATTTTAAGTGCTACCAGAATTGTTTTTTTCTTCTTTTTTTTTTGAAGGGGAATATCCTGTTTCAGGAATGTCTCATTATTTCCCTTTGGCTGTAGTTTTATACTAAACATAGCGTGAACTGGTCAGCATCTCAGGAAACAATGGATTTCAAGTCAATGACGTTTAAGCATTTTAATTTTGACTATACACAATTTACAAGGTTTCGAAATGAACAATTTTGGATAAGTTTTTCTTAAGCAGGCAATCTTTGGAATATGTATTTATATTTTTTTAAAGTTTTAGGCAGAAAATATTTATTGGCATTACGCGCGATGTTCGTACACATTATGGTAACATTATGTCGTCATCAGATGCGACGTTTTATTTTTCAGTGATCGAAGTTAATTTAGTTAAATATCTTCTGCTTTTATACACAAGTTATAGAGTGACACGTTAGAACAACAATTAAAATACAAAAAATCTTTCAATATTTAAAAATTAAGATTAAAATTGACTGATTTGATAATTAGGTAAAAAAATAAGAAATCACGCTCTTCTTCTTTTAAATTTGAAAAAAATGAAGCAAAACAATTCCAAAGTTTTTATTGCAACCAGTTATCAAAAATTTATTATTCAAAATCTACCAGAAAGTATATATATATATTGGCATATATATTAAATGTACATGTATCTTGAAATTCTGGAGAATTTTATTGCACATTCGGAGGGGGGGGGGGGGGGGGGAGGATAACATGACCATTTTATGACGGGGGTGCGTCGGTGAACTCGAAACTCCAACCCGAAATTATCCACGTTATATCGAAATTGTGACCCGAAAATATCCAGGAAAGCTAAAATTACATAACAGAAATTATCCCAATATAATAAAAGGCTGTTATCATGATGAGACATATTTATACGTTTAACATTGTGGAAAGTCAACCTGAATTCTCCTCAGTGCTTTTATAAAAATCTGCAGAAATTTTTTAAATCCTGACCGGAATTCTCCAGTGTCAAAAAATTCCGACCCGAAATCTCCGCCGGTTTTGTAAAATCTTGACCAGAATTTCCCGCACGTCATTCTTTTTTTCTTCTTATTAATTCTATATGAATCATTAAATGTTTAGGTAATAATAATTTATTCAATTTACATAATAACTGTAACCGTAAGTGTATTTCTCAATTCAGGGTTCCAACATTTTTCACAAAGAAATTCAATTACTTATCCACTACTTTGAATACCCAAAATTTCAATGGTCTCTGTTAACTTTTTGGACCTCTTTTATGTACAAAAAATATTGAACTTGTGCGGTGAAGCACAAACTTGGAAACTCAAACGCATTTCCAGTTTTCAAGCATCATTTGTAGGGTTGGGGCCTTGAATTTTCTACTTTCTGGTAATTTTAAGAACCTTTTAATATTTTATTGTACCTTTTTATCAGAATGTAAATCTTTTTTTTTTTTCAGAAAATGAAAATCACACTGTTTGTTTTAGTAGTATTTTGTATCATAGCAATATCTGTTGCACGGCCTCGTGGAAAATATGGCAAGAAAGGACAGTTAAGAAAAGGTGCTGAGGTTGAAGACAAACGTCAAAGGCCAGAGAAAAATGATGGAGACTCCAAAACTGATGCTAGAAAGCAAGGCGATGATACAAAACTTCGAATTCGACCAAATCATCGACACAGAAAACCATCAAAGCACATGTCAACAGTAGAGCCATTTACCCGAGATAATGACCATACACATAAACGTCATCACAAACACAGCACTGCTGCCACCATAACAGAGGACAAGTCCTTTGTTCGACCCACTGAAAGCTCATGATTATATTACTTCTGAAAAATGAACTTATGTTGGCTATGATAATACATTTTGACACGTGAATTTAAACGCCAACATTAAATTATTTGAACCAAGAGTTATACTTGTACTTTTGACACATGAAATCCTGGTTTTGAAAATATGAACTTGAGTGTGGTGTAAAATTTAATGTCAGTAGAATTTCTTTAAATATATGGAGTTAAATATATAAATGTCTGCGAGTTTTATTAACCAAGTGTTCACGTACTTTTCTTTATTATTAATCGATTTTTTTTTATTTTATAAATTTTATTGTATGAATATTTTAACCAGCTGGTCTGGAAAATTATATATTTGTTTTCTTGACTGAATAAAATTATTTGAATTTTACTTATTCAATTATTCTCTTATGTCACGATCATATTGGTAAAGTAAGAAAAGCCAGTTGTCCATTCTCCTTTTTTTAAAATTGTAAATAAGAATCATACCTGTGTTTTCTGAAATCTGTGCCTTCGAACAAATATATAAAATTGGTCAAAGATGGCAGCTTGTCTTTAATGTCTGTTAAAGGATAACATGTAACATCCACCCCATACTATAGACAGGTTTATGATGACTAGCAACAGAACCTGACATATAATAAACTAGAGGCCCTCAAGAGCCGGTATCGCTCACCTGGATTTAACTTTTCACCTTGAGCAGGACTAAAAATTTAAGTGTTGCAGTCAGTTTGGCTGGTTTTACTATAGGGTTCTATGTTAAACTAAGTTCAGCTGTGGGAGTCATCTTGGTTTAGTCCAGGTCAACGGATACATTTCTAAAAGAGAACAATCTAAGGACCATTTCTGCTAAGTCTTGTTCCAACTGGCTAAGCGGTTTCAGACAAAAAGATTTTTAAATGAATTTTCCTGAAGGGTCCAATATTTAACTAAGTTCGGCCGTGGCGGCCATCTTGGTTGACAGTCCATGCAGGTCAATGGACACATTTCTAAGAGAACCATCTAAGGACCATTACTGCGGAGTCTTCTTCCAACTGGCCAAGTGGTTTTAGACAATAGGATTTTTAAATTTATTTTCACATAGAATTCTATATTTAACTAAGTTCGGCCGTGGCGGCCATGTTGGTTGACAATCCAGGTGATCGGACATAATTCTGAAAAAGGACCATCCAAAGACCAATGCTGCAAAATTTAGTTCCAATTGTCTCAGTAGTTTCAGACGAAAAGATTTTTGAGCGAATTTCCCCAAGGGTCTTGCGTTAAACTAAGTTTGCCATCTTGGTTCAAAGTCCACGAAATGCGACATATGTCTGAAAGAGAACCTCCTAAATATCATTGCTACCAAGTCTGGTTCCAATATGTCAAGTTGTTTCAGACAAGACGATTTTCAGTGAATTTTCAGATAGGGCCCTATGTTAAACTAAGTTCGACTGTGGTGGCCATCTTGGTTGACAATCTTGGTCATCTGACACAATTCTGAAAGAGGACCATCTAAGGACCATTGCTACCAAGTCTAGTTCCAACTGACTTAATAGTTTCAGAAAAGAAGATTTTTTAGTGAATTTCCCATAGGGTCCTATGTTAAACTAAGTTTGGCTATAGCGGCCATCTTGGTTCACAGTCCACGAAATCGGACATATTTCTGAAAGAGGAACTCCTGAGGACCATTGCTGCTTTGTTCGATTCCAATTGGTCAAGTTGTTTCAGACAAGAAGATTTTTCAATGAATTTCCCATAGGACCCTATGTTAAACTAAGTTCGGTTGTGGCGGCCATATTGGTTCACAGTCCAGGACATCGTATATAATTCTGAAAGAGGATCATCTTAGGACCATTCCTGCCAAGTCTGGTTCCAGTTGGTCATGTGGTCTTGGTTAACAGTCCGGGTAATCGGACATGTTTCTGAAAGAGAACCTCCTAAGGATCATTATTGCCAAGTTTGGTTCCAATTGGCCTTGTAGTTTTATAGATTTTTGAAAATCACCCCCCCCCCCTTTTTTTTATTTTTAGTAACAGCAGCCATGTCGGTTGGAAGTCGGGAATACCAGACATAATTTTGGAAGGGGTCCATCCAAGGACCATTCCACCAAAGTTTGGTCCCAACTGGCGCAGAGGTTGTCCCAGTGGTTTCAGTTTTGTAGGAGATGACTTTAAAGGAAAGTTTATGCTGGATGCCATCTTTAAAGGGCGAAAACTCCTATAAAGGGGTCAATCAATGATTTTGGTCATGTTGAATTATTTGAAGATCTTACTTCGTTGAACATGTTTGCTGTTTACAGTTTTTCTTTATCTATAATAATATTCAAGACTATATCCTAGAACTGCTAAATTCTCTTAAAATTAACAATTCTGGGGCAATAACCCAACAAAGGGTTGACCGATTCGTCTGAAAATTTCATGGGAAGTAGATCTTGACCTGATGAACATTTTTACCCCATGTCAGTTTTGCTGTAAATGCTTTAGGTTTTTAGATAAAAGCCAAACCTACTGTTTACCACTATTTTCTATTTTTAGCCACGTCGGCCATGTTGGTTGGAAGGCGGGGTCATCGGACATATTTTTTAAACTAGATACCTTAATGATGCTTTTGGCTAAGTTTGGTTCCATTTGGCCCAGTAGTTTCAGAGGACAAGATTTTTGAAAAAGTTACCGGACAACAGGCGCCAAGTGATGAGAATAGCTCACTTCACCCATTTGGGCAGGTGATCAGCTAAAAACAGAATATTACAAAAAAATAAAATAAATGGCATAATTCTCCTAATGCACATCAGTATCTACATAAAAATTATGCAGAGTTTGTAAGATCGGGGTGAAACGTTTAAAAAGAGTTAAAGACGAAACTTTATGACAAACGTGATGACTTCAACTTTCCTATTGTTAATTTTCCCTTCTTGAGTAGCAATATACCAGCATCGCCTGCATATGGCGTCTACGTTTCTCAGCTTATCCGATTTTCAAGGCATGCATGAGTTACTCTGATTTTCGACAAAGAGGATTACTGCTGTCATGAAAGCTTCTTAACCAGGGTTTTAGCAGGGATAAGTTGATGTCATCACTTAGGAAATTTTACGGTCGTCATCTAGAATTGATTGACCATCACAGTGTTCCAATATCTAAGATGATGTTGGACCTGTTCCCACTGTCGTAACCTTTCATGTGCCTGCACCGATTTGTGACTTCCCCAGGATTGACTTTGTTGAACTTCACGACGGGTGCCGTTTACGGAGCAGGAACTGCTTACCCTTCCGGAGTACCTGGGTTCACTCCTTTTTTATAGGAGTTCGTGTTTTTCATTGTTTTTTTTTAGTTTTCTGTGTTTATTTGTTGTGCTTGTGGTTGTTCATTTGTCTTCCCGGGTTTGTCTGTCCAATGGATTACGTTTTTTGATTGCTCCTTAGGTATATTTGTTCTTTTAATTTCACAGAATAGGTACCCTTCATAAAAAGTTTCTTGTAAATAATGACTAAGTAGATCTAGTTATTACAGTTGCTGAGAAATGGACTTAATCAGAAAAAATGTGATGCAAGTCCCTCTAGGTCAAGGTTGGTGACAAACTGGCATGCACCAAAGAAGAATTATCTATCAAATACGAGGGGGCTGGGTATTACAGTTGCTAAAAACAGTCACAGTCACGAAAATGTGATGCAAGTCACTAAAGCATGAAATTAAGGCCAAGATCCTGCGACAGTGGTCAGACTGACATGTACCAACACAGAACTACCTATACACCAAATATGGTGAGTAGATATTAGACAGTATTAGTTACTGAGAAATGGACTAAGTCGCAAAAAATGTGATACAAGTCCTTCTAGCATGACATTATGTAAAGGGTTGGTGACCTGTGTCAGAGTACCATGTTCCTATTAAAAACTACCTATACACCAAATATGGTGCGCCTAGTTATTTTGGTGGCAGAAAAAATGGACTTTGCCACGAAAATTTGATGCAAGTCACATAACAAGGTATAATTGAAACTGGATGCAGTTTCGAATGTCTCCCAAACGAAGCTCATATCATAAGAAGTAATAATATATATGGTTATAGGGTGGGGATCTCAATGGTTTTCAGAATATTTAGTATTTTATCATTTAAGGGGGTGGGGCATGACCCCCCCCCCCCCACCTCAGACCCCCCTATGGTACCAAATGATTCGTCTTATCATAAGGAGTAATAATATATATGGTTATAGGGTGGGGATCTCAATGGTTTTCAGAATATTTAGTATTTTATCATTTAAGGGGGTGGGGCATGACCCCCCCTCAGACCACCTATGGTACCAAATGATTTGTCTTATCATAAGGAGTAATAATATATATGGTTATAGGGTGGGAATCACAATGGTTTTCAAAATATTAAATATTTTGTTATTTGAGGGGGTGGGGCATGACCCCCCCCCCCCTAAGACAACGAAATGGAGGGTATAACATAATACCTCGCCACTTCGTGTGGCGGGGTATCTATAATACTAAATTTACGAATTAGCCGAATAGGCGGCAAAACGCCTGGTTCAAAATAAACGATGTATGGTTCAGATTATAAAGGTTATTATCGGATTTGACAATCTGCATTTATAAATTTTAAACTGCAGTTTTGTTTATCTGCAAATGGAATTTGCATGGACTTTTCCGGTATGAATTCTCCCAACATATCCCTTAGAAGGTTCTCGAATGCATCATTTTAACACATTGATTTAAATAAACAATTGTGCACATATTTTAAATGTATTTTTGTTTGAAATTACGGAAGAAGAATAAAACAAATTAAAAACATTCTCCTTCGAGTGGGATGTTTCCGCTTCATGTATTCAGGATTGTTTTTTCTACCATTATGCAATTTCTCCTAACTATAAACATTATGAACTTTGAAGATTATGAAGAAGTAAGGCAAAGTTCAAAGGAATTCCTAACTTAGTTGGTTTTTGGATTGCTCGGATGTTTACTTTACAAAGTGATAAAACCAACCATTATCCATTTTTACATTATTTGTCGTATGACCTGTCTAAATATATCTCTACCATACAATTCCCTGTAAGCCCTATATAAAAAATATTTTTAACAAATGGTCATCTTTATCATTAATGACGAAATTTATCTCGGACATCTTTATAAACGTGGACAGCACACGCAGCCACACACTAAAAATGCTTTTATCGTCTATTGGATTTATTTGTGAAATTAAGCCTCGCTTGCCCTGCCCATGATGACAATGAACAATTGGAACAATTATTTTCCAAAAATATGCTCTACTTAACTCACGGCATCTTTTCAAAAATTCATCCGTCACTACGGAAATGTTTATTCATATTCTTTTTCATATTTATTCTGAATGAAAAGGTAATGCATTATGAAATGTGTATTTAATTAAAGCTTTTCATCAAGTTCCAGTTCAGAATTTATTGTAACATAAACATATTGACAATTTATGTGGTTGTATTTTCGTCATAGATTTTGACTATGATGGAACCTTAAGGTCCATTTTGGTAATTCTACGTGGCATACAGTCTACTTCATCAGTGGATACATCTTCGGTAGTAACGAACAACCGTACGACAATTAGGTCACGTTGACCTACATTTCACGGTTCACTGACTTTGGTTAAAGTTTGCATTAACATCCATTTCTGAAATACTACAGCATATATAGACATGAAACTATCAGTTTATACCACCTACTTGACAGGAAAGTTTATGGGAAGCCTGCCACAACATCCACATTGAGTTCCTGTTCCACGAATGCCATGGCCGCAAAAACTTTTTAAAGTCAATATGGCCACCACAAAAAAAAAAAAAAAAAAAAAAATGCTTATTTTCCCGTGCTCGCGCGGGTTCAATGTCTAGTAAAAACTTAAATATCCAAGGTAACAGGTAGTATTTCCAAGTTAAGATCACAAATGATCAAGTTATATCATTTTTCCCATAGACTTCTATAGTAAAATTTTGCAAAACCCCACCCCCTTTTGAGACCCCCAAAATATATGTTGCCTCCCACAGATTGAAAATTTTTTTTCGGAAGGCGCATCTAGGAATATGGGCCTATCAAGTCGTATGATATCAAGCGATTCCGTCTATTTAGTATTTTATCATTTGAGGGGGTGGGGCATGACCCCCCCTCAGACCCCCTATGGTACCAAATGATTCGTCTTATCATAAGGAGTAATAATATACATGGTTATTGGGTGGGGATCTCAATGGTTTTCAGAATATTTAGTATTTTATCATTTGAGGGGGTGGGGCATGACCCCCCTCAGACCCCCCTATGGTACCAAATGATTTGTCTTATCATAAGGAGTAATAATATATATGGTTATAGGGTGGGGATCACAATGGTTTTCAAAATATTAAGTATTTTATCATTTAAGGGGCTGGGGCATGACCCCCCCCCCTTTCAGACCCCCTATGGTACCAAATGATTCGTCTTATCATAAAGAGTAATAATATATATGGTTATAGGGTGGGGATCTCAATGGTTTTCAGAATAAGTATTTTGTCATTTAAGGGGGTGGGGCATGACCCCCCCTCAGACCCCCTATGGTACCAAATGATTCGTCTTATCATAAGGAGTAATAATATATATGGTTATAGGGTGGGGATCTCAATGGTTTTCAGAATAATAAGTATTTTGTCATTTGAGGGGGTGGGGCATGACCCCCCCTCAGACCCCCCTATGGTACCAAATGATTTGTCTTATCATAAGGAGTAATAATATATATGGTTATAGGGTGGGGATCACAATGGTTTTCAAAATATTAAGTATTTTGTTATTTGAGGGGGTGGGGCATGACCCCCCCCCCCCCTAAGACAACGAAATGGAGGGTATAACATAATACCTCGCCACTTCGTGTGGCGGGGTATAAAAACTTAAATATCCAAGGTAACAGATAGTATTTCCAAGTTAAGATCACAAATGATCAAGTTATATCACTTTTCCCATAGACTTCTATAGTAAAATTTTGCAAAACCCCACCCCCTTTTGAGACCCCCAAAATATATGTTCCCTCCCACAGATTGAAATTTTTTTTTCGGGAGGCGCATCTAGGAATATGGGCCTAGCAAGTCGTATGATATCAAGCGATTCCGTCTATTGGTTTATGAGAAACGGTGCACACAAGTGTTCGAAAAAACGCGCCCGAATAAGAAGAATAATAAGAACTGAGCAAAAACAACATGTCTCCAAACTTCGTTTGGGAGACATAATTATGAAATGAGGTCAAGGAGCCATAACAGTGACAGACTTGCATGTATTCACTGAGAACTAAGTACAGACCAAACATGGTTGGTCTAAGTATTACAATGAGAACACAGTGAGAACATTTTATGAATGTTTATGATTACAATGAACTATGAAAACGAGGTCATGGTTACAAGATAAATAGATGGCTGCAAAGTTTATATCATAATGTATCTTTGAACCAAAGATCTGAAGTGTGGGTATTATGTTTCCAAAGTTATTAAGGTTTTTTAAAAAGTTTATGTTATGATATATCTCACCTTTGATGACATTTGTTAGACAAAAATTGATAATTTTGACATCAATGAAAATTTGGAAAAATAATATCTCTCATACGTCCATAAAGATTCTTCTAGTTTTAAAGATGTGGGTTTAAAGCAGTATGGAAAGTTGTTTACACAAAAATGTCTTCCATTTACATTTCTTGCAAAATAATGTCCAAGTTGCACCATGTGGAATATACTGACATTTTTTCAAATGATATCAAACTCTTTGTGCACATTTTCAATATGTCCATATATATATTCTACTAAGTTTCAAAGATCTGGGTTTAAAGCTGTAGGGGTAATTTACATGTAATTGGTAACCTCAATATACAATTCTTGCAAAATATTTCTTAGTTCCACAACGTGGAAACTTGGGGGAAAAAATTCTTCAAATGTCCAGGCACATTCTTGAATATTTCCAAGGTCCATTGCAACATATTTTTGAGACTTAATAGCTGTAGTTAGGAACAAGAGGAGGTAATCAAAATGTATGCAGCTGATTCCTGCCTGTTAACTTCTACAGTCGAACTTCGGTAGATTGAACTCGGATCGCTTGAACACCACCATTGGCTCGAACCGTTTCAAAAGTCCTATCAATTTTCCCTTTATTTTCATGCTGAAAAAGCCCTGGTTTCTCGAACACCGATTTCTCAAGAAGTCAAAATTTTGGTCCCATTAATTACAAAATAGTGTATTTTACCATTGAAAACTCGAACTCTATAAATTAAATGGACAATCTTGTAACCTGATACTTACATGTATGCATCTAACAATCACAAGTTTTATACAAATAGACAAGTCTGTTAGGTAAATATTTACTGTTCAATGTAATAAAGATGTCATGACAACTGTTGGCTAGTGATAAACCTGTTAAATTTTAATTAAGAAATATTTCATGGTTATGATCGGATATACCAACTCGTATACTGATGGTTCTGACAATTTTTCGTACTTGAACAAACTTCGGTAACTCGAACTACCGATAACTCGAACAGATTTCAATGGTCCCTTGGAGTTCAAGCCATCAAAGTTCTACTGTATTTCCCATCCTAAATTTCTACAAAGAACTCATGAGGAAAATGATTTTGACACCAAGTATATCAAATTTAATAAAAACAATTTAATACATCAAAACTGACATTAATTTCACAATATCACAATCTGTTTGGAGATGTTCATGATTTGAGACAAACAAACCATAACAAAAGAATTTCTTTTTCTTTTTTTTTTTTTGCTATTGTAATTTTTTCACAAGATTTTTTGTTGATGTTAAAGCTTTCTTTCCATATTCTGGTGCATCTCCAATTACTTCAAATGTTTTCTGCACACCTGTAAAAGACAACAAAGTAGTAAGGGAAGAATAATGATAAAATAAACACTTATTTCATCGGGGATGATTTAACTATACCGTTTATGTCCATTAAGCGACCATAAAAATTTTGATGAAAATTTAAATTCAAAAGAGACAACAATGTTTCGCAGAGTGTTACAATATCAGTCCCGGAAATCCTACAAATTAGCAAATAATTAAGAATTTGTAAACGGTTTACAATTTAAATTAGTAAACAGAAAATGGATTCAAAGTTGTCAAATAAGTAAACATAACAGTTTTCAGTCTACTGTCATAAAACAACAAAACATGGAATTGTCTCATATTGGTATTTGTGAAATTTTATGGTAAACAGTTTACAAATTTGTTTTCTGATGTTTGATTGATCCAGAATAAGCACATGCATTTGTCACCATGATCTCGATGACATGAAACTGCCAGGACAGGAAATTTAGTAAAGGCCATCTTAAAGTTGTTTTGGTGTGGCAAACCTTTAAGTCTGCTGGAAAAAATTGGTGTTTAAAATGTGTGGAAACATCACTGTTAATACATATACATTGTATATGAAGCTTAAAAAGAAAGAAACTAGAAAATGTGTCCATAAGACATGGATTCCCCACCACAAAAACAGCCAAAGTGTTGCTGAACTGCGTTTTACTATACAAGATGACTGTAGTGGTGAAATATAATTGATATATTACTATAGGTTTCTGAGAAATGAAACTAAACGCAAAACTAAACCAAAGTCACTGAAGCATGAAATGTAGATCATAGCAACCCCAGCGTTGCTGAACTACATTGTACTATACAAGAGAACTGTTGTGGTGAAATATCATTGAAATATTACTATAGGTTTCTGGGAAATGAACATAAACGCAAAACTTAACCAAAGTCACTGAAGCATGAAATGTAGATCATAGCGACCCAAGTGTTGCTGAACTGTGTTGTACTATACAAGAGGACTGTAGTGGTGAAATATCACTGATATATTACTATAGGTTTCTGAGAAATGGAGCTAAACGCAAAACTTAACCAAAGTCACTGAAGCATGAAATATAGGTCATAGTGACCCAAGTGTTGCTGAACTGCGTTGTACTATACAAGAGGGCTGTAGTGGTGGTATATCATTGATATATTACTATAGGTTTCTGAGAAATAGAGCTTTATCGAATCGGGACGTACGGACGTATGGACGGACGCACAAGGTTAAATCTATATGCCCCAGCCACATTCGTGGTGGGGCATAAAAAACTAGAACTGTCCTGAAAGGGACTAATACCCCCCTATGTTTTGGAGCCTACACAAAGTTCAAATCATCATATTTTTCAAAGTACTTGCCCAAACAGAAAATCCTGACCATTTTCACATCTCCATAATGTAAAGTAACACTCCACAAAGTTTCATGAGAATCATGCAAGTAAAGTCCAAACAGTATCTTTTACATTTCTTGTCCAAACAGAAACTCCTGACAGTATGCACATCTCGATATAGTGATCTAACACTCCATTAAGTTTCATAAGAATCATGCAAGTAATGTAGGAGAAGTTGCGGACAATGTTATTTCGGACAGACAGACTGAAACCTATATACCACCCCAAACTTCGTTTTCTACAGCTGACAAGATGGATAAAATTAGTGGACAATTGCAGATCACATGAACCATAGACAGGATATAACAATAATAGTATTTTTATGGTTTATACATTGCTTATATGCATTGATCTGCATTTTAAGATTATCTGGCAAATCATGACAATTATTTATCCTTAACCTGCTTTATTTTTGAAACTTCTTGATTGACACTGCTTGTTTGTTTGTTTGTTTAGTTGGGGTTTTACACTGTTTTCAGCACATTTGACTATTTCGTGGCGGCCAGTTTTTATTTTAAATTGGTGGAGGAAGCCGGAGTACTCGGAGAGAACCACAACCTTTGGTAGGAAAATTGGCAATCCTTCTCAATTAAGATCAGAGTCAAACACACCCTGCCACAGGTGAGATTTGAACTCACAACCTCAGTGTTGACAGGCTAGTGATCATTAGTAGTCATGACGAACTACCTTGGCCATTGACACTGCAACTGTGTCTTTAGCATCAAGGACGCAAGTCAGTCAAAATTTAGCCAGTCTTACATTTCATGTAGTCTGTGAGATTTTAAAGTTCAAGAGCAGTACTCATACATGTAGTTCTTAAAGTAAGTATTACCTGTATTCCAGTATTTAGGCAAGTCATCAGCTACACTAGTTGTGGACTGTGCAATCTGAAATAAAAATACATGTTGTACAACTGAAGTGTTTTCAGCTCTTTGATTCAGTATACAACTATACAGGTAAGGTTTAAAATCTGGCGAAACATTGGGAGATTTAGCAGGAGATGTAAATTATGTGAATGACGTTTCAAATGTTTGTGTTGTATTTCTTTTATGACATCTCAGTGTTCTCCCTAGACTTATAAAATATATACCACAGTGGATTCACTGTACTATAATTTTCACCAGTGTGCAATTAATTCACACAAAGATAAATGTTATTCTTTGATGCAGCAATCTGATTAAACTGAGAAGAGTAATTAAAATGCAATAATAGTCATCACAATAATCATAATAATTTATTATTTTTCATATTCATAAATCATCAGAATTCTTAACTTCTTGTACGGCCATTATTAAAACAATAAAATGCTTCATTTAAAACCTAAATGTATGTGAATTTTGTACCATAATCTAATATTAATACTTTCTGGGGAGACAACTGCATCTGGAGTACTGGTAGAGTGCTGCATCCAAAGTTAAAAAAAATACATACATGTACAGGACAAGTTTAGGTGCATTGTGATGATCCCTGGATGAAAAACACAATTATTCAATGTTATTGTTTTAGGTTTTGTTTGTTTTAGTTGGGGTTTAACACCGTTTTCAGCACATTTGGCCATTTCATGGCGGCCAGTTTTTATTGGTGGAGGAAGCCGGAGTACCCGGAGAGAACCAACGACCTTCGGTAGGAAAATTGGCAATCCTTGTCAATTAAGAACGGAGTCTAACACACCCGCCACAGGTGAGATTCGAACTTACAACCCCAGCGTTGACAGGCTATTTGTCAGTAGTAGTCATGACGAACTACCTATACCACTCGGCCACCGAGGCCCCTTTTTACAGGTAAATATTTACTTCCACAAAAATTATCTCATCTATCTCATAGTATTATTATACACAAAAAGTTCATGAGTCTTAAGTATAAGTAATAAATACACACAGTATCAGATACACGAATTTTAGCAGGTTAATTTTTGGATATACATTGTACATTATTAGTGTTACAGCTAGGATTAAAGGGCAGAGGGGCATTTATTGAGGATAAGGGGCACTATAACGCATTTCCAGATCTGAAAAGTGCAAACAAGAACAAATGAACTCAAAGAAACATCAATTATTCACTTATCTAATGCCCTTATAGGAGTTCTATGAGTTTCTTTGTGCTCTGTAATTCAATTTCAATTAATTCATTATTGTTTATGTGTATTAAAAAAGTGTTTTACTGTGTTTTATATTATAATTATTGCAGAGGGCAGAAGGGTGCACTAGAAAAGGGGCAGGATGCTGCACCCCTCTATTTTAAGCTAGCTGGAACACTGATTATGATACATGTACATGTACATATAATTCTTTCATAATAAAAACATTCTTTACCTTTTGTCCATATTCATTAGCTGCTGGTAGTACAGTTTCTCGAACTTTCTCAGCAGCTTTGGATGCTTGTTGTGAATTATTCCATACCCCTTGTTGCACTGTGAAGTAAACAGCACCACCTCCAATTGCCAGTTTTCCTAGTCCTCTGCAATAAAAAAATGTAATAAAAAGATAACAATTGTTTTTTCTATTTTGTAAGATTGCCAAACTAAGGAGTGAATTTGCTCTTCAACTTTTTGGATTGTTGTATTGGTTTTAAACATTTCAAACCTTGAGCACAACTGATGAGTCATAAATCAACGAAATTTGCACATCTTGCATTGCACACAAAATTGGTATCAAAGAAGACGGTGGCAAGGTCTTTTCTGTTAAGGTGTTTTGGACATTTTTAGACTTTTGTTATAATATGGGTATATAATGTTGACAATGGTGGCGATTGATCGTATGTAAGAAGTAGTTCTCTTGAACTGACATCGAAAAGTCGCCAGAAAAAAGTCTTGTGGACCTGTAGTACTACATGCAACCCTTTCTCAGCTTTATTTCTAGGGGTAAAAAAGTGTGTATAATCTACAACTGAAAACGGTATGATCCATATATTAGGGTTAAAAATGCACTGCCATAAACGAGGACTGGCTTCAAAGTATGGTCGAAAACATGAAAAAGATTTTTTAGTTTAGGTCGATTATCATTAAACTTTTTGGTGAATTTGAACATGGCCTTTAATCCTCTATTATAGAGATCTTGTTTCACTTCAGAAAAAGTCCCATTTATACTAAATACAATACCAAAATATTTATTTTTTCAGCATCTTTCAATGGGCATACCATTACCATTTAATGAAAATAACCTATTTTCGAATTTTCCAGTATTGTTAATTGGCCTTGTAATTTCATAAAAGAAGATTTTTGAAATTCATTCCCCTTTTTCTATTTTTACTTTAGTAGCCATGTCGGTTTGAAGTGGGGGATGCCGGACAAAAATTTGGAAGGGGGCCACCCAAGGACAATTCCACCAAAGTTTGGTCCCAATTGGCCCAGTGGTTTCAGAGGAGAAGATTTTTAAAAGGAAGTTTACGCCGGACGCCGTCTTTAAAGGGCAAAAACTCCTATAAGGGGTCAATCAATGATTTTTGTCACATTGAATTACTTGTACATGTAGATCTTACTTTGATGAACATTTTTGCTGTTTACAGTTTGTCTTTATCTATAATTATATTCAAGATAATAACCTAAAACTGCAAAATTTCCTTAAAATTAACCATTCAGGGACAATAACCCATCAAAAGGTTGACCGATTCGTCTGAAAATTTCATGGCAGGTAGATCTTGACCTGATAAACATTTTTATCCCATGTCATTTTAACTCTAAAAGCTTTATTTTTTTAGATATACGCCAAAAACTGCAGTTTACCCCTATGTTCTATCTTTAGCCATGTCGGCCATGTTGGTTGACAGATGGGGTCATCGGACACATTTTTTAAACTAGATACCCTAATGATGCTTGTGGCCAAGTTTGGTTCCATTTGGCCTTCTGGTTTCAGAGGAGAAGATTTTTGTAAAAGATAATGGACAACGGACACCAAGTGATGAGAATAGCTTACATTTGTACTTAGCCCTTTGGGTCAGGTGAGCTAAAAATTGCTTACATGCTACAACTCAACATTATCAAGCTGCAGACAAAATATAAAATCATTCCCTTTTGTAGAAACCAAGAAAACTTTCACGAAAATATTACTAGTGTTTTGAGTATTGTTTAATTTTAAACTATGGGCAAACAGGAAGTGCTTGCTTACATGCTACAACTCAACATTATGAAGCTGCATACAAAATATAAAATCATTCCATTCTGTAGAAGCCAAGACAGGCCTGGCTACGCAGGTAAAAACTTCCTCTGTGAATAGTGATTTTCCTACAGCTTTTTTTGGGGCCGAAATTTAGCCCCATTCCCAATGTCAAAAGGTTCCTTTCTCGGCAATTTCATAGGGAAAATTCCCAAATGTATGGTGATAAAATCGATTATAAAAAAGTGTTATCCAAATAAAATGAAAAGTTAAAAATTAAAAATCAGCATTTTTTTTTTATTTTCTGGTAACCGTTTGCTTTGAAAATTTTGAATAAGTATGTAAAATAGTTAATAATACACATATCTTACTGGGAACCTGTGCAATTTAAGTTTGGATCGCTTGATATTTTGTAAGTGGAATGTGTTGAACGACATGGAATTTATTAGCAAAATAGAAAAGTTGCGTTTTTAAATACACTGTACATGTAAATCTTTGACAGAGGATGTTTTTGAATAAATTTCATATAAAAAATGACCTGTTAAATATTAATTGATATCAGCAAGTGAAAAATGTTAAAGAACTGATGTAACGGAAAACGCCGGATGTACGCAAGTCTGTGTTTGAACAAAAATAAAAATGTCTGAAATTGAAGAAGTAAATATTACGTTGAAAAATTAATCGTGAATTACAGTTCAAAATGGAACGTGAATCCGCTATATTCAACAAATAAATTTCTTACTGCCTGAGTGCACTTGGGTTATTAACATATAAAGTACTGAAAATAATGAATCTGTGGTTCAAGTGATAGAAAATGAGACCCGCTCTCGCCAGTTATCCAATCTCGCCACATTCCATTTTTGTTTAAATTTTTCAGGAAGGGTCTGGATTTCTATGAAGTAGAGTATTTGTTGATTTCAAACACTTCAAAGTTGGCAGTTAAACCTTGCATGCTGAGACAAGGTAGCAATGCTACCCCTTGTCCAATAGAAATATTTGGAAAATATGTATGTAAAAGAACTTACTTGAAAAATTGACTTAAATGTGATAAATTGTGTTGAATCCAAACTTCTAAATATTATTCTGCAACTTTTTCCCAATTAACACTAATTACATGCTAATTTTCTGAATTCTATGGGTTTGAGACCCCAGATACAAATGAGTCGGAAAATCACTGGTGTCAGAATACCAAATCTTGTCCACTCCTACATGTTTCCTTGTCAATCATCGTATGGTGACAATAAATTAAAAGAACAAACACGTTTCTTCCTATTTGCTACCTTTTCAATTATCATTTTTAATATTTTTTTGTACTTTATCTTTTCGAAAAAAGAAATTGGGTTAGCTCTCTTTGAACAGCGTCAAATGAACATAAGCAACTTCGCAATATAACATGTATAAATCAGGGCTCACCACACTTCAAACTTTTAGGGAGAAGTGACTTCTCCCTTGCAACCAAACAGGGAGAAGTGACGACCTGACAGGTAGACTTCAGAGAGAAGTCAGGAATCGCTGCAATGTTTTCAAGCCTTCACATATATATATATGCATTTTAAACCCTTATTTAAGTTTTTACTTTATTCCATGTCATACCATGGTTTGAATTATATGATAAAGGCAATACATTATCATAATTTTAATTTTGCCTTTGGAGTACTAGCTATAAAATAAAATGAGATAAAATAGGAACTGTATTGGAAGGGGGGAGGGGGGGTCAAGATTCTCTTTTAATTAAAAATTTGGTCTTATTTTCCTTTTTTCAATACCAAAAATTGTGTATTTTAAGATCTTGTGATATAATTATAAAAAAATGTTAGAAAATGAGTTTTGGTTAGTTGCAAGATGAACATGATATGGAATTGTTTTTCAATTGAAAGGTACTGTACCGTACATGTAGCTAAACATTTCTGAAGAATTATTTTTTCAATCTTTAGTTCTTTCCATTTTTCTTTTATCTTTTTTAAAAATTATTCTTTGTTTATAGGGGCATTATTCTGTATACTTTTCACCCCATACAATCATTACCCTCTTCAAAAGTCTAAGACATTTTTATGCCCATATGGTGAATCCTTTCATTCCTTTATCTGTTCTATTTTGTTTAGTTTACATTTATCTCTTTCAAATCAATTCTTTTTTGTTAAAATATTGCATGTTGTCAATTAACACCTAACTGTGAATTACACAAAAGGAGGCAAATCAAATTTAACAGGCGAATTATCTCCCTTTGTGTTAAATGCCCCCAATAGTAGAAAATGTTTCTGATTTTGCAACTTCTTGCTAATAACCTGACAGATCGATACGTTATTTTCACTCCCAGCTTTGGAGAATTACCGATGTTGTTACAAAAACAGCATTTCTGATCATTTCACCACAAGATTTTCCTTTACCCTATGACAATTTGACAAAAATCTAAAACCAGAACTGAGACAAGTCAGAAATGATAGGGCGACTTCAACTTCGCTTTTGGGGTATCCTTAGGATGATTTCGTCTTTTATAAGGCGAGTTTTTTGCCCACTTCGCCCAGTTTGGTGAGCCTTGATAAATACTTTTTATTTCATCTAATTTTTCTCAAAAATGTTTTAAAAGACTTGACAGGGAACTCAAATCTGGACACTTAGAGATATTATTTTACACTCAAATATTACTTATATAAATGCAAGTATATGGTCTTGATATTAGATTTCGATAGGTGTGTTTTCGATAGGCTATTGAGAATCTTGTGAATTGCACACTTGCACGAGATTTCAGATAATTAACATACATGTATATTTACAAACAAAGGAGTCACGTTTTCTCGACTGAGCACAAAAGTTGTTGGAATATGATCTTAAGACAGGGAAGACCTTTATTTATCATTTTTCATGATTCTAAAAACCATGTCTCATCTTTGTTTAAAAGTCAAATAAAATATATTAAAGGCCAAAAATTTCCGCACAGGTAAGTCATCTGTACATCTGACGGCGATGTTAATGATATTTGCCCATGTGATCTATTAACCAATGGAAGTACATCTAAAAATATCGGGGTAGATCGAAAACATGTCGGTCTTATATGTGGTGTAAATAGAGCAAGGTCATTCAACCAGCAAGTACAAATAAAAAAGCTACTGATGAGAAAGGTTTCAGTTGTAAATTTCTTTTTTTAGTTTTTGAGTAAACGACTAGATAAAATATATATTTTATTTATTTACCTGGAAGATCATAATGAAATACATTGTATATACATTAGGTGATCGAAAACCTCTACCAACACCATACATGTACTACTGCTTAATTTGCTTCTAAAATTGGTACAATATCTTTCACATTTTGCTTTTTTCCTTGTAAATGCAATTGTATTGTCTGTAGTTTGTATTATATTGTCATGTCAGTTTATTTGGCCTAAAGGTTTATTAGACAAAAAATGTTTGCCAATTCAGGATAAAAGAATAAGAACTAATAAAAGATCCTCTGGATACCCCAACTGGGGTTTATGATAATACTCTAATTGGGGTACTATAGCCCAATTCATGAAATTGGGGTACAGTACCCCAACTAAGGGTTGTTCCCAACCTGGCCAGTATTAACACAGGAATTGAAAGTTCTATCAATAAAATTCTGTAAATAATAAAGTCGACTATCAATAGAGCTTCTCGTACTTTATTATTTACAGAATTTTATTGATAGAACTTCCGATTCCTGTGGTATTAATGGACATGCACACCCCGACCACCCCTTCAGAAAGATTCTTGTGCCACAGTTGTGGTTTACAGGCAGGTTAATCCCTTTTGGGATTCTGTGTCCGGAGCTATTTTTCTGACTTGGCGCTCAGTGGGCGGCCAAGTCAGAAAAATAGCTCCGGACACAGAATCCCAAAAGGGATTACAGGCAGGTGTGTCATTTCAGTATGTATTATTGGTCGAAAACCTAAGCTTTCTTGTTTACATTTCCTGCTACGACAATTGCTGAACTGTAGCTCTGGCTGTCTTTGATATAAAATGATTTAACAATCAAACGTACTTGAAAACTGTCAATGCCATCCTCAGCTCGGTGCAAGTTGTTGATTTCCGGAAACAGTTCTAGTTAAATACCACCGCGACGTACATGAACGAGAAGCGGGCCGTTTCTATTTTTTTTCAATCCCAAGTCAAGTTACATTGAATATATGTAAAATGGGAATGAACAAAATACACAATGGGGATTTAGTATAGAGAAACTGAAAAAAACTGTGTTTGTCGCATGATAGTTATATATTGTATTTAAGGCGAAGTCTTGAATATATATGTACAATAAGATTATTACTTGATACCCGGACTTCATATATATATAATTATGTATTTTAAAATATGATGTAACGCTTTTGTCCACAGGGATATGACCTATATTTTAGCCCTCACCAACTTTCACCAATAATTAAAAAAATAATAAAAATAAAACAATATCAGTCATGTCAGTTATAGATTTATTTGCATATTTTTCCAAAATATTTTTCACATGCCTTTACTATTGCATATAAAGAACAACTACATTGTGCATATATGCATTGAGCGGCCTCGGTGGCCGCGAGGTCTAGGTAGTTCGTCATGACTACTAATGATCACTAGCCTGTCAACGTTGGGGTTGTGGGTTCGAATCTCACCTGTGGCGGGGTGTGAACTTTCAAGATTATATGAAGAAGTAAGGTAAGTTGAGAGGAATTCCTAACTTAGTTCTTTTTTTTTTTTTTTTGGATTGCTCGGATGTTTACATTGCACAAAGTGATTAAACCAACAATTATCTATTTTTACATTATTTGTCATGTGACCTGTCTAAATATATCTCTACCATACAATTCCCTGTAAGCCCTAGATAAAACTATTTTTAACAAATGGTCATCTTTATCATTAATGACGAAATTTATCTCGGACATCTTTGATAAATATAAACGTGGACAGCACACGCATCCACACGCTAAAAATGCTTTTATCGTCTGATTATTGGATATATTTGTGAAATTAAGCATCGCATGCCCTGCCCATGATGACAATGGAACAATTGGAACAATTATTTTCCAAACATATGCTCTACCTAGCTCATGGCATCTTTTGAAAATTTCATCCGTAACTAAGGAAATGGTTACATCTACAATTTCATTTTCATATTTATTCTGAAGGAAAAATGTAATGCATTATGAAATGTGTATTTAATGAAAGCTTTTCATCAAGTTCCAGTTCAGAATTAATTGTAACAATAAAAATATTGACAATTTATGTGGTTGTGTTTTCGTCATAGATTTTGATTTTGATGGAACCTTAAGGTCCATTTTGGTAATTCTACGTGGCATACAGTCTACTTCATCAGTGGATACATCTTCGGTAGTAACGAACAGCCATATGACAATTGGGTCACGTTGACCTACATTTCACGCTTCATTGACTTTGGTTAAAATTTGCATTAACATCCATTTCTGGAATACTACAGCATATATAGACATGAAACTATCAGTTGATACCACCTACTTGACAGGAAAGTTTATGGAAAGCCTGCTACAACATCCATATTGAGTCATTGTTCCATGAATGACATGGCCGCAACAACTTTTTATAGTCAACATGGCCATCACAAAAAAATGCTTATTTTCCCGCGCTCGCGCGGGTTCAATGTCTTGTCCCAACTAAACAAACAAACAAACATATATGCATTGATAAGGAAGGGAAAATAACAGTACCAATGTCCGGTTTCTTTTACGGCCAGTCGGGAAAATTAATGCATGTAGTACGGTATAAACATCTAATTAAGTCTCTTTACTCCTGATTTTCATTTGTTGATAATATATGCACTTCTAATGATATTGATCAAAACGAACTGAAAGTACGAAACAAGTTCTTAAAAAAAATAGTGCTGCCAGTATCGGATAACATAAGAAGAAATACTTAAAATATAGAGAATAATTAATTTGTATCTTAAAAACAGAGTATGATTTAAAAGACAGTGCATGAGAAACAGGAAAGATTTGGCATTTTTAATGGAGTAAGGATATCTAGAATTTATTTAGAATTTTTGGAAAATGTAGAGTACGGAAAAGGGTTTGTGAAAAATTTCATTTCGAATTGTACCACGAAAATCGAACCTGTTGTGCAGATTTTTGCACTGTACTAGATTTTATCTAGCTTTAAGGCCAACGAAATATAGGGAAATGACGTCAAGTTTAGGCCATTTTATATGAATTATTACATGAAAATAAATAGTGACCCTGAACCGCTGACCAATCAAAATATACTATTTTTCCTACACAATCACGCGTTGACCAATCAAATGAGCCGATTTTGTATACCACTAGTTCATATCACATTATACACGATGTGATATCAAATTTCCCTAACCGTCCGAGAGTTAGATATTACTGGTCAATCATAAGAGAAAGTAAAATATACTTATATAGTAAAATAAAAACTCAATATCAAACTGTTTTGTTTTTTTTTTAATTCAAACAAACTTTTAAAATAAAAAAAACCTTATAAAAATGAGAGTTAGTGACCACTTTTTAGAAATTGAAATGGGAAGGTATAAAAACATCAAAAGAGAAACAGAATATGTCAAAAATGCAATTTAAATGAGATAGAGGATGAAATACATTTCTTCTTCAATTGTCCAAACTACGACATGTTAAGACAAGATTACTTCAATTACTCCACTGACATACAATTTAACCAAGTAAAAATAATGATTCACCTTTTGAAAAACTAAAACTTATTTTATCTTCTAACGATCTTATGCGGTTTGTTGCTCCATTTATAAAAAAAAAAGTCCATACTACTGAGGAAAGTGGACTCTACAGCTGCATAATGCGTGTATTTGTTCCCACATCTTTTGATTTATTTCAGTTCTACTTTGTATTTATGTTATTTTAATGTTTAAATAATGATGTCAACCCTTCGGGGTTTCAATACCATTTTATAGCAGAGTCAATAATAATACAAATTATTTACACTTACAATTTACAATATTATAAATAATAATAGTAAAACACAGACAAAATACATAAATAAAACAGAATTTATTTTTAAATTACAAGATAATCAACCAAAGTGTATAAGACTGCAAGGGGATTGTCAACTTCTTCTATACTTCTGTGTCCGTGGTCGCTGGGTACCCCGGCCTGCCCGGCTTGAAGGTAGAGTCTGTGGATTGCGATGGCGGCCTCGATGTCTTTAAAAGTATGGATGATAGTGAAAATGTTGGGATGCGGATGTTGAATCTTTTTCAGTTTACCATGCCAAGTTTCAAAGTTGTTGGTAGTCCTGGGTCCATCTGAATCAAAGTGGTTCCAAACTGTTCTGTCACTCTCGATACTTTGGTAATAACATCATCTGTAAAAGCAGCCTTTGACTTGAACCCCTGAGTATAAACTGCATATAGTTTTGTGTGCTGCAATCTCGAAGTCTGTGAACAATGTCATCGCTGTAAATATTCGTTGCCTGATTGATTGATTATCTTATTTGGCTGGCGCCTATCTATACTTAGGTATTGCGCCAGATTACCATGTTATTTGGTACGATTACCTAATTTGCGATAATAGCTGCTTTGTTTTTTAAATTTAGTACATTTTTTTTATTTGTGTGAGTTTTTATTATTTTACAATTTCACGATGCCTGTTTGTCAAGGCTGTCTTTATAGTTATAATACTTAGCTTACATGATCTGTGACAATCATTGCGCTATCAGTGTGAGATTGGAAATTTCACTATTACTAGATTTTAACAAGGTGTCATAATTATAGACATTGCTTATGTTTATCGCATAGTTAGGTGATATGATTAAAGGAAAGCAAAATATCATCAGTGTCAGCTTGTGGTGTTCATATTTTAGTATATTGATTAGTGAGTTGTAGTTCAACTAATCATTATTTGTACAGAAAAGCACAATGCTCTCAGTGATCAGTTTACATTTTTACATATCTATTCACTTTTAATTTTGTTTCAATTTTTTTCTTTAATTTTATTTTTAATTTATTTACCGATTTTTTTATCATTCTTATTAACTATATAACTTCATTTTCTGTCATATTTAAAAATCACATACATTTTTTCATTTCTTATTATCAACAGGCAAGAAACCTTTGAGTGGCTCCAAAATAATTGTTGAAACAACTTTGCATAATGATGTTATAAACATGTTTGCGTTCAGGTAACACAGTGGCCAATCATATAGCGGTTATTTTACCACTGCAATCATGCAGATGTCTTAGATTAAAGCATTACATAATTGGAATGTGATTTAGACAGGTGTACATAAATTAGACATTCATGACATTAAAGTGATGAGCTGTACGCCATCGTTTGTGACATCCTCCCAAGTCAGGGTTTTGTATTCACGTTCTTTCCTACAAACCCATGACATCACACATTCATATTTTGCCGGTTGAACACATCGCCGCCTGTTGTGTGACCTAGTGACCTAGAAAATTCTACCTACGACGCAAATGGATTCTCTTGTGACCTTGAGAAGAACCAATGAAAATCGTTCATTTCTGACCCGCAAATTATGAATGTGTGATGTCATGGGTTTGCAGGAACGAACGTGGATACAAAACCCTGACTTGGGAGGATGCGTTTTTGATAGATAATCTGCAATGTTGATATATTAGCATGTTTATTTTGATTCGGTGTTGATACATTAAACTCGGGTACTAATTTTTTGTGTGCACTGACATTTTGATTTTCATATTCTCGATGCTTGTGAATGAAACCGAGGCAAGTCCTTTGAGTTAACTTTGACTTCTCTTTGAAAAACTTTGAACACTTTGGAAGCAAATATGAAAAATAAAAACGTTACAAAAAACACAGAAAATTATGTAAGTTAACATGTTTAAAGTATGACTGCTTCTGAATTACTGACAGCAACATTATAGGTAACCACGGAGTTTGTCTTGTTGTTTGGCTCATAATCAGTTACCTCGAAGCAAATGTCCTATCCGCATTCCTTTAATGTAATTTTTTAATTACAAGTTTTTGGGGGTGGCTTCAAACCTGTTGTTGTCTTTCCTTCGGCTTTTGAAACCATTTCTTTAAATCAATTTCTTTTTTGTATTTCTGCTCTATACTTGTTCAATGATATGTGTAAGTTATTCTAATTTTACCATGAGATGTTGGGAGGATAATGTTACCATAAGATATTTGGGAGGCTAAAGTTACCATGACATCTTTGTAAGATAATTGTTATATGCCAATTTTTAGTTACCATGACAACCGCTCTAAGAAGCATGTAAAACTGACTGAAAAATTGTTAAATCATTTAACACTAACCACACCATTTTTACATTTAGCCCAGTGACTTGTCTGTATTTTCATTAGCATTTGTTTGCATTTATATATATATATAAGATCCAAAAGATCTTTTCCATATTTTGATTATTGCTCATTTGTTATTGAATTACTCATGCTGGTTGTGTGTTATTTTCATTATTTCGGAGTTATGCCCCTTTGACTACGAACTTTTTTCCAAATTTTATTAACGGATCAACCATAATTGTCAACATGTTTAATTTTTATGAGTTAACACAACGCATTCGGGGAGTGGTAGGGTGTCAAATCCAATGGTTTTAGCTTATGCTTTCAAATATCGGTATAAAAGTCACTTCCACCGGTATTCAGGAAAATAGAGAAGGTGAAAGAAAGCCCACTAAAACTGCAATTCACTTGAGGATGTCAACATATGACGCACGTTCTGGATTTGGTACATGCATTTTCATGGGATGTAAAGATGTATGTAGATCCTCCTACCGAGTAAGAAGTTTTACCTTTTCAAAGCAACACTGTTAAAAAATGTTATCTACCCTTCTTGAAGGGGTTGGGGGTTTACAAAAAGCGTGGTCATCTTTGTTACTGAATTTTAAAGGACACTTAGACTTGTAAATCTTGTAAGTCTCTACTGAACATCCGGAGTGATCTGAACATTTGTCCAGGCTCTTTGTAGATTTTCTCTTATTTTTTTTACATTTATTCTTGTTTTAGTTATTCTTTCTGTCATTTCTAAGTACTGAGTCCTTACATAGTCTGAAATCACCCCAACTCATCTGGTGTTGTTCAGTAACACCCCGTAAGCCAAAGTAAACTGTTTTGAAAAACCACAAAGATTGCAACAATGAACATGGATTAGATAATCATAACTGGACACTCTTAAACAAGGCATCCATATTTTCATCTATAAGTGTGTCAGCCTTTTTGTCTTCATTTCCCGTACCATTTTTTTAAAGCTCAACCTGCTTTGTTATAAGAACATTTCTGGTTTTGACGAAGGCTTCATTTTTATTCATATGAAAACCATACCCTTGTTATTTTCCAAAATTCCTTTAAAACTGCAGAACACGACACGCAAAGTGGATTGTTCATACTCCTCATTGTTAGTCTTTGTAACAGAGATCTAAGTAGCACTTTTAATTCTGAAGGTGGAAATTTGTGTATGGGCCTGGCCTGTTTTCATGTTTGTCCTTCAAGAATTGATTTAAAATTCTTATGTCTTATATATTTTTCATTGCAGTACCTTGATTTTCTTGATTTTCTATAAAATTGTCGATTGACTCATCACTTTCTTCTATGAAAGTTCTTTATTTTTGTTGCTAGGTGTGCTAGTAGTGGGACAAGTGACAGTGAAAGGTTTGGCTGGTGTCACGGACATAAACTGAGATTGTTCCATTGGTGGTGGTAGATCTGTTAGGACGTGGACATTAAACACCTCATCACTTTTGGCCTCAGATTTAGACGTGATGTGGGGTATTAGATACGGGAGGAGGGGTGTCAGGTTTGGATGTTGGAATGGTAGACACGTCAGGGTCAGGAATGATATCAAAACGATACGGAGCCTCCATGACAGTTTTTCTATTTTGCAAAGTTATTTCCCACAACTGGAGCCAAAAGTTATTTGTTTGCTGTTAAGACATTCTTGCATATTTTTAAACATACAGTCATACCTGTATTACTTGATGGGGTTGCTTTAATCAAAATTAACTCAAATCTTACTTATTCTTTTATAAATTATGTAATGAAAATACCATAGAAAAAATGAAAATAAAAGCATATAAATATATTCTTGGTGTACAAAGAAAAAATACTAACTCAGCCGTCATGGCAGAATTAGGTAAATTTCCACTTTATTTCAGCGTAATTATAAATTTATTAAAATGTTGGATAAGACTTCAATGCTCTGAGAATAAACGTCTAAAGGAAGCATTGCAATTGTCCAAAGACTTGCATAAAAGTGGATTTGATAGTTGGATTACATATATATATAGTACACTGAGCTTTGTAGGTCTATCGGTTGATAACATTTTAAAGAAGAGGAAAAATAATTTTAAAAATATTGTTATTAAAAGAGTATCCAATTATTTATTGCAATGTGTGGAAGAATGAACTCTTTACCAAGTTGATTAATGTATTATTGAAAGGAAGAAAGAAACTTATTAATTCATAGTAACATTATCTGTAATCTTATATTAGTATTCTTATTTTTTTATATAAACAAAACTTGTACATGTCAAAAAATATGCATCTGTAATATACTATAAGCATTGAGGTTCTTTGCCAGTGTGTCTCCAGAATATAATCATAAATGGATCACTGACTTCTGTACCTCCACACATATTATAATGTTGTTTTTTTGTTTGGTTTTTTTTATGTAACATAATTGGGGGGGGGGGGACATATAATCAAAGAAAATCATAAAAATCATCGTACTTAAATTTAATGTAATTATTCTGTTCATATTTGGGCGCTGTGATTAGTAATAAAGAAGTTGTACTTGTATTTTTTTTTTACTCTTAATGAATCCTATCTTTCCCTCTGTCGGATTTGTTGTCCCGGTCTCAAAACTTCGTTTAAGGACATCTTTGATTACAAAGCAGACGACGGGATCGCCAGTTTTTTTATGTGTAACTAAGGAATTTTTTAAAGATGTCCGAGAGAACTGGGATTTTCCAGGAGAAAAAGTAGTCCCTTTTAACAACCAAAGCCTGCTTTTTATCAACCAATCATTTCCCGAAAACCAAAAACTCACTAGTGAGATTATAAGTTTTTTTACAACACCGATCGAGAGACTGTTAAATTGGCTGAAAATTAGCGAAAGTCGTTTCTACAAGCGAGATAACATAACAAACCAGACATGACAGATTACAAACCAGAGATGATGGAATACACACCAGAGATGGTGGATTACAAAATCGTAATAACGGATCATAAAACCAAGACGAGGGACTACAAAACTCTGATAACGAATTACCAATCTGAGATTGTAGTTTTTAAATCCGAGATAACGCAATATCAAATCCGAGATAAAGGTTTACTTTTTTAGCTCACCTGGCTATTGTAAGGGTGAGCTTTTCCCATCATATGGCGTCCGTCGTCCGTCCGTCGTCCGTCCGTCGTTAGCTTTTCATTCAAACATCTTCTCCTCAGAAACCATTTGGCCAATTCCAACCCTACTTTGCATGAGAGGTGTATGGAAGGTCCTCAAAAAGTTTCCTCATTTAGTTCTGATTGGTCAAGAAACATGGCCACCAGAGGCAATTCTTGTTTCTGATTGGCTGATTTTCAAAAATCTTCTCCTCTGAAACCGCCGGGCCGATTGGTTTCAATCTTAATAGGAATGATCTATGACATGTCCTCTACAAACGATCCTCAATTTATTTTGATCTGACATAAAGCATGACTGTCGTAGCTAAAAACAGAATATAAGGGTGCATGTGTTGTTTTTGGCTTATAACTTAAAAACCGTTACAGGTATAAAAAATCTGACATTAGGTAAAATTGATCAGCATGACAAGACCTACCTAACCTGAAATTTTGAAGGAAATCCTAAAACCCATTTAGGAGTTATTGTCATTTTTTCGTCAAATTTTCAAAATTTAACATTTTTCGTCATTTATCTCCAAAACTATTTGAGATAGAAGTGAAATGTAAATTTGAAACATGTTTGCCATGTTGAGATCTACATACCCTGAAATTTTAAAGGAAATTCCAAAACCCATTTAGGAGTTATTGACCTTTTTTTGTCAAATTTTCAAAATTTTAACATTTTTGCATTTCTCTCCAAAACTATTTGAGATAGAAGTGAAATGTAAATTGAAAAATGTTTGCCATGTTGAGATCTACCTACCCTGAAATTTTGAAGGGAATCCCAAATTCTATTTAGGAGTTATTGGTTTGTGTAATTTGAGGTCGGGTTCTGTTACATTTATTTAAGGTTCATCCTTATTCCTGGTCAATTTTAAAAACTTCCTGCCAGGACTACCACCATCAGGGAACATATTTTAACATTAAACCTTATGAAAAATAAATCTTCCCTGCACAATTGAACCAAGTGCAACAAACTTGGTCAAATAGTTGATTAATTGTCCAATGAAAACCCAATCCAATGACTCCAGGTGAGCGATACAGGCTCTGGTGAGCCTCTTGTTTATTCTTTTTTTTTTTTAATTCGGCGTGTCCCTTCAGGACTTTCGTTGATTTTCCTCACGTTGTCTTTAAATACTTCATTCTAATGAAGATATCAGTAAAACTGCTAAAAAGTGTTCTAAAACAGAGTATCCTCTAAGATATATATCTGTACGTTCTATTTAAATATAAGATTTGATACAAGAAAGAAAATTATATTGCAAAATTAAAAAAAAAAAAAATCCGGACAATCACCTCTTGTTGCATATGTTTATTAGTGATACGATTTAAATGATATAGCTGTTTTTTTCCTCAAGGCTTGGGATGTAACTTTCATAATCTATACCCATAATCAGCCTTGGACATATCCGGTTTGTTAGGAACGCGACGAATCGTCGAAAATTTGACAGAACCTCTTGTCATATTTATATAGAATATATGTAAAATATGCAACAAAATGTAGCTACATCATAAAATAAAGATATTTCGTAATACGAATTTAGGCCCCATAAAAAAGAAAGAAACATATTCTCGGTATTTTTATTTTTCTTGTTAATGTATGAAGATAGGTCAATAGGTTTCATATGTTTGCAAGATAAATAAGTGTCGCATGGTAAAACATTTAATGACACAGACTTTTAATGTTAGCGACTATGCTGCTATATTATGAATACACTGAAAGCTGAAATAATACCACAATAAATTACAAAGCAGGTTCAACTGAAAAAGTGTAAATAGGTAAATCATCTTAGGAAAGAACTATGTTTTAGGGAAATTTAATTTTGGATTTCAATTTCAGTGAACTAGGCATGCATAATTCATCACATTTTGAGTCACCACCTCTGCTTAAAACGGAAAGTTGAAAGCGGAAATTTAACTCAATACATTATAAAAAGACGCATCCATCTAGCAACGAATGGTCTACTTTTAAATACTTTGACAGGTAATTGTATAAAAGATAATGACAGATTAAATCACCATAAAAAGGATTTACAAAGATCTCTTTAATTCCAAAGAACCTGTTAAGGAAGGTTCCTGTATTTCCATTGCTATTATCTCCTCTGTCTTGAACACTCAATCATACGTCTAATACCATTCTATTTTATGTGTGTTTTCTTTTGTATTAAACTTGACAAGTCTGTTTGCGAATGAATATTTTTCATTAGGCACTGCTGTCATTTTTTCTTTGTCTTTAGACTTTGTACGTTGACTGAACACAACATTAACTATAATTCCAAAGACAACTACAGCAAATAAAATAACTAAGCACACTGCAACTGCAATAATAATAGCATAGGTACTTCTAGATATCTGTAATGTATAAAAAAAAATATCCCATGAAACTAATTTTGATGAACGAGGTACCAATATTTATAGAATAACTAGTATTTAATTTCTTTAGTTTTCTGTACCATTTCTATAATTATATTCAACGATAGTCAACATAGTTGATATTTGTACTTAAATACGGTTTTTCGTTCACAACGAGCATTCTGATGACGATTCTTTCTCGTCTTGTCTGCATTTTTATATAAAGTTTTCTTCTTAGATACAGATTAACGATCCCACTGAAATTGAAAACGATTGACTCTAATTTGCCTTGGCTGAATTTTCATGGGAATATATCCAAAAACTTGTTTAATGATGCATATATAACGCTTTTTTCCCCTATTGTTGTCGCAAAATACATTAATACTGATTAGTGGGTTATCAAAATGTTTTCGACACCAGCATGGTCTATATTATCCAGTAATTTTGTTGTGGTATACAATTAGGCCATTTCATTACCTCTAACGGTTAACAAATCCATTGTCGACTTCAGGTTGTATCTACCAAAATATGATGATATGGGATGATGTTTCTTTAATAACCAATCTTCATTTAATTATTAGACTATCCGATAAAAATTAGTTGGATAGAAGTAGAAACTGGTGTTTTTAATCTACTAAACAATATATGAAGACCACTATCATTTTATTGCTCATTTGAATAACGGTAAAAACATATTTTACCAGTTTGTTCACGGGGTCTGAAATGACATCGTCATCAGGGTCTACTGGTTCAACTGTCTTTCCATTTGATAAATCAAAGTTACACTTGGAAATGTAACCATCTACGTCAACAACACTGACTGTTAGCAATGGATTACAGCAGGTACACTTGAAGAATTGAATACCGTAGAAATGGATTACATCATACAGCACTTAAGAAATGAATACCGAAGAAATGGATTACATCATACAGCACCTGACGGAATGAATACTTTAGCAAATAACTAGAAAAGACACCACTGTAAGAGATGAATACTTTTTATATTCAACACTGTCGCTACATATAGATGCCGTGTTTGTATTTATGTTTTCTATGTTATATTGTGTCCAGGTTGTGTTAATTGATTGGTATGTCATTGTTGACCTTTCCTGTTTTCTTTTGTTTTTATTTATCATGAGCTTTCATACATGTACACACTTGGATATATTAGGTCAACGAACACGTGTATATGAACGTGAGTTACAAACAGCTCTACAGTTCAATTTTGGAAATACCAATATATGACAATGAAATTTAACAGATTTAATTACCAAGAATTTAAAGTACAAATGAAAATTTATTTCACAGAAAATCGTCGCACCATGATACACTGAACCATTTAAATTTGTGTATTATTACAGTGTGTATTGTATGAATATAATCAGTAATGATCTATTTCTGCGAAATAAACAAGACCTGCCATTAAGAATTATTCATTTCTTACAAACTAATGAAATAGAACACTTTACGCCTGGATACCAAATATACGTAATGGACCTATTAAAGAGACACCACCTGTGCAACGAATTTCTAGGGAAATAAATATTTCAGTTTTTCGGGCTTGAACATATATATTTAACATAGTTTCCCAATTGACCTAGTTAGGGCCCCGCTTCTGTGACGTCCATCCGTCTGTCCGTCACTAATTGTTGTTGTTGCATATGTTTATTAGTGACACGATTTAAATGATATAGCTGTTTTTCCCTCAAGACTTGGGATGTAACTTTCATAATCTAAACCCAATAATCAGCGTTGGACATATCCGGTTTTTATGAACGCCACGAATCGCGGAAAACTTGACAGACTTTCTTGTCTGTAGAATATGTAGAAAATGCAACAAAATGTAGCTACATCATAAAATTTAAATATTTCATAATACGAATTTAGGACCCATAAAAAGGAAGAAAAACATTCTCGGTATTTTTTTTTCTTGTTCTAATATGAAGATAGGTCAATAATATTGCTTAAAGGTTTCATATGTTTGCCAAGATAAATAAGTGTTGAATGGTAAAACATTTAATGACACAGACTTTTAATGTTAACGACTATGTAGCTATATTATGCTCACAGTAGAATATATTGAAAGCTAAAATAATACCAAATAAGCTAAAAAAGCAGGTTCAACTGAAAGTGTGTACAAAAAAATGTAAACTGTCTTAGGTAAGATTTATTTTTTAGGGAAATTTAATTTTGGATTTCAATTTCACTGAACTATTAAAGTCAATAAATACCAAAGGGATATTCGAAAGAGGGAACAATCGAAACAACTGACAAACCTCGGAGAACAACGAAGACAAGACCAAAAAAAATACATGCACTACAATTAAAAACTCAAAACATATGAACAACATGGACCCCACCAAAAGACCGGGGATAAAATCAGGTGCTCCGGAAGAGTAAGCAGCCTCTGCTTCCTGCAGGACACCCAACATGCTGCCCATGTCAAATCCTGTATGAGGAAGGAATAACATCGATGGAACAGGTCCATCTTCATTTCGGAAACGGTTTTATCATACCTGTCAACCAAGACATGATGACGTCCATAAAACTTTAATAAGGATGACTCCAACTTAGGAGCAACATACCCGTGTTAGAGCAACTTTTCTCTCAGGAGCCGGGCTCTGTCCAGGGGGTCAATGAATATGTCACAAGCTCTGGAATAATTTCTGAGTTGTGAAATATATACTCCATATGCCGGCGCTTCTGGAAAATTTCCGCTCAAAAATGGGGAGTTGACGATTGTAAAGTCAAAGTCATCTCATTTGTCGTAAAGTTTTGTATTCAACATATGTATGCATTTTCATCATATTCTGAGTCACCAGCTGTGCTTAAAACGAAAATGTAACTCAGTATATTATTAAAAGACGCATCCATCTAGCCACGAATGATCTACTTTTAAATACTTTGACATGTTATTCTATAAAAATTAATGACAGATTAAAGCACCATAAAAAGGATTTACAACGATCACTGAAATTCCAAAAAATCTGGTAAGGAAGTTTCATGTATTTCCATTGTTATCATATTCTCCGTCCTGAACCCTCAATCATACATCTAATACCTTTCTATTTTATGTGTTTTTTTTTTTTTGTATTAAACTTGATAAGTCTGTTTGGGAATGAATATTTTTCATTAGGCACTGCTGTCATTTTTTCTTTGTCTTTAGACTTTGTACGTTGACTGAACACAACATTAACTATAATTCCAAAGACAACTACAGCAAATAAAATAACTAAGCACACTGCAACTGCAATAATAATAGCATAGGTACTTCTAGATATCTGTAATGTATTAAAAAAAATATCCCATGAAACTAATTTTGATGAACGAGGTACCAATATTTATAGAATAACTAGTATTTAATTTCTTTAGTTTTCTGTACCATTTCTATAATTATATTCAACGATAGTCAACATAGTTGATATTTGTACTTAAATACGGTTTTTCGTTCACAACGAGCATTCTGATGACGATTCTTTCTCGTCTTGTCTGCATTTTTATGTAAAGTTTTCTTCTTAGATACAGATAAACGATCCCACTGAAATTGAAATCGATTGACTCTAATTTGCCTGGGCTGAATTTTCATGGGAATATATCCAAAAAACTTGTTTAATGATGCATATATAACGCTTTTTTCCCCTATTGTTGTCGCAAAATACATTAATACTGATTAGTGGGTTATCAAAATGTTTTCGACACCAGCATGGTCTATATAATCCAGCGATTTTGTTGTGGTATACAATTAGGCCATTTCATTACCTCTAACGGTTATTAAATCCATTGTCGACTTCAGGTTGTATCTACCAAAATATGATGATATGGGATGGTGTTTCTTTAATAACCAATCTTCATTTAATTATTAGACTATCCGATAAAAATTAGTTGGATAGAAGTAGAAACTGGTGTTTTTAATCTACTAAACAATATATGAAGACCACTATCATTTTATTGCTCATTTGAATAACGGTAAAAACATATTTTACCAGGTTGTTCACGGGGTCTGAAATGACATCGTCATCAGGGTCTACTGGTTCAACTGTCTTTCCATTTGATAAATCAAAGTTACACTTGGAAATGTAACCATCTACGTCAACAACACTGACTGTTAGCAATGGATTACAGCAGGTACACTTGAAGAAATGAATACCGTAGAAATGGATTACATCATACAGCACTTAAGAAATGAATACCGAAGAAATGGATTACATCATACAGCACCTGACGGAATGAATACTTTAGCAAATAATTAGAAAAGACACCACTGTAAGAGATGAATACTTTTTATATTCAACACTGTCGCTACATATAGATGCTGAGTTTGTATTTATGTTTTCTATGTTACATTATATCCAGGGCTGTGTTAGTTGATTGGTATGTCATTGCTGACCTTTCCTGTTATCTTTTGTTGTTTATTTATCATGTACACCCTTGGATATATTAGGCCAACGAACACGTGTATATGAACGTGTATTACAAACAGCTCTACCGTTACATTTTGGAAATACCAATCTATGTCAATGCAAATTTAATTACCAAGAATTTAAAGTACAAATGAAAATTTATTTCACACAAAAACGTCGCACCATGATACACTGAACCATTTAAATTTGTCTATTATTACAGTGTGTATTGTATGAATATAATCAGTAATGATCTATTTCTGCGAAATAAACAAGACCTGCCTTTAAGAATTATTCATATCTTACAAACTAATGAAATAGAACACTTTACGCCTGGATACCAAACATACGTAATTGACCTTTTAAAGAGACACCACCTGTGCAACGAATTTCTAGGTAAATAAAATATTTCAGTTTTTCGAACTTGAACATGTATATTTAACATAGTTTCGCACTTGAACTAGTTAGGGCCCCGTATCTGAGATTGGGGACGAACTAGTTTTCACTGCGTCCGTCCGTCTGTCCGTCAATAATTGTTGTTGTTGCATATGTTTATTAGTGACACGATTTAAATGATATAGCTGTTTTTCATAATCTAAAGCCGATAATCAGCGTTGGACATATCCGGTTTGTTATGAACGCGACGAATCGCGGAAAACTTGATAGACTCGTCTTGTCCTATATATATAGAATATATAAAATATGCAACAAAATGTAGCTACATCATAAAATAAAAATATTTCATAATACAAATTTAGGACCCATAAAAAAGAAAGAAACGTATTCTCGGTATTTATTTTCTTATTTTTCTTGTCTATGTATGAAAATAGGTCAATAATATTGCTTAAAGGTTTCAAATGTTTGCCAAGATAAATAAGTGTTGAATGGTAAAACATTTAATGACACAGACTTTTAATGTTAACGAATATGTAGCTATATTATGCTCACAGCAGAATATATTGAAAACTAAAATAATACCACATAAGATAACAAAGCAGGTTCAACTGAAAAAGTGTAAAAAACTATCTTAGGTAAGAGTTACTTTTTAGGGAAATTTAATTTTGGATTTCATTTTCAGTGAACTATTAAAGTCAATAAACACCAAAGAGATATTCGAAGGAGGGAACAATCGAAACAACTGACAAACTCCGGAGAACAACGAAGACAAGACCAAAACAATACATGCACTACAATTAAAAACTAAAAATATATGAACAACATGGACCCCACCAAAAAACCGGGGTAGATTCAGGTGCTCCGGAAGAGTAAGCAATCTCTGCTTCATGCAGGACACCCGCCATGCTGCCCATGTCAAATCTTGTATGAGGAAGGGATAACATCAATGGAACAGGTCCATCTTCATTTTGGAAACTGTTTTATCATACCTGTCAACCAACTCATGATGATGTCCATAAAACTTTAATAAGGATGACTCCAACTTAGGAGCAACATACTCCTGTTTCAGCAAATTTTCTGTCAGGAGCCCAGCTCTGTCCAGGAAGTCAATGTATATGTCACAAGCTCTAGAATAACGTATGAGTTGTGAAATATATACTCCATACGCCGGCGCTTCTGATATATTGCCGCTTAAAAATGGGATGTTGACGATTGGAAACTCAAAGTCATCCCGTTTGTCGTAAAGTTTTGTATTCAACCTAGGTATGCATATTTCATCACATTTTGAGTCACCAGCTGTGCTTAAAATGGAAAGTTGAAAGCCGGAAATGTAACTCAATATATTATTAAAAGATGCATCAATCTAGCAACGAAGGGTCTGCTTTTAAATACTTTGACAGGTAATTGTATAAAAAATAATGACAGATTAAAGCACCATAAAAAGGATTTATAAAGATCACTTTAATTCCAAAGAATCTGATAAGGAAGGTTCATGTATTTCCATTGCCAGTATCTCCTCCGTCTTGAACCCTCAATGATCCATCTAAATCCATTCTATTTTATGTGTGTTTTCTTTTGTATTAAACTTGATAAGTCTGTTTGGGAATGAATATTTTTCATTAGGCACTGCTGTCATTTTTTCTTTGTCTTTAGACTTTGTACGTTGACTGAACACAACATTAACTATAATTCCAAAGACAACTACAGCAAATAAAATAACTAAACACACTGCAACTGCAATAATAATAGCATAGGTACTTCTAGATATCTGTAATGTATAAAACAATATCCCATGAAACTAATTTTGATGAACGAGGTAACAATATTTATACAATAACTAGTATTTAATGTACGATTTCCATCATTATATTGAACGATAGTCAACATAGTTGATATTTGTACTTAAATACGGGTTTTCCTTCACAACGAGCATTCTGATTTTTTTTCGTCTTGTCTGCATTTTTATATAAAGTTTTCTTCTTAGATAAAGATAAACGATCCCACTGAAATTGAAATCGATTGACTCTAATTTGCCTGGGCTGAATTTTCATGGGAATATATCCAAAAAAACTTGTTTAATGATGCATATATAACGCTTTTTTCCCCTATTGTTGTCGCAAAATACATTAATACTGATTAGTGGGTTATCAAAATGTTTTCGACACCAGCATGGTCTATATTATCCAGTGATTTTGTTGTGGTATACAATTAGGCCATTTCATTACCTCTAACGGTTAACAAATCCATTGTCGACTTCAGGTTGTATCTACCAAAATATGATGATATGGGATGGTGTTTCTTTAATAACCAATCTTCATTTAATTATTAGACTATCCGATAAAAATTAGTTGGATAGAAGTAGAAACTGGTGTTTTTAATCTACTAAACAATATATGAAGATCACTATAATTTTATTGCTCATTTGAATAACGGTAAAAACATATTTTACCAGGTTGTTCACGGGGTCTGAAATGACATCGTCATCAGGGTCTACTGGTTCAACTGTCTTTCCATTTGATAAATCAAAGTTACACTTGGAAATGTAACCATCTACGTCAACAACACTGACTGTTAGCAATGGATTACAGCAGGTACACTTGAAGAAATGAATACCGTAGAAATGGATTACATCATACAGCACTTAAGAAATGAATACCGAAGAAATGGATTACATCATACAGCACCTGACGGAATGATTACTTTAGCAAATATTTAGAAAAGACACCACTGTAAGAGATGAATACTTTTTATATTCAACACTGTCGCTACATATAGATGCTGAGTTTGTATTTATGTTTTCTATGTTACATTATATCCAGGGCTGTGTTAGTTGATTGGTATGTCATTGCTGACCTTTCCTGTTATCTTTTGTTGTTTATTTATCATGTACACCCTTGGATATATTAGGCCAACGAACACGTGTATATGAACGTGTATTACAAACAGCTCTACTGTTACATTTTGGAAATACCAATCTATGTCAATGCAAATTTAATTACCAAGAATTTAAAGTACAAATGAAAATTTATTTCACACAAAAACGTCGCACCATGATACACTGAACCATTTAAATTTGTCTATTATTACAGTGTGTATTGTATGAATATAATCAGTAATGATCTATTTCTGCGAAATAAACAAGACCTGCCTTTAAGAATTATTCATATCTTACAAACTAATGAAATAGAACACTTTACGCCTGGATACCAAACATACGTAATTGACCTTTTAAAGAGACACCACCTATGCAACGAATTTCTAGGTAAATAAAATATTTCAGTTTTTCGGACTTGAACGTGTATATTTAACATAGTTTCGTACTTGAACTAGTTAGGGCCCCGTATCTGAGATTGGGGACGAACTTGTTTTCACTGCGTCCGTCCGTCTGTCCGTCAATAATTGTTGTTGTTGCATATGTTTATTAGTGACACGATTTAAATGATATAGCTGTTTTTCATAATCTAAAGCCGATAATCAGCGTTGGACATATCCGGTTTGTTATGAACGCGACGAATCGCGGAAAACTTGATAGACTCGTCTTGTCCTATATATATAGAATATGTAAAATATGCAACAAAATGTAGCTACATCATCAAATAAAAATATTTCATAATACAAATTTAGGACCCATAAAAAAGAAAGAAACGTATTCTCGGTATTTATTTTCTTATTTTTCTTGTCTATGTATGAAAATAGGTCAATAATATTGCTTAAAGGTTTCATATTTTTGCCAAGATAAATAAGTGTTGAATGGTAAAACATTTAATGACACAGACTTTTAATGTTAACGAATATGTAGCTATATTATGCTCACAGCAGAATATATTGAAAACTATTTAATACCACATAAGATAACAAAGCAAGTTCAACTGAAAAAGTGTAAAAAACTGTCTTAGGTAAGACTTACTTTTTAGGGAAATTTAATTTTGGATTTCATTTTCAGTGAACTATTAAAGTCAATAAACACCAAAGAGATATTCGAAGGAGGGAACAATCGAAACAACTGACAAGACCAAAACAATACATGCACTACAATTAAAAACTAAAAATATATGAACAACATGGATCCCACCAAAAAACCGCGGTAGACTCAGGTGCTCCGGAAGAGTAAGCAATCTCTGCTTCATGCAGGACACCCGCCATGCTGCCCATGTCAAATCTTGTATGAGGAAGGGATAACATCAATGGAACAGGTCCATCTTCATTTTGGAAACTGTTTTATCATACCTGTCAACCAACTCATGATGATGTCCATAAAACTTTAATAAGGATGACTCCAACTTAGGAGCAACATACTCCTGTTTCAGCAAATTTTCTGTCAGGAGCCCAGCTCTGTCCAGGAAGTCAATGTATATGTCACAAGCTCTAGAATAACGTATGAGTTGTGAAATATATACTCCATACGCCGGCGCTTCTGATATATTGCCGCTTAAAAATGGGATGTTGACGATTGGAAACTCAAAGTCATCCCGTTTGTCGTAAAGTTTTGTATTCAACCTAGGTATGCATATTTCATCACATTTTGAGTCACCAGCTGTGCTTAAAATGGAAAGTTGAAAGCCGGAAATGTAACTCAATATATTATTAAAAGATGCATCAATCTAGCAACGAAGGGTCTGCTTTTAAATACTTTGACAGGTAATTGTATAAAAAATAATGACAGATTAAAGCACCATAAAAAGGATTTATAAAGATCACTTTAATTCCAAAGAATCTGATAAGGAAGGTTCATGTATTTCCATTGCCAGTATCTCCTCCGTCTTGAACCCTCAATGATCCATCTAAATCCATTCTATTTTATGTGTGTTTTCTTTTGTATTAAACTTGATAAGTCTGTTTGGGAATGAATATTTTTCATTAGGCACTGCTGTCATTTTTTCTTTGTCTTTAGACTTTGTACGTTGACTGAACACAACATTAACTATAATTCCAAAGACAACTACAGCAAATAAAATAACTAAACACACTGCAACTGCTATAATAACAGCATAGGTACTTCTAGATATCTGTAATGTATAAAACAATATCCCATGAAACTAATTTTGATAAAGGAGGTACCAATATTTATAGAATAACTAATATTAGATTTCTTTAGTTTTCTGTACCATTTCTATAATTATATTCAACGATAGTCAACTTGGTTGATATTTGTACTTAAATACGGTTTTTCGTTCACAACCAACGAGCATTCTGATGACGATTCTGTCTCGTCTTGTCTGCATTTTTATATAAAGTTTTCTCCTTAAAAACAGAATAACGATCCTGCTGAAATTAAAAACGATTGACTCTAATTTGCCTGGGCTGAATTTTCATGGGAATATATCCAAAAACTTGTTTAATGATGCATATATAGTGATTATTTTCCCCTATTGTTGTCGCAAAATACATTTATAATGAATAGTGGGTTATCAAACGTTTTCGACACCACCATGGTCTATATAATCCAGTGATTTTGTTGTGCTATACAATTAGGCCAGTTCATTACCTCTACCGGTTATCAAATCCATTGTCGAGTTATCTACCAAAACATGATGATATGGGATGGTGTTTCTTTAATAACCAATTTTCATTTAATAATTAGACTATCTGTTAAGAATGAGTTGGATAGAAGTAGAAACTAATGTTTTTAATCTACTAAACAATACATGAAGACACTATAATTTTATTGCGCATTTGAATAACGGATAAAAAAATATTTTACCGGTTTGTCCACGGGGTCCGAAATGACATCTTCAACAGGGTCTACTGGTTCAACTGTCTTTCCATTTGATAAATCAAAGTAACACTGGGAAATGTAACCATCTACGTCAACAACACTGATTGTTAGCATTGGATTACAGCAGGTACCACTAGAAGAAAAAAATACCGTAAAAATGGATTACCTCATACAGCACCTGACGGAATGATTACTTTAGCAAATAATTAGAAAAGACACCGTCGTAAGAAATTAATAATACTTTAGTAAAGAATTACACCGGATACTACTTTAAAAAATAAATCCCAAGTTCAGAGCATGCTTAAAATATGCATTTCAGGGTTAAATGTCTGAAGACTCGCTTTTGACCTCAACTTTGGAAAGCCCAGAAAATAAGAAACAATAAACCTTTTAAGCAATAGAACCCAATCGGCCTAATTCGTCAAGAAAATTTCATGTAAAATATGAATTACGCAACAATTTTTTTAGCGATAGATTGATTCATTACTCCATATCTCATACTTCTAGTATGATAGATTTGGTAGAAATATCACATGAACTCAGCAAGGTAGAACATTCAGCTAAAAGACACAAAACCAATTTTGACAGGTTTTCATACGATCCGACACAGTTTCTATAAAAATATTTCTATACACAGTAAACAACCAGGAAAAAGGTATGAACAGTATATAATAATAAAATTTGTTTTTTTTTAAACCAGGAAAGGTCAACAATGGCAAACTAATCAGTTAACACCATACTATTGACAGACGAAAATATTGAAAATACTCGAGATCGTAGATCATGTAGCATGGGGTGTATCCTACAGGAAGCAGAGACTTACTATTCCGGAGCACCCGAGTCTACCCCGGTTTTTTTGGTGGGGTCCATGTTGTTCATATGTTTTTAGTTTTTAATTGTAGTGCATGTACTGTTTTGGTCTTGTTTTCGTTGTTCTCCGGGGTTTGTCAGTTGTATCGATTGTTCCCTCCTTCGAATATCCCTCTGGTTTCTTGACTTAACTTATCATTAAAAAATCATATTTGAAACGTTGAGAATTCTTACAAACAAGATACATTTTCAAAAAACTTCTTTAAGATTCCAGTTTAAAAAGGTGTTTACATTCGCAAATATATCATCTTACCTTATGTTTACTTTAAGTGGACCAGTCGTAAGACCTGTTATATTGTCATGCGTCAGAAATGTTGATGATCCACCAGAATGAGAAATACTTTCTAATTGTGTTTCACGGAATGGCACTTCGGCTTCAGAATTCCAGATGAATTTAGAGCAGTTGGCTGTGTTAAGGGAATCTGCAGCACATTCACCATTTATATCGAGGATCTTGCATTGTGGCCTCTCCTTTTTTGTTGCCTGAACGAAATGAAAATGCATTTTAGTTAAAAATTAGAATTTTAATTTTAACTATTTTCTTATCGTATCAAAAATTTGATATCTGGAATCATACTATAATGCATTCAGATAATGTTGGATAACAGAAATGGGTATCATGAATGTTTAGAAATCTCGGCTGTTGAAACTGTGATCAGTCGTCCTGAACACATTTTCACGATTGACATGACGACTTTTATTCCAAAATTATCACTCCTTTCTTTAATGTCTCTTACATTTGATTCGTTACTTTTACGGACATGATCAAGATTTAAATATTTCCATCTTACAAATACATGTCAGACAAACTATCTTCATTCTTACTAGAAATGGCAACTCAGTTTTTCAATGAATGGATACAGCGGAATTGTAACATAAAGTTTACTCAATATGAAGGCGGACTTTACTGTACCAGGACAAGCTTATCCTTTATTACCCAATATGACGGATAACGATAACGGATCAGGAGTTTTCCCTTGATTAATTCTTTATATACAGTATCTGAATTCTTTCTTATTTTAACGAATTCGCCTTGACTTTGCGTTCTGACCTTTCTTCTCTATTATAAAATATTTTGTTGCAATTAGTTTGGGATATTATGATACATAGGCTAAACCAGACTATCAAAACAGCTATGTACCAACAGGCTGATGAAATAAACAGAGGTTTTTACATCATTTCATTTTCTTTGATATAATTTTGAACAAGAACAAGGATAGAGTTTACATCGAATATGAAGAAACTTTTCCTTACCACAAGACTTTTTGATACCATCTGTTTTACTTCTGAAGTTGATTTTAAAGTCAATGCTACCCTGTATGAGCTGCAATGCAAAACATAATTTAAGAAATATATTAGTTGTAGATTTTAATATGGGTAACATTATTTGAGCCAAATTTTACCCCGAGCATTAGCGAGTGGTAACATTTAAGGAAATAATGTTGTCCATATTAAAATCTAATACGAATATATGGCTAGCATGAATTATAACGATTCTAATATGGCAAAAACGAAGTGGTAACAGCCATTTTTATTTTGGAACTTCTGAAAGCGGTAGAAAAGTAAACAATAACTTTAATAACGACAAAAATTACTTTTCATTAGATTTTACTGTACTCTGAAGCATAAAAAGTCCAGAAAAATGTGGTGTTTCCCCGATCTGACAGTTCGTCATGTGAGATTCCACGGAATGGCGTTTTAATTTTCACTATGACGTCAGACACGTGATACCCATAATAAATCGACGATTTACATACATTAATTTGCAAATGGAAAGCAGCACACCATATTAGAATAGATATTAAAGATGATTGCATATAAAATACTTCAAAACAAATTGGTCTATAGTTAAAGGGAAGATATTTTCGCAATGTTTCAAAATATTATATCAAGCGATTCATTTTTTCTGCCGGAAATGAAACATGGATCACAATCTCTATTTGGTATTGTCAGTTCTAAAATAAAATTAAGGCAGGTAATTTTTCTGATTTAAGATTACTCATAAAATATCATTCCTGCTAAGTAATCACGAAGTTTACCGATAAAGAGGACAAATAATCTAAGGAGTAAATAAAAAAACGTAATCCATTGGACAGACAAACTCGGGAAGACAAATGAACAACCACAAGCACAACAAATAAACACTGAAAATTAAAAAAACCATGAAGAACACGAACTCCTATAACAACCAGGAGTGAACCCAGGTGCTCCAAATACTGCACCCGTCCTGAAGTCACAAATCGGTAGAGGCACATGAAATGTTACGACAGTGGGAACAGGTCCAACATTATATTAGATCTTGGGACACTGTAACAGTAATCAATTCGTGCTGACGACCGATACGTTATGTTTTTGAATAAGCAGAAATGTACATCCGATTCTTCAATTCAATTGATCTCGTTACAATGTACTATAATCCCGTCAATAAAAATCCACCTTCACGAATATGTGGTTTTATGTTAAACATAGCTTTAACATAAAACATATTGCAGATATCTATAATGTTTGTATCCTATAAATGAAACTGAATACTTTTTGTTAAAATATCGTAGTCTCTCCGTTAAATTCCTGAATAATATAAATTTTGATTACAATATCCCTGGTGTTTGAGGCGTGAGAATGAAACTGCCGTTAACAGTTTCATTTGCTTTGACTGTGTGTGGATGTATAATAGGAGAGGAAGCATAAGAATGATCATCTGTAATGGTGACATCATATGTATCCACATCTGTTCCGGTGTTGTGTACGTTGTAATAAACGTTGTATTCTTTTCCAATGGGTACATCGTCTGTAAAAATATAACAACAAATTCGTGAATATTGGTACCACTTTAGATACAAATGATGTGCAAATTTTGTCAGTATATGCTATAGTGTCTTTCTTATTTTGCTTCATATTTATATATATTTTAACTTTCATCTGAAATCCCGAGATAACAGACACGAATGTTTTAGCTGTTAAAATATAATATATATTAAACAATAATCAGGGTGATCTGAGGAGCTCATTTGTAATATGTCTGCTAATATTTATCGTTTTACCAATTAGTGTCAATTTTGTGCGATTTCGTGGACAGCATTATTAATTTGGTGGAGGTATTCTTACATGGCGATCACATACCAGAAAAGATGGAAGTAGGAATGCATTTTCTTTTGATGATCAAAATTCTGGATCGTAGGAGAGAATTTTGGTTTTCTTACAGAATTTGTTTTCGGAGCTGGGTTCAAAACGGCGTTAATTTTGGTTCTATATGTCCTAATAATTTTAAAGGGATAAGGAATTGTAACGCAAACTGAAGGCAATATATCTAACATGGCTTATATGGTCAAGTAATACAGCAGTCTAATATTATATTTATCCTAATAAGTAATTAAGATTTAGATGTTTCCTTTTTTTTTCTTTTTAACGGTTATGTGATTTCAAAATATCTGGAATCATTCAAAATAGGTTCAAATAAGATCTGATCCAGTAGTAGGGAAAAACTAGAAACCCACTCTTACCAGTCGATGCTGTGATACTGAGATCTACACTCGTCGGTCTATATACTGTTGATATAGTTCGGAGAAATGAAAATCCATCTTCATTTGAAATATTAATCCTTACTTGAAAAGTCTGAAAAATATTGATAATAAACCACGGAATATTTATCATAGACATAGACAATATTCCACTTTAGAGTCACAGGAAAATATATTTTGTTTATGAAGTCTCCAATAATGCTAACACAAAATGTATCAAATGTTGACACAAAATAAAATAGTCCGAAGAAAATACAAAGTGAAAAAAACTTCTCTTTGAATTAAATTATTTTACATAATTACTTTTTAATTCTTTTTGTCATATATGTAGCCTTGCTTGTGACGTTTGTTAGTTGTGTTCCATTCTGCTTTATCGTTTCCTTGGACTTCGAGTTTTTGGACTTTTCCCACTGTTTTGTCGCTTTCTTTTCCCAATACATATTGTTGAATTTTAATTGCATCCTGGATATGTCTGACAAAAGGTTATAAGTTTCAAAGTACAATTACCTGGCTCGGAGAGACAATATTTGCTGAGCATAGTAATACTGTATCGTAAGGTGTCTCTGTAGCTTCATAAGTCTGCACAATTATTCCGGTTTTAGCATCCACAATCGAAACTTCGTTACAAGTGCCATTATCAAGATTGAAAATAGTTACAACACAAGTATAGTTATTTCCTGAAATCATAATTATTATGATTTATACAGAATACTAAGTTTTCAATACAGCTGACCTCTGATCATCTTTTATGAAGGTAAGGGGATAACGAGTATAGTTTTAATAAAAGTTATAGAACAGTTCTGTTACATACAAAATCTTTTTTTTTATGTATTTACTTGCATATATAATTACCAAATCAATCATGCTGATACGTTAGAGTTTACTGAACTCTCGGTCAAATTTACATTTGACAATTGTTTTGCATCATCTTAGTCAAACATCCCTTAAATAAAACCTACCAATAATAGGGGAACCTTTGATTTCAACTAGTGCCGCACTGTCTGTTTTCTCTAGCAAATCTCCTTCCACTTTTACAGAACTCTGTGCAGTAATATTGACATCTAAAGGAAATCCTGCTTTGTTATGAAGAAAATAAGTCTCTGGTGATAACCTCTGAAAAGTACAACTTTTTAGCTTAATGCTATATCAGTGCTGTTTGGTAATGAAACATGGCTGTTATATTACAATGTTCAACTTTCGGTACTTGGATATGCAGTCTAGGTTATCGTTACGGACATATCGACAAGGTTAACAGTAGTGATAGGTGGATGCGAGGCTAGCAACGCAGGTAAAGATGACTCAAAACATAAACAGAGAAACAATAGTGAGTCAGAATAGTTTGACTTGATATAAATATCGATTTTGTTGTTTATTAAGCAACAACGTGATTAAATCGGTTTTAAGCGTATCAAAACATCACCCATATCTATCCTGACCCTCTTGTGTATAAAACAAACAATAAAAAAATACCGCTAGCTAGGAAAGGACAAATATACCTAAGGATCAATCATAAAAACGTAATCCATTGGACAGACAAACCCGGGAAGACAAATAAACAACCACAAGCACAACATATAAAGACAGAAAACTAAAATACAATGAACAACACCAACTCCTATAAAAACCAGAAGTGAACCAGGTGCTCAAGAAGGGTAAGCAGTTCCTGCTCCGAATAGGGCACCCATCGTGAACTTCAACAAAGTAAATCCGGTGGAAGTCACAAATCGGTGGAGGACATGAAATGTTACGACAGTGGGAACAGCTCTAATATCATCATAGATATTGAAACACTGTAATGGTCAGTAAATTCGTTATTACGACCGTACAATATCCTAAGTGATGACATCAACTTATCCCTGATAAAACCCTAGTTAAGAAGCTTTCATGACAGCAGTAATCCTCTTTGTCGAAAGTCAGGGTAACTCACGCATGCCCTTGAAAATCGGATAAGCTGAGAAACCTAGACGCCATATGCAGACGATGCTGGTATATTGCTACTCAAGAAGGGAAAATTGACAATAGGAAAGTTGAAGTCAACACGTTTGTCATAGCGTTTTGTCTTCAAATGTCCCTCATTGTCTATTATAAGAAACAAATCCAAATATGAAGCAGACTTTGGTGTATCTGTAGTATCCTTAATTTCAAGCTCACTGGGTTTTAGATTAGATGTAGAAAGACTTGGAATTTGTCGTTATTTAACGACAACATGTCATCTATATAACGAAAAGTGAAATTAAAGGATTGGACGTGTTTCTTGTTGTTTCACGCAGTAACCCTTGAATGGCGTCCGCTTGATATGAGTACAGAAACAGGTCGGCAAAGAGAGGAGCACACTTGGTTCGCATTGGAAAGCCGATTGTTTGTTGAAAAATTAGACCGCCAAATTCAACAAATAAATTGTTAGATTGTACATAAAATAGGCCAAAAATCGAGAAAATAATAAAATCAAAAGACAAAGCGAATTCATCGGAACACTAACCCTACAAAAGAACACAGTAAAGACACAACCAAAGGCGTAATTAACAAATAGTTAACCGAAGAGAATCAGAACAAGAAAGCACAAAAGGTGAAGCTGTAATGTGAACTCCTATAAAAATCAGGATTTACATCAAAATGTTCTCCTTGTAGCTGTAAAACCAGCAAGGACTGTATTAGCTACTGGTTGAATGCTGTCCCTCTATTTAACGAAATGGTCAGAAACAAGATTCCTATAAAAGGTTTAATGGTATCGCGCTATGGAGTTCAATGGAAATCGGCAATATTCGCGGGAGGCCAGTATGATTATTTTTTTCCTCTATCAAAGAGCAAATGTTAATCCAGAGATGCGCATTGTACATCTACGATCAAAGTAATCGTTCCAAGACTCAGAAACAAAAGAAAGTACTAACTATACCAAATCAGGATAGACAGTAATAAAAGAACGATATTTATGACACATGAATTTTTATGTTTAGTTGATTTTGCCTCAAAAGACATTTGTAATTGAAATATGTTTATATTATATACAATTTACCAACCTGAAATGACATTATAAGTTCCCTATTACTTGTATATAGCCGAGAGGCAGTTGGTGTTGGAAATATTTGTGTTGTCCCTGAAATATAATTTTGTAAACAGAATTCAATATCAATAACATTTGAATATGTGGAGGCAAAAAACATTACATTATCTGTAATTAGATGATTTGGTGTTAAAATAACAATCCAAAGATACTAATATTAGATATGGTAAATTTATACTATGCTGTATATGACGCATTTCAAGGAGTTACCTCTCATCAGAGCATTAAAACCGAAACATTTGGAAGACCAAAAACCATACGTATTTTAAAAGTACTCATAACCAAAAATACCGAAATAGGAAGTCAAATTTCAGCTAAGGAGATCTACCATGTGCAATACAAAGAATAAACCCTTAATAATTCTATTATTAAACATGTATGTTCTTATCTAGGTAAAAAAGCAGCAAACCTGAAAATTTATTCATTTGCAGATATCTTAATATTGTTTAAAATAAAACGGCCATGCACATTTTCTTAACCAATGGCAGTTTTCATTTTTTAAACATGTGTCTCAATAGAAAATCTAGATTTCCAATTTCGAATAGCGTAAACCTGCTGATATTTTTTAGAATCTTCGCCGATAAATAAAAAACACAATTATCAGCCAAGTAGCCTGATTGGTTGTCCTAGCATGATTCATTACTTAAATTTTCAGTTCAAAATTTGACAAAAAATTTACCAGAAAATTTTCCCTTTGATGCAGAGGTAACCCTTATCTGATTTTGGATTCCTGTTTGCTTTAATTATGATGGGTTTTGATGGTTGTGATTATTAATTCATCATAATATCTTTATCCGGATTGCCACATTTCGATCTCGAATCGAATACATCCTCCTTCGGAAAGTATTGAAGGCTAAAAATGTAAAAGAACAAAAGGCTTATTCTAGTTTACCATCTGGGTTTAGAAAATCTACATCATCTTCACTGTTTGCTCCGAGGATTTTTACTTTTAAAACCCGAACGGAACTGTCTACAATAATGTAAGGATTATCTGTACGAGTCCTTTCCCATCTGTAGAATTCAATTATTACTTCTGATGTTGGAAATTCTTCCTGCAGTAAGAAAATCGTTGTGTTATATAAGACAATAGGTCATTAGATCAGAAAAAATGATAAATTTAACGGTAGTTCTGAAAAGTTCAACATTCTGCATTATGCTATATTACGAAGGTTTTAGGATTCATCAAAGATTGTAGCAGAATTCCAGGCAGATGGCTCGATCTTTAACCATGACAGATGTTAGGGGGACAGATAGCGATCCCTGTGTGTAAAAATGTTCCTAAGATGACCTTTCGTCGATGTTAACTAAAGGTCAGTTTTAATAATTAGAAATTAAAATCAGTGTAAGATTTTGGGGCATCCATTGATATTTCGATAAGAACGGGTTGTTGTCTCTTTGACACATTCCCCGTTTCCATTCTCTATTCTATTGCATTTCAGCAATGGTTTGAAACATCACTCTCACGTATAATCAGAACACAAAATAATGTAAATAGATATTTTCTATATGGGTCCAGGAGCGCATTTGACCAAATAAATATTGAAGATATTAAATTCGATTCAATGCATAATACCATGCAAAAAGTGTTAAGTAAAATAACTGCAAGATTATAGTTTTACTTAATTTTACAACCTTTTAAAATAGTAAAGTTTTAGGCATTATTTGAATTTTCAATTATGTAATTTTTACTATTCTTTTCATTGATATAATTTCACTTCTTTTGCTGCACCCTATATAACATCGGTTTCTTTTACAAAGACAGAGTTATTGCGAAAAATGTGATATTTTTTCTAAGATATCAATAGAAACTTTAAATATTTCTGTTGTTTCCTTTAACTATTTAATTACTTCTCATGGTACGATACCACAGGTTTTCAATCAGTTTATAACCTAAGTGGAACACGCAGTAGATTGAAAACAAGGATCTGCGAATAAGACATAAGAAATGTTTGGCCTACAAAGAAGCTTTGCGCACAGCACTTTTGTGTTAGTAAGATTAAAGTAATTTAAAAACAAATCCATAGCTGCCTAGCGCGTCCCCGGGTAGGATATAAGGTTGTTAGCAGGACATAATACAGAAAGTCTGACCGCGGACGATAATGGGTTAAGTGTTTGGAGAATGCACGCTAAAGAATCATTCTGTAGTTTTCGAAAAAGAATTGGTAAACGACCGCCATCAAAGGTTAGACTATTCGACTCTACCCAGCCATCTATCCTTTTTTCAGTAACAGACAAAATCGGTTCCCCTTTGCGTCCTGTCCCACACCTATTTGTGAATTGTTTGTGATATATTTTTGAACTAATTATCATCCTTAAGAAGCAAGAAATATTTGCCTCTGACGTTAAAAAGGAATACATTGATAACTGGCTTGCCTTGTTTTTCTCACTATATGCAAAAATATCGATACAGGTTTTATCTAATCTCATGAGGAAGTCATCTCAGAGATACTGATATATGTTGCGCTTAAGAAAGCTCCTTAGTAAAAAAATCGTTACCATTTTTATGTCTTATACCTTGATTACTTCTTCTAAAACTTTGTCGAAATCTGCTTTCTTTATGTTATATACAACTCCACCAGTATCATTTGCTAGATTTGCAAAGAAGTTATCTTCCGTGGTGTACATATCTAAAAATAATCAATGCATTCAACATATCTATTATCCAGAATTAATTTAATAAGAGTCAAGAAGAGATAAGAACTGCAAACGCAATGAGTTTGGTTATTTAGTCTCAAATAGAATAGGTTTTTAATTTTGAAAATATGCCGACATTTTCTTATGTATAATTTTACGTTTACAAATGGTGTCATGTGGGTTTCTGATAACGCAAAAGTGACTCTTTATTATTGATTTTACTGTACCTGGTACATATCGTCGTTTGCGCAAATAACACTTCCCTGTTTTTAGCGAAGTTACTTTTATATTTTTTGCAAGGGCTGCAGATGTAACTTCGACTAATCTATCAGCGTCCTTTGCGTCTGCATCGGTAAATACAAAAACTGTGGAGTCCGGTTTTGGTTTTTCAATAGCTAGAAAAATAAGAAAACTGACTTTGTGTTATACATATAAATATTATATCCTACAAATAGGTATACTTGTATATAAAATTCCATATATTAACACACTATAGGAAATAACGACTTTTAAGTAAATGCTGATTTCAACATGTTCGTGTTCTTTAATATGTAATTATTAAAGATAATATAAGACATGACTATACCGGTGAGAAATATATGCATTAGTTCCGGAAAATGTAACGCTTTCTTTTAACATGATAAATGTAAACTTTAATCAGGCATACACTTAGTATTGAACACTTTATGATAAAATCATACAATCACTCTATAATGCATATTTGTTATTCAATGAATCTTTTAAACCTTCAGAACAATTATTCAAAAACAGTTGTCACGTTAAAAAAATTGGAAAATAAGACAACAATGGTGAGAAAGATAGAGAGAACTTTACTCAACCTAACTGTCACATTATCTAGAGAATGGATGTAGGTTCGTATTTTCTGCCATCCCAGACAGGTTAACATTTTTATGGTGAAAGGAAATAAGTCCTTACCTTTTAAAACTCCATCAGCAGCCAGTTCGGGACAATCGCCACCTCCGTCAACTCTGATATTTGATACAGCATTTATAAAGTCAGTCCCTTTCGTATAAATCGAAACTTTGTTTAGATTAACTGAAGAAAAACATAATAGTTTATACGTGTGTGTTTTAGTAAATTCAAGAAATACCAAAGGGATATTCGAAGGAGGGGAAAATAAAAAACAACTGACAAAATCCGAACAACGAAGACAAGACCAAAACAATACAAACACTACACTTGAAACTGAAAATATATGTACAACATGCACCCCACCAAAGAAACAGGGGGTAGACTCAGGTTCTCCGGAAGTGGACACCGGCCATGCTGCTCATGTCAAGTCCGGTATGAACACTTTCATTAACCTTTAAATGTCTCACTTAAAATAAGTAATTTACATGTACTAAATAGACTACCTCTCCATTTAGTAGCTGTAAACTACTTATTTTAAGTGAGAGATTTAAAGGGTAATGAAAGTATTCATACGTATCCGTTGTATTAAAGTCATACAATGTTAGTCCTTGCTGCATGCTGTCAACTTTAATGACACACATGCAGAAGTATCACTTAGGTGTTAGATATAGTATATCAGTTACAAAAGTACGGATAAATCGATTTTATTGACTCTTCTGGCTCTTATATGTTGCATCCTGAAATATAATTAACCGTTAAGTTGACAAGTTCACGTCATTCTTTAGGAAAAACATTAATAACTGTTTGTAAACTTATTCAATATCTGTTTTACCTGGATCACTAAATAGAGACAATACATAATCAGCTGGTTCATTAACCGATCCCATAGTGCTTGTTACTAGCTGAATTATTTGCAGTTTTACTTGTGCTATTTCTCCACTCATTGATCCGGAATAGTCCACGGCGAACGATAAAGAGACCTGTTTTCTTTGCTTGACATGAAAAAGCGAGTCAAATACGGCATCTCCTAAGTCATAAAGAATTCCTGTACCTGTTGGTAAAAAAATATGATTTTTCAATCTATATCTATTTTAAATTACAATACTTGATTTTTATATCTCAAACGTATTGCAAATTTCAAATATTCTAGTCATTGTGAACATATATAGCCGTAGCTTTGATTTTAACATCAGAATCGATCGTCTTTCAGCGATGAAAAAAATATTCAGCAATCTACTTACATGTATTATTTTATGGAATTTCGTTAATATTTATTTCCGTTTGAATATTCCGTGATTGATTTATTGATTAACGTCAATATTCCATGCTTCTTCAGGACGAGAACCAGTTCAAATTATCAAAACAAGTCAAAAAGGGACGGAATGGAAATTTTGACTGCAACTACAAATGTATAAAAGAAGGATGGCTGGGTATGGTCGGATAATTTAGCCTTCTGTAGCGGCATTAACCTTTTTCGAAAACTACAGAAGCGCACAGAGACTGTGGAAATCTCCAAACATGTTACACACTATGGTCCACGGTTAGGCTTTCCGTATTATGACCTCAACACCCCAGCGAGAGGCCCGTATCCGCCATCTACGGACGCGCCAAGTAGCTCTGTGAGTTGAGCTCCCGTGATCCATCCCGTGAATATTCCAGAATTAGAATATATATTAGTAATTGATAGTTTACCATTGCCAACTAGAAAGTATTTTGTTGCTGCAACTGCTGCGTAATATGCATCATAATGAAGATGATAATGAGGGGATAGATATGGCAAAGTTGTGTCTTTATTTATTCCACATTTTGCAATACGTTTTCTACTTTCGTCATTTGGGCCACCGTGGCTACATTTTCCTGTAGTTGATCCTAGGTGTTCTACAAATACAAAGATATGATAAAAATAACTTCCAAAATGTTGATGTTTTTTCCTGACAGATTTATATACATAACTAAAATATTATGTCCAATGATGTCAAACAGCATTTTATTTGTGGTAAAAAAAAACAAAAACAAAACGACTAGCAAATCACCGTTATTCCTTGAAATCGGCGATATCAATTTTTCTATCACAAACAACTACATTATCATGTTTAAGTCTTTATCCCTTTTTTTTGTTAGATATATATCAGTTTGTGTGTTCACAAGCTTCTAAATTATAACATGACGAAGATCTATGCAACAACACCTTATTGAAACAGCCGTATGATAATGCACTGATGGACATGGTTCTGATAATAAAAAAGTTCGAAAGCAAAACGTATAATAGTAAAATGGCATAAGACACACTTTAAGGCAAAATTTACTTGGTCAACATAAGTGTTTTGATAGGTACTCTTTTTTTTTAATTTTGTATCTCCTTCAATAAACGACAAAACGAATAGCAGAAAATATCAACAATGACACGGCAATCAATTAATGAAATACAATTGACAAACCTAAAAACACAATATAACATAAAAAAGCACAAGAACGAACACAAAAACATGAGAGACAGTATAATCTGACTCTGTACAGATAGTCAGTAATTGTGGGATTAAACCAGTTTATAGGTTTTAAGGGAACAGAAAATTCCTGTAGTTCTATCCTGACCCGCTGATGCATAAAACACAATAAAAAATACTTTGAGCTACCTTGTCATAAATTCAGTAAATTTTACATATACTTTTTTCTAAAAAGACTTGTTTTAAAGTAAAATTGGAAATGACATATTTTCGGCGGAGTTTCCGATGAACCTGGACAAGATTTGTCTACATATACCCTTACATATAAAGAAGTCAGTATTAAAATATTATTTTAAATTAAGATGTTCTTGCTTTTGAACAAAAAGTCATTCTTGTGTTTTTACTTACTTGATGGCTTCGTATTTCCATGACCATGATGATACCCACTTGTTAATGCATCTTTCACGAACAAATTATCCTTGCAATTGAAGCTGAAATAATATACATAATCTTGTGTCTACAATTATAAAGTTTTGCTAGGAACCTGTGACGGATCACGGGTGTTCAACCCACAGAGCTTCATAGCGCGTTCCCATGTAGTAGATAGGGGTGACTCTCTCGTAGGTAAGAAAGACATATTCTGTAGTTTTTGAAAGAGAGTAGGCAAACGACGTTTCCAGACGGCTAAATTATCCAACCCTTCCCAGCCACCGAACCTGTTAAGGTGGCAGTCAACAGTGGATTTTTTTTAGTGTCCCGTCTCTCCCTTGTTTGAATTGTTTAATAAATTGTTGAACTGGTTCTCGTCCTGAAGAAGCACTGGAAGTTAAGCAAACAACGATCAATCAATCAACAATACAATTTTGTAGTACTTAATGTACACATTTTCATATGAAACATACGGAAAGGGATTTTGTACTTGATAGAATAATAGAATTGTTAATTATCTGCACGTATTCTACCCTGATATTCGATACAAATTGTGCGTAACAAAATTATATAAAAAGTATATGACGTTTGCTTCAAATTAAAATGTGGAATTCAATTCTTTGCATAAATATAGGTAAGAAAAACTCACTTTTCATTGTCCATGTCTTTGCACGTATCCTCATCGGGACCTGCTATAGTCATCAGTTGTTTCCCTTTAATTCCTGTTAATGGCGATATTGTTAATTTATTATGAATTTATACCTAGGAAGTCATTTAACAACAATGTTAATGTTTTCACTGGATGACGCTGAAAAAGACATATAGTTCTTCAGTTGATGTCACCTTAGATGACGGCATTTGCAAACCTACTTAGCGCTCATTTTCGTTCCTTGATATTTTACTACGCGCTATGGATAAATATAAATAATAACCATTCATTTTCCTGATCACTTTATAAAGTTAATATCTCTCCTTTCAAAAATGTTTAATAATTTTGAGAAATAAATCCTGCAAAATTAAATTTGCATCTCCCCAAAGCCATTTTTCGGCGAAATCGGTGATTCTCTCCCTGCTGTTATCAAAGTAAAAAATGGTTATCATTACAGGTTGATTTAATTCATTTTGTATTCTACATAATGCTGATATCAATGTTCCATTATTTGAAACTTACCGAAGTCATAGTATGGAGTTCTTCCAAACATTTCAACCCAGTTAGAGTTGCTGTAGAATGACTGAACAGTATAGAGGCATTCTCCCAATTTTATGCGCAAATCGTTAACCGACCCAATACGAGCCAGCAAACCATCACGACATGCTACAATGCTATTGTGCGCTGAAACAAATTGAGAAAATCATTTGCCAGATATATATAATTACTAGTATATGTAATATATAAGTTTCTTAATTTAATTTGGTCGTGCCTTTTTCAAAGTACATATAAATGTAAAGTCATTAATTTGATCTACGACACATTTTTCAAAAAGTTTTAAATGAACCACTTCGTAGCGAAATAAAACTGCCAGGATATTTAAACTAAATTTATTTAGGCAGTAAAAATGTCTCAAATTACAATTGTTTTATATATATTATGTTATCCAATCGAATTAACGGGTGTCGTAAAATATATGTACCGAGTTGGATTTGTTCAGCATGGCAGTGTATATACGAAATATGTCTCTTTTCTTCTTGAATGTCAGCTACGGAGTTTCTTACAATGCCGACTGTCCTAAACATTTCTATTTTTCCGTCATAATCTAAATAGAAATTAGACATGAACAACATTATAAACAGAGTAAGCAAAGAAAAGGATAAAAATAATATATGTATTACGTGGCAATTATATATATATATATATATATTATACTGTAGTTGAAATGAATTCAACTCAAATCGATAGTTTTTTTCTCCTAATTGGAAAATTTCAGCGCTATTCCATCCGTGATGATCACCAACATTCCTACCAGTTAAATGGAGGAGTTCCAATATATGTAAATATTAAACAAATCTGTAGTATACATTATATACCAGTACAAATTAAAAGCTATTTCCACATCTCAGTCGCTAGTATTTCGAAGAATTTAATGTTATTAAATGTAATATTTTTTCTAAAAACTAAGGAGTATTTCAGTCGTGCATAGCGCTGTCCTTATATGGTTTTGACATGACAGCTTTTTCACAATTTTGGCATTTCTGAATCTGCTCTGAAATATTTTGAATTATTGTTTTATGTTCAATAAGTTAGGCCTTTAATACAGCTGATGGGTTGTAAGTCAATAAACTTTGCACATCTTGTGCATTAAAATTGGTATGAAAAGGACAAATATACCTAAGGAGCAATAAAAAAAACCTAATCCATTGGACAGACAAACCCGGGAAGACAAACGAACAACCACAAGCACAACAAATAAACAAAGAAAACTAAAAACAATGAACAACACGAACTCCTATAAAAACCAGGAGTGAACCCAGGTGCTCCGGAAGGGTAAGCAGTTCCTGCTCCATATACGGCACCCGTCGTGAAGTTCAACAAAGTCAATCCGGTGGAAGTCACAAATCGGTGGAGGCACATGAAAGGTTACGACAGTGGGAACAGGTCCAACATCATCTTAGATATTGGAACACTGTAATGGTCAATCAATTCATGATGACGACCGTAAAAAGAGTTTACTCATTCGACGGAATAGCAATGTTAATACATTTACATAATATTTCACATTTATAGCTGTTAATGTGAAAAGATCTTATTCTACTCTCGATAGTCAGAGTTTGCGTTTGTTACAATAGACACTACATACGCATTATGTGTTAGCAGTAAAATATGCCATACTTAACAAAATAGACGCAAAAAAACGACTGGACGAATAACGAATTATTTGATAAAACTTTAGACCAAATGGAAGTCCTATATTGTGTAATAATGTTATTTTTTCTGGATGGGACAAGTGATTTCTTCAATATATAACGCTGAATACATGACATATTTTCGGTCTTGTATCTAGAGCAAATCCAGTAAAAGTTGTGATATATATGTATTTACATGCCAAATGAGCTTACATGTGCCACGTCAATGTAATATGGGATACTAAATCGTCAATTCTGTCATAAACTCTAATTTACATATATATGTTTTGTTATTTTTGATATCAACAGGAACAGTAACCAGTATTCATATTATTGTGTTCAAATGTAATTCTTTGGATCGTCGTCTTATAAGACACGCTATCCCACCGTCTTAACACTTCCGTCCCATTTTTTTCTAACGAATGAAGTGCATATTCATTGAATAGTATTATTATACTTTGTACACATACATACTCCAAAATTGCACTATTTCGTCCTATTGTGTTGAACCTCTAGCGGAATATGATTGTCAGTGAGAATTATGTTATACACAGCGATATTAAAATGCGTTGGAGAAAATATTACATATTCATCTTACTATTAAAACTCACTCCTGCCACAGAAAAAGAGTAATGTATTTGTCACACAAAAAAGTTCTTCAAAACAGTGCAAGTGATGTTAAACCACAGATCAATGAGTATAAACATGGAGAGAACCAAATTTTAGGATACCAGAAAGAAAACGTAAACAGTCTAATATCTTTTACCTGTACCAAAGAAATCATCTAAAGCTGCAGTTGACGAAGTGGAATTCGGCATTTTCTTTTCATGAATATATTCAGCTATGGCTTGTAAACAGCCAGTGTTGGTTATATCAAAATGAGTTTTGGTTTGGTATACAGGTGGACGTCTTGGATAAAATCCTTTGCTCGGACTTATTAAGTTGATAAATAATAACATCACCAGTACGACCATTTTCTGTCAATATTTTAATTCCTCGTGGCACGCCTTAGCTTTTGTTAGTCTGAGGCTGATAATTGTAGCCCGAAAGAATATGCAACTCTTATACTTATATTTGGATATCCATAATTACGCAATCTTTGATATACAACTTCCTGATTTTCTCTAGAACTGTATTAATATTTCGCTATCGTCCATTCGTTTTATTGTATGTATTTTGTTAAGCATACATGTAGCATAATTTACTACCGACAATAAAACAGTCAATAGATAGTAAACATTATAATTAATGTATACATGGAGTTCCAACCTCATATCAAAATTATATAATACGTACATTCTTATTTATGTAAGTTGATTTTTAATATTAAGTGTACAGATGTATATGTATTTTAACATATTATAATTATCTTTATCTCATTTTAAACAAGGTTAATGTTCGGACAACACGTTTGTGTTGCTTCAAATACAAAACATGTTTATTTACACATGTCTAGACTACCGGGAACCTGTATCGCTCATCTGGCAATAATTTGAAGAAATATTGTCAGTGGTCCAAACACCCGGACACACTTTTGAAAGCGAACCACCTAAGAACTTTTGGCTTCAAGTATGGCAGTTGTTTAGAGCAAACGATTTATAAACATTGTGAAAAAGTTTGGCCATATTACATGTATATCGCCGAAACATCCGAATGACCATTCCAACAAATTGCCCTTGTAGTTTCAGAAGAGTAAGATTTTCAAATAGTTTTGGTGATTTTTGTATTTTTAGTCATGGTGGCCTTGTTGGTCAGAAGCCGGGGACCGTACATGATTTCGAAAAAGAGTTTGGTCTCACTTTCCAAAGTTGTTTTAAGTAAAAGGACTTATTTTTCTATGTACATTAATAATGGGAATATTTTTCGGACAGTTTTGAAACCTAAGAACCATTTGGTCTCCATTGCTCAACTTGTTTCAGGGGAAAAGTTTTGTCCCAATTTGCCGTGTTGTTTCAGAAGAGAAAATTGAAAGTGTAAAAAGTTACGAACGACAGAGCAAATGATGAAGAATCATTAGCGACGTTCGTAAAAACAGGCTCCGATGTTTGTGTAAATAAAATTTCAATATATAGAGAAACGTGGATATATTCAAAGAAAGAAAGATGACAACAATAAGATCTCAGAAAGCAATTCTCTAAAAAATTGTTAGGTACTATTGTAAGGGCATAAATCGTTTGTTTGAGCATTTTGCATCTTTATCGTGAAAACAATATATCGTATTTCTAGATAAACCTTCTTCAAGAACAATTCTGAAGACAAGTTTAGAAAAACAAAAACAATCATGATTTTAAGTAACTGAACGAACAGAAATCAGCCTCAGATGTAAATTGCATTATAGACCAGTGTTGGAACAGTGACAAAATTATTTGCCAAAGACGAAATATACCTGTAGCAACATTTTTACAATCATGTAAAAACGTTTGTTATGATACTATGACTTTTAAAAGGTTTTTATGTAGTCGGTTACTAAAAAAAATAGTCTACCAAGCTATCTGACTTGCTATGAATTAAATCCATGCATTAAATTTACACCTTTAGCAGTTTTAGTTTTTCTTATTAATACGTAGCAATCAGTATAAACCCGTTATCAGTACAAATGTGTTTGATCCAGATAGAAGGAATGTACACTCTATATACCCGGAAGAGTCCAGAAGTATATTTATTGCCCTATAAATTTAATACTTTTATGATGATTTCAAAATTTAGAGAGTTATATCTTTTTGTTTTATTGCTACCAACAGTCTATTTCATAGTCTGCTGATACACTGTTGGAAGTTGAAGAAGAAATGCTTGTGTGGATGATACTGGTAAATGTCCTGAAATACCAATATGCCTTATGGCTGCTGTTACTGAAAGGAGAACTATGCTCCAACTTCACTAGATTTTACTCACTAGTAATGTGACGTTGCTATTGTCGGAGGAGGACGTGCTTACCCTTCCGGAGCACTTGATGTCACTCCTGGTTTTAGTTGGAGTTCACATTGCTAGTGCTTTAGTTTCCGTGAAGTCTTGTTCTATTTTAGTTTTGTTTATTATAGTTTTTTTTTATTCTTTTGGATATTCGTGTATCCTTTTCGTTATTTTCCATTCTCATGACTTTGTCTTTTCCTCTAAGTTCGAATGTACAGACATTTCTTACGGTTTTGTCCGTTCGATATTCTTTTGCCATATCTAAAAATATATTAATTTTTTGTCAAACTAATGGGCCAGTAAAACAAAACTTGTATGGAAATACTTTGAGTGTTGTTATTGTTTGGTCTATAAGGAAATGTCAAAGTGGTATTTGATGAAGCTCGGTCATATGGTATTACGAAAGAATAAATAATGAGTTGGTTGAAAATAATTTTCTCCAGGACAATGAAAATAAAACACAAAGAGTATAAAAATGCGATGCCCTCCTACTAAATAAAGATAACACACATGCATGTATTATAATTACAGAAGTAATAAAAATTAAATCAATTATCAAACATCTACTTGTAAAATTTAGTTGGTATTCTAGGAATTGATTAAAATATGAATATACATGTAGACGAAATTTCAGAAATACCGCCGAAATAAACAGACAAATAAAAGAAGACTTCAAGTTACAAGCATCAACAGTTCTACCCTAGAACCATTTATGACAGTTCTCCCTAGTACCATTCTGGACCGTTCTACCATAGAACAATTCGGAATAGTTCTACCCTATAACAATTTATGACAGTTCTACCCTAGAACCATTTATGACCCTGCATAGGTTTCAAAACCCTATCACCGAGCTAAAAATTGGGCATGACAATAGTATAATATAAATCAAACACATAAATTTAAAACTGAAAGTTTAGGTCATACGCTTAACGTCACAATGTTCCAAATTTGACGCTTCTGCGGTCACGGATATAAAGGTCAAAATTCTTAAACGTCATTGCACAGCTACATATATTTCATAACAATTAAACCTTAGTTAAAGTTAAGAAAATCAGAATATAAATCACAGAATAAGGACTAAGAAAACTTCGGAAATACATGAAGTTTTAGTCTGAGCAATATATCGTAATGTTTTAAATCTAATAAATGAATTCCCTTACTTGCAAGGAAGTAAAAAATATCTGATGATAGACCAGACACTGTGATATAATTTCAATTTAATTTCACACGCGTGTACCTGAAGTGTTGTAATGTCCCGAACTGTGAAATTCCATCGTTAATCGTAAAGAGTTCAGTAGAACTAAGTTACAACTTTGTACTTGTAGCGTTTTCTTAGGTTTGTTTTTAATTGACCCTTTTCCAAAAACAAGATCACTGGGGCAGATTATCCCAATTTACGTGAAGAACGTCTTTTAACTACAATAGAGTGTACATCGAAAATAGATGTGGGGTGTTTAATCCCAGATTTGAACCCTTAAGCTTTTCCATAAACTTAAATAAATTTTGTTTTAATTTAAATATTTTTCTCCATGATTGTGAGTTTTTAAGGTATGAAAATTAGTTTAAAATAGAGAAAAAACTTTAAAAAGGCATGTACTTATCTGTACAATTTTGCGCATTGAAAATTGAATATTTTAATTATCAAATAGCTTGTGATATGATGTCAAAGTCCAGGTAAAAAGTGTTTGTTCCTTGTATTATACATTAATCATCTGTTTTCGTTCCAGTGGATTGCGTTTACACATGAGTTTACCAAAGAGCAAAGTTATGAAATTACACAATGAAGGAGTGGTAAATCTCAGCTGGATGTAATAGTAACACGATTTAAGAAATGATAATACTAATTATTATAATAATAATAATAATTCAAATGAGAGTGTTATGCTGATTTTAAGTGGATTGTTTCACAAAGTGTTTGTGATTAATGTTTGTTGTTGTTATTGGTGGAATGTTGTAGCAATATAATTTGAACATTTTATTAAATTAGATCTATCATTAATCTATTGTAATTTATTCCTCATTAGCTGAAGATAAAAATAAAATTATGTTTTGATAAACCAGAGGATAAAAACCAGATCATATTGTAATTCATTTTATTTCATTCTGTACACAATCCACTGAATAGTGATCAAGTTTAACACCAATAAAATTTATTTGAAAAAGAAATTTACTGAGGTCAGTCCATTTATATGTATCTGCAGAAACTTGTGTGTTACCTTCTTTTTTTAAGAGGTAATACTGACATATGACATGTGCATGCTCTCAAAGTGTTGAATAGCCATAATTATATTATGATTTATTCTTTCACACCTTTGTGTGGCTCCATTTTATTTAGGTAGTAGTTCTGCCACCATAGATGGGACCTTTTACCGTTAGGTTTCAGTATTGTATATTCGTGTTACAAGATCAAATACAGAAAAAACGTACATGTTTTAAAACAAAAAATTATAACACCTCATATAAGATAAGATATAGTAAAGTTGTTTACAAATATGGAATAAGTCAAATAAATTTACGTTTTTTTAATAATTCTTAAATAAGAGACTTAAAATTTGCATCTAATAAACAAACTACATGAGATGTTTTTTTTTATTATTTCAATAAGACATAGAATAACGACATTAAAATTAAAATAAATATATATTATTACATTTCATATAATTTTTTATTTCTTTTAATCGTATGTTAGTTATTCTTTTCTTTTCTTTAGATTCTCCGTCTTTTTCTTCTATAAAGGTGTAATAACGACATATTTTTTTAAATATTTTTTGATAAATATATAATAATATATTTTTAATAAATTTATATTTTATATTATATTTTAAATGACTTGGTCAGTTTATAAATTCTAAACGTCGTAAAACTGTCATTGCAAACATAATCATGTCTTTAGAACCGTGTTTCTATCTAATTAAACACCTTTTCTCAGCTGGGCAATTATCGAATAGCACCTAACCTTCCGAGGTTCACCCACCTTGTATTTGTTACTTACAGGTCTTAATATAAACATGGTATGTTAAGCCAGCCACATATCGAAACCATTTGAGTCCTATCGGGATAATTCGAGAATTGTTCAACAAATGTACATGGACAAATACTATTGGATGAACATTGCATACGACAACGAAAAATCATCGTTAAAGATTTAAACTTTGGTTAGATGTAATCTCCAAAACAGCATTAATCTAATAGGCAAATTAATATCAACATTTCCCATCATTCGCCAGATGTGGTATCATGTTTTTTTAACATATCTATCATTCGTTTAGTTTCGTTAGATGCAAGAATATCCGCAATTCTTTATGGAAAATATACAACGCTCAAAAAACATTAAAAATTAGACCATTGTAATATTATGAAGGCGGAAATACCGAAACCGGTATTCCTAAATATTTAATACACAATTCCATGATTTGCAAACTGAGACTTTTCTATTTCTCATCAAAGTATTATATAAAAGCTAAGCCATATTCGACTGTTATCTAACGTTAAAAAAAACAGTTGAAACACGTTCGTTATAAATGAAGTCGTCCTGGATCATGTATTCTTCCAACTTCCATTAGAATAAAAGGTGTACACAAATTAGAAACGCAACATACAAAATATTATCGAAATCCTTATGATATAACATGATTATGTTTACATTTTTATTTTTATAGTAGATAGGTAAAGTAATATATAATTTCTAATACATGTAATTCATTGTCATCCAGATTACCTGTTGGAAAAAGATGGAAAGGCTCAAATAATGAAATTTAGAAATGTGTTTTCTAATGTAAACAATAATATTTAACAATGTCTTGTCTACTTTAAGATAACATATTTTGTCTTTTGTGTGTGTAAAAAGCCTTTTTGAGATTTCAACATTTACTTTGAATATTTAGTACTGTTTCACGAAACCAGGAAGACGTTGACTATGTATTATTTATATCCAAAGCAATGCCTATTTTGTTCCAACAAAGTCCTGACATTTGTTTTAAATGTAAGTTGTAGAGGCTGCATGTTGATTTTTTTACTTAGAGATGTGTTCATTTGGGACTTGTCGAACACAAGGAAGCTGATATTGATTTTTTTCTAGAACTCGGATGTAATCTTCTTAATGTATTTAAAAAAAATGTCAATTACAACGGACTGTGTTGTTCCATTGAAGATACTATAAAAGATCATGTAATAAAATGTAGCAAAATCATGAAAAAAATCTTTTAAAATAAAATTTAGGCCTTACAAAATATTGTATTCGAAAACCTTTTAATTAAAGTTAATAGATTAAACACTGTGTTGCAAGTTGTTTTTGTCCAGTTATGAAGAATGGTCATAATTGCTGTGCACAGATGTTATTTGATTGTCAAAATAAAGTAGGTTACAAACATAAAACATTTAATGACAACAAATTTGAAGCGGTCAGTGTTTTATAACTATGTTCGCTTTGGTACTCGAAATAAAAAAAATACATGAAATTTTTTAAAGCAAGACCGAATAAACATATGTGTCACTAAGTAAATAATCTAAGGCTAGAGCCATATTTCTGGATTTTAACTCAAATTTAACATTAGTAACAGAATTTTGATATGAAACGGTCATTTCTGTCCTTTTTTTAAACTTGTTAACTTGATTTTTTATTTTTTTTAAATTTCAGACAAAATCAAGAAAATAATATAAAAACAAAATTTGGTTGTGTTATCTTGATTTGGGTTTTAAGTTTGATCATTAATAATATCAAGCCAAACTAAGAATAAACAAGACTAATATGGTCAGTTAAGATAAAAATAGTGAAATGAACTTGATATGGATATTTCGTCCAACTGTAAGTCGCCATCATTGCTTAAGGCCGAAAATGAAAAATAACTCAAAAACTAATATAGAACAGATTAAAATTTACAAATGACCACCACGCAAAATATCATAACAGACAGATTTGTATACCATGAGATACTTTTGTATCATGTTATTGTATATATGTAATGTAAACTCGTAAAAAAGCTGTACATTGGTCAAAGCATCATGATGATAACTTTTAATGTGAAGAGATTGGCAAGGAATTCTTGTATTACTTTTTCGATCTTGATTCTGAAAGGATAAACTTAAGACCATTCTATTGTTTGTTTGTTTTCTTTTGTCTTAAACTTAACAAGTCTGTTTGCGAATGAGTATTTTTCATTCGGCGCTGCTGTCAATTTGTCATTGTCTTTAGACTGAATACGTTTCCTGAACAAAACATTTACTACAATTCCAAACACAACTGCAGTAAATAAAATAACTACACACACTGTCACTCCCACAATAATAGCGTAGGTTCTTCTAGATATCTGTAATATATAATAAACCTACATCGTTAAAACCATAACAAGTATATACAATCAAACCTCTATTTCTAGAAATCATTGACGTTAAATTGAATTTGATGTTGTAAAGAGTCGTATTTTTTGGAGAATTTCATTAGACTGCATTTTGCTACGACTATGTCTGTTGGAAACGCTTAATGGTAGCTTTTTGATATCAACGAGCATTCTGACAGCGATATTTTTTCGTCTTGAATTTTTCCACCAGCTCCTAACAACTCCCAACAACTTAACAAATCCGTGGTCGATTTCAAGATGCGTCTATCAAAACAGCAATTACTAAAAAGAAGTTATATAGGACATGTCTGGTAACTACTAATTCTCATTAAAAAAATTAAAAACATAATTAATGAAGTCGGATATGACTAGCAAGACAGCGGAAGATTTGTTTAGTATATTTCATCTACCAAAAAATCTTATGATGATGAATTTGATACATAGCATGAATAATAGAGCAAACTGTGATTATTTTACCGGTTTATCCGCGGGTTCTGAAATGACTTCTTCAACCGGGTCCACTGGTTCCACTGTCTTTCCATCCGACAAATCAAAGTTACACTGGGAAATGTAACCATCTACGTCAACAACACTGACTGTTAGTGATGGAATACAGCAGGTACCACTGTAACATATGGATACCTTGATAATGGAATGCATATGGTACAATTCTACCAAATGAAAACTCGAGCGGAAGGCAAGATAAATATACTCGGGTAACATATATCTTGCGTAAAATGCATATTTCTGGATCAGGTATGCTCGTGTCCAAAACATTGCATAGCCAAACATAAGCATCAACATATTATGAGCAATAGACTTGTCAAAATTCCAGTAAGGACTAAATCATTTTTTGTTTGTTTTGTTTTTTTTCTGTGTGCCTGTAGATAGAACGATTTTGACAGCCAGGGAAAATGGTGGATGTTGTAAGTCATTAGAAATGTATCCTTCTGTACGACTACTATACATATTTGAAAACATTAACATATGTACAAGTTTGGGGCTTATATAAGTCAGTATTATATAAGTAATAAGAAAAAAGACACATTAAGTACACACAATATTTTTGGTTTGGGAAAGACTTCTTAAACTTTTCTATCACGTCTTAATTGTAGGTGAAAGAAGAGTTAATAATACATTTGTAGCCATAAAATATAGCACTTTACCTAATGTTTACTTGAAGAGGGCCAGTTGTAATGCATGTTATATTATCATGCGTCAGAAAGGTTGATGATCCACCAGAATGAGAAACACTTTCTAATTGTGTTTCATGAAATAACACTTCGGCTTCAGAATTCCACGTGTATTTTGAGCAGTTGGCTGTGTTAAGGGAATCAGGAGTACAGTCGCCATTAACAATACGGATCTCGCAGTGTGGTCTTTCCTTTCTGGTTGCCTGAATAAACAAACTACATACTTTAGTTTTTTAAAGCGATTCCACGTAACCATTCCAAACGTTTTAGGTTGGTGGTAACTATTCGATTACACAATAGAAAGTTTTCATCTTATAAAAATCACACATCTTTAGTTTCTCGGATTTACAACTCAATTTTCCGGTGGGTACACCGGACTTGCGATCTATATTTTCTCAAATATAATGGGAGCCACTAACGAACCTAGACCTGTTATAAATGTATCATTACAGTACGTTTTTGTTACTGTTTTTACGAATTCTTTGAGTGTGATCTTTCATTTCATCTTCTATATACTGCTTCCATATTTTTCTGCAGATATTTATAAGTGGTATCTACCTTTTTTGTTTTATTGATTTAAGTAACGCGTTTGCAGAAATACTTGAACATAGGCATTTACATGTACATCATTTTTTATGTAGTTTAGCTCTTGAAACCGATGACTGTTAAAGAAGATTAATCCGATAATTTAAAGAACCTTTACTTACCACAAGACTCTTTGAAATCATATGTTTTACCTCTGATGTTGGCTGTAAGGTCAATGCTACCTTGTACGTACTACAATATCGTAAACAAATATAGATAAAAACAGCAAGCTAAAAAAAAAATCCATAAATGAACTAATCTATAGGTCAGGGATCGACATTATTTTTTCTAGTGTTGCAAAAATTAAATCGAGTGATTTTACTTTTTCTGTTCCTTTAAACACAAAATACACTCCCTATCTTAAATTGTTTCAACAAAAACTTTTTAAAGCAGATTGTTTAAGATATTTTATTGCCTTCCAATGCCGTTATTTATGCATTGGTATAATACCAACTTGGCTACATTGGATACAGCGACCAAACAATTTTATCTGATAATACAGATTTAAGACTACCCCTAAAACAGAAATTTTATTGATGCATTGTATTTCGATATAAGCAGCATATCAACTTCTCTCTTAAGTACCAATGTCATATAAATAGTTTTTCGTGGTAATGCAATGGTATTCAATGACGTAAATAATACAAGTTATATTTACACTATTTTGTCAATAGATAATATATATATATATATATATCGGTACTGATAAACTATGATACATGCACATATGTACATACAATTTCCGACAATTAACCATTAATCGTTAAATAATTTGAATTGTTACTCACAATATACCGGGATTATGAGGCGTGAGTGTGAAACTGCCGTTAACAGTTTCACTTGCGTTGACTGTGTGTTCGTGTGTGGTAGGAGACGAAGCATAAGAATAATCATCTGTAATGGTGACGTCATAGGTATCTGTATCTGTTCCAGTATTGTGTAAATTGTAATAAACTTTGTGTTCTTTTCCAATAGGTACATCGTCTGTGAAAATGTAGCAATAAGTTAAGCAAACGAACTTATGATGCCACTTTCGGTGCACAGGATGTGCATATTTCATCCATTACATGTACTATACATCGGTTGTGCAAACGATATCCCAAACCCTTAAGCTAACTAATAAACAGGGAAAGGGGGCGGTGGCTATGCTTTATGCCATACAAAATTCTATGTTAGCAGATTTAATAAATCTTAATTGGTTATATTAATTCGGATTTATCTGATGTCCTCATGAATGCATCCGAAATTAATTTTTTTACACCACACAATTACACTGTTTCATCTGCAAATCAGAGATACCATATAAATTGAAAACAATAATCAGGATGATTTTGGATGCTCAGCTGGTATCTGTCTGTCCATATTTATCGTTTTGTCAAATAAATGTAATTTTTAGAAAGTTCCGTTGGCCACATTCTTAAGTATGCATATGCTGGAGGCAATTTTAGAAAGGCATTCACGAACCAACCCATGTAAGTTAAGATTATAAATTGTCAAGACATTTATAGAGGAGAAGAGTTTTGGGATGCATTTTCTTTTTTTATTAATAATGTTGGTCCAAGGAACTTTAGTTAAGAATTTAGATTATTTCCTAAAACTTTGTTTCCCGAACTTGGGAAATATCAGGCTTGATTTTGTTTCTCTCTGTGCTAATGGTTTCAAGGAATGAGATATGTAGACGTAAACAAATAAACCAAAGATGACGACAATGACTCGCATGGCGATGCAGACAAATATAACAGAAACAACAGTGTAATGCTATATTTATCATTAAGAACATGACATTATCAATATCGGAGCGGGTATCATTGGAGACCCCCATATCGGCCTAAATGCCTAAAGTTCTAATTGAGGTCTGACATAAAAGCTAGAAACCAATGCTCACCAGTCGATGCTGTGACACTGAGCTCTACACTTGTCGGCTTATATACTGTTGATATGGTTCGGAAAAATGAAACTCCATCTTCATTTGAAATATTAATCCTTATTTGAAAAGTCTAAAAATATTGATAATAAAATACTGAATATTACAGGGATACATGCATGCATAATATTCCATACTAATATTGTATAAATATATAAGTTAAACAATAATACTATTTTAACAAGATGAGTTAATACAAGTTATGTATGTATGTTTACGAATATGCTTCAAAATAGATAAAAAATACATAGTTACTTAGTTAAAAACCTTTTATCTAAATTATAATAATAAAATTTCGTATATTGAATCATTCTAACTTTACGTAGAATGCTTCTCTAAAAGGTTTTATATTTCTAAGTATATATTACCTGGTTAGGAGAGACAATATTTGCTGAGCAAAGTAATTCTGTATCGTAGGGTGTCTCTTCTGGTTCATAATTCTGCAAAACTTTTCCTGTTTCAGCATCAACGATTGAGACTTCGTTACATGTTCCATTGCCAAGATTAAAAATAGTTACGGCAATAGTATAGTTATTTCCTGTAATCATTATAATTATGATATATGCAAAATATAAAAGTTTAACATCCAAATGAACTCTGATCATGTTTACTAAAGGTATGTGACAAAGAATATAATTTGTTCAGATAATTTGTGTATTCTACTTCATGTCTTTTGTATTCAGTTGTGAATACCAATATTAATAAAATTTAAAAGGTACATACAAAACCTTTTTCGGTATATATATACATGTGTATACAATTAATAAATACGTAACAAAGAGAATTTTAACTGTGTGTTGTGACTTTTATCTTTCTGTTAATGTTGACAATGGTTTTCCATTATTTTAGTCAACCTTGCTAAAACTGACAATTTACCAATAATAGGGGAACCTTTCATCTCAACTAGTGCAGAACTTTCTGTTTTCTTCAACAGGCCTCCTTCCATCTTTATCCAGCTCTGTGCAGTAATGTTAACATCTAAAGTCAATGTTGTCGTTTTGTGTAGATAATAAGTCCCCGGTAACAATCTCTGAAAATTACAATCCTAAATTTCAGAAATAGAATAAAAGACGTGTTCTGTTAACTTATTTAACACTTATCTTGTTATGTATTTAACAGTTCGAATGAATGCCAATCCTATGCGTTTGATTGTCGTAAGTCTTTGTCATAATATCTTAATTAACGTGCATTTCATTTAGCCACAGATGAGGAAAACGACCACAGAAGAATAAAACCATATATACTGTAAACGCTAAGCGAAACTGACTAAATTCCACTGTTAAAAGTAGATGCTCGGGACGGGTAACCAGTTGCTGCCTATGTCTGTAGATTTACCATATTATTGATTGTCAATAGAAAAATATTATAACTGCTGACAGAGTAATAACATGAATAAATAGACGAATAGAATTCTGTAATGCTGGAATAGATATTTCTATCCAATAACAATCAACAAGTTCATGAAGATGTCGATAATAATATTGAAACCTTAGAACAACAAGCCTAGGCTGACATTTCAAAGTTTGGAATGCTATCTGAGCCTTGAAGTATAGATCGGATAAGTCAATGTTTTGGAAAGATGATGATGGTGCTACAATGCATATACATCACATGTCGTGCAATTTAATCAAACTGTGTTTTTTTTTGCCACTTTCTCTGCAAGCTAAATATCCATCTGTAGTTTTCGAATAGAATAAGAATTGCTTGTTTTATTTACAAACCTGAAATGACATGATCAGTTCCCTGCTTGTTGTATATATTCGAGATGCAGTTGATGTTGGGAATGTTTGTGTTGTACCTGAAAGGGAAATTTCTCATATGTATTTCAATACCAGATAACACTTGAATACAAATATTTGAAGGAGAAATCCATATATTTACTGTAATTAGATAGGTGGCGTTTAACATTTATGTTCTTGTCTTGATATTTGCTGTACACTTTAAAAATATACATTCCCAGATATCTGGAATTTCTAAAATATTTTTTACAAATATGTTCATCCTTCTACTCATCATCTTCTCCACCAATATTCTTCTTTTTGTAAAATTGTATTACAAATCTACTCGAAGCAGCCCCGCTAATATTCCCGCGCTACTCCGGTGTTTTGAAATCCATACAATCCAAACTATTGCTGTTGCTATAGCGATTCCAAATATATACGGTTGCTAAGTAGAAATCACAAATAAAGTAGTCTTTCAGGAAATTTACTAAAATTGGTTTTACATATTTTTGAAATCCAAATGATAAGTCTTAAAGAAATATGATCCTAAAAAACTAGTGCTGTTGGTATAGTGATTCCAAATATTTATGGTTGCTAGTTAGAAATCACAAATAATCTAGTCTTTGAGTCTTTCAAGAAATTTACCAAAATTTGAATCACATATTTTTGAAATCCAAATGGTCCTGGTAAGTCTTAAAGCTAATATAAAAACAAATCTATACAAATGTAAATGCTAAGTAAAATTCCAAAAATAATAGTCTTAGACACTCTGGAAATTTACCAAAGTTGGAATCACATATGTTTGACATCTAGATGACCCCAATATGTGTTACTGCTGATGTAATAAAAAATACATGGTTTCTTGTCAAAAATGAAAGAAAATAATAGTGTTCGAGACTATGAGGAAATTTACCAAAGTTGGAACCGCATCTTAAAACAATTCCGAAGCCATAAGCACAGTCAATATTAGTGGTACAATTAATGAGCCAACTTTCAGTTCTCTATTCCAAATAACACGAGAGGAGTTGAGTGACAAAGAATAATGTACCCTTAAGCCACCCGTGTAGCTCGGCTCCCAGGGGCGCTATTCAAATTCCGACACCTTTGGCACAATCTAAATTGGCAGGGCATTTACTTAGCCAGGCTACAGTTCGGTATTCAAAATAACCTGAGAGAAGTTGCTTCACAAAGGAATAATGTATCCTTAGGCCCATTTGTAGCCCGGTCTCCAGGGGAGCTATTCAAATTCCGAAACCTTTGGCATAGTGCCCACACATTCATACGTACGTACGCTCAACAGTAAAACAATATGCTCGCGCTTTGTTTGAAGCGCGGAGATAAAAATATATAATAACAATGTCGGATACCAAACCCCGGAATATATGCATGATGTAATTTTTTTAATCATATCCTATAAATAATAATAAAAAAGAATTGATTGATGCGATTCTTTTGTCGTTTGAAATAAATTGTAACTACCAATAACAAAAATATAGTTACAATGCCACTGGATTTCTTTTTGCATTTGATGCAAAAGTAATATATTTAAATTTCGAGTTTTGACAAACATAGATTGATTTACATCACGTTTCTATATAGCAGCTCTTCCGAGTTTAACTTTTAAAGCAAAAACAAATATGCATCTGAATACATGTTCTGTTGCAATGGCAAGTATGTAAATAAAGAAATAAAAATTGGATATAATTTACCATTAGGATGTAGAAAATCTACATCGTTGTCATCGTTTGCTTTAATGATTTTTATTTTTAAAACCTGAATGGAACTGTCAACAATTATGGACTGATCTTCTGAGAGAGTAGATTCCCATCTGTATGATTCAGTTATTACTTCTGACGGTGGAAATGCTACCTGTAATAAAAACAATTCTATGATAAATGTTGCGATACCAAATTATAATATATATATTATCCCAGTGATGACACGATTGCCGGAGGGGGGGGGGGGGGGGTGTCATGGATATCCCGGTATAGACCAGTCAATGTCAAGCGAATACAGCAACTAATAAGAAAGTGAAAACGGATGTTTCCAGTTTTACTTCATCCAAAAACTCTAACAACAACAGGAAACGTACTGTCAAAATAAACATTAGGAACGACAAAATAATTATACTTATAGTAAAGTTTTAAGTACAAGCACACCTGGTCATAGTATATGTGATACGTTTTATGATATAATTTCAAGTCATACCGTTAAACCGTTTTATTTTCGTTACGAATTAAGACTAAATAATGTATCTTAGATTAAAACACGGATATACGAATAGGTGTTTGTTTATAAAGAATTGTCATGTTCCGTTAGTATGAATCCTCCTACACATTCACGTGTATCATACCTTACTTACACGTGTTGAACAGGAAACCCCTTTCAAAGACAGAATACAATAACATTGACGATTTCCTCTCAATTTATATTGAATTTACCTTGATTGCTTCTTCCAAAACTAAGTCAAAATCGTCTTTGCTTGTGTAATATACAACTCCTCCAGTACTATTTGCTAGACTTTCAAAAAAATTAATTTCTGAAATAAAATGTATTGACTTGTTTCTGTCTGTATTAGCATAGGCGATCTTCTTGCAGCATAGTGAATAGTGCAGATTATGTTCATTCGTAATCGCATTAATTACTATCGCATTACAATTAGAAGAATTTTTTAAGATACCATCTTTTCTAAACTGAATGTTGAATTTGTTTAAATACTGTACACGTATCACCTTTGAAAATAGAATTAAATCCGATTGAGCAATACAGGCTCCTGAAAGCCTCTTATTTGATTTTCCGTTCAATTTTCGATTTCATTTAATATAATTCATTTTTTTAAACAAGCATTGCAGACATTGAAAGATTAGAAATTTAGAAGTTTTTTTAAGATGTTGATCATTTTCGATGATGCACAATTGCACTTTGGTCATTTCATGTATCATATGTATGTATATATTTGTGCAATAAATACTTAAGCATACTCATCAAAACAGAAATAAAATAAATTACATCCCCTTTTTTCTACTGAAAAAAAATTTGGAATAACTGAACAGTTTTAATCTTACAACAGACAATACATTTGGTATTATCATACACATGTATTAATTATAAATGTGCAGTAAATATTTAGGCATACACATCCAAATAAAAAGAAATTACACCCCCCTCCCCCTCTTTTTTCAACTGGACAAACAATCAAATAAATTTTGGATTAACTGAACAGTTTGAATCTTATAGCAAACAAAACATGTGGTATTTATCAGCTTACAAATTATAATTGGAGTGACATTCTAATTTGAAAGATGGTGTTTTTCTCAAGTGATCTTGATAAGATATCACACCCCTGTACTACAGTTTGATGCGAATTCTTGGGTTTAGATGTAGGACTGTTTACGCATTTTGTCATCCATATTTTTGTACCTAAGATTTTTAAATTCTATATCATTTATATGGGAGTTTAAGATTACAGAAGTGTTCAATTTTTATACTGGGATTTAACTAACTTAAGAAGTTGTTTATATATCAATTTCTGTTTACATTACAGTATCATAGTTATTTTCAAATAAAAACAGAAATGCATTATCTTATAAATCTGTCCAACGCCAGAATCTATGACTATCGTTTGTGTACTTTTAAATACTGTAACACACCAATTTTCGTGGATTCCGATGATAAATCACGTTGAAATATGAATAATCACATATGAAAAGTATGTAAAAATGAACTAGTCTATTCTTTTGTATTTGAAATGCTAAAAATCAAATTAGGGGATGAGAATCATAGGCTATTATGTATTCAAAGGGATCTAAAAATAAGATTGACTGTACCTGTTACAGCTCTTCGTTTACGTCTGGAACATCGTCCCGTTAGTAATGACGTTACTATAATATTTTTGTCAGTTGCTGCAGTCGTAACCTCACTCAATCTGTCACCGTCTTTTGCGTCTGCGTCGCTAAATACAAACACGGTGGAGTGCGGTTTAGAATTTTCAATTGCTGAAATAAATTACAAAGCTGTTGCGCATGTAGATTCATGTATTTTTAGCCTTAAACAGACATTAATGATAATTTTAATTCTTTCAACGTAATGTCTATAAAAATGCATATTATATACCATAACATCAGTAATAATGATACGTAAAAAGAAATTCGTTAGATAATAGCAAGACCGGTGATCAGCTAGAACGGGAACACTTTATGCTTCTTGTAAGTTCACTCTAATGTCTATTAGGTAAGTTTGAAACAATTTTACTTTCTCTTTTTTTCATGTTACAAAATGTATAAAAGATAAGAAGAGCTGGTAGATACACATTTGTATTAACTCCTAACCTTTTAAAACTCCATCCGCAGCATATTCAGGACAGTCTCCACCTCCATTAACGGTGATAGCTGTTACTTCGTCTATAAAGTCAGACCCATCTGTGTACTTGATAATTCTTGTCAATTCAACTGAAATAAACATACCTTAATGCTTTTGTGCATTTTATCAATGTTGATATTATTTAATATTTCAAGTTACGACCATCTTTTAATTATTACTTGATTTGTCTTTCTTATTTATATATATTTTTTATTCTCCCTTTCATAGAGACAATACTGACTACATTTTCTGAATATGTATAGTATTATCTCTTATTGTGATAGATACGACCTACGATTACGAGTTATAATCTTCTAGGTAGGTTCTAAAAATATCTTTGAATGTTTGGAAGGAAGCCAATAAATGTGCATTGGAATTCTTAGCCTTCTTAAAAGAATGGACGGGAATAAATATAGATCACGAAACATCGACAGCAGGAACTTTAATTAAAATAAAACGGAAGGGATAGAAGAGCAATGGCAGAATGAATATATCCTATTCCACATGTATCAAAAGCTACATTGCAAATCCACTAGCTCTAACTATTCAGGATCTATAGTAGACTATTGGACAGGCAAAACATTAGTAAATATTTATCTAATAAAAACACCATATCGAGCAACCATTAATTTCACTTAAACTTGTATTTTACCTGGGTCGCTGAAAAGAGACAATATATAATCAGCTGGTTCATTGACGGATCCCATAGTACTTGTTACTATCTGAATAATTTTTAGTTTTACATCTGCTATTTCTCCACTCATAGATCCGGAATAGTCCACTGCGAACGATAAGGAGACCTGTTTCCTTTGCCTGACGTGAAAGAGTGAGTCGAATACGGTATCTCCTATATCCTGAAGAATTCCTGTACCTTTAAATGGGAAAACAGTAAATGTATTCATATTTATTATTAAATAATTTAATTTGATTAGAATACGACATTTTAATTGGCTGAACAGCATGGAGCAACATTGATTAGACTGTATAACCTGGTTAGGTCTTGTGACGTCACCAACGGATTAATCTGCCACTTCTGAATTCAAATAGGCCCATGTCATTAGTAATGCTTGAATCGAGGAATCTTTGTATGTCTGTATATTACTAAATTAATATTTGCTATTTTGGCCCTTAAGAATATATATGCAAGCTACTCCTTTTGTTTTTCAGTTTGTTTAAATGTTGTTGTTTTTTTTTCCTTATTATTTCATGAATTAAATGTATCAGGCAGTGTGCGTAATTACTTAAGATGATAAACATATTCCTGTTACCAGTCTTTTGTTTGATTTTGTGGTAGGACGTGAGATTTTACATCGGAACTGAGAAACCTTCAGCTATTTCCATGATGAATAACATCGTTAACATCCACTTTTTGTATTCTGCAGGATGTACTGTCATATATATAAAAATCACATTTCACATACACATTTCAACTGAATTAAAGTTACTGTTGCTCAAAACGGATTGGTCAGAGTAGGGCAGATATATCTCATATATTCAACTACGTTTAATGCACCATCGTATGGAGTGTATATATCACAGCTTGTACGTTTTGCACGAATTTGCTATCGACTAAAAGATTTTAACGCACGAAACCATGCGATTACGTTTATAATAGATATCAACATCTTTTATCTAAATATCCAGCTTCCAGAAAAGCACTTATAATGAACTGGTTTTAAAGATAAAACGAGCATATTCTGAAACCGCTATCCAAATTATGTACCGTCCACTCTATTTTCAGTTCTAGCAAGCGGTCACCTGTTGGTAATCATACTGTATTGGTTTGTATAGTTTGTTTTATACAGCAGAGTGTCAGGATAAATTAGAGAGAGGTTTGGTTACCCATAACTGGTTTACCCCACCACTATGCAGTGTCTGTACCAAGTCAGACTATCCTGACTCTCTGTTGTGTTCATGTTTGTGTTTTGTACTATTTTATTTTCTTTTTTTGTCCGACGTTTGGTTGCTTTGATTGATCGGTGTGTCATTGTTGACCTTTCCTGCTATCCGTTTTGTTGTGTGGAATAAATAAGTTACCTTTGCCAACAAGGAAATGTTTTGTTGCTGCAACTGCCGCATAATATGCATCGACATGAAGATGATAATGCGGTGAAAATGATTGCAAAGTTGTGTCTTTATTTATCCCACACTTTGCAATTATTTTTCTACTTTCGTCATCCGGACCACCATGGCTACATTTTCCTGCAGCTGATCCTAGAGGTTCTACAAATTATTACTATAATAAAATCCCATTCCAAAGTACAAACAGGTCCTCTCTTGGAAATTTAATTTTAGACTGAATGTATTATAAGTTTAAAAGCCTATCTGAAGTAAAATTATCGGGACAGAATTATTTAGCACAATTAAGGGTTCATTCCTTGTATTGGACTTGGTAGATCTCCTTAACTGAAATTTGGCTTCCTATTTCAGTATTTTTGGTTATGAGTACTTGTTGTTTAAAATAAGTTTGGTTTTTGGTTTTCCAAATGTTTCGGTTTTAATACTGCTGATGAGAGGTAACTCCTTGAAATGCGTCGTATGCAGCATAGTATAAATTTACTATATCTAATATTAGTATTTTTGGATTGTTATTCTATTTATTCAGTCATCAATATAAATATCAAAAGATCAATGTAGGATGCAAATTTTAATTCACACAGTTTCGGGGTGTGGTTTTTGTATTTCATCGACCTTCAAAATTTAGCATGTTAAACATTACTGTCAACTACATAATTTTCATCATTGAATCTCATATATGAAACAGTTTGAGGACAAAAAACAACATATCAAACATTGTGAAACAGAAAGAACAAAGTCAATACGACACTACTGCAATGAATTTAGATGTTTTTATTGTCCATCAATCAAAATTTTACAACTTAAGTTGTCTAGACAGGGGTTGGGGTAAAAATTAAAAACAATATTTTTTGTATCCTACATTTAACTTTTGTTGTGCGAAATAGTATTCGTGTAAGCATGAAATATTGTTTTTAAACATAAACAACACTGTATAGAATATGTTAAGGCTTAAAGTACATAGATAGGTTAATTCTCACGAAATAGCCACTTCAGTATTAGTTATTAAACCATCAATATGTGATCGCAGAAATGAAGAAGATATTTTATAAACTATATAGAGTTACCTATAGTAAAATAGTATAGTTTGTATTAATTTGGGCTGCATAGTGTCATGTAGCACTTCCACTACAAAACAGGGAAATTAATCGATCTCATATAGAACAGGGGATTTCGACTATTATGTTAATTATTCATCATGGTGTGTTTTTTTTCTTTTCTAAATGTCAGTTTTTTGTGTTTAAATAATGTCTCTTTGATATAAAGAGTTTAGATACAAAACCCGCTAAGAATGCTTATTTTTATATTATTTCATTTTCATAATAAGTTATTAAGTAACAAAAAATGTGTATTTTACGTTGTATTAAGATAATTGATTAACAGCTAATGGAATTTGATATATCTCTACAGGGTGGTTTTGCACGTCACAACTTACTTGAAGGTTTTGTATTACCACGACCATGATGATAACCACTTGTAAGTTTATCTGTTACCAACAAATTATCTTGGCAATTAATACTGAAATGATATATAGTTACGATATGATTTACTAAATCATAGGATATAATATATAGTAAATTGTTTTATACTTGGTGGAACGATTATATTGTGAAATTCACTGTGTCTTTAAATGTCACATGAACATGAAACTTTGCATAAATCAAAGTGGAAAACATTAACTCACTTGTGTCAGTTTGAAATAATTACTCACTTTATATTATCCATGTCTTTGCACGTATCTTCACCCGGACCTGCTACAGGCATCAGGACTTTCCCTTTAATTCCTGTGAATAGCAATATTGTTTTTTTTCGGAGTGTCCCATATATGACCTTCAGTACTGCTGATTGAACATGTAGTTTGAAAATTTACATGAGCTTCATTTTTTCGAGGCTAAATTGAAGTCCATTATCACATGAAATTCGTGTTATACGTCCCTTAAAAATCTAGTAAAATAACTTCGACTCTCTTTATTTAATCTTGATTCTTTTCATTTTAACAGTATGATACTCCAAAATACCGAAAAATTCACATCCGTTTCAACAGTACAATAAGGCTGGTTTCAAAGAAACTTAACTACTGAGCCTTGAGCACAGCCTATTGAAAGTGTTGTAATTTTTTTCACAGGTAAACATTTATTTGAAAAAATCAACATGAATTTCATGTTTGTCGTTACGAATTTTATGTAAAATTGTGTATCAAGTAGTACATTTAGCTACTTTAAGTTAAAGAAATCAGTTGAAACTACTTGAATATAGAATGACGTGTTTCATTTTGATAAAGACTGAGACTTTATCTTTCGTCAGTTTAGTTGACGAAGTAATTCCATATTGAAGACAACCAAATTTTAAGTTTTCATGGATTTACTTCTCAACGTCATTAAATATTATCGGACAGAGAGTTATAAATAAATTAATAATGCGGTAAAAAAGGTGAAATATCATTGTTTATATTAATCCGCATGTGTAATAAAAAAGGACACGATCTAGTCCTGCATGGAAAAGGCGTTCGGTGGGGTAATTTTCAAGTTTAGAAATAAATCTGCTACGGAGGTTGTTCTTATGAAAAGTCTGTTAGGAGTAACAAATATACGATGACACGAAGAAAGGCAAACAGATAAAATGTGTTACGGTGTATGATAGAAGTTATAGAACGTTAATACGGTTACCTCCATTTGCTGCCCTTAGTGGACTACCCTTAAGCTCAGTTGGTAGAGCGATAAATTACTACCAAAGGTTCCGGGTCCGATAGACGGGTGGTGCGGTATGTTATCATGCTCTACTGTTCCAAATGAGAGATTGGTAATCAATCTCAATCACTGGTTTTAACGGGTATGATTGAATCGATGTATAAAGATTATTATAATCTTCTACAAGTTATTATTAATATGCTGTTGGCGTGGCCAATAATGCGAGCGCAGCAGTAGCCCTGTCTAGAAACTCGTTTCCGGTATCACGATTCTGACTCTAAAATTATAATTTGAAGCAAGTTATTTCCTTACTTTACTTACTTCCGTTTCCTGCGAACGAAACTTTTTCTAGCCTTAGTGTGTAGCAAAATATGGCCATATTCGCTTAAACAAATAAATTCACTTCGGATTGCATAATAGCTGCCCCCATTAAACAAAGACTTTTCTAATAAAATATATCATAAAATTCCGAATAAATTTGATGTACTGTATAAATCACCCTTATGCTCCCATAGCGCTCGCTACTATACTACTGCTTTGAATTTCCGATGTCTTTTTAAACTAGAGGCTCAGTGGGCTGAGCCTGTATCGCTCACCTGACAAAATGCTTCTACAAACTTCCATTAATTCTTTGGTTGAATTTGCTTCAAAAGTTTCAGAGCAGATGATCAAAATATATTTTTCTCATAAGGTCCAAAGTTAAAAGTATTTCCCCCCTGGTGGCCATGTTTTTCTCAGATTTGAACATAATGAGCCAACTTTGTAAAGGACCTTCAAAACATCATTACAGTACAGTTTTATTTAATTTGCTATTAAAGTTTTAGAGGAGATGATCAAAATATTATGTATGTTAAACTATTATCCTGCTGTCAGCCATGATGTTTGTCCGAAACGAAATGAGCAATCCCTCTGAAGGACCTTCCATACATCATCCCAGAACAGTTTGGTTAAATATGTTTCAGAGGAGATGATCAAAATATGTTTGTCCCATAAGGTCCAATGTTAAACCATGTTCCTCGTTTGTGGTTATGTGTGTTGTCGAATTGGAACGAAATGAGCAATCTTTGTTAAGAACCTTCATCATTCAAGTACAGTTTGATTCAATTTGCTTCAATAGCTTCAGAGCCTATGATCAAAATATGTTTTTCCAAAAGGGTCGAATGTTAAACTATGTTCCTTGCTGGCGGTCACGTGTTTTGTTGGATCCGACTGAAATTAGCAATCTTTGGAAAGGACCTCCAATACATCATTCCTGTAATGAACGGCTGTACCAAGAGAGCTTAATATGACCCAAGAAGCACAACAGTACCCATGTTAATTTATAAAGTGCTCTCCCTCCCCTAGTTTGGTCCTTTGTAGAATAGTCTCCATGTTTTTTGCACCACCAGCACAATAAATTTACAAATGAACCCCAAAAAGCAACAGACTGTGTTAAAGTGAACACACTTTTCTGAACGTTTTATATATGAATTTTGTACAAAATGACTCTCAATAGTTATTACTCTTTTCCAATATGTGTTGGGCCAAATTGACCCCCCCCCCCCCCCCTTTGAATACCCAGAGAAAACACTGTAGCCTTAATTTGAATGTTTTGCTTAATGATGAAACAAGATCTGTTGAATATGTTTGACAATGAAAGTTTGGTTAAATTTGCTCAAGGAGTTTCAGAGGAGATGAACTTTAACATGTTTTAAATTATGTCCTGTGCTTGCAGAAATGTTTTACGGCGGATCGGAAAAATTTCAATAATCTCAGTATAGGACCTTCGATACATCATTCCTGTAAAGTTTGGTTAAATTTGCTCATGTAGTTTCAGATGAGATGAACTTTAACATGTTTTCCCATAGGATCCAATGTTAAACTATGTCCTGCACTGGCAGCCGTGTTTTACGGCGGATGGGGAAAATTTCGGCAAACTTAGTAAAGGATCTTTCATACATCATTCCTGTAAAGTTTGGTTAAATTTGCTCAAGTAGTTTCAGAGGAGATAGATTTTAACCTGTTTTCCCGTAGGGTCTTATGTTAAACTATGTCCTGCTCTGGCAGCCATGTTTTTGTGCGGATCGGAAAAATTTCGGCAATCTTAGTAACGGACCTTCCATAAATCATTCCTGTAAAGTTTTGTTAAATTTGCTCCATTGGTTTTAGAGGAGATGATCAATATGTGAAAGTTTACGGACGACGGACGCCAAGTGATGGCAAAAGTTCACATGGCCTTTGGCCAGGTGAGCTAAAACGATTTCTGCGAATCAATACATTTCACTATCAGGGTTACTTTCAGCTATTTGACATAAACGAACACGCGTCTTACGTTCATACTTCTAAAAAAACCCAAGATGAATACCCAAATGCGTGAAATGTATCTAAATGATAATCTGACTGCTGTAGGTAATAAAGGTATTTAGATGACCTCCAGATACTACCAGGTATTTAAATATGCATTATATCGTATCAACAAACTTGCATGATATGTAATATAAACCTACCGAAATCATAATATGGAGTACGTCCAAACATTTCAACCCAGTTTGTGTTGCTGTAAAACGCTTGTATGGTATACAGACACTCTCCGAGTTTTGATCGCAAATCACTGACTGATCCAATACGTGCAAGCACACCATCTCTACATGCTATGATACTATTGTGTGCTGAAACAAATGAAAAATTTTGTGACCCCGAAATATAAATGTAAACCACACTTTAAAAAAAATACTGAAACAATAAATTACACCAAGATCCAAAAATGGGATGAAATCTGAAAACAAATATTCAGAGAACACAAACGAAAAATAAAACCAAAAGAATAAAATTCAAGAATTACAGCTGGACTTCATCAAGTTAATGAACTAACAAAATGAATTCAAACCAAAGAACATAAGAAGCTAGTACAGCGGACAGTGGAGTATTGGCAAAAATATATAATGTTCTTTAACCTTTCCTGAAATGTTAAATTTTTAAAAATGGTTCAGGGTGAATTTTGTTGTCAAACTTGGGTTGCTAATCTATCCTCAACTTATTTTTTGTTTCGAGTATTGAATATTAAAGAAAAAAATCAGACACAACATATGTAAAAAACAGAATTTGGATTCAATGTAAAAATATGAAAACATCAACATAATCTACTAATCCGCACCTTAAAGGTACTTTAATGTTCATTTCTTCGTCATCATAATTCGTGTGTAATATGATTCACCTGAAATCCGAAGTATTATTCACAGGTCCTGAACACACCCATTTAACCATGTAATTATGTTTAAACTACATTTGTATAAACAGTTTGGTGGTTTAAATTGTATTTGTTTTGACATAAAAATGTTAAATAACTGATTTATTAATAACAAAACATATACCGAGTTGTATTTGTTCAGCATGACAGTGCATATACGCAATATGTCTTTTTCCATCCTGTGTGTCAGCCACTGAATTTCTGACTTCGCCAACTGTTCTAAGCATTTCTATTTTTCCATCATAATCTAGAAAGAAATTTAGATATAGAGACAAAGTTGGGTAATTTTTAAAATATTGTATTATATGTCTTCAGTCGTCGGAAATCCAGATAAATTATTTTAGCGTAAATTTGGAGTTCAACAAATTCGGGTGTAATGTAATTAAGTACAGTTCCATATAAAAATCAAACAATTACATAAAAATGAGTGTCACATCATAGTTTTTTAATTGCAATTTAATTTGCTTGTTATAATTTCAATACATTAGGATAACAAAAAATATCAAACATTGGTTCTAAATATAATCAGAAATATTTTTACAAGCTATTTAATATGTAAATTTCCATAAATTATCTCCCTTAGTAACAGTGTGCTATAGTGCTTTCTTTGTAAAACTTATCTCAAAAAGGGGACAAGTATTTAGACTGAACTGCATTTAATATTTCAACTCAGACTAAGTAAAAATTTATAATAAAATAGCTGTTAATTTCAAAATCCTTCTAGCAGCAATAATTTGCAAAGATTATACACAAATTATTGGTCTAACACTTGTTATCTCCCCTGTTCATAGTGCATTCTATATAAAAAAAAATATTTCAGAATAACAGTCATTGACAGTTCACAACGACGAAAAATTCACCAGATTTGTTAATAAATATACAAAAGAAATGCAAAAATACACATAAAAAGAAAATCCATTTCTATCATGTGCCACTGGATTTTGAATTTTATATGGAATGGTACTGAACATTTAGAAAATGATTTCGGTATTGAGTTTAACTTACAGTCAGGGTTCATCCATCTTACAAAAGCTGGGTAAACTATTTCTCATATTGCGATATCGCTGAAAACGTGCCACAAAAGTTACCATAATAAATAACTGAAAACTTAAAAATAACATCAGTTGGTTCCTTTCATCCAATTATGTTTCAAACAGTAGCAATAGAAACCTCTTTGATTCCTATCATATAAATGAAACTTGTAGGATTCAAAAATCAGAACGCTGTGAATTAAGAAATAATTCATTGATTACATGCTCTACCAGTCTACAGTAAGGCATAGGCATTATATTTGTATACAGTGTACACAGAGCGATAGCGATGTGTACAAATATTAATAAATATGATGCACACCCATGTTAAAATAAGCATAGAGCAAGGCATCAATGAATTATTTCGATTTTAATAAGACAATATGCATCATTTCTGTAAGGGGAACCTTGTTGACTTTGACAGGAACTTCACATACAACATTTTTAAATGTCGAATTGGCGTTATCTGAATGTATAACTTTATACCTTGGATTTTGACGTTGCACTCCGAACACTTTTAACTCCATTTCGCATGGACAGTAATAATTGTTGTATTTCGAAAAAATAAAAATATCCTCTAACCTGCATAATAAGTATATATGTAAATATTACTACTCTTACCCGTACCAAAGAAATCGTCTAGTGCTGAAGATGACGATGTCGAATTGGGCGTTTTCTTTGCATGAATATATTCCGCTATGGCTTGTAAACACCCAGTCGTGGTAATGTCATAATGAGTTTTTGTTTTATAGTGCGGCGGCCGTCTCGGAAAAAATCCAATGCATGGATATATGAAATAGATAAAAAATAAAATCACTAGCGTTCGCATAATTTGTAAGTCTGTTAACTATCCGTGATATGTCCTAACTTTTGATATTTTCAGAAGTGAAATTTTTCCGAGAAAGACTGACAGTTGGGTGTCCAAATATGGTATATACTCATAGTTGACATACTACTTCCTTATTTTTGCCAAATTGTATAGTTAATATTTCGTTAGGCGTTCATTGTTTTTTTTTGTATTATCTTTTTATCTTGCGCATGCACTGTAGTATAAATTACAAAAAAAGGTCAATAGACGGTAAAAAAATATTTATTAATCAGGTGTACACAGTGTGTCATCCTTATAAACAATTTATAGAAAATTTCCTGTACGTTTCTTCATGGCCATTAACAAAATATTATGCAATTTTGCTTATTAAGTGAATGCTTATTTATCGTAATAAAAAATTTGTGTTAATATAATATTTGCATTTGAACATATCATGAATATAATGAACAATTTTAATTATTGTGGGTTTTAAATCGAAAATTCTAACGTTCGAAATATATATAGAAAAATGTATAGAGGAAATGTTTTTATTTTTTGTAAAAGTCTGAGATTCCGATGGTTTGACTGGGATTGTATGTTGTTAGAACTTACCTGATATGTAAAATGGGGGTGGGGGGGAGGGGGATATAACAATGTTTTTTTTCCGAATTTTAAATCATTTTCTGCCTCGGAAATATGATGTTTTGCTTCTGAGAACACTTGAATAATTTGGTTCTAATACGAGAAACCCGTTGTATAGTTAGTATCAGAAATAAATATTTTTTTCACTGATTTGACATATTTATAAAGAGCTGAATTTTAAGATATACAAAATGAAGTATTATTAATTATTACCGGACAAGACGTCATGCAATGTGTGATAAAAATGTTTTCTATGGACCAAAGGAACCGAATCTCTTAGTAAATCAATGCATTGACAATTCACTGTCCTTACGAGATCAGTATCAAAAGTCGTTATAAACGTTGTGCAAAGTGAAGATGAAATAGTATTTTCAGCTATAGAAAGACTTGGATACATGACTTTAAAATTTTTAAAACTGAACATAGGTGAGCACATGTCAAATATGCCGATCCCCTCTGAACGAAATTTTGAGATATACCAGTTTCAGAATTGCTCCAAATTACTCCCTAAGTATGATTAAATTAATACATATCTCGTTTATCTATGTATTAAACGTCAGTCTTCAACATCTGTAGTTTAACTTATTACTACAAAGCAGTCCGTATAAAAGTGTTATCATTATAAACAATTGTTATTCAATATGTAACATGATAAATTAATCCATAGTCAGGGAGTTCACTCTTTATACATGTTATAAACCCGGAAGAGTTCTGGCGTATATTTAATGCGATTATAAATTTACATGAATTACTTGCACCAAGATATTCAGTTTCAGAATTTTTCATCTATTTTTAACTGGATATTATCATAAGATTTTACCAGTAATTTATTTCATGATTTATTGGTACACTGTGTCAAAGAAAAGACACGTAAACAATTACTGGGAAATATAAGTCAGTTATCCCCCTTAAGTTAACAACGAGGAATAATATAATGGCAGTCCTTTACCCACTGGTTCCAACGGATAACAAATACTATTATCTACCCTTGGTAACTTGTCTAAAGAAGATAACTGTCGAATATTTATATCTAACAAATGGCCTCTGCTAGCACTTAAGTCGAAGAGAGGATCTTGAGGTTAGGTAAACATGTTTGGCTAAAGGGAGCCACCATTTGATTTTTAAGGAGGGACGGGGGGGGGGGCTAGGATCAGGTTTAAAATGAAAAGCAGGACGAGAATTTTTTGTCAAAATAAAAAGACAGGATCGCTTTATGTATGGGAAAAATGCAGGACCTGTGTCAATCAGGTTTAAATGAAAATAAAAATGTGGGGATAGCGGCCGAAAAGGATATCCAGGATCAAAATTTCGATGAAAAACATTTGATCCTACCCCCCCCCCACCCCTTTTCCGTCCCATAAAAATCAAATGGTTGCTCCCTAATTATTGAACACCTTATATTTCAAATGAAGAACAACAATAAATGTATATAATGTTCACTTCACTAGTAACACACTTTTAATTTTAAAAGGTCTTTCTTTTCCTTATTTTATCTTTATGTTTTGCACTACACTATTTTCAAGCTAAATCAAGATAAGAATATCAGATCAAAATATAATTGAAATCAATCAGTAAAGATCTTGTTAAGACAAGTTTAGATCAGTTCGGCACAGTGATGTTAAACATTGCATAATTAGCTTTAGGGGAAAATCCTATCTATATTTAGTACCATGCTGTATGCTCTGTGCAGTCTGGACTTTGTTATCGGCAAAACTTTTAAAAATAGTAATTATGCTAAAATACAAAAAAAAACTATGTGATTAAGTTAGAGCGAATCAAATTATCCGAATAACATTAGACATAATATTAACCGATAGGACCTGGTCTTACTATTCTTGCTTGACTGCAAGCCAATATATCTTTGTTTTTATCTTGTTATCTTGATTTTTTCTGAAATCTAAGAAATTGAGAAAACAAATCGAGACAATCAGGATAAAACAAGAAAATGGCCCATTACATAATATTTGTCAAGTCTTAAAACTCTTAAACTAATATTATAATCTAAGTTTGGATTTTAAAATAAATAATTGTTATATAGTTTGTAATAACTATCTTAATAAATACATGAAATAATGCAGTTTTTAATAAATAACTAAATTTATAAACAAAAAAGTAATTTTATTATATATCTTATGTCATTATTTTAACCACAAGTGCTCTGAAAATGTCAAAGATTGGAGTAGTACTCACAGAGTATCCGTGCCGATGTTCATGCATATATACTTGTCCCTGTGCCGAAAACGCTATACAGAACTACTACCACAACCGGACACCAGCAGACCATCGACCTGCCAGGAGAATGGAGACGGACCACAACTTGGGCCAATTTTCTACTATCAGAGGATGGTGACAACAAGATCCTGATATTCGGTACTATAGACAACTTGCGTCACCTCAGCAACGTAGACACACTATTTGCAGATGCAACATTTTACGCCAGCCCTGTACTGTTTAAACAGCTCTACACTATACATGCACTCATAGAAGGAGAGATATACGCCACTATTAAAGGTTGCCTGTTTCACTACTGTCAACGAATCTGGGAGAAAGTGCAGTGTATTGGACTAACGCAACAGTACCAGAACATCCCGGCAGTACAGCAACACGTCAGACATGCATCGTATCTGCATTTAATACCCAATGACCAGGGCGAGGATGGTTCTACGCACTCGACGACTTCCAGAATGATGACATCAACATCACCAGATTCAACGAATATGTAACTACTAAATGGGTTGAAGCAGATACAGAAAGATGGAATAACTACAATTGGACCAAGAACTACTAACCATTTAGAAGGATGGCATCACAAACTTAAAAACCAGTTACACAGAGCACATCCAAATCTGTACGTCATCCTACAGAAATTTCAGAATATTCAGGCCGCCAACGAGATCAGACTCATCCAGTATGCTGCAGGTCAAATACAGCACCATCGATACTAGACTCCACCAGCTGAAACTGAGACTACAACGTGGTGAAATCGACGTTTACCACTACAATGACGCAGCTTCACATCTTCTGAAACTTGATTAAACTGTTATGAATGTTTCTTATATAAAGTGTCTGTGTGGTGCTGAAATGTGTTTGTGATTACATATATGTCTGTTTTTGTGAAAATTTATTATATAAACTTTCTGTGTAGTGCTGATATTATTGTTATTCATTTTGTTTTGTGATGTATGTTTACATTTATTGAAAAAAAAAATGAATTTGATGTTTTTTTATTTCATTGAACATAATAGATGCTTTTTACTGTGTTGTGCCATAAGATAATACGTTACACTGTAAATAAGTGTCCATGTTTATTTTTGTGTAAATGGTACACTCGTTTTTTTTTGGTACACCTGTTTTCATGGCATATAAACAATAAATATTATCCTGGTAACAAAAAAAAGATAAGTACTTTATTTCACCTATCACACAACCCAAGCTGTAACTAAATGTCCTTTGTTCTTGATTACCTTTGATCTCATCTATCCAACTTGAATCTGTACATGTATTACTTTTTTTCAAAAGGTTGGATAAATGGGAATGAACCCACAATTCTAATACCTTATTTGCATTCAACACACTAAAGATGAAGCTGCTTGAATGAAAGCTAACCGGATTTTCCTTAACAATGTACATTGCCAAACTAACAACCGCATTTCTTCGTTGTTTAAAACATTTCCATGGGGAAAACCACTGTATATTCATATAAATGTTCAATTGTTCCTTTTGGGTTTTTTTTTAGTTTACAATTATTTCTATGGGAGCATAGCAATTCTCATTGTTGTACATTTGTCTCAATGTAAACTATAATTGTACATTTGTAGCGCGAAATTGATACTTGAAATTTACTGTTACAAAATTGTAAAATTTATGAAAAACGAAGGAATATCTCCCACGTGCATTGCTCTCTCCTCAAAGGGTTTTTGCTTTACCAGTTTTGGTCATTTTTGCAATTTTGAATTTAGTGTTCAACTTTTTGCTGGATTGTTTTTATGGTTTTCAACATTTAAGACCTTCAGCACAACTGAGGAGTGGTAAATATATAAGGTTTTGATAATCGACGAAATATGCACATCTTCAAGGAATATTATATTTACAAAAGATGTCCCAGGTTTGCTTTTGACAAAGAAAAGACTGAAGATATACATGTAAATAGAGTAATATATGAAATTAAATTGACCATAGTTGGTAGCATGGTAACAACAAAGGTGTTAATCCACGAATACCCAATCAATAAGTGTTTTATGACATTGAACCAGTGTAAAAATGTTTAAATAATTATAGTGGACATTTTACTAGATTTTGTAAAAAATGTTCTAATAAGAAGACCAACAATGACAGACATATACAATAATAAACAGTAATAGTCATAGCTTCTTTTTTTTTCATGTATGTGTTTGTGTTTGTGAATGATAATTTTTTGGAAAAATGTACAGTGTGTATGTGAATGAAAACTTTTTTGAAAAATGTACAAAGTGCTTCCATTTATCTGTTTTCAGTTTTGACCTCGAGTTTAATGTACAATTAATTTGCACACATAATATTGTGCATTTTGATTGTTTACACGAATGTCCTTTTCTGAATCTGATTAAGTAGTTGCTCCTACGTTGGAGTCGTCCTTATTAAAGTTTTGTGGACGACATAATGACTTGGTTGACCGGTATGAAAAAAACTGTTTCCCAAATGAAAATGGACATGTTCCATTGAAGTTATCCCTTCCTCGAGTCGGTTTTGACTTGGGCAGCATGGTGGTTGTCCTGCAGGAGGCAGAGACTGCTTACTTCCCCGGAGCACCCCCCGGTTTTTTTGGTTGGTCCATGTTGTTCATATAATTATTGTTTTTAATTGTAGTGCTTGTATTCTTTTTCGTTGTTCTCGATCCGGAGTTTGTCAGTTGTTTCGATTTCTCCCTCCTTCGAATGTCGCTTTGGTATTTCTTGAATTTACTTAAAACAACAATGAATTTACATCAACGTCAATGAATTTTGGACACAACAATCTTTACTATTATAAAGAAGGAATTAAAAGTAAGCTAGAAGTTACATTATATGAAAGGAAAACACATTTGGTCAATGAAAGTTATTGACTTCCAAATGCTACAATAAGATAACTTAATTTTTGACTTTGGGACTCTACAAAGAGTTCGACACAACCGATGTATACGACCCAAGCGCATTCGAATAAACAGTTTTGAATTTATTTGGAGATAATTGGAAAAAATTCTGGCCCGGTCGGCAACTTCGACATATCCACAGTATAAAGGGTGTTCAACACACACATGTTCGACTGTATTTAATTAGTTTTTTAACGTGGACACAATATGGCATTAAAGTTTAAATGTTTGTTTTACCCTAGATATATATTTGTACAAAACAACAACATAGACAAAGCCACATCACTTCGAACCGCCTAGTAATCGTTTTCGGCGCGTTGACTTATAAAGAGAAAAATCCCAGAAAATCAGAATGACAATGGCGTCCATGTACATGGAGAATTAAAAAAGGTCCGGGGAATTTGATGTCAGAACTATTCACGGGGGAATAGACTTTAAAATGATTTAGAGGAGTAATAGCCATAGAAACTATTGACAGAAAAGCAGATATATTTTTGATTGAATGCATCATTAATTTGAAATGGACAGTTTATAATAACGAGCTGTAACTAATTTATTATTTAAAAGTTTCATCTGTTTTCTGTATATTAAACGCTTGTCAATTACTAATATTTCGATCATGGCATTAAATGATACTTAATAATGTATTTTTAAATGACTGTTGGAAATTAAATGAAAACTTTAATTTGTAATTAACATTCTCTTATATCAATGTCGAAATAGGACCTACAGAAATACCGAAAATGCCAACAGCCGAGATGGAATGGATCCGGTTCGTATGCCAAGATAACTAGATTTAATTGATAGAACTAAAATTTCTGTGTGTCCCACAGATTTTGCCAACATAGTTCAAACTTGGGGGGGGGTGTTAACATATTCAGCAACGCCATACCTCTTTGTTGGAGGTGTCATACTTTACACAAAATCAATGTAAAATCCACATTATCTTGTATAATATTTAAGGCATTTTTAAGTGGAAAGAATAGTAATTTAACCAGAGTATTGTCGGAGACGACAATTATACCCGCACCCCCTCCCCCCTCCCCACATTTGTTTCATCCAAGTGATGATTTTGGTGCTAATTTAGTGTTCAGGACAAAACATACCCAGAGTTGAAATAAGCAATGCAAAGTTTATTAAGATCTGGGATCAACATAAATTGTTAAAATATGTAAATATAAAAATATATACAAATATATAAAAAATATTTAAAATAAATATAAAAAATATTTATAAAAAAATATTTAAAAAAACTCGTATAATCTATGCGAGTTTGAGGTTCAATTCCAATAGTCTGTATACATATTTATTTTTTATTAAATTAAGACTGCAGAACCCAGTTTCATACCTGCATTACGTTGTTTTCATTTTTTTTTTTTTTTTTTGCAAAACCATTTCAGTCCATCCACATAACCAATAAGGGGATGACCATTTGAATTGGAGGGGAGGGACTGTTTGGTGCTGCCAGATTTGATGAAGTCAGAAAATTTATTTACAGTTTTGCTTTAAATAGAAAAAAAAGCCAACAGCATATTTTGATAGTTATAATGCCTCCTATATGTCATGGATCTAAATTTTGTGTGTTGAGCATCTTTTTTTGCATCTGTCTATCATAGAAGCCTAGCATAAACAATGCCTCGAAAATTAATATTCTAAGCATATTTGGAAAATTCGCTCATTTTCGGTCCCCAATTTTGCTCCATGAATGAAATCAAAATTTTAAAACCTTATTGAGAATCTACATCATATGAACAATCATTCTATTATCAACGAAGAAGCCTAGCATCAATAATCAATAAGGAGTTGATGTCACATTCATATTTTGACTTTTTTTTTCTTGATTTCGTCCATTTAGCGAAAATGAAAACTTTGAAACCTGTATTTCCATCTTTACACCATGAACAATTTACCTATAAAGTCACCAAAAGCCTAGAATAAAAATATGCTTAAAAAATGTTTTAAGCATATTTTGAAAATTCGCTCATTTTCGGTCCCAAATTTTGTTCCACGAAAGAAATCAAAATTTTAAAACCTTATTGCACATCTACATCATATGTACCATCAAAAATGAATGAGGAGGTGATGTCACAAGCATATTATGATAATTCGCTCGTTTTCGGTCTCATATTTCAACCGTTGAGCGAAATCAAAATTTTAAAACCTTATTGCATATCTACAGGATATTTGCAACACTACTGCGAAAGAATTAAAATTCTATACCCAAAACTGAATGTGGAGTTGACGTCACAAGAAAGTGTGACGGACGGACAGACAGACGGACAGAATGACAGACGACGGACGGACGGAGACAACGACAATATACCCGCAATGCGTGTATAATTACTGGCATTGGAAACAAAAAGTAGATTTTTTTTATTTTCATTTTAATAGAATACTTGAGATATTTCTAAAAACCATTTGCAATTTAAAAAAAAAGACGCACAGTAAATCTTATATATATGTCAAAGTCCAAAGTCGAGGAAAAAAGTTGTGTAATCCTTTACTTTAGTCAGACATTTATTAAGCTAGTGGTAGTTATGCTTGAATCTTTTGATATTGCAGGTTTATTGAAGAACAATATTCAATAATGACGTTCACAGTGATTATCAAAACCATTTTCAGAATTACACCAAATATTGCAACTATTGTTTGATACCTCGTTTCCTTTTCAGGAACATCACGTTGGCATGGATGAAAGTATAAATAATTCAAAGTATTTAATAAAAAATTGGAATTTCAGAATTTAACGTTATTAGTAATTCATAATTTTTCAATTGCAGTAAAGAATAACAGAAAATTCATCTACTTTGTCATCAGTCGGGATAAGGATGTCACGAAAGAGAAAGTTCCTTTATTATATTAGTCAGAGAGGTATTCTAGGAAATGGAATGTAATTTCCAATAGTAGAAATATTATAGAATTTGTTCCTGGCGGAATTAATGAAAGGAAACATTTTTTCACAAGTACATTTGTTAAAGTTTTTTTGATAATAAAGTTTCCAGAGGAACTTGTTAGGAGGAATAAATATAAGATGGCAACGGAACCGTTTGAACTTATTTGTTAAGTGTTGTGTCTTCAGACAGAATTCCCGAAATTTCAAACTAAGCATTTGTGATGATGTTGGGAAGACTTTCCATACTAATTATTCTAACGTTTATATCCAATGTATTCTTGGACATCGAAGATACTTGCGATAAAGACGACTATGAATGCCAGCGATCAAATATAAAACATACAGGTCAAATACAAAATAACATATGCCAGAGAGACAACATTCTATTGCGGATGCATAGTATAAGTTTCCTGGAATGTGTCAAAGAATGTAAAGTAACGTCTTCATGTGTTGGAATAAACTACAGAAAGAACTGGGTTATTTGTGATTTAATCGGTAAGACGGAAAATGAACTTACTGCTGAAAGTGGGTGTTTCTACAGTAAAATATCTACATGGCCAGATGTAAGAATTTTAATTTATTGTACGAATGATTTAAAACTTATTTATTTATAGCGCACTTTTCTCTTAAAACGGAACAACAATGTTTAGTCGCAATACTTCAGATTAGTATCTTTTTATTGAAACAATTTTTGCAACTTGTTTCGACCTATAATATTTCTATTCTGTACGGGAATCAGAAAGCCTGTACTTTACCTGTAGTACGATGTGTTGTCCAGCTCAACACGACATTCAGTATTAAGGGTATTTTTTTCTTATCCGTTATGTGAAAGAAGGGAATTTTGGTTGATTACTTCTTGAAAATAAATTTCTTTGACACCAATTTTGATGAAAAAGATGTGCACATTTCGTGCTCAAGGCCTTAAATGTTGAAAACCAAAACAACAATCCAAAAAAATTGAAAGAGAAATTCAAAAATGCCAAAATGACCAAAAGGGGTAACGCCAAAGTCATCTAAGGACAGAGCTGTGCACGAGGAAGATACTCCTTAGTTTTCATAAATTTTTCAATTTTGAACTATAAATTTTCAGTTTCGGGCTACTATCGAAATACTAGCAATTTAGCAGGGGATACCCTCGGGCATTTGGGGTCCACCTGCAGTGGCATTGACTCGGTGGTAAAATTAAAATTCTTTGATACCAATTTTAATGCTCAAGATGTGCACATTTTGAAAATATAATAATTACGCATATTAATATCATATGACGTTTGCTCTTCCGGAGCACAATTATCACTCCCGATTTTAAGTGGGAGTTCATATTGCTAGTGCTTTAGTTTGTGTCCATGTTCTGTTGCATTCATTATGTGTGTTTTATTCTTTTAGTTAAATATGTATCCTCATGAGTTAATCGGGGTCTTGGTCGGCAAGTGGTGGTCTAGGTAGTTCATAATGACTACTAATGATCACTAGCCTGTCAACACTAAGATTGCGAGTTCGAATCTCACCTGTGTCGTGGTGTGTTCGACTCCGATCTATAAAATTGGCAAGGATTGCCAATTTTCCTACCGAAGCCCGGTGGTTTTTTCCGGGTACTCCGGCTTCCTCCACCAATAAAAACTGGGGCCGTTAAATAGCCAAATGTGCTAAAAACGGTGTAAAACTAGACAGATATGAGTTAATCTTGCCTTTAGATTTCGCTTCGGTATTATTATGCCGTTTATTAAATGAATATTTCTATGGTATCGATTTATTACACGACATCTTTTGATTTTTCGGTTGCCAATTTCACTCATATTTAAAATCATCAAATCATGGAAAATTAAATATCAAATATTATGAGAGTGAAACGTGCTGATCAGAACGAGGGTCTAATAACACGGAAATATAGAGGGCTAATATATCTAAATCAGCAAACTTAACATTTCAAATTATAACACTGACTCATCATCATGCTAAAATTTCAATTTTATTATTATATGCTATAAAAAATAGAACGTTAAGAGAGTTTTATACACCTTTGTACTGACATCAAATAAAGTACAAAATCAACTTTCTCACATTAAACCATGGTTAGTCTTTTTTGCGGTAAAGGTGAAGAGTAATTTCATTTTTTGGTGGAATGTCCTATATAGTATGAAAGGGAAAGAAAAATGCTTTTAGAACAAGCGGATACAGGGACCAAAAAGTTTGTGTTTCTTTCCAAATCTGATCAGTTTCTTTGGCTGATGTCTTGCGAAGCAGAAAATGTTAATATGTCAATGTCAAAATTTCTATACACTTCTTTTTTTTAAATAAGGAGAAACTTTCGTTCCAATTACTAAACTGTATAGAGTGATATTTACCCTTCTATTTAGAAGGTTATTTATTTATTTATGTATAGATTAATGTATCTATTGTTCATTTTGATTATTGTAATGCTATATGCTCGGAAACGGGCCAAGAATTGGTATTTGATAATGTATTCTATTCTATTCTATATTAAATTTAATATCAAGTTAGTTGAAAACAATAAACGAAAAATAATCAATTTCATCAATCAACTTTATGAATTCGAACAGTAGCATGATACAATTTCCAATTTTAATTCTCATATTGTATAATGATTTCCTGAAAACAAAACTTTAGTTCAGAATTCATAAAAGAACATATGATTTTTATGTTACAATTAAGGATGCTCGCGCGTCATGTTTTGGTTTTTTTGTCAGATTTTAGTAATCTTCGGGTTTTATCCATTTCTTAAACATGAAATTTTTTGCCCATGAACCCCCACTTTTTCTTTTATAATTTAATCATATATACCTTAAAATGGTATTTGACAATCCTTTTTTATGGAATCCTTTTTATTTTTTCATACATTTTTGAGAGACTGAAGTTGTCAATGCAAAGACAATGAAAAATCCAGAGAAAACCCATTTCCTGCAAATTTTCAAGGCCTTGTGGCTTTAAAATGAGCACATGAACCTACATTTTTTTCTTGCTTATTTATTTACTATTCATATGTTCTCTCAAACTAAAACACCTATTTCAAATCCTATTTATTTCCTATTAGACCAGCGATCGTCCTTAAGATTTAACAAAAGGTTTAGAGTGACTTCGTTATTTATATTTTAATTTTTTTATTTCTTTTTTTTTGTGATAAAAAAGAGAACTTTCGGATAATTTAGATTTAGAACCACTTGTTGTATATCGTTTAAAATGGCTTATTCAAATAACTAAGATAGGTAGAAGATAGGTAAAAATACTTTTTTATTATCATTCTTAATCTATGTTCTAGTTATCTATTTCCTACTTTGATCAGGTTTTGATATCGCAATATGCTTTTCAAATTAGTTTACAGTCTATTTAGTAGACAACTATAAAACAAACTACACCAGACATATATATGATAACCCCCGGAGTACTCGGTTACATTTCCAATAATACTCGGTTGTATTATTATTTGTTGGAGAGGTTTCATTGCTAGGACTTCAGTTTTTATATTGCATTGTTCTGATTCTCTTTGGTTTGCTGTTTTTTATCCCTTTGATTGCATGATACTCTTTTTCAATAAAGTAGCTAGAGAGATGTTCAATATTAGTGCTGTTCTTGCAGACAATTGGTGGAAAATGTGCAAGGGAAAACAAGAAGAATGGTAAAAAATGTGTAGTAAACGACAATGGTGGAATAAACCACAAAGCTGTGTGTAAGTAAAGTGAGAAATAAATTTAACCTTTAAACTTTAATTCTAAAACATAAAAAAAATCCAATAAAAATTTGGGGATATGACCGATGAAAGGAATCATAATTCTACGAACTTTTGAAGGTTATATAAAGTAAAGTCAAGAAATATCAAAGAGATATTCGAAGAAGAGGAAAATCGAAAATAACTGACAAACTCCGGAGAACAACGATGACAAGACCAACTTTTACTGAATATCTGCATGTTATCTCTATCGAGTTATGTATGGTTATATCTATCAAAACAGACTTCTATCCTTATTCGACCTTTATAAATCGTAATGTCCTATTTTGCCCGCTTGCAGTTTTAATTTTATATATGCCCCTTACCTGAAACCAAAATGGAATGAATTACATAGAGTGACCATCTCTTGGAAAATATCAGACTAATACAAGAAAAAGGCATATAGTGGTCACTACCGGATGATCAAAAGGAGTGAAACTCCACACTGTGTTGCAAACACTAATTGGCTGTGATAAAATAACCAACCGTTTAAATCAGTGGAAACAACACTACAAATCATCAAATAAGGTAGGCAAACTGAAGAATTTAAATTGCTCTTCATATTTTTCGTTCGAATTTCAAATGTTTATTTTCGAACAATAAATTTATGTTTTAATAAAATAACAAGAAATATACTTTGTACAAAACTACATGAAAAGAAAGTATTAGAGTTATATACTGTAAATTCGAAAAATATTGCGATATTTTATTATTGCGAAAAATGTGACAATGTTGTAATCGCAATAATTTAAACTCGTATTTTGGAACTTTTTATATGAATGAAGCGGGATTTTTCTCAATATCGCAAAAATTTAAAGCGCATTTTAGTCTAGAAAGACAAAATCTCAATAATATATACACGCAATAATTTCTGAATTTACAGTAAACATTTGACGGGATAGAAATGAAGCAGGATTATTGGTTATCCCACTCCTACTCTATAACACCTCTATATATTACATAGATGAATATCAAAAGTGGATAACGGGAAATGTTAACAATGACATACATGTACCAACCAATCAACTACACCCAATAGTATTTTATTGAATCAATGATTGTATAAATATTTGATTTAAGAGAACAAATCCAACAGTGGAATTAACCTATTACATTTATTACATATCTGCATAATTTGAAATAATAGTACATATATAATAATAATATGTGCCAGGACGTATACTGATAACATTTCATAAGCCGTATGTCTTCCTATGTTAGTGGCGGCTGAATAATTCTTTCGAACTATAATCAGCTAAATTTTACTTACCGTTTTACTGACATTATTCAGTCACTTCACTTCATTTTCCTTTTTCTTATCTTTCCAGAAACTTTAAGCAAAAATATATATTTTAAAGGTGCAACTTTATGTGTTAGTACACATTCACTAAAACCAACAAAGCCGAAATAAGATTTCCATCTCTAATGTAAAAATTAAATTATTTTTTAGATTGTAAAAACAAACCCAATCCATCGCATGCCACCTGTGTAGAAAAATTTGGTCCCCATAGAACTCTAGGCAATGGGATAATGTACAAGTGTAACGATGGTTTCATTATGACTGGAAGACCATTTGCTGTCTGTCAGGAAACTCAAAAGTGGGAATATCTATTTTGCTGTTTGAGTTCTGCAGGTAACATACATCTCGACAATTGTAGATGTATTTAATTATAAAAATAAATTATTTAAATTATTTCATGCGATGGTACTTCAGTCAATTCCTTGAATGCAATAGCCTTGACCGGTACAATAACATGACTCTAATGATATTACCTGCTACAGAATAACACATAGCAAAATCCGTATCACGTGCCATAGCAACCAGAGTTATCAATTTGAGCCAGAGGACCAAAGGCATGTGATACGGATTTTGATAGGACCAGGGCAACATAAATATATTGGTCGTGCCAAATTTGCCATATTAAGGCTATTTTTATCATATTACTCCTATGTACTTATCACTTTCTCATATATTTCAACTGGATAATTGTTATAACTATTAATTATATAAGAGGTATAGTAATAACTCATTTTTAAAACACATTCGTGAATCGAATTTATATTGGTAAGCAGTTCCTGGGTTTTGTAGACAACCGCCATGTTGTTTATGACCAGTAAGGTGTTTGTTCGGTGATGCAAGAACAATAAAACTATTAAAAAAAGAGATAATATTGCACGTGGGGAATTGATATTCCGCAACGACCTATTAGTTCATGATGACGACTTTAGACCCTTTGAAGTGATAGGGCGAATATACCTATGTCAGCAATTGAACCCAGTTCAGAAATTCACATTAATGGGTACACACTTTATCCTAGACGCAAAAGGAATGGTAAAAGGAGATAACTGACAAATGTCCTTCATTATTTCTATGTATTGACTTGTCAGTATTACCCTTTATGTTTGTTGTTTCAGCAAAAGCGTTTATTTACACAATGTATATATCCATCTATGTCAATCTAAGATTTGTTTTTTAGTTCAGCCTGCCCAGGACTGTCAGGATTACAGTGATATCAGTGAATCTGAAATCGATATTCGGACAATTTTTCCATCAGGGCGAAAAAACTGTGGTTTTAAAGCTCCTTGCAAAGTCACGTCAGATGGGAAAATATGGACGGTATATTTTAATGTTTCAGACATATTTATTCCGCACTTTGGTTATGATATGTAAATTCCTTTTAGCTCGTGGCCTAAATTTGTATTTTTCCTTTTGGGGTTTAGTAATTTAATTTATTAATACAATGATCGCATACTATCTAAAGCATGTATTGATGGGTAAAACGGTTTTGTATTTTTGAGTTAGATTGACGGTTTTTTTCGGCAATTCCGACTTCAGCTTTCTATTTTTATTTAGGTATTAAATAATACTGATATTAGGCCAGACGAAATCCTACAGTTTGATTTCACTACTTGTAAAGGTTACTACCTTTGTGCATATGTCAAATACTAGGCAGTGTATGGATTTTACTGGAATAAGACAATTTTTTAACAGAGAATGAATAATGATATTTTACAATATAAAGAATAAATGGAACGCGAACTTGAAGAAAAATACTGATTGCAGAAAAGGGGAAATAAAAACAGTTTAGAATTTAGAAACCTGCTCCAAAAACCGATTTAAAGGACAAATATACCTAGGGAGCAATCAACCAAAACGTAATCCATTGGACAGACAAACCCGGGAAGACAAAAGAACAACCACAAGCACAACAAATAAACACAGGAAACTAAAAAAACAATGAACAACACGAACTCCTATAAAAACTAGGAGTGAACCCAGGTGGTCCGGAAGGGTAAGCACTTCTTGCTCTGTATACGGCACCCGTCGTGAAGTTCAACAAAGTCAATCCGGTGGAAGTCGCAATGAAATGTTACGACATATGTTTTTAGCCTTTTAACCCATTTTGTCTTTTGAATACTGAATTATTGACCTTAAAAAATAAGTTTTACAAAATTTTTATTGAATAACACTTCTTAATTGATTAGACAATTTGGACAAAGTGAATATATAATTTAATAACCTTCTATCCAGCTCATCTGGTTCGAAAGTCACCATAGGCTTCAGGCGTTGGTACATGTTACTCTGTTTGGAAAGAAAAGAGAAAATGGTTTATTCCTTCTTGTCCAATAATTCAAGAATTTGCGTATCTATGTTGCCCAACATAATTCGCTAATTATACAGCTGTGTTTTGATCAAATGATAATATAATTATTATATAACTGGTCTTTTTCTAGGTTTATATTATATTAAAAAAGAATTTGAATAATGATCAAATTTCTATTCACATACTTTAAATTTCTCAAAAATCAATCTACAAAGCTACTAACACATATAGTTAAGTATGACATATATTTTGGGAAAAGATTCACAAATAATCCACCTACAAAAAAAGTTTCATTTAGTCACGTTCATTCTATTCCCGTATATAGAGCCAATGTATATATTTCTCTCATTTGTCAAATAAGAGCGTCTAAAAGGATAATGAAAGTCATCTGCTATTTTCCTCCTCCACATAACAGGAAAATTCTAAGCTCTCTATAAATCGTAAGCTATCTCACAAATTTCACGGAAGATGATTGTCACTGATTATTAGCTGTTAAAATTGTACACAACCAAAGAGTATACTTATTTTCTAAAATAATAATATAATTTCTCAAATTTTCACTTATCGATAAACAGTTTGTAAATATCTGTTACTAGTTTTAACAAATTTTAGATAGATGGTTTCAGTTTTGACCTATATAGGTGAAATTAATTATTTTAAAAGCACACCCAGTTATATAAATGTAGTTTTACAAAATTCATAAAACTTTCCGCTTCCGTTTAGTATTTTATGGATAATAATATGTTTTTCTCTAAAAAGAATGTATCATTTAATTTACTGTTACAAAATTGTAAAATTTTTGAAAACTAAGGAGAATCCCCCTCGTGCATAGCTCTGTCCTTAGATGGTTTTGTCTTTTGGTAATTTTTTGTATTCTTTAACGTTTTGGATGGTTGTTTTTGTTTCCAACATTTTAGGCTTTGGGCACAACAGATGAGTCGTAAATAAACGAAATGTGCACAACTTGTGCATCCAAATTTGTGTTATAGAATTTTATTCAATAACTTTTAATCGAGTTTTGATCAATAAGTCATTTTTGTTTTAATAAGAAATTTCCACTTGTATTTCCTATTATATTAAGTGTCATAAAGGTGTGATAAAACAAAACAGGTAATTACAAAGTACATTTGTCACGTTTGTCCTACAAAATTTCACCTCAAACTAATCTATTAATTAATAAATGTTGGACAAATATGATGACACTAGGGACAACAACTTCGATAGTAGATTAACTGTATAGCAGAAAATGAAAATAAAGGACTAGACTAGTCATTGGTCTTTTCTCTAGAAGCCATTATAAAAATAGTTTCATACAAAAAAAATAAAGGACTTCGCTAAGCGCAGCATGATACGACCGCAACATATATCGAGTGGTAAAGAATATCCAATAACGTGTAGGATGATATAATCACAAAGAAATATTGGACCTACCATAAAAATGAAAATTAGAATTCGACCTACCTAGCTTTTTTGGCCACTTCAACCACCTATATTTAAAAAAAGATAGGAAAAATCTGTTGACATACTACTGAAAGCACTCATTAGGATGAACAAAAAGAAAAATCTCCATTGAAATCGGATGAAAAATATTTTTCCTCCAAAATCACTAACTCGTAAACAATTAAAAAAATGTTAAATAATGAAAAACTCCTCAAAGTAAACTAAAAGAATAAATCCTCATAAGAATTGGATGAACATTTTTAAACAATTACACATCAAACCACGTTGATTTTTTGGCCATTTTAACCCCTTATATCTCAAAAACCATAAATTGTGAAGAAATCTGATGAAATACTACTTGAAGCACTCATGAAAATGAACTAAAAGAAAAAATCCTCATTAAAATTGGATTAAATTGCTATAATTTTGGCCCCTTTAACCCCCTTTACTTCTGAAACGACAAAAGTTACAAAAAATGACTTGAATAACTTTTATTGTATTTCTTATGACAAACGATTTTAAAAAAAATAATCAAAATCTTGTATATCTCGAAAACATTATTAGTGAGATAGTGAAAACTGATGATAAATAAGTTTTTCTATTTTCATCAAGGAATATTTTTAAAAACCACCAAAAAAAAGTCATAAAATCGGACGAATATTAAAAACTTTACACCACAATTGTCAAAAACCCTTAAAGACCCTCAGAAAAAACGGGAGGAGTCAGATTTTCCGAAATCAATTCCAAATTGTGTTTCTTATAGGGGGCATTATGGTAAAATATTATAAGGATATGTTCAATTGAACGGAAACCTAACTGTCTACGGACGCCAACGCCGACGCCGACGTACGACGACAGGTTCGTACCATAATACGTCCGCAAATATTTGTGGTAGTAAAATAAAAAGCAAAACAAAATAAAAAAAGATACAAAAATGAATTGAAAACAAAAACTAAACACCAAATTGTTTGCTAGTGAAACTATATTACTTTAATTTACAGATATTCCAGATGCGAAAAAAATATAATTGGTTCTACCGAAATTGGGGCAGCTACAAGCATGGTTTTGGAAATCAGAAAACACATTTCTGGTTAGGTAAGTCCTGTAATATTGAACATAATATTTCTATCCACATACTTTAAATTTCTCAAAAATCAATCTATAAAGCTACTCACACAGTATACATGTAGTTAAGAATGACATATACTTTGGGAAAAAGATTCACAAATAATAAACCTGAAAAAAAATGTTTTATTTAATCACGTTCTGTTCTCGTATATAGAGTCAACGTATATATTTCTCTCATTAGTCAAGTATTTAATTTTAAACTTGCATTTAAAAGGAAATCAGAATATATATGAAATTACATCTAAGGATAACTATGAGATGCTGATTGAACTGGAAGATTACAATGGCGAGAATGCAACTGCATATTACGAAACCTTTAGAGTCGGAGACGAATCATCTTATTATAAACTGTTTGTGGGAGGTTATAATGGAACTGCAGGTATGAGCGTAATCCACCAATATCAAAATCTTCAGAAAAAATAATATTTCATGTACAGAATAGTCATGATCGTGTAAGTAGTAACAGTATTGGCCAGGTTTTTACTCGTATCTAAATCTTATTCTTTTTACCAAAGTCTTTGGTGTGTAAAACGGACAACAGAAGTCAATACAGTATGATTACAAATAAGATGGCCTCTAAAACTGTAACAACAATCATTGGTAAAGTGATGTTGATGGTAACTTATTTGTATTTCACACGTACTGAAAAAAAAAACGATTTTGTTAAAATGTCAGTAAAATTGCTTTTAACAATAAAGTAAAACAAATGTTTTCCAAAAAATGCTCCTCTTCGACATCGAGGAAAATATGTTATTCTAAATTTTTGTTGAAAAAGAAAGGTTTTACCTCGGAAAAAAGCCCATATAATATTACAAAAATGAAAATCTTTGATGCACAATATATACACATTTGTCGATTTACGACTCATCAGTGGTGCTCAAGGCCTAAAATGTTGAAAATCAAATCAATCCAGAGAGTTAGAGAGCAAATTCAAAAATCCAAAACTGTCCAAAAAGGGGTAAAGCCAAAACCATATAAGAACAGGCCCTGGCACCATAAAAGTTGAGAATATTCTTAAGCCTGAGATTGGCTGAGAATGGGAATTTGAGTAAAATTTTCTTTGCTCAGCAAAAATAGTTCTTTATGGCGCCCAGGCCAGAGATACGCACGAGGGAGATACTCCTTAGTTTTCACTAATTTTGCAATTTTGCAACAATAAATGTGAAGTATCAATTTTGGGCTAATATTGAAATACTTGCATCTGAGCTGGGGATGCCTTGGGGACTTGGGAGTCCACCAGCAGTGGTATCGCATGTGTGGTAAAATTAAAATTCTTTTATACCATTTTTGATGCATGGTCTGTTTACACAAGGAAACACTGTCCCCATCCCCTTGTAATCAGAAAAATCATTATAATATTTCTATATTTAGGTGACAGTCTCGGGCACCTTCACGGAGCTAAATTCTCAACAAGAAATAAAGATAATGACAGAGATCCTGAAAACTGTGCTGAGAAGATGAAGGCTGGCTGGTGGTACACTACATGTTCTCACGCCAGTATCAATGGTTACTATTATAACCAGACATTATCTAGAAAATCCAATGGAGTCATATGGCATACTTGGAAAAATGAGTCATTAAAGAAAACAAAAATGATGATTCGTAGAAAGAATGTTGGCTAAAACATTAAATCCATAAATTCAAAATAAAACACACACATTTCATGCTATGACTGTATAAAACATACTGTAAAAGAAGATCAATAATGCACAAGTATGTGGGTGATAGGTTTTTTATCAGTTTTAAAGCGTGAAATTTCAAACAGATAGTATTAGACCTCTAAGGTTCTTGGTGAAATACATTTTACAGTTTTATCGGTTTTATTCTGCTCGTTTTTTCTTTCAGCTGTAACTGCAGTAAATATTCTTAATGATAAAATCCGAGGATTGTGCTTGGCTTTCAGCTCATTGTTTTATAAATTATTCTTAATGATAAAATCAGAGGATTGTACTTGCCTTTCAGCTCAATGTTTTTTACTCCTCGTGTCCCAAAATATCTCCTATTAAGAGATTTAACATTGTGTAAAAAATAGTAATATCAAAAGGTCATCATAGCCGTTGATTTATGAATATGTGCATCTTATTCACCATATACACAGATTGAAACACTTGAGAACTGGGGGAATAATTAGAAAAATGTATTAGGAAGTTGGCTTAATGTCTTTTGCATTTGCATCATGGCTACATATTGCCTTAAAACTTACACCGGTGTAACATATGAATTAAGAGTAATTCATTTTAAAACACTTTATGTTTTCCGTGATCAGAGTAGCATTTTTTTTAAATGAAAAATGTAGTTTATGCTCTTGTGTTTGAACAGTTCAAGTACATTGTATTTAACTTTGAAGATTTGTGTACATCGGTTTAACATTTTGTTGACAGAATACTAAAATAACTATGAAATTTTATGTCATCTATGTCATTTCCAATTTATGTTTTTTTGACTATTTACAGTGATTTTCTCATGTTCTCATGAAACTGCTATTTTTTTATTTTTGTTGTTGTTGATGTTTTTGATTTTTATGATCTGTTAGATTTCTTGATCAAGAAAAGTAGAAAAGTAGAAGAATATTTGTAAAATGTGCTATTATTGATTGCAAATAGTTGATAATTCCTCATTCCTTTAATACAAGTGTGTGCGACATCTACCTAAAGATTTTAATAAAACAATTAAATAGGTAAAATAAGCTTTTTATCGAAACCTAACTGGCCCAAATATAACCTTTTACCTTTTCTTTGTCTGTACCTAGTACCTGTATTAAGCTTTAATTGCACAGATATAAAACTGTAAGAAGTCTAAAACTTTCTTGAAAATAGACTTGGGCCATTGTATGTCATAGCACAATCTACATATAAAATTGGGGTATTTGTCAATACTTTCCAGATTCAATGCTTTTCAACTGTTGAACTATAGGCCTCTTTGAGTCATCTGGCGAGCAGAAAATACCATTGTCAATGTCAAGAACAATACCCAGTGGACGGTTAAATTTCTATTTGTCAAACAAAAGAAAACACTTATATTTACACATTTTAAATATTCACAAATAACATAAAACAATGTACATGTCACAGTTCAGACAAATACTACAGCACAGTTCAACCCAATCCGACTGTCTTGACTGTCCGCCAATTCACTGTCTCCACCAATGTCAAGAACAATACCCAGTGAACGGTTAAATTTCTATTTGTCAAACAAAAAAAAAAACACTTATATTTACACATTTTAAATATTCACAAATAACATAAAACAATGTACATATCACAGTTCAGACAAAGACTACAGCACAGTTCCACCCAATCTGACTGTCTTGACTGTGCGCCAATTCACCGTCTCCACCAACGCCTAATATACTGAAGTACACATGTATACGCCGTTAAAATTTCGAATCAGTAAAAATTTATCTTTATCCTCCAAATACTGTCACACAGCTTACACTTTACAGATATCAGCTTCGTCTAAAACTACACAATCATAACATGGTGTAGATGGGTTACACAAATCTTGGCAATTCACATACCAAACAGCTACTTGGCCTACGGTGGACCTGAAGAACAATATTACACATGTAACAGTAGAGCATGATTTGTCTCCCAAAATTACCTACCGCACCAACCGGGGATCGAACCCGGAACCTTTGGTTCAGTTGTCCACCGCTCTACCAACTGAGCTTAAGGAGTACTCCACTAGCGCAGCTAATGGAGGGTGGTTATAAACCTGTTACAGTTCTATAACTTCTATATTAATCAAGGGAAGCCCGTTACACTTCCCCCACCTCAAGAGTCATCGTCCTACGATGACTATATCCAACTTCAACTTTTTTGCCAACTAGCCCTTTTGGACAACCGTGGGTTTTTTAGTTGGGCGCCAATGTAACAGTAGAGCATGATTTGTCTCCCAAAATTACCTACCGCACCAACCGGGGATCGAACCCGGAACCTTTGGTTCAGTAGTCCACCGCTCTACCAAACCCGTTACACACAATATACACTTACTTATTCGTGTACTAACAATACTTCATGAAAAAGTTACATCGCTACAGGCAGAGCGACAACAAAAATGTCAAGAAAAACATAAAGTAATACTCCATGTTCAATATTTGAGAACACAATATATACCACCATGTTTCATTTAGAACACCAAAATAATCCGTGTTTTATTTAAAACACCAACTGAAAATAGCTATTTCATTTGAAACAAAACAGCTCCATGTTTATGTAAAAACACCAAAATAAATCCGTGTTTGCATCAAACACTCACAGTAACTCCGCGTAATATTTTCTCAACACCGTAATATTAGTACTCATTACAACATTTGCTGTAAAATCAATTGCGTTAAATACACACATTGTGAATACACAATAGCCGACTTAAAACTGAATATCCCATAAATTTCAGAAATTGTTTCACATTACGGTATTTTATTACAATATGAAAATTGTCACAAAGAAGCTGACCGTACTCAATATTTTAACATTAATTAATTACTAAGCACTTACCTCAGATATCTAAATTCAACAGTTCAAAAAATACATTGCCTGCTAACAAACTAAATCATCCCACAGAACTATGAACGTCTATTCACTCTGCTGGGCTGGCCAACACCCATCTGAGGATTTTACGTACAGATAATAAAATTACCTGATAAAAGTTGTGGAACAGGTTTGGGATTTAAATTTAGATGTGTGTTATTGATTTTAAATCATTCGAATGTAAAGGCGTAGTCTATGATACTTGTGCTAATAAACACAAAAGGACAAACAAATAAAATAATTAAATAATAAAACCCATTCTCCACTGTAGAAATTAAAAATTAAAAATTACACACAGTTTCAATACTGTGAAATAAGTCATTGCGGAAAGACATTTATCTATCACAACTAAAATTTACTAAACAGCATACAAATAGTAAAACCATCCTAAACCAAACTCCTTTGGGACCCAAGATATTGTTCAGATTAGACAGGTGTTAGATTTACACAGGTTGACTTACAAAAATGTTTTAATGTTTCGGAGTTTAATGTGCCATCCATTTTGCTGAACTAGTATACATTATTGTTTAGGGGCCAGCTGAAGGCCGCCTCTGGGTGCAGGATTTTCTCGGTGCATTGAAGACCCATTGGTAGCCTTGAGCTGTTTTCTGCTCTTTGGTCAGCTTGTTGTCTCTTTGACACATTCCACATTTCCATTCTCTGTTCTATCAATTTATCTTCTGATAAAAATAGTTTTTTTGGACATGTTTTTGATTTACACAGGGTTCAGTTTATACAGGATTCACTGTACTTTTTATCTTGTACTAAGTGTTTTTGATGTTTTAAGTGTAATGTATGTCATTTTTAATAAAAGAATAAATACCAAATGAATTATTTTATTAGAATTTATAATATAACATTTATCACAGATAGACTAAAATATATCTATGTCATAAATAATCTGAAACTAACATGGACGGAAAGTACAAAAGTCAGATACTTATCAAAATCTGACAGTTTTATATAAAAGTGAGTGTGCAAAGATCCAAATCAGAGCAGATATTCTAAACAAAAAAACAAAAAGAAAAGGAGAAAATTGACTAGAAGAATCCTGTTCTCCTGCTACTCTATTTTTGTCTACAAAAGCTCAGTGTAATTATTAAATACAATGTATAAAGTTATCTTTTATAACAAAATGATATTTTTAAAAAGATTTCTCTTTTCATAGTGAAAAAAGCAGCTGCCTCAATCATACCAGACTATTTTCAAAAATTTAAAAGAGTCTAAAATCCTGCTGGTTTACATCCTCCTAGGCTTTGCTTTGTTGTTACCAGGGTATTGAACTTTGGCCTTTTCTTCAGTTCATCTTCCTTACTAAGTACAAACCTGTTTGACAAGCCAGGACTTCTATAAAACAATATACAAATATGATTGTTAAAATAGTTATCACAGTAGAATCAAAGGCTGCCACTTCAATAAAGAAGAATTTTTTAGTCATTTTGGAGACTAGTATGTTAAGGATAGCATAAATTAGCAGTGTCAACAGGGGTTGAAATTTTGTATCACCATCATGATGGCCAAGACTAGTTGTTCGTGGACTATTTATTTATGTCTCCCCCTTTCCAGGGGTAGACATATTGTTTTTGTCCTGTCTGTCTGTCACAAAAGTTTGTAACACAAAATCTAAAGTTTACAGCGGAATGGAATGAAACTTGACAGAATTTTAGGTGTACACAAATTTCTTTTTGGATCGGATTGACTTTTGGGGTTTTACTTTTACATACGGGGAAGTTAGTGCAAGACATAAAGGTTTTCCTGATTGAATTGATTTTTGGGGTTTCCTAAATCAGAACATGGACTTTGCCATTACTATATACGGGGAAGTTTGTGAACACAAAATCTACTACAGTTTATATTGAAATGGAATGAAACTTCATCACCCTTTGATGTATTCCACTGTCTGCATCTCTCTTCTATTTGAAGAAGGATGACAGGAGGAAAGGAGGAGACATACGTTTTTGCATCAAAATCAAACTTTGATTTATTCTTATTGGTAAAATCTGAATGAGTTACTGATTTTCCTTCAGTGTTATCAATTATGAACTCAGAATCAATAGGAGCTATTTTTGGATGGCAATGCTAATTCAATTATAAATTAATATTATTGCCCTACATTAATTGAACTATTAGGATAGGAAGAAACCACTGAAAATAACTGCCATTTTGTAATAAAAAATTGGGCTATAAATCTCCAAACAAGCTCTTACTGAAAATGAAGTACTGATATGTTAAAATTGATTAGTAGGATAGTAATTTTCTACTTCAAACAGCAAATCATACATGTAAACAAGAAGAAAAATGTCTGTATGAATATTTGAGGAAAAACCTATTTTTCTACCATTATATGCCTTGAGTTAAGAACTCACTAAAGGTTCCAATTTCAGAATAGCTTATCCTTCTAAATATACATAGATTGAAAATAAAAATTCCAATGATAAAAGGTTTAAATAGCAATACTTACGCCATTAATAAATCTATGGTTCTTTCAGTATCCTTTGTTTTTCTGTGATTTTTCCCCAGTACAATCTCTTCTATATTTAAACACTAAAACAGGAAAAAAGAGATGTAAAATCTTTCAAATTGTTGGTTTCATAATGATTTGAAATTAAAAAAAAATATATACAGATATGATAGGACTGCTAAATAGAGAAAAGGGAAAAGGATTAACAATTTCTTCCGTAAATGGCCGTTTTCGAGTTGTGACAACCGAGTGAAGACAAGTTCATGTGCGCTTGTCTTCACTCGGTATGAAGTCCAATGAGAATCCTTAATACATTCATTTATTGTGACTCTTGACCAATCAAATGTAACCTCACTATACCTTTTCGGTTGTTCATACAGGAAATACATAGGTGTGCGTGGCCTAAAACCCGTGTTTTTATGGAAGAAATTGGTACTTACACTCGTTCAAAAATGAAGAACTGGAAAATCTTCAATTCGTTTTTAAAATTTAGCGTCTTTGCACTCGTTCCACTGTGCTCCACTCAGGAAAGACATGAATTTTAAAAACTCGTTGAAGATTTCCAAGTCTTCATTTTTAACTCGTGTGAGAACCTATTAATCTTTAGAGGTTTCAAAAATACTCAGCAGCTAAATGAAAGGCAAGTGTTACATCATTTTCAAGCATATAATATCACTTAAAATACTAGTTCTAACTTTTAAACTAGAGACTCAGAGGGCTGAGCATGTATCGCTCACCTGGCAGAAACAAGAATTGCCCATGGTGGCCATGTTTGTTGCATGATCTGGACAAAATGAGAAAACTTTGTAAAATCCTCTCACAGATGCTTCTTGTCAAGTATCTTTTCATTTGGCCAAGTGGTTTCAGAGAAGAAGATTTCTTTATATCAGCCTATCAGAAAAAAGAATAGCCCATGGCACCCATGCTTGTCGTCCAATCAAGATGAAAATAAATGTATTTCATAAAAGACTTTCCATAGATGCTTCCTGTCAAGCTTGGCTGAACTTTTGGCCAAGTAGTTCCAGAATTTTTTTTCTTTAACCAATGAGAACAAGATTTGCCCATGATGTCCATGTTTGTTGCCCGATCGGGACGAAATGAGGAGACTTTGTAAAGAACCTCCCACAGAGGTATTTCTTGACTTTACTCTTAAAGACAATTAAGAATTTAAGATTTATTCAATTCACTTGTTTACACCAAAATGTCGACCTCTTACCTTTTTATAAGATCGCAGCGACTTTTCTAGATTTCCTTGTGACAGATGAACAGATGCAATAAGTTTATGTGTGTCTGATACTTGTTCTGAGTAGTCACCATAGAGTTCACATTTATCTGGTAATGTTGATCTTAAAATCTCTAACCCATCCTGTAAAATATACATAGTATGTAAAAAAAAATATTACTATACTGTTATTGGCATTTTCTAAAATTGTCTCCCCTTTCTAACAGAAAATATTGTTCCAAATTTTATGACTTGCAAGTATAGGAATTTTTATTAATAAGATTATTCTATTAAATGTTATATTATATAACTTCTTCTGTTTGTAAGAAGTTAAAATTTGCAAAATCTTAATGTCACCAGACAAATTTAAGGATGCTCTCTGGTCATGTTTTGGTCTTTTTGTCAGATTTTCGGAATCCTCAGGTTTTATCCATTTCTTAAACATGAAATTTTTTGCCCATGAACCCCCACTTTTTCTTCTATAATTCAATCATATATACCTTAAAATGGTATTTGACAAAATTTTATGAAATCCTTTTTATTTTTTCATACATCTCCGAGAGACTGAAGTTGTCAATGGAAAGACAATGAAAAATCCAGAGAAAACCCATTTCCGGCAAATTTTCAAGGCCTTATAGCTCTAAAATGAGCACATGATCCTATATTTTTTTCTTGCTTATTTGTTTACTATTCATATGTTCTCTCAAACTGAAACACCTATTTCAAATCCTATTTATTTCCTTTTCGACCAGTGATCATCCTTAATAAATAAATTTCTTACTAAAAGCAAGCTTGAGTTTAAATTTCAGTTGTTTGCTATAAAACATATATTACAAAGTCTGTCTAAATTGTGAGAATGGCCCATATATCTAAATGGTATAATCAGAACTGAAAGAGTAACTTTTTCCTAGGTCTAGCTCCACAAGTAGATTAACATGCAGAATATGTATGAAATACCTCCTGACGATCTGTTCTGATCAGAAGTCTTGCTTTTTCATCTTGTATTTCTATTGTCTTTTTATTCTGTGGTCCGTAATGTGTCTGACATGTAACTAGACATTCGTTAAGATATTTCTCAGCTAACGTCTCTGCTTCATCTTTTCCTGTACTCATGTAAGCCTGTGACAATGCTAGACCAGTGTCAACAATTTTTGTACTCCCTTCTCGGTAGCTAATTAAGAAAAAAAAAAAACAATAAGAACAGTCATGCAGCTGTCTGAGTGACAGCATTGTCCACATTGTATATTGCCAGACTATTAACAAGATTTTTTTCACTGGAAAGTCAGGATAAAACTGTAAATATAAGAATAAATAGATATGGGGTATGCATCATTGAAACGTCCAACAGTACTGAATATGGTCAAAGATTGATTGGTTTAATTAAACAAAAATATAACTAATCTGATGACATTTGAAACAAGAGTTTATAAAGTCAGTCTCTGGTATTCTGTTCACACCTGAGAAAGATTGTATAATTTCCAATAGTTAAAGTAATTATTCCAAAAACAACACTTGAATGAACTGAACCTTATAAACAGTAAACATTTCCCCTTTTGTTAAAAAAAAAACAAGAAAAGAACTTACTTAGCACCCGCTATGGTATGAGCTTGTAGGTATTGTTCTATAGCTTTGTCAAAGTTGGCATATTTTCCTTTACTTAGTTCTACTTAACATTTGTTAAGGATACGATTTATATATGATCAGTTTTGTTCATTTTGAAAAGAAAGATCAGAATATTAGTCAGAAATATTTAATAGTTTTGCACAAGGGAGATAATTCAAGAGGTTGGTAGTGTTACCATGATATGCAACTTTGCTTAGTGATGGATAAAAAGAAAAAATATAATCTTAAAAATAAATTGAAATGCATTATGAAACGTGTTGCTGATTTTTGCTTTTTGCTTTTGAATTTATCATTTTTGACTGAACAACATTGCTGATTCATGCATGTTTCAAAATAAAAAAGATTTCCAATTACAGTAGAACTGCGATTGCTCGAAATCCAACGGAACTTCGAAATCTGTTCGAGTTATAGGTAGTTCAAGTTACCGAAATTTGTCCAAGTACGAAAAATTGTCAGAACCATCAGTATATGAGTTGGTATACCTGATCATAACCATGAAATATTTCTTATTTAAAATTTAACAGGTTAATCACTAGTCAACAGTTATCATGACATCTTTTATTACATTGAACAGTAAATATTTACCAGTCAGCTTCATCTATTTTATCAAACTTGTGATTTTCAGATGCATACCTATAAGTATCAGGCAACAAGATTGTCCATATAATAATCGAGTTCGACTTTTCAATGGTAAAATACACTATTTGAAATTGTGGGGACCAAAATTTTTGTTTGACTTTTCGAGAAATCAGTGTTCGAGAAATTTTTTTCACATGAAAATAAAGGGAAAATCGACGGGACTTTCAGACGCGTTCGAGGAATCGGTGGTGTTCGAGCAATCCGAGTTCAAGCTACCGAAGTTCGACTGTAGTACGTAACGGTTTTATATTTTAAAATATTTGTCAGTATTATATTGATAGTTGCAAATTGAATGTATTCATGCATTATTTCAGCTGGTAAACAGATATTTTTATCCATAAAGAGCATGCAAAAGGATATTTTCCCATATTCCTGATAAATAGGAACAAGATCCATTGAGTCTGGTCCATACTGTCGTATCATCAGTTCTAACAATTTATCATATTGCGTTGCTGATCTGGCATGCTTCTTCTGTTTCCAGTATAGCCTATTCAGAACAGTAAATATTCACCAAATTTATATATACAGAAACACACATTGCAGTAAGATAGGCAAAGATTTCATGAATGTACAGTAACTTAATTTGAAATGGATTTTCTCCAATTGTAAGGAAACAGATTATGATGAAAATATGAAGAAAGAAAATTTAAAGGGTACACCTGTTTCATAAAACACATTAACATTACTTCTAAACTCATCATACTAAATCTACAATCTAATTATCCCAAGTGTAGAAATATTATTACCCACTCACATAGAAGCACAGTTACAAGAATTTTTCAAAACAAAATATCCTGAATGATGAAAATAATATCTGTATATTTTGTCATTTAAAATACCGGGTAGTTCTCTGTCCATGGCTCTGTTCAGTAAACATGTTTTGGTGATTTCGCACGGCAGTTTGCTTGTCTTGGGTGTGTGAGGTCGTGGGTTCAATAACCAATAGGGTCAAACTAAAGACTTTGAAATTGGTATACACTGCATTTAAGAGTAAGAGCAAAAAACTGCCAACTTCCAGTGGTTAGCACCTTGAACTATTCTTATTAAGGCTAAACATCTTGTGTTCAGAATAATGTTTTAAGGAGAAATTACAGACTTCCTTCAGACTATCAGCCAGCACATTAAAAAAATTGTCTCGTGTCGGTCTAATACAAAAGCCGGGTTGACATTCATATCATATCAACATGTTTTCATCCCGAGAATAATTGCCATTGGACATTAACCAACAATCAATCAATTAAACAACTGCTCAAGATAAGTATATTACATTTCTGCTTCATATTATTATAATTTTATTTTACCTGGCAGTGGCATGACAATATTTCATCTCCATTTCATCACATTCATCATCACTGACACATGTCAGCTTATTAAAATCTTGACATGTCCTTTCTGCCTTAGCCAATGCCTTCTCTGCCTCAGTATACTGTTTCATCTCAATGAGTGCTCTCCCCTGAGTATGATGAATTTTGAATAAAATGAAGATTACATCTGCCTTTTCTTGTTCTGTGGTGTAGGTGGCAACAGTATTTAACATAATATTTTTGGCATTCTCTGCATGATAATCTGCTTGTGGTGCTAGACCTACAAAAATCAATTAAGGTATTAAATACAATTCCATACAACTGAGGGGCCTCGGTGACCGAGTGGTCTAGGTAGTTCGTCATGACTACTAATGATCATAGCCTGTCAACACTGAGGTTGTGAGTTCGAATCTCACCTGTGGCGGGGTGTGTTCAACGCCGATCTAAATTGATCAATTTTCCTACCGAAGGTCGTGGTTCTCTCCGGGTACTCCGGCTTTCTCCACCAATAAAAACTGGCCCATGACAAATAGCCAGATGTGCTGAAAATGGTGTAAAACCCCAACTAAACAAAACAAACAAACCATACAATTGAGACAGACTAGGTGACTGTCCCATCTAACATTTCCAGGGATCGCGTTGGGCTTCGCCAGTGTCGCCAAATGCGATTTTTTATTCAATCTGGCGACAGAATTTTATAGTTGGCGATATTTCTGGTGACTGAATTTTTCGATCTTTTTAAAAAAAAATCTGGCACTTATGTGAAAACATTTTTAAATGGTGGCTAAGAAACATCATTTGTTAGTTTTATATAATCATCTATGATAATATGAACAGTTTACATCAGGCTAATAAATACAGCAGGCGTTCCAACAGTAAACAAATGCACAAACAATAACTTGCATGTGCTGAGATCGTTTACACTCAATTTATAAGCTAATGTAATATTTATACTATCCAAATTTTTATTACAATGTACATTTGTAGGTACTTTTATTACTCATGAAATTAAATATGCATGCTTTTTAACACCTTTAAAAGGTGTTTAAAATAAATTTATCATAAATTTTCCAGTCTGCGAAGATTGTGATGTCACTTTTGTTTTAACATGTGGAACAATCGATTTTTTATTAGGCTTGCCATCCAAATAAACGTCATTTCAGATGAAAGTTAACTATCATTAAAACTATTTCATCATACTTTTCAGGACATGTTATTTCATATAGTAATGAATAAAAGAACAATTGCTTCCAAAAGGGGGAGAGTAACTTGGCAACAAATTTTGAAACTGACAAAAACAATGCTTTGACAACATGTTTTAATTGCCAGCGTGACCCCTGCATTTTAAGCACTTTTTTAAATGTTCTTAATATTTGTTTCAACGACCAATGTTTTTCTAATATGGGGATTTATTGGGTCAAATAAATTCAAATTGGTCAAGGAAACATCAAGCCCAATATGAAATTTATCAGCCCCATGAATCTACAGATAAGAACAATAACATTTATGGTATCAAATTCATCTAGATTTCAATGGACTTAATAATTCAAACTGACTTAAGAAACTGTATCCTTAGGAAGAAGAAGATAGTACTTCAGTCTTAAAAATGAGAGGTACCTTTCAATTCCAAGTATGCTTCTGCCAAATCAGCATGACTCTCCGCCAACTTCCAGTGGTTAGCACCATGAACTATTCTTGTTAAAGCTAGACATCTAACTAATTCTCTGATGGCTTCATCATACTACAATTGGAATAAACAATATTATATGAATATCAAAATAGATGCATGAAGATAATTACTTTCGGAATTTCAGGGTTGACAGGCTTTACCATCAGAAATAGAATTACTCAGACACTTGACTATCAAATTACAACCCTGATCAGAAATATCCACTTTTTAGAAAATTACTGTACATAGATCCTATTTCTCACACTAAAAATGAAATTATCAAAGAAAAATTTTATTCTGAGCAAACTTGGAGATTCATAGTACAAATTACTCGAAACCGTAAATTCTTAAACCTGTGTGTTCACTTATTATTGCCACTCCTTGTCAGACAGACAATCTCTATAGATTAATTAACAGGACTGGTGTTAATTTTGTAATTTAAATTAACCAGATAAAAATAAACTGCAAGTTTTGATTATATAATTGTGATTGTCATCCCTTCATATTTTTCTTGATAAGGAAAAGCAACAAAGAAAATATGTTTCCAGTTACGCAAATAAACGAATGTTTTACTTTTTACAGACAGACTCTGGCAATGTGCTTCTTCACATTATAATTCCAGAAACAAAGGTTGTTCCAATTATAAGGCTAAAAACCAAGATGTGCTGTGAGCCTTGCTCACTAGTGATCCACCCTCTGCAATAAGGTCGAAAAATAAATGAAGTCGTCAAACAGGAAGTTGATGTCACCTTTCTCCAAAAGTGTATTCCATGATATGGCATACCTATAGAAGGCTTATGACAAAATATCAAGTAGCTGTGATGAGTAGTTGCAGAGAAAAGTGTGAAGAAAAATTTTGTTACGGACAGATGCACGCAATTACACACGAATGCACAGACAGAACCACAAGGGTAAAACAGTACATGCCTCACTCCTTTGGAGTAGTGGTATAAAAATAAATCTGTTTAAGGTTACTTCATCAAAAAAAAGGGTAGGAAGGTAGGTATTTTCATTTTTTTTTGTGACACAATTTGACATTTTTTCACTGGGTAAAGGCAAATTAAACTTGTATGCCTTCTAAATTACTCTCCAAAATGTATACAGCAGAGTAAACAAAAAGATTTTTGAAGTTTTTAAAACCTAATCACTACTTCATTCACATTACCAGTTTCATTGTCTTTCTCATTATCACTGAGGACAAAGTTCTATATACCATATTTTTAAACCTGATGTAATAGAAAACACATATATTTCTGGCTTAATAAAATCATCACACAAATTTTCTATGAAGTTATACTGATATATTTTTTTTCTTTAAATATCATACATTTTCATTTTCCCTGTGCTTCGTAATCCTCCTGACAGCAGTTTTCAATAATTTTTCAGGTGGAGTCATATCAATTCCATGACGGCCATTTTTCCCATTTTTTCTACGTCGACTAGTTGTCCTTCCTGATCTTCCTGTTACCAATTCTTCCTCAAAGTCATCATTGTATCTAAAAATAATCATCAAAACTGTTGTAAATGCATAAAGATATATCAGTCAATTATCTTTCCTTTACCTCTTTACCAAGAGTGGATAACTAATTAAACATAACATAAAAATAACAATTTTCTACAAAGTTATTAGGCCATGCAAATTTGATTCTTGGTTTCCCCATACGTTTGAAAATGTTTAAGGGTTGGCAGTCCGTAATTGTTTATTTTTTAATTATTTATTTATTTCATTTTTGTAAAAATTTCTAAAAATTATGTAAAATAAATTTGATTCATTACAAATTAGAAAGAAGTCTGTTTCACTGAAAATTCTTTAAAATAGTTTAGTTTCATTGACAATTCTTTAAAATAAGCTACATTTGTATTTCAAAACATGGCAGACAAAAGTTGCACGATGTTATAACAGTTTCTAACAGACGGTTATCACAATTTAAACCATCATAAATAACTGCCAAAAAACAAACCGGAGATTCTTTTATCGTTTTTGGAAAAAAAGAATTGATTAGGAAGGTTAAAACAGACCCCTCTGGTTTGAGGAAATCAACAATCAATTTTCCATGGCCTTACTCAGTAAAGGAAGATAACTATATATTTGTATTTACTTTAGACACAAATGTAGTAAAAAAGTTATTGTTGAACAACCAACAGATAGCATGGAACCTTAGTGTAGTGGCCAGTGAATTCGACTACAAGGGTCCCTATTTCAATTCCAGAATGAAAATATCAGAGATCAAATTTGTTATGTCCTATCAAAACCAATTGATCGTTTCATTGATGGTTTTGATAAAATATGTTAGTCCATAAGGTGGAGACATAAAATCGCTGTCCTGAGTAAAGGGAGAGCAACACCCTTATCAGGTTAAAGACTCCTGCAGATATCAAAGAAGAGTAGGCTGAGATGATGCAATAGGGTGTGCTATTGCATGGATTAGCATAACTTGGTATAGCTTGTTTCCAAATCCACTATAAATAAGTTTAAACTCACGTGGAGTAGAAAGCAGATAAAGAAACTGTTTTGTCATAATATTTAATTATTCAAATTTCTAACAACTCAAATGATATTGCAGACTATGGAGGTATTTTTTTCTTTTGCCTAGCCATTTCCTGGTATATTAATTTTGTCATAAACAGTGTTTTCCATAAGAACAGGCCACCAGCCAAATTGACTGTTTCCAACAGTTTTTGGGCGGGTTCAATCGTCACCAGCAAAAAAAATATGGGTGCATATTTTACTTATTGGATTATTTTGAGCATCGCAATTATTATTATTGTCTTGGTTTATATTTACATTTGATAGTTCCGGTTAGTATTTCTATTGGAACACACGGCCATTATCCATCGAACAAGATTTTCTTAGGAAAATCCCGAGAGATATCAAGTATACATATACAAAGTCGTGCCATATGATGAATGCAAAGATGAAACGTTCAATTACAGATTTTTTTCCCTCTAAGCGACACAAAGGTGTGCATTTTACGATAATATATTGATAAAGTTTACATGCATGAGTTTGATTGTTTTTCAATTTGACAAGCATGAAATCTTGTCTTAGAATTCACCAGATGCCACGATTTTGATTCTATATTTCCTATCAGGCCAAAATGAATGGAAAACCTTGCATCAATTTGCTAAGCTCTATTTCCTATCAGAAACAACCTTTCTTCTTCTTCGTAATCTGAATCTCTACTGAGAGACCTCTGTGAAAGCTGCCGTGGTGTTCTGTTGTGACCTTTAACCTCCACCATCATGGGAGCCCCAGATGGAACATCATCATGCTCATCAGAGTCGTCTTCGTACATATTTCAGCTTCGTCTAAATAAAAACAAATATTTACAATATGTAACAGATCCATATAATTCTTATTTAAGAAAAAAATTCTCTCAGTATGATTTTTTAATGAATTACCATAAAACAAAGGGACATTACTCTAATTCTTTTATATCAAAAGTATGTGCATTAATCTCTCTTTTTCCAATTTATCTCAGCCTCAGGACTACTTCTCCTTACTGGAGACATAAACAATATTCGTATATACTAACGTAGCATCATAATATAATTATACCCCCACTATACAGAGCGGGTGGTATACTGGATTCACCTTGTTTGTCCATCTGTCTGTCCGTCCGTTCAAACTGAAATTTTTCGTCAAACTTATCTCGGCTTCTGTGCAACGGAATGTTTTGATATTTGGCCTGTGGCTTTATGACTATGAGTTGTATCGTCTCTCCTATTTTCAGGTCTGTCATAGAACCACTTCCTGTTTTCCGATACTTAAAAATTTTACAATACCTTATGTTTACATGAAATTTTTCGTCAAACTTTTCAAGTCTGTTTTTCCAGTTTTCAAAAGTAAAAAAGAGTGGGGTATACTTTGCACAATAACACGTGCAACCTCATGCTTGATAAGCAGAAGTTTGCTATTTAATGTCTATTATATGAGCTCAACTGGATTGAGAAGCAATCTGTACTTTGCCATTTAAAAGGTTTCATCAATTTGGCCCCCACTATGCAAACTATGCAAATCCTCATGATGACATTTTGTTTCCAGTATGATAAAAATAATTATGGACATAAATCATCTTTATTCAAATAAAATAAATATGAAAAGACCATCCTCCCAAGTCAGGGTTTTTTATCCATGTTCGTTCCTACAAACCCCTGACATCACACATTCATATTTTATGGGTCGGAAGTGAACGATTTTCATTGGTTACTTCTCAAAGTCAAAAGAGAATCCATTTGTGTCGTAGGCAGAATTTTCTATGTCATACACCAGGCGTCGATTTCTTCGACCGGTAAAATATTTTTTACTTTAGAAATTTCTCTCACCACCAAATAAAACATCGACTGACTTTGTCCAAGTTGAGATTTGTTACAAAGGTAGATGAAACCTGTTCAGAATAAGAGTATCAAACTGTGAATTTTACACTGGGGAAAAAACCTATCTTTTTGCATAGGAAATGCGGCCGAATTTACCCCCAATCAGCTGTAGAAAAATTGCTGAAAGACAATTATTAATGACAACTATTGAAAACAAAAGGTAGTATAAGATTTTTTACTTCTTGTTAAGTTCTGCAACTTCAAGGCCTTTGACCCCTGGCCATGTCTAAGACAAAATTGTCAGTCAGGTGAGGTTTTAAATTAGATAGGTAGGAATGTACAATGTCAATCTATCAATCAACCCCAACATATTTTTGTGGAAATTCCGGATATTACACAGGGTCCAACGGAAAAAATACTAGGCATTTCCAAATGAAGAGCAAAGGGAGGTCAATTTTAAAATCCATTTATAAAATTTTGTTATTTTCCAAGTGATCTATCATACTTCTATCTATAATTATATGTTCCATTATTTTACATAGTATACAGGTGAGTGATATAGGTCTATAATTTGTTGTATTGTGTTTATCCCCCTTTTTATATACAGGACAGACATTTGCATGTTTCCAATTGTCTGGGATTTTTCAAATTTTATTACAGTTGAATGATGGGAAAGAAAACTCGCTTTTGGAAGTATACTCCGTTCTGCGAGACGACTCTTCGACAAAAATCATTGTATCCATTATATATATATATTTTTTTTGGGTGGGGATCTAACTAAATATCAGACAGTGCTGATAGGTGTAAACTGTATTGTTCACATGCTAAAATATTCAGATGCCTTGAAATGGAGGACCCGGTGCCTATGACTTTGAGGATACGGGTGTGACACGAGTAAATGTATTACGCAGTATTCAAAACGGGGTCAAAAGTTTCTTTTTATCCAACTTTAGGAGGGCATATCAAATTCTTTCAACAGATGAAGTACTCTAATTATGTTAGTCTGTTGCTTTGTTTACATTTCCGGTAGCCATTTGCAAACAAATCTCTAAACTTCAGAAAAAATATTTATTTTTTTCTCGCAGATATGTAAATAAAATGATTTAAAATGTAAAATTATTAAATTTTGTAAGTCATAAAGAACATCAAGCGGCAATTCAGTGTCAAGTTTATGAGAGTAAACTTTCAGAGAGTAGAATTTCATCTGCAGCAAGTGCGCGCTTTAAAACGTACTCAAATTTAATGGCAGTTGAAAGAATCCAAATGACATAGCCACCGGCAACGGTATGGCAAACCAGTTGGTAAGGACGGATAAGTATTGTGTTTAATTGAAATTAACTGTTTATTTTGATTTTTCTGAATTTTCATTTACATTGTTAATTAAGCAGGGACACGGGTACTTGATATTTCTGACTTTATGACACCAAGATTGCCTCCAATGCATATTTATCGTTCGGGTATTGTCCTCTGGCTCTGATTTACCTTCTGACATTGTTGGTTCGGTATCTTCTACACATGATTCAACAGCTGAATAGGGCCATTTTGCTGTAACCACAGCAAAGAAGTTAGAAATTTTATCAGTTAGATGTATAAAGCATTTTGATAATCTAATCCCTTTTCAAAAGGCTTTTGGGCTTCTGTTTCTGGACTTTTGAGCTATATTTCTGACATGACTGCCCACAACATATACAGTACATTCACACTGGAAGCAATTGGCTGAACAAGATTTTGCGTGGCTATGGCCATGTTGTTGAACTTGTTTGATGGCTCAGTACTTCAGATGTGTATATTCACCTCTACATTAAAGTAAAAGTGCTTTTGAGCTGTAACATGATTTGGGTGAAACTTCTGTATTGATATTTTCCCTCATTTCATTATGTTTAAAAAAGAGAGAGAGAGAGTCATCACAAGACAAACAAACAAACAAAAATATGTCTTAATTTTTAAACAAACTAGAATTTCAGTTCGGTTCCAGTCCTGGAATTTCAACTCCAAATCCATGTCTGTTTTTCATTTACTTTTTAATTATATCTAAACCTAAACAATATTGCTAAAAACCACTGCTATTTGATCCCCACATGAAGTTTCTATAAAAAAAATATTAGGTCTGTTGTATGGAAGCACTTAAGATTGAAAGAAATAGATAAAAGTTTGCTGTTTGATAATCATTCTTGTGGAATAATATTGAATTGCACCAGATAATTGAACTTGCCTGTGAAAATTTGTAAGGCCAGATACTTGAATTTTGGCAACCCTGTTCTGTTCTGACTATCAAAACTACACAACAGTTTATCTTATTAGGTAAAATATGAATTCATTCAGATTTTGAGTAAAACTTTAATCATTCATAGACTATTTGTAATCTGTATTTCTGAAAAAAACATATCAAATGTTACATCAACAAAATTTGGAGGAAATAGTGTAAGTATTTATTATTATACAATAACAAAATCGAACGTAAGTGCATGTATCATTGCAGCCCTAGTTCTGATATTTTAGATAATACGGTCTACCTTGATAAATGAAGACTCTAAAATAGGGCAGAGTTTGAACTTTTAGACTGACCTCTCCCCATCTCTTGTGAAAGTTGCAGCTGCAGGATAACTTTTAAACATAGTAGGATACACAATCAATATTCCTGAAGCAGTTTGGAAACAAACACTCAGATAGCTGGGGATTAAATGAGCAGTCTTCACGAAGTTTGTCGGACAATTCTGAAGATATTGGAATTTTCAACATTCCCAATCCGAAAGTCTGACGGTTCGAAAAATAAAATTGCATCATAAAATAAACATCGAGGTCATTCAAATGTTTGTAAATGTCAGCTAATTTTTTTTCGGTCCAGCAAATCTAACGTCCTTGCCAGCCAAATTTGTGAAAAATTATTGAAGATTACAATAATTAATGACAAATGCTTCTAGTTTTGCCGACAATCTATAGTCATGATAGTGAACCAAAGATTTAGTAATTACATCTATAATAAATCAATGGGCTTATCTGGCAATTTAACATAACAAGAATAAGGGTTGAATGAATTAAAATGACATAAAAACCTAAAAGAAGAAGACTTTTGTTGGTCAGAATTTTGTTTCAAAGATTTTGTCTCATCAACATTTATACTTTTTTCTAGGTCAACAAATGTTGACACCTTAGACATTGATAACAACCCATATTTTTGTTTTGTTACATAAGTGACAAATCTTCATTCTTTTTTTCAGTACTCTCTGATATTTAAACAGGAGCAAGGTAAGTCAGTACAATGTAGAAATAAACTCTTGACTTTGAAATCAATTGAAGATATTTTTTGCATAGATACATGGAGCTTGTATCAATTACATTCGAACAGCTTTTTCCATATTGGCTTAATTCTTGGGTACTTAGGCCAAAAAAAAATATAGTCTTGTTTTCTGCTACCCCACCGACCCCGTTTGTTCATGCCTGACCCTAAAGATTTTTTTTAACAAAATCAGAAAAAAGTTGATTTTCATTAAAACCAAGGAATTTAAAGACACCTTTGGAAGACAATACTTTACCCTATTTACTGTGTATTAAGTTCTTTTATTAAACAGGACTGAAAATCAGCTTGAAATAACTAAAATTTATTGACCAGTCACTTTATTATGCCACTGACTATACCTGAAAAAATGAAGAGAAAAAAAAATAAAATGAAAAAAAAAAATAATAATTTTCCTACCTACCTACCCTATTTTTTTTCTGGCGAGTAGCAGGAAACAAGACTATATTTTTTTGGTCTTATGGATATGTTTATCAGTGTCTGATAACAATCACCTGTATTTTTCTACCAAGTAAACCAAACATGATCATCTTTAATGACCATTCTCTCTTAGTGGTTTCCCCAGAATTTTGTGAAGGCATGGCAATTTTCATATTTTGAGGGCACTCAATGGTTAAAAAAGATAATATTGGGGGCACCCCACCTTGACATGAGGGCAGTATATTTATCAAAACATGCAAATAAACATCCTTCACCCTACTGTGATGGTTTAAAGTGTCATAAAAGTGTGCCAACACAACAGGGGTACATGATTAAATGCAAATCAGTTTCTAAAAGATAAGAGGAAACTAAAAATTGAAAGTTAGGTTTGGCTACCTGGGGGCAAATTGTAAATTTCATGATGAGGGAAGCATGGTGCATGAAGATGGAGGCATTGTGCAGTGCCATGCTACATTGGTCAAGGGAAACCTCTATCTCTTCTTTAGGGGTTACATGTATTAGTTTATAATGTCCCTTCCTAATTAATAATAAAAAACTTGGTAACATATTAATTATAATATCGTCTTACATTTTGCCTGAACAACAACAGCAACCTCACGTTTACCAGTAGAATAATCTTCAGAAATAATTCAAATGTTTACAGAAGCAAAACTTATAAAGATTTTTTTGACAGATAAGGGAGCAACTGTTTGATTTTAGGGGGTTGGTGGTGCTAGGATCAAATGTTTGACCCTGCATAATTTTTTTCAGCCGCTGTTGTGGCCTTAATTTTGATTTTCATTTAAACCAAAAAATTTCCTCATTGGCACAGGTCTTGCATTTTTTTCACACCTAAAATGATCCTGTCTTTTGATTTTGCAGAAATCCTTGTCCTGCCTTTTTATTTCAAATTTGATCCTAGCCCCCTTCCTATAAAAATCAAATGGTTGCTCCCTAACTCCTTTGAATGTATTGCTAGCATATATTTCAGAGGTTTTTTATAATATGAAGTGTGTTATAACATTCCAAATTCTAAGCCAATGTGTATTATGCTAATGTGCGAATTATCAGTTGTTTTCATAAGTATTCGATTTATTGGTACATCTAAATCACAGGCACTTGTCTCGGGGACTAAATATTATTCTCTAAATAACTAGGAGAAAAATGCTCATGACCTAAATATATTCTAGAATGTGGGCATTTTGCATTGCGCTTACTTGGTTCATAAAAAATAAAGATCTACTTTATAAAAGGAATAAAATGCCAGTGTTTTTTTTTAACCTTTTTATACCCGTCGTGAACAGAAACCAAACTTATATCGACATTCAAAACAGTTAATCGAAGGACGAATTACAAATGTATGGCAAAAGAGGAAAAGCAAACGAAATACCACAAGCAGCAAGCAAAATTAATTAAATACAAATAAATGAGCGACTCAGAGTCCATCAAAAACAGGGCGAATATGAACCAAGTGCACCAGCAGGGTATGTTGTACAACAATGCAATCAAGATTGAATTGGAAAAAATCTCCATTGACGTGAATGTGCAATTTACATGTATGAACATGTTGAGAGGATGTGTAAGTGTCAGTCGCGGTGGTAAAGCTTTTTTTTTTTTTTGGTTTGGGGGGGGGGGGGGGGGGGGCGCTCTTGATATTTTCCCATGTAGGTTTCACAGCTCACACATGTACAGACTCAGTGTACATTTTTTGTCTAGATATCGAAATAATGGATTTGAAAACTAATGCATTTATTCAATAAACAAAAAAATGTAAAGCTGATGACTTTACTCATTCTTCCTCGCGAACGGCAACGTGTCTCTCAAAACATAAAGCATGCACACCACGATGACTTTTATTAATGTAGGATTTTTTATGTAATTAATATTTTACATTTAAGTGAATCTCTCACAGAACACAGGTTACTTGACTGCAGAGCATTTTTACATTATGTTTTTAAATACAGAACTTTTTAATAACATTATTAAATGTTTTCCAATTATTGTTTTGTATTTCAACTGACCCCGACTGAGCACTGCTGATGATTATTTGTTATATGAAATATGCATGAACCATGCATCCAAATTGTAATCTTAAGATTGTTTCTAAGTAGGGTGAAAATGTAAATGAAATCTTAAATAGTAATCTACAGTATACACAGATTTATTTTTTCCCTTTTTTACCCCGAAATTACTAAAAATAATCTAACAATATTTGCATGACTGATGGGAGGTACAATATATTGTAATTGAATTCATTGAACAAGTTTAAAATGCCAAAATCGAAGACTAAGTTTCGGCAAACGTGGTTTCATTTACAATTTAGTTTTTAACATTTAGTTTGGAACATTTTTTTTATACAAAAATTGTGTTATTAACTTTTATTTTAAGTAAAAAGGAGGTGAGGTATGACTGTAGGGGAGGTGGAGGCCATAAATTAAGAGTACAATTTGGTAGCAATTGTCCTATATTTACCCTATATTTTCAACTTGAAAAATCCAATTTTCCTATATAGTTTTGGTCCAAAATGGCTTGACACCCTGTTTGTTGTGTTTTGCATGGATGCATTTTAAAAATCTGATCATGTTCATGATCAAGATTTGATCATTAAAAGGATCCAATAATTTGCTAAAATGATGATCAAGAAAATGATCAGATCAGAATGACGTCACAAAGGGAGATACGGATTTCGACGCAAATATTGAAGCATTTCTGTAATTTTCATTATTTTGCATGGTTTTGGCACACCGGTCTCATTAAAAAAGAAATATATTTCGATATCCAACATTTAGAAGTCAATTAAATTTATTCAGAAATTTGGCGGCCATCTTTGATCAGAAATTATTATGGCCAAGACATTGATAGTTTTTTTGTCTGATCCTGTTCATGATCAAGTGTTTAAAAACGAAATATCATAACTATGATCATTGATCCTGATCATGATCAGAATTTAAAAATGCACCCTTTGTCTTGTCTTGTTTTGTTACATGTTTTCGACTGAAAAATGTTATTGTCCCGGCACAATTCGGAGCGGGGACATAAAAATACTTTGCATGCGTGTGTGCGTGTGCCTGTCACGCCTACATTTCTCAACGGATTTTGATGAAATTTCTGCCAAAGTCTACTATCATCAACATCCTCGACAGACGTCGAAAATCAGCATTTTCTGATGTGGGAGTTATGCTACATTGACCATGCTGCATGGCAAGGGAGCTAGACTGATCTTTTCTTGTTAATAAGTTAATTGGCTGAACGATCAAGCAAAAACTCTCAATTTCTTGCTATTACAAGTGAAGACTAAAAGATGAAAAAAACCTATAATGGTAAAAAAAAATGGATTAAAACAAGTTCGAAGTTTTTATTTGATTTTTTCGATGCAATCGTACCAATTGTCGCTTTTTAACCCCTTGTTATACCCGACATTACTATACAGACTATTACGTCAGACAATGGTAACTAGGAACGACGTCACTGTATACATTTCGATCAACGAACGCTTGGCATTTTCGAGGAAATGGTCTGGCATTGAAAGGGTTAAAATGGCATCTCATCTGTAATTAAACGTGTTCTAGAAAATAGAAGGACCCAATGAAAGCAATCTAATTAAAGATAGATCTACTAATCGCTCCTTTCAGCCACTGCATGTAGATCTAACAACACTCCATTTTACTTTCTGTTTTGATAACCTTTCCAATCAAATTTCAGCTTTCATGATTTTGAAGGCATTAGCCTTAGGAGAAAACCAAAGGATTCTCAATAAGACATCAGAACATAAAGTAAAATGGAGTGTTGTTAGATCTACCGGGTACATGCAGTGACTAAAAGGAGATCTAATTTTAATTGGATTGCAATGAAAGCAGCTTTTATCATTTAAATTTTGGTAGTGAAGTGAAAAAAGGTGAAAAGAGTCATTCCATATTTGTAATTTTTGTTGAAATCCTAGCAATATATGTAAAAATGTGAACCAATCTATTTTTGGTTTGCTATTGCTGAAGTTTACAATGCTTAAAATATTTTTCCAGTCTACTAATAAGAAATAAAAACCTCTTTTTATGATTTACCAGTTTATAACAAGATGTTGTGTGCTTTGATTTATATCTCTGAATTTGAATTGCAGCACACGAGGACAGTATTTGGAGTTGTGCGTGGAAGAAAAATGAAAATGATGGGACAGAAAATATAATCACAGGAGGAATAGACGATCTTGTCAAGATATGGAGATGGTATTAATTATACAGATATAGACTAGAACATATTTTTATAATTGTCAGTTAAAGACAACCAGAACCTGTACAGGCAGAACAAATGATACTAACTTGCAAATTATATTATTAAACCTTCTACTTGACAAGGACAGTGAGTCCAGTGTGTAGAAATTGACTTTGGCTAAAAGTTCATAATTTGACATTTAATGATAATTTTTTTTATTACTGAAAACTTAAAAAAAAGCCTTTCCATATTTAAATAATAATAATTTCTTACATATAAATTTTTTATTGAGATTCAAATTAAGTGATCATTTCCTTGGTAATTGAAGAATGCAAATATTTAATCATTGGTACAGAAAAAGTTGTCATGCATCTTCGAAAAGCCAAGAGTTTAATTCTACAAGATTTCAGTCAGAAATAATCAAATTGCAGGAGATATTCTTGAAAATGTATTGAGTCATATTTTTACTTTCTACTAGAAATTGAAATGCAGATACAGTCAAACCTGCTTTAAAGGCCACCTTTATATAGCAATTCACTGTCTATAATGGGCACAGTTAAACAGTTCCATTCATGAACAAAGAAGACACCTGCTCATAAAGGGCACCTTTTTCTGGTCCCTTGGGTGCCCTTTATAGACAGGTATTTTCATCTCATGTAGCTACACACTTCATGCATTTTATGTTATTGCCAATTTATTTTGGAAAAGGTAATATTTTTGGCAAACCTAGGCATGTCAAATTTCTATGGCAGCTGCTGATATTCTTGAAAATTAAGGCAGATGTGCATTTACTAGCAAGTATTGTGCCAAACATTTGAAAGGTCACAGCAAAAAACACCAAATATTTTAAGGTAGAACATGTAGAGAATTCTGTAACAAATAAAATAAACTTGTAAATGATGTTATTTACTAAATAACATATGAATATTTTATTTCAGGACAGATGGTAAACTAGAACTACGACATGCATTAGAAGGACACCAGCTGGGTGTGGTCTCTGTAGATATCAACAGAAATGGAACATGTATCCTTTGTTTTATATATATATATATATAAATTTAAGGATAAGGAGTATGCAATAATGAGTTGAATGCAGTTACCTAAAATCCTAAGGAAAAAGAGTTAAACAAAATAGTTTATGTAATTTAAGCGAGTGGAAAAGTATTTTGAAATACTTAAGGCATGAAAATAATTTGTATTCACATACAAAGACCACATCATTTGAATTTTGGGAAATTTAAGGTGGTACCCAACACTAGAGGGAAATAACTCTTAAAAATCACCAGAGCGTTTTAATCAAATTTAATAGGTAAAGAGAAATTAAGCTTCTCTATGATCAAAATTGATGTTTGCCAAACTGATATATATTCAATGAACTTATTCCCGTGAAGTGTGAAATTCTATTTACTAAAAAAATCATCATTTATGTCAACAGGTCAAAGTAAATATTTCTTAAAAGTTTTATGAAAATTAAATGAGCCAAATTTATTTTAGTCAAGGTGTTGGGTACCACCTTAAATGTTACATTTATAACCTCGATTAATTGGAAGTCAAAATATTGTTTGCTCCAAACAGTGATGCAGAAAAATATGGTTTGCTGTCACTGACACAGATTCTTTTATTATCTCTAAAAGTGATATATACATGTATTTAGTTGACTAAAGAATAAGTTTCTGGACAGAATAAACAATTGACTATGTCCAAATTTGCATACAATATATTATTTAAGAAATGTTTCCAATTATTGAACAGATTTTACAATATAACCTGGTTTGGGTCAGTTTATGCATAATAAAGCGTGAAGTGGTTTATGAATATTGTAAACTGATCCAAACCAGGTTATTGAAGTATAACCTGTTCAAAAATTGGATACGTTCCTTATAATTTCCTCGATTCAAGCATCAGTAATGACATGGTACTATTTGAATTTACAAGTGGCGGATTGATCCGTTGGTGATGTCACAAGACCAGTGTTGCTTTATGCTGTTTAGCCAATCAAAATGCAGTATTCATTCATATCAAATTAAATTATTTATAAATGGACAAATAAATACATAAGCTTTTTCTTAACATATTCTCAGTGGCAGCCTCCAGTAGTTTGGACAGCCATGTACGTGTATGGGACATAATTACAGGGAAATGCATCAAAAGTATAGACGCTGGACCAGGTATTCATATCTTAAAATTTCAGAACCATTAATGAAATGATATTCTTTGTTTCTGTTTTTATGTTGTGATATCAGTATCGTTGCTCTTTGAAAGGGTATGCCTTGCTCACTGTGAGTAGAGAAGACAAAAGCAATTCTTTTATGCATTTTGCAAATCAGTGTTTTGACATCGTCCAATTCATGGTACTATATAGAAAAAAAAGTAATCAACTATGATATTCCAAATTTTGCAAATAACTTGATTTCGTAAATGATTTAGTAGAAAGACCATAAATCAGTCTTACAATACAGCAATGAAACTGTTTATTGTGATTTTTGTTTATAAACTTTATAATTGTATTTTCAGTTGATGCTTGGACACTGGCGTTTTCTCCTGACTCTAAATATTTAGCAACAGGAAGTCACAGTGGTAAAATAAACATATTTGAGGTGGATTCTGGGAGAAAAGAAATGACCATGGACACCAGAGGAAAATTTACTCTTAGTATAGCATATGTAAGTTTTGTAAATTATTATAGACTCAACCTTATAGAATAGGGGGCCTCGGTGGCCAAGTGGTCTAGGTAGTTCATCATGACTACTAATGATCACTAGCCTGTCAACGCTAGGGTTGTGAGTTCGAATCTCATCAATGGCGGGGTGTGTTCGACTCCGATCTTAATTGACAAGGATTGCCAATTTTCCTACCGAAGTTCGGTGGTTTTCTCCGGGTACTCCGGCTTCCTCCACCAATTAAAACTGGCCGCCGCGAAATGGCCAAATGTGCTGAAAACGGTGTTAAACTCCAACTAAAACAAAACAAACACACCTTATAGAATATTTGTTTGCTTCTCCTTGAGCCATTTCAAATTAGTTGATAGATTATGGTATACCCCTTCTAAAAAGTATGGCACAGGTGCCTGAATTTTATTTTTTATTAAATGTGTCAAATTCTGTCATCAACTCATGTTTGGCTAGGCCAATGTGCGCAAAAATTGTCATGTCTGCAGGTCTGGGATAGATTTATTTACAAAGTCATTCTATGTGTGAAATCAAAGAATTTATAAGAAACATATGGGAGAAGTTTCTAAAAATCACATTCCATTAAAACATTTTTAAAATGAAGCGGATGATAATCTATAGATGAATTTTAATTGGCCTTATCTATGGAAATTGACTTTTTTTTCAGAACATAAGAACTTATGGTGTCAAAAAATTTCAACCATTCTTTAAAAATGTGGAAATTTGCCAGCTTGTTGCTATTAAAGGTTGGACGAAAGAACTCTCCGATCAAATATATTTCATAGTTTTTTAAACATATTGTTCATAAGGATAATTCTAATTAATTTTGTTTTCTTTTTCAGAGCCCTAATGGTCAGTACATAGCCTGTGGGTCAATAGACGGTATTGTGAATGTGTTTGATGTAAATAAAGGTGTTCCTATTAACACATTAGAAGGTATGTACTATATATAAATTTAAGGATGCTCTCTGGTCATGTCTTGGTCTTTTTGTCAGATTTTTTGAATCCCCGGGTTTTATCCATTTCTTAAACATGAAATTTTTTGCCCATGAACCGCCACTTTTTCTTTTATAATTCAATCATATATACCTTAAAATGGTTTTTGACAAAATTTTTTGAAATCCTTTTTATATTTTCATACATCTTTGAGAGACTGAAGTTTTCAATGCAAAGACAATGAAAAATCCAGAGAAAACCCATTTCCTGCAAATTTTCAAGGCTTTATAGCTCTAAAATGAGCACATGAATATGTATTTTTTTCTTGCTTATTTGTTTACTATTCATATGTTCTGTCAAACTAGAACACCTATTTCAAATCCTATTTATTTCCTATTAGACCAGCGATCATCCTTAATATCAATATCGATATGAATATTATTGACCATGGACACCAGAGGAAAGTTGAAGTTTAAATTTTATTAGTTTAGACAAGGAATGACTTTGTTTTGAGGATTTGATTTTATTATACTTTGGGGCAAACAAAGTCCAAACAACTGGAATATTTCCTTGTTTTGAAAGTCCCTCTGGCGAGATTCAAATGAATGACTTCTTAATTTTGACTAAGACATAGGAGACAACAGCTTCAACCATTTTGTCACTGTGTTTCCAAAGTCAACAAAATAATTTATAATGTGCATTTTGTTTTCATAAATTTATACATTTTCTGATGTGACATTGGTTTTCATATTTGTTTTTTTCAGGTCATGCAAAACCAATCAGATCATTATGTTTCTCACCAGACTCACAGTTACTTCTGACAGGATCAGATGATAATACTATAAAGGTTTATACAATGTAAGTTACCAAAGAATTCAGGGAAAATGATGATTTTAATTCTTTGTGCTTCTTAGAGATATTGTTTTTTTTTGTCTGTCCATCTGTTTAATTTTCACTTCTAATTCTGTAGCAATGTCAGTAAACACTAGGGGCGCCACTGGGCGGAAACCACAGTTTGTTTACAGTATACTGGTCCCAAAATAGGCTGGAAAAGGTTGTAAAGAAACAGAATCCAGTTTTCAAATAACTTCCCCCAAAACAGCTCCACCTGGCATTTACTGACATTGCTAAATTCTGCTCTAAATTTACTGAAACTTTAAGAAGCATCTATGGAAGGAGATTTAAAAGAAATGCATATTTCATCCAGGGTATAATCTTTACTTTACCTTTTGGGAGAAGTGAATGTATCTCGGTGTAACATGAAATAAGTACTATGAAAACACTCATATCTCACATTTTATCAGAAAAAGTTTATATCTTGACATTATATCAGTGGATTTTCTTGGTTCCTCACTTTTGTGAGACGTTGTACTTTCTTTTCAACCTTTTTGAAGACCCTTTGCCTCTGGTTTTGGATGTGTGATGCCCATAATCAATTATCAAAGACATGGTCAAATTGGGCATATAAATACTCTAAAATCAGTTTTTACGACTTAATTATGTCAATCAGAATGGGTAACAGGCCTCAATCATTTTTGGTCACTCACAATTAACATGAATGTGTTCATTCCACTTGTTGGCGTATTCAGTTTTTGATATGACATTCAAATATCATAAAGTCAATATCAATTGATTAATTTAATATTGTTTAACACCGAGCTGGCGATATTGCAGCCAATATAACAATGAAAATCAATATCAAAGTTATTTCTGTATGTGAATATCGTTTATCACATGGCTTTCATCGAATCTGCAGTATTTATTAAAATTGAAGCAACGGAATAGACAGAACAAGACTTCAATCGGTGCCATTTTGTTTGTTTACAATTGGCCACAAAAAATCAAGTAAGAGTTATTTTCCAGTGTCAATATTTCTTTGCGACTTCTCTTCGCTCTGAAAGTTCTATGCCAGAGACTTGAAGGCATCTTTAAAAATTTTTGTGACTTTAAGCTCCATTTTGTTGTCTAGATTGGTCCCTGATTTCATACCAGATGTATTGGCCTTCTGGAACGTAAACTGAAAATTTGATAACGGCAAAAGATGGATCTTTATAAAATTTGGTTGAAAAACTAGCATTGCAGCCATATTAAAAATCTCTTCCTTTTTATTGATCGAATAAGAAATTATTCTGTAAAAAGGCATTGCTAAATAAACAGAAGCTATGTAAAAAGCATCATTCTATCAACTGCATATGAAATTTTGGTTATATAATATATTTATCAAAACTCACTCAGTTTGCTTATTATTGAACAAAATATGTGTTGATCAACATTTGTTGAGAGCATAAAAAATAATTGAAAAGTAGCAAGAATTGAGGTATATATGTATAAGTTGAAAATATTGTTCAAATTATCATCTTAGGACAACAAATTTCTTTAACATATCAAGAATTGTGTACCGGTAATATATAAATCTTTTGAGGTAGCAAGAGTCAGTGACATTTATTGTTGGATCAGGTTATTATCTACTATTTATCAAAAAGGTTTTGAATTCATATAGTAATTTATAGGTCTTGAAGCAAGACTAGCATGTTATATTCCAGGTAACTTAAAACTTCTGTTTTTCTCAAGTTACATTTGGTTAAATTCAATAGTCAATTGAAAATTTGTTGCCTAATATATGTATGGAGTCACATCTGCTTTTCTGCAATGTTTCAGACAACATGCCATAATGGCCGGTGCCTTGTCAGGTCATGGATCATGGGTACTCAGTGTAGATTTCTGTAAAGATGATACACATTTTGTTTCCAGGTGAGTTTCATAATATAAAAATTCAACTTTTGAACCTACGATAGAAATTATTTATTGACATTCCAATGTTTATACTTAAAACAGATTATTCAAATAAAGGTCTGTTTACAATCTGTAACTTCATATGTCTAGTAATTTCTCTAATTTTACGTTGCCCTGTTTCTTTTATCACAATTTGAATTTCCTATAAAAGTGTATAGGGCCGCAGTGTTTGGGTGGTCTAGGTAGTTTGTCATGACTACTAATAATCACTAGCCTGTCAAAAGTGAGGCTGCGAGTTCGAATCTCACCTGTGGCAGTGTGTGTTTGGCTCTGATCTTAATTGACAAGGATTGTAAATTTTCCTACCGAAGGTCGATGGTTCTCTCTGGGTACTCTGGCTTCCTCCACCAATAAAAAATGGCTGCCACAAAATAGCCAAATGTGCTGTAAACGGTGTAAAATCCAAACTAAACAAACAAAAAAACAAAATTGTGAATTTGATCATTTCTCAAATTTCCATCACTTGTGAAATTGTCAAATTGCAACTGAAATGTACACAAGAAATTGGAATATTTCACCAGGACTAAATAATTTCAAGTCTTTGTTTGGTATAATAATGCTTTCTAATTTTCTTTTTCAACATGAAAAATCTTAAATAATCATTCAAAATTCAACATAACTATGATATTTTGAATTGATATGTGTGTATAATGTTTTGTTAGACAAGAGTCCAATAATTATATATTTTTTACTGTTCTTTGAATTAGAAAAAATCTTCTTTTTTTTTTAATTCTACCAGCTCATCAGACAAGACAGTCAAGATATGGGATGCTGGAGCCAGACAATGTGTACACACATTTTATGATCACACAGACCAGGTTTGTTCAATGCTTAAGTTACCTTAACATCTATGTAATCTGAACAAAATTTTTGTCTCCAAAGTTCAGTTAAGAAAGATTTTACTCTACACAAATTCAAATCTCAGTGTCAATAACAGACCTTAGTTGTAGCTTTATAGTGAAGAAAGCATGAATAATTTCTGTTTTGTCCGATTGGCAGAATGAGCTTGCTTTATCTACTGACCCATGTGAGACATTGCTACAACTTTAATTACTGTAAATATGGAAATTATTGCGATGTTTTTATTATTGCGAAAATTGCGATCGGTTTAGCATCGCAATATTAAAAACTCGCATTTTTAATGCATATTTACATGTCTGATTTATTCTACATTTGTCCCCCTTTTTTTTTCATTTACTCAGTCTCAGGTAAGTTTCTGGTCATTGATTGCTGACATCCGGAGACAGGTTAATTGGTAGATACTTAGTTGTATAGTTATTGTTTTCACAGATATTATATATATATTAATAACATTTTGAATTCTAATATTTTTAATCCTATTAATTAAAACAATTACTTTAATAAAACTTCCGTTTTCAATTTTTACTCAATCTCCAATCGCAATAAAACTTTTTTTTCACAAGGGCGGCGATCGCAATAATTAAACCTTGCAATTTTGCGTTGGGTAGAAGAATCGCAATAATTAGTGGACGCGAAAATTTCCAAATTTACAGTATTAAAGTTTGCTGAATCTACTTGTGGTATGGGATTGAAATTTGATATGAATTATCTTTGCAGTAGACTTTCCAAGTGTTGTTACTTTGGTACTTATCAAAAATCCAATATGACTGACATAAGTTAACACTGATTTTAGATGTTTCTCTTATTGTATATATTGACAACAAATACTATTCATGCTATTTTAAATGGCAGATAGAGTTCAGATGAGCAATATAGGCTCTGGAACTGCTGGTTATTGCTAAAAAATTACTTTTGAAACGCATGAATGAGTATAATACCTGATTTAATAACTTGTATTATATTTTTCAGGTCTGGTCAGCAAAGTATTCTGATGATGGATCTAAAATTGTTTCTGTATCAGATGACAAGTCAATACAGGTTTACGAGGGACCACCTGTGTAATTTGAACTCTTTGTATTGTGAACATAATCTCTAAGCTAATGAACTTTCTTGAGTTTTCATTGATTCAAGCATATATAAGTCATAATTGTTTATTAAACCGACTTGTTTTAAATTTGAAAATATTTGATAAATTTTGTCTTATTTAGTTATTTCAGTCTAAATATGTCAGTTCTGTTTTATGGTTAGAACAAATATACATTCATATATAAAGGTGAGTAGTAATATTAAATCTGAAGAATTTAATGAAGATATGTACATTTTGTTGTAAATAAAGAACTTTTTATACATTTGCATTTGCTTTCATGCCTATGCTCTCTTTTGTTTCATTTGCAGGAATTTCTTGGAAAAAAACATATTATGAATTTATTTGCAATGAAGCATTGACTTATAATTAGTTTTCAGTAATCAGTGTCTTGAGATGTTATTTGATCCAAACAAGGTTTTTTGTGTGACATTATATTTCATGCAAAAATCAATGAATTGCACACACAACAACAAAATAAAAATTGAAAATCTTCTTCTGAAAAATTTGAAGGCTCTGCACTGAAACAAAGGAATAATTACAGCTGATGGAAAAGTGCACAGTTACAGTATTAATTGTTACATTACATAATTTTTTAGAAATAACTAAAAATTATGTTGCAGTAATTTTTTTTTTATCCTGCAAAGATCTTAGGATAAACTTAGAATTGTTCTTTAATTATAAGAACATTCTGAGTTAGAAATATTCAATCACTGCATAGATTTGAATAACCTTCTTGAGTGGTCTATTTTAAGTGAATATACATGTAATAAATAGCTACCAAATCTGGAAAACCTTTAAAAGCCAAATCTAACATTAGCAAAATTTTTCGGTAGGAAAATAATCTACATTGTTTCGATTTTAGACTAATCCATTTTGTTTCAGGCTTTGAAAGTTAAAAAATCATCATAAAAACAAAAATTTCATCCCAAATGTTTCTTTGGTTTTGTAATTCTAACTGTCTTTGTATTAAATTAATTTCTTTTTTTATTATAATTCATTGTCGTTTAATAAACTGAAAAATACCACATAATTATGATCTGAGATAATATTCACTCAAGAACTGAACACTGTTTTTAATGGGAGTTCACAGCACTAGTGCTTTAGTTTCTATGCTGTCTTGTTCTATGTTTTATAGTCTTTTCTGTGTTTTTTTAATTTTTTTTAGTTATACTTGTATCCTTGTGGCATTTATTTGTCTTTTGTTTTCCATTTTCTTGATTTTTGTCTTTTCCTTGGATTTCAAATTTATGGACTTTTCCCACTCTTTTGTTGCTTCTGTATTTCTTGCCTATACTTAAGATATTCAAATCACTGTTCTCCTCAGAATAAGAATATAAAATAGTATAGAATAATGAAAACTTGTTTGCTTTATTTCAATTTCATATCTATTCTTATCATCAATGCATATGACCCAGTCAAGTAATATAGTTCACAGCTACATATATAGAAGTTATTTAATGTTTATCTGCCTTGTCCGAACTCGAGAATTTCCACCTCCTTTTTAGTCGAACTATCTGGAACCCAATCCCATTGTCCCTTGCACTTCGAGATAACGAGATTCAACTGTACTTCAAATCATGTCTAAGTCCATGTTACGTTTATCACAGTAAAACCAACCTGACCTTTTAAAGGGTCCTACGTAAATACGCCTACAAGTGTATTTATTCAATTTATATCTATTCATTTTTATTGATTTTATTGTTAAATTCAACCATTAAAACTGGCAGGCATATTTTATACCAGCGGGTGTATTTAAGTAGGACAGCTTTTTTAAAATATGTACTCATTGATATATATCAGTATTATCCTAAGATAGAATAAAAACCTATGATGATTAACAGGTTTTGAAAGCATGGGCCTACTTTCATGACAGATGCCATATAAGCCGACAAAGCAGGATCGAAAAAACCTTTTTTTTTGTAAAAAATATATCTGACATCATTGAGCCTCCTCGTGGGGTTTTTGATCGTGTGATTACTTGGCCGGTTTTTTAGTGATTATTTGATTACTAGACCAAATATTTCGTGATTATTTGATTATCTAGGACTGTATTTTTTATTAATTGATTACCGAGCTTAAAAGATAAAATAAAATCGGAAGATAATAATTACCAGTATTTAGCAAAATTCAAAAATAATAGAAATACTAAGGGTTCATTACTTGTATTGCACATGGTAGATCTCCTTAGCTGAAATTTGGCTTCCTATTTCGGTATTTTTGGTTGAGTACTTCTTGTTTAATATAAGTTTGGTTTTTGGTCTTCCAAATGTTTCGGTTTTAATGCTGCTGATGAGAGGTAACTCCTTGAAATGCGTCGTATACAGCATAGTATAAATTTACTATATCTAATATTAGTATCTTTGGATTGTTATTATATAACTGCCTAGGATCACCTAGCGTGTGACCGCACAGCAATCTCAATACACAAACCCGATATCTGTTTAATTTTACATTTTAATTTAATCTGGTTCCGGTTCTTTAGCGTTTTAAAGTATAAAATAGTAACGGTACCAGTACACGATGCAGAAAGTTTAGAAAGAACATGACTTCAAAAAAGATATTGCATGAAGTAAAATGAGCTATTTACAAAGCTTGTCAGATAAACCAGCTGTAAGGTGGTCATTTGTTTTAAATGTTAACGTGACAGTGGGGAATTACAGTTGCTGAGAAATGGACTTAATCACGATTTTACAATTATGTTTATGAAGTCATTGAACCACGAAGATGTGTTAAAGTTCGCAAGGCAAGTACACTGTAGAAAAGTTTATATCATACAGACCTGTGGGCCATATATTTTAAGTGTGGGTATTATGTGTTTTAAAAAATGTGTACGGTGCTGTTGCTGCCGTTCCTGCGGTCGGACGATAAAAAAAAATGAAAGTAAGCATATTGTATAAAGAAGTTTCGTGTTATATCCATCACCGGAAAAGTTCGTCAATTATGCGCGCCTTTATGACGTCATTTACCAGATTGTGGGGCACGCCTGTATCCCTACACTATTAAAGTTCATCAAGCGTCTTCGTGATCGTCATTATGCAGGATGATCTAGAAATATATTTTGCTCCGTAGGTACTTTATCACAATTCCTTCATGACTGCAGTACTGATTATCACTTATAAGAATTTAATTTGCCAAATATTTCATGCAACATAGCATCATTTTTTTTCAACCGTTCGCTCAACACGGAGACGGAAGTGACGATGCCCCTAAACGCACTAAAGACGTTCACTAAAACCAGAGTTTTTGACGGAATTGCAACGAACTCGAAAGTGGCGTATTTGATCTCATAGTTTTTTTTTTATTACATGCAAACATCATATTTAGGACTAGATTTACCTAAGTGCCAAATTTTAACACATCAGATTTTTGTAAAACCGGCCAAATCATCTCTTAAGCCAAGATGTCCAAAATTTAAAGTACCACTAAAGCAGCTATTTCCAGAAGAATAACACCAGAGATCCCAAACTGCAGCCAGTACCCAAAATGCGACCACTGTATTCATTATAATATATGATCTTTGAATAGAAGAGATATATTAATCTTAAAAACTGCCATTTACATGTACTTCTTTTTATCCTGTAACTAGCCTATTTAGTAGACAAATAAAAGATGTTGAATATTTATTTAATTTTTATATTCGTCTAGAAGGCGAATATCATCTCTTGGTACAAAAAAAAAATAAAATAATAGACTATACAACATAGTAACTCTCACATTTAATATCAGAGAGCGCTCAATCTTTAACTTGATCAGGGTATTTCCCATACACCCCTTCCATAAAATTTGGCCGGATAAATTCCGTAGATAAATGTATAATAGAGGGTGCTAATAAGAATTTGATAGGAAAAAAAACGAAGTCAAGGACAGTTTCTCCCACAAAAAGTATCAAATAGCGCTGATTTACAGCCTTGATCAAGGTATTGCCCATATACACCTTCCATATAAATGTGGTTGAAATCCATTAAGAAATGTAGAGTTGAGAGCGCTAAGAAGAAGATGATAGGGAAAAACTAAGTCAAGATCAGTAACTTCCACGCAAGTTATCCGATAGCGCTTGTTTTCAAACTTGATCAAGGTATTGCCCATTTATCAGCCCAGTAGCCAGAACTTTTGTCCTGGCATAATTCATTACTCAAATGCCTATAAATTTTCCGTTCAAAATTTGACAAAAATTACCATAAATGTCGAAGACTCTTCCTTTTGATGCCGAGGTAACCCATAGCTTGATGTTTGATGGTTGTGCTTATTACTTCACCATTATATCTTTAATCGATTTTCCAATATTTTGATCCCCAGCACTGCTGATGAGCTGTCAGTAAACGAAATGGCCAAACGGTGTATCAAATTTATTTCGGTAATTTGTGATACATTTTATTATACATCTTCCTTGTAAATTTGGTTGAAATCCATTGAGAAATGTAAAATTGAGGATGCTAACAAACAAGAAGAAAAAAGGGAAAGACTAAGTCAAGGGCAGTGTTATTTAATGATTACCAAGCTTTTAGGTTATGATTATTTGATTACTAAAGAAAATAAATATCTGATTACCAAAGCAAATATTTAATGATTATGTGGTTATATTGGCAAAAAATTGGTGATTATGTGATTACTGGCAACCCCTCCCCCTCCCCCCATGAAGGGCCTCATCATCTTATTCAATTGTATAATTCTCACGAGAGTTCAACATAGACAAACAATTGTATGCGGGTATAGATCTCACAAGCCAGAGTTTGTTAAAAAAATGTCCACATGTAGTACTCATTTAATTGGGGTGTTTGTATTCTGGGTGTTACTAAACGGTGGAAACAGAATACTGAAAGTTTGGTTTCAGACAAGATTTTTGAATCCGGCGGTGGCCGCCATCTTGGTTGATCGTCCGGGGTCATCAGACACAATTCTGAACGAGGACCATTGCTGGTAAGTGTGATTACAATTGGCTCAGTAATTTCAGACAAGAAATTTTTTATATGAATTTCCCATAGGCTCCTATGTTAAACTTCGTTCGGCGGTGGTGGCCATCTTGGTTGATCTTCCGGGTCATCGGACACAATTCTGAAAGAGGATCATCTAAGCACCATTGCTGTCAAGTCTGTTTCCAATTGCCCATGTAAGAACATAGATTTTTTTTTCAATTCACCCACCCCTTTTTTTTATATTTTTAGTCCCAGCAGCCATGTCGCTTGGAAGTCGGGGATGCCGGACACACTTTTAAAAAGGGGCCATCCAAGGACCATTCCACAAAAGTTTGGTCTCAATTGGCCCAGTGGTTTCGGAGGAGAATATCTTTAAAGGAAAAGTTTACACCGGAGGACGGATGCCAAGTGATGGCAATAGCTCACATGGCCTTATAGGTCAGGTGAGCTAAAAATGCTAAAATGATCAAAATGGGTAAAGCCAAAAACCATCTAAGGACAAAGCCATGCAGGAGGGGGTACACTCCTCAGTTTTCGAAATTTTACAATTTAGTAACAGTAAATTTGAAGTATTAATTTAGGGTTAGTTAAATGTGCACATGTCGTCGGTTTACGACTCATCACCTGTGCTCAAGACCTAATATATTGAATAATCAAGCGTAGAAGATACTGAAGCCACAATTCCATAAGGGAAATCCTAAATCATAATGCAGAGGACATTACCCAAACGACACAAACCTAAAATTAACACGACTGGCAAACAAACAGACAAAGAGAGAAAATTACGAACAAAGAACATTGAAAACTAAAGCATGGGCAATACGAACTCTAACAAAAAACCTGAAGTGATATCAGGTTCTCCGTAAGGGTAAGCATATCGCCCGTCGTAATGCCAAGTTAATAGCTATATCGGTAAATGTCAAAATCAGTAAGAGAACTGGAAACACACAGGGAATATGTCAATGATTGTTTGTGACCCACTCAGCTGATAACGATCGACCAAACCATAATCGACCGTAAAAATTTTAAAGTGTATGTATCCTTGATTGAGCAATTTATTTGCCAGTGTCCTTGCTCGCTCATGAAAGTCACTAGTGGACATAAGCTCTAAAAAAAAAGGACAAATATACCTAAGGAGCAATCAATAAAACGTAATCCATTGGACAGACAAACCCGGGAAGACAAACGAACAACCACAAGCACAACAAATAAACACAGAAAACTAAAAACAATGAACAACACGAACTCCTATAAAAACCAGGAGTGAACCCAGGTGCTCCGGAAGGGTAAGCAGTTCCTGCTCCGTATACGGCACCCGTCGTGAAGTTCAACAAAGTCAATCCGGTGGAAGTCACAAATCGTAGGAGGCACATGAAAGGTTACGACAGTGGGAACAGGTCCAATATCATCTTAGATATTGGAACACTGTAATGGTCAATCAATTCATGATGACGACCGTAAAATTTCTTAAGTGATGACATCAACTTATCCCTGATAAAACCCTGGTTAAGAAGCTTTTGTGACAGCAGTAATCCTCTTTGTCGAAAGTCAGGGTAACTCACGCATGCCCTTGAAAATCGGATAAGCTGAGAAACGTAGACGCCATATGCAGGCGATGCTGGTATATTGCTACTTAAGAAGGGAAAATTAACAATAGGAAAGTTGAAGTCATCACGTTTGTCATAAAGTTTTGTCTTCAAACGTCCCTCATAGTCTATTTCAAGAAACAAATCCAAATATGAAGCGGACTTTGGTGTATCTGTAGTATCCTTAATTTCAAGTTCACTGGGGTAGATAAGATGTAGAAAGTCTTGGAATTTGTCGTTATTTAACGACAACACATCATCTATATAACGAAAAGTGAAATTAAAGGATTGGGCTAGTTTCTTTTTGTTTTCACGTAGTAACCCTTGAATGAAGTCCGCTTCATATGAGTACAGAAACAGATCGGCGAGGAGAGGAGCACAGTTGGTTCCCATTGGAATGCCGATTGTTTGTTGAAAAATTAGACCGCCAAATTCAACGAATATGTTGTCTATGAGAAAATCTAACATGTTTGTAATTTCATCTTCAGAATACTTTTTGTCAGAATCAGAGTGGTTCTTCACGAAATAAGACTTTTCTCTACCTAGAACAAGGAATTTATACCTGCGTGTCCCATTTTTCTTGAAAAAACATTGATGAACTAGTTGCTTTAAGCGATCTTTTAATTGAGAATGTGGTATGGTAGTGTAGAGTGTAGAGAAGTCGAAAGTTTTTATGCTGTTGCATGTAGCCAAAGATTTTGAATTTAGATATTGAAGTAAATTTTTGGAGTTTTTAAGAATCCACATCTGATTGACGCCACTGGTGGAATATGATGTTTCACAGTAATTCTGAAGGCCCTCTTTAACACATGTCAATATGGATGTTAAAATCTTTGAAAGAGGTTTTGTAGAGCAATTAGCTGATCCAGCAATGTACCTTTGTTTAAACGGATTCTTATGTAGTTTAGGAATCCAATAAAGAGCAGGAAGGTCCATTTCTTCATCCTTTGTAGAAATGCCAAAGGAATGAAGAACGGTCTTGTGGTTATCAAGGACTTCCTGCTTAGTGAGTGTGGTCGGTGTATAAGTTGGGTTACCCGCAGTGTTATCTATTCCCAATTCGTTTCTAAGACACTCAAAATAATAGTTCTTACAAACAAAAACGATGTTATTGGGGGCCTTGTCAGCTGGGACAACTACATATTTGTCATGGAGGCGAGTCAAGTTTTCAACAACCTTAGGGTCTTTAAAGATGGATATAGCTTTAGTGCTCATAGACCCTTGGAGGCTTTTAATTCTGATTTGTATCATTGACCTAATAGCCTTCACCCACTCTGAAAGTGTGTCAGCAGGCTCCTGTTCTTTTGAAGTCCATTTTCTGGCATAGTCCTCAACCGAATCCATAAGTAACTTGAAATTGTATTTCCAATTAATTGGCTGAGGTTCTCGGTATTTGGGGCCTTTAGCTAGCATATTTTTAAGCTTTTGATTATCAACTAGATTGAGATCTCCAGTGATAACATGACCCACAGGACTATAATTGAATGGAGATGTCGAACAGGAGCAGTCAGGGGGTTTAGACTTGAGGTCATCGGAATTAAGGTCCCGCAATGCCCGTTTGTAATTGAAAATCTTGGTTGCAATGGGTTTTGTATAAGAATAAGAAATAAGTGGAACAGTTTGGTCTTTGAAATATGGCGGAATTTTAGATTTTACTGTTTTGTGGTGAAGGATATTGCTGAGATTTATGGCATCCAAGCCTTTATTAACAAAGTTAACTTTGAGGAACGACCTTTGGTGAGATTCGTCGTTATGGATGCGAACTGGTTTGAATAATCTGTGAGAAGCAATATCCGATACCACAGCAGCAAGTTTGTATTCAGCTGAATTAAAATTCTTGATTTGTTGCTCCATTGCTTTTTTGGATAAAAATAATGGATCAACTCAGAAATGTAGACACCATATGCAAGGTGATGCAGGAATATTACTGCTCAGAAAAGGAAAATTCACTATTTTAAAACTAAAATCATGATGTTTGTCATATAATTTAGTGTTCAACCATGCTCTTGTGTTTATTGACAGGTGCAAGTCCAAGTATGAAGCAGCAGACTTGTTTCTGTAGTGCCCTTTATTTCCAACTCACTAGGATAGATGAGATGTAGATTTTCTTTTAAACTTACTGTTCTTCGATGAAAGTACATCATCTATATACCGGAAGCTACAATTAAAGGACTGGAATAATTTCTGTTTATTGTTATGCAATAACCCTTGAATAAAGTCTGCCCCATAGGAGTAAAGACAAAATAGCATAAGTAGCCTCCCAAATCATTATAAATAAAAATGTTTATTTCCCATAAATCGTACTGACTTTTGATATGTCGGATGTTTTGAAGTTAAATATTTTTACTATAAATCCATGAAATATCTAGTCACTTTAAAGTATGTTTAACACAAATGTAAGCTATTATTTAATTAAAGCCATTAAACATGACATATAACACATAAAAAGTTCAAGCAAGACAAATTATATAATTCTCATTACATGTTTTTGGTTAAATAAAGCTGATACATATTAACTAAACGGAAATGGTTTTCATTAAAATGGCTCTTTTATAATATTGTGAAATGAAAAAAAAATGAGGAACAACATGGATTTGATGCACATTTTTGAGAATCATTACACTAAACCAAAATGATAAAAAGCACATAGCACACCAAAGAAACGTAGAATATGACAGTATCAAAATTAAACCGCTAGCAATTTTAACGTCCACAATTTGGAATAAAAATTGTCTGACATCAGGTGATCTAGATAGGCAGGCATTTTTTGACACCCCCACATTGCAAGACTAATTTTTGGGAGAAGAGCAGGTATGTCGGTCAATGGTTATGGCGACCGTAAAATGTTTACAGTGCTAAAAACATATATACTTTCCGAAAGGGTTGCTTTCACGATAGATGTTGAATAACTGCGACTATGACTATTTGAACATTTTGTACCTACATTATCGGACACAAGGTTTTTGTCTTGGTTAATTTCTTTTGTAATGCATCTGATCTCTTCTCTAAACTTTCAAAATACTGAGCTTGTTCTAGAAAGTATTGTTTCTGCTTTTTCAGAACTGATCGTCGTTCTTTATTCAATTTTTCCAAACTTTCGTAGGAAATTCCTCCCTTGTCGCTTAACTGAACATCAATATTTTTCATCTTCCTTTCCATTTCTTTCATCTGTTCAATAAATTTTGATTCCATATCTCGCTGAAGTTCCTGGTGAACTTCCATGAGTATTTCCTCTTTACGATTTGTATGTTCCTTTTGAAGTCGTGAAAGCGTACTTGCTTCTTCTCGTTTTGTCAGGTCGTACATTTTCTCCATTTCCTTTTTCATTTCTTGTAGACGTTTGATTGTCGTTTCTTCGATTTCCTGATCTTTTCCTTCTTCTTCTACTTGGAGTAATGGTTGAGGTTTTACAGTATTTAGTTTAATTGTCTGTTTGTGACGTTCGGCTTGAATTTCTTTTTCCACTTCATCTTTTCCTTTTTTAATGCTAGAAAATTTGGCTTTGAATTCTGTTTTTATTTTCAGTGTCAATTCTTCGTTTTCTTTTTCTAGTTTTGAAGCTTTCGCTTTAAAGGCTTTCTCTAAATTATTGTTTGCCTCATCAAACATCTCATTTGTAAAAAAACCATCACCGTTTTCTTTAACAACCTGATCAATTTTGGAAAGAATCGTTTTCACCGTTTCTTTTTTCTTGTCGATAGGGGCAAAGTTATTAACAGCAAAGTACCGACCACCGCAATCTGAAATATATCGCTTTAGTGGTTCTCCAGTGTCTTCAATGAATGATTCGATTGTTCTGTTTTCTCTTTCTAGATCATCAAGCCGTGTAAAAATCAAAATCGAGCATTGCTTCATTTTTTCCCCAAACATATCAAATAAAGAATTCAGCGCCTCAATTTCCTCTTTCGTGAATCGTCCGATCTGAATGAACAACAAAAAGACATGTGGACCCGGAAGTAGCATGTGAACGCATCGGGAAATATTTTGTGTAATTTCCTTCGCGGAAAGAATCGTATCAAATAGCCCTGGAGTATCTACAACAACTACTTTTCTGTTCAGTATTTCCGTTTCTCCTCGCTTGCAATCCCATGTGACAGATCTGCCACTAGTTTTTGACTCAAAATACATTTGTTCCAATATAGCATTTCCGAAAGCACTTTTTCCTGTACCAGTTTTTCCAACCATAAGAATTCTTAACTCTTTTTTGTTTACTGCAAAAGAAATGAAAGGCATAGTCTTGAAATCTACATTTACTGAAAATTCGTTTTAGTTGGACAGAAATACGCACTCTGTGTAAACTACTCTAAATTCTAATGTTCTGAATTTTATTACGAATAATATAAATTAGTACATGAACGCATTTACTTTGACATAATTTTTATCAGTTCTACCAAAATTCATAGAACTCTGTGACCTTTTATGAATATATGAAAACGTTTCTGGTAGCAAATGCTGTTGACAGTGTATATGTCTGGAACAAGCATGGTTGTACTCTATAAAAGTATACTCTGCAAATTAGAGAGATTAATTTTTTCATGAGAAAATATTTAGTTAAATTGTTTATTTTACAAAATTTTGATGAATTTTATGGTTAGAATGTCAAACACATGACTATGATTTTGCCCGGTTTTGTTTAAAGTGGAACTAAAACGCTTATAGAAAGTTATTTTCATTTTATAGTACTAAAAAAACGTATAAAAACGCAAAAAACCAGATGAAATTCGGTAACTTAGTTTTCGAGATATTAGCAAAATACTGGCCGATCGTCATTTGCACACCTGAACAATTTGTTAAAAAACTCGAATATTACTAGTCGCCGGAAGTGACGTACTGTGCGGTTCAGATCTTGTACATAAATAGGTACAGGTCATTTGCAAAGTGAAAGCAGATTCAGTTGATTGTTTATACGTTATTGGTGACAACTATCGATTGACAGTGCTTCTTATATATTCACCGACACTTGTTTGATGAAACATTGTACTTAATTTAAATCTACAATTCAACAATGGCAAGGAATTGTGCAGTTGCGGGATGCAGCAACTCTGCAAAAACGGGACATACTCAACACGCTTTTCCAAAAGATGACCGACAACGTAACTTGTGGGTTCGTTTTGTAAAACTAACCCGTGTGGATTTTACTGTGCCAACTAAACACTCAGCCATATGTTCAGAATACTTCTCAGAAGAATGCTATGAGGTTGACAGGTTGAGATTCAAGGATTTATTTGGTTTATCTGCTCATAACGGCAAGAGACTATTGCCAGGTTCAGTGCCAATTCATTTATCCCAACCAGCATGACCAGTATACATGGTATAGTGACGGTCTGCACCAAAATACTTTTGAAAAAATAATTCTAACATGTCTGATCTTATTTGTTTTTATATACCATGCATATGTCTTTATATATACATCAAATTTATGTGTATACATGCACATGTTTGAAAATGAATGCATTATCATAATGTCATTGTGAGAATAAGCCTACATTAAGCCTATACAGCCTCTCCTGTTGAATCAAAATTGTTTATGTATAACTATATTGTACCTTTACATCATACATAGGGTATATTTAAGGGTATTTTTAGAGTTATTGTGTTTGATTTACACCCCTTCTTTTCAAACCACCACAGTTACCAACATCCTGAACATAGGGCTATTTAAAAATATTATTAATGGAGTAAGTAGAAGGTACATGTAAGGCCGCTTATATCAAAGGCAGAGCCTTGACAGGCATGACTTTGAAAAGATGTAGCCAACAAGCTAACATAAGTTTTAGTACAATAAGAGGCTATTATAGCGAAATGTGTAGCTCCATAAAAAGTTATTCTGGTCCCATGTCCCTCTGAATTTTTTTCTCTTTCTATGAGCATAAAAGTTATACATTTGTAACCATAATAATTTCAAATATTAAGAGTCTGCTGACTATGGTAAAATAATACAATATAGAACAATACATGTACTTCCATGATATAACTACCTCTCTATTTATATAACATGTTCATGATCATAATCCTGATAATGCAGAAAATAATTTGGGTAAAAATGTAGCTTTTTTTAAAGACATTATATTTCATTAGCAATGTAAAGCTAAGTTTGAATGTCTAATTATTTATTAAAAGAATATGTATTTATTTATTCATTATTTATAAAAAAAAATATATATATATATATATATATATGACACTTCCAATCGTGCAAGAAATTTTAATTTCCCCCTAAATAGTATTAAACACCTGTGAAAATTAAAACTAGTTTATGATATAAAACAAATTAGTAAACATGTGGATGGATATTTATCACCTTTAATCCTGGTAATTAAAACAGTTAAAGTTTTAGCACCTATTAATTAACATCCTGTTATCTAGTAATAAAGATCAAACAAAAATTTTAATCCCTCCAATCAGGTAAATAACAACTTGGCCATGCACCTACCAACTGTGGAGTAAATCAATATAACAAAGTCATTAGAAAGGTGTTATGAAAACCAGTTTTGACTGGTATTACAATTCAAATTACACAAAGAGTATAAAGTCCCATAACCAATATTAACCAAATTATAACTCTACAAATGTGGGAATTATTTTATAAGTTGAATAATTTTTTTTTACTAAAATCCATCAAAATCTTTTATTAAAGTTTTAGGTGTACAGTGCAGTTTCTCCAATGATTCTCTACATATTTTTATTATTACAACAAGGATTGTAAGAAATTACTTATCCCTCTCTACATATATGTCTCTGATTAAACTAAGAAATTTATTATATTTTTATAAGAAAATTCTGAAATTTTATGAATCTGTCAATTCAATAAAAAAAAACACATTACAATTCTACATCAAAATCTATATTTCTATTCAGTAACTTATATCACTATTTGTAAAACATATGTTTTAAAACTATCAATTAATATTGTGTCTTATATTTGCTTGTTTAAAAAAATAGTGTTTGTTTTTTATTCATATAAGATGGTCTTCCATTTGTATTTATGTTATACACGCCTTTCAAAATATCTTTCACTTTCATTCTTTTTATATATATGTATATGGGGGCATTTATTGAAATTTATTGGCTATACTATTATAAATCACTAGCATTGCTGTCTTCATCCATAATATATTCCTTCTGGTCAATGTAAACAAGTTCAAGAGAGCCCGCACTGTACGTCATTTCCGGTCAATCGGGGTCACTCAGCGAGGAAACCCTGTTTCCGGAAATAGCGCTGATTGGATTTCCCACAGGTAAAAATAATCCAACTTCACTCGCTATTTTCTCCGTTATTACTTGACCAAATTTCATCGGGTTTTTTGCGTTTTTATACGTTTATTTAGTACTATAAAATGAAAATAACTTGCTATAAGCGTTTTAGTTCCACTTTAAGGATGCTTGCTGGTCATGATTTTCGAAATCCTCGGGTTTTATCCATTTCTTGAACATGATTTTTTTTTGCCCATGAACCCCTACTTTTTCTTTTATAATTCAATCATATATACCGTAAAATGGTAATTGACAAAATCTTATGAAATCCTTTTTTTATTTTTTCATACATTTTTTTGAGACTGAAGTTGCCAATGCAAAGACGAGGGGCTTAAGTGATTATGAGCTTATGATATGCATTTGCATAAATTATTTACCATTATTTATCAGGTAGGACAAATCATATGTTTGCCTTGATTAATCCCGATTCCGATTTCTCATGAATATGTTTTTTTTTTATGAAATACTGGTCCGTAATATAAATATTACACCTTTATCCATGAAAAACTCCATATGCTTCATGGCCTAATTATTATAATTCTAGTTTAACGATGGAGAGAATATAGCTACGATATCCAGAAAACTCAAATTATATTATGAGTATGTTATTGAAACAATAAGTACTAAAATGATAAATTTAGACAAAATATTTATTGAGAATTTGTATATTTTGCTCTTAATGGTTATTTATCACATATTTGTTCACAATACTAAAACCCTTTAAGACAATAGCCAAACACAGGTTGGTTGAACTTTTGTAAGTCAAAGGGGTTTACTTGATGTTATGTGTTAAGCGAATGCTGAAAACTACATGTATCTTGACTGCTACAGTATATATTTTATCTTTTAATTGCACTCCTGAACTATTAGTGGTATTGACATGATTTAATTGCATGTACATACAAACCTGCTTTAAAGAGCACCTCTATATAACAAATCACTCTCTATTAAGGGCACGGTGAAAATGTCGCCATTATGGGCAACACTTGTAAATTAACCTCTGTAAAAAGGGCACCCTCTCATAAAGAGCACATTTCTTTGATCCCAAGGTTTGACTAAATATTGAATATAATATCTTGTTCTTTTTTATAAAACCAAACTATCAAATTTGAATTTCTGACCTGGCTATTATAAGAAACTTCATAACAAATATTACAGAATCACATTTTGGAAAACCAATAATTTTCAAACATTTGAAAACAATTAAAGGAACTAATCCTAATGGATCCTTATGGATCTGAACATATTTTTAACAGTTCAAAATTTCTGTTTTTCAAAGTCTTACATTCTGCAATGACTACTGAAACGATTATACCTTCAGGAGTGGCAGATCACAATTAGCATAACACAGGTAATATTTCCTATGTCATTAACTTTTTTTTTCTATATTTGCATAGTTTATTACTATGCTTATGTCGTTTTAAACATTAATTCAAACATTTTTCAATGTTATTACACCCGCTTCCTGTTTTGACGATACTGGAAAACCCATTCCAATATTGTGGTTTGACTTCCTTAATAATATTAAATAGCAAGTATGATCTTTTAATCTTAAGGACTAAGCACACAATATAGTTATCATTATATTGAGTATTGTAAGGTTGCATGCCAATTATTTCCTATGTCTAATTGATATATTAGTAATATTATCCTCCGCTATAGATTGATAAATATATCAATGAGACCATGCACACTATGAAAGCTTGTGCTTTACTAGTCAATTAATTATGACATGTTTTCGAATAAAAAGAAATATAAACAGGAAAAAGGAGATTCATCGTTCAAACCAGGAATCAATTTATAAAACCAGAAGACCACGCATTAATAATGCTCAATCGAGACAGACTGAACATACTTTCGATGCAATCCTTAAAACTTTATCTGAGCAAATACTCCTTGTCTTGGTGAATATCATATTTTCAAACAGCCCTTAATACGCATGATAAATTTATTTCAAAGACAAAATGTAATTGCTATATAATCTATGATTCTAAAAATAATCATTTCATATATGTCTATACCTAAGTTTGGGACAGCATAAATATGCGCGTCGGCCGACGGTAAATCTGTTCTGGAACAAGATTCCATTTCTGAAGGAAACCAATGAATATATAGTTTGATTAATAAATTACAATCAATATAATAATAATATAAATGCTATGATTTCTATGTTCAATCAGAATGAAATATAATTTGTAATATTATCCTTGTAATGGATATTTATTGTTCATCTGAAAGCGTATTATAATGGTAAATGCAAATGGGTAAGAAAGGAGTGATTTGATCTTTTCAAAATAATAAAACATGATAATTGAATTACATCTTATAAAATCCTATGTTGTCAACATGAAGGTCAAGTTAATATTTCAATTTTACATGAACCGAGCACAATCCTTAGATATGCAAGACATGAGCTGACTATGTGGACATGAAATGTTGAATATACCGAAACACTCAATGAATACTTTATCAAGATAGTAATCGATAAATATAACATAAATGTCATAAAGGATTTCTGCTGTATTAGATATGTTTGCCTTTTCATTTTCTTAAGTAATGTTTGCGTTTTTAAATGTATTAAAACCATTGAATGCAACTTATAACGAATTGCTGAAAAGACAAACCTGATTCGCTTATTCTTGAACGTGGAGGTAAAACATGGTGTTGACCATATGCTGAAACAAATTGGAATCATGAGATATCATGTTGTGACACAATCTGGAATCTTCCATTTCACTGAGGTTATATTTGAACTTAAAAATATTTTTCTGTCAGCTTTATATGTAACTCGACTTTCTAAAATCATATATGATATGATACAAAGTTTTAGGAATGCTCCATCACGAGATAGATTAGCCAATAGCCACGTATCTTAAATTTAAAAAGGATAAACTTTTAAGTGATGCTTAATAAAGAAATGAACATTGGGAAGTAAATGTAGAACTCCAAAAATTTCTATTATCACCGTGTTTGATAAAGTGTGACATTCATGCATATATATTAGCGTCCGGTAATCAGCATCCACAAGTTTATCTATTCTATGATTTTAAAAATAATAATTTAATATTTTTCTATACATAATTTTGGGACATCATAAATATGTCTGCCTGCTGCCGGTGAATCTGTTCTGGAAAACTGTTCTATTTCTGAAATAAACAAATGAGCTCGTAGAATAAACGCATCAATTAAATCCGTCCCTAACTTTTTGTGAACGATATGATATACATGTACATGTAGAGAATAGAGCTTGGAAATGGGGAATGTGTCAAAGAGACAACCCAACCAAAGAGCAGAAAACAGCCCAAGGCGAGCAATGGTCTTCAACGCAGCGAGAAAATCCCGCACCAGAATGCGGGCTTCAGCTGGCCCCTAAATAATAATGCATACTAGTTCAGTGAATTGGACGCCACACTCAACTCCAAAACATAAAAATGAATCAAAATAAAAAAAATTCACAAGGCTAACAAAGACTACAGGTTCCTGACTTGGGACAGGCGCAAATATTCGGCGGGGTTAACCATTTTTTGTGAGATCTCAATCCTCCACGATACCTCTAGCCAATGTGGAATAAACAAACACACAGTGAAACGCACAGTAAAACCCAGTTTAAAAGAAGTCACAGTCCACGTTAGAAAAGTAACAGAAGAAACTAAGTAAAATGCCAATGATCTATATAAATTAACAATGGACTACTATGTATAATTCATTATGATTTTTATGTTCATAGCTAACGGTTTATAATAGATATTACATGTATTAAATTTCGTAATTTTAGATAGCTATAGAAACAATTCGTTTCATCCTACTCCGTATTAGGTGATATATGTTTCACGATGACCTGATTAAAAGCAGATGATTTTCAATTGAGAACTTACAACAATGGGGTGGGGAGTTGGGGGGGGGGAATTATGTAGATAGCAAGATCTTAGATGTTTATATTTTCGCAATTTCAGGAAAAGTGCAAACATTAAATAAATATTGTATTAATGGAAAACAACCAGTAATTATATCTATAACGAAATATCAATATATATTTCTACTCGATTGATTTTTTCTAATTTTTATCTTCTGACGTCCTGTCTGAATTTTACATGCGTTTGTATAACTATTAAATTCATTTCATAATGATTTGTTTAAAGACAAACCTATTTCACTTGTGTTTGAACGTGGAGGCATAGGAGGTTTAACCTCGACTGAAAAAAAAATCATTAGATATAATGTTGTGATAAAGACTGTTTATTAGTAATTTCAATGGGTCATATTTGAATTCAAGAATATTATTCGTCAGCTTTATATTTAACTCAATGTTCTAAAAACAATACAAAATAAATAACTTTTAAAAACTAAAAATGATTGTTAATTAATCTCTTTTAAAGAAACATTAGTTTCAAATTACACTGGAATGTAAACAAGGCACCATTTTATATATTGGTTAATACCGGAATGGGAAAGTACAAGGAAATGTAAAACTCCATCTTTGCATTAAAGAAGATATGTAGAAGACCTTCAGCGAACATACATTACCAGTATTTAACAAAATTCAAAAATAATAGAAATACTAAGGGTTCATTCCTTGTATTGCATATGGTAGATCTCCTTAGCTGAAATTTGGCTTCCTATTTCGGGATTTTTGGTTATGAGTACTTCTTTTCTAATATCAGTTTTGTTTTTGGTCTTCCAAATGTTTCGGTTTTAATGCTGCTGATGAGAGGTAACTCCTTGAACTGCGTCGTATACAGCATAGTATAAATTTACTATATCTAATATTTGTATCTTTGGATTGTTATTTTTTAATCACATTCAGATCAGTGCAGTTCTTTAGATAATTATAATAATTTTCAAAATGTCTTTTTTTGCTAAAAAGGGGGGAGGGGATAGACAAGATGTTTCATGTTTTATTACCACCAAAAGACATTCCTAGTCACATTGGGTTTAATCAAGTATGAAAACATTTACATACTATGAAAGCATGACAAGGAAAAAGTCTATGTCTCTGAAATGTTCAAGTTAGAATTTGTACAAATACCTTGGAATTCCGTAACGCTAGTTACATAAGCTTCTGGAATCCAGCCTTCGTGTTCTCTAAGTGAAACATATAAGTCCGGGCCGCTTCTGTTAATCATAGTCACTACATCCCCAGCTTCAACAGTTATCTCGTCATTCTGATGTGATATATACTTTCGAATAACTCGAAATTTCTTGTCTAAAACAAATCCAATATTCTTAATTGATAGAAAAATAGAAGAAATATCTGTATCTCATATTTTTCTTTTATTTCATTTTCATTATATGTTTGTTTGATCGTTTTGGTAATATCATTAGCATAGCACTAAGAGAAAAGAATATATATTTAGTTTCTTTTTTCAACTTTCTTTTATAGAAGATATCGTACTATTATTTAATTGAATTACCTTGAGGATTACAAAATCTGGCAAAATTTCTTGGGAAAAGCCCTTTCTGCCTTCCGAGTTTTCCGGTCCACCAATTTTCATTATTTTTATGTACAACTGTCAGTATATCTCCACGTTTAATGCTTAATTCTCCATCGTTCCTTTTATCGTAAGTGTACAAAACTTCAACTAAGGAACCTACATGTATACAATGTTGTAAGATCTTTTCTCCTATTCTTGACGTGTTTAATCGGTGGGATAAAAATACATAATATTTTTAACCGCTTCCCGGTGATTAAATTTCTACTTGGGAATTCCCGCCGTTTTTTCTACAGTTAATGGAAGGATAAACTAGAGAAGTCCCGAAATGACATTTATGTAGCAGCGACATTTTTTTTTAGGTTTTTGTCGAAAATCATAGGAGAAACAGATTCTCCTTCAATTTACTCGTGAGTTATTGAATTTCTAAACCCTCAATAGTTAAATTTTAGATTTTATCACTCTCGCAAATGCTCGCGTGTTGAAAATCGAAAATTTAACTATCTCGGGCGGAAAAATTCCATAACTCACTCGTACCTGAAGGAGAATCTATATTTAATACCTCGAACGAATAGTCAAAATATTACATCTCAATTGTTTAATCATTCTGTCAAATTGAAAAATATCAAATCTTACTTGATTAACAATGGAAATATACAATCCAACTTCTCAGAATCAGATCGGAAAAACATCCACATTTATATAAAAGGATAGATATTCTACATTCACCATAGAAAGCGATTAAGGAAGTCCGAGTGGTAATATAAGCTAAAATTTTATTTCAGCAATCAACTTTATACTTTGATGTTTGGGTGGACGCAAAATGTCAAAATCTGAATTGTGAAGGAGGCTATCGGACAATTTCAACATTCAATATTAAAATTTGAAATTTGTATTTTGTTAAAAATCTCCTAATGTCGAAATAGCAATCCAAGGATACTAATATTAGATATTTAAATTTATACTATGCTGTATACGACGCATTTCAATGAGTTACCTCTCATCAGCAGCATTAAAACCGAAACATTTGAAAGACCAAAAACCAAACTTATTTTAAACAAGAAGTACTCATAACCAAAAATACCGAAATAGGAAGCCAAATTTCAGACTAAGACATAAATTCAGTTTAACATTCAACATTGAATTTTGAAATTTTCCATATATAAACCAGATATGTATTAGCAGAGGCATTCAATAAAAATGATAAATATCTCAAGAAATCAATTTCTGTAAGTGAGCTAACAACGGAAAATAACATATTCTACGCTGTAAAAGTGACACTTTCAATCAAAAATAGGACTTTATTTGGCAGTGATGTTGATATATATAACTATTTTACACGATTCAAAAAAATGTATTTTGGTTTTATTTCCAAATTAGGTAGAGTAGTAAACCATTGATTGAAATGATGTTTTTCTTATTACTATACAAGGAAAATAAATGGAACTGGTTAGCTCTCAAAGGGAACATAAAACGACTTAAATGTACAAAATACACAAAACCAAATCAAAAATCAAAGATGGCAGTCAAAATTAGACCCCCTTTTGCGTCCCGTTCAACCCCTGTTTGAATGGTTTCATAAATTGTTAAACAGTTTCCCGTCCTGAAGAAGTATGTTCCATGATACAAAGGCTGTTGCTTAAAAACAAACCTGGGTTACACATTTCTTTTGACCGTGCAGGGACAGTAGGGCATTCGTCGTCGTCTACTGAAATGGGAAAAATTAAGATATCATACCAATAAGAAACTATTATATAGTTTTGTATTATATTACATAGACTTGACAGCGTCTGAATTCATGTGTGACTTGGACCGCTAGAGTAAACATACATTTTGTATTTTGATTGCCATTATTCATTACTAGCTAGAATCGTTTTTATACCTTTTTACAAAACAAAGTTAAATTGTGCTAATTTTTAGGGTTTCATTAACGGGCGTGTTTACCTTTCCGGAGCACCTGATGTCATTCCCGGTTTTTTGTTTGAGTATACCTGTCTCGTTCTTTAGTTTCTCTGTTTTTTTTTTATTAATTCTGTTGATTATATGTTTGTTTATTCCTTAAGTTCCAAATGTATCTTTGTGGCATTATTTTGTTGTTATGTTCCATTCTCATCAGTTTGTCGTGATCTTGGATTTAGATTTGTGCGGAATTTTTCCATCTTTTTGTAGCTTTCCAGTCATTGATTAAAGTTCAATTTTACCAGAACGTCCGTATTTGTAGCCCTTTGGTGTCTAGATTTTTGCTTGTTTTCCAGTTATAACTTAAACAGATACGTGGTAATATTTCAATTATCGTATAGATTACATCTAATTTTAAATTTTGTTAATTGCTGAAGATACAAGTATCGTGAACAAAACAATGCAAATTCGTGTACATGTCAAATTTTCGTTCATTACTTAAGAAATTATTTATTTGGCAACTGAAAATTTGACAAATATATACATGAGATTCCTGTTATTACCAATTACACCTACTTAATGTGTTTGAATATGCTTTTGTTAGTTACGTACCAGTTATTAAAAATAAAATCTTTGTCAAATAACCTAACTAAAAATGTCTAATTTGATTTGATCAAGAATTTATTTGATTATATGAAATATAAAAACAATACATAGGTAAAAACAACTAACAGCTCTAAAACAAGTGAAAAACATTCTCCATTAATAAATTGAAATGAGCCAAACCTGGGGCTACATGAGCTTCTGAAATCCAACCTTCTTTTTCCCTCAATGATACATACAGCTTGGAAGCATGTCTGTTAATCATAGTTACTACATCTTCAACTTCAACAGTTATTTCATCATCCTTTGTTGCTTCATATTGTCGAATTACTCTGAATCGATTGTCTTAAATTAAAAAAAAAAAAACTGAACCGTTTAATACTGGTCTCTGTGTCTATTTCATGGCTTATTGATATAATTGATTGATACAAATTTTGATGCACAGGATGTGCAGACATCGTCGATTTACGACTCATGATTTGTGCTCAAGGCCTGAAATGTTGACAGCCAAAACAACAATCCAAAAGATGAAGAGCAAATTCAAAAATGCCAAAATGACCAAAAACAGAGTATGCACATGATATAGCAGGGAGATATTCCTAAGTTTTCACAAATTTTACGTAACAGCAAATTTAAAGTATCAATTCCGGGCTAGTATCGAAATACCAACAATTGACCTGGGGATACCCCCAGGGTCTTGGAGTCCACCAGTAGTGGCATTGACACAGTGGTTCAAAAACAATTCTTTGGTGCCAAATTTGATTCACAAGATGTGTACGTTTAGTCGATTTACGACTCATCAGTTTGGCTCGAGGCCTAAAACGTTGAACACCAATACAGCTATCCAAACACGTGAAGAGCAAATTAAAAAATGTCAAATGACCAAAAACTGTACAGCCAAAACTTCTAAGGACAGAGCTATTCAAGAGAAAGATGGTCCTTAGTTTTTGAAAATTTTACACTTTTGTAACAGACTTTCGGAATAGTATAGAAATACTAGCAACTGAGCTTTGGATAAACAATTCTTTGATACCAGTTTTGATGCAAAAGATAAATCGTGAAGGTATGTTTTTATTGGCGGTGGAAGGCTAAGTATTCAAATAAACCAAACACCTATGAGCTGAAAATGGATATCTTTGTCAAAAAGATATTGGAGCTCATGAAGATTCCATGATCTGTAGACCTATTGGCCACCGAGAAACCGAAATGAAAACGTGCTAAAAAATGAAATTTCCGGAGGCATACCTCTAACTTCAGATGGTTTCTTAATTCATATTTTACTTTTTCCGAATTATCATTAGTTGTACAAATGTTGTAAAATAACAATCCAAAGATACTAATATTAGATATAGTAAATTTATACTATGCTGTATACGACACATTTCAAGGAGTTACCTCTCATCAGCAGCATTAATAACGAAATATTTGGAAGACCAAAAACCAAACTTATATTAAACAAGAAGTACTCAACCAAAAATACCGAAATAGGAAGCCAAATTTCAGCTAAGGAGATCTACCATGTGCAATACAAGGAATGAACCCTTAGTATTTCTGTTATTTTTGAATTTTGCTAAATACTGGTAATTTCTTTTACAAATCAAAGATTAATCATGTCAGACAAGTTTGACGACTGGGTTAGCGAATACCCTCGGGGACCTAGGGTCCAACAGCAGAGGCATCATCCCAGGAGTTTAAAAATAACAATCCAAAGATACTAATATTAGATATAGTAAATTTATACTATGCTGTATACGACGCATTTAAAATATGTGGTCGTAATGAGCTGTAAAGCTCTTATATTTCATTTTTTTTCTTTTTTTTTTCTTTGGGGGTGTCTTTTTTGTTATCTTGTATTTATTTTTATTGTCTGCATCCATAATTTCAGAAACAAAATAAATCAAGATAACAAGTTCAAATCAACATATATGGCCTTTCAGTCTTTAAAACCGGCCAAAACCAAATATGATTGCTTAAACATACGTAAATCATATACATTAGAGAAAGGATTAATTTTTCACACGTGCTTAAAAAGCGTGGAATGTATAAATTTGCCTCTATTTTGAATCAATATATATAACAGACTTTTGTACTTTAAGACACATTTTAAAATTTAATGACATTTCAGTTGAGTCTTAATTTTTGTTTTGTTAAATTTGTTTTTTATAATAACAAGTAAAACCTGTTGTGAGATATTTTGTGCGCAATTACCTTCTTTTTTAAATAAAATATAATACCTTGAAGTTCATGAGGTTTGGTGTAGTTTCTAGGAAAAACTCCTTCCACACGTCCGAGTCTTCCGGTCCACCAATGTTCATCCGCTTTCTTTATAACTGTCAGTATATCGCCCTTTTTGATACTTAAATCGGTGTCATATTCTTTGTTATAATTGTACAAAACTTCCACATTTTCCAATTTACGACCTATGTTTAACATGATGATGGACAATAATAAAACATATTTTATGGTATAACAAAGATTACCCTACAAATACAGATTGTGACGTTTAAGAATAAATATGGGGAAAATTTTCAAATTGCCACCATCTGATCGTAAGCGTAAGGTGTAATCTTTAGTCCATAAAAGAGTTTTGAACGCACAACATATGATATCTGCGTTTGTATTAATACGACTTTTTGTAAAACATATATCGGCAAAAGAATTCCAAAGTGAAATGAAAAAATAGTGAGAAAAATCCGTAAATTCTAAATCTAAGGACACGAACATCAATATAATGGAATACAACAAACAAACGCTACAAGTACACATCTATAACTACAAGAATAGAAATAAACAATTTACCATCAAATTTGACAGCATGGGCATACCCCAACGGTTTTGTGTCCTGTAAAGGTAAGAGATTCTCCGCTAAACACAACCAAACAACTGTGTTTCGTTACATTTATACCAATCCCAGGACATTTTGAGCAAAAAACGGTTGTTTCGATAATCTATAAACATATGATGAAATCAGACAATATCGTCAAAAATTGTATAAATATCCTTTAGAGCTGAGCACTCATTTAACTGATTGAACCCTTGAACAATGACATGTGCATTGCTATTATGGTGTCACTAAGATTGTTATACAGCGCAGGACCGTGTCCCATATTGAAGGCCTTATAACGACATCTTTTCGTACATCAGTTCCGTGAGGGTAGTTGTCTTATTGAAACTACAGATATCTCTCCTTCTTTTCCTAATTCAAACATAATGTAAAGTTCTCTATATATTCTTACCAGGAAGTACAACGTTGTCGTAACCAGATAATGATGGTTTTTTCACTGCCGTCTTGTCGTTACCTAAATATATGTAACGTCTCTTAAACAATGCTCAGTTCTACATGTACGTACTAGGTTTTTTATCGTTAGAATTACCGATGAACTTAACTCCGTAAGGAGCTTTGGAACCGACACATGTGATCTCTGCGTTTTTTCATGAACCTTTTTAAACAATGTATATTTGCAGATTTTTCATATTAACATTAGTGTCACATCCACCTAAGTACTCTTGTTTGTTGACTGTAGAAGTAGCTACTGTAACATTTATAAGGTTTTTTTTCAGACCTATAAAGAGAACATTGGTAGTTCTACCGTAAAAACAAGCGACATGTTTCCTTTCTGCTTAGATTTGTACTGAGTCGTCCGTTCATTGTACTTTAGTATCAAGAAACAAAGATTTCGGTATTTTGGTTGAGTACTTCTTGTTTAATATAAGTTTGGTTTTTGGTCTTCCAAATGTTTCGGTCTTAATGCTGCTGATGAGAGATAACTCCTTGAAATGCGTCCTATACAGCATAGTATAAATTTACTATATCTAATATTAGTATCTTTGGATTGTTATTTTGAAACTCGTGGGATGATGCCTCTGCTGGTGGACCCTATGTCCTCGAGGGTATTCGCCGATCCAGTCGTCAGACTTGTCTGATATGATTATTCATTGATTTGTTACAGAAATTACCAGTATTTAGAAAAATTAAAAAATAATAGAAATACTAAGGGTTCATTCCTTTTATTGCACATGGTAGATCTGCTTGGCTGAAATTTGGCTTCCTATTTCGGTATTTTTGGTTGAGTACTTCTTGTTTAATATATGTTTGGTTTTTGGTCTTCCAAATTTTTCGGTCTTAATGCTGCTGATGAGAGGTAACTCCTTGAAATGCTTCGTATACAGCATAGTATAAATAAACTATATCTAATATTAGTATCTTTGGATTGTTATTTTGAAACTCCTGGGATGATGCCTCTGCTGGTGGACCCTAGGTCCCCGAGGGTATTCGCCAACCCAGTCGTCAGACTTGTCTGACATGATTTTTCATTGATTTGTTACAGAAATTACCAGTATTTAGCAAAATTCAAAAATAATAGAAATACTAAGGGTTCATTCCTTTTATTGCACATGGTAGATCTCCTTGGTTGAAATTTGGCTTCCTATTTCGGTAGTTTTGGTTGAGTACTTCTTGTTTAATATAAGTTTGGTTTTTGGTCTTCCAAATGTTTCCGTCTTAATGCTGCTGATGAGAGGTAACTCCTTGAAATGCGTCGTATACATCATAGTATAAATTTACTATATCTATTATTAGTATCTTTGGATTGTTATAAAGGAAGCAAAATCAATACATCTTCAAATTTATCTTGGGGTCTAAATAATAAATGAAATATTTATAGATTAATACATGTTTTTTTCTCATATTGCCCTTGTTATCAGCCGGAGACCTTGATATCCGCCGCGACATTTATGAACGTTTAATTCACCATAAATAATGATCAGACGATTATTTACAGCTGAGCGGAAGTGACGTCGATGAGGCTTACCAGAGGGCAGATAACACATCATACGAGGCCAGGTTGAGGTAAATTGTTATCTGCCCTTGTATGATATTATTGCCCCCCCCCCCCCCCCCCCCCCCCCCCCCCAGGGCAAATAACATGCATCAAAATATTCTTTTATTACATATGCAAAATCGGCGTTATCTGTATAAAATGTGTGATAAATGTTTTTTCATTAATGGAAATATCAATGTTACCAATGTTTGTTTGTTCTGTGGTATCATCTCCACAACTAGAACGTTTTTCATGACTCATTGCAGCACTTTCGTCATTTCTAAAATGACTTGTACGTCGTCCTGAAAAAATTATTACCGATTATGTATTATACACATTTCCCATTTTTGAATATGTTTGCAATTCATTTCTTAGGTTGCAGCATAGGGAAGGATTATTAAAACAAATTCTTCCGATCAACAATAAAATAGATTGTTGTTCCTCTATGTTCCTCCATACATGAGATATACATGTATTGAAAAGTTGAGAGTAGGTGCACAAAATACTTTTTTTATTATTCTTAAAGCACGGAAATAATGTTCGAATCTTAGGATAATTAAATTTTTACCTTAGTTCCTTTAATGATCAAAGTGTTCTATAAAAATGTCGTTAATCTAATACTTCCTGCGTGTGAAAGTATTTTTTGTTATCAGTTCCTTTACAATCCCAACTTCAATAGCTTGAGGAAAACAATAATTTTTTGTAATCTTTGAAAGTTTTCAAATTCTTCAGGTTAGACATTATTGACATTATGCACAAACAATTAACTTGTTTGTTGAACTAGGACACTGTATGTTTGATAGAAGTTAGTTTTTTTATGAAAAAGGATGTTTCCTGGTTTAAACCACCATTTTCCTCGGAAAATGCCTGTACCAAGTCAGGATTATTACTGTTATTTTCCAGTTCTTCTGCTGGTTTATACGGTTGAGCTTCTTTTCGATTTTGTCGGTGTTTATAGAGTTTCCCCTATTGAATGCACCTTGGAGTAGGGTCGTTTGTTATGACCTTTATTATCTAATGGAATTTCTTGAATAAGTCTGCGTAAATACCATATTATCCAATACTTTCTCTATGTGTTTAAACTTAAGTAATTTGCCTTAAAAATTATTGTTTAGATTTTCTTAAAATATATGTTGAATTTTACTAGTCAATAAAAGTAATAATGCACAATTTGTAGAGTATATTTTAACAAAATAAAGGAATTTTGTTTCATATGTCAATAGATATCGCCAGTCATTGCATTATCAAAGTAAAATAACACATTTTTTTTGCAGTCTGAGGGTTATGGAAAACAAAACGGTAAATTATTGTTGATAAAGGGGGTTAAAAGAAAAATCACAAAAATCCGAAAAAAAATCTTACTTTTTAAATCTAAATTTCAAATGGTATATTTTGTAGAAAAAATCAAACTCTTTCTTGTGATGAAGAAACTTGTAATTTGTGTGTGTAAACTGTGTTCCTTGAGATCTAAGGTGTCGATTACAAGATTTTGAGCAAAATGATTTTTTTTACATCAAACTAATACTAATGCAATTTATCCCGTGTGTTCAACGCAACATCGGTAATTGTCCAAAACTTCTGAAAGAATATATACTTAATTAATTTACTTACACGTCCCATGCTGACTGCTATGCAGATTTCAATTTAGATTAATTTTTCTACACGATTCCTGTTTAAAATCATTATTTGCCATTACAAATGAACGTAATTTACTGTTATCCTCTGGTTTTGACACACAAATCGTTAAAAATTGCAATTGATTTGACCTTATTACTCGTTCAACAAAAACAATCAAATCAATAAAAAAAATTTCATACCTAGAGTCTGGGCCAAAGAACTAAAAAATTTTTAGCACAGAGCTCTTTTTAACTTGGCCTTTCCTAGGTGCATTCATGAAAAAAAACGTTTATAAAACTGCTAAATAAATTCAAGTAAAAGTTTCATTACATATACTGAATTCAAACAGTAAACAATAGCCTACCGCACTACAGTTCAATATTATTGACAATTCGACGCTTGCCAAGTCCCAGTTGATGGCCTCGTAGTTCAAGAAATACTTTTAGTAATACATTTTGTTGTCCTACTTTATATGTAAATCAAGCTGAATAATAGATGTGGATAATTCGACAGGATGTGATTGTCAGGATAAAAGATCACACATAAAATGGTTATGGGGAGATAACTATATTAATATATACATTTCCCAATACTATAAAGAAAAAAAAGTAATAACATACCTGTCTATCGTCTTCTCTCTTTAAAAATAATTACTTGACTATACATCATTTTCTTCAAATAATGGGACTGGAATTATATTAACACTTCCTGTTTAATCGAGTCATTTTATTGCTTAATATACTTTACCACCAAAACTTCAAACATTATGTAAACGTATTAAATAACTAAAAATCATCTTTTTTCTGATTGGTTAAAACCATCCACAAAATTATGAGAACCAACACTAGTATCCAACTACTGTCTAGATATCTTACACAGATATTATATACTTACGAAATACAGATACACCTTAACAGGTGAACAGGACAGTGCTTTTGCTTTAAAATTCGGAAATTACTGTGATAAAAATAACCAGTTCTATAGGAAAAAAACCAAAGAAACAAAATTTTTTTTCATCAAGTAATTAAAAACAATCTTATTTGTGTTATAAACAAATAAATACCTTGGAACTTCCTTACGCGGCAGATGAATACAGTGAAATTATACAGTGACTCTTTTAACACAGTACCGAACCCACGAACAAAATTAGCTGACACCTTCATCCAGAATGTTACAAATGAGAAGAATTATATAGTTTTCCGAGCAATGTAAATAGTAAAACGGGTTGCAATTTAATTTATCAAGCTTTAAAAAATATACGCTCAAACAGCGACCTATATCAAAGTCACAAATCTTATATTAATATATGTACAATGACATCCAAACAACATTCTTAAACATTACATGTATAAATAGTATTTTTTTTTAATCCATAGTTGAGATCCGTGTTCTGAGACAATCAAATTCCATTCCAACGAAATAGCGAATATACACTGAATAATATCTTTTTAATTTCGGATTTCGTTGTAAAATATAATGTTTTATCACAGAACATACATGCATATCATATATTTCAGTGAATTATAATGGCACTCAAACACCTCCTGCATTGGCATTTGCCTTGAAATTGACGACAAAGGGTACTTTGTAATTGCAAAAGAAACTCAATGACAAACCGTGATGATTTCTAACCATCCCGTTGACAAGTTCCAGTTTATCAGTACCATTATATAACAGAACTGTGGTATGGTACATAAAATTGTCTACTAATTCAGTATTACAGAGCTTGACATGAACAGCATGGCAAGAAACCATCAGGACCACTTGTGTTTTGCCCCGGCTTTCTGGTTGGGTCCATTTTGCTTCTCATTTTTTGTGTTGTGTGCCTATTTTTATTTTTTATTTCATTTGGGGGGGGGGGGTATTCTTCCTTCCCTATCAAGGTTTTGTATATGGCTCTGGATTAATGGTCATTGTATTGACTTTTCGGAATTTTAAGATCCGAATCCATTTAACTCCCTAATAAAACACGTCTTATTTCCTATGTCTAGGATTAACCAAAGAGAATAAAAATAAGAACAATAAAATGAGAATGCACATCATACAACATACATGGATGTGTTTCTACAGACATTTTCAACCATTTTTAGAAAATCTTTACTACTATTACATGTATTTATATTTCAGTCAGACCCACTGTACCGCAAAGAAAAAAACCCACTGATTTCATACGAAATGAAAGTAGTATTCAATTAATATCAAAATAACGAAACTTAAAATTGAATTTATCTTCAATGATGAGTCTTGATATAAGAAATTAGCCATATATAAGTAATCATACATAATGTAAAAGGATAAAGACGTGTATTGGCGGACGACCGGACATAGATATAGCCATGTTATTCAGAAAACCGTCCTTTAAGAAATCCTTCCGTATGCAAAACAACAACAAGAAGTTAAAATTTTTTCTTTTCACCATCCGTGCTTTAAATATATACAATAAAAGTTGTAACAAATAGTTATTGTGTCATGTAATCTTGTCTTTTTTGATAAAAATACCAATAGAGCCATTTAGTTGTTTTTCAATTAGGATTCTGTATTAGTAGTATGCAGAAAAGTGTATGGTGGAAGGATTTTGGACATAAATCCCAGTCTTCATATAAAAAGAGCGGTTTGAATCAATTTTCTGATATCAAAAATTCGATTTTTTTATATCAGAAAATCATTTACATTTCTTGATATTAGAAATTCCATTTAATACTGACGATTTTTTTGATATCAAGAAATACATTTTCTGATATCAAATATTCATTTTTTTGATATCAGAAAAGCGAATTTTAATGTCAAATATAGATTTCGAAAAATAATCACTCCCTGGTAGATACCTCCTAACTGATAGTGTTATATGCTTAAAAAGGCTAAAAACAAATAATCAAACATTTTTGAAAGGATTTTTTGTATAATGAGGTGTTCAGCACTAGAAAAATCTCAAAACCCATAACCAATTCAAGTCTTTTGTTGCAAAAAATATTATCAATACTAAAATCAGACAGCTCTGCAATAAAAGAAAATGTAGATGCAAGGGCAGTCATTGTTCATCATTCAAAAATATTGTGGCCCATGGGCTACAACATTTACATAAAATCTGGCAAAGTTAACCTTAATTGATTCTTCTTACACCGTTCGTTCTAGTTTATTTCATTGCTCACAATATTATTGTCAGGAGCCCCCAGAAATTTACTTTTTAGATTTTTAAATTATTTTTTTTAAAGAACGACCAGATCATAGTTCGTCCGTCTGACCGACCGTTTCCTTCCTCCAATAACACAACCTATTTTCAACATATTTTTTACTTCTAATATCGACAAAAGAATACCAAGGTGACAAAACTGGGAACAGTTCACAAATTCGAAGTCTAAGGAAAAGAATAAATCAAGAGAATGGAACACAACAAACAAACTTGATTGAAATATTTAAATAAGATTTAAATAATGTCGCTTTGTGTTTTAAGATGTTCGCTGCTCAGTTTCAAAATAATAAGATTACATAACACTGGTAAATATCTATAGTTGATTAATAAAGGAACTAAATGAGCGAAACAAAATTATAGGTACGTGCGTTTGTTTTTGAGATATAAGCCATTGAAAATTTGGGGGGGGGGAATATGCTGTCTTGATTTTACATAGCTTTATCATTGACAAGTTTTATTTCTCAAAGACCATTAAATAATAACAAGGATTTTATAGGATTTTTACAAATGGCTTATTATTCTGCATTCAAAAAATTTATGAAAAGAAAAATGGGTGTTAGCGGAGAAAATAATTTATGGCATCCAATTGGATAAAACCAGATGATTCTAAACATCTGACAAAAATTCAAAAACATGACCAGCGAACATCCTTGAGTTTAGTAGTTGTTCAAATTGTTTTTATAATAACAACATGTATGATATGGACTTTTTATGGCAGTCTAGTAGTCGCACGAAATGTACAAAGTAGACGAAGGGGTGTAGGCGGACCCAAAAAACGTTAGTAAACAGGCATAAATTAAATCTTTCCGTATACAACAAAAAAATTACGTATAGGAAAGTATTTCAAAATATCACAAAGGAAGCTAAAGATGTGTTTTTTCACAAGCGTCATTAGATTATTTCTATTTTGAGGCCTATAAATAAATACAATAAAATATCTACAGAAATACTAACATGCGTCATGCAATCCATCGAATCGTTTTATGGGGTATTATAATAAAAAGTTTTTGTTTGTTTTTTGTCACTTTTTAAAACTATGCAAATGAAACCCGTCAGTAAATAACTATTAAATGTACATTATATATTTATTCTTTTTCATAAAAATTTAACACTTTAGTTTACTTCACATTGTGGTAATTTATTTTTAGCTAACATGCATTTGCATTTGTCTATTAATGATATATGTGTATAATACATTGATCAATTTTAGAAATGGTTCGAGATATCCATTGTCTAAAAATTCCGTGATTTAATTGTTACTTCTTTTAGTTCATGTGATGTTTTATTATTTTTTATGTTTACTTTATTATATGTTTTCTAATGCTTTTAATTATACTTGTTTCTTGTGGCGTTTGTTGTGTTTCATTCTCTTATATTCTTTTGCCGATATTTTAATTCGGCCTTCGTGAAAAATATATTGCTTCTGAAATTTGTCTAAAATTATTGAGGTTATTTCTATATTTTTTTTATGGAAAATCCGAAACATGTTACTGAAAAACCAGGTATTAAAGAAATCCTTCCGTAAACAAAGAATGTGATGTATTGTAGAGTTCTATTTCAAAATATTGCAAAAGAAGCCAAAGATATTTTTTATTTTCAAATTTTCACAATTCATGCTTTTATATAAACACAATGAAATATTTGTATAAATATGTCACTGGATTTCACCAGTAGTTTTGTTTTGTTTAGTTTTTGTGATTTATCTATTTAAATCATCGCAAAGATTATTTTGAATGTACACTGATTTAAGTTACATCATCTAGGCTGATTTTATTTTACTTTTTACATTATTTTTGTTTATCCGCATTCATCGAGAAATGCATAGCGATTTGAAATTTTGATAGCCAACAAAATGGCTATAAGGAAAAGATAACAATGACATGCCAACGAATCAGCGATACTGAACTGAAATTTTGAGTTTATTTCCCTTGGTGACAAATACAAAGTTAGCAAAAAAAAACATTCGTATTTTTATTTCTTATAAACAGTTATTAATTTTGTGTGTATATACATTAAAGAGGACAAATATACCTAAGGAGCAAAACAAAAGAACGTAATCCATTGGACAGACAAACCCTGGTATACGGCACCCGTCGTGAAGTTCAACAAATTCAATTCCATGGAAGTCACAAATTGGTGGCGGCACGTGAAATGTTACGACAGTGGGGTCACGTCCAACATCATCTTAGATATTGGAACCCTGTAACTGTCAATCAATTCGTGGTGACGACCATAAAATTTCCTAAGTGATGACATCAACTTATCTTTGATAAAACCCTGGTTAAGAAGCGTTTGTGACAGGAGTAATTCTCTTTGTTGAAAGTTAGGGTAACTCACGGATGCCTTTGAGAATCGGATAAGCTGGTTTATATTAAGTTAGTAAATTGTCGAAACTTTCCCAGTTATCCATTGTGTTGTGTATATACATTAAATTTTCGAAATGGTTCCATCTATCCATTGTTTTTTTATTGTTTAACAATAAATATTTCGTATTTGAAATGCGGCTTTCGTGAAAACAAATTCGATGTTTCTGATATTCGACGAATATTATCGGGGTCATTTCCATTATTTTTTCATGAAAAAAACCCAGGAGCCGTTTTTACAAAATACCTTAAGAGTAAAATCATTCGTTAGTTATGCTAGAATCTGTATGACTTAAGAATTATTTGCTCTTAAGGATGATCGCTGGTCTAATAGGAAATACATAGGATTTGAAATAGGTTTTTTAGTTTGAGAGAACATATGAATAGTAAACAAATAAGCAAGAAAAAAATATAGGTTCATGTGCTCATTTTAGAGCTACAAGGCCTTGCAAATTTGCAGGAAATAGGTTTTCTCTGGATTTTTCATTGTCTTTGCATTGACAACTTCAGTCTCTCAAAGATGTATGAAAAAATAAATAGAATTTCATAAAATTTTGTCAAATACCATTTTAAGGAATATACGATTGAACTATAAAAGAAAAAGTGGGGGTTCATGAGCAAAAATTTCATGTTTAAGAAATGGATAAAACCAGACGATTCCGAAAATCTGACAAAAGACCAAAACATGACCAGCGAGCATCCTAAAGAGTTATTTACTATTAAGATTTTTTTTTGTGAAATTTACCACAGCATAGTTAGAATAATCAGTTGTAGTCAGTAATGGTCTTGATACCTTAAGAATGTTAAGGTTGTTAGACCAGATGTCTCGACAGAGCAAGAATACCTGCTGTTCAAGTGTTAATCTCAATATGTTTGAAATTTCCTCGTTGCAACGTTTTACATATATATACAATGTATTTAATGAGACCATCCAACTTTGATTCAACATTTCCATATGAAATCTTTCCGTTTCATATAGCTGCTAGATCATAGTTCATAGTTATAGGTCTTTTTATGATAAATTCTAAAAATTGATTTACATATGACGTTTACCTAATGGTTTCTGTAGTTTTATTTTGTAATACCAAAAATATAGCTAATCCTCCGAATACAGTCTGGAATACGGGAAGAATGATTAAGAAAAACTTTTTCATAGATACATGTACTTGTGAGCAATGCTACTGAAAATTGTATCAGAATATAGAGACATAACATTTATCTTATCGTTGGAAATATCAGTTATTTTTTAGGGATGTGCCAGACCTACCAATCAGACACTTTATTTCACATTTCTCACAGCTGCTTTTCCAAGTGGTTCCAGGGATGTACTCTACCTCGTAAGGCCACATATGATAGTTTTCAAATCAACAAAATAGGGGGAAAACGCAGTACCTAAAAGAGGTTCACCATAAAATAGCTATATTAACGTACACTGTATAGAAGGAGATTAAATACCAAAAAGAGCTAGCAAAATTCCAAAAACTTCATAGACTGGAAGAGAAAGAAAAGTCTGTCAAAACTAAACAATTAAGAACAAAATCACTTATGACATGAACCAGTCGTTTAATATCTTATTCCATTTACCGAAATTTATAATCCTAAAAAAAATTAGTGATTCAATGTATATTAGGTCTTTTGATGAATTTAAGAATTTGTTATATGTTAAAGCAATTCACTAGGATATACGTTTGTGAAATACATTGTAACAAATATAAAACAGCCTTGAAACTGCTTTTTAAGACATCTAGAACGAGTGTGAATAAAAAGACATTTAAAAAAGATAAAAAATAAAATAGGGTTCAAAGTGTAATGACAATACCACGCAAAGGCCAGAAATGAGTATTATTTGAAATAATAATCTATTCTTAAATTAAAATTATGGCGTGCCGAAAATACAGAGGATTCCATGTGCTGCAGAAAGGAATTCGAAGGTTCGAGATCAATTCCGGCATCCCCTCTCTTGAAAATTAAGGTGGTACCCAACTCTACAGGGAGATAACTCTTAAAAATCACCAGTGCGTTTTAATCAAATTTAATAAGTAAAGAGAAATTAAGCTTCTCTATGATCAAAATTGATGTTTGCAAAACTGCTATATATTCAATGAAATTATTCCAGTGAAGTGTGAAATTCTATTTACTAAAAAAAATCAACATTTATATCAACAGGTCAAAGTAAATATTTCCTAAAAATTTTATGAAAATTAAATGAGCCAAATTTATTTTAGTCAAGGTGTTGGGTTCAACCTTAAACGGTTGCCGCATCAGAGTTTCTAACACGGTAGAAAATGACTATGATCATCAAATTTAATCAGAAATGAGTATTGATTGAAATACTAGTTTTATTCTGAAATTATTAAAACTATGCGTGTCGAAAATCTATAGGCTTACATGTGCTGCAGAAAGAAATTCGAAGGTGCCAGATCAGTTTCGCCACTCGATCCCTTGAAAATAAAACGGTTGCTGCGTCACAGTTCCTATCACGGTAGAAAATGATTAAGATCATCAAATTTAATCAGAAATGAGTATTGTTTGAAATAATAGTTTATTCTGAAACTATTAAAACTATGGCGTGCCGAAAATAAAAAAGGTTACAGGTGCTGCGGAAAGGAATTCGAAGCTGCGTCAGAGTTCCTAACATAGTAGAAGATTATTAAGATCGATCATCAAACGTAACGATCCGAACATTCTAGATCTACATTATCGGACACAAGGTTTTAGTTTTGCTTAATTTCTTCTGTAGTGCAGATGATCTCTTCTCTAAACTTTCACAGAACTCTGCTTGTTCTAGAAAGTATTGTTTCTGCTTCTTCAACAGTGTTCGTCGATCTTTATTCATTTTTTTTAAATCTTCGAACGACAATTCTTGCTCCTTTCTTAATTGGACGTCAAGATCTTTCATCTTCTCTCCCATTTCTTCAAGGTTTTTAGAAAATCTGGATTCCATGTCTCTTTGAATGTCCTTGTGAACCCTCATTATGATTTCATTGTTTGATTTGCGTGATCCTGTTGCAGTTTCGAAAGCTGTCGTTGTTCTTCTAGTTTTGTTACGTCGTAATTTGTTTCTATTTCTTTCTTCTTTTCTTGCAAATGTCTAATTCTCTTAGACACTTCCACGAATTCCGGATCGTTTTCGTCTTTCTCTCTCTCTAGGCATGGTCGGGGTTTGACACGTTTTAATCTTATTGTCTGTCTATGGAGATTTGCACTTTGAATGTTTTCTTCCACTTCTTCCTTTTCTTTTTTGATACTACTAATTCTGATTTGAAATTCTGTTTTTATCTTATGTATCATCTCTTCGTTTTGTTTTTCAGCTTCTGAAGTTGCTGCTTTAATTGTTCTTTCTAAATTGGTGTCCGCCTCGTCAAACATTTCATTTGTAAACCAAGTATTTCCGTTTTCTTTCACAACTTGGTCAATTTTACAAAAGAGATTTTGAATCATTACTTTCTTCTTCTCAACTGAAGCAACGTTATTCACGGCAAAGAAACGTCCATAACACTCTGAAAGGTACCAAGTTAATGGTTCCCCTGATTCTTCAATAAATGATTCAATTGTTATATTTTCTCGTTCAAGATCATCAAGCCGTGTAAATATCAAAATTGAACACCGTTTCATATCATTTCCGAATATATCAAATAAATTATTCAACGCCTCAATTTCTTCTTTGGTAAATCTTCCGATCTGTATGAACAACAAAAACACATGTGGACCAGGAAGTAGCATCTGAACGCAACGAGAAATATTGCGTTTTATTTCAGTTGGGGAAAGAAGCGTATCAAATAGCCCTGGTGTATCTACAACAACTACTTTCCGATTCTGTATTTTTGTTTCTTGTCGCATGCATTCCAATGTGACAGATCTTGCACTAGCCTTGGACGTAAAATGTTGTTCTCCTAAAATTGCATTTCCGAGAGCACTTTTCCCAGATCCAGTTTTTCCTACCATCAGAATTCGTAATTCTTTTTCAGTTCCTGCCAAAAAAGTGAGAGATCTTGTATTTCCATGTACAAACGCAATTAGGACATTATTTTTAATCTTTTATTGCCTTATGTTGCTGTACGTATAAAAGGTTCAATGAAACAAATCCACGATTAGAAACCAAAAATATTCAACCCACTCTAGTAAAATCCATAAAACTTATACGGCTATTTCTCACTTTAATCTCCACTATCTTGATTTATACAATTGATAACACCTTTCATTGCAGTCAAACAAAACTAATAGTTTAGAATGAAGTTTGCTGTGTTTAACTGTGCAGGTCTTGTTTTGTACATAAATCTGTCTTCGCAAGGCAACCTCTAATTCAGGAAACTCCAATGAAATTAAAATAAACATAACAATAATGAAGTGTGTATTGTGAACAAACCATGTATAATGCAATAACGATTGAGAATATCTTTTTTAAAATTCATATAGTGTAATTTGTAATTAAATAACCAAAATATATTGTGATATTATAGACCATACCATTGCCTTTGGGAAACGATGGTAGTCTCCATAAATTCTTATCCACTCCAACCGGTGTTTGTGCAAATCTGCTTTCTTGTTTGAGATTTGTTGTTATAATATAAAAAAAGTATATTGCAAGTCAGCTGAAACTTATTTATAATTGAATCTTCTTTCAATACAATAATCCCAAAGATACTAATATTAGATAAAGTAAATTTATACTATGCTGTATACGACGCATTTCAAGGAGTTACCTCTCATCAGCAGCATCAGCACCGAAACATTTGGAAGACCAAAAACCAAACTTATTTTAAAACAAGATGTACTCATAACCAAAAATACCGACATAGGAAGCCAAATTTCAACTAAGGAGATCTACCATGTGCAATACAAGGAATGAGCCCTTAGTAATTCTATTATTTATGAATTTTGTTAAATAGTGGTAATTTCTATAACAAATCAATGAATAATCATGTCAGACAAGTCTGACGACTGGGTTGGCGAATACCCTCGGGGACCTAGGGTCCACCATGCATAGTGTATCATTATTCTCTTTATGTTGGATTTCCACAATTTGTAATGACTAATAAATGGAAAATATTGTGTATCAGTAGGAATGCAATATCAGTAGATGTGACAATTTCAAAATGACACTAGGTAAATAAATAACTTATTGGAAAATATTTCTTTAAAGTCAATATATTAAAGGTCCATTGTCATCCATTGTGCCAAAGTCGAAGATAAAGAAAACAATGAGATGAGTCGTTCGTCAGAATATGCATCTTTTGTGCATTCATGTTGGTATTATAGAATAAACATTATCACCACTTATTAAGTATCTCTGCGGATGGATGTCAAATATTACAAGCTGCACTCATAACACTAGCGTAAATTTAACGTTATCAAAGTGTAAAATCCAAGCGCAAGCGGCGTTCAGATCCATTTTGAACTCCGTTTTGATCAAATATAACTGGTTAGAATAAAACATTTGATCAAATTAACCGATTGTTTTATTTTAATAATTGGGCACATATGTATTTTTTGTCTAACCCATCAGATAAGGTAACATACTTTAACTTTACCATTTTCTTTATTGTGGCATCCCGTCTACCAATGCTTTTGGTCATTATTTAGGCTTTAAACGTTGGTCCTTGAGCACAACTAATGACTTGTAAGTGTGCATAATTTGTGCATCAAAACGACATAATATAATATGTTTTTTCTTCATTCGTTTAAGCATTAATTACATGAAATTAATCACATGAAAAAGATCTTGTTAAAAACGACAAACCTGCTGCACTTATTTTTGAGCGTGGAGGTAAAACAGGGGGTTGTTCTTCTGAAAAATACAAATATATATTATATTTTGGCATTAAATAATATTTAATATTTGTTCGCTCTCTTAATATTGGAATTTCAAATTAAATAGCCGTAATCATGTCAGGGTAAATAAAACTCAGCAGAATACATTTTTAAAACATTCAAACGTGTTTTTCTGATTTTACCGTGGATGAATTTTTTCTCAAATATTCACGGAAACAAAATTGAGGGAAAATATTTGTCCATCTTAAATCAACTCATTTTGTGGATCAGTATACCTCACAAGATACTGTTGTAATCATTAAATACGATATTCAAAATTTTCAAGATAATAGTAGTTCGTTTTTCATATCAAAATAAAATCCATTGCATTTTTTTGTGCGACACAAACATGTGAATATGATTTGATGAAGAAATATACACGAATGAATTTACACTGAAATGAAGATTGACGCATTTTGGTAGATTATTAATATAAATACTCTGTAACCACCAACCAAACTGTGGCCTGTAGGTTTTCTTTTGTAGATTTTTTTTTGAAACTTTGTTAGTTTATATAGATCCATGAAGATTTTTTTGCGAATGTGAATCCGTTGCAAAGTCAACGCGTTGTCCTGGTTTAAGCCCAAAGTATGCATTTTTACGACTGAAAACCAGTTGATTTCATCTCTTTGTACATCGAATACTGTATATATTTGGGACTGAATGTTATTTGTTCGTTTAAATGTTATATTCATTAGATTAAATACAGGTAAAATAGATACTCTAACAAAATGTCTAACCTCACTTGACAACGACATATAAAAGCAAAGTCATGCCGATGGTCAGGGCTTCGATTTAGGCATATTTTATGGAATATTGGCAACTTAAACGCACCCATATCACATCAAAGTGTTAATTTTTATTGACGCCTTGTCTTTATCAAAATCAGCAAAAAGATGTTTGGGATTTTGGTTACTATAGAAACAAAGATATGCCATTTTATGAAATACAAACTTTATTTTATCAATATATACTATGTTAAATATTAAAACAATATCGACCATTGAAAGATTCCAGAATTTCTGTATTTTATATGAAAAATTAAAAACTACAAATTTTAAAATATGAATATTATGACAGGTAACTATGGAAATAGTTTTTGCATTTTCAGTGAACTTGATATAACATCTGACTTATTTCGATTGCCAAATTAACATATACATGATATAAACTGATTTACTACATACATTTATTAGCAGAAGGCAATTTAAGTAAGTAATTGAACACTTTATTTGAAAAAAGTAGGTTGTACCAATGGCAACAAATCGTCTTAGTTGCGCTCAATTATTGATTTGATGCAAGATGGTCATTCGGGAAATAATACACAAACTGGTTTCTGGTTCTCCTCAAGAAGTACTTATAACCAAATTTACCGAAATAGGAAGCCAAATTTCAACTAAGGAGATCTACCATGTGCAATACAAGGAATGAACCCTTAGTATTTTATTATCTTTGAAATTTTCTAAATAGTGGTAATTTCTATAACAAATCAATGAATAATCATGTCAGACAAGTCTGACGACTGGGTTGGCGAATACCCTCGGGGACCTAGGGTCCACCATGCATAGTGTATAATTATTCTCTTTATGTTGGATTTCCACAATTTGTAAAGACTAATAAATGGAAAATATTGTGTATCAGTAGGAATGCAACATCAGTAGATGTGACAATTTCAAAATGACACTAGGTAAATAAATAACTTATTGGAAAATATTTCTTTAAAGTCAATATATTGAAGGTCCATTGTCATCCATTGTGCCAAAGTCGGAGATAAAGAAAACAATGAGATGAGTCGTTCGTCAGAATATGCATCTTTTGTGCATTCATGTTGGTATTATAGAATAAACATTATCACCACTTATTAAGTATCTCTGCGGATGGATGTCAAATATTACAAGCTGCACTCATAACACTAGCGTAAATTTAACGTTATCAAAGTGTAAAATCCAAGCGCAAGCGGCGTTCAGATCCATTTTGAACTCCGTTTTGATCAAATATAACTGGTTAGAATAAAACATTTGATCAAATTAACAGATTGTTTTATTTTAATAATTGGGCACATATGTATTTTTTGTCTAACCCATCAGATAAGGTAACATACTTTAACTTTACCATTTTCTTTATTGTGGCATCCCGTCTACCAATGCTTTTGGTCATTATTTAGGCTTTAAACGTTGGTCCTTGAGCACAACTAATGACTTGTAAGTGTGCATAATTTGTGCATCAAAACGACATAATATAATATGTTTTTTCTTCATTCGTTTAAGCATTAATTACATGAAATTAATCACATGAAAAAGATCTTGTTAAAAACGACAAACCTGCTGCACTTATTTTTGAGCGTGGAGGTAACACAGGGGGTTGTTCTTCTGAAAAATACAAATATATATTATATTTTGGCATTAAATAATATTTAATATTTGTTCGCTCTCTTAATATTGGAATTTCAATGGCAAAAAATCGTCTTAGTTGCGCTCAATTATTGATTTGATGCAAGATGGTCGTTCTTGAAATAATACACAAACTGGTTTCTGGGCAGTGTCTTTTGGTTGCTTTAACCGATTTCTACCAAATGCTATTTCCAGATCAACAATATGAATTGCAAAAAACCTTAAGTGCCAATCCATGGCGCGGTTTTGGGAACAAATCTTGACATTTTGCTCATAAATCACATATTTTGAGAATTTAGTTTTCTTAGCCAAATTCTACCAAATTTAAATCTAAACTAAAGGGCATTCAGAAGCTAGAAAAATTTTGGTTTCTGATCAGAAATCACAGATTTTGAGAAATGAAATGGTATACGGATAATGTCAAAAGTTTTAATCACCTGATATCTACCAAATGTTTACATGTCGTTATATGTACGAATTTAAGAAGCTTATTGATTTAAGTGTCATATATTTTTTTTTAGGAAAATCAAACATTTTTTAGAACTAATTAGTTTCCGGACAAAATTTATAGTTCCGCCTTCTAATTTCAATGAAATTTCGATGTATTTTTGAGCAAAATGAGACTCAAATATAAACTAAAAACAATATATTGGTGTCAATCAATGACATTTTTGGAGTTGAAAAGTAGATTTTTATCTCAGAGATTAACTGGTTCATGTGTATGCCTCAATGCAATTTTGAGAATTAACATCATGAAACTATTTCTTGGAAATTTTTCATAAACTTATGTTTGTTATTGGCAGCAAGCATACTATTCCGGAGCACCCCGGTTTTGTGGTGGGGTTCATGTTGTTCATGTTTTTAGTTTTCAAGTGTAGTGCTGTATTGTTTTTGTCTTGTCTTCGTTGTTCTCCGGTATTTGTCAGTTATTTTCCCTTCCTTCGATTATCCCTTTGGAATTTCTTGACTTTACTTACATACATATGGTGTATCACAATACTGAATAGAAATAAAATGCATAATTTGACAAATGATCGAAAAAGGAGTTTATGTCAAACCCTTAAAATGAAAATTTGTCGAAATTCGACCCCTGTGGGCCCCAATTTTAGAAAATTTAAATTCTAAAACCTTATTGCGCATCTGCAAATGGTGCACGACAATACTGTATAGAATGCATAAATTGAAAAATTAAAGATGGGTTTACGGCACAAGCTTGAATTCAAAATTTTTCGAAGTGTGAGTCCCTTGTTTGGAAAATCAAAATTCTAAGTCTTATTGCGAATCTGCAGGTGGTATGTAACCATTCTATATATAAACCGAAAGGAAGAGTTGATGTCAGAATCCTTAGAGTAGAAACAACAACAATATGTGTACAATCATCCTGCTAAACAAATTACCTTGAAAACTGTATCAGATATTATCCGGAAAAACCATATACAATGTACATGTACCATTTGTGCAGAGGAAAAACCCAGCTAATAATATCTAAAAATTTGGTCTTAAACTAATAGGTAAATTTGTTACAAACTTTGTTGACGTTTTCCTTACGTTTTTTCTTTTAAAAATCGTGTCTAGATTGTGCATTGTGGCCTCTTAACATTACTCCTCAAGAAAAAATACATAAATAGATATGCAATAAGCAATACTTGGGGCCCATAGGGGTGAATTTCAGAAATGATGAATTTAAGTAGCTTTCTAGATTTTGGCTTATTTTTATTAGTTTTTACATGTAGTAAACGCTCTAATATTGATCCAGACTCCTGGCCACAATTTTGGAAAGCAGACAACCTAGGAATCACTTGCAAAATTTTGATCTCAACTCCTTCTCAACAATACTTTCAGAGGAGATTATTAAATATGTTTTGCTGATATTTCTATTTTTAATAACGTTAGACATATTAGTCTATGGTGCAGACTCCTAGACACAATGGAGAAAGCACCTCTTGGGATACATTTTTGTATATATAATCGTATATAAGTAATTAGAACTAAATAAACAAAGGAAATAGTATTATAGCGAATTACATTCTTGAAGAATATTTAACCTTATTAATTGTTATGCACGAGAGAAAGAAGATATGAGTTTGTTGTATCTTTTCTTTTTAGGTGATGGCGACCATATTGGTTCATAGAATAGACCCCCAAGAACAAGTTTTGAAAGTGGAATACAAATTCAAAGAGCAATTCTAAATTTCCGCAGGAGTTTCCACACAAAAAAAAATTGCTAATTAGAACGTAGAAATTCCTCTTTCATTAACATTATATATATTGATATGTATGTAGGAAAAATAATGGTCAACCGTACTATGATTACATAACATAAATATAATAGTAAATCAACACAAAAGAAATAAGATTTAAATAATTACATTGAATCTTCAAAATTAGTTTGGAATCACTCATTGAAAATAGTAAAAAATGCTATTTTGAAGTGCCTGTTACCATGGTTACCCAACAGTACATATGTACTAATTTATAATCTTCCAACAAACATTAATGCATGCTTTTAGCAATGATAAAAAGATGCAAGAAAACCTTTCGGGGCATTTCGAATGGGATAAAATTTAAAAATTAAACAACTATATTTGAAAATAAAATGTATCACAAAATACCAAAACTAAATTTGATGCACTGTATGGACATTTCGTTGACTGACAACTCATCAGCAGTGCTCGAGATCAAAATGTTTGAAATCCGGTTAAAGATATGATGAAAATAAGCTAATTTTAGTTTCCATAGTAACCTTTGGCAAGAAAAGTCTACACATGTTACCACTGATCTGGAAACAGCAATGCAGTTTCTTTTATGTGGCAATCACATATTTTATACACTTGGATGCCCAAGATAGCTTTCTGGCCTAAATATATGCCTAAAATTGGTCTTGTACAACCCTCTCAGAATTTCCCTGACACCATGCAGTACAGTGTCTGTGCATATGTACATTCTTACCAATAAAGTCGACGTTTTGGTAATTAGATGACGATCTGTCCTTCGGTAATTTCTTTTGGACACCTAAAAGAAAGTCCATTAAATATTATTATATTTCTCTATATTTCCATATACTTATATTTGTTTTGTTAGTGTTCTCACGAATTCGACTTGTCTTTGGAATTTTGGTCCTGCAGAATTTGCCCAGTGTCCCATTGCTTCGGAATCTCGTCCGATGTTTATAAACATTGGTTAATTGTAGTTTTAAGAACAAAAATAACAATATTTGAGATATTTGTTTACTCATTCATTTGAAAATTTTAGTGAGAATATTTTAGTTATATGTTGGACTCCTATTTCCATCAAACGATTTTTACCTGTAAAATTTGATACACTGAACCATCTGGTTAAAATAGACTGTTGTAATAAATCGTCGAATATTCAGCGGTATTTATATTTTGAAGATGGGTTTGACATGTAACATTAAAAAGAGCCAACTAAGCATTAAAGATACGTCAGTGATCAGCACATAAACCCGTTGGTATACAATATATTAAGGTTCTACTTCTTGCACTCATGTGAAAAATTTATACTTTTACCAGATTCGTTACGTTATTGAGCAATTATTGTCTTTTAATAATCGATTAAAACAATATCAACATTAGAAAGAACGGATATGACATTAAATTTCAAACAGATAACATCCTATCTCCGGTTTGAACATACCAAAGAGGACAAATATACCTAAGAATCAAACCAAAAAAAAACGCAAACCATTAGACAGACAAACACGGCTTAACTACTCATATTGCGATGTTACCGAAAACGTGCCACAAAAGTTACCAGAATAAGTAATTTAAAACTTAAAAAAACATCAGTTGGTAACTTTCATCCGATTATGTTTCAAACAGTAGAAACCCTTTTCACTCCTGTCATATAAATGACACTTGTAGGATTCAAAAAACCACACAATTTTACATGGCCCAGAAAAAATAACCAACGCAGCTCAACAGACCGTCCAATAACTAAAAAATGTACCGGAGTAAAGGAGTTCACGCAGAGTGACCAATACTCTCCTTATTTGGGACAGGCGAATTTCTTCTTCATTCATTACTTTTATACTCGGCATTGGTTCTCATTTGACAATTTTCTCTACTTCGAAATTCCGGCATTCTGCCCAATTTTTAAAATTTGTTGAGATATATATACGTGACATATCTTTACATGTACCTTCTTTGTTTCTACCGACATCTGTTAAAGATCCATATCTATCTTTTGACCTATCATTTCCCGTGTTTTCGTGCATTGTAGTAATATTTCCACTACCAACATCTTCGTTATGAGTATTTACAGCAATTGCCTCACAAAATAATAGACTAGTACGTCGTCCTGGAATGTATTATCGATGAATTATACTTTATTTTCTGTTTATAGTTTTTGTAATTTTCTTAGGATAACTGTTATTATCTCAATAAACAACAAAACTGATAGAGGAAAAGTTCAACAATGACTTACTAATCAATCAACGCCACCCAACAGACAGAACCAATATATTACGAGGCCAGGAAGAAAAACCTTTTCTGTCATATGAAAATCTTTTAACCTCGCTTTAAAGCACTGGTGGACTGTAAGTCCTCGAGGGCATTATCAGCCCAGTAGCCAGAAGTTTTGTCCTGGCATGATCCATTATTTAAATGCCTTTAAATTTTCCGTTCAAAATTTGACAAAAATTTCTTAGGCTCTTCCTTTTTATGCAGAAGTAGCCTTAGCTGAGTTTGGATTCCTGTTTCTTTTATTTATTTTGGTTTTTGATGGTTGTTCTTATTAATTCATCGTTACAACATGTTTATCTTTAACCGGTTTCCTACATTTTTATCTCGAACCTCTAATGAGTTGTCAATCAATGAAATGCCATACAGTGCATCAATTTATTTCGGTATTTTGTGACACAGTTTATAATTAACGGCAATATGCAGTATTTATATGTGAATATCATCAACAAAACATTGTTGCAGCTCTTCTCCTCAAGGCAGTTATGTCTTTTAAATTCTGTAACGTTCTTTAAAAATATAAATTCTAGTAACTTTAGATAACCTTTACACACCGACACGTCATATCTTTCATTAAATTATACACATAAGAAAAGCCATCGCTTATTTTCATTTTATTTTTAAATGTTTTTAAAAGTTTCAATGAAGGATGAATTTGTAAATTCTAGCTCAATGAATTTTATTTAAGTCTGAATTACTTTCCGATAATTATGTTGACAATTATACGAGAACTTGATACTTGAGTTGATACCTCTAACTTTCGAATTATTAAATGACTTTATCGTGGATAATCATCTACCGGGAAAGGCATGGTTATACTTAGTTATAAATTACAACTTCAACTTGTTATCTTAAGTTTTCGGAGAATGGATATCATTATCATGAAGGCTGCTGTACCAGGGACACTTAGGCAAATGATAAATGATGATATGGTGATTGGTCTGTATAACGGGCTAGGGGTAAATAAAACATATATAGAAATGAGGCAAAAATATAACCAGTAAGAAAGTTCATACGGAAAGGAAGAAATACATTATTACAGTAACAGCTCTTTATATTCAAGTATCCAATAATGAACTAAAAGAGGCACATCAATTTCAATCGGCCTCGGTGGTCGAGTGGCCTAGGTATTGAGTTCGAATCTCACCTGTGGCGTGGTGTGTTCGACTCCGATCTTAATCGAAAAGGATTGCCAATTTCCCTACCGAAGGTCGGTGGTTCTCTCCGGGTACTCCGGGTACTCCGGGCGTCCTCCAATAAAAATTGGACTCCAAGATAAAAACTGAAGGTGCTGAAAACGGCGTAAAATCCCAACTAAACAAACAAACAAACACTCAATTTCAATCTCTACGGCTCATAGATACTACATTTTTGTACTAGATTACTTTACCTTTTTGGACATTTTCTCTTTTTGCTTGACAGCCTGTACATGTATCTGTTGAAGAATCATTATCTGTGAAGCAAGACACACATACCCACATCCTGACTACAATTTAATGACATATATTATTATAAGATACTATTGCAACAAGAACACTAATATTGCTTACAGGAATAACAAAGGTACGAATTGCCCACATTTATCTTAGCAGTATTGGTTCTGAGTTGAAAATCCCCACATCATGAGATTATGTTAAATTGCCCAAATAATATCAGGAAGAGTCGGCAATGACATACCAATCAATTACCACAGTCCAAACTTGACAAAACAACATTAAAGACAAAAAAGAACAAACACAAAGAGAGTATGAAATAGTATAGATTCAAACCACCAGTAAGGTTAAAATAGTTTTATGGGTACCAAAAACTTGACTTTGTCTATGCCGATCCTCTGAATGTCCGCTTTTCCTTAACTACCATTTTATATACAAGTTCTCATGCCTTTCTTCCTGGCTAAAACCCTTCAAAAAGTAAGATGAGGATATTACCTGACATAACGACTCATTAGTTGTTATACAGTTAAGGATGATCGCTGGTCTAATAGGAAATAAATAGGATTTGAAATAGGTGTTTTAGTTTGAGAGAACATATGAATAGTAAACAAATAAGCAAGAAAAAAATATAGGTTCATGTGCTCATTTTAGAGTTATAAGGCCTTGAAAAATTTGCAACAAATGGGTTTTCTCTAGATTTTTCATTGTCTTTGCATTGACAACTTCAGTCTCTTAAAGATGTATGAAAAAATAAAAAGGATTTCATAAAATTTTGTCAAATACCATTTTAAGGTATATATGATTGAATTATAAAAGAAAAAGTGGGGTTTCATGGGCCAAAAAATTCATGTTTAAGAAATGGATAAAACCCGAGGATTCCGAAAATCTGACAAAAGAACCAAAACATGACCAGCGAGCATCCTTATCTGATAATACTCACTTATATTTCCATAAAATTGAGGTTATTACGTAAACAAAACCGGTAACAGGAACGGGTAAAGTAAAACCGGTAACAGAAACGGGACAACTATGACATACTAATCAACTAAAACCATTCGATAATGAGAAGAAAACATAAACATAGAAACAACATAGCGGTAGGACTGTCTGACTTGATACAGACACAGAGTATCGGTATGTTGAAACTGGTTTAATGGGTATTCACAACTCCTCATTATTTATCTTGACCCATTGGTATCCAAAAACAAACACTATAAGTAAATGATTCTGCAGTTATATTAGCAAACAGATGACCGTTAACCAGAAAAAATCAAATAGGTTAGATAGTACAATTTAGAAAACAGGTAACGAGGTATAAATGTGCTTGCTTTAACTGTAAAACTAGCGAAGGGTCTTATGTATTGCCAATCAATAAATATTACGGTGTATACACAACTTTAGAAGATAAAAAATAATATATTTACAAATTTTAAGGTGGAATGTAATCTTTGTATATACTTGTGTGCAGCATGATCGAACGGAAGATGTTCCAGACGTCGCCTCAAATAAATATATTGGTATCGAGTGTTGATAATCGCTGAAAAGGCGAGGGACAAAAACAATGTATAAGGCCACTCTTTTGTCTCATGCAATTTGAAATGAGTAATTATCCTTTGACGTGGCCAGATGGTATTTATTACAACATTAGAGTACTCTTTCACCTTTGTGTACAAAATATATTTCAATGTTGTGTTTACTTCCTGTTATAACACCGAATACCTTAGCATATGGTTACGTACGCATTTACTTGATACTTAGCAAAATGAAGCAATGCAAGAGTCCATTAAAATCATATTAAAATTGAACATCAATATCTTTGTTACCAACAGAAGAAAATATTTACATGGTTTTAACCAATTAATATTTATGTGCATTAGAGCGAAAAACTACTCAGGAATATCAATCCATGACATGTATTTAAATCCTTTTAATAAATATGTGTCATACGTGTATATAAGCTATCTCACTTTTTTTTCTAAATAAATATATTCATTTGCAAAGACATAATATTTTTTTTCAATATTTTACGTCAATTTTTACTTTGACAATGACTAAAAGTTATACTGATTAGTGTGTTCTTTATAATTCCGAACCCCATTACGTTTCCAAAGAGACAAACCAAATACATGTACAACATAAATCACAACCCACGTAAAGGCCGGAACATATAGTATTGCCAACTGGTTATTTGCACATGAATGTTTATCATCATTGACGTGGCTTGTCTCTTTCCCATTTCGTGACCATTTTCTTGAGTGGATATGCATGGTATTGTATTTGCCGATTTACGCATTTCGTTATATTTTTGGGATACTTCGATACAAAGTTCATTTTGAGTTGTTGTACAGTGTATCGGAAGTTGTTCTTTATCTTGAAAGTCAATAAATGGTCTTAAACAGAGGGGGTGGACCAGAGAAGGAACGAGGAAAGGAATACCCATCGTCCAATCCCTCAATTTTGTGTAGGAGATTTAAAATTTGAACATAATGACTAAGAAACATTCAACTTGAGAGGTGAAACAATAGTATAAATATAGGACTATAGATTATAAAAATAACCTGTTGATACCGCCGTTCTTTAGTAATGACATTCATTCATAATAATAAAGAATTAACATGATGGTTATAAATATTGAAATTTACAGCAAGATTACATCTTTGGTCATTACACTTACTCATAGGCTAATGATTTATAAACTGCCTACCTTTGTTTCTCTTTGAAAATAATTAAACTTCTCAAATATTCAATATTTCATTTTTTTTTTCTCGATCTTGTGATGCGACCGCTATGATAATTCATCAATTGATTTTTAATCCAAAAACTTCCTGGTTAGTGGAGTGAAGGGTTTACCTTACAGTTATTTTATATATTTTTAAATACATGTTTATAATAACAAGAGGTCCTGACAGACATATACAGGGAACAAATGATATACACAAAATAATAAATTAGACACAATGAGACGATTAACAACAAAATAAGCCACATAGAGCTACTCTGTAACGACAAAGAAGAAAAATATACGCCACATTATAATTTATTTAAGTGACTGTATCAGAAATTTAAACAAAATCTTTACTAACCGGATATCGTGTACAAAAGACCTTTGAGAGGTGTATGGTTGAAAATTAACATTAGGTAATGACAGAATTTTTCAAAAATACAATTGAAAAATTTTCCCATTCAAGTTTTTCATAAAACTCATATGCAATATCATTCAAACTTCAATGCAAAAAGAAGTTAAATAAAAGAATGTTAATATTAAAACTAATAAAATGAACGATCATGTTGAACAATTAATTATACTTCCATTTTTAATTCTAGATGTTTCTAGATACTGCAAATACAATATCAAAACAAGGGCAGAAAAATAACATATGACGTTTGGCGCAATCTGAAATTTCAAAAAATGAATATGTCTTTACCACAGACAGACATCGTTTTCGTTATATGCCCTTTATATAACAATTTAAATATTGTTTATAAAATGGTTTTGTATCCATAGTTATACAATTATTTACAATGCTAGTTTTTGAGATACATTAAAAGTATATTTTGGAAATGGTGCAGAAATCAACTGTGTTTATGCAAGCAGAGTTTGTGTCCTTGCATTAAGATACGTTTCTGCATGATGTAAATTATCCAACATCAACCCAAAAGGCATGAATCGTACAATGGATTCAATCGAGCTCACATTTTGTTATACCACCTGAGTTGACAGATGAAGATTTTGTTTGTGAAATTTTGATGGCAGACTTTTCATCCTATTTTCTTGTGATATCCGAATACATTTAAAAAGAACGTTTAATGTACGATCAATAATTGCTATGGGCTTTGCGGGCTGATTCCTAATTATTAATCATCTTTTATCTAAGATTCTTCAGATTTATTTGTTTATCTCGATTTCGCACTTTTATACTTTGGTTTTAACGTTGAAACCGGTTGAACGCCACCACTGTAAATTGTCTTTACCAAATCAGAATATCCTGAATTTTGTTGTTTATATGCTTTATTTTGTGCTGTAAAGGTTTATTTGTTAAAGAAATAATATATTGAATACCAAAAACAGTAAGAATTTCTAAGCAAAATCATTGGTCATCGTTAAGCCTACTTCAGAACTAAATTTGTTCTTACTGCCTTTTATTTTGATAATTTGAGGCTCTCTTTTCCTTGAAATGAATTTATGATTTTTTTTAAGATAAGCTTTTCTCCTTAAATGAAATTGTTGAGTTGAAATCAAAGAAACAGAGATAAGAAAACACGAGGACAATTAACCTATGCCTACAATATATAATGCACCTAGTTAGTTACAGGCTTGATCAAGAATCGTTTATGTATTATAGTTCTAGTTTAAATTAAACGATTGTATCATCTAACCTTTGGTGTGCAAAAGTAAATGACTAACCATAATATTCTTATTTTTAAAGTATATTTTAAATAAAACTACTTTCATAAGAAAACCATTTGCACAGTTAAATTAGGTAATTCATCATTTACACAAGAAAAAATAATAAAACATGTTTCACAGAGTTACGGCGGTATTCGTCCCGAAAGTCAAGATGGTGCTGCCTACGTAAATGTGCATTCCAGTGTACCACATTGTCATAATTGTTGTTGTACACAACTATTGTGGTTGTATCGCGTGATTTCTTTGTAAAGATAAACAATTTCGTGTGAAAAAAGACCATTTTTTTTGTTAAAGTTCAAACAATTCGTGTTTACATAAAAGCCTTGATACTAGAAGTGAATATATCGGGTAGTATATTGTTTGACGATATAAATGACGTCATATTAGATTGGAAGATACATAATGGTTTAGCTTTCACATCCATCATTGTTGATACATTGTAGGTGTCCATAAGATTTTTATTCAACCGATTCAAACACTTGTTAACAAAAACAGTTACAAGGTTACGAATGTACTTCTGTTTAACTTCCTATTTTGGGGAGAAAACGAGTAGGATAAAAATGTTGTTGATTGGAAGACATACACTTATTTAATGGTGATAATTCATCCATATGTACGCCGGATTATGAATGGTATGCATGGTATTCTTGAATTGTTTTTAAGATAAATATTTTCCTTTTAAACAATCTCCTAAAATATCTGTTGTGTTTAATCGACACTTCCATTCTTTAAGGAGTAAGAAGGTACAATGTAAGTAGAAAAAAGTCGGATATTGTTTCTATTTTTCTCAGTAGTTGATATTTATAAAGTATTGTTTGTAAGTTACGATAATTTGAGTTTTTGGAGTAAATTATATGAGTTGAAAGTAATGGGGACTATTTTATTATTTCGAGAATTCTAGAAATCGAAATTGCAGAATTCATATACATAGAAAAAATAAAAAGAAAAGATATCCGGACTTTTGTAATAGTAAGAAAAACCCATAATGTTCCACTGAACCCATTTTGTCTAATTTTGTGAAACTACAAATTATCTCCCTAGTTCAAAATCTGTCTGATGGTTTTGTAAATTTTTGCATTGGATTTCTCCTAACAGTTTTGGGTAACTGATTTGGTTTCAAAATTTGTGATTTAGGCACCAATAAAATCGTAAATCGATGATATATGCACACGTTGTGCATCTAAATTGGCATCATTTGAATATATGTTAGCTTTAGAGTACACAACAAACATCTATTTATTTAAAAAGTAAACATGTTCTGTCGTATATTGCAAACCACTACAGAGTCAGTATCGTGCAATAGATTTACAGTTTCATTAGGCAATATCCATAGTTTTTATTGTGAACTAGACATTAATGACAATTTCCCCTAAAATATGTGCTATGATTTTCTTCTGTTTCAACCAAAATAATACATGATAAGTTCATAGTGTAAAGAAAGATATTCTATAATTATAACCATGTATGCCGTCTATGATTTTACATCTACATGATTGGACATAATGATTTATTGCCCCTTAATTTCTTTTCTAGTGCATTTGATCTCTTCTCTAAATCTTCAAAGTACTTTGCTTTTTCGCGAAACATCTTGCTCTGTCGTTTCATCAAAATTTGACGTTCTTTGTCTAATCTCCTTAAAGTCTCCGGTTCTTCGTACCTTACTTCCCTATTTATATCACCAAGTTTCTGCTCTATGTCTTTCAACTCTTCTGCGAAATCAGCTTGCATGTCTTGCTGAATTTCGTCGTGAAATTCCATTATCATTTTATGTTTACGACTCGAGAATTTCTTTTGAACTTCGGCAATCTTACAAACTTCATCTTGTTTTATTTTTTTATATATTTCTTCATTATTTTCCTTCGATGCTTTAAGCTGCTCTATTGTTTCATACGTCTCTTTGTCATTGTAACATGTTGCATTTCTAATTCTTTCTTCCAGTTGAGCTTTTTCTTCCCTAAGGCTTCTCATTTTATCTTCAAATTCAGTTTTGATCCTCCGTATTGACTCTTCGCTTTCCTTGTCTACTTTAGCAGTAGCTGCTTTAATAGTTTTTTCCAAATTTTCTTTCGCCTCGACGAACATTTCATTTGCGAAGAATGTTCCGCAATTTTCTTTGATAATCTGGTCAATTTTATAAATAAGATTTTCAAGAATTTTATCTTTCTCTTCTTCAGGTGCAAAGTTATTGACAGCAAAATAACGCCCACGGCACCTTGAGAGGTATTTTGTCAATGGTTCTCCTGTATCCTGAATAAATGATTCAATTGTTCTTTTTTCCCTTTCCAGATCATCCAGTCTTGTGAAAAGTAAAATCGAATAGTTACTGATTTCACTTCCAAATATTTCAAATAAGTTGTTCAATGCTTCTATTTCTTCATTTGTAAATCGCCCAATCTGAATGAACAGCAAGAAGACATGGGGCCCCGGAAGTAGCATATGGACACACCGAGAAATATTTTTCTGTACTTGAGTGGGAGATAATAAGGTATCGAAAAGCCCAGGAGTATCAACAACAATAATCTTTCGATTTCTTACAACAGTTTCTCCTCGTGCACAGAGATATGTCACGGATTTTCCACTGGTTTTAGATTCGAAAAAATGCTTTCCCAAAATCAAATTTCCCAATGCACTTTTCCCAGTACCGGTTTTACCTACAAGTAAGACCCGCACCTCATCTTCATCTCTGCTACCTATTAAAATAAATACGACATCAAAATAAGTATTTCACACTCGTTAAACCTTTACACTTATTATGTAAAGATCGTTATCATATTAAGGATATCATCGATCCTATTTGAAAATTACATCTTTTTTTTTAACCAACATAGCTATTTGTTCTAGGTATTTTGTAGTACTTGTCTTATCTTTGAGGAAAAATAAAAGATTTGATGAAGATTGTTAAAAGATGCATTCTTGAACTGCAACCAAAAACTCCTTGGCTCATGTCCGGAGAAAAACAACGCAATATGAACAGATTCATTTGCCTTCGAACCATGTTGTAATCCATATGGATTTTGCGGAGAATTTTGGATGCAAGTCTATGGATTAAATAAGTCTATATGTATTATATTGACTGCACGGAAAACACACACACGATGTCCCATTGAACTTGCAAAAAGGGCGATATTTGGCATAAATCCACTCACACCAAATTCAACGATAGACAATACTGACAAGACACAATGTCTTATATGAAAGAACAACGAAAAAGTGTTTTGTTTCGTTTCAAATTGTAGTTATTTAATAATGGTTTTTATCTTCAATTTAGTTTCACTAAAGAGTTTATAGCCCTGGGAAACTACAAGAAAACTGTTATAATAGTCTACGGAAACTGCAGGTAACGTGCGATTTGCGATTTGTGGGCAAAAATCCTCAAACTTCAATCCTATATTTTTGCAGCTATGCATGGGTCAATGTTGAAGAAGTCTGGCATATAATATTTAAATACGCCAACTCTTGAAATGATTCAACCTCTCCATTTTGTCACAATGATTATTTTAGTATTACACTGTATTATAAATTTGGTATATGAAAATAACTCTTGATGGCATAAAAGAATGTAGAGTATTACATATATCATTTGAATTTCTAATAAAGGGTGCACACAACCATATTTATTGTGGCATTAAATGCATCATGTCCTTTCATGATTTAAAATCTCGTAATTTTAAAATGATTTGAGGGGCAATATTTCTAATGGTTTCAATTAACGTGTATGATTCTTATTTTCCTTAATAGTTATTTAAGAAGTAAAGTCAAGAAATACCAAAGGGATATTCGAAGGAGAGAAAAATCGTAACAACTGACAAACACCGGAGAACAACGAAGATAAGACCAAAACAATACATGCACTACAATTAAAAGCTAAAAACATATGAACAACATGGACCCCACCAAAATACCGGGGGTAGACTCAGGTGCTCCGGAAGAGTAAGCAGTCTCTGCTTCCGGCAGGACACCCGCCATGCTGCCCATGTCAAATCCGGTATGAGGAAGGGATAATATCAATGGAACAGGTCCATTTTCATTTGGGAAACGGTGTTTTCATACCTGTCAACCAAGTCATGATGACGCCCATAAGACTTTAATAAGGATGAGTTCAGCTTAGGAGTAACGTACCCCTGTCTGAGCAACTTTTTTGTTAAGAGCCGGGCTCTTTCCAGGAAGTCAATGTATATGTCATAAGCTCTGGAGTAACGTATGAATTGTGAAATATATACTCCATACGCCGGCGCTTCCTCTGGTTTCAATTTCGAGGTGAAGGTCAAGATAAGATGCAGACTTGGCAGTGTCTGTGGTGTCCTTAATTTTGAGGTCATTTGGGATAGATGAGAAATTCCCAAAACGTGAATTGCTGGATGATAAAACATCATCTATGTAGCAGAAGCTGAAATTAAAGGTACTGACTAACTACTTCTTTTTTTTCCTTAAGAAGCCCGAAATGTTTCCAATTTTTGAACAGGTTTATTTGGCGTAAACTTACCCAAACCAGGTTATCCTGTTCAAATATTGAAACATTCCTTATTATTTAATTTCCAAAGTACAATGATTCCTCAATTCAAGCATCAATAATGATATGGGATTATTTTGATTTACAAGTGGCGGATGAATCCATTTGTGATGTCACAAGACCTAACCAGGTTATACAGTATAACCAGTGTTGGTCTATAATTTTCAGCCAATCAAAATGCAGTATTCAAATCAAATCAAATTATATATATTTACCTGCAGACATTCTAGATGTTGTGATCGGTGCTTGTGCAAATTGCCCTTCGTGTACTTTATCTGTCAAATATGGAACAAATACCATTTTATTATTTTATTAATATATCACATTATATAAATTTTCCTGTTTTACAATTTTGTTTTTGTTTGTTTTTTTTTAATGCATCCTTCCTGGATGGATTTGCGGTATCGTTTAAAATTACAAGACACGTGGCTTTGCTTAACTGAAAAGGGACATCTAGAAATTCTACATGATGTTTTTATCATGAGCACTTGAGAATTGTTACAAAAATCCAATCAACTTTCAATAATTTGCAATGTGCACAATATTATTATTTGTCTCTTTGTCTACACAATAAATTTTTTTCATTTATAAATATCGTTGTTTTTCTTCTAAATGAATGTGTCAGAAGATGGGTTGGGAAGCATGTAATTAAATTTTACACAATTGTAGCAAGACCTGTATATCATTTATAGTTGGTCTTCGTTATTTGATATAAAAAGACAAAGAATTAATTACATGTCACAGATTTTTAATTTCGTAGCCAACCGGTAAATTAAGGATTTGGGTACTGTTTGTAGATAAAGGTACCTTTGACACTCATGATCTGGCAATAAAAGTGCGCGTGTGCCATGTACATAATGACATCGCTTGTTAAGAAATCAAAAATACCAAATTATACGTGGATAAATCTTAGTAACTGTATCATATCCAATAGTTTAAATTTCCAAACTTTAATAGTTCTGCGTTACTTAAAAATCCATCTGCCATGTGATGAAAATGAGAACCTGGCGTTTCTTAAATAACTCAGACAATTCATTTGTTAAAATAGAGACAGTCTGATAATCATTGAAAAGAATTGTCAAAAATCGTCGCCGCGAAATAGCCAAATGAGGTGAAAAAGGCCGAAAACTCCAACTAAACAAATACAAAAATAATACAACATGCTTAAATCAGGCTAGGAATTGGAAAATTCATTTTGAAAAGCAAACTTTATCAGAAAATAGTGACGGAAATTTTCAGAAATAAGACCAAATCCAATTGGTTGTAAATGAATATTAAAATACCTATTTACAGGACCAGATCATGGAAAAGAAGAATGCAGTCCGCAATAAATTTTGGTTTTTGTTATACAGGCTAGGATTTTTGCCATTTCTGTCACAAGTAGCAATATTTTTTATTGGTGGAGCTTGTTGGAGTAGAACTCCCAACCTCAATTTGACAAGTGTTTCCAAGTTTTTATAATCTAAAGTATGCTTTTTTAACAATTTGAAACACGATCAGGTACATTCGTGTTGATACTTTATTACATTGAAAAACCTACTCTTTTTTCTTGGTTTCGCAACACAGTCTTTTGGAAACCATCCTGCAATTTTGTCTTTAGAACCATACCACCATTTGCTTTGGGATGAACCAATGATCTTTATCGTTTCACCTCGCCTTAAGGCTATCTGAAATTTTGGACCATCCTCGAGTTGAGGTTCAAATGGTTTGATAACTTTCCATTCGCCATGTTCTGATGCAGCTGTAAGACACGAGTTATTAAACACAGTTTAAATTGCAATACTGTTAGTATTAATTACCCAGAAATATGGCAATGTTATAAGATCTGGCTGAACTTTTTATTATGAGACCCTTTTTCTTTGTGGGCTTAGAAAGGGTCAAATCAGTCACATGTGTTTAATGTTAACAAAACAAATGCCATAGTTTCCATAAAATTGTATCTTTTATGATGAACTCTTTTGTGTACAAGTAACTTTAGAATACGTATAATTAAAATTTTTACTATTCATATTCTTTATGCAATTTATATGCAAATGATGACTCACAGTAACATCCAAAGCCGGAAATGTTGATAGCCGAATTAATAATATTCTAGGCCTGTATAACGAATGTTCTTTTTTACCAATATTGATGAGTATCGTGTGGACTCTTCAGTTGAGATTTACCCCCTTACCCACCTCACAAAAAAATCGGCATCCAAACATCGAATTCTACCATAAAGGACAAACATTTTAAAAGCTAAAATTCCGAATGTTTATCGGCAGATTCGAAATGATAAAATGCGCCAAAAATTTGTAAAAATTGAGCTATACACCTTGTATCCATAAATTTTAAAATTTCATAACATTTCTCTCCGATACCGAAATACCACTGATTCAAAAGACGTTAGTTTAGGTGTCATTATTTGTCCTTTATATAAATGAATATGACTTTATACCTTCATATATATATTTCGACATATTAAAAGAAATCCATGAAAAATATATTTGATATATTTTCTCTCATTTTATCACGGAGTCATGAACATGATTTGCTAAGAACTATTTATGACGATGCTTACATTTGGGAACTGTAGGTTTAGGCATTACTGCTGGTGTCTGTTCTGAAAACAAATATATTTACTTTTTTTTAATTTCATGCTGAAAGTAAATAAAAAATGAATAAAGAAAATATCTGGAACCAGCCAAAAATCCTCTGAGGAACTCAGCTGAAAAGAAACTTGTACCTAACCGAAACGGATGTAACACTAAAACCTCAAACAATATCTCTATTCTTGCTTGTCTTGAAAAGTTCTGAAAAATCACAATATGTAATTAAGTAAATTGTATGCCGTCAAAGCAAAAACAATGAAAAGAAAAAACAAAAAAGAAAACATTTACATCTGAATTTCCTTGTGAAAAGAGTTCTCCCCTGTATGAAATATCGAAATAGTTCTTATAGTAGATAATAAAAAGGGTATTTATATACAATGAAAAATATATCCCTTATTTTGTAACAAAATATTGAATTTTGGATACAGATTGATAATTCAACAAATGTTGTTCATTGAAAAACATGACGTTTACATTTTAATATATGTTTTCTTAATAAAATGCCTAGAATTTAGACCTTCCTTTTCGCGTTCAACCTTAATTTATCTAACCCAACCCTTGTAATGACGATTCCCGGTTCAACGCTTTCCCGATTCAACTACTGGATGGTAAATCTCGGTTTACGGTGATTTTAGACCTGGTTTCAGGGACAAAAATCAAGAGCTATATTTCGTAAGTTTGATTCCCGGATAAAGACAAAAAAATGGTGGGTCGTATACTAAAAAGCGCGAAAAATGACTGAAATTTCAGAATTTGTCGGAAATTTAAGGAAAGGAAATGAATTATAGAAATTATTTGGCAAGACTGACTGCCTGGGTAGAATGTATGCAGATTGATGTTTACAACTCCTGAAGACTCTCTGCTGTGTTCATGTTTGTGTTTTGTACTCTTTATGTTAATTTTTGTCCGGGGTTTTGTCAGTTTTGTTGCTTTGATTGATTGTTGAACTTCCTGTTATTCATTTTGTTGATTGTTTATTTCCATAAATAGATTTAGCGCATTTTGAAGAAGTCCGATATATCCGACCACGCGAAAATTTCTGCTTGCTTGTGAAAATGAATGTTTCTATTAAAAATTGAAAAGTTTGCATAAAACATATTTTCTTGATACATTAAGTTGAATAAAGAATACATGGCCTGAAATGCTCTTTAACATTAAAAAAGAAGTCTGTAATCTTCATGGGCTATCTCCTCCTGTGGGGAAACCATCGATGAAATGGTTAAAGAAGGTTTCCAATACCACAGATGGTGAGTGATAGCTGTAGAAATTATTATCAATGAAAACATTGTTGTTCAAGAAACGTACGAGTTTAAACGTATTTTTATTGTCTTTTATTTAAATAAATTATTTGTAAACTTTGTGTATTTTCAGAAACTTTCGTACATTTCATTTCAAGTTATGTATACTTCTTAATATTTATTTTTTTATAATAATCTTTCGTTCATTACTCTTTAGAAGGGTAATTTCAAAGCAATTGAAATATTGAACATACTTTGTCCTTTACTAATGGGCTGGACGAACGCACAAGGAATCCATCCTTCTTGTTCCCTCAGGGAAACATACAACATCGAGGAACGTCTGTTGATCATGGTGACTATATCTCCTGCTTCTGCCTTAACTTCGTCTTCTTTGCATGGTGAATAATTTCTTATTACATGATATTTCATGTCTGAGTGAAAGAGAATGAAATATTAAGCAAAATACATACCTTCCATTGTCACAGGAAATGTTTTCTACATACAGATATCTTTAATGGTTGTACAGAACATATACATAAAGTTATTCCTTGTAGAGGAGTGTATCCTTAACGTTGGAATGATACTACAATATTATTTGTCTCATTCATTAGATCTCGTTTATATTCAAGTGCTCAAAAGGTTTTACAATTATTTAAATTCGTCCCTGAGCTTATTATCATTCCAGACAAACGTTTAGTTTTCATTACTGATGTCATTTGGCTATTTGTATAAAAGTGCATTCGATCTTAAAATCTTTCTAATTGACCGTGTGCCATGGATTTCTTGTAACTTAAGGTTCATCATAACAAATGGACATGTATGGCTGTGTTTACACTTCACAGAATCACTCTGGGCACAGACTTACCAATGCAGTGGAGAACATTTTAAGACCTGGATCCACTAGATATATAAAATGTCAATGCATTTTGTGTTTCAGACAGCTAACATATGTTTGTATTATGATGGGCATTGTTTTTCAACATTGCAGATGAGGATAAAATAAACAACACCTTGGTTATTTTTTACACTTTCCACTCAGAAAACTATTTAATTCCCCTACTGTTTTGAGAAATCATTTGTCCTTCTATTGTCCATATCAATCAATACAATACAATTGAATTGTTACCTGAGAGGGGAAATCTGGAAGATACTATACAACTTAGTTTATTTTTACACCTTCTGCAAAATTCCCGTCAAAATCCCCAAAAATATTTATCTTTCTGAAACATAAAATGCTTTTAACTTTTATATATCTAGGAGGTGCTAGGCCATAAAAAATTTTCAACTGCACAGGCAAGTAAGTTTTTAGGTGTTAACATAGCCATGTTTGTCCATTTGTTATGATGATCCTTAATAAAGCAGTAGATTAATATTTCAAATTTCAAAATAGAAAGAATAAACTTAAAACAAAATAAGATATATGTAAAACATAATACCTAGATTTTGGACACACTCTCGGACGTACGTTCGAGGGAAACAAAATTTGTGTTGACCAAGTCTTCCAGTCCACCAATCATCATTGTCCTTTTGTATAAGTGATATTATATCTCCGCGTCGTAAGCTATATTTTCCTAGATCTTCATCATAGAAGTCATATAATGCTTCAACACTACAACCTAAATACATGTACATTACTGATAAATTCATCATCATAATGTCTAGTCCTTATTATAAACCTTTCTTCATAGAAGTTACTAGAGAAGAGGAGGTCAAGATCTAAATTTAATACAGCAAAGGACATGGCATGATTTGGCCGAATATTTGGCCCCCTGTAATCCAAAATCAAAAAGTATTGAAAAATTGAAAATAACTGACAAATTCCGGAAAAAAATACAAAAATACACTTAAAACTACACAAATATGAACAACATGGACTCCACCAAAAACAGGGGGTAGACTCAAATGCTCCGGAAGAGTAAGCAGTCTCTGCTTCCTGCAGGACACTAGCCATGCTGCTCATGCCAAATCCTGTATGAGGAAGGGAAAACATCAATGGAACAGGTTAATTTTCATTTGGGAAACGGTTTTTTTCATACCTGTCAACCAAGTCATGATGATGTCCATAAAACTTTAATCACTGCAACTTATGAACAACTTGTCTGTTAGGAGAAAGGTCTTGAATGAAGCCTATAACTAACTTAGTTTGATTTTAAGAATTTAAATATTCTGAACATGCGTTATCCTTGCCACCAAAGCAGAGTTTATACATGACAAAGAGTACATTTTTTATGAATTTTTCAACTTTCCCAGTTGAATAAATTAATACATCGTTTAATACTTTTACGTAAGCTATGTTATTATTTAAGTAAAAGTATATTTTTACCTGTCAATTCAACATTCTCGTAGTCGGAAGCTGATTTTTCTATGAAATATAAAAAAAAATATTCTCAGGTAATAACAATAAACATTCCTTTTCATTTTCAAAATGGCATACAGTTACTTGACTATCAAATTCATTTAATACGAAAGAATTTGATAAGTCATCATAACACTCCTTATGCAGTTTACATTGTTGGTACTTGTTTCTACTCATTGTCTTAAATTTGATTTTGTAGTAATTATTTTCTGTATTGAACGACCGGAAAACCTTCCGCATGATGTTTTTACACGCATTTTTACAATGTAATAGTGTTAAAAAAGTGTCTCACGAATAATACGACTGTGTTAACTGAAAAAAATTGCACAGCTAATGAAATTTTAATTATACATGTATATATTTCTGTATCATTTCAAAAATTGCCCTCATTTAATGATATATTATGCAACCTACTTAAATTGATAATAGTTTGTTTATATCACACCGAATGAACTTAAATGAAGGTTCCAGCTGCCAAAAATAGAACCCAGTTAAAAATATAATTAGAATATTATGAAATAGTATTCTAAATACCGTAAATGTACAGAGTATATTAAGACGATAAAAACTAATGTGTTTACGATACCAAAAATTTTTTAAAAATTGTCGGATTATTAAATATATTATTGAAAGTGACAGAGCATGTACCAGTGTACTACTTCTGTTGAAAATCCATTTACTGTTGCTATTTGATTTTCAAATGAAGGGGAACACACTTCTTAAAGATGGTATATCTATCACCAGCAGAAACAAGCTATTACATAAGAAAACTATAAATAGCAGATTACTAAAAAATGGAGGCAGAATGTGTGTAACTCGATAATTCAAGATATCACATGATATAGAATGTTAGGGATGTTCGCTGCTCATTTTAAAATAACAAGCTTTTCATAACACTGGTAAATATTGATAGTGGATTAAAAAAGGAACTAAAAGAGCGAAAACAAAATATAGGTCCGTGCGCTTGTTTTCGAGATATAAGCCATTGAAAATTGACGGTAAATATATGCTATCTTGATTTTACATAGGTTTATCATTGACAAGTTTTATTTCTCAAAAACCATTAAATAATAACAAGGATTTTATAAGATTTTTACAAATGGCTTATTATTCTGCTTGCAAAAGATTTATGAAAAGAAAAATGGATGTTAGCGGGAAAAATAATTTATAGCATACCAATGGATAAAACCAGATGATTCTGAACATCTAACAAAAATTCAAAAACATGACCAATAAACATCCTTAAAAATAAAACATAAGCCTGTTTTCTGAGTTAGACATTATGCTAGATTCTGAGTTAGATATTATGATAGATTCTGAGTTAGATATTATGATAGATTCTGAGTTAGACATTATGATAGAAGTTTAATAATAAATCGTACGTGGGGATCCGACATTTAAAAGCTTTTATATTTAAAGTAAAGTCAAGAAATACCAAAGGGATATTCGAAGGAGAGAAAAATCGTAACAACTGACAATGTCCGGAGAACAACGAAGACAAGACCAAAACAATACATGCACTACAATTAAAAACTAAAAACATATGAACAACATGGACCCCACCAAAAAACCGAGGGTAGAATCAGGTGCTCCAGAAGAGTAAGCAGTCAAAAAGTTTCAATTTGCATGTCTTTTTTATCAGCAAGGTGTCCTTCAATTGTTAACTTATGATTAACACATTTAAAATTACATAAAGTGTTCCGAATCAAACAATTATCGCAAATGTCTGTTAGAACAAAGTCATGCAAGACTATCATCTGGTGTATGAAAATAGGAATTATGACGTTTAAAATAGAGCGGAGTTGAACGAAAATCAAGAGAAATGGCAGTACTCCTTGTTATCCAAAAGACAATAAATGACATATAAGGTAAAAGTTGTATATCAAACTTTTAAAATCAAACTTTTATTGTCATTTGAATTATGAAATACGATTTGTGACAAACATAATGAAATACACCAAGAAAGAAAAACGTTTTTGTAAATACAGTAAAGTAGATTGAGTTTACACATTTTGGTCCCCTGTCCTCTGTTACGATGACTGTTTTATAAAGGAGTGTAGTGAGTTTGGGTATGAGGGCGGGACCGCGTGTCCATGTTTTACCGTGTGTGCGGTACTGTTTTACGGTCTGGCGTCGTTGGTGTATGAGCCAGAAGATCAGTGTGCAAGTGATCATAACCCAGGGATTTATATTTCTATCTTGTAAGTTTATTTGTGTTATTAAATGTTCGCCATCGTCAGCATTTATTATTTCAAATAGCAATCCGTAGATTACTATAACTGGCGCTGCGAAGTGCCGAATTTGTGCATAGAACCAAAGGAAAAAAGTTTTCATATTCGCCCGGGATTTCCACCTGATAAATCACGGAGGTCCATTCAGAAAAAAGGTGAAAAAAAGACTTATTCATTTGTCACGGTATAAAAACGTGACTATGTTATAAACAGTCTGCAATGTCAATATGCTTTTAGTGTATTTTTTAGCGTTTAAATGTTCATAAACGTAAAAAGATCAGTGACAGTCGTTGATCAAGTGACCGACAGCGTGGATATCACTTACGTGTATTCATCCATTTCGTTGGGGGTATCGACAATAAAAGGTTATCCTTCTCTTTGATTAATTACGCACAGTGTGTATTTTAATTGCATAAACAATGATGCAACGATTTTACAATGTTTTATGTGTATTTCAAGGAGCAAGGGATCGTCTTCGATATTGAACTTGTTGAAAACGAAAGTAGATTGTGACATTACAATGCAATCACCTGTTTTAAATTATTGATTTTTCTAAAAACTTTGGAAGTTTATTTTTCAGGATTGGTGTTTGCTATCGACCAGAGTTACAGATCACAGTGTGAATAATAAAATTGTTGTGTGTTTTATTAATAAATTATTAAAATCTATTAATGAAAAAATAAAAATCAATTAGTGTGACTATGACGAGTTGTTGTCTTTGCCTGGAGTAGGTCGGGCTATAGCTGACCGGTTATTGGAAATCTGAATCTATTGATGAAGTGACCCTGGCATCAATTCCCTACTTGAAAACATTTAGGAAGTTGCTAAGTTTAGTAGATTTCTATCCAGCAGGGGAGGAGGGGGTGATTATACGGATTCTGAGGAGGGGGAATTAAATACATGTATGTATGAGATGTACGACGACCGTTTTTCATACAAACCTGAGGTTAATTTTGGTACACAGGTTAAACATGAGGTGAAGCATGAACCCCAAGAATAGTATATGGTTTCAATGTCTGCATCTAATTATATCCCTAGGACCCCAAGCCCTATACCGATTTCAAGCGGTATACCTGTTCTACAAACATATGGTGGTGTTAGTGACCCAAGTAAGTGTAAGCCTGATCGCTTTATGTTTCATCATGGGCAACAAGATGTTAAGCCAACATTGAAGCGGCATATAGCAAGAAAGTCACAATCGCATGTGATTCAAAGCACTACCAATGATGTGCATACAACAAGTGTTCCGTTGCCAAGTAGGCAAGTTCCTGTGGTGAATAGTTCCCGTTAGTGAATTAACAAATGCGGGAACTGTAGGCGTTAGACAAGGTCACACGTTACCAACACCGCCGTTATCACCTAGCTTGCCACGGCAGTTAGGAGCTGTAGGTGTCGCACAAAGACGTTTGCTATCGTCCCCATTGTCACATACCATACACAGACGGACTGTGCCCACTTTACAGTCTAATGTGCGACAATATCACCCAAGCCAAGTGACGCCAAGTAAGCCAGCCATGCTTCCAAAGTCACTCAAATACGACGGTAGCACTAGCTGGCAAGCTTTTTATACTAAGTTTACAAAGTTTGCCGAAGCATCCAATTGGTCGGTCAATTAGTGTAGAAATCAACTGTGCTGGTGTTTGGAAGGAAAAGCAAGCGAGTTCTACGCGATGCTTGCTGACAGGGACCAGGACAAAAATTATGTGGAACTAGTCAGGAAATTGGAGAGGCGTTTCGGGTTTGAGGATTTGCCGGAAACGTTACAAATGCAGTTCCTTAGTGCAAGGCAAAAATTAAATGAAAGTGTCGATGATTGGGCTGATCGTGTCCTTTCGTTAGCAACTAGGGCTTTTTGTGATGTACCGGACGATCATATGTATAAGTAAGCAATCCTCCGGTTATGTCAGGGATGCATTGATAAGGAGGCAGGCCGGGACGCGGCTACGTCTAGACCCTCATCGATCGAGGAAGCGGTTGATAGAATTAAAGTATATCAACATACTGTAAAAGCGATATATGGACATTCGTTGAAAACACGTGATTTTTCTGACTCAGACTCCGATGAAAGTCCAGTGCGTGTCCGAATGACAAAACCACATAGGGGAGACAACAGAAAATCCACTTCTTCTATGGACTTGCAGGAACAGATGAACGCCCTTATGTCAAGCATGCATAACTTGACAACAGACTTCGCTTCAATGAAGAAACAATTTAATGACAAGCCAAAAACGTCATTTGACGGATCCCGTGGTGTAGGGCGTGGTAGACGTTGTTTTAATTGTCATGAGCTCGGACATTTTAAGAAAAATTGTCCAGAACTGACCGACAAACGTGGACCGAAATCGGAAGGTAGTGTTGATTCCAACCCGGCAAAATCTTTAAACGAGGGCGGGTTGGCCAAAGAGGTTTAAAGCCAACCCGTGAATTCAGTGATATAAGCCTCAAAAATGCAATAGTGGCTCCAATTGGAGCGGGACAGGAGTTAAAGGTTTCGAAATTTCAGGAGCAGGTGGATGGCGCCAGGGTAGATCTAACTGGTGTACTGCATAAACTGGATGGTTCGAATAAGGGGACTTCTGAGGAATCACAGCAGTTAAAGGTTTCGACTTTCCAGGAGCAAGGGGGTTGCGCCAGGGTGGATCTTACTGGAGCATTGCATAAGCCGGAGGGGTCGAATAAGGGACTTCTGTGGATCCGGTACCTATTGGGGAGGCGGGGTCATCTTTAATTCAAGACAGTCGTGAGGAGGTTGATGGTTTGGAGAGAACATTGAGTATATGCCAGCTTGGCACGGCATCCATGATGCGGTTACGTACTGTGGTACAAGGTCAGCCTACTGTTGCAATTGTGGACACAGCGGCTGAGGTTACTATTGTGTCAGACAGACTTTTCAAGCAATGGAAAATCAAACCGTCTATCGAAAAGCGATTACAAATGCACACAGCAGGGCGCGGTTTGACCATGGAAACTTTTGTAACTAACCCAGTGGACATTAAAATTGGTCGCGAAACTTTCAAATAGAGTGTGTATGTGGCCCCAATCGATGGTCATATGCTTTTGGTTTTGGATTTTCTAAAACATCATAAAGTTGTGTTGAACCTGTCACATGACGAACTAATCATAAACGACAAAGCTATTCCATTAGTGCATGTAGGCTCAAGTGACGTTTCAGTGACAGTGAAGGTTTGCAAAACAACAGTTCTTCCGTCTAATTCGGCAGTTCTGTTACGATGTGATTGTTCAAAGCGATTTGATACATTCATGACATAACCGACAATCGATAGTTTGTTAGTGCCACATTCCGTTTATTCACAGGAAAAGTCACCAAAATTGTGTTTCGTCAATATGATCGACCGGAATGTAACTCTGAAAAAGGACAAAGAGTGGCAAATCCAAAGAAGTGGAAGTCCTTTCAACGAACGATCTGGATCATGAGGATTCGTTCGATACAACCCCATCTGTTGCTGCACAGACCACAAATGTCGAGAATTCTCAAGTTCTTCCCGAACATTTAATGGAATTCTATAACAAATCAAAAGGGGAGTTAGACAAGGATCAGCAATGTGCCCTCTATTCTTTGTTGGTTGATTATTCCGATGTTTTTGCGATGAATGACTCTGATCTCAGAAGTTTTTCCGCTATAGAACATAAGATCGATACGGGTACTGCACGGCCAATAAAATAACGCATGCGCCGTACTCCAAGGTGTTTCGCACAGGAAGAAGAAGCTCATCTAAAACAAATGTTAGATGCTGGAATTATAGAACCAACCACATCTGACTGGGCATCTGCTCCCGTATTAATCAGAAAGCGGGACGGCAAAGTTAGGTGGTGTATAGATTACAGGAAATTAAATTCTGCGTAGACAAGAAAGATCGCGACAAAACGGCTTTTATAACTAAACATGGGCTGTTTCAATTCGCTAGGATGAGTTTCGGTCTGCGTAATGCACCCAGCACCTATATGCGGGTGGTCAATCTAGTCTTACGTGGTCTTGCGTAGGACATTGTTTTGGCTTTCCTCAATGACATGGTTGTTCTTGGAAAAGATGGACAACTTATGGATGGTTCTATGGGAGTATGGTCTCAAACTTAAGCCATCGAAGTGTTTGTTGTTTCAAAGAAGGATCGAATTTCTTGGACGGGAAATTGACGAACATGGGATGCAAATCGGAGCTGATTATGTGAAAGATGTCAAAGAGTGGCCAATTCCAACAACTTCAAAGCAAGTAGAACAATTTGTCGGTTTTGCAACCTATCATCGTGGGTTCATCAAGGGATATTCTGAGATAGCTTATCCCTTGTATGCAATCACAGGTAAAAATTCGTTCGTATGGGAGGAGGAACATCAACGAGCATTCCACAATCTTAAAAATGCGTTCAACACCAGTTCTGGCATTTGCTAATAGTTCTGATCCCTTTATTCTCGATACGGATGCATCAAATTTTGCGATCGGTGGGGAACTTCTTCAGGTACGAGAAGGACAGGAACGTGTGATCACTTACGGAAGTTTCACTTTGTCGCGTGAACAGCAGCGATATTGCACGACAAGAAAAGAATTACTGGCAGTTGTGCGGTTCACTAGGCAGTTTCGCCATTTTCTGTTAGGACGTGAGTTCATTGTGCGCACAGACCACAGTAGCCTTACGTGGATAATGAACTTTAAGGAGCCACATGGACAACTCGCCAGGTGGCTTGAGGAGCTTTCTCAATTTAACATGACTGTGCAACATCGTCCAGGAAAACACCACGCAGATGGGGACGGTCTTTCAAGTTTCATCCGTTTACATGTGAAAATCTAACAGCACTCCCATATGGTGGGTGCAACTATTGTGTCAAAGCTCAAAGGAACTGGGCTGAGTTCACGGAGAAGGTCGACAATGCAGTCCCTTTAACTTCTCAAAAACAAAATGAAGCTACAATCTGTTTGAATGCATTGGAATCTACACTTCCGAGCACTTCGATTTCCATTACAAGTGTGGGAGAAACTCCTATTATTGAGACTTTTCCTGAGGAAGAATCCACTGAAGTGACAGTTTCCGTGGTCGAAGCGGAAAAGGAAACGGAAATTTCTTTGGAGGATATAAAAAACGCTCAGATTGAAGATCCCGACTTGTAAATCATTTACAAGTGGGCAGCGGAGAAGTCAGAACCTACTGAATCTGTATTATTTCAAAGTAGCCCGGCGTCGAAAAGCTACTGGATCAACAGGGACGCTTTTGTGCTAGATTCAGATGGCTTGTTGCGAATAACAAACCCGGAAGGCAACACACAGAAACTCGTGGTACCAAAAGTATTCGTGGATAATGTTATCACATTGTGCCATGATATTCCGTCAGCAGGTCATCATAGCATTGCAAGGACAACACTGAAAGTCAAGGAAGGGTATTTATGGTATAAGATGGGATCCAACATGAAGGATTATGTTCGCACATGCACGAAATGTAATAGGAACAAAAAGGTCAACAGGAACGCGCGTTGCCAAATGACACAATTTCATGCCGATTGGGATGAATATATTCCCCAGTTGGCCGGAGCCCCTCAGTCATCAGTGAACAGGAACATTGGCTTTTCTGCAAATCAAATGATGCTCGGTAGAAAAGTAAACCAACCCGCTGATTTAGTTTTCACGCCCGCTGCAAAAGTTCCACCAACATCGGTCGATGATTACATTGTTCGACTTCGGAATTCAATTTCGCTCTCGCATGAGATTGCACGTAAAACTTTGAAGTCAACGCAGGACATAATGAAACGCGAACATGATCTGCGGTTATACGAACATCAGTATAATAAGGTGATTATGTGTATGTGCGTGACACTGCGGTAATTAAAGGGAAGAATAAAAAACTTAGTCCCACTATAAGGGACATGGTATTGTTGCAACAAGGTTATCACCATACTTGTACAGGATAAAAATGAAACGTTCCATCTTTACCACCAATCATGATAGATTAAAACCTTGCGATGACCGAAATATCCCCGCATGGCTGAAACGGTGCAAGCATCGCCTCGACAATGGTGAGGATATTTCCAATCTGGACAGTGTTGATTCATATTGTTTGTGTGGGGAAATGGGATTCATGATCCAGTGTGATTTCTGTAAGGAGTGGTATCATGGGCGTTGTGTATCCGTATCTAAAGAGTTGGCGGATACACTACAGACCTATTGTTCTCTCACTTGTCAATGATAGTCTTACTGATTTTGATATGTTAATCACAATCTCATCTACTTTTCAGCCAATGGTAGACGATCTCGAAGACATCAGCAGTAACGATTTCCAAACTTGCACCAGTGCCAGTTTCAATACAGTGACTAGTGATGATGACCAAGAGTCATTAGATCAGAGAGATGCATCAGAATCAGACAAGGCGGATACTCCGAGAAAAACATTACGGTCTAGTGTTCGGACCAATGCTAGATTGAGACGTGAGCGTCAAAGATCCGGGAGTAGGCAACGTGACTTACGAACAGTCCTCAATGCAAAGCGAAAGCCGGATGCTAGAGGTGTGATCTCTGGACGAGCTATTCAGGTCTCATGTCCTTCCAACACAACTAGAGGCTCCAGATGTCCTGTACCTGGATGTTCAGTAAAGACAAAGAAATTGAAACGTCATGCCTTCAGGCAACATCTACCATATGTGCAAGAGAATCTTCAAAAGACTACACATCTCAGACCAACGCACTAATGTGTCTTGTCCATCATATTATTGAAAGGAGTGACGCAACCGTATTTGACTTATTTCGACACTTTAATATACACCGTTGCGTGCCCGAACAGTGTGAGTTAAGACCGAGTCAACTCCAAAATCTGGGTGAACTAAGCCGTACCAACAATTGGCGAGCACCAGTGGATTATTCCTTACATCCCGTTATCTCGCCAGCGGTGTTGATTCATTGGCGGATCTTATTGAATCTGCTGTATCTCCTCCCTTGTGATCGGCGGGAAGAGTTCCAGCAGATAGGAACTTCTAGTGTAACTGTATGTGAAGAACTGGACAACAGTGATGCTGCAATGACGACAAACAGTGCTTCTCCAAAGTTAAAATCTGTCGTCACGGTAGTCCAACCAACAAGTGAGGTTCCCGTTCCTATGGATTCACAGGATAATAGATCGGTAGTGGTCAAATCACCTGAGGCTTACGATAGCCACTTTCACATGGATCGTATTTCCAAGCATGTTGGCCAGGCTCTCACTATTGAACCTCTATTGTTCTTGGACGTCAATCCTGAGCCAACGCATAAGGTCGATTTGAAAGGAGGAACCATTGTTTTCTGCGACCCAAATGACTTTCCCTCAGCCTTTCAAGTCAGAGAAGGATGGGCTAACGCCGTTGGATTCCACCCCAGACACGCTAAAGACTACAACCCGCGTATAAAACAGCAATTACGTGCCCTTCTCAGGAGCGGAACAGTGGGCGCTCTAGGTGAAATTGGCCTGGATCGAACCGAACCTAAGAAGATGTGGATCCGGCAGGAAACAGTTTTAAAGGATCTGTTACAGCTATGTTCGGTTGATTGGCCGTTAGTTCTCCATGTTCGCGGCCAACAAGGAGCAATAGGATCCGGTGATACATATTCCCGTTGTCTATCTATTCTGCGGGAATGTTTGACAGATGTAGATCAACCGATCCATCTCCATTGTTTTAGCGGTCTTCCAGACCAGGTGCGCCAGTGGAGACGGGACTTCCCGAATACTCGCTTTGGGTTTAGCGTCAATACACGGAGGAACAGGAGGAGGGTCTCCGAGAAGTACCGCAACATAGACTTCTCGTGGAGACTGACTCCCCTTACTAAGCGGTTTCCAGTGAGGCAACCGTCAACCTTCCGCAGTACGTGGGTGACGTGGCCGCGATAGTGGCGGGGATACGATGTGCATCGTTGGAGGAGGTGTTGAAGTGCACGAATAAGAACTTCAGGAAACTCTACCTATAGTATAAAGATGAGTGTGATTGACATGCAGTGATTGAACAAAGGACGTTTTGTACCGTGTCCAGGGTTATTGTGAACATTGTATTTGATATTTTTTTTTTCTTCTTTTGGATATTAACTTGATAAATGCCACTTTAAATTGATGCAAGTTATGCGCTGGTATTGAGATTTTTTCTTCTTTTTTTTCTTTTATATATGTTTATGCTACTATATACTGTAGTTGAGATGTGGTTGAGGGTGCTGTTGATGAGCAGTATCATAGTATTATGATAGCATAGGTATGCATAGTATAAGCTGCATGTAGATTGTATGTAGTGTTTGCTTTGTCTTGTGCGAGATCTTTATGCGTGTTTATGTGGAGTGATAGTATGAGTTTGTAGTTTTCTGTGTGCTAGTGTTTCTTGTATTGTATAGATATGTTCTTGTGTATGTCTTGTAAGTTGTGGAGAGATTGTGAGTTTGTTTATTGTGTTTTCTGTAGTTTGGTGTTATTTGTAATATATAATAGTGACTTTTTTCGAGAGAGAGATCACCACCTATTTGGAATAAGGGAGAGTGTGGTGGGTTTGGGTATGAGGGCGAGACCGCGTGTCCATGTTTTACCGTGTGTGCGGTACTGTTTTGGTGTATGAGCCAGTAGATCAGTGTGCAAGTGATCATAACCCAGGGATTTATATTTGTATTATCTTGTAAGTTTATTTGTGTTATTAAATGTTAGCCATCATCAGCAATTATTATTTCCTATAGCAATCCGTAGATTACTATAGGAACTTAGTTTTCTACTTGTTTGGGCGTCGATGGCGTTAGAATAAATTTCAACTATTCTTTGTCTGTAAGATTATCAAAATGGATGTCTTTTTCGTTATATGTAATAGCGATGAAGTTTATAAAATGTTGCCTTATATTTTTGCTCTTTTCACAATACAAGAAGAAAAATGAATCCTCTAGTAAGTTACAAGTTGGACATAGCCTTTTTTCCCTTTGAATAAAAGATATAGGTTGAATGATCTTGTGAACACAAATCAATGTGTGTATTACGTACAGGATTAATTTTGCAATAGATAGAACCGTTTCATATACAAGTATGTTTACGTAGTGTGAAGTGATTTCTGCAACCTGTAACATTTCCGAAGTATAACGGTAAATCTTGATTTAACACAATAAGGTGTAAAACAAGCACTTTAATTACGATCCGTTTTCGTAATATTACAGTCTGGTGGTTTTTCTGTAAATATCATTCAACTCGACAGGTGTTTTCGTACAACAAATTTTCAAAGCATAGCGTACACCTGAGGTAACTTAGTTTATCATCAAAAGAATAATTTACCACCAAGTGCATGTAAAACCGAATGCGATAGCCTTTTCTGGACTGTTTAGGCCCGTTGTAAATATGTTCCACAATTTTGAGTTATTTATTTTTGTATTCCAAAGGTTACGTCACAAGCTTTCAACGAATTTTGGAATAAAGTTTTTGTTCTTTCCAAAGTTTTTGCCACGAGCGGTTCTGATGAAGATTAGTCCAAAAATGCGTATTGAACGCAAATTAATTTTGGTATCTGAGTTTATTTTTATCCATATGTAGTGTCAAATATCAACTGTGAGAAAATCACCGTCTTGGTTTTCAATTGGTCGAACATATGTAATAGCGAAAATGCCAACTTTATTCTCTTTCTCCCCCGTCCACCATTCTGTACTTGACTTTTTGATCACTGTTATTATGTCGCCTTTTACAAATGACAGTTCATTTTCAGTATCCCCTTCAAAATCGTACAATGCCCGACACCTATCGTCTTCAAGTGCGAGAATTAAGATATCTTAAATAAATGTTCCACATTGTGTATATAAATGATTATTTTCTTTGAAACAAATCACAATGCACCAGATATAGTTTTTTTTATATACAATAATACATATAACAGGTCAATAATGACATGCTATTAATTTTCAGTGATTATGCCAAAACTAAGTGACATCCTTTAATCGTTCAGTTATTTTGTCATTCGATTTTGCTTTTCAACGTTTGCGGTCGTTGTTTAGGCATTGTGCACACAATACATGCATTGCGGTGTAAAATGTCCACTGTTTTATGCTGACTGTTAATTTATAAAATTATAAAATCTTGACAATCTTTTTTTCTGACAAATAAAAAATATATTTTTATTTTCATTTGGATTCAGATCTGTAAATTATACTATTAAACAGTCAATTGTTATCTTTTAAAGGAAATGCATTTATATATACGTGTAGAGTACTAGTGAGAAATTGGACTTTGTTTCCAAATTGGATCTTTATAGGACAAATTGTTTTAAGATGAAGAACCTGCTTATTCAACTGATTCCTTGTTATTCAACTTACAGATATAGAATATTTTAATATTTTAATATTTTTTAACTTAATATATTATTCTAGTTTCATCAAAATAACAATCCAAAGATACTAATATTTGATATAGTAAATTCATACTATGCTGTATACGACGCTTTCAAGGATACCTCTCATCAGCAGCGTTAATTAAAATTGAAACAATTAGAAGACCAAAAACCAACTTATTTTAAACAAGAAATAGTCATAACCAAAACTATCGAAATAGGAAGCCAAATTTCAGCTAAGGAGATCTACCATGTGCAATACAGGGAATGAACCCTTAGTAATTCTATTATTTTTTAATTTTGCTAAATACTGGTAATTTCAACATTATGTTCTGGAATCAAGCCTTCTTTTAGGTCCGTTTTCCCAAACAACCATCCGCCTATTCTTGTTTTAGTAACTTTAAAAAATGTCACTCCTTGTCAATGACAGTCCAGGCATATCTTTGCTGGTATCCATTAGAATAATTCCATATTACTTCATACGCTAGCATATATAAAATTTAAATATAAATGGCCATACGTAAAAATAAACCGAACTAAGTATTCTTAAAACGTTTGGACATTAATGACATTGTTTTGTCTATAATGTTCATATCCACATTAGGCCTTGATGTGTTTTTAAGCATAAAGCATAGCGAAACTGGCTGTACCCTAAACAACTTTTCTATGAGCTGGCGAAAGGTAAATGCATTGGTTAAATACACGTGTTATCTACGTCTGCTATTTTTACCTGCGTCACCAACGCTGAAAGCAGGTCTAGTAGCATCTCGACTCCGTCCATCCGTCGGTTATGAGCTGGCGAAGGTTAAATGCATTGGTTAACTACACATGTTATCTACTTCTGCTATTTTTACCTGCGTCACCAACGGTGAAAGCAGGTATAGTAGCCGCTCGACTCCGTCCGTCCGTCCGTCACGCTTAGGGGTAAATACTTTGTGTAATCAGAAACTCCGACTGTATTGAACCAATATTTCTAAAACTCTGCATATTGTTTATATACATATTGATGATGTGCACCTCCTCAAATTTTTACTATGAAGTTTTGCATGTAGAACTTTCAGCAATACATGCTATGAACGGTGCATACTTTGTGTAATCTGAAACCCTGACTGTATTGAACCAATATTTTTCAAACTTTGCGTAGTGTTTATATACATAATAGCATTATATCCTCAAACTTTTCAGAAATGTTGCATGATTAAAGTTTTCCAGTATACTAAAGTGTTACGTTCAGGGTTATAAGATAAATAAGGGATATTGTGTATAAATTCATGACGCAAAATCCCTATAAGGTCCATATCCTGAAAAATATAAACGCAATCATGACCTGAATAATACTAGGTAAATGGAAGCATCTTCTTACCTAAAACCACATTCATATTAATGTAATAATAACTTTGCCCTGACAAACATATGACGGTGATGCAGGTCCAGATATGTAATCGTCTTGTTTTAATCATACCAAACCCTAATTGTTTTTTCAAAATTCATCCAGGGACACAAATTATAATTATTTACTTTTTCAAACGATTTCATTGCCTTAACATTAAATATTTGTCTGTTTTTTTAGTTTTGTTTTATCGTAGACTCAAAAACAAACTTCATGTTTTAGTGTTTGACGGGATATTGTGCAGATCCTTAATTCTGTTGGCAGAATCATTATCTGAGAAATAAGTAGCCATATCAAATGCAGAAAAAGGAAAGTACAGGTGTTATTGTTTTAGTTGCTTTTTCAGACGTCCAGATGTTATCAAGTACTTTTCATTATTTCGTCAAAAAAAATTATTACAGAAACACTTCAAACAAATCTTACCATTTTCATATCTTGAACCACCACAATGTTTACATTCATTACTTTCAATTGTGTTCTGCTGATTACAACATTTGCACTTCCACATCTTCTAAAACATAAAATACCAACTATCAATATTATAATTGTCGGCCAATGAACTTCACGATTATGTTAAAAGCAAATATTAATGCAGTCCAAAATAAACAAGGAAAATCCAGGATTTACTTTTTATCGACTATGCTTTGGCATTTTCTATAAATTTACATAATTTGGCAACTTTTTTATGATTTTGTCTGACATGTTAACAATATATCCCTCAACTGACATGAGAATGGTAAGATTAGGTGGTATTCTCTGATAGAATTATGTATAAAAATTGAAAACCTTCACAAATAGCATTAAATAATACCAATCTTATTTGAGAAGATAATTACTCAAAATGCTATAGACATACAGACATAATTCTTCTAAAAACTTTGTTCCAGGTTAAATGGTTGGTACGTACAAAACCATTATCTTGTATGAGAGAAAAAAAATCTTCCAGAAAGGAAGTTGAATTTTACTGAAAGTGCATCATCATTGTTATTTTCAGAAGAATTTTCTTCTGAAATATCATAATTTGAGAAATATTTTCTCCAGTTGTAGCTTCACTACTAAAGATATAAAATAAATGAAGGAACATTAACAAAAGCGCTATCTATATACTTTTTTAAATAATATTCCAGTCTTTTGGGGGTATTTTCTCCATGTATTATGTAATTGAACGCATAACCCTCTTGGAAACAATCACTGAATATCGGCAAAATAATACAGAAGAGTCAAAACAGTGGGAAAATTCCAAAGGCAAAACAAACTCATAGAATGGAACATAAACAATTGCCACCCAAGGTTACATGTATAACTAAAATGATAAACTAGAGAATAAGACACGGATGAATATAGGTCATATCTTGACCAAAGTTTCTTTCCTGTATATATTATGATTAATCAAGAAGCCGGATTATTATGTATGGTTTATTAAAATTTAATGAATGCATATACGAAAACCACGAAAATTAATGCTATATATTGTATGAATCCCTAGTGTTGAATTTATTGTTTCCATGTTGAATAATTTTCTCTCTCCCCTTCTGTGTATAAATTTCTAAAGTCCTGACTTTAATGTCTGTAGGGCAAATGTGATGAGGAGAGGATACTGTCGGCACGTCATCTTGAATATGTCCTTTCTGTTCTTCCTTCAGTATGGTAAGGTATGGAACCCTACATGAATTACCTGAAAATGGTATCGTTGTTCACAGGACTGATAATATAAGATAAAACAAGATAAAAATTGTGTCGGAATGTGTATGAGTATTACCAATTTCAGCCAATTGTTTTACAGTTAGAGGATTTGGTTTTTTTACTACATGTGCTTCGAAATTGCAGCAGATATGGCAACGTATGAAATCCTGCATTACCACTACAGTTAATGTAAAAATTCAACAGTACATTCCTATCAACAAAACTGCGAAGCGCTGTGATAGCTACTGGAAATTGGTCCATGTTTTATGTCCTCTAGCGTGTTGACAGATACTGTTTTAGCTAGTGAAACTTTTTGTTCGCGCCTTTCTATTTCCTTTCAACATTTTCAAATAAAATATTCTGTACTTTCATCCAAACACTGTAAGGCTGACCTGAAATTTGTAATAATAATAGTAATAAAACTAGTAAAATGCTCTACCTTAATTAAATTCATCTAAACATTATCCTGTCTATTATTGAAAACATTTTCAATTTTTATAAAGAGCATTTTGTGTACTAGAATTAGAAGTATCTTGATATACTTATGCATTGAAAATATACAATAGTGTGAATCAAATCTAGATGTATTTCAATAGTTTCAAAGTTTCTTTTTTTCTAACTTAATTTATGTGGCTGAATACCGGATGAAAAAAAATCCACCACACTCTCACATCAAATTGATATTTAGTTCTTTGGAATTCGCCACTCCGATTTTTAAACTATTTAATTGAGAAAAAAAATGCGGCCTCATTTTGCAAAAATGCTGAAAATTCGTCCCAAATTCCTCATTTTTCAATACATTAAAAATGAAAAAGTTGTTCTCCCGCTCCTAAAATTTCGTAAAAGCTAGCATTTTCCCCATTTTTTGCAATATTTTACTTTACAAAATCAGTACCGCACGTAAATTTGATCTTCGCCTAAAAACTAATCCTCAAGAAAAAAATTAAAATTTCGATCGCCCCGGGCGCACAAGATACCCAAGAATCCGCAAAACTAAAATTAAAGTTGGCTTACTATTAAGAATATCTTTTACTTTAGCCTCGATTTCATGAAATTTACAAACATTATGAACATAGCGTATCAATCACTTCCCGCCGAGTTAGTATGTGCCGGTATAATTGTACGTATATGTACAGTGTTATTTTTCTACTTAAAAATCAAAGAATACTCGGATTTGGACAAAATTTTGGTGCGTTCGTTTTGGGAAATTAAGATATGCTTTACTATATAAAATAAATATCATTATAGATATAAAAGTTCAAATACATTACACATATGAAAGAATGTTTTGTAAAAAAATTTTAGGGCGAACTTAACAACATATTTATAAAATCACTATCTGCTCGTTACGAAAAAAATATAAAAAATGATGTTTTGCATACGTACATGTATATGTAAAAAAAAATTCAAGAGCAACCGTTTAATGTTTTACGTTTGAGGAGAACGACAAGAATAATTTTTAATACTGAATTTTTTCGCCTTTTTCTGAGCCAGACATTCTTTCAGCACGTAATCCCGACCAACTTTGTTTTTAATCCTTTCTTTTCACACAATTTTTTATATTGCCTTTTCTTATCTGAAATTTGAAACCTAGCTGTGGTTGTGGGTTTCCCTTTATGTTTAAAATAGTTACCATAATATTAATAATTTACCAGATTTCAGGGTTCTTCACATATAACACCATGGCAAACAACAATTAAAATACATGATCTGAAATAATCTAGTATATTGTAATTTGGATGGTAACACTGATTTCTCGGCAATAGTATTTATTAATCAAATAAGAACTTTGTTATTTCATAATTTTTTTTTCAAATCAATTTACGTAAAAAAACTCTTAATTTTTTTTTTTAAATTGGGAGAATGTTATTGTACAAATGAAAATTTTTATAACCGTTAACTTGTACACATAAATCATGTTAACTGACACATACATCGTAAAACACCCTTTAATTTCCAAAGGGTAAACTACAGTTGAGTCCGATTAACTTGTGTTGAAGGAGAGCCTACATTCATTTAAAAACAAAATCAAAATGAACTTCTATTTTCCCCCCCAAAGCAACCCATGGGTTAGTGTGAAGGAAAATTTACAGTCATGTTTACATTCGGGATTAGAGGATTTTTTTATAAACGTTTGCTTTAAAATAAATGTATAACACTGATCCAATTAAAAAATTATTTTAATGAGCCAGTAATACATTTCGTCCGTACCGGCGAACCCACAAAACAATGACAACATTTCTATAAAAATTAAGACTTGAAAACAGTTTATGGTATATTATAATAACCTATATGATCATATGATTAACACTGTATGGTCATGCCAATTGTTTTAAATATTTAAAAGCAAGGTAGTAAATAATCGTTTTCTTACATGTTTTGTTTATGAAGTAATTTATTTACTATATCTAATATTAGTATCTTTGGATTGTTTTTTTTTAAATTTCTGGGAAGATGCCTCTGCATGTTGGACCCTAGGTCCCCGAAGGTATTCGCCAACCCAGTTGTCAGACTTGTCTGACATGATTATTCATTGATTTGTTACGGAAATTACGAGTTTTTAGCAAAATTTAAAAATAATAGAAATACTAAGGGTTCATTCCTTGTATTGCATATGGTACATTTCCTTAGCTGAAATTTGGCTTCCTATTTCGGTATTTTTGGTTATGAGTACTTCTTGTTTAAAATAATTTTGGTTTTTGGTCTTCCAAATGTTTCGGTTTTAATGCTGCTGATGAGAGGTAACACCTTGAAATGCGTCGAATACAGCATAGTATAAATTTACTATATCTAATATTAATATCTTTGGACTGTTATTTTATTAATTTATTGTTTTGTAGGTTGACACTTTTTATACGAAAAACAGAACCTCGGTTATGATATATTTGTTATGCTTAAATCTTACCTTAATGTATATTTCGGTGAATTCCTGATCACAAAATATTGTGTAGGTCGCAACTTTTTCCCTTAATAAATCCATTGTTTATTTTACACATCACCTTGTACTATCTTTCATTAGAGGTTGGGGAAGTCAGTATATATAAATACATCAGGTGTGCTTTGTTGAAACTGTTATCATATTTACTGACTGGAGGCAATCAGAAATGAGCAGGAATATTTTGTTTACAAAAGATAACATCAAATATACCGATTATGTTTTTGCATTAGATACAGGTCATGTTTTAATATATACTGAACCGCAAAAGAAACGTAGCTTTTTCAAAATGTTAGCAAAATTCAAAATAAATATTAATTAATGATTTTTATATAATCAGTATTACGATTACATCACCAGGTAAGATTAAATTACCTGTGAATTAAATTTTCGGTTGAATAATTTTCAGTTGATATCGTAGAGCGACCGTACCTAAAACCGCTCGTGGGACACACTTGGCGGTAATTTTTCTTAAATCTTAAATGTTCGTGAAATTCATGCTCCTTTATGGGTATAAAAGGCCGGAGAAAATTAAAGAGTGTTAGTATCAGTGTTGACACAGAAGCTATGCCACGTCTGAATCCACAACAGAGAGAACAGGCCATTGGTCGATTGGATGCTGGGCAATCTGCCAGAGTTATTGCCAACGACTTCAACTGTGCTGTTCGAACAATTGAACGTCTACGGACACGGTACAATGCAACAAACAGCACAAATGACCGTCCACGGAGTGGTAGACTCCAAGTCACTACCTAGACAGAATAGAGGCATTGTTCGTCACCGTTTGATGAATCGGTTCACCCCAGCTGCCGAAACTGCCAGAAACACTGTTGGAACACATGGACGACCCATAAGTGATGATACGGTTCGTCGGCGATTAGCTGCTAGAAACATGAGATGTCGCCGTCCAGCAAGAGGACCTATTCTTACTCCTCGACACCGTCAAGCTCGTCTTCAGTGGGCCACTCAGCGACAGAATTGGCGAAATCGACAATGGCGTAACATCATCTTCTCTGACGAAAGCCGTTACTGCATTTCAACAGCCGATGGCAGAACCAGAGTGTGGAGAAGACGCGGGGAACGTTACGAAAAGACAGCTGCATTCTGGAAAAAGACGCGTGGGGAGGACCTAGCATCATGGTATGGGGTGGAATCGGCCTTAACGTTAAACTTGGTCCAGTCATCTTTCAGAACCTTGGCCCAGGCAGAGGAAATGGCGTAACAGCTGCCCGTTACATCGACCAAGTCTTGACACCCCATGTTCAGCCCCATTTCGCACGTCATCAAAACAAGACTTTCCAACAGGACAATGCACGTGCGCATACCGCAAGAGCCACAAGAGACTTCCTACAGCAGAATAACATTAATGTTATGGATTGGCCGGCTTTGAGTCCAGATTTAAACCCTATTGAACATTTATGGGACGAAGTTCAAAGACAGTAGAATAATGAGCAGCCAAGTCCGACAACTGCAGCTGAACTTTCACAAGCGTTTCAGAGAGTATGGGCACGTATTCCGATGGCGTTTATTAATCGGCTCATCAACTCCATGTGCCGCAGTAATTGGTGCCGGCGGAGGACATACACGTTATTAACGGACGTGGGAGCACAGCATTGAAAACATGTGACGTTGCGACAATTGTGACGTTTTTGTGAACATTGTAACCAAAAGACTGTAAATCATTCATTAAATTTTGTAAAAATTAATTTAAAATATATAAATGTCACTTTGAAATAAATGTATGTGAACATGTCATTTTGTGCGACGTTTCTTTTGCGGTTCAGTGTATTTTTGAAGTACATTTATACTTCTTTAATTGTTGATTGCCAGTTTGAACTCTTCAGCTTTGTACTCAAAATATTACAGAAACATGCAAAATAAAAATCATTGTATTGGTGCGATTCTGTAATAACTGGTAAATGAAAATACACAGATATATTGTATGAATTTTAATATGACTGGTTTTTTCAATTAAGTATTTATGTATCACTTACAAACTATTATATTCAAAACTAGGACTATTACATGTATAACTCAGTTACAATAGTCCCACCTCAAAATAAGTGTATAGTTGTGATTTATTTGATGACGATTACAAGTATACAACAATTAGTTCGCTAGATATATATTAATTACGTAATTTTCCGGCTTATTTTAAGAATTTTCAATAGCAAAACATGATTTGCTTGAAAATGAAGGAAAGGGACCGCCTACTGATAAGAACATAAATATTTCCGACTAAATTCTATTTACATATTTTACCGTCCTATTACATGTAAACTGGGTGTTGTCCACAGCTATGGCAATTAGCTAAAAAGCAATAAACGGGTTTGCCTTAGAGTACATGTAGCTTCTTCCAAAAATAAAACTATCATTTTCCTAAATAAAATTTATTAGATGGTCTTTTTTTCAGAATTGTGTCCAATGACCTAGACTGTTAACCAAGATGGCTGCCACAGCTGAGCTTAGTTTAACACAGGACCCTATTGAAAAAATCATTTAAAATGGACTGTTATACTAGCAAAACATTTTTTTTTATTTTAGACTTCCGGTAAGTATCCAAACTACTTGCGGGGATCACTGCATTTAGATTTCATGTTCATTTAAAAGGAAAATAGCCGATATCGGCAAACTGAATGCTATTTATAATTTTATCAATCCTCAATTTTTTTTCCATATGACCGCTTAGACTGTCAACTAAAAAAATGATATACATTAAATTTCTGTCTCGCCGTGAACCTCCGAAGTAAGTAAAATGCATTCAATGGGGTCGAATTTATTCAGATTGTTTACCACTGAAAAATCACCCATTTAGGTACATGTATCGTATGAGAAAATGTATGTGAAGTAACTTGAAATCTTTGCAAATGTTCAGTGGATATTGATAGTAATTAAGTTACTTTCTTCACTTATTGCAAAATTTAACTGTGATATGTTTCGTATAATTGACTCTTCTGACCTTTATTATCGATGAAAATCTTTACGATACATGTAATTTTTCATGATTATGTGTGAAGATATGTAGCAGATTTATATTAGAAACAAAATCGGTATTGTTTTCTTTCCTGGCGTTGTGAGGCGGGGAGGGGGAGTGGGGGGGGGGTTGGTAACTAATGGGAAAACTTTCTTTGTAAATTATTTATCATGTTTTCACAGAGCGCGTTTCCTTAAATAATACCATGTGGTTTTATTAAAGCCGATTTATGCTTACAGTCTGTAGTGTTTTCGTAATTCCTCTCGCATTCTTATGTTATTCTCATGAGTATCAAATTCCATTGACCGTATCATCGGTCATCTGTGTTTTTTTCTGCATCATCAGCTTCCTATCCTTTATTGACCTATGATAACCTTTCTGTACATTGAAAACTTGGTAGAAATTACTGGAATGGGGGAGGGAGGATTAGTCATAAAAAACACACTTCCAAGTATAGTATTTCCTTTCTTAATACAAACTATAATTTAATTTTGAATTTAATAATTTTCAAAATCCCAAGTATCTTCTTTGATGCAGGGAAATATAATATATTGTAAGGTAAATAGGTGAATATCTGGATTCGGAATTCAAAGTCTGATAAACGCGTCTAAAGTTCATAATTTCGTTCGTTTTTTTTCATATATAAGTCTGTTATTTTGGTTTCATTTAGTTAAACTGCACGATTATACAAATTACCCCATTAAAAAAATCATCTACACGAAAATCGCTAAAATTTCTTATTACTTATTAAGCTAAACGAAACCTCGAAATCAATATTTATCTTTCTGAAATATTGACTTGAGGTTGTATTCGTGCTTAACCTTTTCACCACAATATTGGCTTCCGGGTTTAAAAAAAACTTCATAAAAAACATTGTTATTTTACAAACATACATGCATCTTCATTAAAACAAACATTCATGATCTTGGTCTTCCAAAATCTTCTAAATACTGTGGTTTTCGGATTGCTCTAGATTTTTTAACAATGGTCAGAAATTTCCGAATTTGAAACCGCCCGATGTTTTTGTGCTAGCTTCGAGTGCAGAAGATCGCGGGTTCGACCCCCAGCTAGGTCAAACGAAAGAAATTAAAATTTGTATTTGCTGATTTTCCACCAAGCATCAGGCACACGGGATTTAGGAATAAGAGCAAATACTGCTCGTGTAGGGTGACATGTCTACCTGTGGACTATTACATCTTCAAGAGAGAAAATACATTTCAACCTCAAATGGACAGTAAAGATTTTTAGATCGACAATTTTAATACTGATTTAACCTCTTTAATTCACTGTGTTCTTTTTTTTGAGGGGGGGGGGTGTAATTTTTAAAAATATAAAATCGTTGATAATCAGCAATACGTTAGATTTTAATCCTTGACCAATAAATGTCTCATCAATTTTACATTTCAACAGTATCGTATATTTCAATAATATGTAAAAGTTTAGGAATAAGTGGGTTTTGTTTTACGATTGTTACACTTGCCGGGTAAGAAAAATATAAAACATTTTCGCCTCCAACTGGATGTAGAAAAATGAAATACAGACGGTCAATAAAACGCATGTCGGCGCACACCGTAATACTCAGCTATTACTTAAATGGACATGTTTCATTGATGTTGTCACTGCCTCATACCAGATTTAACATAGGCAGCGTGGCGGGCTTAGACTTCTTACTCTTCCGGAGCACCTGAGTCTACCCCCGGTTTTTTGGTAGGGTCCATGTTGTTCATATGTTTTTAGTTTTTAAGTGTAATGTTTGTATTGTTTTGGTCTTGTGTTCGTTCTTCTCCGGATTTTCTCAGTTGTTTTCGATTTTCTCCTCCTTCGAATATCCCTTGTAATTTCTAGACTTGACTTTTAAATTGACAGAAGAGGATTTCAAGAAGATATCATGCAGAACAGTGATTTTGCGAGTCTCGATTCTTACATTGGCCATGAAGCCTAAATCGCAGAATGGTTTAGTAATGTACGTAACTATCAATGGTTTCTGTCCTCTCAATACGGAGTTTGACTCAGTTCTGTGGTGTCGAAAATTGCCGAATCAGCAAATACCAGCAAACCTCATTTCAGGAAGCTGTTTTCCGACTGGATTCCTAAATATCTATTGAATGTATGTGTATTATCCGACAACAAGATTTACTGTTTTCGACTAATGTTTATTTATGGCAGGTAATATTCTTAACGTTAACTTAAGATTCTGCAGAACTTATTAGGGCACCCTATCTTCTTCTAGAATAAACTTTCGAATTTCTGTGAAAGTTGGGTGAAATAACTATAAAATAAATGAATGAATAAACATGTAATATTATGTTAGGACTCTTACAATGAAAATCAGGTTGGGCCTAAAGTCGTTATCTGACATAATTGAAGATCAAGATATTCTGCATGTTTTACGAAAATTTGGATAAATTCAATTTTTATCCATTTGGCAACAAAAGCCATCTTGAATATTTCAAGACCACAATCTACTTCCTTGCTTGACCTTAAACTTGAATACTTCAGTTTTTTTGGAATTGTTTCGTGTCTATGGTAACGGTTGCAAACTCCAAGTTTAAGAACATCTCCAGCGTGGCATCCAATGTTCCTATAAAGCTGATGAAAATTGAATTTCAGAAATGTTTTCTGTTTCCATGGTAACGGTGAGAATTTTGAAAATTCCAATACTGAAGTGCATAGCACTTGCATACAGTTTTGTGAATATTGGATACATTTAAGTTCCTGCACTCTTTAACACGTTCCCATAGTAACGATGGCCTTTTTGAAAATCCAGATAGTAAAGTGCATATCAAGGTTTGCTCCATAACACTCACATAAATTTGGATATTGGATAAATTTCAGCTTTTTGGAATTTTTTGTCCCGTTATCATTGTATTGGTGGTCATTTTTAATCACCTGGTCTAAAGGGCCATGTGCGCTTATGCGATCACTTGGCGTTCTTCGTCGTCCGTCGTCGTCCATCGTCGTAAACTATGTAAACAACCTTCTCCTCTGAAACTACTGGACTAAATACTTTCAAACTTTACCTGGATGTTCCTTATGTTATCTAGTTTAAAAAATTATATCCGGGATTTGATCCATCAACAAACAAGGCTGGTGTTGCTAAAAATAGAACATAGGTGTAAAATGTAGTTTTTGGCTTATATCACAAACACTAAAGAATTTAGAGCAAAACTGAAAGAATCTATAGAAATGTTTATCAGGTCAAAATCTACTTGCCATGAAATATCCAGTCGAATCGGTCAAGCCTTTGTTGGATTATTGCCTCTGAATTGATAATTTTAAAGAACTTTTGCAGTGTTAGGTTATTATCATTAATATTATCATAGATAGAGAGAAATTTTAAATAGCACGAATGTTCAGCAAAGTAAGATCTACAAAAAGATCTAGGTATAATTCAGATATTTATAGCCGTTTATTGAATGATGTATTTAGATGCATCTTTTTAATTTACAAAACCTTTCAGTTCTACCAACAATTATAATGTGCATTGCTTTAACCTAGGGTACGGATTAGGGGTGAGGGGTTCCAATTTCTGTTCTCTGTAAATTTTTGTCTGGTTTTTTTCCTATTCAGTGTAAAAAAAGTTTATTCTGAAACATTTCATTATGTTGAAAATTTTAGGACAGAAATCCGTAATTGCAAAGATCAGCTGAGTAAAACCTATGTTTTTAAAGAAGGAAGATGCAAGAGATATGCATTTCGCTTGGAAATTCTGTTTAAAGTAATGCATATACATATGTATATGAAATGTTAGATCTTTTAAATGTGTATTAGCTCGAAAAGCCCAAAGTCTGATCAAAATTATATTTGATGACCTCGCCCATAATCCAAAAGATGGCCATCACCGTAAAAATAGTCTAAAATACGACACTACGGGAAATCACTTTTTAACCCTTCTTGTCCAAAACCAGTGAACCAATTCAAACCCAACTTGGCAGCATTGATTCGTACACGGTCCTGTTTCAGAAATATATTCGATGACCCAGCCCAACTTGACAGCAATATTCAAGAACGCGTTGGAATACATTATGACCAATTTTGACCCAGGTCACATGCATATTAAGATGCATTTCATCACAGATATAAATATATATTTCATTTTTATGTCCTATAAATGTATCCTCTGGGTTAACTTTAGACACAACACCATAATACACTATATGGCTAGTACAGAAGTACATGTATAGGAACAGTTTACTCAATATATTCATTGTACACACATGTATATAAATTTGACTAATCAAGTTATTACAGTTGAAAAATAAATTTAAAAAAGTCAGGGGAAAAGGTGTAAGAGTATTTTCATATTTTATTCACGTTTTTTTTTTCATTTTAACCATCAAGAATAGGACTGAATTTAACAAGTAAACGATAAAAAGACAAATTACAAAATGATTGACATAGGGGATTAACTTTCTAATTATCCAATAACATATACTTTTACATTTTTATATAAAATTTAGGTATTTGGATTAAGGGTTTAACTTAATGACTAAGCCTTTCTAAATCTTTGACTGAACAACAACAGGTGATAATTGCTATCCATACAGTTTTGCGACGACTGGACATAAGCCGGGGGACGAATTAGGATTGTCTTAGGATGTAAAACAAAGCTCTCTTAGGATAGTCCTAGGTAGGAGTAACTTAGGACCATCGCTAACATATTCTTTGGATAATCATATGTTTATTTCTAACAAAAATGAAAGATGTTTACTTTCGCTCTTTTTATATTTAAAAGAAATCAAGAATAAAAACATTTCTTAACTGTAGGGCTTGTGAAGAAAAATAAAACGGTAGTCAAATTAATGAAAATTCAGCTGTGTATATACATGTACTGCATTATCACATCTCCCCTCGTATGATGTGTTATCTGCCCTCGCGTGAGCTTCAGCGACGTAACTTCCGCTTACCTGTAAATAATCGTCTGATCATTATTTATGGTGAATTAACCGTTCAAAAATGTTCTAAGCAGTTTCAAATAGGGGTTTATAAAATCTGTTTGTAGATCTCGAGGAAAAACACACGAACTGAAGTTGCATTCATTTGTTTGACTCCAATTGAAAGAAATAAAACTGTTTAATAGCTGCAGTATTGTAAATGTGGAACTTATATTGAGGGATGTCGAAAGCCTGAAAACTTCCTTTAAGACTTGAAAATCTAATTCAACAGTAAAATTATTTCTTGGTAGATTCAAAATATGTGATAAATAGATTAATGCATGGTGTTTTTCATATTGCCCGTGTCATCATCCCTCAACTGATATCAAGGTCTCGGGCTGATAACAATGGTAATATGAAAAAGACCATGTATTAATCTATAATTATCATTATTTACATCTACACGATATCTATTAGAGATTGAAATCGTTAGTTTATTGAGAGCACAAAATACTATAACAGGGTCCTCTCGATACCTGTGATTGTCCATGGATATGTTCACAACATGAGTTAAAAAGAAACCACATTCCAACGAGTCTAGTTTTTTTTATTATTATTATTTATCAGAATGAAATGAATATGCACACATATGTATTTATCATGAATAAAGTGTCGATGTGCAGCAGATATTTTACTTATTTGATTTTTTGGGTTCCCCATAGCAAACATGAAAAACGGAGTACTCTATAAATTTTGTGCTGATATCTCTAGTGTACCAGAATGAAATGAAATTTTACACATACATTAAATTAAAGTGTGCCTATCTGTCTGTATGTTTGTACGGCGTTCTGTCCGACACAATTTTCGTGCACCACAAATCTAAAACTTAAATTTAAAGGGTTGTCTCAGTCTCTCTAAACACTTTATTTCGTCGTATATTGTATGTTCGATTTCTAAAGTACATGTACACAGCAGCCATGCTTTTTGTTATATATCCTTTAATAACAAAATACTGGTAAAACTAGCTGATATAAGTCAGTTATATATATTTCACAATTCCGATTGGCTAAATTACGGACAGCCTCGGTATCACGCTGCAATAAGAATGCCCAATTTTTTATTGGCTAAATTATTTTCTCAGTTAATCCTTGAGCTCATCCTTGATTATATTCCCGTGGTTATCTTTCAACTCGTGTAGATTATCACTGAAAATGGCCAACATTTTCAACTCATTTTATTGTATATTTGAGCAATTATAACAGTACCAACTCATGTAAATGTAACAGCCAATTTGTTCAGCCGGAACTTTTCAGTAACTAGTTCTAAATTAAAAAAAATGTATAACACCACAAACATTTCCTTCATTTTCCTCAAAATGGTAATGCTATTAAAAATTGTCAGTGTAATAAATTGTTTGGTGAAAAAACGAATAAAAAAGTCCTTAAACACAGACTTATATTAGTAATAGATTTATTTTTGAATAATTTGTAATATCATGTTAATACATTTTGTACTTCTATAGTAGTTGTTGTTTGGTTCATTCCAATACGTAAAACATTATTAAAACTTTGTCGAGTTTCTGTAAGAGTTATTTTCACTTTCACACATGGGAAGTTATTGTCATACAAATACCTAATAAGCAAGCACATATAAATACCTAATATGCAAGCACATACAAATACCTAATAAGCAAGCACATAGAATTAAGGGTGGCCTTTTTTTTATATTATACAGTCCTATGCCTTTGCAATTGAAACCATTTTATCATTGGGTTAAAATGACGACCGAATCTTTATTGTTCTTTATTGACGCACTTCCAATTGATACGCAATGTTAATTTAGTAAAACATAACATCTAGATGCTAAATTGTTTTCTATTTGACGTTAATGATTGGGAAATTTTCGTATTTTAACTGAAATGAAACCTTTTCAAATTTGAATCGGTCCTTATGCTTATGCAGCTTTGATATTATATTAAATTATGATTCGACATAAACATAATCTACACATATTATTTCTATGCTTTAAATAAACTAACATTAAAATTTGAATCAACGAATGTTTCAGCTTAGCCATGACAAGTTTATGTAGATGTAAACAAATATTATTTCATACAAATTGAAAAAGGAATTTATAAATATTATGTTACGTACAAAGGTTTATCTGATAGCAATTTAACAATAGTCATGAATCCTTCCTTGCCTTTTTTAAAGATAATTTTGCATAAATACACAGCTGTGATATGCATGTCTTTATATTTGTGGCGCCGATAAGGTTTTAGGCTTACAAAACAGGTTTTATCTATCATGTCCATTTCAAAATTTGAATTTTAAACATTCTTTAATAACAATAGACTGTGTATCTCTAATCTGAATGTAACTTGTATCTACAAAAAAGTTTCTTCCTGTACGTAAATGAAATGTGCAGACGACAAAGAAAAAGTTTTTGGGTGAAAAATAATGGCGAGAAAAGTTAATAAATGTAGTATAGTACAGTTTTTTTTCATATCTGTGGTGTTTATAAGATAACATTTTAATGTAAAAGAAAAATCAGCAAATTCTAAAATATTCACTATATTTCAGTTTATTTCCTAAACAGAAAATAGATATAACATGTAACAAGGGAACATACGTTTCGTTTTTATAATGCATATAACTGTATGTACCTACTCTTCAGTCTATGGAGTAACCATTAAAAAGGGTCGTCAGGTTGGTTACTTATGCCTTATTTGTTACTTATGCCTTATTGGTTTCTTATTTCTTATTCCTTATTCGTTACTTATTCCTTATTCCTTATTCGTTACTTATTCCTTATTTATTATTCGCTACTTATTCTTTACATATTCGTTACTTATTCCTTATTCCTTATTCGTTACTTATTCCTTATTCCTTATTCGTTACTCATTCCTTATTCCTTATTCGCTACCTTTTCGTTATTTGTTTTTACTGTTTATAACATTCTTTGCTTTGGTCATTATTTTCTATATTTTAACGACTTTTTGAAATATTTCGAAAGAGGCAAGTGTGCGAACCACAAATTAACCTATTTCAGGGCGAAATCACTCTGTAAAACGTGTTTACCGTCTCAAGGTTCAGACTATCAGACTTTAATAACTTGCCTTTTTGATGCCTTTATTCCTTTCTTTTTTCCTCTGTCCTATGTAAATTATAAGTTCTTAGATGCAAATTTACCATGTTAGTGCGACTTTACCCGTCCCCGCGCCCGACTGATACCTTGTTTATATTATAGCTTCGATAACATGACTTAGGACTAGGACATGTCCTGAGACTATCCCAGGACATGTCTTAGTCTAAGGACACATTCGTTAACACGGCCCCAGGATGTTTAAACTGATAAATAATTTATGTCCAAAAGGGGGATTATCTTGATGTGTAAAATACATGACTGTGTAACGGCTAAGCATTTCAAAAATTAATACACATGTATATGGGAAAAATATCATAAATGGGAAAATTAATAACACAAAATAATAGTTTTCAATAAATAGGTATTATGGGGTACAAAATATTACAAAATAACAGTTTTCAATAAATAAGTATTATGGGGTACAAAATATTACGGTTATAATAATAAAATTATTATAATTTGGAAACGCGTTTTGAGATGCGTACACATACGAAACAACCAAGATTAAATATTAAACATCACCTAGAATAAAATAAAATTTTATTCAATAAAGACCGGAAATTCCAAGAAAATCTTAAATTTAGTGCTTGAATCAAAGCGAAAGAACGAACAAATATTTGTGCACGCGCCAACTCATCTGACGCACTCAAATACAAAAACACAAAATCATAAAGGATTATCATGGTAAGATCGAAAAAGATTGATGAAACATCAAGAACGAATTGTAGATATTATAAACAGTAATCCTGAAAAATAATAGTTGCATTTTTGTTCTCACTCAGTAATTTATCCGGGATCATCAAAAAAGTTCAAGTAGCATCGTTGATAAATAGCAAGTACATGTACCATCGAGTTCTTAGTATAACCACCCTTACATGAAAATACCTTTATTATGTCTACAGAATAACACCTTATGATGCCTTTCTTTTACGATTTAAGTTGAAAACGATTGAAATTCAACAATTGGCCTAGAATTTCCTGCTTCATAAATTCTTCTAGTATTGCCATTTTTTCTGCCCTGTTGATAAAAATCTTTCAGCATTCACCAGACTTGTTTTTTCTTTTCGTTTTTTCTACTATAAATGTAGAACAAAATTCATTTAAAAATAATTTTGGCGTTACCCCTTTTGGTCATTTCGGTATTTTCAAATTTTCAAAACCTTTTGGATTATTGTTTTGGTTTTCAACTTTCTGGTCATCAAAATTGGTACAAAAGAATTATTTTTTTAACTATTGAGTCCATGCCACTGATGGTGGTCTCCAAGTCCCCGAGGGTATCCCCAGCTCAGTTGCTAGTATTTCGATACTAGCACGAAATTGATGCTTAAAATTTACTGTTACAAAATTGTAAAATATGTGAAAACTAAGGTGTATCTCCCTCGTGCATAGCTCTGTTCTTAGGTGGTATTGGCTTTACCCCTTTTGGTCATTTTTTGTATTTTGAAATTACTCCTTAACCTTTTGGATTATTGCTTTGCTTTTCAACTTTTAGGCCTTGAGCACAACTGATGAGTCGTAAATCGACGAAATGTGCACATCTTGTGCATCAAAATTGGTATCAAAGAATTATGATTTATAAGGGTCAGAAAATAAATTTACCGTAAATTTATGGAGGGTATTATATAAATGTGCACTAATTGTGGTCTCGGCCATTAGGGGATTTTTTAGACCAAATGTTGACGGGATGTTACTATAAAGTGGTTCTCATTCTAAACTGAGTCCCTTTGTGTTAGCCTTGAAAAAATCATTTTGTTACTGTAATTTCCACACAAATACGTCTGTAAATCTACAATCCCAACTATAAGTACTCAGCTTGTTGTCTTTCTGAATTAGGCTGCAAAATCCAATTTTTTTTATAAATTATACGTGTATAAAAGACTAAAAAGAATAATGGACAAAAATCGTAGAAAACTTCATCCTATGAAACTATTTGGTCAACTGAAACCAAACCTTTGCGGTATGTTTCATTAAAAGAATTAACTTCAAATTAATGACCGAGAGTCCAATATTTGGACCAATGAGTTGTCTTTTACAAAACAGAATAATCCCCAACAAATATGCAAAAACAACTTTAGAAAATGAGACGCAACGTTGATGGAAGTATATACAAATTTTGATGAAAACGGATTTTGTTTGGATCGGATCTTTCATAATATCGCTCCTAATCCCCCAAAAAATCCCTAATATTTCTGTGTGTAGGACGCGAAGTTCTTATGCCAGTAAAGCGTTACAGGCTTACAGGCTCCTAGGAGTTTTCGCTGAGTATTGTAGAATACGATAAAGCATATTATTTGCACTTATTTTTCAATATATGCGACTAGACTAAAACTACAAGAGACAGCAAAAAGTGCGTCAGTTCTGTCCAGATGCAAACAATCATATTGTTTATTGGATTTTGGAAGAAATTTCTTCCCAAATTTACCAGTTAAACACCTTTGTACAAAAATACGTTTTATATGAAAAACTTCCGTATAATTATTACAGCATAAAAAGGACCAGAAATACATTCAATAGAAACATTTCTTCTCTAATATCCGACTATATTTCATGTTCATTAACTATGTACATGACGTAACTGACTTACTTTCTGCAATAGAAATAATTTCAAAGCAAAGGAAAGCATTTTTGTATATAAATGTCAAATTCTATGCATAAATAGGAAAAAATATTTGAAAAATGCTACAATTGATGCAAAATCTGAAAACATAGTCGATAAAAAGGAAATCCCAGATTTTCCTTTTTTATTTTGGACACCGTTATATGTTACTGTTGCGTCATTTAGACTGGAAAAGAGAGAAATCCTTTCAAAGTTAAAATTTACAAATATAACTCCAGGAATGTGGCAAGACATGGGGGTTGATCGCGTCAGGTTTGGATACCCAAGAAACTTTTTTTTATCTCAGTACTGCTAATATTTAATACAAAGTTAACACATTCTGACCGTCTTTTTATGCTTTATGTGTTATGACCCTCAAATATGTTACGCGTCATCATCGTTTGGTTTCAAAAATGAATATTTGTTTCTCAAATAAAACCGACCCCGACTTTTCATTTTGTTATCTTTTTTATCATTAAAAACAAAATACAGAAGATTGCTTTCTAATTTTTGTATCGCTTTGTATTTGTTCCCCAATTACTCAGAATAAAGAAATTTATGAAAATGCATGAATTTCAAATATCGGAATCTAGCAAAATTGAAAGAATTCTATAACGACGTACCGAGTTCTAAAACTCTTAATCTCAATCAAACCATATGTACCTAACAAAAACCGTGCTCTAGCCTGGGATCTTTATTTTGTGCTTTCATGTCAAAATAGGGCTAGCTACGCGACTGGCTACATTGTCACCAGTCCATTGTTTGTATTCTAATATTGGACAAGGTATCAATGACATTGTTTCACCTCAATAAAATGAGGGAAAAATATCTTGATTTATTTTATATTATTGGTTTATTCTTCTGTTATTCTTGCATTTTGTTTTGGTTAATTGCTTCGGGATTCACCTTTTCCCCCTGTATTTTACCTTATCCTTTTTGGAAATTTTATTTCTTGTTATAAATACGGACTTACTTTTTCATATTATCTATTTGTCTATACAATACACACGATAATTCGTATCAAACTTTATATTGCTAAAATGTTTTGAAAGTTGTCAATAACTAAGATTAATACTACAAATTACTGTGTCCACATATTGTAGAAATCAATGCGATTAATTTGCCTATTGCCTCGACAGAACTTTACAAAACAGAGAAAAAAAAATAAAACAATGCAAAGTTTATGACATTTTTCATTCACTGGCATGTTTATATCTTTATAAAATCATTAATTTCTGACTTAAAATTATCGAAATAAGTGGGCAAAGTAACACAAACAATGTTTTTCATCCTATTTTTAAATCAATTAGCCCATGACTAAAGTGTCAATGTTCGTCGATTTTTAAGACAAAAGGTGAGTTTTCCGTCTGGTATCAAATCTGTTAATAATATTTTTGTTTTTGCTTTTTTTCCACAAAATTAGAAATTGTTCAGATAACAAAATGTTGAACATTGATCATCGTAATTAATTATATATCAAAAGTGCGAAATAAATTACCATCTCACAACAGCAGCACACCAAATTGTACAAATATATAAAAAAAGAGCATGGTTAAGTTATTTTATGAATTTTCAGGAAGGACATACCTAAATGCTTCTGTCATTATCAAGACAGACAGTAACCCTAAAGTTAAAATATTCAAATATTTTTGGCTCAAAAATCACATTTTTCAACCCAACGTTAAAAAATCAGTATTTTTAGCCCGTTATGTGACAAAAAAGATTTGAGTTTTATCTACTGATTTCTGCCACTGGATTTTCATTTTGCAAAATGTGTGTCGATTTTCTTCTTGATTTTCCGCGAAATTTAATTTAACTCTCTTTGGAAATTTCCATTTTCCACCATTCAAATTTTATACAAATGTCAAAATGAGACGCATTAGATCAAGAAATGAAGTAGCAAACCACTGTTGTCCTCATACTTATCTTTTTTTAAAATAATTACCAAGATGTTTGGTTCCTAACTCGTGTATCGTTACTTTTGTTGACTAGGATACTTACCAAAATAAGACATTGTGCCAATGTAATCTTCAGTAGAGAACACAAATATATAAATACAAATAAACTTATGTAAGCCCTATCCTGCAAGAAATAATAGAACTGAAAACTCATTTTATAATACTAAATTCGATTTCTTAATTTCCAACAGGTACTATTCCCATATGAGTTTTGACAAGAAAAGTAAACAAGAAATCAATGAATCAAGTTGACTCCTTGTATATGAAAATTACCTCAAACATTTATTAAAATTGTTCCAACAATAATCAAAAGAGCACCGGCTTGGTAACAACATTAACATATTTTGAAAGAATTATAAAACTATTGGAATTGGGGTCTACTTCCATGTTTTTTGGAGGCACGAGTATTTTGCAATAAAGGATCGGATTTTCACAGTCTAGCTGTCTAGAAAATTTGGTAAAATGTATGTAAATATTCCAGTACAGTGTCATAATTGCTTAATATACAACATACATGTACAGATATAAGTTGTTAAGAACAATGTTTCCATTTTAATATTCTGTAGATTCTTCCTAGTTTGAAGTTTCTTATTTAATCAGTAAGTAGAGTTTTGTTTTATAAATTCCCGTAATTTGTCTTGAAAAGTGCAAATCCTGTGAAGGAATTTGCCACAAATTCTCCATTGAAACGGTCAAGTACCCTTATCCCCCTCATGGGTATGTAAATATGCAAATAACGACAAGTGTAAAACTATTATGTGGCGAGGGAAAATAAATTTTAAGGAACAAATTGTTGGTTTTACTGTAATATTAACAAAAGAAAAATCTTGCAAACAAAACTGATAATACAGAATCCAACATTAACATTCAAAACGCAATTAACCCCAGTTTGATTTTTTTCTTCTTCAAAATAGCATGTCTATCAATTCTTTCTCAAAATAGTTCCAGTTCCTTATAAAACATACCTTTTATTTATTCTGTAATATATGTCTTCACAAAATAATGTTTCTACACGGTTATTCAAGGAAATTATCATACACAGATATCTTATAGGTGTAATGTTATAAAACATATGATATAAATATTACATAATGCAACTGTCACGGGATGTGAACATGCATACACAGGATGTATACTAAAGAATATAAACTTGTTGTGTCAACATTTTTTGAAGGACGAAATGGGAAACTTGAGAAAATACTACCTGGTAATAATTAAACATTATACAAAAGATAACCTACAACAGTATCAACAGGGTTATAAACCATTGTTAAGGATATACAATCTCCGTGCTGAAATTTCTATCAATAGGGTTATAAACCATTGGTAAGGATATACAATCTCCGTGCTGAAATTTCTCGTAGTTTTCAACATTGTTCCTTGACAATGCTACTTAATTTATAGTATTGTAAATCTTTATCTTTTACTAGAAATTATATGCTTTTGAAACCGGTTTACCCGTACCAGGTTACAAATAAAACATTTTGGTAGACTGGAAAAGGCCACGTTATCAACGTTTTCACATCGTTTTTAGACATTTTTTGAATATAGCTTTTATCCAGCGAAACAATCATAGAGGTATCATATTTATTATAATAGATAAATGGGAAGAAAGCTATAATGCAAATATTGGGAACGGATTTAAACAAAGTACCGCCTGTATATTCGCAGATTTCAGTTCAAAGGTCAGCAAATAATTCCATTGGATAAGCTTACGACTAAAGTTTATTGACGGGATATGGTCACATTTTTCAGCTGATAACAAATATTCAATCAGACTATCAATATACTGTAAACCGAAATTTTTTTGCTAAATCTGATCAATCTACAGTGACAAATTGAAATAATACTTCGTGGTAGATTTGTTTCTGCGGTTCATCTATTACTTCCAAAATTTCAAATATAGAACGTTTGAGAAAATTTTTCCGTTTATAGTTATGTTGATACTATTTCATTTGCAGTATGACCACTACTTCGAGGAAACTTCCGTGATATTGCGATCGACGTCTTTCCGTCGATCACACCTTTACTTTTGTATAAGGAATTTATTAATTTATATATAGATAGGTTGGAAACCACCAGTAGATACACAATGTTTCGTTTTAGATTTCTGATTTTTAAAATTTGAGGGCTTCAGGGGTCCAATTTTAAAATGGTGAATTTAAACTGGTGACCTACTTAAACTTTTTTTTTCGTTTTTAAATTCATGCATTATATAGCATTGTCATACCCTATGTGTAGATGGGCTATAAGTTTTCAAAATTTTGATTTTCAAAATTTAGGTCTATTGTGGTTCGAATTTTGAAAATTGTGAATTTAAGCGTGTGACCTTAACTCCTCTTTCAATTCTTATTATATTTAGGATTTAATTATTTTATTGTACGTAAAGGTAGAGGTAAGTTGTAATCGATGGGACAATCTTGTTCACGAAGACACACATTAATCTATTATTAAACATTTGTAATAACAACGCTAAGATACATGCATATGCTTTAAAACACAAATGCCTAGGTACAAACTGATCAAAATTTTAAATTTACCCACACAATAAAAACAGTATTCCATTATAAAACTTTTAAAGAAAGTTATACAGACTATTTATCATGTGATCAATATATATAAAATGAATACATCCTCAATATTTACTGCACTTTTTATTGAATGTCACACATAATTATAAAGAACTTCTAACTTTTAATATAGAAACGAATAACATTTAAAACTGTTGTTTGATATATTTTACAGTAAATGTGAATTTGAAATTTTAGTCATCGGTGTCTTCACGTTTAAAACAAAAGCGGAGCCAAATAATGAATTTCTTTTAATTACTTATAGTTTAATGATATAATTCTTTTGTATATTGACACTAATGAATGTTTACATGTCAAATGGACAGGGCCTTACAATTATATATGGTAATATGATCATAAAATTGATAACGGGAGTTCAACCCACAGAGCTGCCTATCTCGTCCTAAGGTGGCGGATACGGGAGACCCTCTAGTTGAATGTGTGTCAGGTTATAATACGGAAAACTAAATATGTTGCAAAACAGCTCATATGACAATAGAAAACAAGGAAAATAAATGGAAACGTATTTCAATTTGACTCGTCAGGCAACTGTGAAGGCTTACAGGAGCTCAACCCACAGAGCTGCCTAGTGTGTCCCTGGGTGGCGGATAGGGGAGAACCTCTCGTTTGGGGGTTTTCGGGTCATAATACGGAAAGCCTAACCGCGGACCAATGTGCCACACTCCCTGCACGCTAAAGGTCCTTTCTGTATTTTTCGAGTAGGCTTATGCCGCTGCAGAAGACTAAATTATCCAACCCTACCAATCCATCGACCTTTTATAGTGGTAGTCATATTTGGTTCCCCTCTGTGTTCCCCAATCCCTATTTGCATATTTTTGATAAATTGTTGAACTGGTTCTCGTCCTGACGAAGATGTAATATTTGCCACCGGACGTTAAGTAAAGAACAAATCAATGAATCAAGTTGACTCCTTGTATATGAAAATTACCTCAAACATTTATTAAAATTGTTCCAACAATTATCAAAAGAGTACCGGCTTGGTAACAACATTAACATATTTTGTAAGAATTATAAAACTATTGGAATTGGGGTCTACTTCCATGTTTTTTTGGAGGCACGAGTATTTTGCAATAAAGGATCGGATTTTCACAGTCTAGCTGTCTAGAAAATTTGGTAAAATGTATGTAAATATTCCAGTACAGTGTCATAATTGCTTAATATACAACATACATGTACAGATATAAGTTGTTAAGAACAATGTTTCCATTTTAATATTCTGTAGATTCTTCCTGGTTTGAAGTTTCTTATTTAATCAGTAAGTAGAGTTTTGTTTTATAAATTCCCGTAATTTGTCTTGAAAAGTGCAATTCCTGTGAAGGAATTTGCCACAAATACTCCATTGAAACGGTCAAGTACCCTTATCCCCCTCATGGGTATGTTAATATGCAAATAACGACAAGTGTAAAACTATTATGTGGCGAGGGAAAATAAATTTTAAGGAACAAACAAATTGTTGGTTTTACTGTAATATTAACAAAAGAAAAATCTTGCAAACAAAACTGATAATACAGAATCCAACATTAACATTCAAAACGCAATTAACCCCAGTTTGATTTTTTTCTTCTTCAAAATAGCATGTCTATCAATTCTTTCTCAAAATAGTTCCAGTTCCTTATAAAACATACCTTTTATTTATTCTTGTAATATATGTCCTCACAAAATAATGTTTCTACACGGTTATCCAAGGAAATTATCATACACAGATATCTTACAGGTGTAATGTTATAAAACATATGATATAAATAGTACATAATACAACTGTCACGGGATGTGAACATACATACACAGGATGTATACTAAAGAATATAAACTTGTTGTGTCAACATTTTTTGAAAAGACGAAATGGGAAATTTGAGAAAATACTACCTGGTAATAATTAAACATTATACAAAAGATAACCTACAACAGTATCAACAGGGTTATAAACCATTGTTAAGGATATACAATCTCCGAGCTGAAATTTCTATCAACAGGGTTATAAACCATTGTTAAGGATATACAATCTCCGAGCTGAAATTTCTATCAATAGGGTTATAAACCATTGGTAAGGATATACAATCTCCATGTTGAAATTTCTATCAACACGGTTATAAACCATTGGTAAGGATATACAATCTCTGTGCTGAAATTTCTTCTCGTAGTTTTCAACATTGTTCTTTGACAATGCTACTTAATTTATGGTATTGTAAATCTTTATCTTTTACTAGAAAATTATATGCTTTTGAGACAGGTTCACCCTTACAAGGTAACAAATACAACATTTTGGTATACTGGAAAAGGCCATGATATCAACGTTTTCATACCGTTTTTAGGCATTTTTTAAATATAGCTTTTATCCAGGAAAACAATCATAGGGGTATCTTATTTATTATAACGCATAATTAATAAATGGAAAGAAAGGCTATAATACAAATATTGCGAATGGATTTCCACAAAGTTATACAACAAAGTACCGTCTGTATATTCACAGACTGCAGTTCAAAGGTCAGCAAATAATTTTATTGGGTAAGCTTACGACTAAAGTTTATTGACGGGATATGGTCACATTTCCAGCTGATAACAAATAATCAATCAGACTATCAATATACTGTAAACCGAAATATGTTCGCTAATCCTGATCAATCTACAGTGAAGCATTGAAATAATACTTCGTGGTAGATTTGTTCTTGCGGTTCATCTATTACTTCCAAAATGTCAAATATAGAACGTTTGAGAAAAAATTTCCGTTTATAGTTATGTTGATACTATTTCATTTGGAGTATGACCACTATTTCGAGGAAACTCCCGTGATATTGCGATCGACGTCTTTCCGTCGACCACACTTTTACTTTTGGATAAGGAATTTATTAATTTATATATGTACATATTATCAGGTTTTCTGCAAACGTATATCGTAAAATGCCAGCCGCGAGACACAATGTGAAGCTTTTTCGGCGAGTCAGCGTACACATGACAAAATAGTTAAATTGATTTGACGACAAAATTTGACAATGTTAAAATATTTCTTTTTTATAAATATTCGCTTTTTTCGCCAGAAAACGGAGACAAGATGGAACTTTGGATAAAACAAGTGCTACCACTCTCTTCTTGTCAGAAACCGTTTGACAGATTGAAGTAATATTGTGCCTGAATGATCAGATACTAGTCCCTCACAAAACTGATGTTTTGGGTGCCGATCCAAAATTCAACATGGTCGTCAGGGTCAATTTTGCACTCTGATTGGCTGAAATTTTAAAAAAATCTTCTTCTCTGTAACTACAACAGCAAATGAATCGTGACATTGCAGGAATGATCCTTACATGGTCCTCTACCAAGTTTATATTTTTCATGCCAATATGAAATCCAAGTTGTCTGAAACTATAGAGCCAGTTGGAACCAAATTTGGCAGAAATTGTTCTTAACTGTTCCTCTGTCAGAATTGAGTTCGAGGACCCAGAATGACAACCAAGATGACTGCCACAGCCTAACTTAGTGAAACAAAGGACCTTTTGGGAAAATTCAACAAAAAAAAATTCTTGTCTGAAACCACTAAGCCAATTGGAACCAAACTTTGCAGAAATGGTCATTAGGTGGTCCCCTTTCAGAATTATGACCCGGAATGTCAACAAAAATATAAAAAACCATACCCCCCCTCCTTGAAGTTAAATGGTTGTTCCTTAATACGGAAAATGTGAACGCGGACCAAATAAAACAGAGCGTTTTGTACATTCAACATTTAACAATAATAAGAAACTGGAAAAAGGCGGTGCCTGTCTGTATTTTTGTACAATCTGCATCTTTTCCATTAGTACGTTTGGACCAGGAAGTTGCATCATTTTCAAACATCCTTATTCTTCCGTGAAATACCATTATTATCAAACCATGAATGCGAGTCTGAATTCAATATGTAGAATAATACTCAAATGAAACATCGTCCCAGGAGGTAGATTTTGGAATATAAACCGTGATGATAGGAAGTGTGATATCTGCGATTGTGATTCTCTCGGAGATTGGTTTCATTACTTGTTTGTATGTCCTTTCTTTAGAAATGAGCGTATAAATCGTTTGCCTTATGATACTTATGTAAAACCTAATATTGAAAAGTTCTGTACTTTATTTAATACGGATGATTACCAAATATGTCCTAAATTAGCACGATTTTGTAAAATTGTACTGTCTATTATAAATTAAGGTCATTGCCTTCCATTTATTGTGAATTTATTTGTATCATATGGCATCTGTTCATTTGTTGATTGTATTTATTCACATACCCCAGTTAGGGTCTTGAGAAATAAAAACTTGAAACTTGAACACGAGTCGGAGTAAGACTCGACGCATGCAGGCAAATTATAGGGGCGATCTCAAAATAAAAATTATGCTTACACATGACAAAATAGTTAAATTGATTTGACGACAAAATTTGACAATGTTAAATTTTTTTTTTTAAATACTTTTCGCCAGAAAACGGAGAAAAGATGGAACTTTGGATAAAACAAGTGCTACCACTCAATCAAAGATGACACATAAATACCATGATATATGGATATTTCATGGTGATATATGTAACAAGCTACATTTGATGATATAAATTACGTCCTGCTTTTGCTACACCAATACCAAAAGCAAGATTTTTTATTGACACCACAATGAAGTAACATTCCGCAGGAAGACATTTCCCCTTATTCTGTCCAATTGTACTAACTACAAACAGTGTTTTTGTTTTGCTTTTGCGCTACCCCCATAATACTGCGCAGTTCGGGCTGTAAATACATGTACCAATTTTAAAGTCTGGTTTGACTGAACAGCAAACGGATGCAAATGCAACATTAACATAAAAGTACACGTTTGCACGTCTTATATAGTTCATGGGCACATATTAAACTTTGCAATACATATAGAAAGAAAAACCGTTAAAGAAAGATGAGAAAGATACCTTTATCAACCTAGTCTGTACTTTGAACAAGCGATTTTTATATTAACATATTTTTACATTTGACTTTTTTATACCTACATAAACCTCCTATCCGAGAATTACAACCGTCACTCTTAAATTTAGTTCAGCTTTATTGTTTATATAATAAAGGAAATTTACATAATTTTTCAAAGCATATTTCATTTGAACTTTTGCAAAATTTGCACTGGAAGAGAATTAAAAACTGATTTGTTTTGTAAGACTCTCTCGGTTGACTGTTCTGAAAAAAAATGTAACAAGTTGTAAATTACCTTTAGAATAAAAAAAAATTAAAACTAACAAGTGAAGTTAGAATTGCCTCAGGAAATGGCAACTTTGCTGTGAGCAAAGTCACAGTCAATATCCCCCGCTCCCGTCATATAAGTATTGGGCCGGAACAGAATTTCTAAGCCCAAAAGAGAATAAATATGGAAAAAAGTATTGGACCAGGTCATACTTCGCATGCGCAGATATACGTACTAGGATCTAACAGTATGCAATGTTTAATTAACATCTGATAAGGCATGTTTGAGAAACTGAGGGTACAAAAAAAATGGGGGATTGACAGAATTTCTAAGTCGAAAAGGGTATAAAATTATAGGAAAAAGTATTAGATCAGGACATACTTCGCATGCACACATTTAGGTACTAGGATCTAACAGTATGCAAAGTTTAATAAACCTCTGATAAGGCATGTTTGAGAAACTGAGGGTACAAAAACAAATCTGGACAGACGGACAGGCTGATTCCTATATACCCCCCAAACTATGCTTGCGGGGGATATAATAAAATATTTGAAGAAATTTTATCTTTCATATATTAGTTAGCACACCAAAAAGCAATTTTTAGTTCTACAGATTTTCGTTTAAAAAAAGCTAGTAAACGATAACGTCCTGAGAAAGAATAAAAAGATCACAAGGATTCATTGTTTTATTATATGTTTTTCTCATCAGAAAACCATCGAACTTTTTAAATTTCTACCTTAAAGTTTATATTAACCCATGTAGGAGATCCGCTTACAAGGTCTATGGTTTTACGGAGATGAAAACAGGCAGGAAAACGGAAACCAATATAACCCCTTCAAACTTTGGGGTTTAAAAGTATAATAAAAATCGTGCTGTTCACTCGGCGCAAAAACAAAACAAACGATTGATTTATTTTTCAAATTGATTTTTGGTGTAGCCTCAAGAAGGGAAAATTCATGTTTTGATTTGCTTCTTCCAGGTGATGGATGAAGAACGACGGAATCTTATTCTTGCTACAATGCCTGCATTGATGCAGTGTCCGCTAGATAGAAGAAAACATTTATTTGATAAATTAGCGATCATAATTTATTTATCTCGTTATGCCTGTTGTATGTAATTTATCATTTTGAGATCGCCCCTTCCATTTACCTGTACGATTCGGGCTCTTATTCGGATTCTTAGTCTGATCATATAATTTCCGCAAATGTCTAATAATAACTATCAATGTTTATCTAGTTTTACATATTAGAGACCTTATTAACACACATTAACAATTTTGGGATCCTCAACACGATAGTTCAGCATCAAGAAAACTGAAAAAAAATGTCTGAAAGTAAGCATATGGATTGTCTTTGTAACTGTCATAGTGACTGTAAAATGATGTTGGATATAGAGGTCTTCAGGCTGGAATTAAAGTATAAAAATATTAAAAAATAAAAATACCTTCATACCGACCAAACCGTTTATGATGATCTTTATGTAGACACAACTTGCTGCGAAAATATACGAAATTTCTATCTCAGAGAGGAGAATAGATTTATACCTCACTAGCAATGAGACAACTGCCGTAAATGGAGCAAAATATTCATATTCTTACCCTTTAGGAAGACATGATGTAGCACTTGGTTTCCTTGTGGGAGTCCTATAGTTTTTTTATATATTGTTCTGATTCTCTTTGGTGATTTCACTGCTTTGGTAATATCGTTATACAGTTTTTGTTTCATGTTTCAGTGTTAAAAAATATGCTTTGACTTTGGTTTTGGTATTGTAGTTCTACGCAACTGTCTCATTCCTCCGATATTCTCTTTTCCATTATTTATTAATGACTGTTCATTGAATTTCTGTCTTACCGTTATAAATCAACTTGATAGAAATTGGTAAATACATAAGAGTGTAAAACTAATTGCGCTGCTTCTTTTAATACAAAAAATGCATTTTAGAATGGAGAATGCAATCTTGGGAAAAAATCATTTTAAATCAAAGAGAACTCGAATATGTCAGAGTGGCGAAGTATTAAGAAAGGATCGAGAAATTATCGTTATCCACACTCCTGGGTTATTCAACACTGTGCTTTCAATTGAGGAAATCCACGAAAATATAACCCGCAGGCCCGCATGTAGTTTTGATTTTCATTAAAATCGGAGTTTACAACCGAGGAACTTCATGCACTTAAATATTTATTTGACATATTTGGCGAGACCATGAAGAAATATTGCATTGTCATTTTTACAGGACTAGATAATTTGAAATGCAAAAATGTAACCGTTCAGAAATTTATTAATGACGAAGGATTGCCACTGAAAACATATCTTGCAGAATGTAACAACCGGTACTTTGCAATAAACAACAAAGCGAAAGATGACCAGAAGATCCATATGATTAACGATTACAGAGAAAGAGAGAGAGAGATATATAAATTTATAAAAAAAAAACTGGAAATTTTAAACAGAAAAAAGGTAGATAACGAAAACAAGCAGAGTAATATGAAGCAAAGGAAAGACAGAAAGATTGTAAAGTTGAAATAGAACATCAGAAACGTTTGCGTAAGAACAAAAAGGAAGTTCACGATAACATCAATCGGTTTACCGATCAAATGATGATTTCGATAAGAGTGAGGGATGAACAGGCCATAGATATCAGTAGTGCGTTATCTTCCAATGGACCCTGTAGAGACCAAACTTTCGAAAAAGTCTGTCCGAAAAATGAGATATCTTACTAGAAGAGAGAGACGTTATTTATGAGGAACTGTCCAAGAATGTTAAAAAACTAAATAAAAAATCATCTGCATTATAAAAGGAGCTTAGCACACGGGAAAAACTGTGCGCTATAATGTGAACATAGATATGTTAAATGGGTGGAATAGTTTTGTTGTTCTGTTGAAAGTATATTTTTGCATTTCGAATATTGGAATCGCAACAATATGATAAATATGACAATACATTTATGGAATGTTCTGTACTATCATAATTATCAATATATACATATGTATAAACTAGTCTAATTTTACCAATTGTTAGACGTTTTAATTTATTTCTTATGTTTGGAATACACAGATTTTAAGGTTTATTAGGAAATCTTACCTTACGAAGAAAGTAGGCATCATAGTTTATTTTAATGTCACTGTTAGTCTCCGTGGGTGTCATCCCCTCATTAGTCAGTACTTTTGCTATAGATTGCAAGGTTTCTTGAAACTTTTATTTAAATTTTCAGAAGATAAGTGAAATCAAGAAATACCTAAAGGATATTCGAAGGAGGGAAAAATCGAAACAACTGACAAACTGTTTAAATTATTTGATTAGTGGCTGTTCCAACTTTAACACTCAAGGCTAACCATACCTGGATTTTGACTGAATTGCTAAGGCATGTTTGGTTGTATTGATCATACGGTTTTTTTGGCTTTCAAAGTTTTGGTTATGAACGTAGGTGATGGCAGTGAATGAAAAAATGTGCATCGTACACACAGGGAATTAAATTATGTGAGTTTAACATTTTAAATCATTTGTACCAATCCGACTTGCTGAGTCTTCAGTTTTTATCTAGCTTAGAATCTCAACGGTTTGTTTCCGCTCTCTAGGAAAGCACCCTACCACGAGACAAGCGAGGCGGGTTGTAAGATAAATAGTATGCTTAATCATCATTCACTTCATCTTTTGTGTTCTTAAAGGTCGTGAATTAATGAGGTTATTTGTCAATAGTCTTTATTTCAATGCTGCATTCAATGCCATTCAGAAAACGTTAATGCAAAAGGTATGGTGTACCTGAACACATGGCAAAATTTAGTTTTCGTTTATGGTGCTTTTCATTGTTAAATACTCAAAACCGCCAGTAAAATTAAAACAATATTATTTTTCGTTTGTTTATTTTATTGCAAGTAAAGATACCATGCTAAGAAATGTGTACACAATAAAATATTAGACCCACAGCTTTGCAATTGTTTTAAAGCCGATAAAGATTCACTACTCAGTAATAAAGCTGTCGATACTAGTTCAACATAAGGGGTATGTGTAGTGGCTATTCGAACCGAGGGAAATGTTTTTTTTTATCATATTGTAAAGTGTGACCTTTAGTTCGTTATTGCAGACTTTACCGCGATTTCAAGACGAGGAAAAGCAATATAACGGTTGTTTATCTGTATTTTATATTATATTCCTGTATTTCATTCTTGGTTATCATACATTCGTACTGTATTGGCTGAAATTTTTTTAGACAATGGAGGGATGGAGGGTAAGGGACGGGTACCCTTTAAACGCTACGGTTTAACCCCAACACTCATAAGTGCCGTGCCACGTAAGACAATTCCGACTTTCGTTTAACCTCACCTTTCCTAAGTGTCTATGCGACGTCAGATATTCCTGTTTCACTATTGTTTCAATTTTCTGATTTGTGTCGATGGATTGTGTTAATTTTTTTTTTTTTGGTATGTAATTGTTGACATATCACTGTATCTGTTCGTTGTTTTGTTTCCCTTGATAACTAGTCCAACATCCACACTTTATCTTTAAGAAAATCACCAACAACGAAAAACTACATTTTGGACTTTACAAAATCGACTACAACGGTTGCAATTGTACACACATACCTTCGAATAGAAATAAAATCATGACTCATTGGATTTAAGTTAAAACAGACTTTTATTCCTTTAAAACTAGTGCGTGATAGTTGGCATTTCTAAGTACAAAAATGAAATAAGGGTACATTCAACGTTGAAAAAAAATGACTTAAATGCTGAAAACTCGTACAGTAATGATGTCACAAGTAGCAATGGAAGAAATGTAGGCATGTGTTTACTATCTATAAGCAACAACGGAGATATGATTGCAACATTAAAAAGGGGTTTTATTTTGATTTTCATTTTTTCATTATACATGGTTGCTAATCACATTTTGAGCATTTCTGATCTCTTTGGATATAATTTGTTTTATATGGCGCTTGTTGTTAATGTACCAAAATTAAACACACCGAAATAATATAATCCTAGAAATTCCAAATTGATTTTAACCAAAATAATTTCAGTTGTTTGGGAAAATTTATTAACATTAATCGTATAATGATTTTTAGTTGCAAATCCTTGGTATTACAGTTGTAATCATATTTGTGTAATCAAAGCAGTTTACAAATCATTCGGATTCATAAAACAACAATCCCGTTTACTCTTTTTCTAAAAGGACCAAAATTAGACTTAGTACTGACACAAAAAACTAAATTTAAACACAAAAATTTAACATTTAAGCATCGCCAAAATCTCTCTGCATACGGTATTGTGTTTCTATTGGCTTTCCATGATTTCACTACTACCTGTAGCAATACATAATGATTAAAATGTTTCTAAGTCTCTGAGGGATAAAGAGGACAAATATACCTAAGGAGCAATCCAGAAAAACGCAGTCCATTAGACAGACAAAACCCGGGAAGACAAATGAACAACCACAAGCGCAACAAATAAACACTGAAAACTAAAAATAACAATGATCAACACGAACTCCTATAAATCATGCCTCAGTTTGTAATATTTACATGTACATCTATAAAAAAGCCTAGCAATATTTCTCTGCTAATTTTGTTCTTATATCAAACACGTTGAAGTCTTAGCTAATGAAATAAAAAGCTTTAAGTAAAAATTTGTCAGCAAAATCCTACTAAATATCAAGATAAAACTCATAAGCAATTCGTGTGTGATACATCTATGAAAACTAAACTTAATTCCATGTCTTCGAGTTTTATCTTGTTTTATCACTATCGAACATTGATTATAATGATTATATTACTTTATGATCATATTACTAATTTGTATTATTAGACATCTATGAAAATAAATAGGATAGAAAATCATACATTTTTATCATCAATGCACTGTTTTTTTATCAGTATACTAAAAGTTCATTTTAGTGCAGTGTCACTACTAGCAATATGTCTGCCATTGACCTTTTTTCCTTCTCAGAAAGCAGGTACATGTAAATGCTAAATTTAAACTAAAATCAGTTAAAATGTATTTCGGTAAAATTCTAGCTCTAAAAACAAATATCTTTTTCACAGATATAGTATTGTTCTCTGGCGCAGACATAATCATTCCACCTGCCATTTGTATTCATTTAAGCACAGTCCTCGTTTTGCCGAAAATCATTGGGTTCATTGCGATTCCAATATTTAAATTCTACAGTGGAATTGTCCGAAATCCATCTCCACTCTCCCTCATTTTCCAAGTCATTTGCACCAATCCAGGCCCGATTTTCTGAAAAAGATGTGTTGAAAATTATTTAAAAATATGTCATGTACATGTAATACTGATTTTGTAGATAAATTCTATAATAAAGGAAACATTAAATAATTTATGCCTTATTACTGATTTTTTAGAATTGACATATATTTTGTTCCGGTCGTATCTTGTCCGTTGATTCGTGTTAAAATGTCGGCATATGTATTGTAGCGCGTGGATTCTATACTGGCTTTACATGTATCCGTTTCGACTCAAATTCAGTTGATACTGTGTATTTGATCCTATTATATTTGAAATGATTTATGGGTAACCTAGTCATAATAATGTAGCTTCTGTGACATTTATCTTTTGACCTCAACTCTCAAATCCCTACCTCAGCTTTATTTTACATTACGTTTAGAGTTAAAAAAGAATTAAGAATAAAAAGGCTGACAAAAGATATTTCTTAATTGTCTCCTATTGGTCATAATGACCTTACGTGGTTATTATATTATCTATCTAGTAATATTTGGTAAGTCAATGTTTCTAATTGAAGACAAACTTTGAAATCGATAAAAACTTACTCCGCTGTTTTGAGGAGAAAAAATCCGAATCAAACAAATAACTTAAGGTAAGGTTTGCGGTCACAGGGAGATAACTCGAATTGAAAAGTTCTGATCACTTGAGCGTTTAATCCGGTGAATTTTAACAACGTCGAAAAAGCGCGTTGGGTACAATTATCGTCTGACAAAATGTCAACACCTCGTAGCAGTGAATCGAGTCAAATGATTAACGATTGAAAATCAAAACGCTGCTCTGTTGCTTGGAATGCATTCGGGAACTATATCAATGTCAATTTAAGCAATTGTTTTTTAACAATCAAACGTCTACGCAACTGTCGAAGCGTGTATGTGTTGAATATTGATCAACGTCGTTGATTTTGGAGAATTTTTTTTTCAAACGACAAAGTTTCATGTTTATGGACGACTTCATCATTGCCGATGTTTTGAATTATTAGGTATTTCAGTAACGGATCGTCTTTAACATGCCCAGTAATTATGAGGACACAGTGGACAAATCATTATTACAGTCGCAACTTGCTACAAGATTCAAACAACGAAGTTATGCCAGTTATGGAGGTCATTAAGCCTGATCTATCCACGAATTGAAAATCTAACTTCTAACAGTTCAGCAAGAGATTTTGAATAGCTATGTGTATTTTGACTTCATTAGTTCAATAAAAATGACCATTGATTTTCAATTTCTGGTCTTCACCTACTTTAGGGCCCACTCTTGTACTGTAGAGCAATGATTGGGTAGGGATATGGTTAGCTGAGGGAAGGGTTAGTTAGTGCATGTCAGAGTCGATTACATTCATATTTTGGTGTGTTTTCTTATTTCTATTTAGAATATAAAAAGGGAAAACTATGCAGTATTTTTCATAAAAAAAAAAACAAAAACAAATAACACATGCCATGCAATGAGGCAGGTCTTATAGCTGAATCATGATATATTGCGCCACGATGCAAGTTAGATAGATCCAACACAATATATGCGTAGTACTTTGTTACTGCACTCGAATTTAAACTTGATCTAGATACTATCAAAACAAGTCTTCTATATGAATTTCATCAAAATCGGCAGATAAATGTAGGCGTGAGAGCCCTCACAATGGGGGCTAACGGACAGACGGGCGGACGTCCGGCATTTCTATGTCCCAGCATTACGTTCCAGCGGGGAAAAAACATTATGCCCTGAAAACGGCTTTCAGTGATTGATTTTCTTACAAAACGTGAAAAATACTTTATATATGTGTTTAACAGGGGTTAATATAGCACCCGTTTCCATGGAAACGAGGTCGGGGACATATCAATTTTATTGTTTTATTATAATGGAAATATTTAAATCTATGAGTTCTCAATTTTTCATGAAATCGTGGGACCCAGAAACATGACATTTTCACCTTTTTGTTGCCATGGAACCGTCTCTATTTTTCCAAGGAAATATTAAAATGTTGTGTTTTCGTAATTTTTTCCAAACTTTTCAAGCAAATTTTATAAATAATATATAGAACATAATCATTTGTACAATTTTCATTAAACAATTTAATATTTTTGATACCTACATAAATTATTCCTTGAAAATAGTAAAATAAATACACTGTGACAAAACTACCAAAAATCGAAATTTTAAGCTGTTCTTACAAAAAAACTGGACGGGCCATTTTCTTAAAAATGCTGAGAATTAAGAGAGGTTTCCCAAATGAACAAATAAATATGTCACTTTACTACAATATTTTAAGGATAAAAATCCAGTGAGAGCGCAAACCTTACCTTAAGACCTTCAGAAAATTCTTCAAGTAATCCTTACTCGAGTTTTCAATTTATTCATATACTCACTTGTGGTTGATTTCCGGTATATAAAACTAAGTGAAAAATAAACTTGGGCACGACTGATGATTCTTAATTGACGAAATGTGTATCTTTCCGGGTTACGGTTTCTCTTGATCTAATGAAAATAACTACTTCAACCACTGTACATCAATCCTGTACATTAATACAATGTACGAAATTACAGTACTGGTTAACCCATACATACTACAGTTTTTTTGTTGATTTTTCCTAACTTCATTACATTGTATATACGTACTTGAAATACTATGGACAAAACGGGTTTCCTTCTCAGTATCAATTTTAACCAAATGACTGTCTTTTTCTTCACATTTTGTCTAGAGGAATATACAATAATCCATGTATATATATATGGAGTCTATAAAGATTACAATACGTATATATTCAACTGAGAAGGGCGCCGTGGTGTAGCGGTTAGTGCGCCCGACAACGAAGCCAATGGTACCTGGCTCCGTTCCCGTTCGTGATGAAAATTTCAAACACATCTGCGAGTGTAGTCTTGGTAGAAGAGGCTAATCTGTTGGATGGGGACGAAAAATGGCTGTCCCATGTTGACATGTTATACATTCTAGTGTAGATTTCGAAAGAAAAGAGCTAAAATGGTGCTATAGTGTTCGATCTCGCACCAGCCATGTGGATCGAGATTAGCATGAGTGGTATAATATGCTTACCAATCCTCTATAAATAATAAATTTAAACAGCAAAATGTGAGACTTGACGTATATTATTTTATAATACTTCCCTCGCCCCATTTTCGTCTATTTTGATGTTGTCCCTTCCTCATACCTGGTTTGACACAGGCGGCATGGTGGGTGTCATGCAGGAACCAGAGACTGCAACCGGTCTTGTTCGTAGGGTTCATGTTGTTCATATGTTTTTAGTTTTTAATTTTTGTGTTTGTATTGTCTTGATATTGTTTCCTGAGTTTGTCAGTTGTTTTCTATTTTCCCCTCCTTCGAATATCCCTTTGATATTTCTTGACTTTACTTATATCTCAGTATGCCCTAGATTGAATTATTTGATTTGACCCGGACAGTCTCAAAGTTTTTTCGCAAAAAACGATGAAAAGATAACACTTAAATAACATTTAACTGTACCATTTTAAACGCCAACTACTGTTAAATATTCGTTAGAAAATAATCTCAATCTGACATCGTCCAAAGACAATACCTTTGCTTCAGACCATGTGACCTTTTCCTGTCCAAAATAATAGCAGTGTCCGTTGTGACGTTTCCAGCCATCAGCACACGTAACAGCTGTAATTGTGATAGCATGTATTAAATAAATTCCACATGGGCCTATATCCTTACATTTAAGGTTAGTGGGTAACGTGTGTGTTTGGAGAATGTTTTGAATTGTGTTTGATAAATTGTTGTCTTGTTCTTGTTCTAAAGAACAATTAAATATTTGCCACTGGATGTTCATCAATCAGAAGGTATTCATCTAATTCCCATTATTTATTTAAATAAATAGCCATAATTTAAATCTCTTTCAATCAATCAGTTTTACATGTATTTATTTGGTCGACTTACGTCTGCAACAGAAAAGCTTCTTCCAGATTCCATCATCCTGACAAACATAAAACGGACGACCAACTAATTCAAACTTTTTATTGCATTCAAAAATATTTCCCTGTCCTAGATCACGATGGAGTCCCCATTTCTCTCTGCATTTTGCATTCAGAGCATCTGGTACATCTATACAATCTAGAAATTATATTATAATGTTTATCATAACGTACGAATTTACTTTTTGTCATTGGATCTTGTTGTTGAAAGTACTTGACAACGTTTCTAATGCGTTATTTTATCACAATTCTTTCAAGTCTTTAAGTCAAATCAATTGCTTAGGATGATTTAAAAATACTTGAAACAGATTGTTTGCTTTTTTTACCACCTATACTTGTAAAAGGCTTTTAGCATTAAATATAATGTGGATTTAAGAATATTCTGGACCAATACCATACCATAATTTAAAAATTTTATGTAGTACATTTAATGTTGAAAAATAAATAGTTTACATGATTGTTTGCATGAAGTCTCTCCTGAAATTTGCCATATACATTTCTTTCCTGCTTTACATTTGTGATCAGCACACTTTCCAGCAAGAGTCTACAAATAATGTATAAGACTTATACATGATTAATTCTTTGATACACATGGTGTACGACTTATCAGTTGTACTAAGGGTCTAAAATGTTGAAAACCAGAACTAGAATACAAATTTTTGAAGAGCAAATCCAAAAATATCCAAATGACCAATAAGGGGAAAGCCAAACGATCTAAGGATAAAGAGGCAAGAGGTACATTCTCCTCCTTAGTTTTCACAAAATTTATGTATTCTTAAGTTCAAATTTTATTAATTTTTCTTTCAAGATCTACGTTAAATACATTTCTTAACTACTCCCTCAAGTGAAATATCTATGATTTCGGAGCCACTTCAATTATATATTTTAATAATTGCATGATATCATTGTTTTTCGAATTTAAGGATGATCGCTGGTCTAATAGGAAATAAATAGGATTTGAAACATGCGTTTTAGTTTGAGAGAACATATGAATAGTAAACAAATAAGCAAGAAAAAAAATATAGGTTCATGTGCTCATAGTTGAGCTATAGGGCCTTGAAAATTTGCAGGAAATAGGTTTTCTCTGGATTTTTCATTGTCTTTGCATTGGCAACTTCACTCCCTCAAAAATGTATGAAAAAAATAAAAAAGATTTCATACAATTTTGTCAAATAGCATTTTAAGCTATATTGATTGAATTATAAAAGAAAAAGTGGTGGTTCATGGACAAAAAAATAATGTTTAAGAAATGAATTAAACCCGAGGATTCCGAAAATCTGACAAAAAGACCAAAATATGACCAGCGAGCATCCTTAAACTTATTTTCTTATAACTTTATATCTGAAATCACCTAATTAGTTATGTCCAAAACTATGTAGAGGAAAATCTGAAAAGGCCAAAAGACAACGAACTCCTAATGAGGAAGGATAATAAAAATAAAACAGAATCATAGAGGTCACCAACAAAACCGGGATGAATTCCGGATGGGTAAGCAAACTTTACGAATAGGAAGTATGTAAATAAATCAAACCAATGCAAATAACTAATATCACGTTATATAATGACACGAAAGAAAGAAGACATACTGATTCTTTGAAACAAACCGCTGCCAAGTTTTTGCAGGGCATTTTCGGAACAGAATATCACGTCAATGAAATAACTGACAAAATTCCAGGTAAAATCGAGATAATTCATACAAATCTATTGTTAAATGGAAGAGATAAACAAATGTTGATTTAATGACAAATTACTTACAGACATACCACCTTACAGGTTTAAGTAACCGACATTGAAAAAGTCATATACACGTATTTACCTTATTGTACATTAAGTTTTGTGCAATAAATCCATGAGTTTAACTTTTCACAAGATAAACATTTCAAAATGCGTGATTACCATTGTTTTATTTGTTGGGCCTTCAAGGGGTACAGAACACCTAAGGGAGTTAACTCTTTGAAAACCTGCTGAACGTTTTAATCACATACTATTAGTAAGGAGAAATCAAACTTCTCAATGATCATAATTAGTGTTTGGCAAACTGCTATATAACAAATAAAACTATTCCCGTAAAGTGTGTGGTTCCAATTTCTTGAATTTGTAAGATTTTTGTTAACAGTTCAAAGTAATTATTTGGTCAAAATTTTATGAAAATTAAACGAACCAAATCTATTTTAGTCAAAGTGATAGATACCCCTTTAATCATTGATCCGAGAATGTTTATATTCTAGAATTTGTTGATGCCTCAGTTTGTATAAACAAATATCCAGGGAATCAGCAATTCATGTGCTATTATTTCGGGGTTACCCCAAGATGTTATTAAAGCATTTAATTTTAGTAATTAGAAAAAAATAATTACTAACATTTTAAATATCTTTTTGTAACATTGAGACAAAACAATAGTAGTTGTAATTAAAAGGCAGATGGAAGTCTGTACACACAGTAATTAGTGTACATCTACCTGTACTTTATTTAAGTAAATTGTTATATTTACCTTTGACCAGCTGGATATCTGACTGTAAAAGCAACCAGATTCCTTATCAAGTGCAGATACAGTCTCTCCAACTAAATCACATATTGGCCAGTTTTTCCTGTAGTTAATTCCCACACAAGACGATGTAACGAAACATTCTGTTACACAGCCAATAAGACTAACAGTCTGCAGCCGCCTAAGAACATTGTCTCGCTGACATTTTCCATGTAATATTTTTCCAGTTTTCCAGAAATTAGGATATTTGCATTTGAAATCATCCGCTGGACATGTATCTATTAAAGCTTTACAACAACAAACAAAGAAACAAATTGCACCGCAAATATATTTTGAAATGTCTGTTTTATGCTTCATAATTCTTTCGTTGCTGTTTTCGTTTGTCACCCATTAAATTCAAGACCATTCCCGAACACAGTAACAATATTATATGAAACAAGCAGGTTTTAATAACATGCTCCGATGTACATGAATAATAAATTATTACATGTCCTTTGTGGTCTTTAATTTCTTTAAATTATTTATTATGAAATTGTGCTTTACTGAAACAAAATAATGTGAAATGGAAATTCACTGAAAGTTATTAAAACTGAATGATATTAATAATAGTGAAACAAATGAAATACGACAACAAAATACGTAATACGAATGGACAAACATCCCGGGTGAAACTATGAAAAACAAAACAAAATATAACATCACGAGAACTAGGACACTGGAACAGTACTGACTTGGCTTGATTTTAACAATCGATTGATTATTGGTTGACGCAAAGTAGCAGTTACTACATCCATATCAGGACGGGAATATGTTGATGCTGATATGATATGATTCCTACTTTGTGCTGCATCGAACATACGTTTGTTCATGGCCGTAGGGAGACATAATAACCCCGACGCACATTATTATGATTACAATCTCACCAGTCTTTCCAATGTCTTCTACGTACCAAATGCTTAGAGAAGCAATATTGATCTGAAGTCTTTGATTTGACCCAGGCCGGAGTCAATCCCGCGAATTTGAGCCAAAAATTACATAAAAATAAAACAAACAAAAAAACACAAAACCGGTTTCTGTCCTGAAAATGCGCTAAGTAAAATTCTATATAATTCAAATATAAATATTTGATATATCCGGTAATCCTCGAGTAACGATGTAACAATTAGTTTCTCTGATGATAATTAACTAAATTTTCATATTCTTAAACCAAAATCACCATCGTGTGCCTCCGCACCCATCATTGTTAGGTCATACACATGTTTATTTGGCTCAAGACCTGCAATGAACTTTGACCTGAAGGATACGAAAGAAGTCCATAAAAAAAGTTATAATTGCACAATGATATATGGACCTACTGTAATAAAACCAACCATAACTGAATAACTAGTGTTGTTTAAAAAGTGAGGCATTTGACATAGAAATTTTGAAAGGAATAAATGAATAAAACCAAGAAAATTTTAATTCTACATGGACAGCATGAAAGAGGTACATTTTACTTGGCGGAAGGATACTTTTTTACCATGGCTCGTGATTTCTCAAATTACGGAAAAAGTAGACTGACTTCAAACCCCGACATTTTAACTGGATATGTGCCAGTGTATGGCAATCGTTTTGAGCCATCTCCCATGTTTCAACGAAACGTACAGACTTAATGGCAGCCTATTATTTCATGACTTCTGTAACAGGCAAACAATTGCGCGGCTTGTCCCAATTTGACGTCATGATTTCAAACGTATGTAAAGGAATATTTTGTGATGCTGATCCATCCTGTAAACAACTGATGGAGAAACTAGGGTCAGTATAATTCCTTAAGTATGTATTTAACACAAAAAGTATAAAATATTTGCATACGGTCCAAAACTATAATTCCTTAAGTATGTATTTAACACAAAAAGTATAAAATATTTGCATACGGTCCAAAACTTTAATGTAATGTTCTAAAGAAGAATGCAAAAGAGGTGAAAATGGGGTTTTCTAAATGTGAACAGTCCATATGTAATGTAAATCTTGCGCAATCATCTTTTTTACATATATGAAAATGAAAAAAATTATTGCTCTTTTTACTAAAATCTTTAAAAAAAATTGTTATTCCTTAAAATTCTAGAAACCCAAATCCCCCCCCCCCCCCCCAAACCGAAAGTTGTAATATGTATGATGTAAACATTGAAAGACATGTGTCTGTGTGAATAAATACACAGTGATTTTGCATTGCTATTAATAATATATTACAGGTCAGTTATTATATGAAGAAAAAATCTCACTATAAGCATGCATTTTTTCATATAAAAACTAAGTTTTCCCCAAAAATTGTTGTCCGATTTTCCTCAAAACCGAACGGGACCTTCCTTCATTTAAGTCCAATATTGTGTATAAAAAATATCATAGAAATCCGTGAAGGCAATCTTAAGTTATCGTACGACAGACGGACGGACATACTGATTACTATAGGGCGCCGCCATGGCGGGGCCCTAATAATTAACAAGTTGTCAAGAAAATCTTATTTCATGAAATATATTTCTAAAGGTCAGGTAACTTCAAAATAGTTTTTTTTAAAGCCAGCGCCACCCATGCATTCACAATTAAATTCAAAGTAATTAGGAACACATTTCATGCACTACATAACTTAGGAAATGTAATTCTATTTTCTGGAGAATTAACAATTTGTTAAGTTTACGCATAAATACCACATATCTTTCTTCATTGGGTAAGGATGGATGCTGCAAATACATTAAAATACATAAGATTTTTTGTAGATTCGGAGGATGTTTCGAAAAAGAAATGCTTCTAAATGATTGTGGTTTATTTGAATATCGATTTCGAATACAGATACAATTGATGGTAGTCTTAGAAACAGAATATATGTTGTATACGTAGTTGTGTCATCATTATATTTAATGCAAGCTTCTGTGCTTGGTTAATGTGCTTTCTTTATTTGTCCGTTACTAAATAATTTAGTATGTTTTCATATCGAATATGAAAAACAAACAATACTATTGACGTTAACGTTGCTATACTGTCGTTTTGTGATCAAATAGTTTGACACATTAGAGGCTGCCACTATTGTTTAAAATATTTAACTACACCTGATCTGTCTGAGTCAAGGGATTTACGCGATGATATTTCTATTAATATCACGATATTTCCCCGTGATATCACTTATATAAAAAATACTAACATAATTCTCTTTATATGTTTTATATGAAATACTGTTTTTTTTCTGTTCAGGTAACTGATTGTTTTGATTTGGGTACCTATCTAAAATTTCTTTCATTATTTATTTAGTCATTTGTGTTTCGTAGTATCTGCATTTGTCTCATTGTTTTTATTACATATGGTTTTGATAGATTATCATGTCTTCTCATAAAATGCTGTTGCATAGATTACAACATATCACTATTCTCATGGTAACAAATGGACATTGTGACAGTTATACTAAGTGAAAGTGTACATTCCATTTTACAATCTGTACATTCAATCTAATTGTGTTTGAATGTAGGATTTATCAATAATTCTTGCTCACTGGTTTTATAGTGCCCAATTAGATGAAAATATTAATTTTATATTTTGTGTTTAAAAATGTCTTCAGGCACATCAATCAGATACTGCAGGTATTTTATAATATCAAGAGAACGCTTTGCAGGCAATATAATTAATCGTGTTCATGCACTAGATGAATAAGACTCAGGTGCATTCCATCTACAAACACAACAAAAGGCAACAAATTATTCAAACGCGATATATTTTGACCAACTGCATATTTACTCCTTTCATAAAATTGAAGTTAAATTAATCCGTTTAATTGGAATGCCGTTATTTCTAACATGAACTTCATCAATTGTCAATCATGACAGCTTGTACTGATACATTGTATCATTATAAGTATACACAGACCATTATAAGTATACACAGTCACAAAGATTAGTGCATAATAGTCTCATAAAAGAAATGTTTTTTTTCTCCTTTTTGTACTTGTTTTGTTTTTAGAAGAATTTTTGTTCTTACAAGGGTGTTACCGTATCAACATTAGACACAGTACTCATACAAAATATCAGAGTTAACACACCACAATCCATCATCAATTGCTTTAACAAAATCACCAATATACACCTATTTACGGTAAGTCATTTCTAGTCGCCTGCTGTCATTAATCCCGAATTGACTTACCATAATTTGATTACTACACATGGCAAAGTCTATTAAATACAATCATTTATTCCAGCATCTATGATAGACAAACCGTGCCTCAGTTGTTCAAATTTAACTTTTCAAAACCAGCTATGTTGCTGTATTGATATTCATAGCTTATAGTGCGCATTGCAAGTGTTTTTGTTTTTGTGCTGTCCTGTCCTGATTTCTTTGGTTATGTATTCTTGCTGTGTTGTCTCTCGAATTTGCTTTGACACTGATATTTGGCCTTTAGAATTAACTGACCTAACTAATTGTTCTTTTTACCACAATAAGACCATTGTTAGAAAGCAGTTACAAGTAAACATGCTAAATTCCATTCAAAATAAGTACTTTCAATATTTTTTTAGAATTCTAGACTTACATACAAACAGTATCTCGTTCACAGATATAGTGTCGTTCATTGGCTCAGTTTTGTCATTCCAATTTGCATCTTCGGGTCAGATACCAGCACAATTCTCGTTGTTATACAAATTATTTGGTTCAGTGGGACGCCAATATTCGAATTCCAAAGAAGAGTTATCTGAAATCCATCTCCATTCTCCTTCGTGTCCCAGGTCATTTGCCCCACTCCACATACCATGTTTTGAAATAAATTTATTAAAAATTATTCAAACTAAGTATTGTGTTATTGAATTAAATCTGTCATACTAAAAAAGAGTTTAGCAAAGATGACTTTAAATGATCATGCGGTATTTGAAGTTATTTTCGGAATATTTACATACTTTTCATATTGATGTATTCTATAGACAACAGAGAGTAATTTGTTGAGATTTTTGATAACAATTCTACCACTCTCTCCGCTGACGGCAAACAGAATCAAACTTTACCACTCAATCAGCTAAAAAGCAATTAGGGTAGAAATTATTCTCTGCCAAAGTAGTTTCATGTCTCTCTTTAGATCAAAGGGTTTGAGACGGTTATTTTAATTCATCACACCTCATGTAAAATTCCTGTGTTAGCATTGCCTAACTTTCTACTCTATCACACATGGATCAACAGGTAATAATTCATTTATATATCGAATTACAGACATGTGATAGACACGGGAGCTCAATACACAGACCTAGACCTGCCTAGCTCGTCCCCAGGTGACGAAAAGGGGAGATAGTCTCCTTGGAGGAGTGGGGGGAGCCGTTGGCAAGTCATATTACGGAAAGTCTAACCGCGGTCAATAGTGGGTACTATGTTTGCAGGATGCCAAACTCTCTACAATCTAAATGCCCCTTCTGTAGTTTTCGAAAAAGAGTACGCTATTACCACTACAGAAGGCTAAATTATCCGAGCCTACCCAACAATCCTCCCTTTAACAGTGGTAGTCAAAATCGGTTACTTTTGTGACCTTTCCAGACCTATTTGATTTGTGTTTTGATAAATTGGTTTTCGTCCTGATGAAGCATGGAATATTTGAAACTGGACGTTTATCAAACAACAACCAATCAATTTCTGTATCATCTTATTAGGTGGAGTCTGTCATAAAATGATGGTAAGACTCCATGTGAAAGTATTCAACAGACAAGGATGAGCTCCGCCCACGAGTGAAGCACACCAATACATTCTCATTTGTGAGCCCAATAATATAGCGAAATTATAAATACAGCATTTATAAAGCATACACTAAATGGATTATATAATTAACTAGTATATGATAGGGTGAAAAAGCGTGTGTTATCCCTAAACATTTAATTGTCAACCTCGAATTTGCTCGATTTTTTAGTATACAAACCACTCTATCACTCAAATATACACTTGGTTGAAGGTGTAACACAAAAAACCACACTCACACGTTTCAAACGTACATGATTGGCACGTTACACGCACACGATTCGAACGTTACTCGAAAAGTATTGGATGCACGCTATTGCACAATTTCCGATTTCTAAAACTTGTGTTTGTAAGATACGAACGGAATATATAGAAACATATTTATTTTTATGCCAGCTATGAATAGCAGTGAAACATTTAATATTGTATTTAATTTTAAATAAATAAATACGATAAATTGAATCCGGTGTAATACGGTCGACAGATTTTAAGAATTACTTAAAATATTTTAACAAACAAGTTAAAGTACAAAGATATGTTTATTTTGTTTCATTTGCAATAATAAAATATTGTATGCAAGTACCCGGCTAATGGCAGATACGTTGATCACTCCAGGACAGATATTCATAAAAAAAAAGCGTTCGTTGGTGTAGTGTTTAAAAGATCAGACTTCGAAGACACAGGTCGTCCGATTCAAGTGCTGCATGAAAATTGTAGGGATAAAGTTTGCGACGCTATATCGACGCAATTTGCGAGTATGCTATTCAGTCGAATGGGGACGACAAATGGCTGTCACGTAAAATATTCCCCTGTAGATGTCGAAAACGAGTAGGCTAAAATGCCGCTTCCAATGCTGCTCTAGCAACCGCCAACTGGAGAGGGAGAATAGCATCAATGAGTATAACATGTTTACCGCTCCACTATAAATATGGTTTGCAGGCAGACTGTGGCGAGGTACCCATAAATTTGTATCCCGTTTTTAATGGTGTAAAAATTATCAAACAGTTAGAGGATCAAGCTAAAATCAAGTGTCGAGTTAAAGCGATTCTAATTTTGCCTTAAAAAGTTAATTATGGTAACAAATCGATTTTCTACTTGTTAAATATTCATTAAATAAATGTTTTGTCTAAGGTCTAAATTTGAGACCTCCAAAGACAATACCTTTGCTTCACACCATGTGATTTGATCCTTTCCACAATAATACCAGGGACCATTGTAAAATTTCCAGCTGTAATTGTAATTACATGGATTAAATAAATTCCTATTAAACACATATCCTAATATTTATGGTTTACTTGAAATTATAACAAAATATATTTATATTTATAAAAATTATGTAAAACAAATATGTATCAAATCGATTTTACCATCGCAAAGCTTTTAATTTATTTTTTAATAATTTATTTATATATTTTTTAATTCTTTGTTTTTCATCAGTACCTTTTTGTGATCGGTACTGATTTGCCACTCGCATGTACAGGGGATCGAATTACTTTTGTAGTAGGGGTGTAGCCAGAAATTGAAAATTCCCCTACGCATATTAACACACATTTCTACACATTTATTGCATAAATCTGTAAATCTACAGAAGTTGTATATCCTGTTAACATTGTTTACGTTTGTATAAGATTAACCGGAACTCGTGAAAATTTACCCGTGTTTGGTAAACCAGAGCTTGTGAGAAATTTACCCATGTGCTATAAAATAAAATTGAACTTGAAGTGATGACGGAATGAAGGGCATTTAGGTAATCACTCCGATGAAGCATGTTGTACTTCGGTGTTTAAGATGGACAGAGAATTAGAAAGACATTTTTCCGTACATTTCTGAAAAAGACACATGAATAATACAAGGGGAATGTTCATAAACTCTATTTCAGAGATTTCGAAAGTCAAAGTAGATTATCCTGAAATGTCCTGGCATGGAATCACTACATTCCAAACCTGTAGTACTCATTGTGAATCAGAAAAAGAACGTCACACAATTGAAATTAGAATCTGAAAGCGTGTCATTTCTAAAGAAAATCCAGTAATTTTTATATGAATGGTGTTCATGCTCCAATGGCCCAGGCATTGCGAAAAAAAAGCAATTTCAGGATCAAGATCATCACGACAAAATTCCATGAAACATGGAACTAATTCAGCAATGTTATACTCTCAGCTTATCTTAATGTGTGTATGCATTATATGTAACATTTTACTCGCCTTCTAAAAAAAATTTGGTTAAATGAAAGAAATAAATTAAGTTTATTAGATCTGAATGAGCACATCAAGGTCTGATATTTTCAGCAACATTTAGCAGAACCTTTTATATTTACTTTTGCCCAGCTGGATTTCTGACTGTAAAAACAACTAGATTCTTTTTCACGTGAAGATGTAGTCTCCCCAACTAAATCACATATTTGCCAGTTTTTCCTATAGTTAAATCCCACACAAGACGATGTAACAAAACATTCTGTTAAATAAGACTTACACTCTGCAGCCGCCTAATGTAACGGGATGGCCTGGGTGACCAAAGTATATAAAATATATTTCAATTAATTTGGGAATGTAATAATTTTAAAATTAAAATATGATTGTATAATAAGTTGTATTTAGACAGGCTAATACCAGTTTAGTACAGTTCCAATGAATAAATTGTAAAACTTGTTGACCTTTAGAAAACATCTATGTACCAAACATGGAACAAATTGTAAAACTTGTTAAAATTGACATTTAGGAAATAGATATGTACTAACATGATATTTCGATAGAGATGTATTGGAACTGTATTTGGGCTGTTTATGTTTCATATGTCAGGTGCCTATTAGTAATAGTACCATTTTGGGATGCTGTGATTGACGTTTGAAGGACTAATTTTCTATATTCGTTTAATATTTTCTACGTATTATTTTATTATTCTACGCAGTATTTAATCTTGTTCTAACTGGTTTTTGAGGCTAGATTATAAATACGAGCGACATTGTAGTCCGCTCAAGTGGGATTTTTACTTCAGTTTAGTACACATCTTAACCACTGTCTGTTACTGTTAATTGATCTGCATAATAAAGTATTGGAACTACACCAGTCTTTTCATACACAACGCAAGTAACCAGTAAGCAGTAATCTACCACTATACGATCAACGACCCATAAGCCTACAACAGCTTTATTGGTGCCGCCAGATCAGGACCTAATTGGACAACGTACCAGAGTTGAAAAGTTTTAAGGTAAGACAACTAAGTATTTATCTCTAAAAAGTACCTTAGTAGACAGACCTTGTTAAAATTTAAAATATGGTTTACCTAAATTAATTGTAAATCGCTTAAGTAAGTAAAGCTAGGTTTAATTGTAGTTTTTAATAATTATTAATTATTAAGTTAAAACTAACTAAATATTTTTTCAAATGTCTTTAAGTAATATGGCAGACGCCTTTGAAGAATTAACAGAAAACTTCTGTAATTTAGGACAAGATGAAAGTCAAAAAGCACACCCAAGTAGTATTGAAGTACAAGTAACTGAATCCACTCAATTTACTCCGTTTATAGGAGGGGGACAACCGGACTCTAGTTTCAACCCTTTTGGGTCACTTAAGGACAAATTGGATGAAAATAATCCAAACTTTTGGGCTAAAACAGCCTTGGATCAATTAAAAGCACTGCAAACTGCAGTATCAGTACCTCTTTTTAGTGTAGTCCAGACATTTGAGGGGGACCCTACCCAGTTTAAACAATGGGTTAGAAATATAGAAAGATATGCACAAATGGCAAGGTTAGGGGACACAGATATACCTCAGGTAGTTCATGTAACCTGTACTGGGTTAATAGCCGATTTTGTTAAACGATATATAACAGAATGTCAGTCAGGAGGGGAGCCACCTAAATGGCAAGATCTTAAGATACTGTTACAAAAACGGTTTGCTGAGATCACAGATCCACAACAGGCCTTGGCTATGCTTAGAAAAACAAAGCAGAAGCCAGAGGAAAGTGTACAAATGTACGCTGAAAGGCTGTTGAGGATAGCTGAGGATGCTTATCCTGAATCAGTACAAACTGATTCAAATGTAGTAGGGTTAATCCAGCAACAGTTGGTTGATGCCTTCTGTGATGGACTGTATTTCGATTACCTCCGTATGAAAATTATGAGGGAGGAACCAAAAACTTTTGATAAGGCCGTGCAATGTGCTATGAAAGAGCAAAATCTAAGAAAGCGTTTTAGGGATAGAACAGATACATTTACTGAACTAGAACCAACTAATAAAATTGTCAGGGTAAGGGAAACTCCTTTCCAACCACCGTCATGGACGGGGGGCAACAATAACAGTTTCTTAACACCTGTTCCTTGGCCAACAGTAGGAAATTTTTCTGACAACCGTCAGATAGAGCCAATGGAAATAGGACATTTAAGGGGGAAAACTTGTTTTAGGTGTGGCAGACGGGGTCATAGGTCAAAAAAATGTCCTTTCCGATCTTATAATGTCTTTGCAGCTGGGGATTCTAGGGAGGAACCCATGGTAGTAAGTGATGAGGAGGAGGAGGTCGAACAAAAAAAGGTGCCCAACAGAAAAAATAAAGGGTATTTGCCAAAAAGGGGTCAGCAGGATCAAAGACAGGAAACACCTCAAAAACGAAGAGGAAATTATCAAACTCGAAATAGGGTTGAGGAGCCTGACTGGATTAGGGGGGCTGAATGTTGGATTTGTCATATGATAGGTCACTTAAAAAGAAATTGCCCAAACCGTAATGTTCCGGAAAAGAACAGAGTCAAACTTTTCAGACCCGCTACTTGGGCTGATAAACCTTTTAGGGGATTTCAGGAAAACTAAAACCCTCTCTTCACAAGGAAGCCGGTGAAGGGAGGAGAAAAAGTTTTCAGGGTAAAATGAAAGAATTTTGGAAATCACAAGTACTAAATTTATCTTTGGCAGGGAACCCAGGGTCTTGTATAATGAAGATAGGAAAAGCGCGCTATCGTACTTTGATAGACACAGGCGCGGACGCCTCTTTAATTAGTAAGAAAATGTTTGATAAGTTACCAGAAAAACCAAAAATTATGCGCGTCATGCCGCTTTTACAGACCGCGAGTGGTGAGTCATTATCAATTATAGGGCAAACAACTATTTCATTTACTATGAATGGACTTCCGTTAACGCAAAAATTTTTCGTTACTGATGGACTAAATCGAAATTTCATTCTAGGCCGAGATTGGTTAAAAGAATACGGCGTAAGAATATATTTCGACTTAGGAATGATAAGGGTAGGTAAGACTTATGTTAAATTAGAGGAAGACATTCATATTTCGTCAATCTTAAGGACAGATAAAGAGGTAAGACTTAAACCCCAGACAGCAACTGTTTGTCATGTTAAGTTGAATAAGGGCTTCCGCATACCTGACTCAAGACTTGTAGAAATCTCAAGTCTGGACTCAGGATGTTTACTCGACGAACCAGGACTTATCCTACAAGGTTCAATAGATAAGTTACAAAATACTTCGAGGGTACCTGTGATGATAGTTAATCAAACAAACAAGTACTACAAACTGAAGCGAGGTTGTGTAGTCGGAAAGGGACATGGACTGGAATTTCAAGAAATATCATCCATCACTCAAGACAATGAGGAAGGTAAGGAAAAGACGGGAGAGGACTTTAAGGACATTGAAGTTCCCAAGAAACATAAGAAGGATGTAGTTAAGATAGTAAGTAAAAACAAGGACTTATTCGCTAAGAAAGACTCGGACTTAGGTCACACAAGTACAGTGAAGATGAGGCTAGATACAGGAGACCACAAGCCCATCAAGAACAGACCTTACCGAACGCCACTGAATAAAAGAAAAATTATAGACAAAGCAGTCCAAGAAATGTTAGATGCAAAGATCATAGAAAGGTCACAGTCACCTTGGAGCTTTCCTTTAGTGGTTGTTAAGAAGAAGGATCAGACAGATAGGATTTGCGTAGACTTTAGATCCTTGAACAAATTAGTTTCTCCAACATCTTTTCCTCTGCCTTTAATAGATGACATCTTAGCCTTACTTGGAGGATCATCTTACTTCACGACCTTAGACTTAAAAAGTGGATATTGGCAAGTCCTTCTTGAAAATGACAGCAAAGAAAAGACCGCCTTCACATGTCACAAAGGTTTGTTTCAATTTAATGTTATGCCTTTCGGGTTAAGTGGAGCACCAGCAGTATTCCAGGAACTGATGAACATTGTCTTACAGGGATGCAAAGACTTTGCAATGGCATATCTTGACGACATACTTATTTTCTCGAAGAATCAAGAAGAACATCTTAAGCACATACAGACGGTTTTTAACAGACTAAGACAACATGGACTCAAACTCAAGTTGAAGAAATGTGCCTTCTTCCAAGAAGAGACAGGTTACCTAGGGTTCGTTATTAGCAAGGATGGAATCAAACCAGATCTGAAGAAAGTTGAAGTCATGAGGAAGTTACCCGAACCCAAGACGGTAAGAGAAATAAGGGGCTTTATAGGAATGTGTTCCTATTACAGACGATTCATACCAAACTTCTCAAAGATAGCAGAACCACTCATAGATCTCACCAAGAAGTATGCAAGGTTCAAGTGGACTTCTAGATGCCAAAAAGCCTTTGATTACCTGAAAGAAAGCCTGACAGTAGTTCCTTTGTTAGCTTATCCTGATACCAACAAACCATATGTCCTATATACAGATGCAAGCAACAGCTGTGTGGGTGCATGTTTGACTCAAGAAACAGATGAAGGTGAAGAAAAACCAATCTACTTCCTGTCGCACAAGCTAAGTCAATCCCAGACAAAATGGTCAACTATAGAGAAGGAAGGATTCGCTATCTATTATGCATTGCAGAAATTGGATCATTATCTTCACAATGCACAGTTTGTCATAAGAAGCGACCATAAACCACTTAAATATCTGTTGGATTCTCCTATGAAGAACAAACGAATTCAACAATGGGCTCTCAGCATTGCGGGTTACAACTGCAAGATAGAGTACATTAAAGGTAAGGAAAATCATTGTGCAGACTTATTATCAAGGATTCCAGACGATGGCTCCCAAGATACGGAGGAACATAGCGAGACAGAAGAGCCAGACTTGGATGATAGGACATTGCAAGTAAGTTACATCAACTCGAATAGAGCGAAGCTACAAGGTATGACGAATTGCGAAATAGACCCTCCAGATGACCCGGTAAAACCGGACATAAATTTAAAATGTAAGTTTGATATTAGAAAGGAACAGGAAAGGGACGAAGAAATAACAAAAATACGACAACGACTTAAGAAAGGTACAGCAAACAAGACTGAACAGACCCATTACTTTGACTCAAAAGAAGATGGACTGTTGTATTACCTTTCACACCCAGATTCGGAAGATCCGACACTGAGGCTTTGCATACCACAGGAACTTGAACAACTAGTTCTTAAGCAGTTTCATGATGATCTTGGACACATGGCAGCAGATAAGACGTATGACTCTATAAGACGCAAGTACTTCTTCCCAGGGATGTACAAGAAAATCAACACTCATATTGAAAAATGTGTGACATGTCAGATGAGAAGTGCAGCCAATGCCAAACCACCTGTACAGGAAATGAAAACACCACCTTACCCGTTCGCAAAGATTGGACTCGATCTCTCAGGACCGTATCCAACAACACTATCAGGAAATAGGTACATTATCTCCTTCGTAGACTGGTACTCAGGGTGGCCTGAAGCCTTTGCTGTACCTGACAAATCAGCAGATAATGTAGCTCATTTATTAGTTGAAGAAATATTTCCAAGATTTGGATGCGCCTTGGAGATAGTCACGGACAATGGGACAGAAAATGTAAACAAAAAGGTAAGAGAAACGCTAGAAGCCATGAACATTCACCATGTAACAACATCGTACTATAGCCCAGAAGGAAATGGAAAAGTCGAGCGCTTTCACAGGACGCTGCATGACGTCATAGCAAAGAAAATTCAAGAAGATGTACAAACATGGGATCTGTATTTAAATCAAACATTGGCAGCAATACGATTTCACGTAAACGAATCCACCAAATTTTCACCGTTTTATCTGTTATACAACCGTGATGTTGTATTACCATTGGATAACATACTTAAACCAAGACGACGATATATGGGAGAAGACCAACATCAAGTAGCTCTCCAAGAACAACATAAGTCGTTTGTAGCAGTCCATAGACATCTGAAAGAAGCAAAAAGAAAGCAGAAAACATATGCAGATCGGAAATGCAAAATTGAAGACTATCAGGTAGGAGATGCTGTGTATCTTAAGAATCACAGACGAACCAACAAGCTCGACAATAGGTGGTCTCCTTTCTATCGAATTATAGAAAGAACAGGACCTCTTAATTTCGTCATCCGTAATCAAATGAACGGAAAGGTAAGCAAAACTCATGCCCGACACATCAGGCCAGCAAATGTAGAAGAATGGGAGATGCCAAAAGACGAAACAGGTCGACTCCTAAGAAAAAGTACGTATGTAGTACCACCGGAAGAATCAGATGATTCTTCGGACCAGGAAGCGAAAACAGCTCTCAACAAAGTTATTCGACATCGTCGAATGGAAAGAGAGGACTCTTCAGATGAAGATGATATTCCCTTAGCGGAACTTCAGAAGAGGTTAAGAGCTAAACAAGAAAACTATCAACAAGATGTTGAGGAACTTAAGGTAATTGATCAAGTAACCGATCAAGTAAGGGTTGGCTCATCAACCGAGGTTTGTAAAGACGCGCGCGCAGAAATAAGTGTCGACGTAGGCACAGATAAAGATGTGGTAATAAGCCCGATGAAAAATAAGGCTTCCAAGGAGGAAACGGAACATCCTCCCATTGACCATAGGAAATTAACGAAAAATCTCCTTGCTGCGATTCAAGCAATGCTTTAAACCAGTTGGTGATCATGTTCAAACATACACTTGTCTTTGGGACACCTTTCCCCTTCCATTATTTCCCCTGTGCAATTAAAGATGCTCTTAGTGTCCATTTAAAGCAGTTTAGTTTAAAGATTTTGCACCTTTAAAAGTCCTGTCTACCCAATAATAACATCTACCACGTGTCTGATGCAGCTATTTATGGAAAGGGTAATTGGAATTAAGAAATATTGTAAAATAATGATTTCCAATTATCCTACAGGACCTCGGGCACAGTACTTGACCGACGGACATTGGTTAGTCATTGCCGAGAAAACTTTGGCTTTTAGTATCTCCTGTAAATCAAAATCGACATCTGAATTACGGACCACCAAATGTCCCTTAGATATCATCAGACTTAACTCAACTTGTTCTGCTTATAATGCATATATGACATTATTACCCTATTATCATAAAGAAAGTAAATTCAATATGACGGACTTATTCGGGCAATTCTAGAAAAGATACTCATTTGGCATAATGACCCTTTGGAAGACATTTGACACAACCATACCAAATTTCAATTATTCTAAAATTCCCCCGAAACTTAAAGAAATAAAAGAGATTCCTATAAATAAACTAAAAGAAGAAATAGACAACATGAATTTAAACGAAGAACCCATGCCTGCAAGTCCTCGATATTGGATATGTATAATAGGAACAGTAACAATTATTTTAATAATTATTATCTTTGTGAAATTTAGGCGCAGGCTTCTAAATTACATAAGGTTAAGGTTAAGGTTAAGGTCAGTCAAAAAGGGAAATGAGGAGGTGAGTCAACAGTTGTCAAGACCACAACCCAGTGCACCACGACTACAAGATGGTGAAGAATCTGCGGTCACCTTCAGCAGTAGCCCTGGTCACTCTGGTACAACGACAAGATATGGTAATGGTACAAAGTACTGGTCACGATTACAAGATGGTAATGGTACAAAGTACTGGTCACGATTACAAGATGGTAATGGTACAACGACGTATAGGCCTAATGTCAATCTTTCCCGACGGTACTTACAAGAAAAGTATGGACTGGTACCAATGGAGAATATGACGATATTGAATAACCTGAACGACATGGTAACCTCTACCCAATCATCCTGGACACGCCAATCGCCTGACGAAAAACAACGGCCGATATCCGATCCAAGCAGCTACAAGGGGTATGGTCAAGGTAACGATCCCATGAATCCTGGCGACAAGAAATATGGTCAAGATGATACTTCCATAACATCGCCGATCCCCGTTCCAGAAGATAATATCCGATGGTGACGGCAGACATTGCCGAACGTGATGATTACACGGAGACTGAAGTACAGACAGTCTCACCATCGAAAGGATCAAATTCTGGTCATTCAGTGAAGAGAGTAACAAACTATCCAATAAGGAAACCACAAGGAAAACAACAATATATTTATCCCAGTTTACGAGAAGAACTAAAAACTACTCAGTGAAAAGACAATCTTGATGTTACAAGAACTTTTAAGTATCTCGGTCACTAGTAATGAACATTATTGAAAGGACATTTACGTATTATATCCTGATCATCAATCATTATGCTAGTCACATGGATATTATATGGACAGCCTAAACCCTGGCCGTAGGAAGAAAGAACTGTGTAAATCCTGGTCAGGAGAAGAAAGAACTGTTTAAAGAAAACATTTACGACTATGACTAGCGCCAGTCTGTTCCAATGACGGGTAAGCTCTTCCATAAGGAGGACAACCTATGACAGGGGCAGCGGGCAGTCATAGGGCTAGCGCCGATCTGTTCCAATGACGGGTAAGCTCTTCCATAAGGAGGACAACCTATGACAGGGGCAGCGGGCAGCCACAAACGAACAATCATGAGCTGAAGAATACTATCCTGGTTATCAAGATTACGACTGATATTCCTTCCTAGTCATCGAGATGTGTAAATAATATGAACATTTTGCTTGGACATTTTTATTTCTGATGGACAATTGTGCAATGAACTGTGAAAAGACAATATAATAATTGTGCATGTTGCATGTATATTGAATATGTATATAATAATAAAGATTAGTAATCCTGGTCACCCATATGTTGATAAAGAAAGAATTGGGTAATTTATTTCTTTCGGAAAGGGACGATTGTAACGGGATGGCCTGGGTGACCAAAGTATATAAAATATATTTCAATTAATTTGGGAATGTAATAATTTTAAAATTAAAATATGATTGTATAATAAGTTGTATTTAGACAGGCTAATACCAGTTTAGTACAGTTCCAATGAATAAATTGTAAAACTTGTTAAAATTGACCTTTAGAAAACATCTATGTACCAAACATGGAACAAATTGTAAAACTTGTTAAAATTGACATTTAGGAAATAGATATGTACTAACATGATATTTCGATAGAGATGTATTGGAACTGTATTTGGACTGTTTATGTTTCATATGTCAGGTGCCTATTAGTAATAGTACCATTTTGGGATGCTGTGATTGACGTTTGAAGGACTAATTTTCTATATTCGTTTAATATTTTCTACGTATTATTTTATTATTCTACGCTGTATTTAATCTTGTTCTAACTGGTTTTTGAGGCTAGATTATAAATACGAGCGACATTGTAGTCCGCTCAAGTGGGATTTTTACTTCAGTTTAGTACACATCTTAACCACTGTCTGTTACTGTTAATTGATCTGCATAATAAAGTATTGGAACTACACCAGTCTTTTCATACACAACGCAAGTAACCAGTAAGCAGTAATCTACCACTATACGATCAACGACCCATAAGCCTACAACAGCTTTATTGGTGCCGCCAGATCAGGACCTAATTGGACAACGTACCAGAGTTGAAAAGTTTTAAGGTAAGACAACTAAGTATTTATCTCTAAAAAGTACCTTAGTAGACAGACCTTGTTAAAATTTAAAATATGGTTTACCTAAATTAATTGTAAATCGCTTAAGTAAGTAAAGCTAGGTTTAATTGTAGTTTTTAATAATTATTAATTATTAAGTTAAAACTAACTAAATATTTTTTCAAATGTCTTTAAGTAATATGGCAGACGCCTTTGAAGAATTAACAGAAAACTTCTGTAATTTAGGACAAGATGAAAGTCAAAAAGCACACCCAAGTAGTATTGAAGTACAAGTAACTGAATCCACTCAATTTACTCCGTTTATAGGAGGGGGACAACCGGACTCTAGTTTCAACCCTTTTGGGTCACTTAAGGACAAATTGGATGAAAATAATCCAAACTTTTGGGCTAAAACAGCCTTGGATCAATTAAAAGCACTGCAAACTGCAGTATCAGTACCTCTTTTTAGTGTAGTCCAGACATTTGAGGGGGACCCTACCCAGTTTAAACAATGGGTTAGAAATATAGAAAGATATGCACAAATGGCAAGGTTAGGGGACACAGATATACCTCAGGTAGTTCATGTAACCTGTACTGGGTTAATAGCCGATTTTGTTAAACGATATATAACAGAATGTCAGTCAGGAGGGGAGCCACCTAAATGGCAAGATCTTAAGATACTGTTACAAAAACGGTTTGCTGAGATCACAGATCCACAACAGGCCTTGGCTATGCTTAGAAAAACAAAGCAGAAGCCAGAGGAAAGTGTACAAATGTACGCTGAAAGGCTGTTGAGGATAGCTGAGGATGCTTATCCTGAATCAGTACAAACTGATTCAAATGTAGTAGGGTTAATCCAGCAACAGTTGGTTGATGCCTTCTGTGATGGACTGTATTTCGATTACCTCCGTATGAAAATTATGAGGGAGGAACCAAAAACTTTTGATAAGGCCGTGCAATGTGCTATGAAAGAGCAAAATCTAAGAAAGCGTTTTAGGGATAGAACAGATACATTTACTGAACTAGAACCAACTAATAAAATTGTCAGGGTAAGGGAAACTCCTTTCCAACCACCGTCATGGACGGGGGGCAACAATAACAGTTTCTTAACACCTGTTCCTTGGCCAACAGTAGGAAATTTTTCTGACAACCGTCAGATAGAGCCAATGGAAATAGGACATTTAAGGGGGAAAACTTGTTTTAGGTGTGGCAGACGGGGTCATAGGTCAAAAAAATGTCCTTTCCGATCTTATAATGTCTTTGCAGCTGGGGATTCTAGGGAGGAACCCATGGTAGTAAGTGATGAGGAGGAGGAGGTCGAACAAAAAAAGGTGCCCAACAGAAAAAATAAAGGGTATTTGCCAAAAAGGGGTCAGCAGGGTCAAAGACAGGAAACACCTCAAAAACGAAGAGGAAATTATCAAACTCGAAATAGGGTTGAGGAGCCTGACTGGATTAGGGGGGCTGAATGTTGGATTTGTCATATGATAGGTCACTTAAAAAGAAATTGCCCAAACCGTAATGTTCCGGAAAAGAACAGAGTCAAACTTTTCAGACCCGCTACTTGGGCTGATAAACCTTTTAGGGGATTTCAGGAAAACTAAAACCCTCTCTTCACAAGGAAGCCGGTGAAGGGAGGAGAAAAAGTTTTCAGGGTAAAATGAAAGAATTTTGGAAATCACAAGTACTAAATTTATCTTTGGCAGGGAACCCAGGGTCTTGTATAATGAAGATAGGAAAAGCGCGCTATCGTACTTTGATAGACACAGGCGCGGACGCCTCTTTAATTAGTAAGAAAATGTTTGATAAGTTACCAGAAAAACCAAAAATTATGCGCGTCATGCCGCTTTTACAGACCGCGAGTGGTGAGTCATTATCAATTATAGGGCAAACAACTATTTCATTTACTATGAATGGACTTCCGTTAACGCAAAAATTTTTCGTTACTGATGGACTAAATCGAAATTTCATTCTAGGCCGAGATTGGTTAAAAGAATACGGCGTAAGAATATATTTCGACTTAGGAATGATAAGGGTAGGTAAGACTTATGTTAAATTAGAGGAAGACATTCATATTTCGTCAATCTTAAGGACAGATAAAGAGGTAAGACTTAAACCCCAGACAGCAACTGTTTGTCATGTTAAGTTGAATAAGGGCTTCCGCATACCTGACTCAAGACTTGTAGAAATCTCAAGTCTGGACTCAGGATGTTTACTCGACGAACCAGGACTTATCCTGCAAGGTTCAATAGGTAAGTTACAAAATACTTCGAGGGTACCTGTGATGATAGTTAATCAAACAAACAAGTACTACAAACTGAAGCGAGGTTGTGTAGTCGGAAAGGGACATGGACTGGAATTTCAAGAAATATCATCCATCACTCAAGACAATGAGGAAGGTAAGGAAAAGACGGGAGAGGACTTTAAGGACATTGAAGTTCCCAAGAAACATAAGAAGGATGTAGTTAAGATAGTAAGTAAAAACAAGGACTTATTCGCTAAGAAAGACTCGGACTTAGGTCACACAAGTACAGTGAAGATGAGGCTAGATACAGGAGACCACAAGCCCATCAAGAACAGACCTTACCGAACGCCACTGAATAAAAGAAAAATTATAGACAAAGCAGTCCAAGAAATGTTAGATGCAAAGATCATAGAAAGGTCACAGTCACCTTGGAGCTTTCCTTTAGTGGTTGTTAAGAAGAAGGATCAGACAGATAGGATTTGCGTAGACTTTAGATCCTTGAACAAATTAGTTTCTCCAACATCTTTTCCTCTGCCTTTAATAGATGACATCTTAGCCTTACTTGGAGGATCATCTTACTTCACGACCTTAGACTTAAAAAGTGGATATTGGCAAGTCCTTCTTGAAAATGACAGCAAAGAAAAGACCGCCTTCACACGTCACAAAGGTTTGTTTCAATTTAATGTTATGCCTTTCGGGTTAAGTGGAGCACCAGCAGTATTCCAGGAACTGATGAACATTGTCTTACAGGGATGCGAAGACTTTGCAATGGCATATCTTGACGACATACTTATTTTCTCGAAGAATCAAGAAGAACATCTTAAGCACATACAGACGGTTTTTAACAGACTAAGACAACATGGACTCAAACTCAAGTTGAAGAAATGTGCCTTCTTCCAAGAAGAGACAGGTTACCTAGGGTTCGTTATTAGCAAGGATGGAATCAAACCAGATCTGAAGAAAGTTGAAGTCATGAGGAAGTTACCCGAACCCAAGACGGTAAGAGAAATAAGGGGCTTTATAGGAATGTGTTCCTATTACAGACGATTCATACCAAACTTCTCAAAGATAGCAGAACCACTCATAGATCTCACCAAGAAGTATGCAAGGTTCAAGTGGACTTCTAGATGCCAAAAAGCCTTTGATTACCTGAAAGAAAGCCTGACAGTAGTTCCTTTGTTAGCTTATCCTGATACCAACAAACCATATGTCCTATATACAGATGCAAGCAACAGCTGTGTGGGTGCATGTTTGACTCAAGAAACAGATGAAGGTGAAGAAAAACCAATCTACTTCCTGTCGCACAAGCTAAGTCAATCCCAGACAAAATGGTCAACTATAGAGAAGGAAGGATTCGCTATCTATTATGCATTGCAGAAATTGGATCATTATCTTCACAATGCACAGTTTGTCATAAGAAGCGACCATAAACCACTTAAATATCTGTTGGATTCTCCTATGAAGAACAAACGAATTCAACAATGGGCTCTCAGCATTGCGGGTTACAACTGCAAGATAGAGTACATTAAAGGTAAGGAAAATCATTGTGCAGACTTATTATCAAGGATTCCAGACGATGGCTCCCAAGATACGGAGGAACATAGCGAGACAGAAGAGCCAGACTTGGATGATAGGACATTGCAAGTAAGTTACATCAACTCGAATAGAGCGAAGCTACAAGGTATGACGAATTGCGAAATAGACCCTCCAGATGACCCGGTAAAACCGGACATAAATTTAAAATGTAAGTTTGATATTAGAAAGGAACAGGAAAGGGACGAAGAAATAACAAAAATACGACAACGACTTAAGAAAGGTACAGCAAACAAGACTGAACAGACCCATTACTTTGACTCAAAAGAAGATGGACTGTTGTATTACCTTTCACACCCAGATTCGGAAGATCCGACACTGAGGCTTTGCATACCACAGGAACTTGAACAACTAGTTCTTAAGCAGTTTCATGATGATCTTGGACACATGGCAGCAGATAAGACGTATGACTCTATAAGACGCAAGTACTTCTTCCCAGGGATGTACAAGAAAATCAACACTCATATTGAAAAATGTGTGACATGTCAGATGAGAAGTGCAGCCAATGCCAAACCACCTGTACAGGAAATGAAAACACCACCTTACCCGTTCGCAAAGATTGGACTCGATCTCTCAGGACCGTATCCAACAACACTATCAGGAAATAGGTACATTATCTCCTTCGTAGACTGGTACTCAGGGTGGCCTGAAGCCTTTGCTGTACCTGACAAATCAGCAGATAATGTAGCTCATTTATTAGTTGAAGAAATATTTCCAAGATTTGGATGCGCCTTGGAGATAGTCACGGACAATGGGACAGAAAATGTAAACAAAAAGGTAAGAGAAACGCTAGAAGCCATGAACATTCACCATGTAACAACATCGTACTATAGCCCAGAAGGAAATGGAAAAGTCGAGCGCTTTCACAGGACGCTGCATGACGTCATAGCAAAGAAAATTCAAGAAGATGTACAAACATGGGATCTGTATTTAAATCAAACATTGGCAGGAATACGATTTCAAGTAAACGAATCCACCAAATTTTCACCGTTTTATCTGTTATACAACCGTGATGTTGTATTACCATTGGATAACATACTTAAACCAAGACGACGATATATGGGAGAAGACCAACATCAAGTAGCTCTCCAAGAACAACATAAGTCGTTTGTAGCAGTCCATAGACATCTGAAAGAAGCAAAAAGAAAGCAGAAAACATATGCAGATCGGAAATGCAAAATTGAAGACTATCAGGTAGGAGATGCTGTGTATCTTAAGAATCACAGACGAACCAACAAGCTCGACAATAGGTGGTCTCCTTTCTATCGAATTATAGAAAGAACAGGACCTCTTAATTTCGTCATCCGTAATCAAATGAACGGAAAGGTAAGCAAAACTCATGCCCGACACATCAGGCCAGCAAATGTAGAAGAATGGGAGATGCCAAAAGACGAAACAGGTCGACTCCTAAGAAAAAGTACGTATGTAGTACCACCGGAAGAATCAGATGATTCTTCGGACCAGGAAGCGAAAACAGCTCTCAACAAAGTTATTCGACATCGTCGAATGGAAAGAGAGGACTCTTCAGATGAAGATGATATTCCCTTAGCGGAACTTCAGAAGAGGTTAAGAGCTAAACAAGAAAACTATCAACAAGATGTTGAGGAACTTAAGGTAATTGATCAAGTAACCGATCAAGTAAGGGTTGGCTCATCAACCGAGGTTTGTAAAGACGCGCGCGCAGAAATAAGTGTCGACGTAGGCACAGATAAAGATGTGGTAATAAGCCCGATGAAAAATAAGGCTTCCAAGGAGGAAACGGAACATCCTCCCATTGACCATAGGAAATTAACGAAAAATCTCCTTGCTGCGATTCAAGCAATGCTTTAAACCAGTTGGTGATCATGTTCAAACATACACTTGTCTTTGGGACACCTTTCCCCTTCCATTATTTCCCCTGTGCAATTAAAGATGCTCTTAGTGTCCATTTAAAGCAGTTTAGTTTAAAGATTTTGCACCTTTAAAAGTCCTGTCTACCCAATAATAACATCTACCACGTGTCTGATGCAGCTATTTATGGAAAGGGTAATTGGAATTAAGAAATATTGTAAAATAATGATTTCCAATTATCCTACAGGACCTCGGGCACAGTACTTGACCGACGGACATTGGTTAGTCATTGCCGAGAAAACTTTGGCTTTTAGTATCTCCTGTAAATCAAAATCGACATCTGAATTACGGACCACCAAATGTCCCTTAGATATCATCAGACTTAACTCAACTTGTTCTGCTTATAATGCATATATGACATTATTACCCTATTATCATAAAGAAAGTAAATTCAATATGACGGACTTATTCGGGCAATTCTAGAAAAGATACTCATTTGGCATAATGACCCTTTGGAAGACATTTGACACAACCATACCAAATTTCAATTATTCTAAAATTCCCCCGAAACTTAAAGAAATAAAAGAGATTCCTATAAATAAGCTAAAAGAAGAAATAGACAACATGAATTTAAACGAAGAACCCATGCCTGCAAGTCCTCGATATTGGATATGTATAATAGGAACAGTAACAATTATTTTAATAATTATTATCTTTGTGAAATTTAGGCGCAGGCTTCTAAATTACATAAGGTTAAGGTTAAGGTTAAGGTCAGTCAAAAAGGGAAATGAGGAGGTGAGTCAACAGTTGTCAAGACCACAACCCAGTGCACCACGACTACAAGATGGTGAAGAATCTTCGGTCACCTTCAGCAGTAGCCCTGGTCACTCTGGTACAACGACAAGATATGGTAATGGTACAAAGTACTGGTCACGATTACAAGATGGTAATGGTACAAAGTACTGGTCACGATTACAAGATGGTAATGGTACAACGACGTATAGGCCTAATGTCAATCTTTCCCGACGGTACTTACAAGAAAAGTATGGACTGGTACCAATGGAGAATATGACGATATTGAATAACCTGAACGACATGGTAACCTCTACCCAATCATCCTGGACACGCCAATCGCCTGACGAAAAACAACGGCCGATATCCGATCCAAGCAGCTACAAGGGGTATGGTCAAGGTAACGATCCCATAAATCCTGGCGACAAGAAATATGGTCAAGATGATACTTCCATAACATCGCCGATCCCCGTTCCAGAAGATAATATCCGATGGTGACGGCAGACATTGCCGAACGTGATGATTACACGGAGACTCAAGTACAGACAGTCTCACCATCGAAAGGATCAAATTCTGGTCATTCAGTGAAGAGAGTAACAAACTATCCAATAAGGAAACCACAAGGAAAACAACAATATATTTATCCCAGTTTACGAGAAGAACTAAAAACTACTCAGTGAAAAGACAATCTTGATGTTACAAGAACTTTTAAGTATCTCGGTCACTAGTAATGAACATTATTGAAAGGACATTTACGTATTATATCCTGATCATCAATCATTATGCTAGTCACATGGATATTATATGGACAGCCTAAACCCTGGCCGTAGGAAGAAAGAACTGTGTAAATCCTGGTCAGGAGAAGAAAGAACTGTTTAAAGAAAACATTTACGACTATGACTAGCGCCAGTCTGTTCCAATGACGGGTAAGCTCTTCCATAAGGAGGACAACCTATGACAGGGGCAGCGGGCAGTCATAGGGCTAGCGCCGATCTGTTCCAATGACGGGTAAGCTCTTCCATAAGGAGGACAACCTATGACAGGGGCAGCGGGCAGCCACAAACGAACAATCATGAGCTGAAGAATACTATCCTGGTTATCAAGATTACGACTGATATTCCTTCCTAGTCATCGAGATGTGTAAATAATATGAACATTTTGCTTGGACATTTTTATTTCTGATGGACAATTGTGCAATGAACTGTGAAAAGACAATATAATAATTGTGCATGTTGCATGTATATTGAATATGTATATAATAATAAAGATTAGTAATCCTGGTCACCCATATGTTGATAAAGAAAGAATTGGGTAATTTATTTCTTTCGGAAAGGGACGATTGTAACAGGATGGCCTGGGTGACCAAAGTATATAAAATATATTTCAATTAATTTGGGAATGTAATAATTTTAAAATTAAAATATGATTGTATAATAAGTTGTATTTAGACAGGCTAATACCAGTTTAGTACAGTTCCAATGAATAAATTGTAAAACTTGTTAAAATTGACCTTTAGAAAACATCTATGTACCAAACATGGAACAAATTGTAAAACTTGTTAAAATTGACATTTAGGAAATAGATATGTACTAACATGATATTTCGATAGAGATGTATTGGAACTGTATTTGGACTGTTTATGTTTCATATGTCAGGTGCCTATTAGTAATAGTACCATTTTGGGATGCTGTGATTGACGTTCGAAGGACTAATTTTCTATATTCGTTTAATATTTTCTACGTATTATTTTATTATTCTACGCAGTATTTAATCTTGTTCTAACTGGTTTTTGAGGCTAGATTATAAATACGAGCGACATTGTAGTCCGCTCAAGTGGGATTTTTACTTCAGTTTAGTACACATCTTAACCACTGTCTGTTACTGTTAATTGATCTGCATAATAAAGTATTGGAACTACACCAGTCTTTTCATACACAACGCAAGTAACCAGTAAGCAGTAATCTACCACTATACGATCAACGACCCATAAGCCTACACTAAGAACATTGTCCCGCTGACATTTCCCATGTAATATTTTTCCAGTTTTCCAGAATTTAGGATATTTGCATTTGAAATTATCCGCTGGACATGTATCTATTAAACCTTAACAGCAACAAACGAAGAGACAAATCGTACAACAGATATATTTGGAAATATTTATTGTAAATTTCATAATTCACTTTATGACGATTTCGTTTCCTAGACAGTGAAATAAAGACTATTTCTGGCAGAGGGAAAAAAATGTTATATGAATCAAGAACGTTGTCAGAATTACGGTGATGATTGTTTTAATTTGTTATTAGTTTGTTAAGAGCTGTCCTTTTAAAGTTCTTTAGATTATTAGTTTTGTTATTGATTTTTACCACACGATGCATTATTAAACAGCACGGCGTACAATTCACCCATTGTCTCTTATTAATAAACTTTATGATATAAATCATAGTAAATCAAATGAACTACGGTATCAAATATACCAAAATACCTAATATATGGAAGAATTCAATAAACTATAAATGGATGGGAAATCCAGGGTTAGCTGAAATATGAAAACATGAACACTGGAAAAATGAAACAGTATCGATATGGTTTCATTATGTCAGTTTATAATTTATCAATGAGAAACGAGAGTGATTTATCATTTCCTAACCAAGGTAGGTAACGGAGATAATAAATTTGTCTCCTTTTTAGCCTCAGGAAATTTAATTATCTCCCTTACCTACAATGGTTAGGAAAAGATAACTCACTCTGGTTCCTCATTACGTTTATACAGTTTCGTCTGCAATTCTAATCTTTAATACTTTCTCACGATCAGTACCGCTTGAGTCAAAAGTTTAATGTTAAACAGATGTTTGTTTACCAACCGCAGTATCTTTATTTGATGCTTATAATGAATGTTTGTCATAATAAATATTTAGTTAGTAAAAAGGACAAATATACCTAACGAGCAATAAAGAAAAACATAATCCATTAGACAGACAAAGCCGGGAATACAAATGAACAATTACAAACGCAACAAATAAACACAGAAAACTAAAAACCAATGAACAACCAATGAAGTGACATATCTACCATGGATCAGCTTAAACCGCCCGTTGCCTTGAGTTTACAGGGGAATGTATCCGAACATTGGCGAAAATAGAAACAGAAATTCCAGTTTTACTCGGAAGGCATGGAGTACACTGATAAAGCTGAAAAATTACGATGTTCGTTATTAATTCATTGTAATGGTGAGGACGCTAATGAGGTGTTCAATACGTTCGCATTCACAGATGAAGATTGTTTTAATTTGTTATTAGTTTATTAAGAGCTGCCCTTTTAAAGTTTTTTAGATTATTAGTTTTGTTATTGATTTTTACCACACGATGCATTATTAAACATCACATTCACCCATTGTCGCTTATTATTAAACTTTATGATATAAATCCTAGTAAATCAAATGAACTACGATAGCAAATATACTAAATACCTAATATATGGAAGAATTCAATAAACTATAAATTGACGGGAAAACTAGTGTTATCTAAGAAAAACAAAACAAATATGAAAACATGAAAACGGGAAAAATAAAATAGTATCGATATGGTTTGATTATGTCATATTTATAATTTATCAATTACGTTTACAGTTTCGTCTGCAATTCTAATTTTTTATACCTTCTCACGGTCAGTACCACTTGTGTCAAAAGTTTAATGTTAAACAGATGTTTGTTTACCATCCGCAGTATCTGTATTTGATGCTTGTAATGAATGTTTGTTATAAATAAATATGTAGTTAGTAAAAAGGACAAATATGCCCAACGAGCAATAAAAAAAACGTAATCCATTAAACAGACAAACCTGGGAAGACAAATGAACAACCACAAGCGCAACAAATAAACACAGAAAACTAAAAACCAATGAACAACACGAACTCTTATAAAGATTGCACAAAGGGTACTCCGCCCGTTTCCTTGAGTTTACAGGGGAATGTATCCGAAAATTGGCGAATAAGCTGCGTTGATGCACAAATTTGAACAATTCTTTACTCCGCTACAAAATCAAACTTACGAACGTTATAAGTTTCATACAATTTCACAGAGTGAAGGATAACACATTGACCACTACGCAACTGAACTTTAGACCAAATTAAAAACGTGTGAGTTTGGATCGCTATGTGACGGTTGTATTCGTGACAGGATAGTTTGCGGAATAATAAGGACCAAGTACGTGAACGATTACTGAGAGTTCTTGATTGCAAAGGCCATAGACATTTTCCGTGCTTCGGAGGTATCAAAGCAATAACTGAAATCGATCACGGAAGATGAAAAGTCTGTTCGTGCGATGCGAAAGGACTTCAGACAACAGAAATTGAAAGAAAATATTCACAAAAAGAAGCAACAAAAAGATCAATTTTAGAAAGGACAGAAATGTAATTCTAGAAAGTGTGGTATGGAACATTTACCAAAAAAATGTCCAGCGTTCGGGAAAATATGCAACCAGTGTCACAAGCCGAATCACTTTAAGAAGATGTGTAAAAGAAAGACAATTTACGCGATAGAGGAAGTCAGTAGCGACGATGAATTTTACGTCGGAAGTATTGAAAATAAGAGGAAAAGATTCATGGATCGTTAATTTAAATGTAAATAGCAAAATTGTGAAATTCAAATTGGATACCGCAGCTCAAGCCAATGTAATTCCGCATAAAAAGTTCAAATCGGTGAAAGGCAGTGGAAAATGAATTCCGAGGAAAACAAGGTTAGTCACGTATTCTGCTGAAAAAAACGAATGTGGTAGGAAAATACATGTTGAATGTATTGCATGAAGGAAAAAATTGAATACCAGAAATTTGTTTTTGTAAATGTCAATGCGCCGTATACCTTGGGATTGCTAGGATGTGAAAAGATAAATTTAATTGGCAGGGTCATGTCAGTCGAATATAGTGCTAAATCACTCCTGAAGGAATATAATGATGTGTTTGAAGGAATTGGTCAATTAAATGGATATCATCACATTGAAATTGATGAATTAGTGCCGCCAGTCATTCACCGCCGCGTAGATTGCCAATTGCATTACGTGATAAGCTCAAAGGTGAAATTGAAAGTATTGAAAAGTTAGGCATTATCAAAACTGTGGAAGAGCATCATGTGCATGGTTAAATTCAATGGTACTAGTAGAAAAATCTTATGGAAAATTGAGAATTTGTATCGATGCCAAAGATCTAAACAAAGCGATCATAAGGGAACACTTTCCGTTACCTACACAAGAAGAAATTACAACACAGCTGTCAGGAGCAACGTACTTTACCAAATTATATGCTTATAGTAGTTTTTGGCAATTAAAGTTAGACAAAGAGAGTGAAAATGTATGTGCATTCAACACGCCATTCGGGAGATATAAATTTACAAGATTACCGTTTGGAATTCAAAGTGCAAGTGAGGTATTTCACAAAGAATTGCGCAAAATTCTAGAAGGTTTAGAGGGAGTTGAATCATTTATCGATGATATATTAGTGTGGGGATATACAAAAGAAGAGCACGACAAGCGACTTACACAGACACAATGGAAATTGTAAGAACAATTTTATTATTTGTAATTTTCTAATGAATCTACTACACTGACGTATAATAAATTGTTTTTATCATGCAACCGGAAATTGTTATCTATATTAGAAAAAAGGCATTAAAATGAGAAATTTGCAGTCTATTTGAAGATGGATGGTTTGGGCGAGTCATCGTTTGGGAAACATGACTTCATTAACTCTATGCACTAGAAGACCATATAAACGATCGATTTGTGTGAAGAGCTCTTCAAGCTCAGCGGATGGACTACTGAACTAAAGAGTACGAGATCGATCTCCGGCTTTTGAGGTAGATAATTTTGGGTGTCAAATCATGTTCTAATAGTTTATTGGCTCCCAACTAAAAACCCATGGTTATCAAAATGGTTAGATGTTAAATGGGCTAAAGTTGGTATATCATTATCGTAGGACGGTGACTCTTGAGGTTGGAGAAGTGTAAAGAAACTTCCTTCGTGTACCATAAAAGTTATAGAACTGTATCAGGTTTATAACTAGTGGAATACTCATTTAACTCAGTTGGTAGAGCAGAGGACTATTGAACCGAAGGTTCAAAATTTGGGAGTCAGATCATGGTCCAATTTTACATTGTTGCCCAACTAAAAAATCTACGGTTGTCAAAATAGGCTAGTTGGCAAATGAGATGAAGTTGGTATATTGTCAATGAAGGACGATGACTCTTGAGATGGGGAAAAGGTAACGGGGCTTCCGTCCTGTACGATGAAAGTTATCAAATGTATAACCACTAAAAAAAGGTTCGATCCCCAGGTAGTTTTGGGAAACAAATCATGCTCTACTGTTCACGATCATAGAATCTTATTTGCAACAGTTTTTGCCGTTTTCCCAAAGGAAACAATCCTGTTATACGACTGGCAATATAGAGCGGTAGCAAATCTATTTTAATGTCAATTTCACAGAAAACATGTAAGATCCATCAATTGTGTTCAAGACCTAAAATCGAGTTAAAACAACCCAAAATGTTGAAGACTAGGTTTCAAATGCACAAATGACTACCCAAGTCGTAGATACGAACAAGTATACTTCAACCATGTTACACCAGAGGAAGGTTGAATACAAAACTTCACGTCAAACTTTCCAATCATCAACTTCCCATTTTTGAGCGGCAATATTCCAGAAGCGCCGGCGTATGGAGTATATATTTCACAACTCATACGTTATTCCAGGGCTTTTGACATATACATTGTATTCCTAGACAGAGCCCGGTTCCTGATAGAAAAGTTGCTCAGACAGGGGTATGTTGCTCCTAAGTTGGGGTCATCCTTATTAAAGTTATATAGACGTCATCATGACTTGGTTGACAGGTATGAAAGAACAGTTTCCCAAATGAAAATTGACCTGTTCCATTGATGTTATCCCTTCCTCATACCGGATTTGACATGAGTAGCATGGCGGGTGTCCTGCAGGAAGCATAGACTTCTCACTCTTCCGGAGCACCTGAGTCTACCCCCGGATTTTTGGTGGGATCCTTGTTGTTCATATGTTTTTAGCTTTTAATTGTAATGCATGTATTGTATTGGTCTTGTCTTCATTATACTTCGGAGTTTGTCAGTTGTTTCGATTTTTCCCTCCTTCGAATATCCCTTTGGTATTTCGTGACTACTTACTTGCATATATTCAGTTCTAGGCACCTGTGATGGATCACGGGAGCTCAATCCACAGAGCTGCCGAGCGCGTCCCCAGTTGGTGGATAGGGAAGACGCTCTCGTTGGAGGGTTGTCACGAAAGCCTGACCGTGGACCATAGTAACGTATTGGGAGAATGCTACACTCCCTTCACGCTAAAGACCCCTCCTGTAGTTTTCGAAAAAGAGTAGGCTAATGCCGCTACAGAAGGCTAAAGCATCTGACTCAACCCAACCATACCTTCAGTGGTATTCAACATTTGTTCCCCCTTTATGTCCTGTTCCACCACTGTTTGAATCATTTGATACATTGAACTGGTTCTCATCGTGAAGAAGCATGAAATAGTTGCCACTGAACATTAAGCAACAATCAATCAATCATACATTCAGTAAGCTATCAAATTCAGTGAAAGTATGGATTTTAATCAAGGTATTCGGACCATAAATACCCACGTGTTTTTTCAAGATACCCCTGATCTTTTACACAATATAACAGCAATGACCTCGGTAATTATCGGCAAACCAAATATGATCAACTTATTTTTATACACGCCGCATATAAATAACAACAATGACCTCGGCAATAATTATCGGCACACCAAATATAATCAACTTATTTTTATACACGCCGCATATAAACAACAAAAATATGTGTCAACTTGCGAAAGATATACATGTATCTACACAATGCCGGCTTTAAAATTTTGGTTCAAGCCATTTTCTGTCAAGAAAATATAATTTACGGTCATGATCCATAATGGTCCAGATACCTTGAATACCAGGTTGTTTAAATATTCCAAACAATGCTTTTCTTTAACATATTAACAATATGTACACTTTGGATAGGTCATGCAGGGATGGGTAGGGAGCTTGAACCCACGAAGTACAGAAGATTGCATGGTTTTACTTATGACTTGCTTCCAAATCAAAAATATATTTTTTGATTTGTTTAGTTGAGGTTTTAAGCCGTTTCAGCACACTTTGCTATTTCGCGGCGGCCAGCTTTCATTGGTGGAGGAATCCGGAATACCCGGAAAGAACCACTGAACCTCGGTGGGAAAATTATCAATCGTTGTCAATGAAGATCTGCTGGTGATCATTAGTAGTCATGATGAACTACATGAACCTACACCACTCGGCACCCCCCCCCCCCCCCCCCCCCCCAAATCACGAATAAACAGAAATTTTAAAAATAGTGCCTTTATCGTATTATTAAAGAAAACAAAATGAAATTGTTTTCGCAAGGAGACAATAATTAGTTGCCAAGTAATGTAGACCTGATTTCAGATAAGACGCAATATGTCTCAGTGAGATAAGTTTCTGTTTGGTTGTATACATATACAAAAAATAGAACAATACCCAATAAATTCATGACCAGATGCAATCAAATGAAGCTTTTTTTTTCAGTGGCACCCAAAGGTAATATCCTGCTTGCGCTTGTAGCATTTGTACCCTTCGTGAACTGTAATAACCCAAATATCAACAATTAAGTGCATGTGTACATGATTAATGGTAAGTGATCACAAAGGATCAACCCATAGAGCTGCCTAGAACTTCCCAGATGGAACTTGAATGCTAAAGAATTCCTGTTTAATGTTCAAATTCTAATTTTGGAGACACCAGCTGAATACACGTAAATCATAGGTGAAGCAGGCATTCTTGTAAAGTTCTATTTTGTAATTTGATAATCAAATTATTCATAAACTAACTCGTTTTGATATGTCACAAATCATGATATATCTCTGTCCATTTGATATTAAGGCAAAAAGTAACTATTCTTCAGAATATTGGATTTTTACAGTAACCCGGAAAGTAAGAATGTGAGTTGACAAAAACTCACACACTCGGTACAGCAGCTCTTGATTTTGTTACAGGTTTACAACGAAATGAATGGGTTTATCAAATAAATTCGTGCAAAAATTGAATTAATTACTACAGTTTTTCTGTTGTAAAATTCATCAGATACGATAGGCGGTAAAAATAATTTTAACCAGGGTTTTATCAGGGATGAGTTGATGTCACCACTTAGGAAATTTTACGGTCGTCATCACAAATTGATTGACCGTTACAGTGTGTGACGAACTTCATATGTATAGATAATTTATTCCCATCTATTTTATTTTTCTATTCCCGAATTCGGAAATCAATAAGGTACGTATTAAAAATATCCTTAATTTAACCCACTGGTTTTTTTCGCGGCAGACGGACTGCACGTATTTTGGTCAGGTAAACACGTATGCAGTGTTAAAAGGTTTGCTAATATCACTACGCAACAGGACGGCAAGAGTAACAGATGTATAAGGTTTGTGATCTCAGATTGTCAGCACAGGACATGGAGTTTAACATAAAATATATTGCTGTATAGCTCAGGTAAGAAAACTTTGTAATTATTACAGTATATATTCAGTCGAGTGCACCCTGTTCAAAATTGGCGTGTCGTTGTAAATTTATTAAATATTTATAAATTAAATAGTTCGGTAAATTCGAGGCTCTTTTTTATTTCAGGGGTCATTTTTACTGTTCCTGAATTTAAATAATTTCTTTTTCTCGAAATAGAAATGCAATTTATGGTTGTAGTCCGATCTGTGACACATCCTGTATGGTGACATGTCGGAGGTAATTTGTATAGTGTGTCGGAATACCAAATATCATTAGATTTTTTCAGCGTGGCTTCATGGTTGAATGCATGGTGTACTGGAATACTGAAATGTATTTGCGATAAAAACAAACGTCCAGCTTTCTTAACGTGCGCCGGAATACTAAAAGCATTGGATAACAACGATTAGCTTTCTTTGCTGTGGCTTATACCGGTCATTTAGTGGAATTTCAGTGGTGCGTTGTGACGACGTTTCTGTAGTCCGTTTACTGATCAGAAGTCGTTAAAGGGTGTTATTTACCAGTGGATTACAGTGGAATGTGTACGTATAAAATACTTAAATACGGTGAAATTTATTTGAAGTTAATTAGAATTTATTACCAGATCTTGACGTCAGTGTGTGAGGTGTAGTAATGATCATTTACTGATTTATTTTAATTCTTAAGTTCATCATTTGTTTTATTTTTAATGATTGCATTGTTTTTCATTGTGTTTGATTACAAGAGTACACGTACGAACAAGCGTAAACGTAAACCTATCGTACGAATATATTTTACGCCACACCGGCAATACTTACCCTTGCAAATTATTTTTTTTAATAAAAAAAAAAACAAATTGTTATACAAATGAATTTTTTTTTTCTGAACTGAAAATGTTTATAGTTGTTTATATTTTTCGGTTCTTCAGGACATAACTACAGCAAACATTAAAACGTACGGCTCACAGGCAAGTGCCTTGTTGCTTAAAGAGGGAAATCCGACATTTCCCTGTGTAACGGGAATGAGTTTCTCGAGTTCACGGAATATAGTTGGAAAGCTGAATAAGTTAATGATAAGTTTATTCTGGGCCAAATAAAGTACACTTTACAATGAACAATGTAAATGTTTTACACTAGCAAATTTATGAGTCATAATGGTGGTTTTTAAATGAAGTATTACTTATTAAATATCAACCTGAAGAAGGTGATGTTTCAGTTTTCTAGCTTTTAAGTAAGTGCTGTGCAGATCAACGCAAACGGCCGTTCACTGACGTCATATCCTAAGGCCAACACGGGCTGGTCCCACCGGAAGAAGACCGGTAGGCGCGGTAACCTCACAGCCAATTACGGCCAATATGGCAGTTTGGAAGCTATCTATAAATCAGTGTGACGAGTTAATATTAGAAAATAATTAAGTTAAAACCAACCACCATTAACCATTAGACTCCCCCTCCCTTAAGACCTAATGTCGGGACGACATTAGTCTAAAGAAAAAAATATACAACATACATACAACAATATAAAACAAGTAAACAAAGTCCTTATCATGTTTGACTTTATCACTTTTTGAGAAGTTATAATTTAAAACATTCAAACCTAGAATGGCCTCAATATTAATGAAATTTCATTTTGCCAAATGTATACTCTACTATTCTAAATTCATTAAATCAGTTATGAAATAAAAGAAATTTTAAGTTCCATTCTGATCTTCAAATTAAAAATCTAAAAGTTAATTTACCAATTAAATCAATATGCATAATAAATATATATATATACGAAGCACATATAAAATATTGTAAATTTTAAAGAAATACTGTCACATGTTTCACATGAAGTTCCAGATAATAAAATACAGTTCAACAATAAAATTTATGGTTCCATGTCTCTAAACAGTTGGTCTTTCCACTTAATATCAGCAAGTTCGGTCCTAGGTCTTCGGTTCTCTTCTCTTCTTCCTCTCCTGCTCCAGTTTAGAGCCTTCCTTCCTAATTGTGTCTAATCTTTCTTTGGCAACCACTCTTGTTCTGCCCAAAGAGTCCATACTATTAGACAAGAAAAGTAAGTATAACGCTAAATCTGTTTCATTTTCTGGTATGGCAGGCAGCTGAATTGGAGGATAATCTATACATGAAGTCTGACTGGAATTGTCAGAAAAACCTTTTGCCGAATACCCAAAAGAGGTATTATAATTCCTATCGGTAGAGACAGTGGTTGTTGTAGGTGGATGTGATCTTTTCTGATAATCTGTAAGAGAAATCTTTGAAGTACCGGTAGGAAATTTCTCGGGAACTGAAACTGTGAAAACAGGCTCCTCATCGTCATCAGTAAGGTTTGCCGCTAAGATTGGCGATATAACGGTTACAGACGGAGTGGATGATGATATCTGCTGGGCGGAATTGACAGAAGGTGAAGCTATCTGCTGGGTGGAATTTAAGGTAGGTGAAGCAGATGAGGTTCCTAGTGACACAGAAGAAACAGATAACGGAATCTGGTTTATAGAAGATGGTGTTGATGTTGTAGATACTGTAGGTACAGATTCTACTCTGTTTCTGTATACGAAAAAACCAGGGTCAATAAACCCTCTATTATCCTGTTGTATTTTCTTGCACTTTTCAAGAGCGGACTGTAGTAGTTTCTTATCTGACAAGTAATGCTGTCGCATTAAATGTATTTTAATGTCATGTTTCCTACGGTATGAAGCTTGACAACCTGATATAGAGCAGTCATACTTTATACACACTCTTGTCTGTTTTTCCTCCCAATGTCTTTGAAATTTAGTTCCATTTTCAAATAATTTTGCCTCGCAATTTTCAACCGGACATTTCATAAGTCTACCCGGCTTATAGAAAAATTAAATTGTCGTTGTCATTTTCGACATCTCTGTTTCAATTTCTTATTCATCATACTCCAAAACAGCAGGATTGTCCATGCAATTAAATCAATATGCCCGGACGAGCCCCTAATGTAACAGGAATGAGTTTCCCGAGTTCACGGAATATAGTTGGAAAGCTGAATAAGTTAATGATAAGTTTATTCTCCGCCAAATAAAGTACACTTTACAATGAACAGTGTAAATGTTTTACACTAGCAAATTTATGAGTCATAATCATTAAGGTGGTTTTTAAATGAAGTATTACTTATTAAATATCAACCTGAAGAAGGTGATGTTTCAGTTTCCTAGCTTTTAAGGAAGTACAGTGCAGACAAACGCAAACGGCCGTTCTCTGACGTCATATCCTAAGACCGACATGGGTCGGTCCTACCGGAAGAAGACCGGTCGGCTCGGTAACCTCATAGCCATTACGGCAAATATGGCAGTTTGGAAGCTATCTATAAATCAGTGTGACGAGTTAATATTAGAAAAAAATTAAGTTAAAACCAACCACCATTACACCTGCATGGTGAAAATTTGCTGTGTTTCTTGAAATACCCTTACTTCTACGGAGACAGTCTTCATGACAATACATTTTTGTTTTCCTTTAAAAGTTTGTGATATCTGTGTAATTTCATTTTTTATTTGGGTATTATGTGTTTGTCATTTATGATTTTCGCTTTTGCACTTTTGGGTTTACTTTCCAGGGTTCTTGACATCTTTTTATTTTTACCTACCACACAGATAAAAAATGTAATAATCACAAAGCTAGATGACTTCATCATCTGCTGAGAAAATATAATTACACCCTTAGACTTTTCATGTTATATATCTAATCTCAATTTTGTAAAGAAAAAACAACAACTTGGCATCATTATTAAAATATTTTTTTTATAATAAGAGAGAGCCGCAAGCTAATGATAGCGTGATCTTATCATATTTTTTTGATGATTGAGTGTAGTATTGTTTTCCATCTTATTATTGTCGCGCTCACTGAAAATCGTGTAAATGTCTATTTTTTATCTATTCAGTTCGGACAAGGGATATTGTCTTCTTTATATTTTTCTCTATTCTTTCTCTTAGGAATAAATCTTTATTTCTTTCAATATGAGTTCTTTCACATAAGAATAAATCTTTAATTCTTTCAATATCAGTTCTTTCACATAAGACTAAATCTTTAATTCTTTCAATATCAGTTCTTTCACATAAGAATAAATCTTTATTTCTTTCAATATGAGTTCTTTCTCATAAGAATAAATGTTTATTTCTTTCAATGTTGTACCTGAGCCTCTTATTAATATAATAGGAAAAACGTGTTGTATTTGTAATCTTCCTACGTTTGATAGGCAATTAATTTTAGTATAACTAATCTTGAAATAACAATATACAACGACTTACCGAACAACACATTTATTCTCGAGTGCGCGTAGCGCACGAGTGAATTATTAGTGCTTTTCGGTCACAAGTTGTAGATCTTTGGTATTCGAATTTCGAGATTAGTTATTCTGTTTATTACATTGAAATATTCCATCTATTCAGAAATTTTAACCAGAAAATACAAAGGATTATGTTTTTATATGACTACGTGTCGACCATTGTATAGCAACGTCGTTTGCGACGGCTATTGTTACGTCACTTCCTAGAGTGAAATATGACTTTCGATTTCACTGGGTGAATTATAGGATTTGATTTCACTCGGAAATCCCGGTATTTCACCACACTCAATGTAATAAATAATATTCATAAGATGATCTGGTATATTGCTTTTATATTAATCTTATCGATTATTCCGTTTATCCGTTTAACATAACGTCGCATCGTTATTTTGGTTTCAGAAGATATTTTAAAGATTAATTGAAAACTGTTGTGACAATATTTTATAATGTAAAAATATTATGCTGTATAAACTTTTTATTTTTAAACCGTTTAATAACAATGAGATTTAAGTTGTACGTTGACTCATGTTAATGCAAATTTTAATATACAATACAACAATTTGACGTGTAAAATTTCGTTTTTAAATGGAAAACAAAAATTGAATAAAAAGAATACATTGAATTTTGATCGATAGGAAAATATATAAGTGGCCAGATTAAGTCAGATGTGGGAATGCTGTGTTTCTTAGATCTGTTTACTAAACATCTCAAGACACGACTCTCCGGAAATGTTATCCCCAATGTCTTTTTATTCAGATCATCCATTTTTTTTATGCACATTGTTGTTTTACCATTTAAAAAAATGTTCTCCTGAATTGCTTTAAACAATTCGTCTCAAGACGTTAATCGAACACCAAACGTGCGTCTTGTCAAAAAACATGTATGCAGTGATTTTGGCGTCTATCGTCTTTTAATCTTGAAGTAAGCCCCCAGACAATACAGCTTGTCGCTTGAAACCTCTAAAAGTAATTAATTATAAATTCTTTAAATACTGAAATTCCTCAAGAGGAGGTTAATCGTGTTTTTTTCTTACTTTTGCCCAAAATAATCGACTATGACTTGTTTGATTTGTGTGGGTATTTTAAACGGTTTTAACATTTAGAGAAAATCTGATGTTTGTTTTATTATTTTTTTTTTTTTTTTGGGGGGGGGGGGGGCGGGGTTGAATCATGGTATGAAATTGAGGTTTTCATCAAGAAATCTAGTGCCGAAGGAAGTACCTTGTCGCTACTACATTATGTAAATGCAGAAGAAGCGTCTTATATATGGGGGAAACCGGGACCCGATAAAGTGTAATTAATTTTTATACTGATTCCAGTTAAAATTGTAGTATTCTGTCCGAATTAAAATGTTACGAGATATTTTAAAGTAATTATCAAAACTTATGTTCCCGTTACTTTTCTTGGCGGAAAATTAGCGTGAAAAAAATTAGGAAATTTTCCTGGAAAAGTAGGGTTCGCTATTGGTATCTTCAAATTCCACACATTTGAAAGATATATATTTCAATTATTTCGAATCAAAACCAATGTTTCAAATTATTATTTAATTTATTAGTATAATACAATCCAATCGGAAGCGGGTTTGAGATTTATTTTAGCGCTCAATTTTGTCTTCATAAAATGGGACATGAATCTTCGATTGGTTTATTGTTATCTATTTCTGTGAGCACAATCTGTAATTATCGATTTTACATGAGAAAACGATTCCGTGTTCTCATTTTGATTTGTCATTAAATAGCCAATCTTGTTCATTGCATGCAAACCAATGTGATATTTAACATATGTGATTTACATCTTTGTAATATACGGTGTAGTCTCTTAGACGTAGATAGGTAAGTTTTTATTCAATACTTGGTAAAAATATTTCAGGTAGTTAACGCTTAAATCTTCTTCAATCTATAATGTTTTTAATACTTTGCCAAATGTTAATCAAGCCATTTTAAAATGATTTTATTTGATTTGAATACTGCATTTTAATTGGTTGAACTGTTTAGAGCGACATTGGTTATTCTGTATAACCTGGTTTGGTTTTGTGATGTCACCAACGGATTGATCTACCACTTGTAAATTCAAGTAGTTCCATGTAATTATTGATGCTTAAATCGAAATTAAATTATAAGGAATTATTCCAATTTTTGAAAAGAACAGCCGGTATTTTCACTCTAGGAAGTGACGTCACAATTATCGCGGAGAATATCAAAAGGCATACTCCATTTTATTTCAGTGTATTTCTACTAAAATGATAGATTCTGTACATTGTAATAAAATGTATAACTAATCGCTGAATTGAAATACCAGATATAAATAACTTGTGACCGAACTACATCTGTAAATAACTCGAATCGCAGCGCACTCCTAATTTACTATGTAGTTCGGTCACAAGTTGTTTGTTTGAATTCAGCGGTTAGTTACACTATAATTGTTCACAGTGTTTGTGTCACTTCTGTAAAATTTGAATATTTATCTCCAAAAATTTCAAACCGTCATATTTACGCATTGTTTTCAATTTTAGAACAGGTTATACCTATATAACCGATTTTGAGGTAGTTTACTCTTCATAAACCGCTCCGCGTAAATCAACCAAAGTAGGCTACACAAGTATAAATTGTCCCAAAATTTAAAACAACCCTTACAATTTAAGTTTCAAAAAATTCTTATCCAAAATTACAGATAGAATCATTTATAGAACTTTTTTATCCCGGGAATATCTAAATCGCGGACTGCGAAATAATACGTGGGTAACGTCACAGTACCCAAACGGGATTATACAATATAATATAACTTGCTCAACCATTAACAACCAATCAAATTGTCTGTTACAATTCTAATAGAATTATATAAGAAGAATCTCTGACGGAGTAAAATTTTATATATTGAATGTATTTTATGTTTTTTGACAAACAGTCTCATAAAAACTCGTATTTCAAAAATTAATGTTGTTTCACATGTTACAGACCAAAATGAATGTCCTATTTTTTGGCTTTTTTATTTTGGGTCCAACAGATTTAGGGAGGTAATTATAATTGTCTGCCATGACTAACCTGGATAAATGAAAAAATGGCACAGTGGTGTAACGTGTGAGCCTTTGTCTCATTGCCAAGGATATCATAGTGAACTTCGAGACGACGAACAGCAATAAAAGCCCTTTTTATCTTCCAGTACGACATGCATGACACTCTCCAGACACCCCCACACCCCTTGTCTTTTCCTTTATAGAATATAAATCGAATGAAACCGTTTTGCGCATATATGTTTAATTTCTGTATACCCATTTATCATTTAAATGAAACGGTCGTTTAGTTATTGAAATAGTTTAAATATGTAAGAAAAACATCGCATACAGACCTTAATACAATGGGATGCGTAGCATCAGAATAGTCAGAACACTTGATTTTATGCTTTGAAGGACAGTTATAACCCTTTTAAAAATATGAAATATTCTAGATTTTGTTTCAACAAGAACAGAGAAGAAACGATAGCTGGTTCAATTGTCAGCAGAAATTTATTTTTCTTCCTCCAAATAAAATATTATAGATTTTAATAATCTTGATGAAACGATAGAGACTAAGTCTAAAAATATTAATATCTGAGTGATGCTTTTCTCTTTCTATAAGAATACAAAGAAAAGCAAATAATCAGGCTGTGTCTGAGTGCAAAATTCTAAATATTAATTTAATCTGACATTACAAACTATCTGTCTGGTTTTTAATCTTCCATTTTATGAACTTATGTCAGCAAAAGGTTTCAATTATCTATAAAACAATCTAGCTATAAAATAGATTAAATTTTTCTGCGTGAACTAAAAAACAGTGGTAAAAAATGATTCTTTGTGCCAAGTTCTCTAAAATTTAGATTTATTAATTGTTATTAATTAACCCGGTTTCGGGAGTTTTCCTTCTGAAACATGGTCTTTTCTCGTCAAAAATGTATAGCATGTCGTTATATTTAACATCCTATAATTTTCCTTCTAACAAGACGTCCTTTAAACGCTAAGATTCCTAACATGGGCTCCACTCGGGACAGACGTGGATTGTAAAAACTCGTTGAATATTTTCCAGTCTTCATTTTGAACTCGTGTAAGAACCTATTATTTAATGTGTTTTTAGAAATGATTCATGGTAGCATGAATCTATATAGATTTTACCAAGGGTTGGGCCTATATACCAATATTATAAAACATTCTGCAGAAAGACCAAGCCCGTGATAAAATCAACATTATTTCTTAATTCACCGATTCAAAATGAAATAAAAAAAAAATGAGGGAACAGAGATGTTTATATATATATATTGCTGTTGAAAACCCTGCTTCTGGTGGCCATTTAATGCTTGTTTTGTGTAGTCACTTCGTAGATCAAAACGGAAAGGCTGGTCATAACAAGTATTATAAAACTCCACACAGCGATTAACAGTCGGAAAACAGTCGGAAAACTATTATAATCACGTTTAGTGTGTCTGTTACTTATTACTTTTATAACATCAAACTATTGTTGGATGGTCTTTCGGATTTCGACACGTTGGGCATCAATCAAAAATAAATTTAGTGTACTGCTATCTTTCGCTGTCTCTAATTTTCGTTAATCAATGGTACCGAATAAATAACATAAGCATGAAATAAATTGATAAACTGTCTTTCTAAAGTCGATTGTAAAATCAATTAACAGAGCAGGGCATGCTTGTCCTTCCGGAGCACCTGATGTCACTCCCGGTTTTTTATGGGAGTTCACATTGCTAGTGCTTTAGTTTCTGTGATGTCTTGTTCTAGTTTTGTTTAGTTTATTATACATTTTTTATTCTTTTTGTTATACATGTATCATTGTCGCGTTTGTTTGTTAGGTTCCATTCTCCTGACTGTCTTTTCCTTGGACTTCGAATTTGTGGACATTTCCCACTGCTTTGTCGCTTCGGTATTCTTTTGCCGATATTGTATGTAAAGACTGGGTGAGATAATCATGGAATCAGAAAACTGATACAAACTGGATGTTATTTAATATATTATGTATGATGTATAAAATTTTTTACGGAATAGGAGGGGCCTCGGTGACCGAGTGGTCTAGGTAGTTCGTCATGACTACTAATGATCACTAGCCTGTCAACACCGAGGTTTTGAGTTTGAATCTCACATGAGGCGGGGTGTGTTCGTCTCCGATCTTAATTGACAAGGATTGCCAATTTTCCTACCGAAGGTCGGTGGTTCTCTCCGGGTACTCCGGCTTCCTCCACCAATAAAAAATGGCGGCTGCGAAATAGCCAAATGTGCTGAAAACGCCGTAAAATCCCAACTAAAACAAACAAACGGAATAGGAAATTGGGAACTGAATTTCCGATTTAAAATTAAAATTATAAAAATAGCCGAATCCCAATTCCAACTAATTTGCACTTCCCTATCTTACAAATTTAAATTATTACAGTTATTCACGAAAATATAGAATGATATAGGATAATAAAGAGAGAATAATTTTCTTTCGTGTGCAGAAAACACAATAAATTCAATGAATGATATAATCGTGCAAATAAACTAATTTAATGTAAAATAGAGAAAAGCTGATCAATTAGATAAAAAGTAAATGTCGTTCATCTGTTTATATATGGATAAGATGATATGTTCAAAGTGTTTTATTTCTGTGTTTTAATTTTATTGACCGACAGAAAAAAATATTTTAATGCAAACGCATGACAAATGGAATTATCAAAATCTGATCGATACTTTTTTTAAATATCTATGCAGATTATCTTTCATTCTGAATACAAAAACTTTTTTGTCAGTTATATATCTATACTTACTCATTTTTCTTTTGCAGAGAAAAATTATAATTTACTTTCATACTTTAATGTCCGTGTATAAAGCGGCCAAAAATTTTCAATTTATAAATAAAATTTGACAAATACAAAAGATCGAATAAAATTCTATTTTTTTTTTTTTTTCATTTTCTTTTAAATTATCAATGAAAAATTCAATATGCATTATTTTTAATTTTCCATTTTAAAATGTCGAAATGAAATTGGAAATTTGCTTTGCACTTTTCATTTTTCGATTTTCGTTTAAAATTGAAAAAAAAAATGAAAGTTGGAATTTACCTTATCGTTCTCATTTTTCAGTTTTGACTTGCAATCGAAAAATGAAATTTGCAACTCCATTTTCAATTTTTAATATTGAAACAGTTCATTTTTCCTTTAATGACAAGAATAGAGTGTAGAAATTATGCCAATGTCATTACTAATTTAAACAAAAAACTTTTCTTTTTTTAAATCTTTACACGCGCATTAGAATGGAGATATTGGTATATTTTTAAAGTCGGTATCAATGATTGCAAATATCCTTTCCTAGGCTGGGTACTCCCTGCGCAAGTTTTATCATTAAAGACTTTTACATCTGCGCATTTTTTTATATTACCTGTAAAACTTACATCTGAGCATAAAAAATTGTGCTGGACTTGTACACATAAGAAAGGTAAAATTGTCTTTGTAATTATGGAAAATCATTCATTTTTTGCACTTGGTTTCTACTTTTAACAATTGCACATAATCAGTTCAATCCGATATGGAGTGGATGGGTCGAACACTGAAATATACTGTTTATGTGTGCTTGAATTGTACGTTAAAATAATATCTGCTAAAAATCCTACTCCCAACTTTCTTGAGCAGAGGGCAATGGACATTACGTTCTGTCAATGGAAGAGACAGTTGATAGAAATTAAAAATTTGATAAAGTCCTAAGGAAACGAAAACAGTACACAGATGTATTTTAAAATGCACAGTTGTAATGAAAAATATGCGCAGATGTTACATGTACCACCTTCCCCTGGCTTGCTAGTGCACTATATTTACAAATTCACAAAAGAGGTGCCGAAATGAAATACAGTTATCTTATAAATATGGTTTTGTATATACATGTTTATCATTTGACAGTGAAGTATAAAATAAACAAGACTGTTCTAATAACCACCCGAAATAAAAACAAATACACACGGATGAATACACGAACATATAAAAAATGACATAAAGTAGGAACTTAATGAAATCGTGTTTCAGAAAAATTTAAACCACTGCTGTGACATCATCCTATTCATTTATCGTCGTTTCTTTTTCTAGAACCAACGCTTCTTTAATCCATCGCTGAAATGAAGTCATCAAATTATATTCAATTGTTCCCTTTGTGTGCTTAATTTCATCAAGTTTGAATTGGCTAATTTACTGATTTCTGTTCACAGCTGGTATTAGTTTAAAAATTTACCTTTGACTTTTGCAAATTTTTATTTGCCGTGGGTGGAATTCGAACTCCCTCCTTGAAATAAATTGTGTGTCATAGTTCAAGAACACATCGACGAAACCTCTTGGCTACCAATCGGATGATATCTAAATTTCGTTTTTACATATATCAATATGATACGGTATAATATATTCATAAGGCTTTCGCCTTTATATATTTAAAAACGACGTTTGTATAGTATAAGATGGTAGCCGCAAGGTTAGGATGAGTTAAGAGTAACACTTGTAGACATAGTTCGAATTCCTGTTTCGGCGTTCCCTTTTTTAAATCTTTGTGTTATCATTGATATAATTTAGTAATAAGAAAAAATCATTATTTTTTTCTATTTGATTATTATCGATAATTTCATATAATTCAATAAAAAATTAGAACATTGTTATTTTGATTTTTATGGCAATTTCATCTGTTTCACTGCATATTTTGACATATTTTTAAAATATAAAAAGTGTAAATCGGGTGGATTTAAACTATTTTTTCTTTCAGTAACATTATGTTTTAATGGAAAATTATTTCGACTATGCTTTATTTTGTCAATAATGGACAAATTTCTAAATCATATGCCTTATACTGTAAGTCCATACGGTTTTGTATTAATTTTCATTTACCATTAAAATCATCAACGTGACTATATATACTCTTCAAAAAAAGAAACGCATAGACAAAATATGTATGATTGAGATTTAATTTTTCTCTGTTTATGTCTATTTTAAGCAAAGGTGTTTTATGAGGCAATAACTCAATGCTAAATGATTTTAGATCAAGTGCAAAAAATTTGTTACTACTGATTATGGCGTCATTTCACGAAATTTTCGAAAAATAACGAAATTGACAAAAATCACCCAAAATATGAAAAAGAAAACTTTATTAATGGCCTTGATTATGTTCACCATAATTCGTAAACTTAAAAAAACAACGGAAATGAACCAATTTCCATGATAATCTGGACCATTTGCCCTTCAATTGTCCGTTCGAAAAAATACGAAATCGGTGTTTCTTTCTGGAAACTTCCCAGAAAAAGAACTTTTTAACTTTATACGGCTGGGTGAGTTGTTCCGTATCTACTCTTTTAAATGAGGTTATTGGTTTTGATGTTCCGACGTTTACGTCAGTGAACAGGGCCAAATAACTGTAAAATTGAAAATCTCCCCTCTCGGGCCTCAGCATTGATAACCATCATTCAAATTGTGGTTGGTAGATAGATCATGATGCATATCAATATGGTTCGGTCTAAAAAATCAATAAAAACAATTACCAACAGAGAATTTGCTTCAAAAACAAACACTTTCAAACAAACGGAAATTGCCCAATTCAATTCAATAGAAAATTAATGTTCATTATACCGGCTAACCAGTAAACTTGGTGCATAAACTTTTGATATTTCACAGCTACGCTGGAATGCACCCATCCCCTCTTCGTGTGATTATTTGGGGTAATTTAAAACTTCATCTATCGAGAAATCAAACTTTGAACAATTTTTATCACAGTTGAGGCCCCAGACGGGACATTTTCAATTTTACCCTTATTTGTCCCTGTTCACTGACGTGAACGTCGAAACATTAAAACCAACAGTCTCATTTGAAAGAATAGATATGGAACAACTCACCCAGCTGTATAAAGTTAAAATTTTCTTTTTCTGGAAAGTTTCCAGAAAGAAACACCGATTTCGTGTTTTTTGAACGGACAATTGAAGGGCAAATGGTCCAGATTATCATGGAAATTGGTTCATTTCCGTTGTTTTTTTAAGTTTACGAATTATGGTGAACATAATCAAGGCCATTAATAAAGTTTTCTTTTTCATATTTTGGGTGATTTTTGTCAATTTCGTTATTTTTCGAAAATTTCGTGAAATGACGCCATAATCAGTAGTAACAAATTTTTTGCACTTGATTTGAAATCATTTAGCATTGAGTTATTGCCTCATAAAACACCTTTGCTTAAAATAGACATAAACAGAGAAAAATTAAATCTCAATCATATATATTTTGTCTATGCGTTTCTTTTTTTGAAGAGTATATATATCTAATTGAATAGTAGTATAGAGAATTTAATTTAAACTCACACATAATAGGGTCTAATTAAGAAAGGAAAGGTTATTGGGAAAAGTCGTCACAACAATAGTTTAAGTAAGAGATACAATGGATAAGCGTTGGTTCATGAAAAACAAAACAATCGCCCACCGGGCTCATGGTTTCTTTTTCAAGAAACAGCGCTTATCCATTGTATCTATAATACATCTCATTATGAACTATTATGAAAAATTTTGATTCATACCCACGTACATTTCCGGAAATAGGATTTTCAGGAAACGTTACAGACACATCCACGATAAAATAGACCAAATTAACATGAACATTAAATCAAACCAAGCTGAGAACAACATGTATTAAAGATTTACTTTCAATTCCAACCAAGGATAGTTATTGAAATATCGTAAGGTTCTAAAGTGAACGATGAGAAAAATAGTTTAATATGGCTAATATCTGTTGTTGAATTTACAAAAAGGATGGAATAAAGCAATTATGTGTTACCTAACAATAACAATTGTGAGAAATCATCATAAAAGCAAATGTTAATTTTGTTGCCTAGCAATGAATCTATAACATTTTAATAGTGTACAAATCACGAAATGGAAGGATAAAATTATGAAACATTATTTAACTGTGTATTAAGTACATATAACAATCAGTGATCCTGCTGTATATATGTGTAGGTATATTGTTTACGTAAACCAACTTACAGCACAGGTTTGTTATCGATTCATGCCTGTATTGTGATGCCTACCATGGTGTAAGAAGAATTAAAGATTGTTTAATAAATCACAAATTACTCTTATAATAATCACAAAATACAGAAATAAATTTGATGCATTGTATGGCCATTTCGTTGACTAACGATTCATCAGCAGTGCTCGAGATCAAAATGTTGGAAAACCAGTTAAAGATATAATGATGAATTAGTAAGCACAACCATAAAAATTCAAAACAATTAAAAAAACAAGAATCCAAACTCAGCTAAGGGTTACTTGTGTATCAAAAGGAAGAGACCTAGAAATTTCTGGTAATTTTTGTTAAATTTTGAACGGAAAATTTAAAGACATTTAAGTTATGTATCATGCCAGGACAAAATTCTTGCTACTGGGCTGATAATGCCCTCGGGGACTTACAGTCCACCAGCAGTGACAGTAATTAAATGTGTCACAAAATAAATTTGATGCACTGTATGGCCATTTCGTTGACTGACAACTCATCAGCAGTGCTCGAGATCAAAATGTCGAAAAACCGGTACGTAAAATTATATATACACTTCCAAGTCGTCAATTTGTTCTTACATTTCCTTCCCAGAGTCTTATTTCACAAACATTTCTACGACCATGATTAGTCAAGGTGATCTGATTTCAGACATTCAATGTCTGTGTACTATTGAAGTCATGGTAGCGTAATATTTACGTTGATCGTAGTCCAACGAACGTTTGAGAAACCGGCCACAAGTTTACATATTTACATCTCAATAAATAATTATAAGTATTATCCTACTTCAGAATATATATCGAATCCATTATTTTAGGCGTTCTTTTATAGTATCTACAATACTGTAGCTCCTTTAGTAGGTTCTGATCTAGGCGTCTGTTGAGGTCATAGTCTGTGATACATGTCATAGGAGCTACGTTTTGTGGCTAACTATTATCGATTAGATGTATATAGATTCTCCTTCAGGTAGGAGCGAGTTATGGAATTTCTCCACCGAGATGGTTAAATTTTCGAATTTCAAAACGCGAGCTGTTGCGAGCGTGTTAAAATCTAAAATTTAACTATTGAGGGTGGAGAAATTCCATAACTCACTCGTACCTGAAGGAGAATCTGTTTCTCCTATCATGTTTGACAAAAACCTCAAGAAAATGTCGCTATGTAGTTTGTTTACATAGACGTCATTTCGCGACTTCTCTAGTTTATCGTTCCAATAACTGTAGAAAAAACGGTGGTAATTCCCATGTAGAAATTTAATCACCTGGAAGTGGTTAAAAATATTATGTATGTTTATCCCACCGATAAAACACGTCAAGAATAGGAGAAATTGTGTTATTTAATGACAGAATGCCATATGTATGAAAAAGTTAAATGAATTAATTTAGCTAATATTTGAATTTTTGGCTAAAAAATGAAGTGCGCTTAAAAGCAGGTAAATTCGGAATGATTTTTTTCATGTACACTGTAAGTGCGTGTTATATGAAACTATTTACATTTACCTTTCGTATTCTCTTTTTCAGGTGCTGTATATCTTTTTTAAAGCTCTTGAACTGCCATGGATGCAACAAGGATAATTTTTCCTTTATTTTCAATATCTTGTGTGGTATTAAATATCTGTGTACTTGTAATATTATTCAGGACTGCAAATCTTAAGAAAGTTCGGTTCAATTGCTTAGTACTATATCTAAGCATAAGCGATACCGTTATTGGACTTCAAGCATTAATAAATGCTATTAATTACATATTTGTCGAGAACAATAATGAGGGTGCTGATTTTGTTTGTTTACTGATTGGAACCTTGATAACAGCTACGGTCATATTTTCAATGTTTCAAGTCTTACTAATATGTCTTGAAAGATTAAAAGCTACATTCAACATCCCTGACGTACACCTAACACGAATTGTATCTGACAAATCCGTAGTAATAGGATTTGTTGTGATTCATTCCTATGCCATTTTATTGTGGGTCTATGAAATATTTACGAACAATCGCAGTCGCAAATGTGTTCTTTTACCAACTATGACATATTTTATTATGTTAGACTTGCCAGTAATTCTGTTAACAATTGTCACTGGAACCGTCTACATTGTCATCACAGTTAGAATTGTTAAGCAACACAAGTCTATTTCTAGTCACCCTGAAAATGTCCCACGAACGGCAAGCAACAGACGCATGAATCGTATGAAAAGAAATATAATTACACTTGGAATTATTGTTTTCATCTCAGTCTTGATTGTTATGCCTCGACCTATAGTATCGCTTGTTTACCTGTTAGACGGCAACGGAAGTGAAAGCAATAATCTATTACAATTTGTTACACCTCTGATGATTTTGAATCCCTTAATTGACCCTATTATCTATGTGTTAAGAATAAAATCTTTCAGACAGCGCATTCAATGCTGTCGTGTTTCTAGACATTTACAAATACATTCACTACAAAATGATGACAATCCTAGGCCTGACTATCAAGAGCCTAGCGGAAGTCAACTCATATTTGTTAACAGATCTTTCCTGTCAGTGGATAACTCTGGCGTTAATCAGAATACAAGCAGTGACCAGGGAGGAATTGAACACTGTAGTTTCACTCAGTAATAATGTCTATTGTCCTGTCGGTGGATAACTATGGTTAATTAGAATACAAACAGTGAGCAGGGAGGAATTGAACCCTGTAGCTTCACTCCGTAATAATGTCTATTGTCTTGACATTGGACAATTCTGGCGTTAATTAGAATACAAACAGTGAGCAGGGAGGGACAGTAGACAACGCAGGCTTTAATCAGAATACAAGCAGTGACAAGGGAGGAATTGAACCCAGTAGTTTTACTCCGTAATAAGGTTTATTTTCCTGTCAGTGGACAACTCTGGCGTCAATTAGAATACAAACAGTGACCAGGGAGGAATTAAACCCAGTAGTTTCACTCCGTAATAATGTCTTTTATCTTGTCAGTGGACAACTCTGGCGTTTATCAGAATACAAACAGTGGTCAGGGATGAATTGAACCCGGTAGCTTCACTCAGTAATATTTCTTATTTTCTGAATGAAGAATACATTAAAAATAATAAAGCATATTGATCATGGTTTTTGCATCTACAACGAATACAATGTTTTACCTAAAACGTTGAAATAATGCTATTATTTTGACTTATTTCATAATAAATAATAAACATTTCATTATAATATACAATATATATTACTTGTTTATTGTTTAGTTATGTTTTAAACTTCATCTGTAATATTAAGTTTAAAAAAAAAAAAAGAAACTCAAATGTTGCATTTTCATACAACTATCTCTTTAAAATACTGAAAATGTATCAAATGTTTTCACCTACTGTGTAAAACTGTATCACGCAATACACGTAAAGTAAATATCGACAAATAATGCCAAGTAATTGAGTGGATCGATAAGGTTTCTTCCCCTATTTAATAATCTTATTGTTGAGAGAAATGGTATTGTAGAATTCTCTGTAATAAATAATTTGCAAATTAACAATTTCCTGCTGAAATGACATCCTTTATATCATGTCATTGTTGAGCAATATACTAGGGAGTGTTAAAATTATCTGCTTGCTTCAGTGAATATGTGTGTACGTTATGTCTTTATCAATGAGCGGATACTTCACTGTGAGCATTCATTTCCGGTGGGCACAGAACATAATGGAACAGCCAATGACATCTCACGACCAGCTTTACCTAACGGCGTACTTCAACCCTGGAAAAGAGGAATCGCAAAAATAAAACAACCATAATTACGTGTAAATAGATATGTGTTTAAAAAATGCAAATTCAAAACAAAAACAAAAACAAAAAAAACCCCAAAAAGACAAAAACAAACAAAATGTAGTAAAAGAAATACTTTTTCTGAGTTTAAAGATGTATAACTGATGACAAAAGCATGTAATTAGATAAAAGAACATTTTAAGGAAATAAATAAGGGGACCCTCAAGCGATATTGCAAAAATCCAAACTTATCTAGCTAGCCTTCAAACAAGGAAACACAATAGCTACATACACAACCTTGAATAAAATGACCAAATGCGAAACAAAGAAAACATAAATAAAAAAAAATTCCAATTTTTTTTTTTATGAAAACAAACATTTAAATTGCTCTTCAATTCTTTTGATTATTGTTTTGGATTACGCAATTTTCGACCTTGAGCACAATTTATGAGTCTTAAATCGACAAAATGTGCACATCGTAAGCACCAAAATTGGTATCAAAGAAATTTTTATTGAACAGCATGAACGCCAATGAATCTATTTCTCTAACATACACATATAATGTGTCCAAAGGCTTATTCTAAACAAACACTTTTCATTTAAATGTTTTTGATGGACAGTAGATTTAGTATGAAATTCTGGCGAAAAAACACTAAATATTTCATAAGTATATAAAATGTATCTCTCACATGAAACATGATTTGTATTCTTCACACATTGGTTCAGAATTGAGATTATCCTTTATTCTTTTTTTATATAATTGTAATTCTCCATTAGAAATTTATACTGGATGCAATTAACATCATTTCCTATTTCGGTATTTTTGGTTGAGTACTTCTTGTTTAATATAAGTTTGGTTTTTGGTCTTCCAAATGTTTCGGTTTTAATGCTGCTGATGAGAGGTAACTCCTTGAAATGCGTCGTATACAGCGTAGTATAAATTTACTATATCTAATATTAGTATCTTTGGATTGTTATTTTGAAACTCCTGGGATGATGCCTCTGCTGGTGGACCCTAGGTCCCCGAGGGTATTCGGCAACCCAGTGTTCAGACTTGTCTGACATGATTATTCATTGATTTGTTACAGAAATTACCAGTATCTAGCAAAATTCAAAAATAATAGAAATACTAAGGGTTCATTCCTGGTATTGCACATGGTAGATCTCCTTAGCTGAAATGTGGCTTCCTATTTCGGTATTTTTGGTTGAGTACTTCTTGTTTAATATAAGTTTGGTTTTTGGTTTTCTAAATGTTTCGGTTTAAATGCTGCTGATGAGAGGTAACTCCTTGAAATGCGTCTTATACAGCATAGTATAAATTTACTATATTTAATATTAGTATCTTTGGATTGTTATTTTTAATTTAAAATGTAAAAGGTTTTTTTTAAACAGTGTGTTGTGAAATTCCTATTATTTTAGATAATTTCAATTATATTCGTGTTAAAATTTTGAAATTAATTAAAATAGCAATTTAAAGTCCTTGATTTTACTTGGCTTAAAAACCAGCTCTAGATAAGTTGCATTCGAAGCGATCACACTAAAAAAATATCACCGAGAATGTTTTTAAAATAAAATATTTATCTTTCAATAAAACCACGCATAACGTAAACAGACGATTTTACGAAATTCTGTCCTCTGATATCTTAATTAAAAACCAATACATGTAGCAGTGTATTAGATATTGCTGCCTTTCTGGAGACTAATTATATACTTACTCTGTCGACGCACCTGGTCGCTCCCTTCTGGGGTTCTTGTCATGGTTACGAGAGTCTATTGGTCCATGGTACCCTGTAATATCTTGTCAGTAATTTTCGGTTAGCTTGATGTCCATGTTGGCTTGAATTTCTGTTGTTGCTCTTTCCTTCTGAAATTTTGTTGTCTGAATATTTGGAACTACTCCTTTAATCCCCTCTATAAATGTACTATATTTCTTCCAAATTTATTTTTTGCCCATTAAATAAAAATTAATAATTTTAAATGTCTGTTTTTGTTTCTTCAATGCATAGTAAAATGATCAAATTTTGTGTTTTTTTTTAAATTTCGAATGCGATGTTATAAGCAAGAATAGTGATATGAATTTTAGCAATTCTTTGACATTGGTGCCGCAAGCATTTGAATGTTAAGAGTAAAATGATCGTCATGTATGTATGGCACAGATTAATAACCAAACGGTTAAAAAAGTTAAATTGTGTCTGTCCAAAAACATTCAGTTTTCCTATATTTAGAAAAGGGTTCGTATTTTAACTGAGGAATTGTTGTTTACGATTGTTAATTGTATTTCTGTCTGTTTGTCCAGAGAACGTCGAAAAAGTGATTATAAACTTATTCTTAGTTAGTGTTTGAGCTACATACTTCAATTTTTATTTACATTTTAAAAACTGTTTCTTCACAAAAGCAGTGCAGTAGTATTAATGGGTATATCAGGTGTTTAGATTGACCCAAATATTTTACTTTTTAGATTATTTTATCTGTCGACATATCCCTTGGTGTATATGTAGAGGTAACCAGTGAGGGGAGATTTTGATTTCTAATCTGCATCAGGTGAAGCAAAATTCCAATCGTCTTACGTTGTTTTCTCCATTTATTTTGGCTAGGCACCAATGATGGATCACGGGAGCTCAACCCACAGGGCTGCCGAACGGATAGAGATGTCAGGTTATCACATAGTTGGTAATGCCACACTCCCCAATCGCAAAAGACCCTTTTGTGGCTATCGAAAAAGAGTAGGCTAATGGCCGCTACGACCCTACCCAATCATTCTCCATTTTACTGTGAACTATTGCTAGCCTTGAAGGAGCATTAGAATATTTTCCATTAGACGTAAAGCAAACTATAATCTATCAATAATTTGTTCTGGGTGTAGTTAGGCGTTTGAAGGTGTTATGATGGTTTATTATGTGAGCAATCCATACATGAAAAAACGAAGAAGGTAGTACCCATTTTACAGTTTTTTCAATCTTTTCAACGTAAACCATTCATTTCTATGTAGTGAGAACAGATAAAAAAAATAATTTTATTATTGCACTTTATAAGCGCCAAACTCTACAATGTGTGAAGATAATTATGAAAACAATTGGAAGATGTTCACTTTTCATGTGTAGATCAGTTGAGGATTAACCTTGGGACATGCTTCGGTCATAAATACGGACTTGTGTATGAACATATTACAACTTTTGAAGGGACGCAAATTAGGATAAGAAATATATACATTAAGATGAACTTGGGTGTTAGAACCTTCATTATACAAATGAAAAACAAAATTGGACAGCAATGAAACACAAACCGATCAAGATCAAACTGCAATACAATTCAGAGGCTAAAAGGGAGACACATTTATTATCTCCCTTACCTACATTGGTTAGGAAAATATAACTCACTCTGGTTTCTCATTAAGACAAAATAAAATTACATGTATAAGAATAACATTGGTTGGGTTATATCAGTTCTATGCGTAGTTGAATAAAATGTACCTTTGGTATTTCTTGACTTTACTTGAACCTCCCTTTCTCTATTCCGTCCCTCTTTTGAGTATAAAAATCAAGACGATATGATACACTGAGATTGATATAGTTTCTGTGTCTTGTCCTTTATTTATTTATTTTTAGGTTTATTATATGTTTTTAATTCTTTTAATTTTAAGGTATCCGAATCATAAATGACCACGTGATTATTCGAAAGTTTCCGGATGTTCCATGCAACGCAATTGAAATGGCCTCGGTAATTATCGGCAAACATCGGAAATGTCAATATAACTAATTTTTTTTTACTGACTGCATATAAGCAACAGAGTATGTTTCAACTTGAGAAAAATATATATACAAAATTCCAGCTTTAAATTTTTTGGTTCAGCCATTCACGGTCAAAAAGAGATAGACTTTTCGTTCATGATCTATTATGGTCCGGATACCTTAAATGTATCTTTGTGGCGTTTGTCTGTCGTGTTCTATTCTCATAAATTTGTATTGTTTCCTTGAATTTCGAATTTACTTTTCTACTGTACTGTGCTATCGCTTCGGTATTCTTTTGTCGATATTTAAAACAAATTAAAAGAGGATAAAACCCGCTTAAAAACGATAAGAAATTAAACATTTGCTCATTTCAACCGTTAAACTACCGATACTATACTAAGATAGCAAGTGCTTTCCTGCAGTAAAACATGTTTGTTATGCTAAATTGATTAATTAGTTAAATCCAATCGCTTCTGTAGGTAAAATAGGATATTAATATTGAAACTAGATAACTTTAGGATACCATCCCTAATATAAAATAACAATCCAAAGATACTAATATTAGATATAGTAAATTTATACTATGCTGTATACGACTCATTTCAAGGAGTAACCTCATTGAAATGTTTCGTTACCGTTCACAATACATATATTACATGTTATTAATCTACCTTCTCCTTTGAGGGAGTATTAGAAAAGACATGTCGTAGGAGATATCATTTTATATCTTTGAAGTTATATACAATTATAAGACAGATGTTCGATACCATTGTTATATGATAGCATTTATATTATGAATATTAAGTAATCAATGATGTTTAATTAAACACTCTGGAAAGTTAATTATCTTGGGACTATAGACTCTCTTTTGAAATTTTAGACGGAATATAGATCTGTAACAACATTTTATTTTCGTTTGAGGAATTTTGTTCAACAGAATTAGCTGTTATATATTACGTATTTTTATAATAAAATGTACCACATAATACCGAATGAATTTGATGCAATGTATCGCCATTTCGTTGACTGACAACTCATCAATCAGTGCTTAATTAAATAGTTAAATCCAATCCCTTCTGTACGTAAAATTGGGATATTAATATTGAAATAAGATAACTTTAGGATACCATCCTTAATATAAAATAACAATCCAAAGATACTAATATTAGATATAGTAAATTTATACTATGCTGTATACGACGCATTTCAAGGAGTAACCTCATTGAAATGTTTCGTTACCGTTCACAATACATATATTACATGTTATTAATCTACCTTTTCCTTTCAGGGAGTATTAGAAAAGACATGTCGTAGGAGATATATTTTATATCTTTGAAGTTATATAAAATTATAAGACAGATGTTCTATACCATTGTAATATTATATTTTGAATATTAAGTAATCAATGATGTTTAATTAAACACTCTGAAAGTTAATTATCTTGGGACTATAGGGTCTCTTTTGAAATTTTAGACGGAATATAGATCTGTAACAACATTTTATTTTCGTTTGAGGAATTTTGTTCAACAGAATTAGCTGTTATATATTATGTATTTTTATAATAAAATGTATCACATGATACCGAATGAATTTGATGCAATGTATGGCCATTTCGTTGACAGACAACCCATCAGCAGTGCTCAAGAACAAAATGTTGGAAATCCGATTACAAATATAATGATGAATAAATAAGCACAACCATCAAAACCCAAAACAATTAAAACAAACATGTATTAAAACTCAGCTAAGGGTTACTCCTGCATCAAAAGGAAGAGCCTTAGAAATTTCTGGTAAATTTTTGTCAAATTTTGAACGAAAAATTTAAAGGTATTAAGTACTTTCCGATTGAAGTTCCTTTTATGAAAAGTTAGTTATGAAGATGTATATTCAACATGCTACTCCGATCGGAGTGAAAGGCTTAAATCCGATGCCTAGCTTTGGGTGAAAGCTGTGCTGCTCGGAGATTACCACATACAAAAATGCTAACCAAAATCAAACAAAACACACTTAAGTATTATTCTGTCAAAACAAGCTGTATTTCATATGATACGAAGATATGATTCATTACGGCCATCCAAGTATCCACAATCGTATGCACAGATTAAAATGACCAAAATTAAACGTTAAAAAATTAACCAAGCAAATCATGAAGGAGATTCTCTTTAGTTTTTTTTCATATTATATAAAAAATTGAAATCAATTTAACTCTAGCATGCGACTGAAAGAATGCGTATGATGTTTTAAATCTCCATGGATGTTACTGTCAGAGAGTTTATCAAGCTTTCAACACTATAACTATCATTTAAAAAGGAAGATGTTGGATAGGGGAATGGTCACATTTTTTTCTGTCAGACACAGGGCTTGCTGAGTCTCGGACAATAAAAAATGTGATACCGAGGGTATAATTCCCCTATTCTACATCTTTCTGTATGACTACTTAAATGATGGACTGTAGGGAAAAATAAACATGATAATCGGAAAGATCATGGGTAATTGGGTTTTATACTTAACTTATAAATCTAAAACCCAAATTCTATCCTCTGGCAGTTTTCTATTAATAAATTTATTTTTTGAAAATCTGTGCAAGTCGATGTTTTCTTAGTGTTTTTTATCATGACGTTGGCGAAATATGCTTTGAGGTGATGTTTCATGTAAAAACAACTCCGTTTGTTCTTAAAGGTATACCATTGGTCATTTCTTCTTCAATGCAATAAATACAAAAGTTGCTGAAGCAAGGGCAATAGCACTTCCCTTCGGCCTTTGGCTCGAGCCATACAAGTTTTCCTGCTCCATTCCACAGCTCAAGCGCAGTCCATATATCGTATTTGTGTCCTCAAATTAGTAACTATAGTTCAAATCACAATAATAAATCTAGTTTTGTGGACTATTCCTAGTGTTTTGTCGCTTCGGTATTCTGTTTCCGATAATTATTAGTTTTCAGAAATATAATACATATAGTAATGAACACCTGTTTCCTCTTTCGCACTTCCCACCTGTACTTCAGCACAGTCTTGTATTTCAAACTGAAAGTAATTATTTCCAACTTATGATAATATTAATTTTATACAGAACATTAAAGTAAAATAGGATGTTATTTAGTGATGGCGTCTTTTTAACACGTATACAAGACATATACATGTATTAAGGAATTTCTGTTAAATGAGACATTAAAATGTATGTAGAGATAGAACAGAATGCATGAAATAAAATCAAACGTCAATGTAACTGAGATTTAATTTATAATATTAGTTTAGTTGGACGTTAAAAGTCAGTACATGTATGTAGAGAATAATCAAAAGGCATAAAATAAAATCAAAGGCCCATGTGGCCGAGATTACATTTGTAATAATAGTGTAAGTTGACAAAAATACACTGGGCATATTTGCTTTTCTTAAAAGTTTACAACAAAATAAATGGGTCTGTTAAATAAACTTGTACAAAAATACAAGTACGTTCTTAAGCTTCTCTGGGGTAAATTCATCAGATACATATGTACGATAGACGATGAAAATAATTCTGAGAAATAACATCAAAACAGAACAAAAATGTACTGTCGGAATCGACAGTGATCCCCGCACCCCCTGTAGGTAGTTGTGCCACTTACCCATAGTAAAAAAAATTCCCATCCAAAAATAGTATGCAGTCATTCTATAAAGAAATTAAATCAATAAACCTAATGAAAAAACCTTAGTTCACAAGCTTAAACTGACTTTTTTTTTTTTGGTTTAAAAATATATATTCTAAATCCTTATTGTGCAACTTAGTATAATGTAGGAAAATATCATATATAATCAAAATGAACTGAAGTACTGTCAGAGACGACAGTTATACCCGCACCCCCACATCTGTTTCATCCATGTGATGGTTTTGATGCAAATTTAGTAGTATATGAGCACAGGGAAAGTCGCATTTGAGTAGTATGAACAGCAAAGAGCAAGAGAAAATTTACGATGAGAAAGAGAAGAGCAGCGATGACGAACAGCAACAAGCAGCAGGAGCAGCAACAACAGCGAAAACAGCGACAAGTAGCCCCAGAAAACTGAAATGAGCACGTGAGTATAGTCATGATTAGCGAGAAAAACAGCGGAGAGCAAGAGAAGAGCACCAACGATGAACAGTAAAAAGTAACAGGAGCAGCAGCAGCGTATACAGCGACAAGTAGCCCCAAAAAACCGAAATGAGCACGTGAGTATAGTCACGAACAACGACGAACAGCTAAGAGCGATGAGCAAGAGAAGAGAAACGAAGTGCATCATAGAGCAATGAAATGGACCGCCGTTGCTAAGGCGGTTGCTAAGGACGCCATCAATTGACCTAATGGTGACAGTATCAGCTGGAGATAAGGTGGCATAATCCAATCACCCGTGGTGAAAAGCGCGGGGAAAGGGGAGATAATCCAACAATACCTCTGTATTTCGTATACTCTGGGACTTCGACATAACAGTGAGTGTATCAATCCCTAGAGACTCGATGCGAGACCCTATACTGACCGATGACAGACCAAGAGACGACGACCGAGAAGTGCGGGAAAAGGGAGATAATCCAATCCGAATTCTGGTCAAGCATCACACATCCGTGTCCTAACACGTGACTGACGTCACTTCCGTAAACAAATAAAGAAAAATGGCGGGAAAACCACTACTTCCGGTTGCGCATGTGCGCAAACTCCTTCCCGTTCCGCCTGAATATGCGCATACGACACATCCGGGTCCTGGTACGTGACTGACGTCTTTACTGTAAAGAATTAAAATGAAAGAGGATCGTAGGTCACAAGCTTGAATTCCAAATTTTCAAAGTTCGAACCCAGTGGGCGCCTTGTTTAGAAAATAAAAATTGTAAAACCTTATTGCGTATCAACAGGTGGTATGCAACCTTGCTATATAGGAATTAAATTCCTAAACCCAAAAGTGAAGGCGGAGTTGATGTCACAAGAAAGAGTGACGGACGGAGACAATCGCTATATCTCCGAACTTTCTTCGAAAGTGCAGGAATAATAAAACACCTTCCCGCTTGATGATCTCTTTTGTGCATAACGATTGGCAATGTTAAATGTCTACATTATCCTGCTTAGTTTAAAAAGTTCATGAAAGTGATTCGGTGTAATATTTTTTCCACAATGTATGTGTTTAGCTCTACTTAATTATATACGAGTATAGCCAAAAAATAACTAATTTGAATTTCTTTGTTCGAAACAGATTTTTCAATTTTATGTATCAGAATGGCGTAATATACACACTTTAATCGAATAAGATACTTCAATTTTTGAAATTAATCATGAAGCAGTCTTAATTTCTGGCCATATATAACTATAACGCTAGGGTTCATTCTGCTTCAGTTTATTCAGGATAACATAATAAACTATATAAAATAACCCTGAAATAACAATACATATTATATTAAGTAAATTATTTTCTATCACAGCTCAAATTATAAGAATATAGAAAACGAATATGATAAACTGTTTCAAAATGTACATGTATCCGATAAATCATATCAAATTAGTACAATAAATAACGGGTTCAATAATGAATACGCTATTAAATAAATATATCCTATTAAATGAATGTATGAATCCATTTACATCCTTTTCTTATACAAAAGGCAAAATGCATAATTCTGAATGCATTCTAATTACAATAAAGTATCAACTGGAAAAATACAGAAGATATTGTAAAATAAACAATCAATACATAATTAATACAATAAATAGAACCCTTACCAATCAATGGGACCGGGTTATATACAATATCAAATCAACAGTAGTCTAACCAGTATGCAATATGGTCTCATTTCTCAAACCACAGGATAACGATGGGTCCTGCAAATAATATACAATAATAAACACTAAGGTCTAAGAAAATATGAATTCCTTAATAAACATACAATGTTCATATTCATATTTTCGGCTTATTATAAAAAAATGATTCGAAGATGAAATTGATACTCATATATGAAAATAATGACGCAAAGGTCATGTGATGTCATACATGTAGATTTATAACAAAGGTCAAGGTCACTCTCAAACCCATTCGAACATCTCCCTTTCTACATTCAAACTACGCTTTCAAATCAAATATTCTCAGATTCATAAATAGCTATAGTACCCCTAACATAAACATCGGACCAAGAGCATACTTACTAAAAGGGCAGAAAATAGCCTTGCAGTCAATGCATCCGTCTCTCATACGACACAAAGAAAATGTATGTTCGCTTACCATTAATACAGAATCTGATGTTCCAGATGCACTATGAGCACAAACGTTCCATCTGTATACTAAATGCCAAAAAACCGGCAAAATGGCTATGAAACTGACTAACTGGTTTCTCAAAAATGAAACTACTAAACTGAATTAGACTTCATTACAGTAAAAATTTGACACCCATCTTGTCCGTATCAAAACTATAGTCACTCTTATTGACCAATCAGAATTGAACACAAAAGGTAAACTTACAGGTGTGACAATTAAATTACTTAATGAGTTGAATAGATAGAAACCGTTACGAAATTAAATCAAGGATGGCTGATAAGTAAAAATACACACAAACGTTAAATAAATGAAGTAATGAAATATAAATTAAAGTGAACGACTGTTTAATCATGCAAAGACTGAAATAAAATAATAAAATGGATTTTAATAAATACGTAGAAAATCCATACTGCCACATTCTCCCCCTGCTGCGAGAATGTCTTCCACGACATCAGACTACAATATTTTCCCCCGTGTGAGGAAAAAAAATGTCCTCGTCAAATGGAAATGAACGAAAATTTGAAATAAATATAAAATTAATAATCTGATTTGGTAATCAGTTTCAACATGGCTCTGGATACATCTTCATTTAAGTTGTCAAATAATCCAGAGGTAGCTGCTGATCTCAAATAATCAACGCGGACCATCCAATCTGGTTGTGCAGATTTGGAGATGAGTGGAACTTCAAAGTCTTTGTATCTGGTCGTTGCTGTGGACGTCTTGACTCGGGTGGATCGTCTTGGCTGTGGTTCAGTATTTTGTTTATCCTCTATACCAGCATTATCATCATCGTCATCTTCAAGTTGAGAAGCATCCTCTGCTATGCCACTGGCTTCAGCATCTGGTATTTTGTGTGGCTCTGAACTTTCCGATTGATCGGATATAGAAGCGTCCTCCTTCGATTCAGAGTCTTGCTCCTTGGTGCGGCCCTGATCGTCATCAGCGTTACCAGGAACAATAGCCTCTTCAGCAACAGGTTCTGGTTCATCATCACCTTGGGTCATGACATCTTGTTGCGTATTCTGGTAAGGCTGCTCTGTAACAACATACACCAAAGATTCTTCGTCATCTTCTGTGTCGATGTCCGCTGGGGTTTCAACTGGCGTAACGTCGATCTCTGGTGTTACAATCAATCTGCCGCAATCAATCAGTCAAAATCGATCTGAACCACTGATCCACGGTAAAAACCAAACGTGGGCGCCATTGAAGCAGTCTTAATTTCTGGCCATATATAACTATAACGCTAGGGTTCATTCTGCTTCAGTTTATTCAGGATAACATAATAAACTATATAAAATAACCCTGAAATAACAATACATATTATATTAAGTAAATTATTTTCTATCACAGCTCAAATTATAAGAATATAGAAAACGATTATGATCAACTGTTTCAAAATGTACATGTATCCGATAAATCATATCAAATTAGTACAATAAATAACGGGTTCAATAATGAATACGCTATTAAATAAATATATCCTATTTAATGAATGTATGAATCCATTTACATCCTTTTCTTATACAAAAGGCAAAATGCATAATTCTGAATGCATTCTAATTACAATAAAGTATCAACTGGAAAAATACAGAAGATATTGTAAAATAAACAATCAATACATAATTAATACAATAAATAGAACCCTTACCAATCAATGGGACCGGGTTATATACAATATCAAATCAACAGTAGTCTAACCAGTATGCAATATGGTCTCATTTCTCAAACCACAGGATAACGATGGGTCCTGCAAATAATATACAATAATAAACACTAAGGTCTAAGAAAATATGAATTCCTTAATAAACATACAATGTTCATATTCATATTTTCGGCTTATTATAAAAAAATGATTCTAAGATGAAATTGATACTCATATATGAAAATAATGACGCAAAGGTCATGTGATGTCATACATGTAGATTTATAACAAAGGTCAAGATCACTCTCAAACCCATTCGAACATCTCCCTTTCTACATTCAAACTACGCTTTCAAATCAAATATTCTCAGATTCATAAATAGCTATAGTACCCCTAACATAAACATCGGACCAAGAGCATACTTACTAAAAGGGCAGAAAATAGCCTTGCAGTCAATGCATCCGTCTCTCATACGACACAAAGAAAATGTATGTTCGCTTACCATTAATACAGAATCTGATGTTCCAGATGCACTATGAGCACAAACGTTCCATCTGTATACTAAATGCCAAAAACCGGCAAAATGGCTATGAAACTGACTAACTGGTTTCTCAAAAATGAAACTTCAAAACTGAATTAGACTTCATTACAGAAAACAAATGACACCCATCTTGTCCGTATCAAAACTATAGTCACTCTTATTGACCAATCAGAATTGAACACAAAAGGTAAACTTACAGGTGTGACAATTAAATTACTTAATGAGTTGAATAGATAGAAACCGTTACGAAATTAAATCAAGGATGGCTGATAAGTAAAAATACACACAAACGTTAAATAAATGAAGTAATGAAATATAAATTAAAGTGAACGACTGTTTAATCATGCAAAGACTGAAATAAAATAATAAAATGGATTTTAATAAATACGTAGAAAATCCATACTGCAACAATCAGTATATTGTAAAAGTTTAACCATAATTTGAAAAGGAAAAATGTTTCTATCAGATCGCTGGTGTATATTGGATGTAGCTTTCATTATCCCCGCTCTTCGAAGAACTTCCGGGATATTTTTATCGCCCCCGTTCGTCTGTCCGTCCGTCCGTCTGTCTATCTGTCTGTCCGTCCGTCCGTCAGTCACACTTTCTTGTGACCTAAACTCGTTCATTTTTAACTTCATGCATTTAAATTCTATACAGTATTGTCACATGCTGTATGTAGGTGCGCAATAAGGTTTTAGAATTTTCATTTTGAGGCCCAAAGGGGTCGAATGTCGAAATTAGGAATTTAAGCTTGTGACCTAAACTACTCTTTTAGTTTTCATTTAATGCATTATGTTCAAAAACTGTATCTAGATGTGCAATAAGGTTAACGAATTTTGATTTTCAAAAATTGGGGACCACAGGGGGTCGATTTTCGAAAAAGGTGAATTTAAGCTTGTGACCTTAACTCCTCTTTCATTTTATGTATTTAATTTATATAAAGGATTGTCACATACTGCATTTAGACGCGCAGTAAGGTTTTAGAATTTTAATTTTCCAAAATTTGGGCCTGAATTCAAAGGTATAATTGTGAAAAAGGTGCACAGGGATGCAAAATGTGGGGAGTGCGGAGATAGATGTCGTTTCCGACTGCCTTAGTCTAGTTTTCTTTGCATTCTGAACAGTGTCGTGGTATAATCAAAGTGGATTTACATGTACATTTCTTAAACCCTGTATATATGATTTGTAGAGACGATTGCAACGTTTTTACTATCATGACTATCGCTGCCATTTCAGTAAAAGATATGAATATATTATCTGAATTTTGACAGCTAGATATCGTAAAATATCATCCTGTGAGCCAGAATATGAAGCTTGGGAAGAGTGAGTCGGTCTCCATTCGCGAAACGACTTCTCACTAAAATATGCGCAACGTAAAATAATCACTCAAATTAAACCAAGGAGACGACATATTTAAACAACATTTAGTCGTGTTTGTACTCAGGCAAAAATATGGACATATAAAAATAAAACATACGTTTAAAAATTTTATTTCATCGCAAATAATGAAATGCAATGGAAAGAGCGGACAGAAGTCCCACCAGACATTATCAACATCGAGGAAAGACATATTTTAGAAATTTCTTCATCATTCATTTAAATAAAACGCCATAATATAAAAAAAAAGAACACCAAATCTTGATATATTAATTAATATTTTGCAATTTTGAAAGCTATTTAATAAGTTCTAAGCTGTCAAACTTTGGAAGAATTTGTTGATAAGTCCTGCTGACTGTTGATAACTAAAGCTCAGCGCACGCGCTTCTTGATACGAATTTTTCGGAGTTGCTCAACAAGCTGATAGAATCACAGGGAAGAGTTATAATAGGTACAATTGAACAGATATGTCATTAGCGGAAAAAATACAAGGTTTGAGTCTTAATAACCCTCGTCTGGTATCTCGGGAAGTTTTACCGTCTCTCGACAAATATGTTGTGCATATATCCGCCCCGATCATAATATATCTGTTTTTATCCTGCAATCAAGCCACTTCCGGTCTAATAAAAGGGGTAGAATAAACTTTAGTCGTATTAGGTCAAAGACCTAATAAAGTCTACTGATACTTGTTTACATGAAGAGCGCGAGGAGCGTAGTGAATGTACCAGATGACGTCGTGGCGTTACCCGCGCTTTCACTGTCGTTGAATTTCAACTTCAAATGTAATTTTAAGGCATTTTACGCATCTAAAGGGGATTGCAGGATAAAGACAATACAAAGTCATTGTCGGAAAATATAAAATTTATTTGGGCTCGCTGCGAAACATGGGGAAAAGGCTCACTAAAGCTCGCCTTTTCTCATGTTTCTAAAGCTCGCCCAAATAAATTTTATATTTTCCGACAATGACTATGTATTGTATATTTACGAATGCTCATTGTATATTTAGTAAATCATATTTACTATGTTTCTTGGGAACTCGGTGCGTAAAATCTCTACGGGTTGTCCCAAAGAGGACGGACCATATTCATTCCTCCCATGTATCTAGAAATTACTAGAATAAAAATCATTTGGTGAGTTTGTTAAATGAATGTAATTATCCACGCGCTAGCGAAGCGGCGGATATAATGTTTTGCTGTTCGCCGTACGTAATGTCCAAGATTATCTCAGGAACCATAAGAGATAGAAAACTGAAACTTTGAGCATTGTTGATGTAGATTGTGCCGAAGGTTTCGGAATTTTGGAATTTGCCCTTAGGGCATAATTATGAGTAAAAAAACGGATTTCGCGATATCTAGTAAATAGTGAAATCTTCTAAACTATATGGACTATAATGCTGAAACTGAAACCATGACTAGTATTACATGTGGCAAATTCAAAAGTGGCATGAGAATTTTTCTGAAACTCCTGGAAGCATAGCAACAAAACAGTTAAAAAATCCCAAAATCGATTGTCACAGAACTCCTCGTACACCCCAAGCAGTAGAAACATAAAAATTGGTACATTACTAGCACTTTAAAATTGGTCTGTGCCGAAGGTTTCGGAATTTTGAAATTTGCCATTGGGGCAGAAAAAATTATCTGGAAGAATCTCAGACTTATTAATTTATTAACATTACCAATCAACCATGCAATCAGACACTAGCAGAATAATAGCTGTTACATGGAATATTTTGATTTAAAAAAAAATAATTATAATTTAATAATTGAAAGACTCTAAGAACTTCATTTTTTGGGAAATTTATCTATCAACCATGTATATTAAAAACCATTAATATCATTATAGTTAAGGTTACCATTCAATTTCTAAAAATGGAATTCCAAATTTGGTTAATTTCCTGAAAGACTCTAAGATCTGATTTTTTTTTTGGAAAAGTACCTAGCAACCATACATATTTGTTTACAAAAAAGCGACAGCTGTATAGGGAATGATTAAATTTCCAAAATTAAATGGAATATTTGGATGTCGAAAAAAATAATTCCAACTTTGGTAAATTTCCTGAAAGACTCTAAGACCTTCATTTTTCGGAAATTTATCTATCAACCATGTATACTAACAACCATTAATATCATTAGAGTTAACGTTACCATTCAATTTCCAAAAATGGAATTCCAAATTTGGTTACTTTCCTGAAAGACTCTAAGATCTGAATTTTTGGGAAAAGTACCTAACAACCATACATATTTGTTTACAAAAAAGCAACATCTGTATATTTACACTTAATTAGTAGAACATGTCATTATAAAAAAAGTTCACTAGATGTATTAACATCATCAATGTATGATATCCTAAACAGTCATACTTCATTTAACATTAAGACTACTATCTCACCTGTCCAATTCATTACTAAAGTTTTTTTTTGTGAAATATTCCTTTGATTGAACTCGTAGTGGCGGGGGGATATGCAGCGTGGCTGTCGTGTTTCATTAGAATTAAGATAATGAATTAAAATAAACTTAACAAATTACAGCGAACAATCGATTCACTGGGCTACGATTGATCAGATAGATGGTCAATTTCAAAGCATTGTTAACAATAAAATTAAACGAACCCAACTGAAAAACTGGAAAATTTCTGCCTTTAATACATACGTTTAAGAATGTTATCAACACTCAAACGGGGGGCTTGCGGTTTTTTCTCTTCCAAAATTTTGTTCATGACTGGGACATTTTTGTGGTGCCCTTTATGGACAATGATTTGCTATGTAAAGGTTCCTTTAAACAAAGGCATGTATATGACAAAGAAGGATACGGAATAAAATGGATAGAAGATATCGTCCCATCTTTTAATAAAACACACCCCTATCCATGTATCGAGCCTTAAATGGTCCAGATAAAAAAAATCCTGGGTATTTTTGCAATTGTACTATTTCGCATATGTACAAAGAGCATGGTGGAACGAATTGTAAATTCTGACCTGCCTGGCTATTCTTGTATAGCAAACATTCAAGCCAATTAAATGGTTCTGCTACTGCACGAGTGACATCTGGGTAGCCTGTTTGGTTAGAAATTACCCCTGCTACTAAAAAAACATTTTCTTGACAATCTATTCTTTTTATTTCTGAAAGTCCGTGGTATCAATTGAATTTTATTATATAGTCTTTTTTATTTAGCTATTAAGTGTTTGGGATGCAGAACGATAAACTATAATAATCGTCATTTTTTAACCTTTTGTGTTTACTTTTCAGGGTTGTTGACATCTTCGTTTCTACCTACCACACAGAAAAAAAAATATAATAATTACAAAGCTAGACTGCTTTATCATCCGCTGAAAAATTATAATTACACCTTTAGGTTTTTTATGATATATTTCTTGTCTCAACTTCTAAAAAGAAAAAAAAAACAATCATAAATCCCACATCATTATTAATTTTCCCTTAGAACATTGATAATTAGACATCTAAGAGATATAATTTAAAAAAAAAAAAAAAAAAAAAAAACATTTTTAGTTAACCTGGCCAACGGACATGTAAGCTTTTGTCATCACTTGGCGTCCGTGGACCGTTAACTTTTCACATTTTAATCTTCTCCTCTGAGACCACTGGATCAAATGGAATTAAATCTGGCAGGAAGCATCTATGTAAGGTCCTTTATAACGAATGCTCATTTCCTCCCGATCGGACAACAAACATGGCCAACATAGGCAATTGTTTTTTTCTCATTGGCTGTTTTAAAAAATCTTCTCCTCTAAAACTGCTGGGCCAAATGGAACAAAACTTGATAGGAAGCATATATAGGAGGTCCTTTATAAAATTTATTTCGTCCCGATCGGATTACAAATATGGCTGCCACGGGCAGTTCTTGTTTCTGATTGTTGATATAAAATAATTATTTTCCTCTGAAATCATTGGATAAATGGAACGAAACTTGATAGAAAGCATCTATGGGGTGTTCTTCACAGATTTTCCTCATTTCGTCCCGATCGGGCAAACAACTTGGCCACCATAGGCAATTCTTGTTTCTCATTGGTTGATAAAAAAAAAATGCTTCTCTGGAACTGTTTGGCCAGATGAAACGAAACTTGACAGGAAACATCTATGGGAGGTTCTTTACTAAATTTCTTTTTCATTCCGATCGTAGTACATATATGGTCACCATTGGTAGTTCTTGTTTCTGATTGGCTAATATAAAAGAATCTTCTCCTCTGAAATCGCTTGCCCAAATGGAACGAAACCTGAAAAGAAGCATACATGGGAGGTCCTTTATAAATTTTCCCTCATTTTATTCCGATCGGAATACAAATATGGCCGCCATGAGCAGTTTCTGATTAGCTGATATAAAAAATATATGTTCTACTCTGAAGTCGTTTGGCCAAATGGAACGAAACTTAGAAAGCATCTAATAAGGAGGTTTTATACAAAGTTTCCTCATTTCGTCCTGATCAGGCAACAACCATGGACGTCATTGGCAGTTCTTGTCTTTCATCGGTTGATTATCTTCTTTGCTTGGCCAAAGGGAACGAGAGTTGACAGGAAGCATCTGTTGGAGGTTTTTTTCCAAAGTTTCCTCATTTTGTCCAGATCAGGCGAGAAACATGGCCACCATGGGCAATTCTTGTTTCTGATTGGTTGATTTACCAAAAAAATGTTTCTCTACAACTACTTGACCAAATAGTGCTAAACTTGACAGAAAGTGTCTATGACATACATTGTATAACAAAAACCTACGTAGATTTAACCGCAGAATTACTTGAAACCAAACATGGTCTGAATTTTCCTCTTAAGGTGCCCACCAAGTGTTGTTAATCTGGTGCCGATCCCTAATTTAAAATGGCCTTCAGCTTCAGCAGAGGACTTCTGTTAACATAAGACCCTATGGGAAATACATGCAAACATCGTCTGGAGAACCGCCAAATTTTAGAATATGCTGACCTTGGCCTGCAAGTAGACGGACCTTGATGAAGAAAAATATTGTTCCTACAAGGCTTACCACACTTCACAATGATAGGAAGAAGTGACTTCTCTCTTAGAAGTACATCAATAAAAATGCCAGGTGAGCGATACAGACTCAAACATATCAGCCTCTAGTTATAATAAAAGGAGGATGCAAACTACAAGTATGATAGTGGATATAAGTTATTTACTGCAAATCCCATTAACGATGTTCAATTGCATCAGGTTTTAAAACACTTTTATTATGATAAGTCATTCTGTGTCCCAGAGTCTAGACATTCAGAAAATGCATACATCACCTGGTTAATTATCAGATCAGATGGCCATGTAAAGAGTGGTGAATGCACATGTATTGTGTAAGTAATTATAATCAAAATTGATGTATCAGCTTTATTAGAATTAAATGTTTTTGTTGATTTTTGTTTTCTTTTATATTTTGTTGTATTATTTGTTTGTTTTGTTTTTTTTTTTTTCTTTAATTTTTTTTAATTAAATTTCGGTTTGTTATGTTTACAGTTCTAGAATAAGTTTGTTTTATTGTTTAGTTTTTGATAATGTAGGGTTAACTTTTCCCCAGTTCACCCAACCCCACAAAATGAAAATAGAATATTGTCATCATCTAACAAATATTGGAACTGTATATGAACAAAAATATATGTACTGGTATGACAAATGCTATAGATATTGTTTTTTTTTTCTGGAAAATTTATTTTTCACTATTAAAATGCGAACAACAAAATTTTGTATTTCATTAGAAATTCACATCTTATAAAAATATGTTTCAAAGGAGAATTTATGACAAGATTATGTTGTTCAGTATTATATGTACTGACAAAGAAAAATAAATCATACTCAAATAATTACACTGTAATGTAATTACATAATTCTTAGCCAATAACGTCGTAACGCAAAGCTGAAACGTTAGCTTTCATGTCTAAATAAAAAGACACCAGCAGGTGCAAGGAGTGTAATAGACATGATGGAATCGTCAGTAAATGTTGTTGTAAAGGGTTAATGGAGATAAAATGTTGTTTTTCTTGCAAGGGTTTGACACCACATGAAATATGTAGACAAAACGGCACCACATGTCATCTCTGCTTGGATGAAAATGATTCTGTCTGTCTCAGGGGAACTCTCATTGGTAAACATGTACACAGATACAGTGAAAAATGGGAGTTTGTAGAAAACTTTCATATGTGAAAGAATTTACTTTGATAAAGATATTTCTGATGCAATTGTAAAGCAATGTGACAAGTTTTTCCACAAGTATATTAAGAAATCTCTGTGCAAAATGTAATTTTGTGACTACGACACTTTCATGTGTGAAGCTTTTATATGAATACAATTTATACAAGCTCAATTCTATTTATATATTTACTGTAAATTTAGATATTACTGTGATATTTTTGTGAATGCAAAACATTGGTTATCACTGATTGCAAAGTTTGCTTCATACCCTTCATTACGTCCAAAACAACAGCTATCATACTAATTACATGTACTAAGTGAGTGACTTGATTCTTGTGAGGGATGCTACATCTTAGTGTTCATATGAGCTTGGACATAAACTTTAACAAAAGTCAGTGGAGCATGACATCTGGGTCACAGTGACCTAATTCGTATTGGATGCTTGCCTTCTCTCTTATACATTTGTATATAAGATTGAAAAAAAAACAATGTACATAAGAAAAAATCTCACAAAATACAAGGAAACAAGTATAAAGCAAGAAAAGAAGTATAAAGCAAAGGACCAGAAGGAAACGCCAATAAAGCAAAAGAACACATAGAAACGTTTACGACGACAACATACGCCAAGTGATGACAATAGCTCACATGGCCCTTTGGGCCTAGTGAGCTAAAAAGGAAACTGGTTATGATTTTGATGGTCTAAAATTAATACAACATACTTATATAAAATTTTATTATACAAGACTAAAGCAAGCCTTACATGAATTGTTACTTTGGGACAAGAGGTTTATCCAAGTTAGATATGAAACATCGTGCACCATTTGGTTAACTAAAGGTTTGTACTTGAGATCCATGACCTGAGACAGGATACGAAAGGATTTTAGTCTACAAATTCCTCGCTTTACATGTATCCTATGTTTAGCCTTATACGTATTATGAGGCTTGTAAGAACTGTAAGTTTTGCTTCGTGCAGTAGGTGAATGAGGTTTATGAATAAATATTTCAGTACAATCTATGATCGAAATCAAGGCGGCATGTTGTCTATTTTATACATGGTGATAATATATTATGCATCAAATTTATCCGCGTGGTGAACATCCGGGACACTCTTGTTTCATATATACTAAATATATCACATAGCATGAAAGAAAGCAGAGCTAGCCTCAATTTCATCAAAGTCAATATAAATTCATGAAACTTTGTCAATTTTCGCTTTGGTCCACGGGGCCCTGGTGGCCGAGTGGTCTAGGTAGTTCTTCATGATTACTAATGATCACTAGCCTGTCAACGCTGAGGCTGTGAGTTCGAATCTCACCTGTGGCGGAGTGTGTTCAACCCCGATCTTAATTGACAAGGATTGCCAATTTTCTTACCGAAGGTCGGTGGTTCTCTTCGGGTACTCCGGTTCCTCCACCAATAAAAACTGGCCGCCGCAAAATAGCCAAATGTACTGAAAACGGCGTGAAACCCCAACTAAACAAACAAACAAAGCTTTGGTCCACTTGTTTCCTTGTTGCCGTTCTGGTAACGGACTTCCTTGGCAATACTTGAGATTTTGCTCAGATTTATCTAGAACATCTGAAACATAACATAAAATACATAAATAATTGTTTGTTGCGGGGTATTGTTTGGTGTGACATTAAATTAAGAGGCTCCCAGAAGCCTGTATCGCTCACCTGACATTTCTATTTGTTCATTGCCAATTGACATGAGATTAACAAACACCTATGCCATGTTTAGTTTCAATCCCTTCAGTAATTTTCAAAAGGAAGAGCCGTTTGTATGCAATTCCCATAGGGTCCTATATTAAACCAAATCCCCCGCTGGTGGCCATCGGTGATGACAGATCAGCACTAAAGTACCAACAAACAGTCACCATATCTAGGGAACATTCATGGCATGTTTGGTTTCAATCCATTTAGCGGTTCTCTAGAAGATTTTTGTAATACTATGTATTTCACATATTGTCCTATGTTAAACTACGTCCCCCGCTGGCGACCATATTGGACGATGGATCGGCACCAACGTTACAACCTTAGTCAGCACCTTGAAAGAAATATTTGTACCAAGTTTCGTTTCAATCTGGCAGTTCTCTAGAAGTTCAAAATGTGAAATCTGAATGGATGGACAGACGGACAACTGACGCAAGGTGATGGCAATAGCTCACATGACCATTTGGGTCCGGTGATCTAAAAATGGAACAAAATAAATTTCATTCATTGTGGTTATCTTAAAAAGTGCCTCATAAGCCCTTGTGCATTTATTTCTTGAACAGCACTCGTCACAAAGGGCAGATAACCCCTGAAGGAGAAGGACAAAGCAATATGCATCAAAACTGAACTTGACATTCATTTTATAGTAGAAAATAACATATTAGAATTTGAGAAAGATGCTCATTTCAAAATATATTTTCGGGTAAATGTGCATATTAAATCTGGACCTCGTCAAAATAACATGGATTGTTGGACTGAAATGCTTGCGTTAACCCGTGCGTAATATCGGTAAGTACTGAGAGTCCAAAAGGGCCTTTCGAGGATTTCCTCCTGGTTTAGGTCAAACAATGGAGGCTCAAATAACATATTTATGCTAATCTCGGGATAGTCTACATGGTAAAATCACAAACAATTTTTTTTTTCAAATTTTATAAATTATATAGAATATAATACACTTGATATACAAACCTTCTCAAAATATTTGCCACTGGACATTTTTATTTCCCAAAAATTAATAATACCCATCCGGACATTCACTCGCTCCACGATTTTCCATTCATCACTTATGGTCTCAACCAGATTTTTAATTTGGAGTTGAAATTAGTTATAAAAATGTCAATGACGTCCATTGGTTGTTTGTTTTAATTGCATGAGGTTGGAAACTAATTGTGTTGCGAGACGTCTTCCATTTTATCATTGTTGACAAGGATTACCAGTTTTCATTACTACGTTCTTTTGGTAATAAGAATGTTTATAACAATAGAAACTAGCCGCAGCTATAGGGACAAACTGTCTTTAAAAAACACGATTCAACAACACTAGTCCAACCGACTATATATTATTTGTGCCCGTTCCAAGCCTGGAATAAATTGGTTACTGGCATAAATAGTATCTAAATTCTTTATTTTCTTCACGTTTTTTATGATTAGGTTTAGTATTGTTTTTCATGTTGGTTATTTTGGTGCGACAATGAAAGGCTCGCCACATGGTGTAGGATTTTCTACACTCGGTTCTTTCTCATAAGAATTTATTTCTTTCAATATGACTTCTTTCGCACAATAAAACATCTTTATTTCTTTCAATAGAAGTCTTTTTTCATAAGAATAAATGTTTATTTCTTTCAATATCAGTTCTTTCTAATAAATGTTTATTTCTTTCAATATCAGTTCTTTCTAATAAATGTTTATTTCTTTCAATATAAAAGTTATTTCTCATCAGAATAAATGTTTATTTCTTTCAATTTCAGTTTTTCCTATAAGAATAAATGTTTATTTCTTTCAATTTTTGCACCTGAGCCTCTTTTGTGTGGGTTCGTTGTCTAGTGTTTAAGGTCGCTGGCTACGGTACTGAAAGTCCTGGGTTGAGCCTCGGTTGAAGCCTGGAAAATATGGTACATTAGAAGGATGTTTTTCACCCTCCTGCACACATCTCTGTTACGCGGACCGGAGTATTAACTAGTCTGAGTATGTGGGGGCCTCGGTTGCTCAAAGTTAGTCCCGACTTTGACCTGGAGATCAAGCTGCTAGTAAGGGTAAGCCTACTAAATACTGTGGTAGTTCGTGCTTCTGGTTGATATCTCTTAGGTTTGTCTGTTCCCTCCGAAATGCCCGGTGGTTTTCTGCGAGTAGTTCGGCTTCCTCCACAATAGTAACAGAATCTCGATGACCTAATACTCTCTTAGTGTTGGTTTGGGGATTGTCCTGGTGATGGGTTGTAAATAGTTAGCGACACATCTCCATTAATCCTATAGGGAGTGTACATGGATCCGCTGTGCCCTTGGCGAAATTTCAGTACATAAATACATTACTATAATAGGAAAAACGTGTTATATTTGCAATCTTCCTTTGCATTTTCAATGAAGAATATAATACACTTGATAGACAATTAAATAATATTTATATGATGATCTGGTATATTGCGTTTATCCGTTTAACATAACGTCGCATCGTGATTTTAGTTCCAGAAGGTTATCAAAAGATTAAATGTAAACTGTTGTGACAATATTTTATAACGTAAAAATAGTAGGCTGTAGAAACTTTGATCTCTTAAACCGTTTAATATCAATGAGATTGAAAAAAGTTAAATCCGACGCCTAGTTTTTGGAGGATGTCGTGCTGTTCGAAATTTACCAAATACAAAAACAAATACTAACCAAAATCAAATAAAACAATATTATTGTAAAACACATTAAATCATTTTTCTGTGACAAACAGTTCTATCATGTGAAAACCAAAATTGTTAGCACAGATTAAAATGACCAAAAGATCACGTTAAAAACAATCAAAATCAGCTAAGCATGAGGAAGATACTCTTTAATTTTTTATATTATGTTACTACTAAAAATCAGTTTAACGCTGGTATGCGAATGAAAAAAATAATGAAGAAAAAAATTATAATTTTGTAAAGTTATTTTTTATTTTAAATTCTAAGCGATACGATAGAATTATCTCTCTTATAACAGATTGAACAGTCAAATTGCGAAAATTGCGAAAAAAATGAGATAAGCATTCAAAAGATATTTGAATTAGAACGAGACGCTATATGCAATGATATTACCTTACAGCTAGTAATAAAAATTTGTTAATGGGCTACCCATAGACTAAAATAGATTTGACTCGTTTAATTTTCATAAAATTTTGAAATATTTACTTTGACCTGTTGACAAAAATTTTAAAAAATGTCAAGAAATTTTAACCACATAATTTACGGGAATTATTTCATTGGGTATATAGCAGTTTGACAAACACTAATTTTGATTATTGAGGAGCTTTATTTTTCTTTACTAGTACTATGTGATTAAAACGTTCAGCTGATTTTTAGAGAATGAACTCCCTTAGGAGTTTTGTACCCCCTTACGTTAATGTCATCTACCATGTATTGAAACTGACAGAGATGGTCTCAATTTCACCACAATCCACAGACAATGGTTTAGACCTGTTCCCACTGTCGTAACATTTCATAGACCTCCACCAATTTATAATTACCACCGTATTGACTTTGTTGAACCTCCGACGGATGGCTTATGCGCATCAGGAACCGCTTACCCGAACTGTTATGCGTGAATCATTGACCATACGAAGATGTACATGTATATAGATGAAATACACTAGTACACACATTTGATCTGAAACGCCAATTTCTGTCGTATTTTATTTTGACTGTTTTTGATTTTCACAATTTTCACATAAAAGATAAAATCATCATAATAAGACCAAAAACAGGAAGATTTTTCGTGCAGCCAATCAGAAGTAGTTTACACCATTTCATATGTACCGAACTCATCCATACATGGCTTGACCCACCTTGGTTGCCATCAAGACAATATAATCTCTATAATATGGCAATACAATTGGCAAGACTAAATATTAAGTAAACTAAATAAGATTAGAAAAACAAATACAGACAACATACGGGCCTTCAGTATAGGTAAATTGATACTCTAATGAAAGTGAATGAAATTATTTAACCCATGTTAAATGTAAGCTTCACCTGATCTGGTAGACACAACAGCTTCTCTCTTTGATTTCTACGGCCGAGGGTCATGTCTAAATCTGTGTCGAGATGATCAAGTTATAGTGTAATTATTTTTATTGTTTAATATCGTTCTTATGTTATTTCCAATCTGTATCACTTTTCGTTTTCTGTATTGTATTGATGTTTCTAAATTGCACCCAGCAATGTCATTTAAGACATCAAAAATTTCATGTGCGCATTTGAACAAAAAAATCACGAAAAAAGTGCTGTATTCAAAATAGTACCCATATGCAGTAATATAAATTCTCATTATTAACGGTCAGTATTGTTATTCAAAACGACAAAAATGTAACAATTAACGGATAAGCATTCTTTTGTTGACATGCCAAAGTCTTTTCAGTTCACGGAATAAATTAAATGTAAATAAACATACATCATACATCAATAGATGAAATGCCTTCGTTTTAGTTGTTAGAGCACGCCTTATTTACGGAAAAGTTATCCGATAGTATAAATATCCGCGTCACATAAACAATGCGGTTCCCTGCTTGCTCCTGGATACCCATACTTGTACGACTCCCACTTCGCACTGAATTGATGTGTAGCCGTCTCGAAACGCGGCAACACTTGATGTGTTCTCTAAATGCCGTAATTCTTAAAACGTAGATGATAGGATCAATAATAGGATTTAAAATCATCAGAGACGTCACAATGGTTAATACATTACTATTTACATCGTTGTTATCAGATATTAGAAAGACAATTGAGGCGATAGGTCTCGGCATAACAATCACTGATGAAATGAAAACTATGATCCCCAGCGTGATTATGTTCCTTTTCATGCGGTCCATACGTTTGTTGCCTGGAAACTGTGGATTACTTTCAGATTGGCTTTGAACAGATTTATACTGCTTTGAAATTCTCAACATAATAATCAGACAAAAAAGTCCGGTGATAACAGTAAGTAAAATAACAGGACAATCTAACATTATTAGATGGGCAATTGTAGGTAAAAGAACGCAATTCCGGTTATACATTTGAATTTCATATGCCCATGATGCCATGGCGTAGCAGTGAACTACTACAAACCCTATGCCAACAGACTTATCAGAAACCATTCTTCTCAGATGTGCGCTAGGGATCCTGTAGGTTGCCTGCAGTCGCTCAAGGCAAATAAGTAAGACCTGATACATAGAAAATATGACTGTCGCCCCTAACAATGATCCGAAGAATGTACAAATATAATGAGCCTCTTCATTATTTCTATCTATTAGTGCATATGTAACAGCACTGATCAGTGCTAGAACTCCTGTCAAGGTGTCACTGATGCTAAGATACAATACCAAACAATTGAACCGAATTCTTCTTAGATTCTTTGTTCGGAATAAAACAACGAGTACACACGCATTTAATGCTACACAGCATGCAGAGAGCAGAGGGAAAATTAAATGCCTTGCTTCCATTAATAGAAATCTAAAGTGGAATGCGTCGATTTCTCACCTAAAATTTTAAAAATATAACATTTTATATATTCATTTAAAATATTTAATAAATCGTATAATTTTAAGACGCGTGTTATCATATAGTGAGTACTTAATATGGTGGTATTTTGCATATTTGTAATGACCGGAAATGAAAAACCCATATTTTCACACCTAATGCTAATAACAGTTTAGTCAAGTGTGCTATTCGAACGTACCTGGGCTGATATTGCAATATCAGACCGGTATTGTCAGTTGGTCAGGCTGGTATGACCATATCAGAACAAGTACATGTACTTATATGCAGTATATACATTATTATAAACAGATTAATACATGAAATAATGCATATCGGTCCGGGTATCATCCCTCGATCAATATCCGACCTCGGACAAGCTCTCGGCCCCGATTTGAGTTAAGGGATAATACCCGATTCGATGTGGATTAGGTCATGTATTAATAACATCGGACCGGGTATCATCCCGATTCTCCCATATCGGACTGAGGGCTTGACCGAGGTCCGATATGGGTCGAGGGATGATATACGGACCGGTATGGATTTAGGTCCTGTATTAATATGTTTATCATATACTGCCTAAGTACTTATCCCGAACGCACCCGGTCTGATATATGGCCATATCAGCACGGGTACCTTCACATAGCACTTGAATAATACGTTATTATCTGGGGTCTGCAGATATGAGTTGTTAACTTCCATTCGTTAGACAAGTGCAAAAACCATCATATCTATAATTATCATATCGCGATACTAAATTGTTGATAAAGACTCAAGACTCTAGAAAAAATCGTATCAACATACAGTAGGAAAGAGGGGTTATAACGACAAGTTTTTTGTCGTTTTCCACTTCAAAGCATACACATACATCTGTAAGGGATGCGCCTTGATTTAGGACAAACATAATGCTTTTTCTTGGTGACTGTCGCCTTCTCTGTAGTTCGTTAACTTTTAAAATGAGCAGTATGCTACATGTGCTATTGCGATCCTCTTTCAAATTCATTTGCGATAATGCAGCATTCAACCGATTGAAAAATTAGCAAGTAATGTTTAAATCTCCCCCGAAGCTATGCATCCGGTTTAGCGAAATGTTTAAACTGAAAATACAGCAACTGGTAATGCTAGAAGATTTATAACCAACCAGTCTAATTCTTTTTTTGTTTAATAGACAAAATCTTAGATTATATTCTACAGATAAATGCATTAAAAAATCCATCTTTATTTTTTTACATTATAAGCGATTTGTTTTTTTAAAAATACTTACAGTTTATACTGTAAAGATATTTGTGGTTTCCCCTACAAGAATAATATTTTTCAACCGATGTGGTACCAGCGTACTTAAACAAAAATTATTTTGATTAATTATGCAAATATGAACTACGCATGTGCCACGTTTGACGTATGTACTTACTTCAAATAAAAATAATTGTAATCCCTCATAACAACACTTAAAGGATTATGAAGGAAAAAACTAGAAATTATTATATTTGTAAAAGCAGTTTCTAATAACACAAAATTATCACATTCGTAAAGTATAGATTATTCTACTCAGTATTTGAAGTCGAATTATTTCTGTATTTTAGACCACATTGATCTATTTATGAGTCTCTAATTTATTGATAAACAACAAAATGGATAACAGCAAAGTTCAACAATAAGATACCAATCAATTAAAGCAGCCCAACTGACAAAACGGCGTACAAAACACAAACATGAACATAGCAGAGAGTCATAATAGTCTGACTTGGTACATGTACTGAATAGTGGTGTGGTTAAACCAGTTTAATGGGTTCCTAACCCCCCCCCCCCCCCCCCCTTATCTATCCTGACACTCTGGTGTATACAACACACTATAACAAACCAATAAAGTATGATTACCAACAAGGTGACCACTTGCTTGAACTGAAAATTAGAGTGGACGGTACATAATTTAGATAGCAGGGTCAGAATGTGCTCGTTTTAATTGTCAAACTTGCTGAGGATCTCATAACTGCAGGTCGGATACTGAGCATTTCATCCATCAGTTAATGCAACTGCAAAAACCCTAGCATAGTTTTTGAAAATATGGAAACAGTTACTTTTATTTCTGCACCAATCTGTTGTAACACGACAGAGTCATATAACAAAAGTATTGTTGAAGGTAAACATTAGAGTAAACCGTCATTTTTCTTTCTAACCGCATAGCAGGATGTTTTGGCGGATAATTAATTATGATTAATGAAGTAAACAGCACAACCAAAGTATTTCAAAATATTTTAAGGAACCTTTTTGGTAATCCGGAAATACAACTTGCAATCAATGTGAGAAACAAAGTATATTATCAAAACATTTAAACATTCGTGTAAAACCATTTTGTCAATCAATTGAATCATTTAACATAGTGCCAAAACAACATAACAAGATACGAATTTACACATACAAATGTACTCATTAATAAATTCTAAACTGAACCAAACAAACAAAACATTCAGTAATTTTTTTAAGTCTATACATGTTTTAAAGGGATCAATTCCCAGAGAAATGTGATCTGTAATCAATAAATTTTAATCTTCATCACTACAAAATGGAGAGCTTCGTTCAAAAACTACATAGTCAAGTATTAAACTGAATAAGATGCATGGAATAAATTCAGATTATAAAGGATTAGGTTTCGATGTTGGAAATACATGATTTGTAGTAGGAATATGTTGGATTAATTCTTGACAAAACGGACTTAAAAAACATAGACGAAGATTTCGCGCGCAGTGTTCATTCTGTTATTATGCAGCAGACTATATGGTGAATTTCATTTCCAGTAACTGTTGTTACAATTTTTACTGTTCCGTAAGCTCCTTTGTTTGAAACTTGCTACGTCCGATTATGGCCAATCCAAATTGTACATAAACGAAAAATATAATAACATGCTATCATAAGTTACCATTTCATCCTTTTATATTTTCGAAACGGAACTTCAAAACAAATTATATTTTAAAAATGTCAAAAATTCTACATTGATACTCCAAGACCATACTTTGCATTAGCACTTTGCAAATAAGTAGTAGCCTGTCAGCATAGAAAAAAACTGTTATGTACGGACTAAACAATCGGCGTCACCATTTCTTTCCAGACTTAAATTCGGGAAAAGTTGCGTGTGAGGAATGATACTACAAACAGCAAAATTGTTCAAGTTCCTCGATTTTCATAAATTGGTATTATTTGGCCTGATATTTCGCCCTTTATATTCCAAAATCAACAAGATTGCTACACGTAGCCATATGTCCCCCGCCGCAAAGAAATTCGAAGCCCCACAAGATATACAAAATGTGTATTATAAAAATGGTGGCACAGTATGGATATCAACACATAATGAAAAAAAATTGCAGTACAATACAAATACAAATTTCTGTAGTGTCACATGCACAAAAACATTAACGTCCCATAACTCCCGTAAAGTTTGTCAAATCAAAATGGTGGTGCGATAGGACCAAGTACATATGGTGTCTAACAGTCCTACAAAATTTGAACGAAATCCGATAGAAAGTAATGAAAACCTGTTCTTAGCTATCACTGAGTATTCTTACAATGTTGCGTTTTAAAGAAAATATTTTGATTTGAACAGAAAGTTATGTAATAGCGGGAATATGCTGTTGAAGATGGCTACATTTGTAATTGTGAAAAAATCACTGAAAATACCAATTTTTCATCATTTTTGGACACTTTTATATGAGCAACAACCTTGCCCAAAAATATGTTTCACTGAAATGTTTATTTTTGTAAGACAAACATTATATTAAAAAATCTTCTTTAGCAAACGTTTATGAGTAAAGTCAAGAAATACCAAAGGGATATTCGAAGGAGAGAAAAATCGTAACAACTTACAAACTCCGGAGAACAACGAAGACAAGACCAAAACAATACATGCACTACAATTAAAAACTAAAAACATGAACAACATAGACCCCACCAAAAAACCGGTGATAGACTCAGGTGCTCCGGAAGAGTAAGCAGTGTCTGCTTCCTGCAGGACACCCGCCATGCTGTCCATGTCAAATCCGATATGAGGAAGGGATAATATCAATGGAACAGGTCCATTTTAATTTGGGAAATGGTTTTTCATACCTGTCAACCAAGTCATGATGACGCCCATAAAACTTTAATCAGGATGACTTCAGCTTAGGAGCAACGTACCCCTGTCTGAGCAACTTTTCTGTCAGAAGCCGGGCTCTGTCCAGGAAGTCAATGTATATGTCACAAGCTCTGGAATAACGTATGAGTTGTGAAATATATACTCCATACGCCGGCGATTCTGGAATATTGCCGCTCAAAAATGGGAAGTTGACGATTGGAAAGTCAAAGTCATCCCGTTTTTCGTAAAGTTTTGTATTCAATCTTCCTCTGGTGTCAAATTTGAGGTGAAGGTCAAGATAAGATGCAGACTTGGCAGTGTCTGTTGCATCCTTAATTTCAAGCTCATTGGGAAAGATGATGTAAGAAATCCCCAAAACCTGAATTGTTGAGTGATAAGACATCATCTATGTAGCGGAAGCTGAAATTAAAGGTACGGGCTAATTTCTTCTGTTTTTCCTTAAGAAGCCCGTCAAGGAAATTTGCCTCATATGAGTAAAGGAACAAGTCGACGTGGCTATTGCATCATAGGTAGGAATTTTTTAAAATGTTTGAAGAATACGAAAGTTCGATCATTGTGCAATCAGAATGATACAAATTGGAATCTTAATTTTAATTTTGCATGTTAGATGGTGCTAAATAATGGCTTTAAAATACAATCGTCTTTCTAAATTTGACAGTTAACTTCATCAGATTGATCGTGACGTCCACAATCTATTTCACCATCACATATCCAGTTCTTAATTATACACCTTCCACTTGTTTTGCAGCGGAAGTGATTATCTGGGTCTATGTCGCAGTAATCTGTAAATAATAACATTAAATTCTGTTATACTTATATCATTACACACTCATTTAAATACTTTTGATAGTATAAAAATGTTATCACGTAAAATTTGACATTAAATCATTTTAGTCGGTTGTTGAACTTAAATTGTATATTGCATGTATCAAGCAGTCAAAAACTTGCTATCAGAGATCGACCTGCACGTGAGCTATCAAAATTATGACAGCAATCCGTAACCTTTTCGGAACATTTTCGGAATGATTTATACCTTAACTTAATTGCTATATTAAATGCATACATGTACATGTATATATTATTTGGCATAGTGTAATACGATAATAAACTCATTCCATTACCAAAAGAGAAAGGGAATCTGCGAAGTTTCATAAAATGCCTTCTAAAACAAACAAAAAAGATTTATCTAGGGAAAGAAAATTGATATGGGCTGAATTACAAACTAACGTAATATAGATTACTATACTTTACTATAGCATCTACTGGTAAAATAACTACGTTGTTTTTAGCGTGGAAATCAAATAACTCCAGGTTTTCTCAGCCAGCGGGAAATGACCAGTTATCTTGCCGAGTGAAACCAAAGCCATTAAAATTGATATTGGCGCTTCTCCGCCAAGCACGCGATATCTAGGAGTAACAGCAAAGATCTACTTGTCGGTTCGGAGTCAGTATAGTGTGTCCGAATGGGGTGATATGTCTTCCTGCGGACCGTTACCTCGTGAGCTAGCACATTAAAAATCCAGCTCAGCTTGTTGGTCTGGTACAATGCAGGGATCATATTCATTATCATATTAACATGTTCTCGTCATGATATGCACCTTGCTACCACTGGACGTTAAACAACAATTCATCCATCCATCCAACACAATTTTGATCTTAGATAGCCATTTCTACATTTTTTACCTTGTTTAATAATTACCACAATTTTTGAAATATCAAAACAAACTACGATATAGTGCCTTGCATTTAATTATGACTTGCTAATATAAGACCATTTCATAAAAGTTTAGAATGAATTAAAGTATTTGTTGATCTAAAAAAAAATCCCAACCGATCTTTATTAAAGACAAGTCATAGTATCGTGATTTAATATTGTATTTATCTAATCTGAAATTATGTTGATGCAAACAATCAAGGAAAAGTGTTGCCGTTTGAGACAATATGAGTTATTAGTCCTTGCCTTTGTTGTCACACATTTCTTCGTCACTGTTGTCATCACAATCCCCAACTCCATCACACTGCCATCTTCTTGGAACACATCGACCATTGGAACATCTGAACATTCCAAAACAATGAGCTTGAAGTGGAAGAAAGCATACATTCAATAGTATTGTTAATATCCTCTTTTGTCAACAACAAGAAAAAAACACCGTTAACGTGATCATTGCAATACGGAAATCGACCAAACGTAGACCACTGAAATAACAAAAAAACTAGTTGAAGACTCAGACTTTTCATGTTTTTTATGCCCCGCATACGATTTTCGTCTGTGCGTCCGTCCCGAATCAGGTTAAAGTTTCTGGTGAAGGTAGAGTAGGGTGGAGTTGTAGTCACATCAACTTAGTACACATGTTCCTTATGATGTGTTTATTTTCTAATTTGCATGCCGAATTAGTGGTTTGATCCCATTTTCATGGTTCACTGAACATATAAATATGATAGTGTGGAAATAGATCATTCTCAGGTTAAAGTTTTTGGTGAAGGTAGTTCAGGATAAAGTTGTAGTCACACCAACTTAGTACATATGTTCATTATTATGTGATCTGTCTCAATTGCATGTCAAATTGGAATTTTGTTCATTGTTCGTTGATCAAAGAGAATGATAGTGCAGCGGGGCATCGTGTCCTGCTAAATATGACAATAAAAATATACTTTACTTTATTATATCGTACCGGGTATATTACAATTTGCTTCGTCTGAGTTGTCGTTATTTTCACAGTCCAGTTCTCCATCGCATATCCATGATCTTGGAATACATCGACATGATTTGCATTGAAATAAATTTCCTGCACAACCTACACAGTCATTGTCTAAAAAACAAGACGCATTTGTTTATGATTGACAATTGATTTAATGTTGTTTGCTTAACGTCTAGTATTAAATGTTACAGACCCAGTTCAACAATCAACGTTGCAATGCGTGTTGGTGTACAATTTTATACGGACGAATAATGTAGCCTTCTCTAGCAGCATTCTCATTTTTGAAACCTACAGAAGAGGTCTTTAAAGCCAGAAAATATTCACATAAAATCAGCTGTTTTATGTTAGTGGACACATCATAAACAGTAAAAGGCATACCGATTAAGCAATACCCTCCCTAGGAATATGATCTTTTACCTTTAATTTCGGTGAACGTATATCCAACACAAAATAAAAGTAAACTCCTTGTAAGTATCATATTTGTCCTTGTTGTTATTATAAGGAATTATCTTTCATTATAAAATAATTTCTATGATGTGACTCCAATTTGTTAGGTAAGTGCGTTACATCTATAGATTATTTCACTACATTATTACCATTTAATATAATAGAATTTGTTTATGAAACGAGCGAAAGTTAACTGCTATTTATACACGCCAAGTCTAATACCCCATAATAAGAGTGAAAGTTGAAAATACCCGGTATGCTATGGTCATATCAGGCAGTTAGGCTAGTACGGTTGTATCAGGTATCAGGTTGTGTTCGATATTTAAATTATTAAATGATGAAATAAGACTACGCCCACTAGATAGTTTGTCTTTTAAAAGAAAATGGGAACGCCCTCCCCCATCCTAAAATAACAGCAATACAAATAATGTAAAGACAGCCGTAAGGTCAGCTGCAATACACAAAAGAGTAACTTGTAATTGCATGAACACTTGACGAGAGAAATTCGATTATTACGATCATACTTTTTTGACATCAAACAGGTATAATTCGTATATACATTTGTAGATGGTAAATTTAACAGTTCTTCACCTTTACTCATTGAGTGGTTTAACTAAAATCGCCAAAATGAATTATTTGGATGACAAAATTAGAATTGTACAAGATAAACTGAATTAATTTTAAAATTTGAAAGTCAGACAATTTGTCAATTATAAAAAAAAATCTTTTTATCACATATCAAAATATCTTTGTTTTGTGACATGACATTCAAATTTGAGCACATTATAGTATTAAAAAAGGCGTCTGTTATAATTACTATAATTGTTTTAAATGAGGATAATTGTGGGAAATTCCGCGAGAATGTACATGTACTAGGAATAAATTTGCTGAAAGACACTTTCAACAAAAATTTTAACATGTCAGGGTCCGTGATTATCTTGGGCCTGATTTTTTCCGTGATTGGTACAGGATATACGTTATCAATGGAAGGTACGGATTATATGTATTATTTTTTAATACTTTAATTTTCTGGAAAAGAAATTGGTACTATAGAAAACTGGAACTATTTCTCGTGCTCAATATTAATATATATTTGACTCGAGGTTAATTAAAAAACAATTATTTAACAAACTTAACGAAAATAAATACATTGTTTACTAAAAGTTCTACGATGGTATCTTATCGATTGAGTAGACTAATGGCAGTTTCAGAAGGCTAAAATATCCGACCGTAGTCAACCATCCACCATTTTACAGTGACAGTCAAAATCGGTTTCCCATTTTTGGTATTGTCTTCGTTGTTCTCCGAAGTGTGTCAGTTATTTCGATGTTTCCCTCCTTCGAATATCCATTTGGTATTTGTTTGGTATTTCTTGACTCTACTTTTAGCGAGCAAAGAAATCCATTCAGTAAAACTGTTTCATTAAAATATATAACACTTATATATATATGCTTAATTTGTGTTACAGTTCCATCAGAACCAAGACATGTATACGCAGAACTTTCAAGGTTTAAAGAACATGAAGATAATCCCATAGTTGTGATGACCTGGCAAAAGCCACTAAATGCTTATGGAGAAATAAGGCGCTATAGAGTTTCTTGGGGAATAAAAGGGAAAGTTCAATACACAAAAGATCTGTCGCCTGATCGTTATTCTTTTATAACTGATATATTAGGTAGACTTTTTTAAGTATACAGCATCTATGCATAATTGCTAAGGAACAAGCAGCAAAAATATATCTTCTTACATTAAGAGCAAAATTTATCAGATTTGTTCTGGTATTTCAGATAGTTAGGGATAAATTAATTATTTTAAATAAAAAATTAATTAGAAATGAAAAATAATATATGCAAATATATATTGCTATTATCATTAAAGATATTCTACTCATTTTCAGAAGAAGGGGCAACATACGAATTTAATGTCCAGGCGGTAAATGATAACGGTTTTGGACATAGAGCAGTAACAACATTATACATACCAGTTGGAGGTAATTTAAATGACACCTTAAAACTCTATATAACAATGAATGGTTGCCACAGTTATTTATTGCTTAGAAGAATTATCTTTAATGGTCGACAAATAGTTTTCATTTTAAATGATAATTCTCTATAAGATTAAATATTCAATATAATGATATTCAATTGTAGGGTAAAATACAGTAAATACGGACATTTTGTTTGCTTTGGATATTTCGCGGTGCAGGAAAGGCAACGTATAATGTATACGTTATATAGTCGAAATACATCTTATATTTACACTTTCAGGAATGGTAAAATCAGAAGAGTTTCGAATGCATCTAAGGCCGATAACTAGTAAAAAATAAAAATTCGCGAAAACAAAAAGTTAGGGAAATACGGACAGATTTAGGAAAATACGGACACCTCTGAATTGAGTTCATATGCAAATCGAAAAGAGATCAAAGACTTACCTTCAGCGTTCTGCTTATATTTGAACACTAAGAGGCAACAACAGTCAAGTGTTATATATTTACGAAGTTTAATCTGTCTTCTTGGTGCTTTGTTACAAGCAGATTTTTTGTTATTCCGCCGTTTGTTTTTGGAGTTTTATTTTTCATGAACCGTGCATGTTTTTTTTTCTCACCAGTAATTTAGACAATGAATACAACGCCATAATTTTAGGAATACTGGCTCCTTTTACTTTTTCTGCACGATGCTGTTTTTTTTATTTTGCTTATAATAAAATGACTATTTTGCTTTGCTTTTATTTAGTTTGCTTATAGTTTTGCTTTGCTCTATGTGTGTCTATGTATGTATTGTGTTTTATTGTTATTTGTCATTTAGATATACTTTCCATGTACATTTTCTCCATACCCCTTTTTCAAATATTTCATCATTTTAGTAATCAAACAGGGATGTGTGAAAACACTATCCAGGATAATTGTTTAATTATCAAAATGCACATGAAAAAACAGGACTTGGGTGAACGGCAAACTTAACAACAAACCGAAAGGATAATTTAGAAATAGTGAATCAATGACATGGAAAGAGAAGGACATTCGAACAAGAGCAGAAACAGAAAGTATACATATCCATCACAAAAGACAAGGAGCATCACCAGATGTTCCAATAGAGTAAGCATGATCTGTTTCATTACATAAAAGGCATAAAAAATCACTAAAAAATGTTAAACTACATTATTTGGCCATATGCTTGCAAACAATAATTAATGTTTGGAACAGTGTAGAATGAATCCATAGTTATTCTTTATCAGAACTGTGCCCTTTTTGCCAGAAGCCTTTTGAAGTCTCTTTTGTTTTCTCTCTTCCGTTTTTCTTTGTTTTTCCTCCTTTTTGTTTTCAGCTTCAATTTTCATGTGAATTATGGACGAGTGTGTTAATAATCTATGACTAGTAATGGCCCTAGATTTCCGAGATTTTGATACGCTTGGTTCAGTCGGTTTAGGAGGACTATCTGCTATCCCATTATCATCGGCGGTAGCCACAATCTGAATATCCCCATTATTGATTAGGTTTAGTAAATTGGCGGGATCATCAAGGGCAGTAGTTGCGGTAGTATCTTGTGAAGACTCGACGCTGATATCATGATTATATGAATAGTTAAAATCAAATGGATGATGAACATCAACGGCAATAACTGGTGTATTCCCTACTGTCTCTGTAGAGGCTTCAACTTGTGGTGAACTTACTTCTGTTATGTCCACACACGTGTCAATATAAGTTGAAGATTCTTCAGTGATTACAGACGAACCATTACTTTCAGAAGAGGCAATTGGTTTATCAAACACGGAAGAGGGAGCAAATGCGTTGTCTGGGACAGCTTCTCTGTTGTAGGGATAAATTCCACATGATCAGAACCCGCTTACGATATTTTAGGCATTTACAGCCTTTTCCCATGCGGACCGAAACAAACCTGGAAATGTCTATTTGTTTATGATATTGCACGGAGCGGTCGATAGGAAATCAGAACAAGCACTATTATAAGCTTTATTGAACGGCCCATTTCTAAAAGACCCAAGGCTTCGTGCGACCCGTGTTCGTCCATAATAAGCAATTGGGGGCGAACATCTCCACAATCTGGCAGAAATACATGCTGAAACCATTCCTCCGCTAATTCCTCTGTCATCCAGGCCTTTTCCTGGTACGACCATCTTGTATTTTCCGGGGCATCTGCGGTGTTGTACCCTAGCAATGATTTTGAGGTCTTCCCCTTAACAATTAACGTAGGCGGCATGCGTGTTCCTGAAGCATTACAACAAGCCATGATTGTTATATTACTCCTGTTTTCATTTACTCTACTTATAATACTTCTTGCACCCTTTTTCGCAACTATATTTGTCGGGTTATGTTCCATTTGCTTACCCGTCTCATCTGCGTTCCAAATCTGATCTGGACAGTTTTGTAAATTAAGTGTTTTGATGATGCGAGTTCATCAAAATATTTTCCTACCACAACGGGATTCATCATTTTTGCCCTATTTGTATCTAACTTTTCAGGTTTGCGTAGGGTAAGCTCATTGTATCTCTTTTTTAAACTATACCAGACGTGGTGCGATGGTTCCTTATTTTTGTACCCATTTAATTTTGTTCTGCTGCAAAGGATTCCAATTCGCCGTAAAAATTGTTTCCTTGAGATGCCAAACCCTTTTTCTGCGCTTGAAATAGTTGTATCAACAATTTCCTTTTCTAATTGCTTCGGTAAAACTGGATTTCGCCCACTCTCTGCAAACAAGTCAGTTTTACCAGACACTCTGTCGGCAATAGTGGATTTTGCAATAGAATATTTTTTGCAGCTTTTCTAATGGACAATCCGTTTTTGACAGCTGTAATTGCATTTTGTATATTTTCATAATTATGTTTGCTGTACTTTGCTTTAGGAACATATTTTTTCGGCATCCTGCAATAAAATAAATTTCGATTGCTTAGAAACGTAAATTAAATCAGAAACTTTTAATAGCAAAGACCATATACATGTATGTCAGTGCCCCAATAAAAGACTGGCCCGCGCATTCATTAGAATCTAATGCCGGTACAAAAAGACGACGAATCGAAGGTAATGTGAATAACACGAAATAAGTTTGTTGAAGAGACATAAATTGTCGAAATCCTACCCGACTGTACTGTAAATATTTGTTGTTTTGTGTATATAGTTTTTAAATGAAAGGAAGGGAATTCAAGAAACAAACAGCTTCACTTTATTTTTACGACAAAGTTAAATTTTCTTCAATTCCAGTCAAAGTTATCATCTTTAATTTTATGCACCAATTCTTTAATAATATCGGACGTTTGACCTTCAAAGATGTTTGCTAGTCTCTCTGCTACAAATACTATACTTGGAATTTCATTGTCTTGTTCTTTCATAATAAGTATGCTTCTTGCAGCGAATTCTGAACTTTGTTGAATACAATGTTTTTAATTTTAAAAAAAGCAAATGCATGGTTCCGCCTATGAAATACCATTCCTGGTCATATAATGTTTTTATTTTTCTTAAGGCAAATAGCTTTACAACTGTCGAATTTCCATAAATTTCTCTCATGTAAATTTCTTTGGTAATGTGATTCTTTGCAATAAGAATAAGAATTTACCAAAATATACACCATCCATTTTTTATTGAATTAGAATGTTTTCCCATTTTCGCATAATTGTAACCTCTCCGCGGAAAACTGCTAGATATGAGTGCAATCTACTAGTTTCCATATCGTAAGTGTTTGATATATGCATTGTCCATATTATAATAATTACATAAAACAATGTTAGGAAAATACGGACACTTTTTATTCAGTATTATTGTATTATTGTGTATGTTCTTTAAAAAATCTATCAAAAGAATGAACATTTATAGTGTTATCTTGTGGGATATGGTATAGGAAACTGCGTTTCAATAAAATAATACCAACCTGACGTCATGTTTTACAAAAGTCAATTTGATTTCAAAATTTCCCGGCAAGGTCACTTTGGGAAAAAGATTCCGGTACAGTTAAAAACACCGATTTTTTATTTTATAGTATCCCCGGAAGTCACGTGTTAGGTGGGGAAACCCTTTACGGAGTTTCCATTTTTATAAATAGTGACAACACTTTATATTTGGCGGAACACGTAACTTGTTGTTCCATTAGACTAACACTAAGCAAGTGAAAACTGTCCGTATTTACATTACGTCCGTATTTACCGTATTTTACCCTAAACTTTCACTATTTTTTTATTATCTATATATAATTTAATATTAGATGTAACGCGTTATTTGATTGGTCATTTAAGGGAATCGCGACGTTTTAGACGTAAAAAACCGTTGGAATTAAATTATAAGCATTGAAAGTAATATTGCTACGCGGGTTATTTAGTGTGCACCACGTGATTGAGGTTATTTCTTCATAGACTGAAAACAAAATTACTGTCAATGCTTATAATTTAATAGAATAAGCCCATCCAGTTCTCTGAATCTTATTTTAGTGCTCGCTTCGATTTGAACTGCAACGGCCATTTAATGCAGGTTCTGAGGGTGTTTTCGTATAATCATATGGTTAATTTAAATAATATGTTCAACAACAGACTAATTACATGCTTAGATTTAATCAAATGATTAAGAAAATTTAACATTGTGTTAGAGCTAACGAGATGCTGAACAAAGGGGCCCAGATATTTACGGGACAGTCGCTTTACTTATTTTGACAATAGCAAAATCTGCGTTATAAGTTAAACATGATGGTCGTGTCTTTATTTCTGAAATAATTCGATGTTATTTGGATATCGGTGAGAATATTTTTCTTCCTTTGGTACATGTTGTATACTTATATAAAGTTCTCATACTCTGTTGGCTAAAATTTTAAAAATGATCACTTTATTTACGATATATAAGTAATAAATTATCTTTAAATTGTCGTTATTTTGACGTAACAAAACAAGATGGATGCCAATCGTCCGAGTTTCAATGCAGTGATGGGGTTTGTATCCCTGGAACATGGAAATGTGACGGTGATGTTGACTGCCCTGATGGGTCAGATGAGCTGGATAAATTGTGTAGTATGTACCTTAGAAATATAAGTATAACTCTTCGTTTATCGTTTATTTTTATTCTGGTCAATAAACATTGCAATGTCTCAGTTTAATGAAAATGTGATATTTTCAGCATATAGGCAAGCATTCGAATATGTAGAATATTCACACAAACTGAAAGAACAACAATTCAGCTCGTGGCAGAAATTGCTTTATTTTTATTATAAACAATTGGAACTATATCAACAAATTGGACAGGCCAATAACATAAACTTTCGTTGAAAAATCTTATTGTATTAAAGTTTATCAGTAAAGAACTATCAGTACTGATCTGTGAAAAGATATTGAGCAACCAGTTCAAAAGTTCGACCAATTTTCCTTCCAGGAAAAAATGAAATCCATGATGATTATGAGATTCGGATTTCCACGTTTGCTTGTAGTGTAACTATGTGCGGAAATATAAATTAAAGAGCAGAAAAACAATTCATTAATAAGCAAAATCATTAATTGAACTGTATATTAGTCAAAGAATTTCGCGCATTTTACACAGCATGAACTTTTAATTGCGGCTTGTTTATGTATAAAACTATTATGAAACTATTTAAGGCCGTTTGAGAGAGAATAAAATGAACAAAAAGTTGTATACTGTTTTCGTTCAATGTATTTAGATTTTCCCTATTCCAAGTTATCATAAGACACAAGGAATAAACTGCTTTCTCAATATGAACAACTTACAATATCATGATATATTAGAATTGTCCTCATATTTCTTATCAATTTCATTCCCTATGACTTTTTATGGAAACTGATTCTGCAGCAGCGGAGGATAGATGGCTACGAGTAGCTTGCCCTACGTATTACTTTCGTGTTATGTACTTCCTTTAGTAAAATGTAGTAATTTTTTCTTCTTCTTTCTTTAAGTTGTGTATTTTTTTTTCTAAAGGTCTATAAACTTAAAAAGATTGGTTTTGGTTAAAATTTACAAGAATCAGTTTCACTTTCTTGAAAATTAAATATTGGAAGTGTGTTTTCATTGAATACATAAACATAATACATACATTTACAAAACCTGACCTCAGGTTAAAACGTAAGCAAAAAACTTGTGGACAAAATAGGTTTTTTTTAAGTTAGATCGGTTTAATGGGTACAATAAACTCCTCCTTATTTATCGTGACACACTGGCGTATAAAATACTATAAAGATTATAAAAACCAATCGGCATGAAAACCATTGAAGTTCATTTTGTATCATGATGTATTATTAAACCTTTTTCATCTGAATAATTAGGACGGTAAGAACTATGCATTTTTTTTCTATAATTGTGTTTACTATGTTGTAAACCATGACCGCATTTTTCGTAGAAGGAACTGCTAATGCGCCGTTTGGAAGGAGTTCACTTCCAGTATTTATAAGTCAGGGGCGTAGCTAGACAGAAATGAAGTATGCTAAAAAAAATATCGGTCAGGGTTCTACGGGCCGCTCGTGTTAGTAGTATGATACTTGCATAACAATGAACAGCGAAACAATACAAAAACACAACATTGGCATAAGTTTCGGCGAAGCAAAATAAATAACAAAAATGAATTTTGAGAAATCTCATATGTTATTCAATATCTATATGATTTATGTCTATTGTAGGTTTCAGATGAGATCAATTTCAATTGCCTGGAGATAATTAATACAGTAATCAGCATATTTCTGTATACATACGTATGGTCTCACGTAGTTTCATTTTTATATAGTCAGTAATTATAATATTATCAACATTAATTAAATATTTCAATATATGTTCTGGCAATACGTTGTTATGAATATTGTGTGGAATTATAAAACCAAACTCTTTGAGAAGCATCTCCTCATTCACTGGTTGTACACAGATATTTACAAGTTCGATGCAAATAAGCCTATCGAACAGATAAATGACATCACAAGGAAATGCGTCAATGAAGAGATTTTTACGATGTCGGACAAGATTCGATATAATCAGATAAAGCTGTATATTATTTAAATACAAAACTTTTCCTTACTTTTTGAGAAATCTCATATGTTATTCAATATCTATATGATTTATGTCTATTGTAGGTTTCAGATGAGATCAATTTCAATTGCCTGGAGATAATTAATACAGTAATCAGCATATTTCTGTATACATACGTATGGTCTCACGTAGTTTCATTTTTATATAGTCAGTAATTATAATATTATCAACATTAATTAAATATTTCAATATATGTTCTGGCAATACGTTGTTATGAATATTGTGTGGAATTATAGAACCAAACTCTTTGAGAAGCATTTTCTCATTCACTGGTTGTAGCCAGATATTTACAACTTCGATGCAAATAAGCCTATCGAACAAATAAATGACATCACAAGGAAATGGGTCAATGAAGAGATTTTTTCCGATGTCGGACAAGATTCGATATAATCAGATAAAGCTGTATATTGTTTAAATACAAAACGTTTCCTTACTTTTTGTGTTTTAAGATGATAGGGGAACGGTTAACATTAATATATGTGTAACCTTTGCATAAGTTCAATACAACCTTTTATCTGACAGTCGCATGTCGGTCAGTTCAGCTTAATGTAATCCTGTACATCAGTGTTTTTGTTTAAATATTGTTACGCTCTGTTAAAAAGGCTACAGAGCCACCCAACGATGCATGACGTTTTATAAAGACGATTTCATCACTTAGTAGCTTAAGCACCACACCATTTTTATGATGTCGAAAAAATGGAAGACAAATATGACACATAATGTAAAATCTCCATTAATCTGCAGCCCATAAAATTTCTTCGGTTTATACAGTATTACAAATAAAATATTTTCACAGAGACAAGTATATGTAAAATTCGAACTGAGTAAATAGAGAAATAAGTGGATAATCATGACAGGCCATTAGTACATTATTAATAGAAGTCCGTAGTATGGTTCTGTAAGCCATGCTGAAGTAGGAAATATGTATCGCAACATTCTAACCTCACCCCAACCTCATCCCACCAGACGGCTACCTCTGTTAGAAACTTAAATACAAAATATCTAAATTGTCAAGCTTACATAAATTATGCGACAATTATGATAGTTCTGAATGTGACAAAATCCAACTAAGACCCCAAGAAGAGAGAAAAATGGCTTTTAAATGGCTAAGAAGTTTGATAAATGAACTGAGAAACAAGAGAGGAAACGTTAATGCTCGTGTAGTGAGATTACTTGGTAAAGATGTGGACACCAATATAAACATTGAGGAGGTATTGAAGTCACACAAGACTTAACCATATCATTATTAAAAGGTATAAAATGGTTAAAAGGAGAGTAATGCCAGAGAAAAGCATGTGCAAAAGACTTTGTAAAACAATATAAAGCAAAATGCTTGACATAAATAACACCTTTAAGGTGGTACCCAACACTTTCACTAAAATTAATTTGGCTCGTTTAATTTTCATAAAATTTGGACAAAGTATTTACTTTGACCCATTGACAAAAATTTTAAAATTTCAAAACATTTGAACCAACCAATTCATCAGAAAAATTACACTGATTGTATAGCAGTTTGACAAACACTAATATTGATCATTGAAAAGCTTAATATTCCCTTAACAACACAACGTTATTAAAATGTTTAGCTGATTTTACAGAGTTATCTCCCTGTAGTGTTAGGTACCACCTTAAGATACATGTAGATAGTATAGAAAACAATAATCTATTACGTTTACAAAATTGGAAATGTCAAAACACCTCTTGACTGTTACGAGCATCACACGAACACTAATAATAAAACAGATAAATAAATAATATACTGCACTGTGTTTTCTATATCGGGGCAAAAATCAATAATGTGATAAAATAAATGTGTCTTCCTATTTACCAAACTTGCGAAAACCAAATATTGCGTAACGAAATTTTAATTAAAATTTAAAATGTATGACAGTTTAATACCACCTCGGTCTCTACATTACATGGGAATTTAACACGCCAGTCTCAATATCTCTTAGAAATTCGTTCCAGGCCTCGCTTGCACAAAACATCTCAAATTGAGTTTTAGACTCAAACTCAATGTCAAATTTTGAGATCTGGCTTTCACTAAAGAAATACGCAAAAAATCTCACCTCAAATTTGAGTTGGGAACCACTCTTTAAACGTCCAGGTACAGTTTATGCATTCAAATGTTTTACGTTAATTTTTAAAATTTCCTTAATTGTTCTGTCTACAAAACAGTACAGAATATAAAACATTAGTAGTATATGGGCGCAGTTCAGTTATCATTTAAAAATTGCACTAATATTACAATAACGATAATAAATGGAATTTAACAAAACTATTATCTATATATTTTAATACTATTCCTTAATTGTTCACTTACATGCACATGCTTGATTGCAATATACTGCAGATATTTTCTTGATTATTTAATTTTAAAAAGTTATAGTTTTGTTACAGTTTAATCAGAAAATGAGCTAGATTTCTCAAATCTAAAGAAATTACTTTGAAATACTATTTTCAAAATTCAATTTGAACTTTGAATGAAAACAAATATTTATACATGAAGAATTTATAGTTTAAATTAAACATTAAATAAATATGCATTTAGAAAAGTAAAACTAAAAGGCTGTGACAAATGAATTGAGAGGTAGACTTGTATTGTATACAATATTTTTCAGATGACTTGTAACCCAAATTTTAGAATTACCAGTTGTGTTGCTAAGTGGCCTGGTTCTGTCCATGATTCAAGGATATTTCGCGACAGTAATCTATGCACAAGTTTTGAGAAAGGTTAGTGAAATCTTCATATGCTGACATATACGTTCACAAGTTTTAAGTCTAAATTGGAGTTGGGGTTGGTGATTACAATTTACAATAAAATCTGCTTCAGACAGTGCAGCTAATACGACTGAACAATTTTAAACATGTGATTAGTTAGCAATAATGTATAGTATGGATATATCATAAGGTTACACTCCATATTTGTGGATAAAAGTTTAATGTAGATACAAACTAGAGGCTTCCAGTAGCCTGTATTGCTCACCTGGACTATGTCCATCTTAGCTGGAAGAATGGGACATTGCAGTCAGGTTCCAATTGTTTCACGGGTTACAAACAAGAAGATCAGAGACCCAAAGTGCAATCAATACACTCAATGCATATATGACTTCTACTATTAAAATTACTAATTTTATTACATGAGAAAGGTTAAAATGTCTAAGGTCAAGGTCACAGCATTAGATGGTGAACCCCTTTCATTCTATGACCTTAAATGATAAACATTCAATGCACCAGACTTGAATGTGTTGTGTATTTTGCTTTCAGGTATATATGATGGACTTCTGCTTGGAGATTCAGGATATCCTTCTAGGAATTTCTTAATGACACCCTATAATACTCCAGCAAATAATCGTCAACAAAGATTTAACAATTCTTTATGTAGGGCCAGAGTAATAATAGAACAAACATTTGGGATTTTGAAAAGGAGATTTCCATGTTTGTCATTGGGTTTAAGGCGTTCTCCTGTTAAGGCAGCAGTGATCACTGTGGCATGTTCAGTTCTGCACAACATTGCACTCGACAAAAAGGAAGAACTAGTTGGTGACGATGGGAATTATGCTAATGATGATGGGAATCATAATTATGTTGGTCCAGATGGTGGTCGTGCTGGAATCAGGAATTACATTACCAATAATACTTCAACTGAAATCACAATTAAAACACTTTGAAATTTCATAAAATTAGTTATAATTTCATTAATTAATAATTGGAATTATGATTTTAAATTTCATACAAATTATGAACAGAACCTGTATCACAAATGTCATTTACTTTTAAACTATAATACATTTTCTTCATTTTTAAAACATCAGTTTCTATTTCTAGTTTCTGTTGTTCTAATTTAATCTTTTTAATTTCTTCTCCAATCTTTTTATTTTCCAATTCCAAATTGTATATTCCAGTTCCTGAAGTGTCATTTTTTTCATCCTTTTTTTTACATTTTCTTTATTCTCTGCAAAAATGAAATGTATTTAATGTGTAAAATATTTAAGGTAGATCGATACTAATATTTTCAGCAGATAGATTTTCCTTATTTTCTCCAGGCAGGATGTATGAGGATATACTTTGATATTTCAATTTAAAAAAACATAGGTCAATGGGTCTTGATTTTGAGATAATTGAGTCTTAATGTTCATAAATTTTATACAGATTATATAGGGAAAATCCAAATTTCTCCTACAATAAAAAAATGGCAGATAGAATTTTTTATAAAATTGTGAAAAGAACACTTATATGACATGCTTTCATCTTCTAAAAACAAAAATTGGGATCACCGTTGATTTTTCTTGCTATATCCAAAAAACTAAGATTTCCTTTACATTTCATCAGAAAAATTTCCACAAATTATGTCCCCTGAAAGGGGTTTCTTTTTAGAATAAAATTTTATAATTTTGCTATTCATTCATTTTTGTCAATTTTGTTATTTAAATAAACTTAAGATATAAATTTTACATCATATCAAATACTAGTTTCTCGTTGAAGAAATATATTAACGTACAAATTAGCAAGATGCCCGAAAAAGATGCTCAGTGTATTAGGATTGATCTACCTTAAATAACTCTTATCTTACACGTTATAAAATAAAAATTAAAAGATGGACAAAGATAATTTATATGAACATAAAAAAAACATTCTGTAGAATGTTTGTAATAAAAATAAATATATTAATAATTAGTTTTACATTATAATGGCAATACCAATGGTAATACATTTTACATGATAATAATAAAGGAATACTCTTTTTGCATAATGGTAAGTAAAAGAAAATTTGCCAAATCACGGATGTAATTATAGTTGGCCCTAAAAGACTTTTTTGTTGTGTGACAAAAGTTAGGGAGCAACCATTTGAATTTTAATGGGGGGGGCATGGCAGGAATTTGAAAAAAAAGAGCAGGGTGCAAAATTTTGTGAAAAAATAAGCAGGACCAAAAGTACTCATAAATAAAAAGCAGGATGAAAAATGTAGTGGGGAAAAAGGCAGGACAAGATTACTTCCATGCCCCCCTCCCCCCATAAAAATCAAATGGTTGCTCCCTTAGAGAATGCCAACAAGAATGTTTGTCATTACTCATTACATGTGAAGCATCTTTCAGTTGAGATGGCACTGGTAACATGTCCTGCTGTGACGGTAGTTCACAGGTCTGCAAGTCTTCAAGGTTGGAGTCTGAAATATATAGTAAGGATGCTGAGTAATATTTTTTTGAGCTTTTGATTGACCCCATTTTAAAAATTGGAGCACAAAAGACAGCAGCGCTTAAAAAAGCCTTTTAGAGTGTCGACCCTTACAAGACGTGGAAGGACCTTAACAAGGGCAATAAAAAAAATTTTTCTTTTTTTGGACTCGGGCGATATTTATTGAAATTATTTACATATTAATATTCTTTAAGCAATTTTGTTATTTATACATGTATCAGTTATGTGTCTAAATTAATCGGTAGACCAACCACCCCTGGTCTATCACCAATGTTTTCTAACAACAAAGACAGACTTGCTGGTGGGTCCTGTGATTTGGGGCCTCCTCCCGTCTTCTTTGTTTGGTCAACTGTTTTCTTTGGCTAAAAATTGAACAATAAATATCATTTACAAACTTAGTACATTAAAACATGAACTTTGAAGTTCTTATTAAGACCACCATACAAAGACTTTTGTTTTTGCTGCATTTCTTATTATTCTTATATTATTCTTCTCATTATTATAATTATTATTTTTATCATTTGTCCGGGTCAGTGCTCGGATATTTTATGGAGAATTTTCATGAAACTTCATAGGATGATAGCCCTCCATGTGGAGGTTGACCCAACAGTATCAAATTTAAATGGGGGTAGCAGTGGGGCTTGCACCACCCCCTCGAATGCCTGAAATTCACCTTCACATTTAAAAAAAATAACTTGGGAATGGTTGAGATCATCACACTATAACCATATATATTCTTACTTCTTATGGGAAGATGCATTCATAGGTGTACATGGGGGGTCCCTGGGGTGTATGCCCCACCCATTCAAAATAGAGTTTTCGTATAAATTGGAAACCCTTCAGGTCCCCACCATATAACCATATATATTCTCACTCCTCATGGGCGTTTCCAGGATATTTGAAAGGGGGCGTATAATAAAGCTTTCGCCGAGTGGAGGGAGGCGAAAAATTTTTTGGACCTTTTTTGCTAAAAAACATAAAATAATTGTGAAATGCACTAATGTAAGGGTTTCTGACTTGGAGCCTGTATATTTTAGAGTATGTGTTTAATTAATGAACATGATAAATTGCCATATTCAATACAATATAAACAGATTACGATATTTTTTTAAAGGGGGGCGTACGCCCATTACGCCCTGGATCCGCCCCTGCTCCTTATGGTAAAATGCATTCATAGATGTAATTTTTTGTAAAAAAGTATTAATATTCTTTGAGCAATTTTGTTATTTATACATGTATCAGTTATGTGAGATGAATGCACACTACACACCCACACAGTGAATCTGTTCCAGAGCAAAATTTATTTCACAACAAAATGCTGTGAGGTGTCAATTGTTCTTCATTTGAATGCTTTGTGGTGCATTTGTATTTTGGTGTAAATGCTTAATAAAAATTAACAATGATAACCTAACAAAATATCAGTGTGAAATGGCAAAAGATTGACATTTCATATACAAGAATTTTTGGATGTGGTGACTGATAGACTAGTGCTACAATGCATTAAGTCCATTTCTTACAATTTGTGTTACATTTCACTACAACCACTACATGCCTATTTATTCAAATGAAAAAGAAATTACCTCTTTGCTTGATGTTGGCATATTGTTTCTTAACCTGTTCTACAGATTTCTGGTCTTGATCAATTCTGAAATATATTAACATTCCCTAATTGTATACAATCATGTTTAAACTTCATAAATGATTATTTTCCCATTATTAATCAATTTATTTGAAATGCAAAATTATACCCCAAAGGACTGAAAGCATTATTAAACATTAAAATGAAATAAATACAAAGTAAAATGGAAATAAATCAATAAATGTGGAAACAAATACTTATATTTATAAGCAGCTCGATCAGGTGCAATTTCCTCAGTGCTATGGAAATTTTTTTTATGAGCAACAACCCGCATAATATTTGTAGAAGATAAAATAAGTTTTAGTATTTCAAATGGAAGATAATTGTTTATGTCTGGTTGTATTTCAATGATATTAGTGAAGTAATCATATCTAAGGCCAATAGGGAGCAACCATTTGATTTTTATGGGGCAAGTTAGGATCAACTTTGAAATGAAAAGACAGCACCGGGGTTTTGTCAAAATAAAAAGACAGGATCACTTTAGGTGTGAAAAAAAAAGAAATACAGGACCCGTGTCAATCAGGCAATTTTTTGGTTTCAATAAAAACAAAATTAAAAAAAAATCCAGTACCAAAATTTCTATGAACAAAAAAGGCAGGATCAAACATTTGATCCTAGCCCCTCCTTAAAAATCAAATGGTTGCTCCCTAAATAACAGGTCATTTACTTTTATTATTAATATTATTTTTTGGGGTTTTATATTGGTTTTTATATATTGGAACCCGGCCGTGAGGAAGGGGGTGTCATGTAGGACTCTTTCATGTAATTATGTTATTACTTTGTAACTAGAAGGGAATTACTACATTATAAATATTTAGGCATTTTGTATTTGTGGCTACGGCAATTGCACTTCATGACTTACGCGTTCACAGCGCTGGTCACGGCTTCCCAGGCAGCTTCTTTTGTTTTGCTTGTTATAGTTGTAACTTTAAATTTCCCAAATAGTGTCTTCCCTTTGGACAACTTCCTCCACCAGCACAATCTTTTCCTTTTCTGTCCAATTGGACCCCCGTTTCTTTTCTGTGACTGTATTCATTTCATATGTGCAGACGATTGACAGAAGTACGGGAAATTTCGCGTGATGTATTTTACTACCTCCAAACACGGAAGAGTTACTTTCGCTTTTATAAATAGATTTCTCAGCTGAGTTCAAATTGAGTTGAGTTTGAGAATTTTTGTGAAAGCCGTATTTGAGAAAAACTCAGCTAAGAAAAAACTCAAGAGTTTGAGATAAAACTGAGGTTGAGTAAAAACTCAGTTTAAGATGTTTTGTGCAAGCGAGGCCAGAACTAATTTCTATTCAGAATATTTTCTACAAGCGTCCCTAAAACTCAGACATTACAGAACACAATTCACTGGAATCTTTCAGAGATAAAATACTAGGACACTGGTTTAGATGCCCTAAGGTATACTATGTAGGTACCAGAATTGGAAAATGGTACATGCAAGACAAAAATGAACATCAGTTCATTAAATCGACATCTGTTCTGCCACAATTTGGTTGTTTCACCGAACTGAACATGTGGTCATGTTGAGTCAACCTCTCAACCACTCCAAAATACACGCAAGTGCGTAACGAAACAATCTTTTCTATTGTATGCGATGAACCGGTTACTACAAATATTATGCTGTGTTGCTCAGAGAGTCTAAATGTTGAACAAATTTCCTTTATTTTTCATATGGTGTAATTTATGCTAATAAATAATAACACAACATGTTCGTGTAGCGTTGACATCCTTTTTATAATGCAGGAATATTAATAAAGAAACGGAATTCTATATATGCTACTAGGTTGTTTCCGAATTATTGTTATTGATATATTTTGCCTGTTATTATGTTTCTTTGATTATTACAATAATGAATCTAATTAAAGACTTTCAATAATGCTTCAACGAAATAAGAACCTGGCTAGATACAGTTAGGTGAAGACATAACCTCTCGCCAAGTCAACTTAGAGCAGTTCTGCTGACTGCTTTAGAATTGTTATAAAATAGACTCCTGACTCCTCTAGAACAGAATCCTGACCGATTCTGACTCCTTTAAGCTGTCATGGTCAAAAACCGGTCTACCCTGTCATGGTCTAGAACTGTTCGATAACCAGTCATATTTTAGAATAGTTCTAGTAACAGTCAGAATTTAAAATAAATAAGAAATCCCAACTTAAAGTTTTAGTAAATTCTTTTTGTAACCATATAAATAAAAATACCACACTGAAATAAAGCCGATGATCAAGTTGTAATTTCTTGACCAGAGCTGTTCTAAAAAGCAGTCGTGGACCGATACTGTTCTAGTTCCTGACCACAGCTGTTCTACTTCCTGATAAGAGCTAATCTTCTAAGAACTTCTCTGCAAGTTTTCTTGGACGAGATGGTATGACTGGTCGCAAATGTGAGCATGATATACCCCAGAACCGGTCATAAATTGAAAAAAAAGGTTTTGATATAGTGCCGCTGGATAATTTGCTATCTAATCATCTTTTGCAATGTTTTCGTTCCACCTAAATGCACGTCAAAGCTCCCAACTAACGGATCTAATTGTTCAAATGTGTTTCAAGGATCGAAATCGTAATGCATTTGGAGACTGCAACCCTGAAAAAAGCTTCGAGAACATCGAAGTAGTTATAGATCTCAATATGTCTACCCTGAAACCTCTTCGTGCAAAATCGTTGATTATTTAACATTATGGATTTCAGAAACGGCATTGCTGAGTATCTTAGATTCTATGTTGATAGTATTAGATAGAAAGACTGAAAATAACCGTCTTGTCCAACGAATGGTCGCAAAATAACTGTTAAACTAGATGTTTTGTCGAATATGTAATTAAGTCGTCACATTATGTACAAAACAAGGCGACGTGAACTATTAGGAGATTTTTAAAGAATCTTAACCGAGTAATACTTACAAGCAAGCATAAAAACAACATCATGCATCTTTTTAAACCAGTGCACACAAAGCAAGTGGCAAAAATAAGGCATTAAACATCCAGGGCAACACTAAAATAGTTAGAAATGAAAGATACATGTAGCATTAAAATATATAGGCACATACATACATTAGTATAGAGCACGTCAGCAAAATAAACTATGTTTGAAGCAAGAGGGGTTTCAGCTAAGGCAGCACTGGATAAGGCATGCAATACAATTATTATTTCGCTTCCACCATGTGTGTATATAATGTTTTAACAGATCAACAGAAGTCATTGTTCTGTCCACACAAATAAGGGAGTTCCATTTCCGTATATTATGTTTACGAATTAAATAAAGATATACAAATGTAACATAAGTTTGAAAAGATGGAAACTAATGTATCTCTGTATGATTTGTAGTGGATATTCCGAAACATCTACATCCGAAAGGTGTTTTACCTTTAAATCATTGGAATTTCAAAGTAAACTGCCTAAGTTTAGCTTCCCAATTTCATGCTTTTTGCCTTCTTTAACCCACAAATTGAAATACAGCTTGGATATAAAGAGCCATATATACTAGTCAAGAAAATAAGTTACATCATTATTTGATTACAATGAACGAATATTTGAAACAAAACTTGGTTCATCATTAAAAAAACCTATCCTGCCATGTCAAACGGTTACACGTGTGCGACACCATTGAAGCCGTCAATTCTGTGACTTCGTTACAGTATAGGTCCCTTCAATGGACGACGTGCGCGAAGGCCACACTGACACTGGCGATTTCGGTCAGTTTGGCCCGAAATGCTATCGTTGACTCTTCCGGGTATACACCTGGCTGAAACTATTGCAGTCACAAAGCGATTGCGCAGGTGTTTAAGACGAATTTCGCTTCCTGACGTAACGTCCTCGCTCGAGGTCTTCCTGGACGTGGGCGGCCAGATGTTGTACCTATGTCCTTTACACGATCCAAAGGTTTATAAATTGTCATTCAAACACACCGACATGAACCTGAATTTAGGAATAAGTAAAAAACTTAAATTTCTGAAAACCATGTTACATCATTCCAAAACATATTCAAACAACGGTACAAAATAAATATTCAGAGATAGGAACATTTCATTATGCATTAAGTTTTGCCAGTTGATGACAACTGACTGGTAAAGTAACACACTTTTGATCTTGAAAGGCCATATTTGTCTGGATTCTGTATCAGAATATGTGCAGAGGTAAAGGTAAATAGTGCATAATGAATTAGTTACTTTTATTAAATGGTTTAAACTAGTATACCTTGACTTCAAGGCAATGTACGTACTTGAGATCTTGTTGTAATGATATTGTATGAACTTTCAGAAGTTATAAAAATCAAGAAGGTCGCGGTAAAACAAGATCGAAAGTGTGCTAAAAGGGTAAATTGTTACCATAATATAACTTTGCACTGTACATGTATTTCCTACCGATAACTTGAAATTGCTGTTATATTAAATTATTATTGTTCCCTTAAAATGAATATAACATAACGGTAGTACAAAGATTATTTTAACATGAAGTACTTTAAGAAGTTGATAAATAAAGTATAAGATGTTATCGATGATAAAATAAGTGTTAAAAGATTACATCACTTACCAACCGAAGACTTTTATATTATATAGACATGTCTGTTTTAGCAGTATTCTTTTTGTCTTTGGGTATTAACACTATTGGATCTACATCTAACGATGACGATCTGCGATATTTAAACAATGAATTGAAATCTTTGAAGCAGAAGGCAGGTAGGTACATGCTATTCTATAAAAATAAACCTTGATAATGATATAAAAGTTGTATGATACGCTTTCCGTCATTCATCTTCATCGGTTAATGTCATAAGAAAAACTTCTGAAGGCTAAGAATCAACGAAGATTCTAAACGCATGCAGGTCAAATCTCACACGATAGAGTTTTATTATCCATTTGTTGTTTTTGGAAATCTGAATTAAATTGCACATTTTAAGTACATGTATTCAAAATTCAAGTAATGACCTTTGTGGGCATTTTAACAATGTAAATTCGTCGTAGAGCAATTTTAATATTCATTATAATATATAAAATGCATTTTTATTGGCATGACTAAACTTTAATATAAGTCTGGCAAGTTGTATTAGAAAAAATCTAAAACGTTGAAATGGATAATTACGACAACCATTGAATTAGCAAAAGTGTTTGATTGCTTGTCACCTTATTAAGCAATGAATATGTGTTAGTTATTGCTGTACCTAGCTGACATAATTATTTAGGTTGTCAATACCAAACTTTTCAGATATTGTTTATTTATATTCCACGTTTCTCTGTCAGTTCGATTTCCCTCTTACTAAGTATTCCTGTTAATGTTCTAATATTTACCTTTATTTATGTCATCAATGAAAAATTCCTCAAATAATATTGCATTTATATGAAAAAAATATAAAACATAAACAAACGAATTCACATAACAGAGTATCCTTTAGTTTTTGCGCTGTCTTGTTCTTAAGTTTTCTTTCTTTCTGTGATACATATATTCTTGTGGTATTTAAATGATCTTTAATGAAACAATTGAAGGCAGTAGGAAGCAACGCACATGTTGAATCCCTGGTGTATCAAATATTGCACCCCTGACACAATCATATGGACCCTAATTTCAAAATTCCAAAATCTTATTGTTGTTCTACAAACTGTGTATAACAATAGAGCATGATATCTCCCAACATGACCTACCAGACCAACCGGGGATTGAACCCAGAGCCTTTGGTACATTAGTCCGAAGCTCTACTAACTGAGATAAAGGAGTACTCCACTAGCTCATCAAATGGGGGGGGGGTGTTTATAACCTGTAACGGTTCTATAACTTCTATATTAATCAAGGGAAGCCCGTTACTCTCCCCCCCCCCCCCCCACGTCAAGAATCATCTTCCTACGATGGCGGTATCCAACTAACCCATTTAATCCATTTGCTAACTAACCCTAGTTGGGTGCGATTGTAACAGTAAATCATGATTTGTCTCCAAAAATTAACGTATCGCACCAATCAATCTTTTGGTAAAGAAGTCCACAGCTCTATCAACTGTGGACACTTTTATATCCAAAGAACCCTTTAATACTAAATATATATAGAAACAGACCGAATATTTGAAATTTAAGGAATTGATGTCATCAAAAAGGAAGGCAGTTCTACAGATAGCAGATAAGTTTGGAAAATCAAAATTTCTAAAACCTTATTACGCATCTGTATATAATGTATGGCAATAATGTATAGAAATAAAATGCATAAAGTGAAAAATTAAAAAAAAAAGACGTTAGGTAAAACTTAAATTCACAAGTTCGTTATTAGATAAGTTTGGAAAATCAAAATTTCTAAAATCTTATTACGAATCTATACAATGTATTACAATAATTTCCTAATTTGAAAAATGGAAGTCGAGGAGTTTTTAGTCGCAAGCTTAAATTCATAATTTTCCTGATTGTTTGTCACAAGCCTAAGCAAAATTCTAAGACCTTATTACGCATCAATATATAGGGTTTCATAAATCTGATTAGTAATTAAATGCATAAACAGAAAAAAATAGAGGAATGTAGGTCAAAAGCTTAGATTTACAATTTGTGAAATTTGACCAATGCAGTCCCGATGTTTCGAAAATCGAAGGTATAAAACCTTTCACAAAATTGGAAGAGGAGTACAGGACACGTGAAAAGTGTGATGCCGGTCCGAAGAGAGACAGGGAGGGGGTGATAACAATATCCCCGAACTGTTTCCTGATAAAAAAATGTTTTAAAAAAAAAAGTCCTTTAAATATCTTAACCCTTTAGCATTTGCACAGTTTTTGACAAAAAACAATGTACAATTAGGGTTGCACAATTGACCACACAGAAAAAAAAACATTTTCAAAGATAAAAACATTTATTGTATACATTGTGAAAGTATAATACACTAGCTTTAATTTTTTAAATTTATTACTTGATTGCATTGATTACCGTTGTTATGGTAACACACCAAACTTCACTTAAAACTTGAATTTCAACTATTTTTTAGCCAAAATCAAAATATACTGAAGGTTATTTTTTGTTCAGAAGTCGAAATAGGGTCTGTTTATGGTAAAATATGTTTAATCATAACCTGAAATTCATAAAACAATTGAACAGTTTTGGAAATTATGTGAGAAAGTTAGTTTATTTATGTTGCTAGGCAACCATGAGAATTTGTCAATAAATGGTGATTCCATATAATTTTCTAAAATTTTTAGATCATAACATGAAATTCCACCCTTAAATTAGTTATTTATTTACATCAACTAATTCCTTTTTTTGAGAAAATGTCATACTTTTCCTTAGCAACCAATGACATTCCCTAGCAACCAACTATGAAACACCCTCTACTGATATATATTCAATGTAAAATGATTTCTGAAAGTCCAATTTTATTAAAAATCTAAAATCTAGAGTAATGTTAAATATTCACAGGTTACGATCATTTCTACCTACTAAAAGTAGTGCGTAACTTTTACTTACTAAAATGTTCATTGGTTCACAGTAGAAATTTTGTCAATTTCTAATTTTTGAAGTTTTGAAATAATGTTCCACCATCAACCCATTTATGATTTAAACCATAATAAATAGTACATACATGTAGAAATTCAAATAGCTTTCCTTAGCAACCAAATGGACTCCCTGGCAACCAAGAATGAAATACAGTTTTCAATTATAAGAAGGCAGAAATGATTCCTTATTCAAACAAGTAAACTAGGTCAAAGGTTTTTACCGGCTGAAAAAGAACAAATCAAACTGTATACACCAGAGGGGATGGTAAACATTTACAATTCCCTAAAATAGATAATCATCACATTGGCTCCCTTTTTGTCGAGCCTGCGACATTTGCCGCAGAAGCGAGACATAGCAATCCTACATTCCGTCGTCGTCGGTGGCAGCGTCAATATTTACATTCACTCTGTGGTGAAAGTTTTTAAAACATTAATAACTTTTCAAAACTATCCTGGATTTTTACCTAACTTGGACAGAGGCTTGTTCATGATCAAAAGATAGTATCCAGAGGAAAATTTTGTAATAATATTTTTCTCATTTCTCCGTATTTTACTTATAAATGGACTTAAGTTTTTCTCCCTGTTAACATTACATACAGTCTGCAGTTAAAGTATTTAAAACATTCATTATTTTCATTATTTTCAATAACTTTTGGCATGGGAATCGTACAAACCAATACATGTATTTGGTATTTCATTAAAAGTTGACAACTAGAGAGACATATTGTTGTGTCCAGTATTTGGGTGCAAGTTTGAAAGTGTTTTGCCTTCTTGTTTCATATAAATTGTTTGTAGAATAATAAACTCTGTCTCTCTTAGAATTTTTTCTTTGGTCCAAGATTTATGGTTATGAAGACATTTATAAGCAAATGAAGTTGTTGACTTCACATTTTGAAACTAAATAGACTAAATAAACTGCACTGTATTTTTTTAAATTAAAACAAATATACATTTGAGGAATTTTTATTTTAAAATGTATTTTGAAAACAGTTTAATACTTTCAAACCTTCCATATGTGGTTGTACATGTATATTATGATGCACACATTGAAAATCCATAGAATCAATTGTAATTCCAACGAAGCAATGCCACTGAAGCACCAGTCTGTATATTATTACATGTATGTCAATTCAATTAAATGAAAGCCTTGTTAAGCTTTGAAAGGTTTGCTGAAATTTCACACAACTTTCTTAGGTCTACATAACATTCTGAAAAACAAAGAATTTTATAAAAATCAAATCTGAATGACCAAGATTCGTTCTTATTATGACTTCACTGAAGCAGTATGAACATGAACATACATTTATACTGTTGAATGTGAATTTTTGAAAGATATAATCTTTTGCCTGTATTACAAATTTACTTTAATCTGACTATGTAAACATTGCAATGTAGTACATGCATATAAAATAAGTGTCTGTTAATAATATACGGACTGATTTTGTAAATGTGCAGAATAAATGTTATTATTTTTAAAATTTTAGAATAATGAAGTGTAAATTTCACTCTATTTGATGGCTGAAATATAGCTTAAATTTTATTATTTCTACATGTATGCAGAAAACTCTTGAACAGTATCTGAAAACGACACATGCATTTATAAACTTTAATTTAATTATAGAACTACCAGTCCTTTTCCACAGTTAGAGAGCAACCATTTGATTTTTAGGGTGTGTGTGGGGGGGGGAGGGTATCTCATAGAAAACAGTAAATTAAGTGTTTGATCCTCCCGTCGAAAATTTGGTTCTGGATTATTTACTCGCTGGCTATGCAGCCTAAATTTTTATTTTCATTGAAACTAAAAAATTTGCTGATTGACACAGGTCCTGCATTTTTCTTTCACACTTAAAGCAGTCTTTTTACTTTGCCAAAATCCTGGTCCAGCCTTTTTATTTCAAATACGATCCTAGCCCCCCCCCCCCCCCCCCCCCCCCCCTCTTAAAAATCAAATGGTTGCTCCCTTACAACATATCGTGTCTTTAACTATTAAAGTTTATGTTGCAGTTTGAAAATTACTTGGATTTTATCATCAATAAATCTATTGGGTGGCCACGGTAGCTGAGTGGTCTAGGTTGGTTGTCTATTTATAATCACTTAGTCTGTTAGACATGAATGTGTGAGTTTAATCCAGCCTGTGGTATAGTGTGTTCGACTCCTATCTAAATTGACAGGGATTGCCAGTTTTCCTGACATAGATCATTGGTTTTCTCCAACTTCCACCAATAAATTATTACAAGAGTGGACACACAAAAATGTCTCGACTGTCGTGTATTTCTAATGAAAGTAAATGCTATCAGACATACATTATAAATTTTAAGCTGTAAATAATGAGAAAAAGAGGTCAAGGTCAGAAAACACCTGCCAGTTGGACATGTACACCTTACAATCCTTCCAATCACCAAATATAGTAGACCTATTGCATACAGTATTCGAAAAACAGGCCAAAACACAAAAACTTAACTATAACCACTGAACCATGAAAATGAGGTCAAGGTCAGATGAAACCTACCAGTTTGACATGTACACCATACAATCTTTCAATACACCAAATATACTAGACCTATTGCTTATAGTATCTGAGATATGGACTTGACCACCAAAACTTAACCTTGTTCACTGATCCTTGAAATGGGGTCGAGGTCAATTGAAAACTGTCTGACTGGGATGAGGGGCTTGTAAGGTACGCACATACCAAATATAGTTATCCTATTACTCATAATAAGAGAGAAATTAACATTACAAAAAATATTTTTTTCAAGTAGTCACTGAACCATGACAATGAGGTCAAGGACAATGTAGATATGACAGACGGAAACTTCGTAACATAAGGCATCTATATACAAAGTATAAAGCATCCAGGTCTTCCACCTTCTAAAATATAAAGCTTTTAAGAAGTTAGTTAACGCCGCCGCCAGATCACTATCCCTATGTCGAGCTTTCTGCGACTTCTGTCGCAGGCTCGACGAAAACTATAAAAACATATCCTTTACTATATTTCAAGAAAGAATGCATGTATCATTTTGCAGGTATTTAAATGGGCATACACGAATACATTACTTCTTGCAAATGTTATTTGGCTACACCACCATTTAACAAATTCTTACCACGTATGTCACATACAACTGATTTTACCAAATTAAGTTTCTAAATATACCATAGAATGGTTCCTTGTATGTGCTCAGTATATGCAAAATTTATGTTTTGGGGGGAGGGGGGGGGGGGAACAAAAACAAAACACAAAAACATAACTTAATATTTACATTTACATTAAAAAATAATTAATAATTTACAAGTTTTATAGTACATTTTAACTACATGTATGCCTATTTATTTATGTATTTGATATTTATGGAAGTAAAAGGAATTTAAAAGGAAATAATGCACCAAATTTCATTATGTATATTAAAGAATTTAAGTTTTAGAATGCAAAGAACAAATTCTGGATTAAAAATTACTTTGATATATATTTTGAAAAATAATATATGCAATCATATACAGGATCATAGGTACTGCAAAAAAACATGAGCAAAATTTCCAGGATCAATTTGCACCTTCCTAATAAATAGATAAATTATGGTTGCTCCTATAAAGTATAAGTTGACTGATGTATACATGCATACATGTAAAACATGTACGTAATATATTTTATTTAAAATAAAAAAAATACCATAATACAGAGCTCTCGGATTTAGAAATTGTTTTTTTTTTTTTATTTAATTAGTCAACTGTAAAATCAAGATATGGTGTGCATCACAATAACCAAGACTTCCATTCCTAGAAATACAGTATCCTGTATTATAAAATGAATTGCATAAAGTATTCTTCTTCTATTACATTTCTCATGGTAAACAATATTTTTGTTTACAGAAGAAGAAAAAAATATGAAAATATATGTATTTTGTTACTTTTAAAAGTTTAGTTTGGTACCAGGATTTAAAATTTGATTCAGCATTATACCTTCTTCATGAAATGTTTTCAAAATTCCCATAGTTTAAAAGCTTTTACTTCATATTTACTATTTTAGTGCTTATGAAATGTAATTTGGTTGATATATATATCTGTATGTGCTTTGGGAGATAACGCTTGATTTTGAATACAAGATTACATTTATCGATGAGAAAAAATATACTTTTACCCATTATTATAACTGGAACAAAATCACCATCTTCTCATAATTTTTCTTTCTCATCGCGATCGTTTATTTCGTGATTCAGCAACAAACGAAGAGAGTCCTCTTACTCTTCATACAGGATATATCGTTTGCAATATTTACAGCCATTTTCACTTGGAAATTAATTAACTTCACTGGATTAATCGTACATTCTTGAGCGTAATAGTTGAAACGCACATGTAAGTCGGTTCAAAAGTCGGCACGTCGTAATAATCTGAAAACCGATCTCCGGAAAGCTATTTACGCTGCGACAAATATTTAAGTTTAACCGGCAGTTGCAACGCCATCAAAGGGTCAATATCTGAAAACAAAAGTGTTTTGCAAAGCCTATAATCTGGAGAAAAAAACGTTCGATTTAGATTTTCCTATTTCGATTTGCAATTTTGAAAATTTGTCGTAAATTGAAAAGATAGAGAAAAACGAGAGAATTAACTAGATTATTTCATCCACAAAAATGATAAATCTGGATCTTTTTAAGATATATTATATCAGAATAAAAGTCTTTTTCTGCACTTTAGAATTCACTTTTCATATTGTGAATTATTAATCAAACGACTGAGAATATACGCTTCATGTACATCGGACATCGTTGTAAAATTGCAGATGAAAATTGAATAAGTGTAGCAACGTTTACACCATAAAAACTCGTCTTTTACAAACACATATTTTTATAAAATTATAATCATGTAAAAAGGAGGTTATTGGCTTTAAATCAAGCCCTTTCTGGCCAAAATCCGTTGAGTATTGAGGCAATTATCAAGTTTTTGTTGGAAAGATACTACTCGTTGAACGCTTACCGGTAAAATTTGACCGGTACGAACGTTAAAGGGTTAAAGTCGGTCGCCAGCAACCTTTTTAAATAAGTCATTCATATTATTTACTGTGTAGTGCCGAGAATGTCGGATTTATACACAAACTCAATTAAAAACTGTTTTGGTGTCCGAAAATGGATGGTCGCGGGTTTGATCCCTGTCCGGATCTAACCAAAGACATTAAAACTGGTACTTGCTGCTTCTCCGCCAAGTACGCGGAATCTAAGAGTAAGAGAAAAAGACTGCTCGGATTCAGTATAGTGCGTCCGAGTGGAGTGAAATGTCTTCCTGCGGACAGTTATCTCGTGAGCTAGCACATTGAAAATCCGTCTCAGCGTGTCGTTATAGTATGAAGCAGGGATCATATTCATATCATATTAACATATTATCTTCCTGGTATACTTCTTATGTTTGTCAGTGGACCTTAAACAATACTTCATGTATCATTCTCTAATATTCTAAAAAAAAAAACAATCAACATAGCAATCCTTCGACATTGTTTTGTAAACATTTAGACATTTTTTTTAATTTTCATGCAGAATAAACAAAAAAAGATGCATTCTTCGCTGAAGAAAATCCATATGTAGTTTAAAAGGGTCAGACTTTGGTCGTATAAATTTTTATCTTTAACTGTTGTTCATTTTGTTCTTTTAAAACGCCATATTTCCATGTGGTTTCGCATTCTTTTCAAGATCGATAAAGACAACACAGCAAACCCGTTGCATATAAAGGATTCGAAGGGAACATGATGATCTGATGTGCCTCTGTAATGTCGAAATCAACACTAGTGTATTTATCTATAGGAACCAGACAAGGCAATAGTTAATAATTCGTTCAAGGGTCTTACAAACGCAACTGTTGTGGATCATGTGTGTCACTTACCTATATTGCTAATCAGGATTGTATGCAATTTTTCATTTTGGATATAATTATATCATCGAACATATCAATTATTACTGAGCATATATGTATGTGTTATTTTTATCGAGTATTCTCAATTTCAGCTTTTTGTGTATGCTTTGGTAGAAACAGACTATCGAAAAAAGCTTAATCCCAGAAAAATACATAGACAAAACATGAATCTACATGTATTATTTTTTACTTTAGAAAATTTTGAATCGGCGAACAATCAACTTCGAAATGAAATCCGACAGAACGAAGCAGCATTTCATATGACTACATCGGCAATGAAGAATGATATAGCATTCCTACATGGTTTAGTTGACTCTACAACGAAGAATCTGACGTTGTTACAACAAAGGATGAAAAGTATTTTGATCAGTTATTTGTTGGAAATAAAGTTATGACATATTTGCTCAAGATAAAACGTTTCTTTCATGAAGAATCATGTGTAATACCTTAGTTGCCAATATATTCAACTATTATATACTTTTTGTACTTATCGAATGCTTACTTTTGTCCGAAGATAAAAGGAGTTATATAAAGTAATTTCTCCTTTATTTGGTAAGAATATCTAACAATCCTGCATTACCTCCTCAAGAATTTAACACATGACCACTGTCAATATTCGGATGATTTTTTAAATGCGTCTTCGGCTATTTCCAGAATTTCTGCTTGCTTATCTGACACTATTTTATGAAAAAATCATGACCTGTGATTTTAAATGTCACATCCTTTTAAGCCATCGAACATGCTGGTTGTAGTGCTGATAAAGGTCATGACATGAAAAATAAGATATTATAATTAAAGATTATAACATGTCATTTTCTAAATTAACATGTTACAATCAATTTACACAAAATGTATCACATGTCTGAGTTGCTGACATTTTAAAGAAACTAGAAAAGGATAGAATGGAATTTGAATACATCCGTTAATTTGAGGTCCTAGGATTCATCGGCATTCCTTTAATCCATAATTTTATTTAGTTTTCTCCGACTGTCAACTATATTATACATCTAGAGGCCAGCTAGTTCAAAATACTGTAAGTCATTTTTGGAACCCTCCATCCAAAAAGAAAAAGAAATCAAAATTCATGAACTCTGTAATCTTTGATAGATTTATTGCAGCCTAATTTCCAAATCGGGTAAGTCTCAAATTATGAAATAAATCTACATTTTTCTACATCGGAGAGGGACTATAACAACGAAGCTAGCAAAAACAAGCATATCACAAGAAATTGTGTGATAATCTTTGTTTCCAATACAAGGAGAAATATCATCAAGTTCTCGGCTATCATGAATAAACTTCTTTGATACCGATATCGATGCCCAAGATGTGCACATTTCGTCGATTTACGACTCATCGTGCTCCATGTGTAACATGTTGAAAACCAAAACAACAATTCTAAAAGTCCAAATTTAAAAATCCAAAATTGACATAATTTTGTAACAGTAAATTTTATGTATCAATTTTGGGCTAGTATTGAAATACTAGCAACTTAAAATATTAGTTTTCATGGTTAGGTGTAAACTTACTGTTTTAAAAAAATCTTTCTTTTGTAATATTTTGGTGAAGTAGGTAAATTAGATACATATTTCGTTGAATACTTAAGTTAGTTACCATGTCATCATGTGTTTTATGTAAGTTAGGTGGTAAGCTAAACTAATGCAAGAATATGTTTAGCATTTAAAAAAAAACATCCTCAAAGCGCACAATATATACTATAAGTTACATATTTTAAGTCGCGGAATATTCCTAACATTCTAAATATATTTTTGTTTTATTCACAGCTATTCGAGGTTTTACAGCAAAAAGCTTAAATATCGTTCAGATACCGCTGTCAGGCCTCACAATGATATTTGATTACGTAGTTTCAAATATTGGAGATAGATATGACAGCAAAACAGGAGTATTCAGTGCCGATGTCACAGGATGGTATATTTTTTTCTTTGATATGAGAACTAGGTATCCGAACCAACTTTGTTGGACTGATTTAATGAAGAACGGTAACGCATTAGTCACAACATATGCAATGAGTGGAGAAAAACACAACCAACATAGCAGTGAAAGCAATATGGCTTACATAAGGTTAGAAGCCGGTGATAAGATATGGGTCCACAGTAAACCTGCTGGTGGACTCAACTGTGGTATTGATGATTTAAGTAGTTTTTCGGGATATCTGCTTAATGCAGTTTAACAAAAATACGACATTTCTTTGAAAACTATTTTGTTTATCGATATATCTAGTGTATGTTTTGATCTAGAATAACAATGAAAAAATAAATCCTTCGACCACTATTCACTATTGTTGGCTGCCTCTTAATGACTGTTAATTCAAAGTTAGATGTATTGGAAACGTGGCCTCTCCTTTCAATATTATTTCATTTGAATAGGCAGAATATTGTTAATTTATAAACTTGCATATGTATAATGTTTTTCGAAGTATGGTTATTATTAAAAAATGTTGTCAAAGGCAAAATATTTGGTTAATTCTAGCGAAATTCTAGGAATTAGAATTGTTCTGTTACTGTTCAATATGAATTATTACTCGTACACATATTGTTAACATTTTCATTGATGAGCTGACAGCAGCAATATTTAACAGAAAACTTTATCAATTAACCCTATAAGATAAAAACAAGAAGCAATTCATAATGACGTAAGCCATGCAATCAATGAACATGCTTTATATAACATAATGAACATGAATTGACGTTTCAACGCCAAAAGCCATATAACTATATTTACAATTGTATGGATACCCAAACCTCTCCTTTATTTGTCTATTATCTGGTGTATATAAACATACTGTAAAAGCCTATACAGTGTGATTACCGTTTACCGCTTGCTAGAACTGCAAATATTGGCATAACGGTATTTGATATAGATAACGGAGTCAGAATGTGCTCGTTTTAACCGAAAGACTAGCTCAGGCTCTCATGGCTGCTTGTTATGACTTTCCATGTGGGACAAGACGCGCAATTGTTTTCCTGTTACAGAAGTCATAAAAAAATAGGCTGCCATTAAGTTTGTACGTTTCGTTGAAACATGGGAGATGGCTCAAAACGATCGCCATACACTGGCACATATCCAGTTAAAATATCAGGGTGTGATGTCAGTCTACTTTTTCCGTAATTTGAGAAATCACGAGCCATGGTAAAAAAGTCTCACTAACTTTGGATTTTGGTTGTGTGGAATTTACCCTTTCCGTTACCGTTTTGTTATTCTATTGTCGACAATAACTTAATAAATACAGATAAAATAAATGAAGTGCATTGTTTTACTACATAAATTGAAGGCCACACAAAATTAATTTTTCGTTTTCTTTGAATTTTTGAATGGCAAATATAGTTGCGAGCAAGCGAAATTTTAATTTTTTTTTCCATTGAACAGTAGACAATGTAAAGGGACTGAAAAAGTAAAACTTGTTTTTTTTCCGGGAGAATATAAAAGTTACTTGCGGCACAATTTTTTTTAAATAAAATATTACACAAATTTTAGGAGCGGGCGAACAATTTGTATTTTTAATTTTCTTGAAAAATGAAGAATTTGGGACAAATTTCAGAATTTTATTGAAAAGTTTACCGAATGCACTTGCAATAGTTATCCTTCTATAATTATTTGCGTCAGAGGGATCACTGCTTTTATTGACTGGTTCAATATAGCCACTGGCCCAAGACTCTGGATAAATACCAAAAGCAAAGCATTTGTTAAATAATTTTTGAATGCTTGCTACTAAATAGTTTTGGCCATGTTTTATCTTATTGTTAGATACAGTGTCTAGGGCTTTATTACAGTTTTGGTTCAAGGCGCCATTGGCTACTAGTGTAAAAAGGTTTGGGAACAAATCAAAATCTTTAGGCGCCAATTACTGACAAACAAAGAGAAAATGTGGCGCAAATAAAGTACCTTTCGAACACACACAATTTTATAAACATTCTATCTCATACACGCGGGTAACACTATAATTTTTCTCTTAATATTGAGGCGCATGCGGACCCAAATTCAAAGGTAGACCAAAATCTTCTTTTCACGGGTTGCCAAAGTTGAACGTTTAATCGCCAATTTGTCGATTATGAAGAATAAGAAGGTGCTAAACGCATTTTTAAGTCGCTATGACGAATAAATTAGTGGCCACTAAGAGCCTTGTAAAATTGGTACATAGAAACAAATGCTCAAGCGCATGTGTGCAGAGAAACCGAATGATTGGGATAGATATATTGGTCCCGTGTTATTTGCATATCGCGAAGTTCCACAAAAGCACGTGCTTCTCGCCATTTGAACTTGTGTACGGCTGGTCAGTTCGTGGTCCATTAACAATTTGAAAAGAATTGTGGACTAAAAATATTAGTGATCCGTAAATTAGTTCGATGTATGAATACGTTATTGACCTCCGTGAGCGTCTCGAGATGACATGTGAAATTGTCAAACAAAATCTTGAGAAATCTTTAAAAAAACAATCCAAAATTTACGGCGTGCTAGAGGTAGGAAGTTTTTTGCATTGTCAGCGCTTTGAATAAACTGAGAAAATGTCCTTGGTTGACATTCCGAGTAAATGGACACAATTCTGCAAGAGGACCATTGCTATCAACTTTGGTTCAAATTTGCTGAGTGATTTCAGACAATATTTCTAAATGAATTTCCGAAAGGGTCCTGTGTTAAACTAAGTTTAACTGTGGCGGCCATCTTTATTGACAGTCCAAATCATCGGACATACTTCTGAAAGAGGATCACCCAAGGACCCTTTCTGCCTAATCTTCTCTAAACGTTTTTAAATGAATTTTCATGGCGCCTGTGTTAATCTAAGTTCAGCTGCAGCGGCAATTTTACTTAACATTCCGGTCATTGGTCAAAACTAGACGACAATCTAAGGACCATTGCTGCCAGATCTGGTTCCAACTGGCTTAGTGGTCTGAGACAAGAAAATTTTTCAATGCATTTTCCCATCGGATGCTATGTTAAACTAAATTCGGCTGTGGACATTTCGGTCAAATGACATAATTTCCTTAAGAGGACCATCTAAGAACCATTTCTGCTTATTTTTGTTCTAATTGGCTTAGTGGTTTTAGACAAAAAGATTTTGAAATGAATTTTCCCATAGGGTCCTATCATAAAAGTTCAGCTGTGGCGGCCATTTTTGTTTACAATCCGTGTCATCGGACATAATTCTAAAAGTGGACCAACTAAGGACCATTTCTATCAAGTTTGGTTTTCATCAAGCCATGTAGTTCCACAGACGAAAATTTTTAAAATTCATACCCCTTTTTATATTTTTAATAACAGCAGCCATGTTGGTTAAACTTTGGGATTCCAGACTAATTTTTTAGGGGGTCACCCATGGACCATTCCACAAAAGTTTAGATCAAATTAGCCGAGTAGGTTTAGAGCAGAAGATCTTTAAAGGAAACGTTTACGACAACTGACAACGGACGACGGACATAAAATTTAAAGGCATGGCAATAGCTCACATATCATCCCTAGACTTCCATATCAGCCCAAGGCCTTGGTCGACGGCTGATGTGGATCTAGGGATGACATCGGGACTGATTTGGAAGATGGTGTGTCATAAACTGCTTATCGTGTCTAACGCGATTAACAAATGCCCTGCGCGGTATTAGAACCAAACTGGTATGGGAAAGAAGCAATACCTCAGTTAATGTATTTTTTTAACTGTCCTGATGATGTGGCAAATTTTCTTCCTGCTGTATCATACGGGCAAAACTACCTATATCAGCGCTAAACATATGATAAAATCTATTATTATGTAATAAAACAATTACAGTCTTTTGTATCGGTCGATATGAGTTTTAATAGACCTCAATATATTGAAAGATACAAAAGACTTTAATTGTATATAGTTCCTGTTAGATCAAATCATTATTAACTAACAATAGAATATCAGCCTAAGTATGAGAGAACCTGTCAATACAATACAAAATGTCAAAGTACGCCTCAGTCCAATATGACTTGCCTCGGACCAATAACTAAGCCAATATGGAAAACCTTACGCAATAATATTATATTATTGCTCCCTTCAATAATTAATTTATTTTATTTATTAATAAGCTATTTATTACATGTACTACCTTATTATTCTGATTTATTTCAGGCATAATGCAATGAATTATGATCATAATTATTTTAATTTTTATTTAATTTCAAAATATTCTTAACATTCTTTTATTTCCTATAAATATATTATAACAGTTGTAAAAAGATTATTTTAACATGAAGTATTTTAAGAAGTTGATAGATAAGTTATAAACGAGGTTTTATCGCTGATAAAATAAGTGTTAAAAAGATAACCTTACGTAACAACAGAAAACTTTGTAGATATAAAATGTCACTGTTAGCAATAGTGTTTTTGTCTTTGAATATTACCACTATTTTCGGAACTACATCTATCGATGACGATTTGCGATATTTAAACAGTGAATTGAAATCTTTAAAGCAAAGGACAGGTAGGTGCATATCTATAATGCTGAATTTAAGGGCTCGGTTTCTTTGGGCCGTAATCACGGAACAACTACAATAGACACAGTTCAAAATCAAAATTTGACTGATTGAGGATAATTGTGGTGTCTGACAATTTCACACTTTTAGGTCGATATGTTTCTTCAAATGCTGAAATTATCGATAAGTTAACACGCACCAAAACAATCCGATATTTTTCCATGTTTCGTAATTCATCTTCACTTCCGTTTATTGATAATTGTTCAGCTATGATTAAGGTGATCAGAGGTAATAGGATATACTACCAATGTGCGCAGATGATACTGTTATACAGTACTTTCACTTCTAAATATTAGGAGAACGGGTGATTTTGATACGTTTTATATAAGCAATGATATGATAAGACGATGACATAAGGATTATGCGCTGAATATTTTTACACAGACAATAACATAACACTAGAGCGTTTCTGTGGGTTTTTTCTGTCTTTTTTTTGTTTCGTTTTAGTTTGTTTTTTTTTCTAGGAAATTAAGGACACTTGGTGGTCAATAGTCTATGCTTTCAAATTTAGTTTTTTTCCACCCTGTGCTCAAAAATTGTTTTCAATTGAGAATGTGTGCTGTAATTAACGTATTAACGTAAAAGATGACACTGATTTCGTTCTGCGATTTCGCGGGTGTTATAGCGTAATATTTTAATTCTGTCCTTCTCAAATTTTAATGTAAATACATCTGTATTTTTGTTAACTCGTTCAACTTTTTTTGCAGGGTATTGCTCTTGGCCGGGGATCATGACTGTCAAGTTGGCTTTTTTCTATGTAGTATTTGTTCTTGTGTTAAAAAGAAATTTTTTTATAGATAGAGCAATTCAGATATTTTTTTTATAATTAATGTGGTGTTTTATCTTTTATTTTATTTTTATTTTCTTCATTACATCATATTGTAGATTTAATATAATATTGATACAAGGAAGACATCAATGTATCAGACATAATATGTAATAAAAAATATTATTTTTTATTTGCTTGGCCATGAATTAAAATTCGAGATATGTCAATACCTTTTTTTATAAGAAGTAGAGGACACAGTTCTGAGGGAGGACAATCTAATAATTATGGCTACCAAGTCTGATTCCATTGGGCCAATTTCTCTCAGGCAAGAAGATTTTTAAATGAATTTTCCATAGGTTACAATTTTAAACTTATTTCGGCTTTGGCAGCCATCTTAGCTCCGGACAAAATTTTGGACGGCCTGAGGGCCAGCAAAGGACTAATTAACGAAAGTTTTTCCCAATTGGCGGAGTGGTTTCAGATTAGATCTTTAAACGAAGGTTTACGACGATGAGCGCAAAGTGATGGCAATAGCTCAGTGAGCTAAAAAGTTGTAGAAATGCAGTCAATATGTCCCTGTACTTATCCGTGCTGGCATTTTCTTGCATTGACAAATGTGTGTCATTTACTGGCTTAGTTTGTCTGTCCTAGACTTCTATTTCTGTTTTTTATTTGTTTTCACGAGGTAACATATAAATTGAAAAACAAGATAGGAAATTAAAAAAACTGCAACAACAAATTAAGAAAATACAACGTTAAATTTAAACATTTTGAAGAAACATAAAAGGATATATATACACTGGCATAATTATCCAAAAAAAATTAATAAAAATACAGATTACAGAAATTAAGACAAAATGTTAATTTCTTTCTTTCTTGTAAATTTTAGAAAACCTAGAAGCGGCGAACAATCAACTTCGAAGTGATATCCGACAGAAAGAAGCAGCTTTTCAGATGATTACAACTGCTATGAAGAATGACATAACATTCCTACACGGTTTAGTTGAGTCTAGAACAAGAAACCTAACACAGCAGCATCAAAGTACAGTTGAGCTCAGTTCTAACATCTCACTAGAACTGTCCTAAACTGTCAGAAGAACTGTTCTAGAACTGTCATCCTGACACCTTTAGAACCGTTTATGACAGGGTGTGTCCTGACCTAGAACCATTTATGACAGGGTGTGTCCTGACCTAGAACCATTTATGACAGGGTGTGTCCTGATCTAGAACCATTTATGACAGAGTGTGTCCTGACCTAGAACCATTTATGACAGGGTGTGTCCTGACCTAGAACCATTTATAACAGTTCTACGGTAGAACCATTCTGGACGGTTCTACCCTAGAACCATTTATGACAGGGTTGGTTCTACCCTAGAACCGTTTTCTGACAGAATAGTTGAGAGGTTAGAACTGATCTCAACTCTAAAAAATGAACCTATATTCACGAGAATATATTATATGTTGTGATACTTTATTAATAATTTCTGTAAAAGTTAAAAAGTCATTTCTTTTTTAATTATGAATTATGCATTCCGATATAACTTACTTGTACTTGTAAATTAATTCAAGTTCTATACGGGGAGAAATATTATGGTAGGATGGAGACTTCCGTGGATTCAGTAATAGCAATTTATAGTCCATTTTGATAGATTTATACGTCGTTGTTTAAAATACTAAATCTAGGCCAGTTATGTCACATATCACACCAGGCGCACTATATCAACATTGGCCTTTCATCTTAAGCTTATAATTGTGAATTCTGGCTTATAATAGAAAAGAAAATCTGTGTTGTTATGGACCAAGACTTACAGACCCACGTTTATTGTTTATGGGCCATTAATCACCCCAAACTCTATTTGTCTTTAATTGTTGTCTATGAAAGTCTCATACTGTTAACTATAGAACAATTTTCCACTTGTTTACTTACAGAGGAGATTCGATCTCTACTATATAAATATCTACAACATCTGTTTTTTTTTAAATGTCGAACAATTAGAACAAAATCAAACAGTGCATTATATCTTTAACCTAGTTAACTCAGAATTCACTTATATATCTGCAATGTAAAGATGCTCCCCAAAAATACCATTATAACTATCGGCTTATTGTGATTAATTGTTTTATTATTGAGTAAAGGTAACGCTTTGTTTCATTTTCAGTTATTCGAGGTTTTACAGCTAAAAACGTAGATGATGCTACAGTACCTCAATCTGGACTTACGATGGTCTTTGAGACGATAATTTCAAATATCGGAGATAGGTATGATAGCAAAACTGGAGTATTCACCGCTGATATAACAGGACTGTATGTTTTCTTCTTTGATATGAGTACTGCTTTTAGTAACAGAATTTGTCGGACTGATTTAATGAAGAACGGTAACGCATTAGTCACAACATATGCAATGAGCGGAGAAAAATACCACCAACACAGCAGCGATAGCAATATGGCTTACATCAGGCTAGAAGTGGGTGATAACATATGGGTCCAAAGCCATCCTGCTGGTCATCTTGACTGTGTTATTGATGATTTAAGTAGTTTTTCAGGATATTTGCTTAATGCAGTTTAACACAAATATGACAATACGTCATCGAAACGTGTTCTTTATGTCAATATATCTCGTGTATATTTTGATCTAGAATAACCATCAAAACTAAGTGTTTTCGTTTATCATTGCCCTATTATTAACTGCTACTTATTGATTGTTAGTTAACAGTTAGATCTATGGGAAACGAGGTCTGTGAGTACCATCCAAACCCGCAACATAACACGTTTGTTAAATAATAGCAACTGCCACTAGTGATACGTTACTGCTGGTCTTATTGCACTGGGCTGAAGTATTTTATCTGATCCTTAATATAAAATTATAGACAAATTCTTAGGTCATAGATTTATAAATTTATTATTTAATAAGGTAAAATAGAAAGTAAAGGTATCAGAACATCCGATCCCAAAACTATTTATATAATTGTTCATCACACGAATGGAAATGAGTTTGAAATGACAAGCAATGTGGTGAGCCAGACAAATAAATAACAAAGAGTATAAATCAATAGAAACAGCGCTTTATCCAGTAATCAAATAAAGCCCTTTCATAAAGTCATAATTTAACGAGATATATAAATATGGCACGATAGAGGCTTCTGCTCAGTTGTTAAAAACTTATATACATCTTATTCATACAAAGCTCTGTTTGAAATGGTTCTTGGCTTTACCAATCGACCTCTCCTACAGTGATCTTTTTTTCTGGGGGGGGGGGGGGGGGAGGTGGGGGGGGGGGGGGCATTTTTCCAAGCAGTTGCCTTGAGCACTACTGATAAATCATAATTATATTACATCTGCATAAGAATTAGTATTGTTACTGTACAAAGTAAACATTAAAACGCTTAAAACAGTATTATCATCAGGGTCAGCAAAGAAACTTTAAAGTCACAAATCATATATTAAGGAAAATCCGAAGGTCCCTGACACAGACAGGCAAGCCCCCAAAACTGCTAATGATATATATTGGTCATTTATATCTTTCGGTATAATAAAACACTTCATGACTGGATATTCGTGGAATAGTAATTTTATTGTCCCCTCGATATTAGCTATTGCCCCTCGGTTTTCCCCTCGGAGTAATAGTTAATATCTCAGGGAAAATAAACTTACTATTCCCCCTCATATCCAGTCAATAAGCACGGATAATAAAAATGCTATTGTTCATAAGAATTCCCATTTTTTTCGTCTAAGAAAACTATAGGACGGATTGTATGATATTCTTTCGCGGAATATTTAACATTACGCATTTTCCGCGAAATGTCTTTCGAATACGTATAGTTTTAGCTTATCGTAAAGTAAAAGTCCTAGAACATCGAAAATATTGATTTATCAGACGACAAAAGCGGCATCCAGTTGGGAGCGATTGCAAGGAGGATTAACAAGATATATTAGACGACAGCCACCCGAAAAAGACCAAAACTGTATTAGTTATCAGTAAAATTTCTTCCGGTATAATAAAATACTTATTGACTGCTTATTAGAGGAATAGTAAGTTAATTGTCCCCTAGATACCAACTATTGCCCATTGGCTACGCCTCGTACCCAGTCAATAAGTGTATACTTTTACACGAATATATATCTTTATTTTTCAATAGACGTCTTTACAGTGGTATAGAGACAATGTATACATGGATTTATGAAATACACATATCATAAACAATAATTACCAATTACTTACATTGAAGTACGTGATTGAAAGTATCAGACAAAACACTCAAGTATATAGGATACGAATATATCTATAAACAATAAGTAAATAAATAAAAATCACAACTGATACTGTACTACTATACGTTTAATTTCCCCTGGAGAGTTTAATTTTTTAATAACGATGCTAATAAATTAACACAATTTGTTAAGTTCTGAAACGTTCTTAGTTTGAAAAAGATCTCTCATCTTTAAAATATTAGCTTTCATAATTTGTTCTGTCATTGTTAAATGTAGAGCAAACAAGTAAATAATGAAATTCATCTTCAATTTCTTGAGAATTACACAGCGCACATTTTTTATCATTTCGATTTATATTCTCCATCTACCCGATTCAATCGGCAAATTATGATTTGTTGTTCTAAATCTGCATAAATTGATTGCTTTTTTGTAATACAAAATTTTCACATAATCTTCAAACTCAAATTTTTCTTTGTAAATCCGGTAGTTTAGCGCCTTTTGTGAGTTTTGAAAATGAGAAATCCATGATCGATAGGTCAACGAGTGTTTGTTTTACGGAATTGTAGGGCCAACTATTACTGATGAAGTTTTGAGTATCCAAAATATATGATAATCCACAATTGTCCAAAATGGATTTAACAAAATTTGTCCATGTCATGTCGTCACCATCAAGAAATTTCTTTAAACATAGATTATATAATATAACAGGGGTTTTTTCTTGCTTACCCGAAAGTAACTTAGACCAGTAGTTGATCATTCTCAGTTTGATACAAATATCAAGTGGGTATATCCCAAGCTCCCCAAAAAAGGACAAATATACCTAAGGAGCAATAAAAAACGTAATCTATTGGACAGGCAAATGAACAACCACAAGCACAACAAATAAACATAGAAAACTTAAAAACAATGAACAACACGAACTCCTATAAAAACCAGGAGTGAACCCGGGTGCTCCGGTTGGGTAAGCAGTTCCTGCTCCGTATACGGCATCCGTCGTGAAGTTCAACAAAGTCAATCCGGTGGAAGTCACAAATCGGGGAGGCACATGAAAAGTAACGACAGTGGGAACAGGTCCAACATCATCTTAGATTTTTGAACACTGTAATGGTCAATCACTTCGTGATGACGACCGTAAAATTTCCTAAGTGATGACATCAACTTATCCCTGACAAAACCCTGGTTAAGAAGTTTTTGTGACAACAGTAATCCTCTTTGTCGAAAGTCAGGGTAACTCACGCATGCCCTTGAAAATCGGATAAGCTGAGAAATGAAGACGCCATATGCAGGCGATGCTGGTATATTGCTACTCAAGAAGGGAAAGGTAACAATAGGAAAGTTGAAGTCATCACGTTTGTCATAAAGTTTTGTCTTCAAATGTCCCTCATAGTCTATTTCAAGAAACAAATCCAAATATGAAGCGGACTTTGGTGTATCTGTAGTATCCTTAATTTCAAGCTCACTAGTAGATAAGATGTAGAAAGTCTTGGAATATGTCTTTATTTAACGACAACACGTCATCTATATAACAAAATGGAAATTAAAGGATTGGGCTAGTTTATTTTTGTTTTCATGTAGTAACCCTTGAATGAAGTCCGCTTCATATGAGTACAGAAATAGATCGGCGAGGAGAGGAGCACAGTTGGTTCCCATCATATTATCAGGCGTATAGCTCTTCAGATGTAATAATAATTTACAGAATTTTAAATGTACTCCCTCAATGATACGATTATCCCCTGATCCCCAAATTTCAAAACCATACAAAAGTACAGGCTGAACTACTTTATCAAATAGACAGTTGATAGATAAATTATGTAACACGAGAAGTCTAAGAGAATTGGTAATCATCCCCGCAATTAACAATGATACACAATTATCAATGGGACATTGTGCGGTCGTACATTCTAAAGGGCATAAATGAACGCTAAAAACACAAATAAAGAAATTTCAAACAAAATGCGATTAGGTGATTTGGAATAAGGTCATCAGTTAAATTAGTTCTCTTAGATATCATGTAGATGGACATTAAGTGGAATCAAGTACTATCCAAATTAAAATAAAAAAGACAGAAGGAACAAACGGAACCATTAAACATATGAAAGTACGACCCTACAAACATTTAATCGTTACATTTTTCTCTATATATTAATGTATCTAAATGTATAATGTATTCGTGTGTGTATCGAATGTGGCCTTTATCTACATCTCTCCCCGTGGCTAAGGTGTTTATTATTTTTACTTATAAGTCACGAATGACAGACAACATTCGATTAGCCTCGGGCTTCTTTATTTACGAAGTCAACTGAAACAAACTTACTTTATTTCGACAAAAGATCGTGTTTTATTTCGAAGGAAAGGAATAAAGGAAAAATGTCAGTTGGTAAGTATCCATTCTTACACCTTCATGCAGAACTGCCATGTAGAGTTTTGTTTTTCATATTCAAATAGTAGTAACATTATTAAATTTGAAATTAATATCGCTTTATAGATTCACTAAAAATATATTGACCAGCAGTGGATGACAAAATCTCTCATACATGTAATTGTTTATATTCTATAAACGGACATCAGAATCATCGTGACATATCAAGAGGACCACCATTCATGTCCCTGGTGTAAAACAAAATGGGGGAGGAAGGGGGGGGGGGGGGGGGTGATTCAGGGAGTATTTTTAAAATCAAGTCATGAAAACTTGGATAAGAAAGACAAAAACAAAGATCATACGGAGTACCACTTGTCTACTTATTGTTTAATGGTATATTTATGTGTTTAGTGGTTTATCATTGATATACTCAATGTGTTTTTGAGAAATGGACCTAACCAAGCAGGACGGGTGGGGCATAAAATGAAAAAAGCACACCATACATAATTAATATCAACCAGGCTAAAATTCTTTGACAATAGTAAATGAATTCTTTGAATAAAACAATTTGGGTTAGAAGAGAACATAGATTTGATTTCCTACAAATGACTAGGATTACATGTATTTAACTTCTATGAACACTTTTTTTTCCAAAAATGAAAAATAAGTTTGCCGATAACATTTTTCAACATCACAGGGTACTTTCAACAAAAATGCACAGATAAATCCACTGTGCAACAAAGACATCTGCAACTCAACCCCCCCCCCCCCCCCCCCCCCCCCCCCCCCCCGTTATTTTTATCCGAGGTCTACAGTTGATTGTAATTAATTGTCCTTAATGTACCGAATTACACATTTATTATATATGAAATTGTTTGACATCTAGTATCAATGTATCTGACAAAGAATGTATAAAATAACGATAACATCACAATTAACAATGTTTTATATATGTATTTTCCTTTTAAACAATCATTGCCCTAAGGCTTACCTTTTATCTGTTTTAATCTGTTTCTGTGACGACTGAGATTGTGGAAATTGAGAGAAAATTAAATCTGATCTTTTTCGATATTTTACTTCATATAATTTATATAATTCATACCGTACTGATTTTTTTTAAAATCCTTCTTGTAATGAATTTACCCTTAAATACATGATATTTTTATTAGTATTTGTGTTACGAATTATCAAGATTTCTATAGTATACTCTCATTGCAACTTTCGGTTGACAAAAATGGCAAAAGAAGTAAAGTCATTTTACCCAGCATTTACTTCAATTCTGAAAAAAGTCGCAAAATCTCTCCGTGTATAGCCTGATATCTGTTCTCATACGATTTGCTAATAATAACAAATGGGTTACTAAAATTTTCTTCATAACTAGATTTTAGGTATTCGAATTATTTTATCCGATTGTAAACGGTAATCTGATGATAACAAAGTACTTTTAGATTAAATTCACGTAAAGTTCAGCCCTATTTGTTAAATTGCATAGTTACTTAAACAATTAAAGGTTTAAGTGGCACAACTTTTACACATGCCAGCTCGTGTAAAGCCTCATCATACAAGTGTGTGTTAAGTTTACCCAACGTCACAGACATGACAGAGTCGTTAAGAAAGAAAATTGATATTTAATTTGTCTAATATTTGTGATCCATGTCCCTAGCTTTAAAAATTATCAAATATCGTGATTACATGGCCTCTATTGCTTTTTTCAAAAATTGGGTCAAAATGGTGTCAACTTTCCGACTGAAAAAGATTTGGGATACATATTCAGTTTAGAGCAACATTGTAAAAAGGACATTAACAAACCATATATATCTTGATAAATAATAAGTTTTGTTGTTCTTATTGACTGGGGTTTCTATTAAAGCGCATTCATTTACATTAGTGTAAAACTACATCTTATTCTATTTATGCAGTAAACCAGTTGGCGTACAGTGGCGTTTCAAGCGTACCTTAGTCATTCTACTTTAAACTCTTTGTTTAGTCATAAACACACATTTTCTGATACAGAGATAAGTTAATTTATTGTTGATGCCCCTGGGTTGAGATATTTTATAGTTATATGACTATCCTTAAACAAAATGTCATTTATTTTAACAAGCTGAATACACAAACATGACAAACATGTTGCTGGAAGCATATCACCATGTAAGGATGCATGTTTCTTTAATAAAATTTATGACATTGAAAACATTGAAAATCTACAATATAAAAAGGACTTAGTTCCTTCATCTTCACTTGATAGCGGAACAGTTTTGTTTTCCCTAATTTACAATAAAAGGGCACGAAGAGCTCTACTGAGTATGACTCTATAAAAAGTCTGAGAAGAAAATAAAGTATTTAAAATGTAACGTTTGACATGCTAAATTTGTAAAATGATGTCAAATAACTAAACATACAGACCCCCCCCCCCCCCAACCCGGTAAATATATGAATTAATACTTTTTTTTGGTTTTATGTATGCCCATGTGAAATTTATGCAATATATTCAATTGCTCTGTCAAAAACGGTTGTAGGGACAGGATATCTAGATATGGTGCCGTTCTTGAAATATAAATATATGTGAACGGTCCTTGATGACATCGTAGAATTCTGTTCTATTTGGAGAAACAAATTTATGAAAAAGTAAATCACGTTCAAACTTAATTTTTATAACTTTGATTTCTGGAAAGTATTTATATAAACTCACATACAATCTGTAAGAAAGGTTGATAAGTTGTTTTCTCCTTTAAGATGATTAGATTTCCTGTATAATGTTTATATATTTCTATTTATTAAAATACGATCACTTTTGAAAATTTTCCCTATATAATAAAATTCGTATTCAAGTTACAGTACCTGAAAAATAACATTATCGGCCGTACAATTAGGTTGACCAAAGATCTTGCATCCATATACATTTATTTTGTGACTTAAATTGGTCTCTTCTTTTTTAGCACAGCTCCTTTCAGGAGAATCAACAGGAAGCTGTACCTGTACTTCCGTTTTGGTAAGTAATGAGTGATTTAAGTAATTAAAATCCAACTCATACAGACAAAAGTAATATGAATATTCATTTTTTTTGCTTGTCACGTGATACCTCGCCGGGGAAATTTGTGATTTTCTTTTGACCTCTTAGTTCGAATAACGAGATACTTTTCGAAAAGGAAAATTCCATAACTATAGCTAACGAAAATCGTTTACAAGAATGAAATGATGTTATACATTTTATGTTTCCTTCATATAATCGTTTTTTTTTCATTTGTCTTGAAAAAAGCTAATTTTAAAGCTATCAGGGACCTAATGGTTAATTTTTTTCAGTTTTCCTTATTTCATATGGTACATTGATGGGACCTATTTAAAGGGGGTGTGTGTTCTAGAATCTACTTTTTTCGAATTAAGTAAATGACAAGGATGTATATATGAATAAAGTAATTTTAATTCTAGGGTATGTGGAACGAATTAACACAGGTACAGAAGAGGTTGCGGCTGTTGGTGGAATGAGTCATGATGACACTGCGGTTCTAGCCGGAGTGTTAGCTGGACTGGCTACATTTCTCTTCCTAGCTCTACCCTTATTATGTTGTCTTTGTCCCATTCCCTGTTTTGGAGGCGGTGCAGCAGGGAAAAAAGCAGCCGCGGCTGGGGCTGGCGCTGGGGCACAATCAAGGAAAAACATTCGTGAATTTTCAAGGTAAGTGATACGCATCTGATGACTTTATCACTGTAACAACTTGTTAATAAACATGCAACCCCCCCCCCCCCCCCCCCCCCCCCGAAGCTCTGAAGTTCGGGCTACTTATGAAATGAAAGATATGATTTAGTTGTCCGTACCCACAAAAATAACGACGTTGTAGTCTGAGTATTGGAATCAGAAATGTTTATGAAAGATATTCATTCATTTTTTTCTACAGCTTTATTTCTGTACTTCCGGGTAAGTAATCAGTGATTCTACTAATTAAAATCGAACTGATACAGATGAAAAAGTTAAATGCATATTAATTTTAAATCGGAAAATCTATCATTGATTGTTTGTGTATTGCCATCGTGCTGTGTATTGTATAGGCAAACTATCTGCAATTCTGAAAATTAATAAGTTAATTAATTTGGCTAATTCAGACATGAACGTTCGAAAAAATAAACCACAAATATTTGTAACTTTCAGTGGGGAACACTACAATTTTAGCGGAAGAAGTACAGATGTTGAATCTATCGGGAGTTATCGTTCTTGGGACAAGAATTGGGACAAACTTGACAGATTTGATCACGACAATTTGTATGAAGTGTAAGTGAATATTATTTATTTGCAAATGACACCAAAACGGGTCAATTCTATGTAAAAAAAATAACTATTAAACCATACAATATAACAGACGGTACATGTACATTATGTACCAAAATAAGAAGAGATCCAATCTCATTGCTAATGATTCTTTCAAAAAAGATGCAATCGACCTTAAACAGGATAACATACTCTTTTTTATAGAAAACATTGAAGTGAACCAGATGAGATTTTTTTTAATTTGTTATAAAAGAGAGAGTAAATGAAAATCAAACATACCCAGACGCAGCAAGCTTCTTCAATTTGTTTTCATAAAAATATACTACATGTATAAACGATAATGAAATGAAATAATCTGGACCACTTAATCATCTAAAAATAAGTCTGAAATATTCCGCACCTTTCAATCTAAAAGAAAAGTAGTATTTCACGGGTTTAACATTTTCTGGGTACTTTTCCCTTCCTATGCATCTAAATCCAAGTTACGTTTATTGGTTACATAAAAAGAGACAAACCATTAACAAACTTTCGTCCAGCTAACTTATAAATACAATCTCCTATTCTTGACGTGTTTAATCGGTGGGATAAAAATACATAATATTTTTAACCTCTTCCCGGTGATTAAGTTTTTTCTACAGTTATTGGAACGATAAACTAGAGAAGTTCCGAAATGACGTCTATGTAAACAAACTACATAGCAACGACATTTTCTTGAGGTTAGGTCGAAAATCATAGGAGAAACAAATTCTCCTTTAATTTACTCGTGAGTTTTGGATTTTCTCCAACCTCAATAGTTAAATTTTAGATTTTAGCACGCTCGCAAAAGCTCGTGTGTTGAAAATCGAAAATTTAACTATCTCAGGTGGAGAAAATAACTCACTCGTACCTGAAGGAGAATCTATATTTAATGAATATCGGCAAAGAATTCCGAAACGACAAAACAGTGTGAAACGACAAAACAGTGTGAAACACCAAAACAGTGGGAAAAGTCCATAAATTCGAAATCCAAAGAAAAGATAAAAATCTAGAGAATGGAATACAACTAACAAACGACACAATGGTACATGTATAACCACCGAAATTAAAAACAAATACAACAAACTAAACAAAAAAAAGGAACAAGACAGCACAGACACCAAAGAACTATCAATGGGAACTCCCACTAAAAACCGGAAGTGACCTCAGGTAGTAATGTGATTTTTTAGCACAAAAGATCGGAAGATATATCATTGTCTGTTTACTCTTTTTAATTTAATGTTGATATGTCTATTAGTATATTTTGTTCTCTTTAGTGATATGAAACTACCTCGAGCCTGGCTTGAAAGTCTAAGAGGGTAAGTGTTCTATAAAAGCTTTAAATTTGTTGCTACTAGTCATGAGAAGAATAATGTTTACTCTGAAATGTCTTGTAGGTAGAATTTTTTATCATTGCTTTCCTGTCTGTTCATACATTTAAATAGGTATTAGAGTTCTTTTCGATTTGGTAGAACAAACCTGCTTATATTTCGGAGATAACAGTATTTTATTTTAATATTTTCCGGCATGAATTGTTGAATTAAAAGTTGCAGATTGAGTTTACTGGAGACGCGTTAGCATACTTTAAGTGTAAACACAAAATATAGCTAACTACGCTATCAATTTTTAATTTAATCTAATGACATCTGAAATTACAAAATGGGTACAAAATTTGATGAATAATGAAAAAGTTCGCCAAACGTAACTCACATGTTACGTCTAGAAAACTGTGACGTCAAATAAGAAAAAAAGAAATACTTATTTTCATTTTTGGTAAATGGAGTTTAGATACTTGGAGTTTGACGACGAATAATCGGTTGGTAATTTTTGGGGCTTTAGGGTACCAGATGACGAAATAGAAAGCAGGTTACGTGAAATGTCCAGAGACGGAGGCTGGGAAGGTGATGATATCAAGAAGACACAGGAAATGGAACTGAGGCGGGAAATGTATGAGGAATCTGGGTCAAGAGGAGGCATGGGGGGAGGAGATGGAAGCAGATATGCTACAGTACAGCGAACGGAACAGTCCGGAGGAGGAGAAGGAGAGCTTGTAGCAGAATATGAAATCTCCCGCCATATTACCATGGATACCACCCGAATGATGCTTCCTGAGACGGAATATGTATATGAAAGAGACATCCGAGCGTAAGTATAATTTTTTATCTATGCAAGGTTATTGTTTTCAACTCTTTGCTTTTTTATTAGCTCACCTGACCTAAAATTCCGACACTTTGCCTCCGTCGTCCGGCGTAAACTTTTCCTTTAAAGGTCTTCTCTTCTGAAACCACTGGGCCAATTGGGACAAAACTTTGGTTGAATGATCCTTGGATGGCCCCCTTCCAAATTTATATCCGGCATTCCCGACATCCAATCGACATGGCTGCTGTGACTAAAAATTGAAAAAAAAGTGGGGATGAATATCAAAAATCTTCTTCTATGTAACTAAATGGCCAATTGGAACCTGACTTGGCAGCAATAGTCTTTAGATGGTCCTCTTTCAGAATTGTGTCTGAAGAGCCGGACGAGCAACCAAGATGGCTGCCACATCCGAACTTAGTTTAACATCGGACCCTATGAGAAATTCAAATGACAAGGATGTAAAAATCGTCTTGTCTGAAATATATGAGCCAATTCGAACCAAATGTATCAGCAATGGTCCTTAGATGGTCCTCTTTCAGAATTGTGTCCGATGACCTGGACTGTCAACTAAGATGGCCGCCACAATCCAACTTAGTTTTAGATAGGACCCTATTAAAAATTATTTAAAAATCTTCTTGTCTGAAACAACTGAGCAAATGGGAAAACGATTTGGCAGCAATGGTCCTTAGATGGTCCTCTTTCAGAATTGTTTCCGATGACCTAGACTGTCAACCAAGATGGCCGCCACAGCAGAACATAGTTTAACATTGGACCCTATGGAAAATTCATTAAAGAATTTTTTTATCTGAAACTACTGAAACAATTGGAACCAAATTTAACAGCAATGGTCCTTAGAATTGTAGTCGCTGACATGGTCTGTCAATCAACATGGCCACCAAAGCTGAACTTAGTTTAACATAGGAGCCATGGGAAAAATTAATTTGCAGATCATCATACCTTAAACTTGGACATTGGAAACCAGACTTATGGCAGTAAGAGTCCTCTTTCAGAAATGTGTTTGATAACCTTGAATGTCAACTAAGTTGGCCACCACAGCCTAACTTTGTTTAACAGTGTACCCGTGGGAAAACCAGCCAAGCTAACTGCTACATGTACACTTAAATTGTCAGTCATGCTTAAGGTGGACAAGTTAAATAAAGGTGAACGATACAGGCTCTTGAGACCCTCTGGTTATAATTAAATTAGTTACTGTGCTACTCACAAATTTAAGAAATTGAATATATTAAAACTCTGCACATTTGAAAACAATGATTTCGAAAGAAAGCCCGACTTTGTTCACTAGAGTAATACTTATATGTAGTTTAACCTCATTTTTTACTCAAGACTCAATGAATTACACACAAGGTTGATTTGTTGTTTGCTTAACGTCCAGTGATGAATGTTCATGTATCTTCAAGACGAGAACCAGTTCAAAAAATTATCAAATAATTTAATAGGGGTGGGGTGGGACACAGGCGGGAAACTGCGACTGTAAAGGGTAAGGTCGGATAGCTTAACCTTCTTTAGCGGCATTAGCTTACTCTTTTTCGAAAACTACAGAAGGAGTCTTTAGCGTGCACCGCGTGTGGTATTCTCCAAACACGTTACCCACTATGGTCCACCGTCAGGCTTTCCGTATTATGACTTGACAACTCCCAAAGAGAGGCCTCCAATCCACCACCTGGGGACGCGCTAGGCAGCTCTATGGGTTGAGTTCCCGTGATCCGTCACAGGTGCCCAGAACACACAATGAGTCTTTGTATATAATAAATGGTACAAATTCTGGCGTTTACTCTGAACCTAATCATTTAATGATTTCTTTTTCAGTGACAGCAACGCGGCTGACAGGGATAACTTCAAACGTATTTATTATACCTACCAGAGGATAAAGGGAGACGACTCTAAACAAACCTCGTTCTGAGATCCACACTCACTGACGTATTTACCAATGGAGGAGGGATTTACTACTGAGTTTGAGAATATTTTACTCGCGACACAAATAATTGTATTCTTTGCTTTGTAATTTATGTTTATATTCATTTTTTTAAATGGTTTATATTGTTAAAGTATCCGGGCCATAACCGACCATGTGATTATTGCAAATGTCCCGCCGGATGTTCGATACAATGTATTGAAAATGACCTCGGTAATTGTCGGCAAACTTCGGAAACACTATATATTTAACTTACTTTCATAGAAGCCGCATACAAATGATTTTCAACTAGGAAAAGAAATATCTACGCAATTCCTGTTTATAAACGTTTGGTCAGTTAATTTATTTTCCATAAAAAAGAAATAGAATTTTCGGTTATGATCTTTTATGGTCCGGATGCCTTATTTGATTTTTAGAAAAGTGCTGGATGGGCGAAATAATGTTTTATATGTCCAGTGTATCATGGGATACCATTTATACGAACTTACATGTCAAGAAATGTAACTATATATGTACAATGTATGATGAAAAGAAAACAACGATACTTTACTCGTTTTTTAAACTGACAGAATTTTAGCATGCTTTAAATTCAGATTTATTTATTTATTCATTATTTTTCGTCGGTATACGATAGGAAAGTATCGTCAAAATCAGTCACAAGGAAAAAATCTTAAAGAAGATTTATTGGATAAAAAAAGAGAGATCAAGATATAAACACAATGTAACATTATCTCGAATTTTAAAATTACTCTATATCATCGAGACTTCGGCACACGCCTATAAATCAATTTATAAACATAAATTTGTTGGCGATTTGAATATGGGTAACATTATTTGAGCAAAAAAAAAATTCCCAAGCGTTAGCGAATACTATCAAATAATGAAGGAAATTGGTTTCTGCATTTTTAAAAACGTAGAGCCTTTCAAATCCATGACGTTTATGATTTTGAAGTATTAAATTAAGTCAATACTAATAATATAATTAGTTTCACAGTACAATTAGCGTAATAAATCTAATTGCCTGATACCTATTTCTTTCTATAGGGGAGCAGCACATTACTGCGACTTTCAAAATAAATTGTAACTCATTAGAGCGACCTTTTTAAGTATACACTACCGCCACTCTTTTTTCGCGTAAGTTAATTGAAGAAAGGGTTACATTACTGCTGTAGACTGTTATCTCTCTTTGCGCGTAAACCGACTGATTAAATCCACCACAAGAAGTCTGTTAGGCCAGTGATCAGAATTTTCATAATTATACACAGGTCCATAAAACATATACATGTATTTCTTAATATATTTCGTTAATGATGTAACACATACTTTTTTATTTGATATACATGTAATCCCTCACCCCCCCCCCCCCCCCCCCCCCCACACACACACACAAATGATTTTGTAGGAGAATTCATATTGATAGAAATGGAACGTGTATGCTCCCTAAAAATGAAAATTTGTCATTTCGGTTATTTTATGTTAATTTGTAATAAAGTTCTTCGGTCTTTTACCTAATTTTATTTTTTTTAAATGTCGGTAAAACCTTAAGAAGTTGAGTTTATATGGTATTAGTGTACAGTCAGCTCTGGTTGTCGTGAAGTCTTTTAAGTCGAAATTTTCTCGTGGTCCCAAACTTGACAAGTCGAAATTCAATGAGTCGAAATTTCGGTTGTCTCGATATTAAATTACGACCCCTATGTTTTATAAATGCATTTAAATTGTTTTCGTTATCTCGAAGTGATACACACATATAAAATTATTACCTCGGGTATAAAAAAAAATTCTGTTTAGTTTTCCTTCTTGTCTTGTAAAATGTAATCATTGATATTATAATCTCACCATTATTTCTCTTTAATTTGCATACTAATTGTATTTTCTGTCCAATTCTATGTTGTCTTGTAAAGTAAATAACTGATACATGTAAATATCATTATATTAAAATCGAAATGATATGCAATAAAGTGCTTTTTCAGTTTTTTCTATATGTATTTTTTATATGATTTATAAAGCAGTTTGATGTACAATGTAGATATAAAATGATCCTTGATTTGTTTGACAGCCAGTAATTCATCCCAGGCAGGTACAGAGTTTTGTATCATACAGTTTTACTTAAGCTCGTGCCAGTTTTTCACAAGTTACAACTTTTTCCAGTTTGCCATATTTCCGTTGGGACTCAATATTGCTTTACAAAGTTTGTTTAATCCTTTTTGCACACTTCCAGTTCTTTGAAAATAAGCAAATAAGCTATGAAAATCACAACTTTTCAACAACATTGCCCAGGGACAGTCGTTCTGGTAACATCAACTGTTTATCATAACAGACAAGGTTCTGAAATTGGCAATCACGGGACCTTCTGACTTCAAACTATTGGACGGGACCTTGGAACGTCATAGCGTATTATACATAAAAATCCGATCAATGCACAGTGTTTTTAAGGTGGTACCCGACACTACAGGGAGATAACTCTTAAAAATCACCAGAGCGTTTTAATCATATTTAATAAGTAAAGAGAAATTAAGCTTCTCTATGATCAAAATTGATGTTTGCCAAACTGCTATATATTCAATGAAATTATTCTGGTGAAGTGTGAAATTCTATTTACTAAAAAAAATCAACATTTATGTCAACAGGTCAAAGTAAATATTTCCTAAAAATTTTATGAAAATTAAACGAGCCAAATTTATTTTAGTCAAGGTGTTGGGTACCACCTTAATCCTCCCAAGTCAGGGTTTTGTATCCACGTTCGTTCCTACAAACCCCTGACATCACACATTCATATTTTGCAAATGGATTCTCTTTTGATCTTGAGAAGTACCAATGAAAATCGTTCACTTCCGACCCGCAAAATATTAATGTGTGATGTCAGGGGTTTGTACAAAACCCTGACTTTGGAGAATGAGTGTTTTTATTAACTAAATTTTGTCGACGTGGGCTAAATCCAGAAACATAAATATATATTAGCAATTCGTTATATCCAAAGTATGTGTTTGCGCTTTTTTTTTCGGGGGGGGGGGGGGGGGGTGGATGAGGGCGAAGGGGCGCTCCATTGTAAACATGTTTTAATGGGGTGTTGGAAACATATTGCAATGCAATTGAGAAATTTCTGGAAACTAAGTAGTATCCGTCGCAAACAGCTTATTTTTATCTCTTTATTAATTTTTTTCTGATATTTGTTCATTTATTTTATTAATATTTCTATTTTATTTTATTTTTATTTATTTATTTATCTATTTCATTTTTTTACTTGGGTTTCTGGTCTTACGCTATTCTTTCGGTTTTGAATATTTTCGGCGTTGAGCACAATAGCATGATGTCATAATTGGACTAAATGTGTAGATCTTGTGTATCGTTTTTTGTAACATAGAACATTTACTTCATATTTATTGCAGAGAAAGGCGTACAATAAACATTTCCACCAAGTGATCCGTTGAATTATTTAATTTAGTTACAGTCAGCGTGAATAGAAAGTTTGAAATAGGACTACACCCTATATAATAAATATTTAATAAAATTTTCAAATAAAATCGCATAAAAAGTATCCATGGCTACCAACCAAACAATAAATAATAATCCAGGTGTAAGTACGTCATTTTAGTCACAACTGCTGTAAAAAGGTAAAAAGCTATTAGACGTACTTTGAGATATAAAACGGAACATGACATTAATTTTAAAATTTGAAGTCAACTAGCGGAAATGATATATTGTTCCGTGTTAGAAAGTATTGAATGAAACTACGCTGATATATATGAGAAGTTTTAAATGGTTTAAATGATTGGAATAGATCAATGATAGAGGAGATTTAAACGTATCGACATGTCAGGTATGTGGAGTTTATCGTAAAAATCTATATTTGTTGTCATCTTAATAACAACAACAACAACAAAAGGGGGGGGGGGGGGTCATGTATTTTTATTACCTTCATTTACCAAACTTTAATTGAAAAACATTTTTGAAAAAAGATATATATGTCTGTCTTCAGATTAAAAGATCAAAGGGAGTTTTATAGTGTATTTATATTGTTTTTTTTTTTTTTTTTTTGGCAAGATTTATTTTAAATTGTATTTACAAAATAGTTGCCTATATTCATCATCAGATTCATGACAGAAAACGGGGACAGGGTTGGATTTGTGTTATTATTAAATCCTTTTTTTTCCAAAATGTAGTTGAAATTATATTACAAAAATAACTACCCGTATTTATTGTCAGATTCCTAACAGAAAAAAATGTGGAGGATTGTGTTTGTATTGTTAATAAATTTATTTTATTTCCAAAATTTAGTAGAAAATATATTTAAAGACATTAAAAGAAAAAAATAATTTTATAAATAAATAATAAAACTAGATCAAAGGAAAGATAAATTAGACATAGTGATCAATTAAAAGTTCCAAATCGATCACCCTTTGGACGAAAACAACCACAAAAAGAAAAAAAAAACACAAACAGAATTCACAAAGTTAGAACAGGCCGATGACATACAGACATCTTTCAAAAATGCAAATTTTGTAAACATAATCAGAAAACTGGAAAGAAGAACAGATAACGTAACCTTGCATTATTTCCAGACGTGCAGAATGAGAAATACAGTTATTTGTAGACGTACCCCACTTTGTTTTCTCAAAATAGATAATGATCCTAATCGAAGGCTCTCAAATTAGGAACTCATTACATTTTGACTTTTTCAGTCTTTTCTTTCCTGATAATAATAAGGGAGCAACCATTTGATTTTTATAGAGGGGGGGGGGGAGGCTAGGATCAAATGTATGACCCTGAATATTTTTTTGTCGAAATTTTGATCCTGGATTTCATTTTCCGCTGCTATTGCGACCTAAATTTTTATTATCATTTAAACCAAAAACTTTCCTGATTGACACAGGTCAAAATCCTTGTCCTGCCTTTTTATTCCATATTTGATCTCAACCCCACCGTAAAAATCAAATGGTTGCTCCATAAGTTTGCTTGCATTCTTATACTCTTTTATTATAGCTTGTCAGGCTTTGAACACTTTGTCCTCAAACCTCGATATTGTAACAGCCGAAAATGAAAGCCAGCTTCGTCTGTCAACATACACCAGAACAGTTGGAACAGAAGTCACACTCTCCTGTTTAGAGGGATATAAGCTCAGTGGCCAGAGTACAGTACGATGTCAAACCGGTGGAACATGGGATTACACGACTAAACCTTCCTGTGGTAACTACAGTCAGTGGACATAAATGAGTTCCGGTCACTTTGAAATTTTCCTATATATTACATATAAAACTACAACTTTTTACAATTTTGTCCTGAAGTTATTTTTTGTCATATTTTAATGAAATTTGTATTGATGAGTCGAGAAATATCAATTATTTAATAGTGATAATATCAAAATATTGTAATATTTTATTGTTTTTGCAATTTTACAATTTAAATACAAATATTGATTTTTAACAACATTTTCTCCATCAAACCTATGTAATTTTGACATGCATAAAACCTTATTTGCATTTACTTAACGATTTCTCCAAACTTATGAATCACAGAAAAATTTCAAAATTATCTAAAGAAAGTTTAAATATTTTTGATATTGGTCATCAAAATTTCATAATTATAGGATAAGAAATAACATCACGACAGTATTTTGAAATAAAGCAGTTTTATATGAATTGTGTAGGGAAATTTACAAGTGGGAAATCACTTATGTCAACTTATGAGTGTATACAGTACTAGAAATAATAAGTACAAACATTTTTCTTTTTTTTTTTCCTCCTTTTTTTTAATTTATTGATAGAGAAAGCATTGCTCCATATACCTTGAAGGTGATGCCCATTATACTTTTATACTCTCTAATAGATGATACTACAAAAAAATAAACATCGTTTGAAACGGAACGCATAGCCCACTGCAAATTGTTCTGTCATCATAAGAACGGAAGTCAGCTAACGAATTTCTGCGATACATTTTAATTAACTCGGCCAGAAACAAAGAAATTATGTATTGTAGAACCTAATGCAGTATCAAGCCTGTGGGAGATTTAAGATTTTCACTGTGAATGATCAAAATGGTGTTACATGTACACAGGAGCAGTTACACACCCTGCATACCGCGGATAAATCTGGCTCCGCGGTAAGAAATATCCATGTTTACTATTAGAACATGATATGGAATTCGCGGATCCATTATGAATTTCTATGCTTTCAAGAATCAAGTCCGTTGCACAGGATATGGTAATATGTTTCAGCTTTCATTCGGTAGATATCTGATTTTATTTTATTTTTATTAGAAAAGGACAATAGTTCTGAAGGATTATCCGAAGGAATGAAGATTTTGATTGGTGCAGTGGTTGGTAGTATATTGTTAGTGGTTTTGATTGTCATACTAATCGCTTGCTGTTTCCGGAGAAAAAACAGACGGGCGAAATCTGATCAGTACGTATAATGCAATTTTAGAGATTGTTTATCCTTTGTATTGAATTCTTAATTCTAACTTGCGGCATATATGTTTTTATTAATGTACTTGCCCAGAAAGAATGATACTAATAGTGAAAAACATAAAGATTTGGCACACCAAGACCAGAAATTTGTTACTTTTATATATAACTTTATCATGTGGTATATTTGAACAAAACACGTACACTGACTTGAACTGAGCATGCGCACCGCAGGATATCACCGACTGTATAGATTATCTTCCCTTTTATCCAGCCAGTGTTAAATCACAGTTCTAATATAAATGAATAGTGTATAAAAAAATGTCTGACGTGAAGCTTTATGTACAGTGCCAAGGATTACAAACATATGCAATTTTCAAGTTCAGTATAAGATAAGATGACAGATAATTCCTGATTTAAAAAAAAAATGTATATGGAACATATAAATTGGTATAAACTGTTCGAATCAAATCTCTCTGAGATTGTAGGTTTCGTGCAAATTAGACAGGTGTACGGATTTCATATCCCTTTCAAAAATATAGATTTTCCGTTCTATCAGTTCTTGGTGTAGACGAGTTTTATAATTATAAAGTCAACACGTTGTATATCAACCATGTAGTAGCAGTCTCTGGCTAGGACCCCGGTCCATTCCTAATGAATGCATGTATGTTTAAATGCTAAATGACTTCTGATTGTTGCAGGGAGAAGTTTTACAGACATTTGCAGGAGGAAGGCATGCCTAGGGGACAGTAAGTTTTACACATGCTTATACTGACCAATAACAATGTTTTAAGAAGTTTGGCTATTGACTTTTCGTATGACCACCGAAAAGTCTGTAATGCACTCCGGCCACTGTTCCTATAAAATGTTTGTAATGTAAAATCAAAATTTACCTACAGTTCGTTTAATGAGTTCTTACGCAACTTTCAATGTAATTGGCTAATAACATCACTGCTGTCATTTTTCATTTGTGGAATAAATCGCGGATTACCGAAAAAGGACCACAGAAATTCGGTAATCCTTGTCAATTAAGATAAGAGTCGAATACTTAAAATCGAATTCATAACTTGTGTTGATGGGCAAACGTCCATTAATATTTACAAGCATATTGCTGACCAAAATCAGCCAAGGGTGTCCCTTTATCTACTGCGGTCTGGCTATCTAATTAATAATATTAATAAGCGTCTAAACTTATTATATATCCTGAATAAATAAAAATCAAAAGCATAAAATTATATATGAATACAGCTAGTGATACATCGAACATATGCACATTGTCTGATTGACAACAACAAAACAATATCTATATAATTCAATTGCTTTAATATAGTATTATTTCGTAAGGTTTTCCATATTGGCTTAGTTATTGGTCCGAGGCAAGTCATATTGGGCGAACCAGTCCAGTATGTCATATTGATTAGTCAATATGGCATATTGGACGGGTGTGTGTCATATTGGCGTACTTTGACATTTTGTATTGTATTGACAGGTTTTATCATATTTAGGCAGATATTCTATTATTAGTCAATAAATCACTGTATTACATAGACAAGGAATAATATCAGGAGGTAATCCAAAGCTGCCTCACACTCAACATCCACATTTGAACAACGGGTATTAATTACAATCAACATAAGGAAATGTTCATTGACGATAATAAAATTTGTACATTTACTTTTTTTTTCTTAATCGTGATGCAGGTTTACTAAGAATTTATATTGCTGTAATTTATTTACGTAGCAAGCCAGGTGAATTGGTTCAAGAAACTCAATATCGACCTCCTTCGTATGCTACGGCATGGCCTGCCTTGTCTCATATTAGTATGGTGGGTAAAAGGGAGTACCCGTTTCGTCAGCCAGAATCCGATTCCAGTGAGAAGGGTCTTCGTAATGGATGGTCGCTGTGGGATAATAATGACTATTTCTTTGGAAAAGCTGAAATACCTGATGAAAACAAATCGCAGAACAGATCAGATAACTATTTTTCTAGCGCAATGAATATAAGGCGTTACAGTGCTGACAATGGTTTTCCTGGGCATTTGCAGGGTAAACAGGAAGTAGCCTTCGATCATGGACGATCTTCACCTGGTGATGTACAAATAGGGTCCTCAGTAATAAGTCGACCATTTTCTAACCGGAATTACCTTCAAAACGAGGTTCGTAATAAAATAGTTTCCTCGGATACTGGCAGAAGAAGAGGACTTCCGAGAACAAGTTTCGAAAGAGACTTAGAGACACCCGAAGTTAACCACTGGCCTGATGGTAACGACGTCGTCGTCGAAGTAAAGATTCCATCAAAATATTTGACTGATAGAATTGATACGTTAGAACCAAGTACAGATGTCAAACGTCCAGTTATGGAAAGATCCGATTATACACATGTAATAGATGATAATAGAGAGCGACCCCGAGTGCATCAAACCGGAAGTAGTGAAAGCCAGACATCCAAGAAAAGCCAGGCAGACTCAAAATCAAAAGACGTGTGAGAATTTAAAGTTATACACTTATTATTATATAAAAAATTAACAAAAAAAAGCAAGGTGCAAATATTATCAAACGTATATGGAAACAATACATCGTCGGGGCAATCAAATGTTCGTAGTTCAAAGACGAGGGAAACGTTAAAAAAACATTTGGAACAAACAAAAAACAATTAAAACCAAAAACAAATACATAAATAGCAAAGAAAGGCCAGAACAGTAACAAGACAATAAAAATACTTAAGTAATGAGAAATATTTGGCACTTATTGCCCTTCACCTAGATAACCAGGGGTGATAATTGAGGTAATCTTGATTTGGTCCTGAGCTAAAGGGAGGCAATTTTATAAACTATTTTTTGGTAATTTCATTAAGGCAGATTAGTCACAAAATATTTCTCAATGCAGCACAAATTTAATTAAAAAAAATCAGATTGCACCAGTCACATTGCAGGTTAAAATTCCGACTATTAGATAATGGGTTTAATTAAAGATTCTATAGGTAAAAGAAAATACCGTATAATTTTGTGAATGATACTGAGTAAACTAGTGATACCTAATTTAGGACCGAATCCCTTGTCCGAACTACTATCGTACAAATGGAATAAATAGAGAGACTAACATACATCATTATAGTATACAGACATATACGGAAACACCTTGAATCCGAAAAATACAGAAACGATCGCTATTCAATCTTAATGCCCACACTGGATAAAAAGATGCTAATTGTCCCAAATAAACACATAATTAACAAAGAAAGTCAACGGAAAGTACGAAGTGTTTATTATACTCTAAAATAAACAAGAAAAAACAGGAAGGAAGATTTCTGATCGAAATAACTGACACATAAATTAATTTGTATTACCCCCTTAGCGCACGTATAGTATGTGCTAAAATAACGATTTTTAACAAAGTGGCAATCCAAGTTTGTTAATTTGTTTTCGACCTCTTTCAGATATCAAGGCCACTGGCCAATGAGAGATGACATCAAAAGCTTGAATGAATTTAACAAGTAAGTTATTTTTTTAATTTTCAATGTTAAAGCACCCAACCAAAACAAGAAAATAAAACATAGTATTGTCATTTTTAATATGGTTTGAATTTTCTCAATAGGACAGTAATTATTTAGGTTGAATAATTTCAAATTCTGTGTCATAGACAACAACTGAAATAAAATGTATGAGATATATTGTTTCATATTAATAACCTATTAACTTATTCTACAGGAGAGCGCTGTTGCACAACAGAGACCCGTTTCTATGGAGACCTGTGTAAGTTTCTCCATTAGAACTGTAGTATTAGAGTGTTATATGCAATTTTTTAGACTTCGTAAAAGCGTAACAATATTATATTAGAGATAGATGTAGATAAGGGGAAAATGTTAAGAAAAATAGTAATTTATGCTTACATGTAGCCTGAGGCAAATTTTCGAGACTGCAAGTGAGCTCTTATTGGCCCATGTATATAGCAATGAGCAAAAATTTAGTCCAAAAATAAAAGAAGAAAATATAAATATATAATGTATAAAACAAAGTCTGACGTGAAGCTTTATACAGTGCCAAGGATTACAACCACACGAAATTTTCAAGTTCAGAATAAGATAAGATGACAGATAATTCCTGATGTATATGGAACATATAAATTGGTATAAACTGTTCGAATCAAATCTCTCTGAGATAGAAGGTTTCGTGCAAATTAGACAGGTGTACGGATTTCACATGATCTTATAAAATGTAAATGTAATGTTTTGTAGATTTATGAGACGACATAAATACACATTTATTAAATTAAACATTTGACAGTATAATATAATAAAACTATAATGAATTTTTTTTCAGCGACACAAATTTTGGATATGAATCCTGGTATAGTGCTAAATTTTAAAGAAAAATCAAGAAAATGGTAATGTGAAAGTAAAACTAGCCAATCAAATACAGTCCAAAAACTGGAGATGATATTGTCGAAAATAAAGGGACAAATAATAAGATATTTAGAGAAATGGCATATATGTATTTTGCAATCATTGTCTATGATAAATATTTATTTTCAATTATTGTTAATATGATAATTAAATGAAATAAATTGTGGTAAATCCTGTATTTTTTTTCTGAGATATTTATCAAATATATACTAGTAATACACGAATTGACAGATCTGTCCTCCACTGCAAAAACATACAAATGCTTGTATTTTTTTTAAATCGCAAAGAAACAACTTTAACAATTTTAACCTACCTTCTATTTACTGGATAGCCACACTTCATAAATGTCCCTACAAACAAAAGTACCGTGATAGCAGGCTTTGTCAAATGCATTACTAAACCCTTTTCAAAACTCCTTGTACTACTTTACTCACAGCAAATGAGGACGGTTTCGAGAGCTACTGTGATGGGGCCTACTCAAATAGTGGTGTGAATCAGATGTGGATTCTTAAAAATTCTAAAAAACGTACTGGAAAATCTCTCTTCTAGTAACCTTACCTATTGTAATAGCATAAAACTTTTTAATATTTCTACACTATATAGACCCTCCCACCTAATAAACTGAAGTCTGTTTTTTCGTGAGCTATTTCACCAATGTTTCTGGACTAAACAAGGTTTTTAAAAGATATGGGAATAAAATGTGCACCGTTTTTGCCCTACCTCTTCTTGTTTTAATATGAGGGGGCTACTAAATCGGAAAGAAGAGAAACTAGCCCAGTCCTTTAATTTTATTTTCCGTGTTCCCATTGCTAGTCCTGTCTTCCTCTCTTTTTTTAATTACATGTATATGTTTGCATTCCTTTAGTTATACATGTATCACTATGGCGTTTTTTGTTTTCCATTCTCACGACTTTATCTTTTCCTTTGATTTCGAATTTACTAAATTTTCACTTTTTTTGTCGCTTCGGCATTCTTTTGCAGATATTTGACATTCTACTATAAAATATGTATGTAAATTTGAAAATGTCTTTCGATATCTGTCACCTGAACTGATTTTTTTCTTTAAACGATGCCTTCCCTGTCACAGATGCATTCTCCAGACTTGTGAATGTTTCTATAATTTTTACATTGAAAAAATCTTGTATTCTACAGATTTGATAGCCGTTCATATCCACCAAAAAAAATTTTTACAAATGTCATTAAATTTTATTTTGGTAAAAATGACGTAGACGAAGCTTCTCTTATTTGAACTTCAATCATCGGTGTAATTTTGATTCAAAAATCGTTTCGGCTTTCTTTCTTTTTGTAACTTTGTAGGAATTAAATGATACTTGATTACCGACAGTTGGAGTGTCCTGAAAAAGGTTTAATCATCTATACGTACCTTCAACGTCAAAACCCTAGTTTAACAAAGTCATGCCCGATTCGCAACTTTTGAATGCCTGGAAGGAGTTGATGACACTGTTGTCCTCCACAAGCGGATGTGTCATGAAAAAAGTTTGGCCAGCTACTTGCAACGTCAAGGTCAAAACTTTAGTCCACATTTACATACCGGTACCTTATATTCAAATAGTCATACTAAGTTGTTTCCAGCCCACAGCATTTTAATTTCTTTAAGGAATCAGATGATATTTGATATTATTGACCTCAACCAGAGATAGTGTCACGAAAAAAAATTGCAACTCGCAAGAGAACTGGTCAGACCATGAATGCTTTATGTTGTCAGAAAAAAATGAATATCAGGGGATGGGGGGGGGGGGGGGGGGGTATAACTTTATGAGCTCTTATTACAGTATCTTTCATTATAATTCTATATGAGATCGCATTTTAAATCACTTGGAATGTGTTTTAAATTGAGAAACCAGTCAACAGAGGAGTAAAAGTATATACAAACTTAAGAATAATTCATTATTGAGTATATTATACAGCAACGGGAGTTGTTTGAGTGATTTATGATGAGAGTTTAAACGCTAAGCAACATGTATACAGACAGATTGTGAAATATAAATATATATTTATTTCCACTCCCCGTCTAAAAGGATACTTTAAAATTTTCACACGCTTTTTGTATAAAATATGTATGATAATTACATTATTTATGTATACAAAATTGCATTTCATATAAGGAAAAGCATTCAATCAAATGTTAGGATTATATTATTGAAAATGTGAATCACTGCAGGATATAAACAATTTAAAAGGAGACTTCAAACACACAAGACTAACAAAGGCTAAAGGTTCCTGACTTGGGACAGGCGCAAAAATGCGGCGGGGTTAAACAATCTTTTTTTAAAATTTTAATTCAATTTTATGTTTCAGAGTTTAGTGTGCCGTTCATTTTGCTGAAATAGTATACATTATTTAGGGGCCAGCTGAAGTCCGCCTCCGGATGCGGGATTTTTTCGCTGCGTTGAAGACCCATTGGAAGCCTTGAGCTGTTTTCTGCTCTTTGGTCGGGTTGTTGTCTCTTTGACACATTCCCCGTTTCCATTCTCTATTCTATTCAGATATCTACAAAAACATATTTCAAAAGAAAGTCTTATACAAATTGTCAATTTAATGATCTTCTTTCCTTTTGTTTCAAATATCCGACAAAAGATGGATTTTATTGTTTTAACTTGAAACACACTCTATTTCATTCCAGTCATGTTGTATTTCTTTGTAATTTGTTATAATAGAGGGACCAGTGGAGTTTTTGTCATGCTGGTTGGAAAAATTGGTTCTTTTTTTAAGGTGGTAACCAATCCTGTCTTTTTACGAAATAATGAATCCTGATTTTGTTTCAAATTCCTTCCTTGACGTTACATATTATTGATTTTAAATGTCCGATAAATAGGCTTTTAACCATCCGAAACTTTCCCGATTAAAGGGGTTACAGACCACCTAAGGGAGTTAACACTTTAAAAATCACGTTTTAATCACATACTTTTAGAAAAGATAAATCAAACTTCTCAATGATCAAAATTAGTGTTTGTCAAACTACTATATATCCAATGTAACTGTTCACGTAAATTGTATGGTTCAAATTTCTTGAAATTTTTATAGTTTTGTCAACAGATCAAAATAAATATTTCGTCAAAATTTTATGAAAATTAAACGAACCAAATCTATTTCAGTCAAAGTGTTGGGTACCTCCTTAAAACTATTTTTTTGGGGGGACTAATAATCATAATCCATTTCCTAAATTTTCATAAAACATGTGAATTAAAACAGTAAATGATAAACAACATAAATTAAGTCACCATGATATAAAGATATAAGATAACAAATGAAGTCACCGGAAGTGAAACCGGCAAATACATTCACTAGTAGAACACTTTCGATCTTGAACATACAATTCACGTACGAATATGAGCAAGAGAAGGAATCCAAATTTTACAGATGCAGAACTACAGACACTAACTAATGTAACAACAAATAGTGCCAAAAAGAGGGCTTGGGAAGTATCCTTAATATTTCCTAAAATTAGGACCATCCTAAGACCATCTTAAGTCACCTAAACTTAGGACAAATCTTAGGAAAATCATAAGTTACGACATGTTAGATATACCAATTTAGGATTAGGATATGTCCTAAGATGGTCTTAGGACATATCCTAGTCCTAAGAGAGCTTCGATATATCTCATGACAAATTTTAGGACAGTCCTAGGATAAACTTAGGATATGTCAAAGACTGTAAACCGAAGCTATCTTAAGATCATCCTACGAGAAATGATCTTAGGACTTTCCTAAGTTTTGAAGCAAACATTAATTAACAGAACAATATTGAAAAAAAACCATCTATTATGCATATAAAACAATTATAATGCAATATTATTTTTCTATTATTCTTTTGTCTGCGGATAATTTAGACACACATAAAGTGTAAGAAAATATTATTGTATTAATATTTTATCACAATGTATTATTGTCATCATTATTATTATTATTGTCATCATCATTATTATTATTATTATTAAAACATCTTTAAACATCTAAAGAAATTCACTGTTGATATAGTTATATAATTTATATGAAAGGTACGATTCATTTGACACGCACGCTTAACGATAAATTCGTGCTGACCAATCTTCTTATATATATTGTTTTCAAAATAAAAACATTTTAGCGAGGCACTAAAAGTCAGGCATGAGTACGAATTTGAAAAGGAACCCTAATTTTTCGAGTGAGAAGTTACAAATATTGCTAGATGAAGTTGCAAAAAAAGAAAGACATTTTATTCAGCAAACTTTCAAATGTAACAACGAACATCGCTAAAAAGAAGACATCGGAAAGTATTTGTTTAAAAGTGAATGCAGTGAACGAAGACCACCAAAGATCGGTTGATGAAATCAGAAAAAAATGGAATACAATATCAATATCATCCATATAATCTAAAGGGTTGTTTCTGTCACGGAAAACTCCGTCGTATTTGCAGATAAACTGCAGCCATGTTTGTTTACATTTGGAGGTCCTAAATTTTAGGATTATCCTAAGATTATCCTAGGACATGTATTTTGTTGTCCTAACTTTACGAGAGAATTTAGGACTTATCCTAAGTTACGAAGCTTTCGAAAACATGACTTAGGATTAAGATATATCCTAATCGTAAGATACTTTTGAAAACCTTGCTCCTGGTCTTAATTTTTTTCCTAAATTAAACTTGATATTCTGAAGCAGCATATTGTCAAACAAAACAAGAAAACAAGATCAAATTAAGACAACTTGTCCTTAAATAAAATAAGATCTGTCAAGACAAGTTTAGATAGTTCAGCACAGGAAAGTTAAACATTGTATTATTCGTCTTAAATTTTTATAAACTGGTCTTAACCAGTCTTAATTGATTGCATGGCAGTCTTTTGTTATGATCTTGTTATCTTGACTTTATCTGAAATTCAGAAATTGTAATAATCAAGTCAGTTAAGATCAAACAAGATAGAAATTCCCGTTTAAAATCAAAAGTATTTTGCTGGTGAGAATTTTAGTTTCGAAACTAAGACAGTTTTATGAGTTTGAGACGGTTCTTAAATATGACATTAAAAGTACGTTATATCTCTCAAATTATATCAAGGAGTCATTTATTATTATAATTTCCTGGATTAAATATGTCGTACATCAAGCTGTGCCAGAAACAGCGCAACTTCGATTTTGTATTTAAAATTTATAAATTATGATTATTATTAAATATTTCATACATTTCGGTCATGGTTCGTTTACATGTTTATCAATATCTCTACTTTTAATTAACCTAGTATGTCTACTAATCTAGGACTTGTAATGGCGAAGTAATGATGCAAAAATATTATATAAATATTATAGCAAAGTTCACAAAATTTAAAAAAAATTACTCTCCGTCAGATGATTGATTGATTGATTTGTTGTTTGCTTAACGTCCAGTTGCAACTATGTCATGCTTCTTCAGGAGGAGAACCAGTTCAAAAATGTATCAAACAATTTAAATAGGGATGGGGCGGGACACGGAGGGGAACCAATTTAGACTGCCACTGTAAAAGGGCGGATAATTTAGCTTTCTGTAGCGACATTAGCCAACTATTTTTCGAAAACTACTACAGAAGGGGTCTATAGCGTGCAGTGAGTGTGGCATTCTCCAGACACGTTATCCACTTTGGTCTGCGGTCAGGCTTTCTCTATTATGACATGATGACACATAGAGATGGTGTCCCCCGTCCGGGGATGCGCTAGGAATCACATGTGCCTGGCAGTCAGATGATAATGGGGAAAGGACATTCTTGTAATATTTACCAGATAAATATTGTCAGTGTGTTATATTATTATTTTATATATCTGACTTAGATGAAGAACTGCAGAGATGATGAGCCAGTTCGTTGGCGATGGGAATGCCAAAAACCGAAGAGAAAACTTGATGAAATATTCATGGTAAAAAAAAATCAGTTTATATCATGTGCTCCAGAGGTCATGACCGTTGAAAGATGTGACTTATGTCCACTTCTAACCGTTTTCTGATAGATTATGTACGAGTTCTACTCACCCATTCATCTTTTTTTCATTCTTTACTAATAATTTTTACTTGATCTAACAGTTGTTTTAACAAAAAAAAATTAGACCCCCCCCCCACGAACTGATGCTGGTCTTATATGGGTTTCTACATGAACAGACCTGTTTCTGCATTTAGATTTTTGGAGATCAAATCTAATTGTCAGGACAGCGTGCTACAACAATAAAAAACCCCACTTTTTTGCAAGTATACGGAAAATAACATTTTGTTCATATTAGCAATAAAATTCATAATAGACTTGTTTTGATAATCTAACACAATTGATGTTCATTTGTACATGAGATTTCATAAATCGACCAAAGTAGGTCTGCCATGTAGTAGTTAAAATTCATGGGCGGAGTAGAAAACTCCTTAATTAATGAAGCGTGGATGTAATTTTATTATGATGGTATATTAAATTTAGTAAGGATTGAAAAAATGAAATCAAGTGGAGAACCTAATTTACCTTGGGAGATACACTAACTTACATTTGAACCGATTAAATGAAATCTATATGAATATTTTTACAAATTCTATCCGTTTTCTAAAGGGTGTGATTCTTTGACAAATCAACCTTATTTCATGTTAATTTTATTTATTTATTTACAATATATTTAGGGGAAAATAAAAATAGATATTTAAATGATAATAACAAGTTATACCAGTTTATAAGCAAATCATGGTCGTTAACTCTAAATTGTGTTAATATTTTTCTTGTCTCTTTATTAGGATGAGACAAATAATATTCTTGAAATTGTCTTTAACTGTTAGAAACTTGTTATATGATATGGAACAAATGTGTCAACTACTAATATGCTGTTGCCGTGGCCAATGATGCGAGCACAGCAATAGCCCTCTCCGGAAACTCATTGCCGGTCTTACGATTGTGACTCTAAAATTATAATTTAAAGCAAGTTATTTTCCTTTCTTTACTTACATGTACTTCTGTTTCCGGCGAACGAAACTTTTTCCAGCCTTAGTATGTAGCACAATATGGGCATATTCGCATTAACAAATAAATTCTCTTCGGTCTGCCCCCAATAAACAATTAATTTTCTAGCTGACCAATATTTAGAAAATGCATATTCTCCTATAGCGCTCGCTGTGTTCGCTATAATAACAATCAAATATGCTCCATGTAGATTAAGAATGACATGAATTCTCAGAATAAAAAAAAATGACACGCCGTTTCATTCTTTGTTTGATATACAACCTGGTAGCAATGTCTACCAAGGGTATTTTATCAAACTTTGATATACCATCAGATTCTACAGACAACTGAAAAACTGTCATGAAAACACAGTTATGAGGCAGAAGTTCTTATCCATTCAGGCTATATATGTTGAAAATTTGTTTAAATAGTAAGATGACGCTGAAACGTAATGAGTAATATATTTAATTTTTTTTTATTTATTTATTGCAGACAAAAACCCATTAGGCTTATACAATACAAAATACATAAGAGACATTGAAAATACATGTAACAGCAAATGTTCATTAAGAGTACATAGAAAGTTAAGCATATTCAAAACAGCTATGTGTCTCCTTTCCTCAGCTCTAATGACTGGTTAATAAAAGAAACTACTGTTTTAATATCTTCAGGTGTTGATGGGTTTAATATTATTATTAGTTTGTCTCTGAAGCTAAGGTGCTTAAAATTTGTATATGTTTCTTTGAAATAATTAAAAAATGGTCTACGTTTTTTGCAAATTTGGTTTACAATTGAAAAAGAAATTAAATTCATCATCCAAATTATTGCAGTGTTTACGTTTCTTTGTTCTCTTGATATTTTGTTGTATCTACCAGTTTCTATAAGCAAATCATGGCCACTTACTCTAAATTTTGTTAATATTTTTCTTGTCTCTTTATTAGGAAGAGGAAAATAATATTCTTGTGAATTGTCTTTAACTGTTTGAAACTTGTAAAGGAAATTTTTATTGTTTTCATTTAGACTATTAATTTTCTCATTGACTAAGTTTTCATAATAATTTGAAGCACATGTTTTAATAAGAGGTTTAAGATTGTGTGCTTGTTTTAAATTTTTACAATCTTGAATTAGTTTTATGTCAATTTCTGATTCTGCAGATAAACTTTTGGCATATGTATACCATGAGTAAGTTCCGCCTGCATCTAATAATTTTTTCAATTCGTATGCCTCACAAAAAAGAGGATTCAGAGTATCGTTATTTAATCTCGAAAAATACATTAAACTTTGTGATTTTATAAAGGTTTCTACTGGTAAAATGCCTAGTTCTTTTCGAACAATTACATTTGTCGAGGTTTTCTTTGTGTCTAATGTATGTTTAATAAAGTTTAGGTGAACTTTTTCTAAAGGATTTGTATCAAGAAAAGATAGTACATCTATATTTGAATTACTTTTCTTACAACGTAGCTCTGAGTTTAGCTCTGTATAGTGAATATATGAATCCATATAACAAACTTCTGAATTATATGATAATATTGTTTTGACTAGAGATTCAAAATTTTTACATGCAATCTTAACAGGAATATGACCAAATTTAGAGGTGTATGATCTTATACTAAATAAAACTTTCTTTGATTTATTAGCAAGATCTAGACTGCAACTTGTAAGGTTACCACTTCAACTAATGACACATCCAAGAAATTTATAAATATTTACATTTTCAAGATACTGTCCCTTATATTTTATGAAACTATTGTTTATTTTTGTTGGATTATTCTGAAAAATCATAGTTTTAGTTTTTTTTTAAATTATTTTTAAAAAGATGGTAAAACAAAAGAAAGGCAAAGTTTAAAGAAGAGTTATTTCAGAAACTTCAGAGCTCATTTGAAAATAAAACCCAGGAATACTGAAAAATACTTAAAGATATGAAAAATTCCCCAAAAGAGAATACTGACTCAGAGGAAATTTTTCGAAACTTAAAAGAACTTGAAGAGCATTTTCAAAATCAAGGAAATTGTAAAAATATAAATAAAAAATTTCAAAAGCAAATAGAAAATGATGCGAAAGGAATTCTGAAAACATGACATTTTAGCGACTTCCTTCGCCTTTAAAAAACAACAATATTTCTCCCTACGTACGTGTATTTGATATTATTTGATTTTAGTCAGAAAAGAAATATAACTTCCAAAGAACATTTCGTTCATATATAACAATAAAATCAATATCAATCTAACACAATGGTTGTAGATGCGATTTTAAAAAATCGGACAGAGTTCTTCTGCCGTGTAATATTTCAAATTCATGGGCGGATTGAAAAACGCCTTAATCTATGACGCGTCGATGCAATGTTAGGCTTGCAAGTCAATTTTATTAAGGACTGATAATATGAAATCGAGTAGAAAATCTAATTTCCGAGCGAGATTTAGTTTAGTAGACGTTTAACCGTTTAACTGAAATAGTTTAATTTGTTTTGCAAACTGCATCCGATTTCTATAGAATGGGATCCTTTGACAAATCAACCTTGTTATATTTGATTTTTATTTATTTATTTATTGATTTTGAGGAAAATAATAAAAAAAAAGATAATTAAATAATGATAATAATCCATGTGGGTTATGTAATAGCGATCAAAGGTGTCAAATGCCCCATGTAGATTAAGATTGACACGAATTCTCATGAAGGCAGAATTGAAAAAAAAAACATTGACACTTGTTTAATTCTTTGTTTGATATACAACTTGGTAGCAATATCTTTTATGAAATGCTGATAAACCAGCAAATTATACAGACAGCTTTATAACTACCATGCAAACATGATGCAGACCGTTCTTAGCCAAAGAGGCTACATCAGCACCTTTGTTGAAAACACATTTTGCTCAGAAATGTGTTCTTTGTCCGATTAAATATTTGAACTTCTAATAACTATTAAATGAAGTGCAAAGAATTATAGGTCGAAAATAACAGTCCTTGGCAAAATATGACTATGTGTTGATTTTTTATATATATATAAGATTATGCAGATATGCGATGATTAATTTCACTAATTAGGAACCAACCATTGGATTTTTATTTGGGTGGAGGTGGGGTTAGGATCAAAAGTTTCATCCCGCTTTTTATTTTTCGTCGAAATTTTGGTTCTGGGTTATTTCTCGGCCGCATCTGCGACGTAAATTTTTATTTTCATTTAAACCAGAAAATGTCCTGATTGACACAGGTCATGCATTTTTTTCACACTTAAAGTGTTCCTGTCTTTTTATCTTGCCGAAATTCTGGTCCTGCCTTTTTATTTCAAACTTGATCCTAGGCAACGCCCCCCCCCCCCCATAATAATCAAATTGTTTCTCCCTTAGTTATGCAAAGTAATGGCAGTTTGATTAATTACGCCCCTCAAAAAGATGTCCTGGTAATTTAATTAAGGTTTTTGGCATGCATTTGTAATTTAATTAATTTTTCAAGTACATGTAATTGTAATTGACACCAGGTATGGTCGTTGTACATGTACATGTATGGGTGGATGGATGAATTATTGTTTAACGTCCAGTGGAATCCATTAGGTTCATATCAGGACGAGAACATATTGATATGATATCATCCCTGCTTTGTACTAAACCGACACGCTTAGCCGGATTTTTAACGTGCTATCGTACGAGGTAACTGTTCGCAGGAAGACATATCAACCCAATCTGACACAATGTTTTGAGTTATTGTAATGGTTTTCGTGAAAATTCATTTTGATTTATTACGTGTTTGTCACCTTTAGACGTCCATTATAATTATAAACTTTCCTTTAGAGATCGCTTCTGAAACTAAAGGTTACATTTTTCTGAATCTTGGTGTGAAATTTCTATGAGAGGATCTTCCAGGACTACATGTACATGTCACCCAACTCGGACACATTCTCATTTCGAGCCAACCAGTATTAAATGCCATATGCTTAGCGGTGAAACATCAAATACCAGTTTTGGACACATTTAGTTTGACCTGGCCAAGGATCGAAGCCAGGGCATACCCTCTCGACACAAACATGCTTACCATGAGACGACCACGAAGTCCTGCCAGGATACAGGCAAATAAGCTAAACCCAAAATAAATAAACAAACCTAAACACATTATCCTAAATTCTCATATTTGAAATGCATTCATTTTTAAAGTTTCTCAGTTGCTACCTTTCAGTAATTCTTCGGCCCAATTCTAGCTAGTACACCTCCACAAAATGTACCAAGTGACATCACATGCTATAATGATATAGCAAAACATGAATTAAACATTTAATGTTTTTAAATTCTTTCTTACTCTTTCACACAGAGATTATTAGAGCAAAATATTCATAATAAACGCCCTATGTTATTTATTATTAACTGGATGTTACGCCTAGTGGTTTTGACCCCAGATTTTAAAAGCAACATAAATTAAGGGGGTACACAACACTTTGACTAAAATTGATTTCGCTCGTTTAATTTGCATAAAATTTTGAAGAAATATTTACTTTGACCTGTTGACAAAAATATAAAAAAATTAAGAAATTTGAATCATACAGTTTACGGGAATAATTTCATTTAATATATAGCAGTTTGACAAACACTAATTTTGATCATTGAGATGTTTGATTTCTATTTACTAATAGTATGGGATTAAAACGTTCAGCTGCTTTTTAAAGAGTTAACTCCCTTAGGTGTTATGTACCCCCCCTTTAAATACTTTAGAAGACATTTTTAAAATTTTGTTCATATTGTCCAAATATAAATTTTATTTGATTACAACTAACCTTGTATAGATTCTTATATTTAACAATAAGTCAAATAATTAAGGAATTTTTAATAGTTACTATTAAGATATTAATACTTTTCAAAGTATTTCATCCCAAACAAGGCCGATGAAAGTCCATTTTATATCAGATTAAACTTACAATTTTTGAAAATTGACCTGATTTTAAAAATCGATATTCTTATCATTATTGTGCAACTAGATACAGTGGAGGACAATACTATACATAAGCAAAATGCATACATTTCAAAATGAAAGAGGAGTTAAGGTCACAAGCTCAAATTGAAAATTTCAAATTTCGACAATTTGATAAAATTAAAATTCTAAAACCTTATTACACATCTGCATATGGTATTTGACAATACTGTATAGAAATAAAATGCATAAATTGAAAAACAAAAGACGAGTTTACGTCACAAGCTTAAATAGATATTTTTTTCAAAATTCGACCCCTGTGTCCCCCAATTTTAGAAAATCAAAATTTTAAGACCTTATTGCGCATCTGCATATGGTGTATGACAATACCGTATAGAAATAAATTGATTTATTTGAAATTGAAGGATGAGTTTAGGTCACAAGCTTAAATTGGCAGTTTTTTTAAATTTGAACCATATAGGCCACAATTTTAGAAAATCAAAATTCTAAAAACTTATTGCGCATCTGCATATGGTGCATGACAATATTGTACAAAACTAAAATGCAGAAATTGAAAAATGAAAGACGCGTTTAGGACACAAGCTTGAATTCAAAATTTTCGAAGTTCGACCTCTGTAGGCCCCTTGTTTAGAAAATTCACAATTCTAAAACCTTATGGCGCATTTACAGGTAGTATGCAACCATTCTATATAGAAATTAAATTCCTAAACCCAAACGTGAAGGAGGAGTTGATTCACAAGAAAGTGTGACGGACGGACGGAGACAATCGCTATATCCCCGAACTTTCTTCTAAGGTGCGGGGATAATTAGTTTTGCATGCAGTTACAAAATGGGAAAAAACTTTTTGACAGTATTCCCACTTCTCCATATACATACTTATAATGACTACAAACAAATCAATTAATAAAAAGCGATAAAATATCAGAATATTAATAATTCATATAATATTTCAGCATAAATATTCAGCGGGGATTTTGTCAAAACATGTCAATATGAAATGTTAGAGATAATTTGTAAAGAGTTCATAATAGCATACTATATGCTGTGATCCAATATTTATCTATATGATCATATTAATGATAATCATACTTAAATGTCACTATAACTTTTGGAAAATGAACGCAAAACCAGAGGATGACCAAGTAATCAGTTCTATTTGGATATTCTGTACTTGTTTGGGAAAGGGTTCTTCAATACAAAACAATTGGCTCTGTACAGTTTGTGTTGTTTTTCAATATTTTAAATACTAACTAAAGTTATGTTTGAGGGTATTTTATTATTTACATGTGTATTACTTATTACTAAATGAATGCAAATACTCAAGTACTTCGTCTTAAAACACCAAATAAAGCTTCAGCCTTAAATTAGCCAGAGTTTGTGATAAACAGGCTCTTTCATGATAAATTAAACAGTGTCTTCCTGTCCACCTCATTCAGTCGCAATATCTATATTTTTACACTTTAGTATTTTCATTAAAGCTTGATATGCGATAAACAAATGTATAATTTAAAACAAATATTACCATAGTTTTTTTTCATATATGTATCTATGTTTTCTTATGTAATTTTATTAAGGTTATAATATGGTTTTTTTTATTCTTTTATTCATACCTGTATTTTTGTGGTGCTTGTTTGTTGTGTTCCATTCTCATGACTTTTCCCATTGTTTTGTCATTACGGTATTGTGCAGATATCTGTATATACTTCGTTTAGTTATACCTGTATGCAAAGTTAAGATTACCATAATAGGCTTGTCGAATATAGTATGTCGTCTTGTTTACTATCCATGCTGTCGTCAAGATTTTGTTACTCACCTATGTAATATTTTACTACAGAAAATAGTAAACACCAAGTTCTACATGTGTGTAAATAATACAAACCTTTTATGGTAAACGACGTTTTTGTGAGGGAATTATTACCCTGATTCAGACACTAAAAATAAACAGCTAGGATTATTAAAGTCAACAGGGAAACGGAATATCACAGAGTACTATAGTAAAGAATCGTTTTATTTGTTTTAAAGAAAATCGAGCTGAATTACTATACATGCTATTTCTTTAAAATGCAATAACACCAGTATAGGTCAAAACAATGCAACACTACAAAAATACAACTTCACAAATAAAAGGAACACTCGGTAGATTTTTATTATGGGAAGGCATTTAAAATAGACAGCAGGAACATTTTTGGTTACCAGCCAAACTCCATAATGTGTCGAGAAAAAGCTGGATTGAATATCACCTAGAAATTAAAGATACATTTTTGAAAAATGTTACAGAAAGCACCTGGCTCAAGGATAATACGACAAGAATATTCCAGAATCAAAGATGGCTTCCTTGCACCCAATTAAAACCGAATTCATATTTCTCAATGCAAGATCTTGAATAAATATATCTTTCAAAGAAAGACATTCCTTGACCAAAATTCATGTTTTATTTCTTTTTTGTACTGACTTTGATTTATGGACTTTTCCCTCTGTCTTGTTGCTTCGCTATTCCTTTAGCAATATTTCTTGACAAACAAATACGTTCGGGAATGGGCGCATTATTCATAGACAAAATCACATGCTTCGCTTCGTTATCTATTTTCTTACTGTATATGGCATATACATTTAGCTGTTGTCAAAATTAATGATACAAGTCATCGGATACAATTCTGATTTAATGACTATATAAGGAGCATTGCTGCCCGTTGGGGTTCCAATTGGTTTACTGGTTTCAGACAAGTAGATTTTTAAGTGAATTATCCATAGGGTTTTGTGTCAAACTATGTTCAACTTTGGCAGCCATATTAGATGACAGGGAAGGTCGTCGGATATATTTCTGATAGAGGACCATTGCTGCCAAATTATGTTCAATATAGCAATGTTGGAAGCAAAAATCAGTGGTTGACGAAATAATATGATATGCAAATTAAGATTTTCACTTTATTATAAGTTAAAATAACTATATGTTATATAGAATAGAGAATGGAAACGGAGAATCTGTCAAAGAGACAATAACCCGACCAAAGAGCAGAAAGCAGCTCAAGGCTTACAATGGGTCTTAAACGCAGCGAGAAAATCCCGCACCTGGGGGCGGGCTTCAGCTGGCCCCTTAACAATAATGCATACTAGTTCAGCGAAAAGGACGGCACACTAAACTCCGAAACATACAAATGAACCAAAATTGAAAAAATACACAAGACTAACAAAGACTAGAGGTTCATGACTTGGGACAGGCGCAAAAATCCGGCGGGGTTAAACATGTTTTGTGAGATCTGAACTATCCCCTATACCTCTAGCCAATGTGGAATAACAAACACACAGCGATACACATATAAAAGATGTCGGAGTCCGATGTTAAAAAAAGGTAACAGAAGAAACTAAGCAAAATGACAATGATCAATATATATTAACAAAGGACTACTAGTAGATACTGACTTCCAGCTCCAGACCTCAAATATACTGATCGAAAGATTATGTTTTTATTATACTAGTACTAGTATATAAAATCAGCAATAATCCCTCCCGTTAGGGGTTTAGTATCATGCCATCATAAATTATACGAGGAGATATAAGCCATACGGCCCGTATCATACCATTAACTTGTTTTAGAATAAATGTGTTTATTTCCGATGCAAAGACCCTATGAGTAAATAAATATTAATTCCAAAAAATGTCATCTTTAATGACTTGCCAACAGTATCGTAACTATATCCCTTGTGGATAAGTCTGTTTAAAGGTTTGGTTAGCTTTTCAGGAAAATGACGACATTTGTGTGTTTTGTATAAAATATTATATGTATATATGTTTATTGTGTTAACTGGAAATGTAATTAACTGTTCATTTTCAAAAATTTTCAGAGATAAAAAAATTTCAGAAAACCCATACGCATCCTCTTTAAGGATTTGGTTTGCCAGTTTTTTGTGTCCGTGTTTATCCTATTATTTTTATTTTTTAATGACAATTTGGAAGCTGACAAAACAGTGTTTGTAAAATTATTAACTGACTTATCTACATTATTCAGTGTATCATTTTCAATATTATGTAACTGATTAATGTATTCAAAGCCCCAATGAAACATATCTTCTGATTTAAATTGATGCGGGAAATCTTTCAGTACTCATATGTTCACATCTGTAGTAATGTTAACTGACATTTGTACATGTATCGATGAATGATCAGACAGTCTGTATTGTGTTTTATATGAGATAAATGTGAATTTCTTTTATAATTTCTTAGGTTCTTATGTATTTGAGAATTTGAATTTTATTAAGAATATTCAGAATCAATTACATGGTCATTAACACTGATATGATGCGAAGTCACCTTTGAGGTTTGGTGCCTTTTGGCTCTGTGGTTTAACAAGAACATTTTTCAGAAAGTCGAATGAAACCAATTTCAGTAGGAAAGGGTTGACAGAGGGACATGACAATCGATCCGCAAAGATAAAATAATCAATGTTAATGCCTTCAGAGAATAATTGACAGTTTATTGTAATTTTAATGGCTGTAAAAAAATACACGGTTCATAAGTACATGTATAATTTCCGCAAGCAAGAGAAATTTTAAACACATCTTAATACAACCATTGACAACAGTTACATATATGAAAATGTAACACAACAATACACACACGTGTGCTTACTTCTGTCTTCTCAGTTTTTGGAAAAGAACCGATCTAAGGTTTTTACTCATTCCTATGTACAAGACGAAGTTCGATACACATCCAGCGATGGTAGACATTTTCATTATTTCAAGGAAAAGCTTAATTTCTTCCAAACTAATTTCAAAATAGCTCCATATAGGGATTGATAGGTAATTCATTGGGTCACTGTACGGTGTTGAACTCAGAGCTGTTATTACCAAATTTTCTTTAATGGTGTATACTAATTCGTTGGGACAAATAGAGGACATCTTAACGTTTTCCTCAAGTTTGACTACATTGCACATTCTGCTCGCGGCGATAGTTTCCAGTGCCTTTGATACTTGTTTGTTCCATTCAAGTAATATTTTCTCCGCAATTTTGAAAAATAATGTTCCTTGTGGCAAATTAGGAGTACTCCGGGAGATCCAATCTTTAATGTCCCTATAGCCTATGACACCAAGTCCTTTTTGTTCAACTATATATGATTTTTGGTGTTCTTTGATTCTAAAAAAACACGTCAACGTATTATCTGCATAAGCATTACCATATATATCCACCCACGTCCCACCGGTTAAGCCTGATTCCACCCAGCTCTCATCTGATTCTTTTATACAATTCATTGCTCGAGTATCTATACCGACTACAACCTTCTTCCAAACCATATCCCTTTCTCCAAAATTTGACTGGTATGTGCTAAAAACAGCACCGTTTAGGAACAATCTTGGAAGCTCTGTCAGGAGAAACACAATGACAACAGCTACAATTAGTACACAGGACCGTTTCTGATTACGATCTATACTTTGGGTTTTAAACTTTCTAGAAAGCAACTTATATATTAAAACTGCGCTTGAAAAACACATACTTCCACAGCAAACTCCTAATATACTTGCATTAATCAATGGAAAAATATTTAATACATATGTCACCAAGTGGTGATTGCGTGCCCTCATTTGGCATGCATTATCAGTCTCATTATGAACAAATGATACAACTAGCATCTTAGGTACAGATACGAAGGTAGCTAGTATCACACAAAATAAACAACAAATTCTGGTTCTCTTTATGTTCATTCCATAACGACTCCATAGAGGGCAGAAAACACATATTGTTTTTTGCATTCCAAGACATGCGGTCAAAAGAACAGAAACAAGATGGAATAATTATGCCACGTGATTTGCATAAAAGTGAATACAGCAGTACGGAAACTTTAAATCCACTAATTCGTTCTTACTTTCCGAAATATTCAGCAATGACACTGTTCTGTAAAAATTTACAAAACACGGTTCTAAACCATACAAAAACATGGCTGACAAAGCATCAGCTATAGCCAACCCTTGCATGATAGCTGCAGAGGGTGACTGAAGTTTTTTTGACAGCAAAAGCATAAATATAAGACTGTTCATAATTACAGCTATATATGCCATTACAGGTCCGGCAGCTATATTTACGGCGAAAGGAAATCTTTTATACAAAATAAAAAACATTTTATCAGTCTTTCTCCTTCATTTACATTTATATCCGTAAAACTTCTCCATCCATATAAAATCTACTTTGCTAAATATAATAACTATCAACGGCTGTAAATATTAGAATATAAATAACAAATATGCATATAATAGTGTTGTGATTTCAGCATATATATAAACGTTAGTATAATAGCGACTTTGTCGACCATTTGTTATTATTCTATGTGTGAGATAATTTGTAAAGCGTTCGCAATTTAAAACAATTATGTGTTATATGAGATATTTCGAAGAACAATTTATATAATGAACCCAGACTTCATCAATGTTTTAACGGTTATCCTTGTTAAATGTCAGAATTTTATGGAGACGATCAATTAATTACTTCTAATAAGATAGGTTGTACTTTTCATGCATAGGTTTTCCCTGAAAACGAATACACAACAACATGTTCTGGATAGTTTGTATCGTTTTGCCAATATTTTTTTAAATGTTATTTTAGGAGTACAGTTGAAGTAGGAGGTACCTAAATCAGCTTAATTATGGATTTTCATGAAATTTTACATGCAGCTAGAATATTCGAAACTGCATCTAAATATCGAAAAATTGTTTTATTTAGCTTTTATATTTCTTTCCTAATGTTGATTTAAAAGGCTTTTACTGTAGATGTCATATAAAAACTTCCGAGAAAAAAATCACTTTAAATCGTCATTTCTCAAAAACTAATCCCTGGCATTTTCTATAAAAACGATATGTTATTGCTTTCAACTTTTTCGTTTCAATGATACTAAATAAATATAGAGTCACCAGCTTCGTTTTTGTTCTGGAAATCATTCAACTATTGGTCCTGTCTGTAATAACACTAAAAATCTACATTTTTATTGCGACGTCGTGGCGACGTTACGCTTATTTGAGATTTTTAACGCTTATTTTCACTCTTCATACAGTAATCAATCTAATATACAAAAATTTGGTGACCCTAAATAAATTTTATATCAATAAAAAGAGAATTTCAATGGCAATAATATATCATTTTTTTTTAAAAATCTAGGGTCTGGAAATATAGCACAATTAGGTACCTCCTACCTTAAGGCCACATCTGATCGAATGGTCCTGGGGTGGTCCCCTTTCAAAAATGTGTCTAGGGTCAGGGTCATATAGTAATATGGTCACTGATATTGACAAAACAGCAAAGAGCACAGCTGTCAAGCTGAGTTTTTCATGATGTTGTTTAATTTCCCTTTTATAATGTTTGAATGCCACAATTAAATCCAAGTGAGCGATATAGGCTCCTGGGTCCCTCTAGTTTCATTTGAAATAGACATATTTGGAGGCAAATTCTAAAAGGTCAGTACAAAAGTAAAACAAAAAAGATGCATGGAATAAAAAAGATAAATTTAATTTCGCATTCTATTTGTTAGTAGCAAGTCCACTAAGTGCATCGTGTTTACAACTGATTATTGTAATTAAAAGACTTGTTTCAAATACGAATACATCTGACTTTTTATTGCAATTTCAATCTTTTTTCAGGAAAACATCATTTTCTGAATTGTTCTTTTAGATTTTCGTATATATATTTTATTGAGTTTTTTTTTATGTAAGAACTTCTAACTCAATCTGGAATTATTTAATTTTGAGGCTTACCTTCTGTCCAATATTGACTTGAAATATATTATAATACGTATTGTATTTTTTGTACTAATTATTACTAGTTATATTTTTTTTATCTTACATTATTACTAAAAACAGTCATTTTGAACTCGTCCGCATTGCATTCCTTTATCGATTTCACTTATGACATGGCTATCCAATATCACTCTTCGGAATTCCCTGACATTATTCACACTCATAATAATTTACATTATACATGTGAGGTCACCACACTATATCTGCAGTACCTGTTGAAATGTATAATAAAGTGTATAATACGGAAAAAATCCTATTCCATGCGTATCACCCCTCGATCAATATACATACCCAAGGGCCACAGGCCCCTCTGATATAGGTAGCTGAGGATGATATGGTTTTCGATCCGCATTATTCTTTGTGTTCTATTTAGGTTGACAATTATGTAATATTAATAGCCATTTTTATAAAATATTGAAATCAATGTAGCAAGCAACATATTGGACTGTATAGAAAAAATGTCAAAAAAATTTCTTATCAAGAACAATTTAATGGATTTAACCCAAACATGGCCGATATGGTCTTTATATAAGGATCTAACTAAGTATTGATACTTTTTTTTGATTGCTCATCTAACAGCATGGCAAAATAAGGAGAAAAGTTGACAAACCCTTCATTATAATGAAAAAGTACAATTATTTATTAATTTATTAATGCACTTTTTTTGTACCCCCAAATAGGTTGGAGGCAATGAAATACAAAACAGACAATGAAATACAAGAATTATGAGAGAACAACAAACAATTTCTGTTGTTTGTATGTATTTCGCATACATGATTAACTATGTCCCACGGTGGTGCCATCTTAGATTTCCAATCGACACCAAAATTACAAATTTGGTAGAGAACCATCAAAGAAACATTCCTGCAAAGTAGAACTTCATTTGGTCTTGTGGTTTCTGACAAGAAGATTTTTGAAATTTCAGCCAATCAGAACACATTATTGGGCAGCCATGTTGAATATTCGATTGGACCCAAATTACAAATTCTGTAAAGGACCTGCCCAGGAACATTAATGCCAAGTTTCGTTCGATTTGGTTCAGTGGCTTTTTAGAAGAAGATTGAAATGTGATGTTAACGACGACGGACAACAGGCGACGGACGACCGATGCAAAGTGAGGGCAAAATTTCACCCTGGCTTTGAACTAAAAAGGGAAATCGAAATAAATGTAAAAGAGACAAAACCTAACACATATTTATACATAAAAGTATAACAGCGCTTTGATTGCTGTTCTTCATTCTACACTTGCTATGAAGCCTTCAATAATTAGCAAAACTCATACTTCACAACAAATGGAGAACGTATTAGGTTCAATATGTTAGTAGATAGTAGGTTCAACCATGAGACCATGCAGTGCCTGTGTGCTAGTGTTTTTTTATGAAAGTGGCAGTATGTTGAGATAGATTTTTTTTTATATTCTTGAAAGTGTGGATTTCAATTTTCCAAATCATGAAATTATAATCCTCTACTGTTTGGGTCTCCGTTAAATGCTAAGATATTCCAATGCCCTTTCTCGTAATACCAGATGGTATCTCACTATATATAAATTATGCAGTAGATCTAGAGTTTATATAAACATGGATGATAAAAGATAATTATAACCTCCTTCAAAATAACCTTTATTACTATAAAAGTGTCAGATTGTTCGACAAAAGTGCACGCTGTAAAATAAATTATAATTGTCAATTACTGTTTAATAGTGAATATAAAATCTGCAGTGCGACTTTTTTCTTTAAAACCAATTTGGTTTTTACTGATTAAATAATTATCATTTATAAATTTTAGAAGGCGGTTATGTACCACTTTGATAAACAATTTTCCAAGATATAGTTAATAAAGATGTCTCTGTAATTAGCAGGGTCGACTCCTTTTTTCAGGAGAACTAACAAACTTTCATTGCAGATCTTAGGAAAGTTACCGTTTAGAAAAACAAAATTAAAAGTTTCATTAGTGGTTTAATCATGGACTGCAGAGGCCGGGCACTCTTTCAATTACCACATTACGTAGTGATCTTATTGCTTTCATTCTTTCATCTTCTTTAATTTCCTCATTTAGTTCATTAAAATTGGAAATTTGAATTTTATTAAGATGTTCATATTCCTTAGTTTTTTTCGTTGAGGTCAGATTTATATACGCTTTTTATAAAAGTTAAAGAATTCATCTTGCGGCAATTAATCATTTGGGTGATTATAATATTATATGATTCATTTTTCCAGTTTGTTTTACGCAGACCTATTAATATTCCATTAATACATAAAATTTATTTCCCTCCCTATCTAACAAAAAAAAACATGAACCGTCTTTACAAAACATGGACGAACTTGCTGATTGACCGAAACATCCTTTCAATGACGGCATGGACGAAGTTATTGGTTATGCATGTTGTTTCCCTTGTACATACAGGTAAGTCGCCCTTATAGGCTATCAGACCGGGCGATCTGGGCAGGGGGTTCCGACGTAGGGATACCACAGCAATCCTTGAGAGGAATGCCCAGATCACATTCTCACCTCATCTTATTGAGGGTTGTACTGACAGGGGAGGGATTTACGGCATACATACATACATAGTGGCAGTATGGCCGATACGTCCTGCAGTGAACGTTAACATATTCATATGTTGCTACGTAAAGGCACCAAGACAGAACTACAGTTTGTTCATATATCCTTAACGCATACAACTTTTACTCGTTTTTATCAGGGCGTATATACGTATTATTAACTTTATGCTAGCTTCTATATTTTTCGTCTAATGTCGGACGGATCTAATGTCTCGTCGGAATTTTCACGGGTCATGTCACTATCCAATAAAATATTACTCGCAATTCGAGACTGGAAACGTATTTTTGACAATATCGTAAATTTTCACACTAGACCAAATACCATAAAACTACAATCTTCATTTTGTACTAGAAAAATTTCAATCTTAAAAAGACTGTGTAATTTCATAATAGCGATAAATGATAATGTCAGTCTTCCCAATATCTAAATACAAGTATACTTTATATTATCTTTCTCTCAGGTTCATCAACCTTATCTATGTTATTCTGAGTTTATTTTATAAGAATCTATGCCACCTTAGTCATCTTCCTACATATTGGTAAATACGTATGTGCGACCAAAAAGGTCACTTTTTCTCACCTCAAAATATACGAAAAGACCAACATTCGTTAGCAAAATATATGAATAGGTACTAATTTTAAGATTATCTGATATATCAATTGCCGATTTCTAAATTTGAAGTAATAGAAAATAAATGATGTTTGTTACAATATTTTTGTCTTTTACAGTCTTTGCATCAAATCAAGAAAAACAAAACTTTTTATGAAATATATCTATAGGATCAAATATATGAATAGATAGGGGTTTAATTTGTAGCACTTGAAATATATGAATAGGGTGGGTTTTGAAAACTCTGTCCACTGATATGTTTTAGAGAATAAACTATCTATCTAAACACTCAAGAGGAATCGAACGTAATGTCCGCTATTTTTTCAGTCGTTTCCCTCCATTTTCCATATGATCTCCCATGTTTTTTGCTGAGTGCGGGCGGTTATTGTATAAACTTATGCTATTACATTTAATACTGTACCTGCGTGCTGGTGGAAATTGACATCGACCGTCCAGTAGGCCTCTGTATGATGGGCGAAACGCGGTCTATCAGTTCCAACACTGTGTCCCTTGGAAAACGGTAGCGTTTAATCATCTCGGCATCTGTGTAGATATCAAGGGGGTTCGTACGGTCTCTAAATATTCTTTCTCTACGAAACTGGCGTCTTAAGAATAAAATTTGCAACGCTGCAGCCATTTTGTAAATACTTAAGATAATCGTAAGAGTGCGTAAGTATTTCTTGGACACTTAAGTGTGGGTAGAGGCACTCTTAAGTTTACGATCAAAGTTGGTCGTAAGTTTTGTCGTAATTTTTTTTGTGAAATTGGATTTTGACTTAAGATTTGTCTTAAGTGTGATCTTACACTTACGGTTTTTTGTGAAATTGATTGCAGATATATACGAATGTGACGGGGCGATCAGTTGATTTGTTTCGAATGAGGAGCATGCTCGAAATTTTCATCGCAACATTCATACTGTAAATATTTCTAGTCACGATTGTAAAATTTTTTTCCTAATGCAATTTTATTTGATAACAGTTAATATTCATTATTTTTTTTTTCAAAGAGGAGCAAACAAACAAAAAAACGCAATCCATTAGACAGGCAAACCCGAGAAGAAAAATGAACAACCACAAGTACAACAAATAAAGACTGAACACTAGAAAACAATGAACAACACGAACTCCTATAAAACCCAGGAGTGAACGCATGTGCTCAGGAGGGGGTAAGCAGTTCCTGATTCGTATACGCACCGTCGTGAAGATCATAAGTCAATCCTGTGGTAGTCACAAATCGATGGAGTTACGATAGTGGAAACAGGTCCAACATCATCTTCGATATTGGAACACTGTAACAGTCAATTAGTTCGTAATGACAGCCATAAAATTTCTTAAGTGATAAATCGAAATCAATTCATCACCCGCCAAATTTAGTCCAGTAGTAATATGTAATATAGATCTCATTGTCACTTCCACCAAGGTCATTCATGTAAAAAAGATGTCATTGACCCTTCCGCTAAGGTCATTCAACTTTTTTCTAAAGGCTATATAGTATTTAGATATTAACATTAATAAAAATATACAATTGAATTGATTAAATAACAACATAACACCATTCAAAAGTAACTTCAAGTTATTTTTTTTTAATTATACAGATAGAGGTTTTAATTTCCATACCAGTGGTAAATAGTACATACATTTGTAAACATATCTAGATTGATCAAAGAGAAAAAAATAATAAAATTGATATTTTTCAAGATTAAACTAGATTTATTAGTTACGTTCAATAATTTGACGATATTACTGTAAATTGCTTATTCAGGCAGACTCCTGTTCCTTTCAGAGTAAACGTTGTAAAATGTCCTTTGTTATATATTTATTGAAGAGAATAGTAAGTGTATTGTACCCGAATATGCAGTCAATAGGTTTTTTATTATACCAAAAGACAATTTACCTGTCAATAGTTTCAACAAATAGTACAGGAATAGTCGATAATCAGTGGTTTTAGGTTTAGATATATACAAAATACTCTTTAAAATATTACAATTATGTTAATAGACGGGTTTGGAGTCCATAAAATGTATTACCACACTGTCTACACAAACAATTTATAATTTTTTTATTTGCTTATTTTAAACAATTACAAACAAACAGTAACAAAAGCACATTGAAAACAATTTTATACAAAAACAAAACGATTTTCTTTTCAGTAATACATAAAATAATTTGTCACTACAGCCAAAAACTCTTGTCCGATGAGGACCTCATTATCATAACTCTATAGATTGCTTTATAAAATCCCCAACAATCGACCAAATTTCACCAGTATTACTTATATTAGTCGAAATTGAATTAAGCTTGACCAATTTTCACCAGTACTAGTCGAAATAAATTTAAGCTTTTCCAACAGCTGATAATTTTCAAACTTTATAATGGTTTTTCTCTTATGATTGACAGGCATCATCTAACTCTCGGACGGTTGGCGAAATTTAATATCACATCATGTCGGTGTGATATCAACTAGTGATATCAAAGGAAAGAATATCAGAGCAAACGTATTATAAATATCTTCATGGAAATAAAACTAGTCACCTGATCTCCAAAATACATGTACAAATGTACATATTTACACGTTATGTATTCCAACAAAATATTTTAAAGATGACTTGGATTTCCTTGAAATATTAAATGTATATTTTATTCAAATTATTGAACTCCCTTTCTATAGCTGATGCATATCATGGTAACATATTAGCTTATTTGTCAGATGAAAATAAGATACCAATCAAGTTTTTTTATAGAATATTTGCACCAACAGAATATCTGCCTGTACATTCTGCAAAGTAATCAAAGCACCATTCCGGATAAAATAAATTAGATAAAAAGTTCCTTGCGTATAATACGTATTCCTTGATGAACCTTCGGCAGATACGTTAAAACTTAAAGTAAAAGCAGAAAAATAATCACCTAAATGTGAGAAATAGAAATAGATTATCCAAAATACAGGTAAGATTTACCTTGAATTCCTAAATGAGTTGAAACCCGACTTTCAACAGAATTTTAAGAATTAATAAATTGAAAATTTCTTTACAAAATTACAAATCACGTCATAGACGAAAAAACAAAGACATCGGAGAACGTTGATGCCCCAGTGGCAGTACAATAAACTCATTTACCAAACAATAAACAGTATTTTATTTATATATGAAAGGGTTGGTTATTGTTAGTGGAAATTGGAGGAAGGGTACGGAAATATCTCGGACTGATTTTTATCAGCGTTTGGGAGTTCGATATTTTTCACTAATTTAAGAACCTGGAATATTTTTATTTCTTTCATTGCCCCTACCAATAAAGAAACAAAGTAAATCAACCAAATGAATTTGAAAAAAAATAAATGGTTGATCCTTTACTGTCGATAAGATGACAAGTCGTTTCTTCTGTGTTTACAATTGTTAGGTGTGTTAACGATTTAATGAAACATATAATTGGCCATAATATCATTCATAGTAATAATATGAGAACAAAATAAATTAAAAAAAAACAAAAAACAGAAAAAAACAACAACCAAAAACTATTAAAAGTACAGTCGATAAGAATTGATGCAAAGTAAATATACTTTGAAGTATATCCGCCCTGATACGCAACGAATATTTGCCTTTTAAATGCTATACTTCAAAATAAAATATAAGTTAATAAATTTAAATATTCAGCTTTCGCCATAAAATCATTTTTCATCTTCCAACTTAACTTTATTAATGAACTGCACATTTGTGATTTACGGATAATTCAGAATGGCCGGTAAGTGTTTTATTTTTACTTAAAATTGAATATTTAACGTTTCATTCAGTTATAAAATATCAGATTTTACAATTTCCCAGCAATATTTATAATTTATTTTATTCTTCCACGTTCGCTCATAACTAACAGACAGTTTTAAAAACATATTGAATTTGAAAATAAAAGGATATGGAATATTTATCAATTATGCTATGTCCAATAATGCGGACCCCGTAATGGATTTATAAAACATAGGTATCGTCATAGCAAAAAATATATCGTCATAATATAAGAAAGGTAACGAAAAACGTTACCTTATATCATTTTCCTAAATATGTTAATAATTTGGGGATAAATGGAATGGATCATCAACAAGCCATTTCGTCTGCGGTATATTACATTTTATTACATTTGCTTTTTGGAATGAAAACTTTTCCAATTATATTTTCCGATTTGTTGATTCTACCGTATATATGTATATTTAAAATAAAATTTTGATGATTAATGGCAGTTTGACAAATGCGATGAAAATCATGCAGTATTTAATGTAATAAAATAGTAGTATATTTAGTGGAAATGTTTGAGATACACAGGCTGTGACCGCTTTGGAAAAACGCGTTCATCTGACGATAACAGGAAAGGTCAACAATGACCAACTATAACTTAACGCAACCCAAATGACAGGATACCGAACACAAAATAACATCAAAGAGAACAAAACACAAACATAAAGAGAACAGAGAGTCCGGATAGTATGACTTGGTACTGACACTGAACATTGGTGATTAAACCGGTTTCATGGGCAACCAATCCTCTTAGATCCATGATGTATAAAACATACTGTAAAAGCCCAGACCAATAAGGTATTCATGTATGTTTCAGTCTAATATCAATGTTTTCCTTATTAAATATTGCAGATGAATCAGCGATAATAATTGGTTGTGTGGTGTCCGTTTTCGTTCTGACTATGATAATTATAATTATAGCTTTTCTTATCATTCAACACCGAAGGAGAAATGCAACAATTCCGACTCGAAGTTCTACGTGAGTACAAATTGCACACTTTTAAAAATACATGTACATATATAATGTGACTTACACTAGAATTTCTAGTGACTGCTAAATTCAAGTGACTACTGTGATGTCTAGTTTGTGGCCAAGTTACACGTAGTGCAGGGCCTGCCTATTGTATTGACCAACACCGTCTTTGCAATTCCGGTGTTGACGTATAAGCAATAGTACTGCTATAACTACTAAATATTACATTATTTGTTATATTTATTATAATTGTAATATAACAAAAGAGTGCGATATATTTTCTTACTTGCCTCACAACTTTATACTGAGATTACCTGTTTTGTGAAGCACTTTATTCAAATATGAATATTCTTTCGACTTACGAGTCATCAGTTGTGCTTAAGGGGGTACCCAACACTTGGACTAAAATAAATTTGGCTCGTTTAATTTTCATAAAATTTTGACGAAATATTTACTTTGACCTGTTGACAAAAATATAAAAATGTCAAAAATTTGAAACACACAATTTTCGGGAATAATTTCATTGGATATATAGCAGTTTGACAAACACTAATTTCGATCATTGAAAAGCTTGATTTCTCTTTACTAATTGTATGTGATTAAACCGTTCAGCTGATTTCTAAAGAGTTTACTCCCTTAGGTGGTCTGTACCACCTTGAGCTCGAAATATCCGAAAGTTGAAATGAAAACCTAAACCGTTAAATAGGTGAATCGAATACTGAACTGATTAAAACTGAAAGGCCAAAACAAATCCAAGGACAGAGATTTGCACGCTATTTTCAATTGTTTTGCAATTGCTGTGAAATATTCGCAGCTGGCGATAAGTGGACTACTAATATCATGACAGTCAATAGTAAATAGCAATGGGTAAAATAAAGCCGTCGATTTTCTTTGTAGAGCTACCTGTAGATCAGAGCCTCCAGTGTAGACGATTGTATGTGCAGTTATCGCAGATATAAAAACAAATGACAAAGCATAATATCCACATTTGTTAGAATTGGACAAAATCTTTTTAAAAAGTCTAATTAGCAGTTTAAACATCATCTTCAGGTTTCGTCTGATTCTTATGTAAATATATATGTATTTATATGCAAGAATAAACTAGATGTACTGTGAGCAAAGCTGACAATGGATACCCCCAGCATTGAAGTCCAATTATCTCCCTTGTGTGATATCGGAAAGCAAAGATTTTTCTTCATGCACATCTTTGGATGATGTACTTCTGTAAAGTTTCGTTGAAATCCATTGAGCGGTCTACAAGATATATGGACAGACAGACAGACGGACGGACAAGGTGATTCCTATATACCACCCCCCAAACAAGTTTGCTAGGGGTATAAAAAACCTTTCTTACATACCTTACTATTGATAACAACTCGTCAGACCATGTCAATAGACCGACTCAACCTGTCATAACTAAAATTTATCCATTCAGACCAGAACCAAAGACTTCCATCTTTACAAATTTTCCAAAATAAGATGAAATATTACAGTATAATGTCTATATAATTAACTTAGAATAGACATATTTTTCAGTACGAACCTGAGACGATACGTTCAATTTGAAAATGCTACGCCAGTAAAACAGTCAGTATATTAATTTATTATTCTTATTCTCATTGCGACAACGACCGCCTCGGTGGTCTCGTGGTAGCGTGCTCGCCCCGAGTGCGGAAGGTCGCGGGTTCGATCCCCGGCCGGGTCAAACCAAAGACATTAAAATTGGTATTTGCTGCTTCTCTGCCAAGCATGCGGCATCTAGGAGTAAGAGCAAAGACTGGTCGGCTCGGAGTCAGTATAATATGTCCGAGTGAGATGATATGTCTTCCTGCGGACAGTTACCTCGTGAGCTAGCACATTAAAAATCCGACTTAGCGTGTCGGTCTAGTACAAAGCAGGGATCATATTCATTATCATATCAACATGTTCTCGTTCTGATATGAACTTGGTTGCCACTGGACGTTAAACAATAATTCATCCATCCATCCTCATTGCGACAAAACGTGTCGATTGATTGGTTAACGTCCAGTGCTAATTATTCCAAGCATGTCATGAATATAAATCCTATACTAAATAAAGGTGGAATTTTATTGTTGTAGTAGTCCACTGCTAGACATGTGATATCCCTCGGTGACATTATTCTGACTCCCGAGCCAATTACAATTACAATTCCAATTTCAGCTTTTTTTTTTTTACTACCCTCTGATTCATACAGCAGTGCAATTCTTTTTCCTTACTCTTTTGTATTTCTTATTATTTACTTCTTTTTATGTTTTGCCGCCATCAGATATAATGTATATGTGTATATTTTGTAAGGAAAGGACTTGTACTAAGTTGTGATAACTTGTGTCTAATCCTAATAAATATGTTTAATCTAATTCCGAGCCAAACAGTCTGCTCCCATTTTTAAATGCCACGTGCTTAGCGAAGAAGAAGCAGATCCCAATTTTAAAGTCTTTGGTTTTACCTAGCCTATTTCGATCCTGTCATCTTCATTACTCGAGGTGAGAGCGCTAGCACGAAACCTGGAGATGGTTACGAGAAAATACAGGGAAAACTGACGAATATTTAATGTGTCATCGAATTAATCTTCCAGACGTTAAGCTGAATACTGAATGTTAGTCTTCACATTCTTACTATCAAACCGAATGAACAGTAAATCTTTTTTTTTCAATTTTCCACAGCATATTTAGTTTACATTTTATTATATTACAAACAACAATTTAAGATAAACACATCTATAAAACGCAGCTATAAAACGGCTTTATGCATTCTCTTTGTACGTGGTTAACGTGGTACAATTTTATCACGTACCATTTAGTGTACAACAACGCTTTTTACCTAAGCTTTTGTCACTAGTTTTAAGCCGAACGTAAGCATATCTAATATTAATCTATTTTATGTTTATGTGATTTTTTTTCAGACAGCGCATATTCAAGGTGATTGGATATCTTAAATCTTTACCACAGAAAAGGTAAATAAGCTTGTATTCTGTAATGTAAAGTTACCAGAAATTTTCAATATATTGTGTACAGTGCACAATTAAAACGCTAAAAAGGCAGACAAATATCCTAGCAAGCGGTCACCTTCTTGGTAATTATACTGTATTGGCGTTTATAGGATGTTTTAAACATAACAGAGTCAGGATAGATTGGTGACGTTTGGGAACCCATAAAAAAGGGTTAACTCCACAATTGTTCATGTCCATGTCAGACTATCCTGACTCTCTGGTGTGATTATGTTTGCGCTTTGTGCTCTCCGGCTGTTGGGTTGTGTTGATTGATTGGGATGTCATTGTGGACTTCTCCTGTTATCCATTTTGTTATTTAAAGTATACCTTATGGAAAGACCTAATTGTTTTTTTTATATTAGTGTTTTACTAGCATTGTTGAAGACCGAAAATGTGGAAATACGAAATACAATGAAATACCACAAAGCTATTGAACTGACTATCGAAATAATGAATGACGAATAGTATGAAATTAAAACACCAAACTATGCAGGAGGTACATACGTTTAAGTTCCCAAAGCGACTTCCGTTTTTATGAACGTAAAATTCTGAGTTTTATTTTCATGACCAACACAATTACCAAACCAAACAGCTTTAAGTGGTGTTGTTTTTTTTGGGGGGGGAGGAGGTTATTTTCCTGTGTATATTAACAAAAATGTTTTTTTTACCTTTTGATAACATTTAACAAAGAATTCCTTTGATATACAAGTATTTACATTTCATTTTTTAGAATAAGGAATACAGTCACACATAATAATGGTATAATCACTCGATTAGATACGACTCGTCCATCATTAAGTGCTTATCAGGCAGGAAAGGATCGTCTGTTGACACAAACTCATGTCAAAACTCTCGCTATAGAGCATGAGAATAGGACGACTAGACCAGTCACCACTAATATTTATCCCTTGTACCCAGAACATAAGATTTCTGATTTTCGTATTTCTAAGTCGTCTTATTCGGAAGAACCTCTACCATTACCAGCCAATGAGTATAAAATCGTGGATTTGGAACCGGAACCTTCCGATACAATATGGGCGCCTACCGCATCAGTTACATTACCAGTTGAAAAACATTCATTATCAATATCAACGCATACACAACAAGGGTCGAATTGTGGTGTCGCAAACAAAGAAATACAAGTTATAGCAGAGTCATCAACTCAAACTGTTACACAAAAGCATGATAAAACCACAGAAACACCAGAAGAAAAAACAACACAAACCGAACAGGAAGTAAAACCGTACTCTGTTAAACTTCCTTCGGATGACGATAAGTCACTGACAGGCAGCCAGTTTGATACATATGCACAATGGTCAAACGAACCATTTTTCGACCCGTTAGCATATCAGGATCCGTATATGATTGTGCCGTATGTTTACCCAGCTGAAAATTTCCTTCCTATTGAAGAAATCGAAATGTTTCCATATTATTATGAACCAGATTTGGAACCAGTTTATCCGTTATATTTAGATGATACGTCGTCTAATTCTTCAATATCGATCAAATCTATCCGTCAAAAACCCAAGAAAATGTTGTCAACAATTTCCAGTACTGACTTTACACTGCAAACCGAAGAACAAATTAATCGGGAAGATGAGAAAATGATGTCTCCCCCCATTCCAGAAAGGCGTTATCAAGCCAATGAAATATTAAAATCCGACAATTATAACGAATATTTTGGACAGTTTACAGATAATGGTCGTTCGTTAGCAAAACTCAGTCGCATTTTTGACATCAAGAAAAATTCTCAATCTCAACATTTTCGAATTCGGGCTTCTGGAGATGGAGCAGGAATCTCTAATACAAGGTCACAATCCGGACTCCAAAAATCCCTGCAGGATATGAATGGATCCTCTAAGCACGAAAGAAATATGAATTATTTTGGAGATTATAATAACCTTAAATTTTCAAAAGGAAGTAATCATTATTCCAGAGTTTCATTTGGACCAGACAGAGTATCAGGGGCCATAAATCATTTAGGTTCTTACAGACCTGAAGCTGATACTCTCAGGCATCGAAATCAAAGAACTCATCCAAATCTGATGGAAATCCTATCTGGTCCAAACAATATTCCTAGCAGTTCTACATTATTTTAAATCGTGTGAAAAATATAGCAAATAAATAATATTTTCATGGGTTTTTCTTCAATACGAGTGCACCGTCAAGTATTAAAATACAAGGTGTCACAATGAAAAAAGGGTTGCAACGAGAATTATATTAATCAAGTTAATTGTGGAAAGTTTTAACCATTAGAGCACCAGGGAAAAAAATCTTCTGTCTTGATCAGTTGTTGAATATACACATCTCTTAATTACTTTACAGCAATTATACTATACAGTTAGAACACGATTATCAAATCCTCTGTAATATCTCAAAGAAATTTGTTTGTCCAAAGAATATTTTACACTTCATTTGATACTAATATCTCGATATTCCGTTAATCCATAATCCTTTGAGACGGCACCTCTGAGTATGAAATAACACCTGGCATATACTTGTAACAAGCCAAAAGATATTTCCATATTGGATGAAGGTTACTATATACCGATATATAGATATATTTTGTACCTCACTTAAAGCTGTAAACATGTAAGTGGGAAAGTTATCAGTTTACCGATTATCTTGTTAAAGCTTTGCTTGTAATGTCATTATTGTTCTTGCATTTCCAAAGTTTTAGTCACAATCATTTTGGTGAAGGGTTATCAAGAAATGAGCATTGTACGTAAGAGAATATGTTTTTTCGTTCTTTTTACTGAGAGAAGATGGGATGAAAATATCCTTCACACGAATGCTTTGTCTGCGCAACACGTCCGCTGAAGCTAAAATACTTTTTATGAAAAATGATAACATATAATCCCCTTAATCACCGGATATGGCAATATAAGCGAGTTAAGGCAGGTGGGACTACTCAACGGTGGTATATATACTCCACAAAAAAAGTTAAGGACCATCATTTGAATTAATGTTATTATATTTTCACCAAAGTCTACCGGCAAAACAAATTCAACTAGAAACTTTGCAGGACACTTTATCCATATCTTGCCAACATTTTTCAAGCACTATCTCATTTTCAAAATAATTAGTTTTCAGGTTTTCAAAAATCAGTATTTTCCCAAAAAATCTTCATTTTGGCGATTTCAATGAGTTCTAAAACCACCATTTCTTGGCTTTTCAGCAGATTCAATAAAAAAAATTACTGAAATGAGGATCCTTTTGGTCAGGGCCCATTTTCGTCAGTGGAAAATCGCTGCATTTTTCAAGCTTATTTTTAAAGATGAGACAGTCATGTATGGATTTTGCAAGTTGTGACTGCAGTTAAGCGGTTTTGATTTTAAATAACAGACAGTTCAAAAGACATTGATCTATGGAAACAGAACCTGCCGTTACTAAAAGAATTTTTGGGCAAGGTCTCATTTTTGGGCCAAAAATTAAATTTCAGAAATCGTCATTTTTCTAAAAATTGAAAACAGTTGGAACATTGACATCATAAACGATTTTAAAGAGTTAATGTCAAATGTAATAGTATTGTAATGGAAATATTAATTATTGGTCCTTAACTTTTTTTGTTAAGTATATAATGATCAATCAGTTGGTCACTATGCGGCGAAGAAGAGTGCATGTGGAAATATCTCGGGTCAAACAATTTGTTTTGCAGCATTTGTTTTACAAGATTTAAGAGCCCGTCATTTATTCCCTTCTCGCTTTTATCAAGAAACAAACAAATAAAGAAATGAATAAAACAAATAGAATGACCCAGCCATAATCATTACCTCCGATTGCGGTTGTACATGTGTGTGTTAGAGAAACAACGATTGTTAAGTCATGTAAGTTGCATAACATGAATTCCCACAGCGACGAAACGTGCACATCTTGTGAATTTATTTCATGAATCAAAATCATGATAATAGCTAGAGCACAATTGGTTTTTGCAGTTCTAACAACTTCAATATAAGTACAATCATCCTGAAAAACTGTTGGAAAAATGATCTGGACAAACCAATGTACCCAAATACTAATTTCACCTGGAAATGGAATAAAAAAACAATCCATAGTTTATGAAAAACTAATGAAAATAAAAATCCTAGCAGTGTACCCACGTTCAAAACGTGAAAAACCATTGTGCAAAATAAAACCTTTTAGCTTGAGAACTGTAGGAAGGGTTATACGGACAAACCATATATCCTATATGCGGATGGACGGACATGGGTAAATCAATATGCAACCGACGTTTCTTCAGAGAGGGGCAGGGGTGGTGCCTCAATGTCAAAAAGATAACAAGCCATTTTGGTTAGTTTTACAAATATTAGTTGTTTAAAGTATACAGTCAAAAGCTTGAAAACTTTCCTATGTCATATTTGAAAAATATATGTAAATATACTTACTTCACTTTCAAATTACCAAGTTTACCAATCCAAAATTTTGTGGAAAATTGAAAAAATAGACAAGTCCTTAAAGTAACCCTCACCCAAATCATAACCATAACACCATTAATATGTTTACAATTAATCTGTAAAATAAACAGGTTTTTTCAGGAGAAACCAAAGCTTATTTCATTCGGAGGAAGACTAAGCTCAAACACCCCTTATTCTGATTGATTGTTGTTGGTTTAACGTCCATGGACATGTCATGCTTCTTCAGGACGACAATCAGTTCAACAATTTATCAAACACAATTCAAATACCATCACAGGTGTCTATCCCATAATTCTTGGCACAACTCATATAAAGTAAAGAAATCTCTACAGAATGCACATCTTCAATTACGTCATATCCTGCAAAAATAACGCTTTGCAGCTTGACAATTGTAGGAGGTGTAATCCGGACAATCAATATACACTATATATGGACGGACGCGCAGCGAAAAATTAATGTCGATAAGATGTAACTTAAAACTTGTTCCCTCTGTGTTTACAAATGTTAGGTGTGATGATGATTTAATGAAACATATGGTAGGCAGTATTTCATTCATAATAATAACATGAGAAAAAATAGTTTTAATAAATGACAAGCCGTAGTAGTAATGCTATCAATGAATAATATATTAAACGTTGCTGGGAGTTTCTTTTTTTAAGTCGGTGAGAATTGATGCAAATTAAATATACTTTGAAGTATATACGCCCTGATACGCAACGAATATTTCCCTTTTAAATGCTATACTTCAAAATAATATAATACCAAATAAAATTTAAACATCGTCTTTCGCCATAAAGTAATTTTTCATCTTCCAACTTAACTTTATAAATGAACTGCATATTTGAAATGTGATATACAGATAATTCAGAATGGTCGGTAAGTGTTTTATTATTATTTAGGAAGCAACCATTTTATTTTTACCGAGGGTTTGGGGGGGGGCGGGGTGTTAGGGTGAAATGTTTGATCCTGGCTATTGTTTTATTTAGATACCGTTTAGCGTGAAAAATGCAAATTTCTATAATTATTAATAAATTCACCGCTTTATCTCAGCTACTATCTTTATAAAGTGGAAAATAATTTTAAAATATATTAGATACGAAAATTAAACGACTAAAGGTATGCATGATCGAATTAGACAAAATCCATGAGGTCGAGCAAGATAGCCAAGTTATATAAGAAGTATAACGAAAAATCGCCTTAAATCATTTAATATCTATTAATTTGTCGTTAGTATTTGAGATGTTTTCTCATTAATTCGGAATAAGTTTTCAATCTGACGTATAAATTTATTAAATTTCCAATATACAGGTAAGAAATGTAGACATTTAAACTCCTTATTTTTTATTTTGGTATGGACAATTTTACAATATTAGTAGTTGTATTGTGTTCGCCGGTCTATATTGTATACGTTTAGAGCAAGAGGCATTATCAAAGATACAGTGCATACGCATGCGTGATTGAATATCTCCTGGAAACAATTAGGAGTATATTTTGAATAAAATTTGGAAAAATCAGGCCAATGGATACCGTAAAAAAACAAACGAAATTGTTTTCAATCTACTTAAATAACTTCCATGACCCCTAACCCTCAATTTCGAAAGAAAATCCTTGGTTGTCTCTTGGAGATCATGTCTAGCACCTATTGATAAATTTCTTAATTAAATATTACAGAGGATTCGACGATAATAATTGGTTGTCTGGTGTCCATTTTCGTTCTGACTTTGATAGTCATATTTATTGTTTTACTTATCATTCAACACCGGCGGAGAAAAACATCAAGACCAACTACAATGACTACGTAAGTAGATAATTTAAATGTACAATAGAAAGTTTACATATGTTTCTCCTATTCTTGACGTGTTTAATCGGTGGGATAAAAATATATAATATCTTTAACCACTTCCCGGTGATTAAATTTCTGCGTGGGAATTACCGCCCTTTTTTCTACAGTTATTGGAACGATAAACTAGAGAAGTCCCGAAATGACGTCTATGTAAACAAACTACATAGCAACGACATTTTCTTGATGTTTTTGGTTTTTGTCGAAAATCATAAAAGAAACAGATTCTCCTTCAATTTACTTGTGAGTTATGGAATTTCTCTACCCTCAATAGTTAAATTTTAGTTTTACCACGTTCGCTAAATGCTCGCGTGTTGCAAATCGAAAATTTAACTATTTCGGGTGGATAAATTCCATAACCCACTCGTACCTGAAGGACAATCTATATATAATGCCTTACCGTGTTCTGCTATATTTTCACCGGATACTCTGTCTGATTTTCCCCAAACTTACTATGTGCCAGGGGTCGGTTTCACGAAGCTATCCTAAGACCTATCATAAGATAATCAAGTTAATCAAAAGCGAAACATTTTTATGAAAAATATTTGTGATTCATGTAAAAATTTTCCAATTTTATCTCAAGTGAATAAACTGATTTGGTTGATGAATAACGAAAATGAACATACTATTACACAATTACATTTATGATTTATTTAAATTGAGAACCCATCGTGTTAAATTAAGAGTTTTATTTCTCTACCATATTTATGTATATATAGACCTAGTACATTTATATATTGACTAATAATAGTACATTGTGATTGCCAGTAAGTAATTGTTTTACGTAATTCAAATCAATATTGTTTTCATTCATTTACGTAATCATTTATATTGTTCTTATATGTATTCATGCCAGAGATGGCCCATAATTGGTTAAATTCTAATTATATCTTGGGACATATTTTAGGATCTCCTTATGACTATCTTAGGACTATCTTAGACCTCGTCTCGAAGACGTATGATGATCTTAGCAAAGATGTCCTAAACGTGTCCCAAGTTTAATAGTAACGTGGATTTATGGAAAAAAAAACTAATTTAAATGTAGTATGTGTTTCCCAAATATTGCTTAACTTATTAATGAATATTCCCTAATTAAATAATTAGATAATTTTAAAATTTATTTTTAAAAAGAAAAAAATGAAGTGTACATTTGTAATTATAAAGAATCAATTAATAAGACAGTCAATAGGCATACAGTTTATGAACATTAAAATGCAAAATGAAGAGCAAACAGAATGAAAAATGAGCCTAGTTCAATTTGTCACTGTGTCGGTTTTTAAAACGTCAAAGGATGAAATCGTGTATACTTTCTATAAATACAACGAATGTTCATTGTTGTTACATCATTTTAAATATTTCATCAACCTATAAAGACGCAGTTATAATTCTAAGATCATCATAAGACACCCTCCGTGTAGTCCTAACGTTATGATCGTCTTTCAGAGATGTCCTAAGTTATGACCACTTTATGGAACCGACTTAGGACTAGGATATGTCGTAAGACAATCCTAAGACATGTCTTAGTCCTAATCCTAAGACAGCTTTGTGAAGCTGGCCCTAAGTTTCATTTACGGAAGACATGCCTACCCTTCTTGAAAACCTTATACAATCCTGATTTTCTTCATAGGTGTTCACAATGTAAAGAACTCCGGTAGGACAGTGGGTAAATTCCAAAAGATAAAAATCAAAACGCGAATTCGTGAGAACATAAAAACTAAAATAAGATAACCAAAAGAATAAAAAATACATAAAACCAAACAGAATCAGAACAAGTCAGAACAAAATCCGTAGAATCTCTAAAGTGAACTCCACAAAAAAAAAAAAAAAAAAAAAAAAAAAAAAAAAAAAAGACAAAAAAATGGGAGTGCCATCGGGTGATTTTGTAGGGTATGTATATCTTTCTGGTTACTATGGAATTAATATTTGGAATGGATATTCATTTCGATTTTCCTCACTCCGTTACAATAAATTATAATTTGTTTTATTGCTCTGACTACGTTAAAATAAATCAAATTGTTTTTCTATTACACAAAAGAAGTGTTATTTTATTTTAGTACGAAATTAAGAAGATACGTTCATTCACAAAACACTGTACCAGTAAAACAGTGAGTATATTATTTTGTTAAGTACTATTTTTATAACGACAAAAAAAAAAAAAAAAAAAAAAAATATTGATCACTGGTTAACGTCATGTGGAGATTATAACTTGCATTTCAGGACAAGAATATTTTGATTAGATAAGAATATGAGTCCTGATTTGTACTAGACGGACAGACTGATCCATACTAGTTTACATGTACATAGTAACAGTCCGCAGGAAGAAACTCCGTTTTGATACAGCATTATGACTCCGAGCCAACCTGTGTTTGCGCTGACCCCCAAATACCGCCTGCATATAATTGAGAAGCAATTTTAAAGTCTTTTGTTTGAATAGGTCTGGTATAGGAACCTGCGACCTTCTGAAGTATTGCGCTTTGGTCATCGTCGACTTAAATCGATTTGATCAGGGTCCGTTGTCGGTGTCAGCAACTTCCTCCCAAGTTTGTGAATGGATTACAGTGAAATAAAAGGGATTTTCACGACATTGTTCATATGTTATCATATCTCTATCAAGTTTAAATATCGTAATGGTCTTTGATAAAATAATGTAGTAAGGGAGACAATTCAGGGAGATATTGGAAAACATTTCTGCTGTATTACAGGTATAACTCCATCTTCTGCTAACAGTTTACTTACATGTATTTAAAGTTTACTTCTTTCATCTTTATTTTAATTTTTTTCAGACAGCGTACATTTAAGGTGATTAGGTACCTGAAATCGTTACCGCAGAAAAGGTAAAGAGATTTTTTTTATCAGACATTTATTTGATGTGTAGTTCACCAGAAACTTCGATGTATTGTGCAAATAAATTAATATCTAAAGGTTAAAAATCTAATGAAAAAAGAGAAAAATGGAATGTCAAAGGCAAATATATGTCATCATGTATCATTGTCTAATTGCAACTGCTAGACGCCGAAAAAAGTGTAAATCCGAAATCATAACAATAAAATATTGAGCAGATTAGAAAATAATCGACCAGCGTAAAGGAAAACATTTTAAAAAATGCCGTTCAGAGGATGTAAATGCTAAAAATATTCCGAAATACCACAATGATGCACAAAATAAGTACATATCGTCGATTTTCGACTCGTCACTTGTACCCAAGACCCAAGGCCTAAAATGTAAAAAAAGCAGTACAATAAGTTGATAAGTAAATTTAAAATATTCCAAAGCGATTAGAAGGGTAAAAGCCTAAAGTCTATGGATGTATGTATGATGGATACTTCTTAGTTTTCAAAAATTCAACACTTTTTAACACTAAATTTAAGGTATAAATTTCGGGCTAGTACCGAAATACTACCAACTAAGTTGTGATACCCCCTTTGACTTGGAGGTATCGACTCCGCGGTAATAGAAAGTTTTATGATATTAATTTTGATGCACAAGATGTGCACATTTCGTCGATTTACTTGCGTTGCCCTCTTGGCCTCACACGTTGAAAACAAATACAATGGATGCAATCCAAAAGGTTGAAGAACAAAAAGAAAAAGAAAATTCCAAATTCAATTAACTGACAAGTCCGATGTGAAATTAGAAATGATAGACCAAACATTGTTGAGCAGATTAGAATGTGAAAATGAAGTTTTTATATAACTATTTTTGTAGGAGATAGCTACGTTTTAGTTTATAAAGCAATTAAGAAATAATACATCGCAGCCATACGTTTGTTGAAAATTTTAATATTGGTAACATTATTTGAGCAGAATTTTACCCCGTGTATAAATTTGTTTTAGTTGGGGTTTTACGCCGTTTTCAGCACATTTGGCTATTTCGCGGCAGCCAGTTTTTATTCGAAGAGGAAGCCGGAGTACCCAGAGAGAACCACCGACCTTCGGTAGGAAAATTGGCAATCCATGTCAATTGAGATCGGAGTCGAACACACCCCGCCACAGATGAGATTCGAACTCACAACCTCAGCGTTGACAGGCTAGTGATCATTAGTAGTCATGACGAACCACCTAGACCACTCGGCCACCGAGGCCCCTTTTATCCCGTGTAAAATTTAAGAAAATGATGTTACCCATGTTAAAACTGAATATGAACATCCGGCTGAACAATCCTTTTCAGATGACAGCCATTTTTATTTTGCAGCTTCAACAAAGAAATTGAAAACGATAAAGTAAATATAACAAATTTTGAAAAAAATGAAACTTACTTTTCATTAGATCATAACGAATTTTGAAGTATTAAAAACATTCAGAATTTTCCCGTCTGCCAGTTCGTTTGGTGATGTTTAAAAGAATGGCGTTGTAATTTTTACGTCAGGGGCGTGCTATCCAGGCATAATAAATAGAACGTTTTAATATACACTTCTTTGCATATTACGAATTTCTATTTTAACGACAGAAAAACTCTGAATATTATTTTCAAAACTGATAGAAGTAATAATAGAAAACGAATTAGTTTTTTTTTTTTTTTTATTTGGATGGATTATGTTCTAGTATACTTTAGAAGCACATCTGTAGTTATTTAACCAAAACGGTAAATGATGATATCCTTTGATCTACAGATATCTTTTTTTTTTCTTTTAAGAACAATGAATGCAGTGAGACAGAATACTGCTCTCATCACTCGACTAGATACGACGCGTCCATCATTAAGTGCTTATCAGGCAGGAAAAGACCGTCTATCGACACAAACGTTTATCAAACCTCTAGCTATTGAGCATGTGAATAGGCCGAAACGACCTGTTATCACAAATATTTACCCATTATATCCAGAGCCAAAGATATCAAATTTTCGTATTTCTAAATCTTCCTATTCGGAAGAACCTCTATCATTACCAGCCATTGAATATAAAACTGTTGTTTCGGAACCGGAATCTTCTGATACAACATGGACGTCAACCGCATCAAGTCCTATATCAGTTGAAATACATTCAACTATATCAGCGCATGCGCACCAAACTGCAAAAACGGACGTTGCAGACAAAGAAATACAAGTAATAACAGAATCATCAACCCAGACTGTTACACAGAAGCACGACAAAACCACAGAAACGGCAGAAGAAAAAACAACACAAACCGAACAGGAAGTAAAACCGTACTCCGTTACACTTCCTTCGGATGACGATAAGTCACTGACAGGCAATCAGTTTGATGCATACGCTGGCGCATATAAACAATGGTCAAACCAACAATTTTTCGATCCGTACCTAGCATATCAAAATCCATATATGATTATGCCTTATGTATACCCCACTGAAAATTTTCGTCCCACTGAAGAAATCGAAATGTTTCCATATTATTACGATCCAAATTTTGAACCGGCTTATCCGATGTATTTTGATGATTCCTCATCCGATTCTTCAATAACAATCAAGCCTACCCGTAGCTATAAAAAACCTAGGAGAAGGCTGTCAACAATTGCCAGCGGTGATATTGTACCGCACACCAAAGAACAGATTACAACCAGTAACCGTAAAGATGAACAAATACTGTCTTCTCCTATACCGGGAAGGCGGTATCCAGTCGATGAAATATTAAGATCCGACAATTACAACGAACATTTTGGACAGTTTACAGACAATGGTCGTTCGCTAGCAAAACTTAGTCAAAGTCTTGAAATGAAGAAAAATTCCCAGTCCCGACAAAGAGTTATTCGAATTCGTAAACGTGTTTCCAGAGGAGGCGCACAAAGTTTTCACACAAGGTCACAGTGGGGTCAACATGGTCAAGGAAAATTACAACAAGGATTCGAATCACGCAATCGACGTAGACGAAGATGGTCAGCCGGTTCAATTAAACTAGAAATTCCATTTGAATATTTGAAACGTGAAAGGTACGATTTTCCTTCCCAGAATGCCAAGACTGGTGTAAATATACCGGAAGTTGATTACGACAACTATTTTACGTCTAAGACGGGCGTTCTTCAAAGATATTTACAGGACGTGAACGACTCTTCTGAGAATCGGAGAAATATGAATTATCAAGGAGAGTATAATGACCAAGCCTTTAGATTTTACAAAGGAGTTAGAAATTCTAGAAATTCTTCGGAACCGTACAGAGTATCAGGTGCTATAAATCATTTAGGATCTTACAGACCAGAAGCTGATACTATCAGACATCGACATGAAAGGACCAATCCGAATCTAATCGAAATTCTGAATAGTTCAAACAATATTCAGAGAAGTTCAACATTATTTTAGGTGGCGGTGGTGACTTAAAATGTAGTTACATGTTTCATAAAAAACACACATAAATTCATTTATCATGAATACTTTTAGATATGTGTATACCGACATAAAAAGGTCTACAACAATAATTTTATAACCAAATACACAAAAATAATTATATTTACATATAAACATGCTATAACTCTTTTTAATTTTTTTAAATAGTACATAATATGTATAGCCTTAAAATTAATATATTTATATCCACGACAGAAAAAAATATCTGTAAATATTATCATGAAAATGCATACCCTTTTACCACAAAAGAAGTAATGTAATGTAAATAAGTTTTTTTTTATAAATTCTGGTGTGCACACTTAACCATTGTGTTACGTCATTGTGACAAAAGGAATACAGACACACCGCTGAATGGTTTCCTACATTTTTTATGGTTGACAGTTCTGAGGAAGGGCGAAAACACAATTCATTTTGTAATTAATTTGTGGTTGCTCTATATCATAAGAAACAAAATAAAGATTTATGAAAATGTTACTTTAAATTTGTGAAGAGATCTTCTTCGTGCATAGCTCTGCCATTAGAAGGTTTTGGCTTTAACTCTGGTCATTTTTAAAATTTGTTCTTCATCGTTTTTTGATATTGCTTTAGTTTTCAGCATTTTAGACCTTAATATAACTGATGAGTGTTAAATCGACGACATGTGCATATCTAGTGAAACACAATTGGTATCATAGAATTTAATAACATAATTAAAAAAACTCTTTGTCAAAATCTTGGCAACAAATGTTTGATTTTTAAGGAGTGTGGACAGAAAATAAAAAAAACATTCAGGCACCAAAACGTATGTAAAGAAGTTCAAATTTGAAAATACTGTAAATAATCGACGCGTGATAATACATTCCACAAGATCAAACTCTAACGGCGATTTCGTAAGAACATATCAGACTAGGTGGATCCAGTCGAAAATGAAATTAGGAGATACAACATTGTGTGCAATAAGTACATAAACGAACAAAGCAAATCCAAATGTAGGACCGGTGGGTTTTCAAATTAATTTTTTATGAGAAAGGGGGCACATTTTAAAGATAGATACTTTTCTACACCAACAATAAAATGACAAGCATGACTTGTTAAGGTGGAAGTAGTGATATGCAAAATTTAGTAATACATCAGTGTTCACTGCTAGAAATCTGTCTGACACGATATAGTTTATCGTGCTAAAAGTGGCATAAAATTCCCTATAAACAAAACCGAAACACTTCCATGTATTGAATTGATTAGAAGCAGTAATGTATACAAATTTACATATAATTATTGTTTTCCGAGACAAACTAACTAATTCAAATAAATTTATGTCAACTTAACCAAGCAAGTACAAAAAATAAATCGTGGGGACTACATTTTGCAGACAACAAACAATAGGTATTTTATGTGGTTGCTAACGTAGGTGTACCGTAACTGTCACATTGTTTAGTTTGATCTATCGATCAACAGGACTTGATCATTACGGTTTCGTTTATTTATGTAATCTCGACGACATTATATTTTAAGAAAGGATATTTTTAGGCAGAAATACATGATCTGGTTAAATATGATGGTTAATTTTATCATTAAATTTTATTCCACTCATGCAGTATACCAGGAAATCAAAGAAAGTTTTTAAAGGTCAAAACAGATCAAGAGTGATAAGCTACATGTATCCATGGAAACAGAATTGATATAAGAAAAATAGTGTTTTTTTTTTTTAATATACATCAACATACATTATGAAATTACAAAATTCATTTATATATAAGTTTTCTAAACTAGCTGAAATTGTCAAGAATTCCTCCCTCTCCTGTTTTGGGCGATTTCAAATAAACTTTATATTTTCCGACATTTTATGTATGTCGTCTTTATCCTTCAGCTAATACAAATCTAAAATGTTTATTTAGCACGTAAAAAGCTGACTACAAAACAGAACATAATAGATTTTACATTTATATTAAAATTCAAATAATGTTTAAAACTTTCTGGCAAAATTGTGCCGACTTACATTGCTTGCTTTTACTGAGATTTTCGAATTTACTAATGGCCGCATGAAAATTAATGTATGCAAAGGTTCCATTATCGTTTCATTGTTAAATTCGGTCAAATAATGATTATATTTCTTTATTCGGTCAAATAATGATTATATTAGTTTATTAATTGTCCTTCAATAACACACATGCAACGTGATCGATATCCACTCAAATTAGTACTAGCGATCTAAATCAAGCCTTTATCCGTGTTGAAGACCTCACTGTGACATTAATATGAAAAACAGCAATATAAAGCTTTGTTTGTTTACACGTTTGAAGGAGTTGTGTGTTCGTATATCTTTTTATATATTTTTTACATTACTATAGTGTCGATAAATGGCTGTTCTGGTATAGATTCAAAGGTGTATTGGTACGGGACCCAAAGAGCCGATCCTCGATAGATGCCGATTTTAAAATATTAGGGCTGATATAATCATAATATTTATAATTAATAATAGCATTTTATATGCATGTATTTTCATAATATTCGGTATAATGCCTACATATAGGTGGTAAATGCATAAGCACGGTCTATAAACACAAGTCTATAACTGTTCCTATCAAAATTCGCAATTCAGAATTAAAATGCACACACTTTTTAGTTCTGGAAAAATAAAACAATACGTTATTTATATGTTACCTGACAGGTCTTGCAATAAAATGTACTAATGGTGTTACGGAGAAACATACATACGTACATTTTTACCATGATACATTTCATTTTTTCAAACCTAGTTTCTATGGAAAATTTTAATATGCCTCCGTAGTATATCATCCTCCCAGGTCAGAGTTTTGTATCTACATTCGTTCCTACAAACCCTGACATCACACATTCATATTTTGCCTGTCGAACATATCGCCGCCTGGTGTGTGACCTAGAAAATTCTACCTACGACACAAATCTATCCAATGAAAATCGTTCACTTCCGATCCGTAAAATATGAATGTATGATGTCAGGGGTTTGTAGGAACGAATATGGATACAAAACCCTGACTTGGGAGGATGTAGTATCTGAAAAGATTAATTCCTCCCATACGAATATATATGATCGCAATACATGTGTGATAATATTTGCGCTCTAGTGTCAACAGAAGTATAAAATGTCCAAACGTGAATTCGTATTTACTGCCCTTTCGCTGGATATAAACATCCTAAACTCCGAAACGTTGAAGAGCAGATTAAAATGCCGAAATGCCGAAATGACCAAAATGGTTAAGCCAAAAACAATTGATAGACATACCTACATGTATGCACGAAGGAGATATGATCCCGATAAAAGAGTTCCAACATCTTTTTCTTTCCAAAATTTCAAGACTTTTCCAGGACTAATTCAGAATTTTCCACGTCCTTGTGATATCAAAGTTCAGTTGCTTTGTATCCAGTGACATGAAAAATGTATAAATTTTCTTAATATACATGTAACAATAAGTTTTAGGCATCAATTTTGGACTACTATCGAAATACCAGCAACTATTACATACATGTACCTATCAATTTAACTCAATATAATCAACACATCTACAAACAAAAACAACTTGAAAGAGAAAAAAAAACAACACAAACTTAAAATCATAGAGTCTAGATGGTCCTACTTGGTATAGACACTTGGTACTAGTGGGATGAATCGGGTTTATGGATACTCAACTCCCCTTCTTATCTGTTAAGTTTGAAAGAAATAGAGCATTTTGCTCTGCATTTATTTCACTTCTAGGGCCAATTTCAAAAACATGCTTTATTAGAGCTCTGGAATACAGTTCAACACAAATTTGCCTAATAACGTCTTTAAGATAGTCATATGTATTTCAATCCCGTTTTGTTCGCCAATTAACCTTTATTTATGATTGTGTTGTTCTATCGATTTGATAAGAAAACAAAAAATATCAATTATATATGATTCATAATTAATAAAAAGACAAGATTATGAATCATTTACATTAATTTGATATGATAGATGATTTCATGCATGTTGCATAGTAACTATGTTATAAAGGCGTTGACAGTATTACCTAGATTGACGTGTATTGAATATTGAACTTAATTTGAAAAAAAAAAATAAATGAAAATTTGGGAGGGATGGTAACACTATTGACATAAATCTGATATATTACTTTGTTTTTAGGCGTTGTAGAATTAGAAATTATATAACATTTGACCATTTGACTCTTTTTGGTAATGTTTCATACTCTACGACAGTCAATATGTATGATTGTTTCCAATTTGACTTGAACGTACTTAATCTGTCATATTTTGTTTTAAATTTGACTTAATTTTATGTGTCTAGTATCACTAGTTCAGTATCACTAGGTCATATCGTTTCTATGCATATTTTGTATTCTTTGTATTGCATGATTAATATTTATTCATTTAAAATAAAATTTAAAAAAAAACAATATATTCATTTACTTTTCTTGCAAATAAACCTTTCAGATTTTTTATCCTGTTATTTTTTTTCCTGTTTTATTGTAAATTTTAATTATTTTTTTTAAATATTTCTCCCTCAAGATGATCATACTGAAGGCAACAGACAAATTTGTCATATATATAAATGGTTCCCGCTATGAAAAATAAATCTAACCAACATACAGGTAGCTTGAAGAATGATTACCACCAAAATCTAAATACTTGTAAAGAAGAAAAAAGATATATACACATATATCTTTTATTGTAACAAAAATATTTTGGTAAATGTGTATAAAATACCATTGGCTTATCACCGCCGGCTCAGATATTGTTCGTCAAAGAAATTCAATAGCAGTTCTGGAAAACTCAGAATATATTAACGTTGGCAACGTTTTATTAATCCTAAAGTTACCAAACTTTCTATATATTTTGATTTTGGCTGTTAAATATAGAACTTTGCACCTTGGGGTCTCTTCTACACGAAAAATAATTTGGAAAGTAAAAAACTACAACTGTACAGTGTAATCCAAAAGAGGAAATTTCAAGTGTTCCGACTTCAATGTGTAAAATCTTTCTACATCTTAAACTTAACTTTTAAGCATATGGTAACTTTATTCGTTTACTAGATAATTAGAAATTATAAACTTAATTGAATTTTACCACCATAAGAATTTATTTTTCTTCCAAGAAAATGTTATAAAGTTAAGAAATCTGTCATCAAGTATTGATATCAGTCCACAAAAAGTTATTGGATTCGTTAATATAACGTTAACACATTGGGATATTTATATAGCTTGTCGTACTGTGTGTCTTTAAACTGCCAGTCTTTTTTTTTCGTGAATATCTCAAATATTTCTTTAAAATGAAAATAAAAAGTATCACTCTACCAGCTGTTTTCAATACACGATTTTAATAGTTTGTTTTACTCTGCTGAAATACCTCCAATATTTTATAGGAACAGCTTTTTAATTTTTTGCAATTTGTTAATTTTTGCGTAAAGTAGTATGACGTCACCGCAAACAAATGTGACGTTGCTGAATATATGCAACATTTGTTCTAAATGTTTGAATCATGTTGACTTTTGGGATATGCCAAATTGTTATTTGATATGTACAGAATCTGTGGAGAGTTTCATCGGTAAATTAGTTGCCGAACTCTGTAGGACACGCAGAATTGAATTAACGTTGCCATGAAAAGTGTTAAACATACTTTATTTTTACAATTCATAAAAACCAATCATAATTTCATGTAAAATGCTTCTATGAGATCGATCACGGAAACTGACAACCCGTGCTAAATTGAATCGTGCTTATTTTGGTTCCTGTACTTTGTTTGTGTCCCCTGGTGAGAATTTTTATTGCATTGTTTCTTTACAAGTAAAATTATTATAGGTTTTATATAATATCAAAATATTTTTACATATTGTTTTTTTCTTGGCACTTTAGAAAGTGCCAAGAAAAAAACAAGAAAGTCGGTCAGGTTTTGAACGACACTGATGTGGTGACTGAATATAAAGTGCACATTCACAGTGCTACAGCTAGTAAACAGTTATTTCTTTCACTTTAGTATATAAATACAACCTCAGTTTCTGTTTTTTTCCCGAGATATACAAAAAGTCCCTATTGGAAACTCCTAAGAACATTTATGCACTGTTAATTTACCGTAAATAATGAACAGACGATAATTTACAGCTGAGCGGAAGTGACGTAGATAAGGCTCACGAGAGGGCAGGTAACATTTATCTGCCCTCTTATGATATTATTGCACGGGGGCATATAACATGCTTCAAATTATGCTTTTATTACATATGCAAAATCGACATTTTTTCAATGAAATATGTGATACATTTGTTTAGATCTCCTATATTCAGAATCCAATTCTTAACCTGCATTTCAAATGTACATTCTGTGCTCACTTCGATTGATATGATTTTTGTATTTGTCATTACAGAGAGAACGAATGTTCGCGGATTAAAATGTCTACAAACTTTAAAAAAAAAAAACCTTAAAAAAACAATAACTGCCTCTATTGAACTTTGAGCCACCTTAGAAAAGAAATGAACATTAGTCTCCCATTCAGAAAAATACATGACTAGTGTTGGTCTGTTTAGTGCTACATGTACTTATGTGCATTTACATGTTTATCCAGTACAATCGAAAAACTTGGGGTGAGGTTGTTTACACATTAAAAAGTCATTTCTGCTACGCACAAATGATAAGATCTTCCCTTTCCACCTTGTCGGTTTTACAATAGAGAGCTCCTGTCCCTATTGTTTTGCAAGGGGCGTTACTGTGGTATAAACTTCTTGAAATAACGTTCCATACATTGTATCAGTTCTTTCTTACATCATTATTTCCTTGTTAAATCTCGTTGGCAATATATTTCTTCTTTACAAGTATTTAGATTTTGGTGGTAATCATTCTTCAAGCTACCTGTATGTCGGTTAGATTTATTTTTAAACGAAAATAATGTTCTAAATGCCAAATTTTATATCAATTTGTATATTTGAGAATATTTTTTGTCACATATTTTTTTGCACTTTTCGAATCATTTCCTTTATAAACACTTACTATCTTTTGATATTATTTGTCACATCTAAGACAGGCGTCTCAAAATGTTTTGTGCATATTTAATTGTAATCAGCATGATGTAAACAAGTGCAAGGAACCTTTCAAATCAGGAAATCTATCGAATTCGCAATTGAATCAAAATTATGACATCAGAATACACATTTACAAAGGAAATAACATTATTTTCGTTTAAAAATAGATTTTTTTTCCATATTTTGTAAAAATAAATATGTTATTACATATGAATAAGAGTTTATTTTTTACACTATAATTATTAAAATTAATAGTGAATGGGTTTTGAGTGCTTAATTTCCAAATGGAATTTGTTCCTTTTTTTGATTTTTGAAATTTTAATTCGTCTTTGACAACAAAATTATCAAATATCGATGATAAAAACGCATACAAAAATATTGTAGTGCATCAAGGAGGAAGAAATGTTTCGAGAAGACATGTTTGTAAATAAAATATTGAATAGACATCAATGATTTTTTATGGTGGACAAAGCCATTTCTTTTTTGTTTTTTAATGTTGTTTATCAGATAATCCATAAATATAGAATCTCGTTCAGGTACGAGATGGGTTATTGAATTTCTCCACCCGAGATAGTTCAATTTTTTATGTTCAACACGCAAGCTTTTAGCGAACGTGGTAAAATCTAAAATGTAACTATCGAGGGTGAAGAAATTCTAGAACTCACGAGTAAATTGAATCTGTTTCTCCTATGATTTTCAACAAAAATCCCAAGAAAATGCCGTTGCTACGCATTTTGTTTACATGAACGCCATTTCGGAAATTCTCTAGTTTATCTTCCAATAAAAGTAAAACAAAAAAAGGCGGGAATTCCCATGCAGAAATTTTATGCATTTTTATCCCACCGATTATACACGTCGAGAATAGGAGAAACGTAGTTTCACAAACTGTGTGTTGCTTTTACCAATCTTTCCTTTCATTCATAAGGGATTGTTTTTGTGCTGGAGCTAACTAAAGACTGTCATAGTAATAGGATTTATGTTTCCGTTATAATACCTTAAGGATTACCGTTTTTTTTTCAGAAAAAAACATCGAAGACTTCTTCAGCTTCACAACTTCTTAAATGGCAATATATTAACCCTGAAATTCTATTCTTTCCTCAGTTGAAATATACCAAAGGGTGCAGTTTATGATATCTCCATTAACAACTGAAAGATTCGCCCGAAATGTTCTTGCATGATACTGCTAAAAAGGGGGAGATGGACAGTGACCCAAGAAGTTCATGGTACGATAAACTCTCTGTCGAGGAAATAACCGTAATGCATATACAGTGGAAACAACAACGTATACGTATATCATTTTGTAGAAGGGAAAAGTTTCTTATCATAATTATATACTTATTCAAAATAAATGCTTAATTTTAGCCAACGATAAAGCTAAAGATATGAAGGATTTTCTGCTTCTGCAATCTATCACATGCTGTATGGAAGCTTTATCATATACACATGTACCTCTTTGTTCATGTTGTGGAAGCCTTTTCGCTTTGGAAGGAGTATATGATAATATAAACATACTGCCTTTAGCTGAGGGTGTTATGGTAGTATATCACCCTGAGACGAAGTCGCGGTTTTCCCTTTTTTTAAAGGGTGATATTTTTTCTGAGTGTCATCATCTACCATAAAGAAAGGCAATATGTTTTTTATTGCACTGAATGCTTTGGTTGCCATTGACAAAGCATGGAGGATATTATTGTACAAAAATATCAACCTGCCTCGATTTCGTGCCAGGTGATATTGAAATATTGCAGAATCATTATATTAATAACAACTTTCTAAGAGGGTGACGGAGAATATTGTAGCCCCGAGAAAATAATGTCAATCGAGGCTTCCGAGGTTGATAGTGTTTTCAAAGGGGTTACAATATACTCCGTCACCCTCTTAGAAATTTGTTATTTATTTTATTATTCTGAATGTCTTGGGTTATATGAGGGGGTGACAGTGTTAATTACCACCTGCTGTTTCTTTCCAGCGGGTGATCGAGTAAAATACTACATTCTTGTAAACCAATGAAAATGCATTTAAAGTAGAGAAATTTACATAAAGTATAATAATGCAAAATATCAAATATATAGTATGTTTTAAATGGACAATATAGTTATTTTAAAAAATATATATGCTAAAGTAAAGGGTAAAGAGTTTAAGATGGAACTGTTTAATTGACTTTTTGCATAATAAAGATATTTACTTGATTTCAATTTAACATTTTTGTATTCAGTAATATCATCAGTACAGAAAAAAGAGAAATAATAAAATCCGTCCACAAGTCAGGTAAAAAATATTTAAAAAATTACGTTGAATAAAATGAGGCAGTTTCAGACTTGATTTTATCTTCACCATAAAGATAGGTTGAAATATTCAGTGTATAACTTTTATTTTATGATATGCTGTTAATTGAAAAATTTCTTAACTTATCTCACTAAGCATTTAAATGACTTAATATACCCCAATTCTCGCAAATATTTCTCATTATTTGCAAATGATAATAATTTACATTTGACTGCTTCAATCAGTAAAATACCAGGGAGGCCTAGATTAATAAGAAATCTTCAAAATTAAAATTCTATGTTAATAAAATTAATTTTATACCTAATGTATGCCAACATACTTTATGCAATTTTGAGATCTCTGTGTTTGTCTGGGAATATGATTTAGTTATTCCGAGATACCTCTGACGTCACAATTGAAGAATTATGACGTATATAACATAACCTTCGACATTGCAATTTTTTTATTACCACATTATGAAGGACACACTGAGAACTACTTGAAGACAGTTGATTGGTAGTAAAGCTAAAACATTTGATTAACATGCTGTAATTACATACGGATAAATATAACATTTGCTATGAACATGATGAATGTTAAATAGCATTCTACAAAAATAAATGAATAAATAAGTAAATAAATAAATAAATAAAAATAAAAGGTGTTCATCAAGGACAAGCTAATGCGTCCCTTATATTACTTCTTAAGACGTATATTGACAAGATTATTTACCTTTCAATTCGACCATTACTTATTTTTACATATTTTTCCTATTATGAATGACATGTTGATACTTTAATTCCTCCCACGAAATTCCACACCAATATAGGGCGTTCTTTCTCTTGTATTGGTCTATGACAGATAGTTGCATATTATGATGTCATCGATCATTAATTTAAATAACAATGTTCTATAATTATTGAACACTTACATAGACTGAATTATAACTGGATATATCATATCATAGTAATTACAGGTATGTTGGAAATAATATTTTTTATGTAATATCTAATTAAGGGGGTACCCAACACTTTGACTAAAATAGATTTGCTCGTTTAATTTTTATAAAATTTTGATATTTACTTTGACCTGTTTACAAAAACACAAAAATTTCAAGAAATTTGAACCGCACAATTCAAGGGAATAATTTCATTGGATATATAGCAGTTTGGCAAACACTAATTTTGATCATTGAGAAGCTTGATTTCTCTTTACTGATAGTTTGCGATTAAAACGTTCAGCCAATTTTTAAAGAGTTAACTCCCTTAGGTGTACCCCCTTAAGTTATTTGGACATGAATGCATATTTGATTTTTATGCATAAAATGTCAACATTTGTATCAGTCGATTTTAGTATTATATCCACGTCCCTCATGCAAATTGAAAACTAAGGAGAAACTCCCTCCTGTATAAATCTGTCCTTAAATGGTTTTGACTTTACCATTTTGGTCTTTTTGGCATTCTATTGTTTTTAGTTTTTCAGCACCTTAGACCTTGAGCGCAACTGACGAGTCGTAAATCGACGAAATGCAAATCTTGTGCATCAAAATTGGTATCAAAGAATTGATGAAATCATCTACGTGTACTTGCATACCCTAGTTCTACGACTATGATAAAACATTCGACATAAAGTGCTTTTTTGTGTTAATTTCAAAATTTTTTAAATAAACATTCCTTGATATTACTTCAGAGGCATTTTTGTGCTACTTTCTGCAATGTATGTCTCGTCAGCAGTACTCAATCCCACAAATGTTAAAATCCGAATCAATTAATGAAAACCTTGTGATAACACATAAAAATGCCAAAAATGTACAATAATCAACTATAAATAGTTCCAATCATATCTATATATAATTCTTATTTTCCAAATATTTCCAATTTCATGTAATTTTGTATGTGAAGTCATGACAGTACTTAAAAAGAAACAACCGAGCCTGCATCCACTCGTCTGTAAAAATAAACATTTGCTGTAAATATTAATTTTGATGTACTATATGTGCATAGATCAAGAATTCGTGTCTCATCAGTAGTACGCAGGACCGGAAATGCGAAAAGAATAAACATAAATAATATAGCGCTGGTTTAAATGCCAAAATAGCAAACAGTATAAAAGTAAATATCGGCAAATGAATACCGAAACGACGATACAGTGTGAAAATTCAATCGACAAAATGGTGAGAGATATAATATAGCAAACAAAATATAACAAAACAAAATGAAAAACTAAACAGAATTCGAACATGACAGCACAAAAAAAAAGAAAGAGAACAGCAATCTGAACTCCGATTAAAAAGCGGGAGATTAGGTGCTCCGGAAGAGGAACCATATCCTGCTCCGTTAACGTTTTGTACATTATTGATAACTTGAAATTTAACCGTTACCCTTACTAAGCATATTTTGCATATTTAGAACACTATAACGTTAGATTGTGATTAGGAGTTCATCATTCTGTAATTTTCATGTAATTTGTATTTCTAACTTTGGAAAGGTACTGGAGTAAATCTGTCTGAAAAATTTAAAGGACGCTAGAGTCTTTATACATAAAATCGAAGGACCGCTGACATTCTAAGAATTATTTAAAGCATAACATGTACCAGATCGTAGGGATGGTTTTGCTGAAAGTCACAAATAAAAATACTTCATTTTCCACCTCGGCGTCTTTTAATTTTTTTATTCAAATTTTGCATAGTAACTCTTTGTGTCGATACAAAAAAATTTAGGAAGGTCTCGGAAGTAAATTCCAGGTCATTAGTTTGAATGACATTTTTGTTTTATTAGATTTTTGGCGTTTTTAGAAATAACAATCTTCCGGTTCATTTATTATTTTTTATGTTACAAATGTAATAGGTGAATTTGTGTCATTGACTTATGTAAAAAAAAATCTAAGGCGTTCCTTAGATGACAACAAGACAATGTACAACGTGCACACCTGGATTTCCAGTAAACGTGTGCTTTGTTTTAATCCGCCTTCACTGTGGTTATATTTACATTAGCTTAATGAATAAATTATCCTGATAGATTGTTATATAAATATTGTTACGTCTATTTCAAAGTAAAGTAAATTTAGCATTTCCAAGCAATTAATGAAACAGTAAGTTGAGAGTACAAATTTTTGGATATTTTATGTAAAACATAAATTAATCATAAATAAATTTTTAATAAAAATAAAATTAATCGATAAATATCAATTATTAATAATATTCAAAACTTTCATTTTCTTCAAATGGAGCAGTAATTATTATTCTATTTACTATATCGACGTATCAATAGGATTTTAATCAAAATGATTGATAATCGTTTCGATAGCAACGAACATAGTGACTATATTTGTTACGTCACTTCCTAGAATGAACTACGGAGTTAGTGAATTATAAATTATTTCTCCATTTTTTGATTACGTAAAAATGATTTGCTGTATTATTAGCTATTATGCAGTGAATTTTTATCCAACAAATTAAGCTTCTCGTCAGTTTGCATTACTTCATCATTTATTAACTAGAGTCTAGACTTTTTTTTGCTTAAATTGTTTTCATAAATTTGGTTGAAAGTTGACCAAAAAGGGCCAAATTATACAAAGAGACTTGTGACGTGCACTCCTATTTCATTTTTTGAATTTAAACCATTTTTATTGTTGCCATATTGTTGCTTACCAACTGTAGATGCGCGATAAGGTTTTGGAATTCCAAATTTTGAAAATTTTTAAAAGGGGATGGGAGGGACCAAAAAGGGCCGAAACAGAAAAAAAGCATAATTACTAAAAAAAAACTATGTCATATTGTTGCTTGCTAACTGCAGATGCGCAAAAGGTTTTTGAATTTCAAATTTCTAAAAGGGGCCTGCGAGGGAGCAAAGAGGACCAAAATAGAAAAAGAGCCCCGTGACGCGAACTTCTATTTCATTTTTTAATTTAAATCATTTTTATTGTAGCCATATTGTTTCTTACCAACTGTAGATGCGCAATAAGGTTTTAGAATTCCAGATTTTTTTATGGGGGGTGGGAGGGACCAAAAAGGGCTGAAATAGAAAAAGACCATTATTACTAAAATTTTATCTAAAGTAAAAAAATTGAAAAAATATATGAAATTCAGTTTTAGGGGCTATAGGTACCTAAAAGAATCCAAACAGTTAAATTATAGTAAAAGTGGGTTGTGATATATTTGTGAAAAGGTTATTTGTTACAGATGCAAACTGTAATGCTAAGCATGCTTTTATTTTGAATTTTGAGGATTTAAAGGGCCAAAAAGGGAAAAGATGCCAACAAGTTAGATTGCAGTAAAAGTGGGCTGTGATATATCTCTGCAAAGGTTATTTGTTACAGATGCAAACTGTAATGCAATGGAAACTGAAAATGTTTGTTTACAAATAAATGTGGGGTGCGGGTATAGCAGTCGTTCCGACAGCCCGTACCTCTAGTTCTAAAATCCCGGAGCAGGGGTTTGATCTTCTTGTAGCGTATTCATAAGCTTTTGGCTCGTTGTTGAGACCTTCCAGTGATTTCCGGATGAAGAAAAGCAATAACAGCTCCGTTAATTTGGTGTTTATGTTAGGTTCCAGCATAGCTTGAGTTAGTTTAACTTAGTATTCAATTCGTCTATATGTTAAAAATTATGTCCATGTAGCGATCATAAACTTTAGTTATTAGACAGCTACGGACTATATTTAGAAACATTCCTATGTATGGATACACCACATTTGCATAATCTACCGAGAAAATTATATTCGTATATGTATTATCTAATACCTCAAATAATTTGTATTTTTATTCGATTTGTATGCAGTGTTCGATATTTATATAATATACTAAAGAATGTTTATGCATACTGATCATTTTTTTATTAAAATTTTAGGCGAATTTAGCGAAATTTGTATGTAATGTTCCATACTTGCACAACCTAATGCGGAAACAATTGTGCATATTTATCGACTAATTATTCAAATTAGTGCTGTTTTCCGTTGATTTGTATACCACTAAAAATAAACCATGTCATTTTAACCAATCATCTTATTTTTTAATTCAAAGCGTAGGTATTCTGGTAATTCAGGTGAGAAGATATGTCACCAATGATGTAATACCTTACGACATTAATACGTAGAAGATCATTTTCAAACGTTAATAGCATAAATATTCATCTTAATACATAAAGAATTGGCAGATTTTTAAATGTTTAAGGAGTATCAAAGAAAAAGGTGAATGACTTGTAGGAATATCACAGAAACAGATAAATTTTTAATATGTACGAACTTCATTCGCAGAAGTTTCAGTTTTAATGCTTTAAACCACTATATCTCTACTGTTATATAATGTATCACATGAAATTTTATTCGGCCTTCATTATTGGAGGTTTCGTTATTTTTTAAGATTTTGTTAATGTATTTTTTTTTCTTTTGATGAGCGAAGAGTTTGGAGCCTTTAATCATACATCGTATGGATTGATTAGTTTATAAAACTTTTCACATAAAACAAAACATCATTTAAAAAACATCATTCAACTAAAATGGTAACATGAATTACAGTGTAGATCTAATATCGATTTCCTTATGTAACGATGACGAATTAGACATATTAAAATGCCAGGAAAAAATATTTATTGTCATTTCAATAAGAAAGAAACGTAATTCTTGTTTTGCCTTGTTTACTCTTTATTTCATTTTATAGCCTGAGCCCAAAGCACAAGCTCAACATGCCAACATGTTAGTTAATAGTAATGTAAAACAATTACGTTAAAGGCTGATCGCTAGTAAACAACTTTTTCAAGTCTGTATTAGGTTTGTTCTGTATATTGACTTGGACATCACTTGAATCCGTATTTTTCAATCCGAAAATCGATTTCGGATAACAAAACTTTCAGCGATTTTGACCCCCCACCCCCAAACTATTTGAATTAAGTCTTTTAGCTTACATTGAACTTTTGATCTCGTCCTGAACACACATAAACTTGTTTGTTTGTTTTCTTTGGGGTGGGAGAGCACAGTTTTGTTTGTTATCTTTATGGGTATTTTGAAAATTGTACCATAATTTTGCATTAAGGTGGTACCTAACACAACAGGGAGATAACTCTGTAAAATCAGCTAAACGTTTTAATAACGTTGTGTTGTTAAGGGAATATTAAGCTTTTCAATGATCAATATTAGTGTTTGTCAAACTGCTATACAATCAGTGTAATTTTTCTGATGAATTGGTTGGTTCAAATGTTTTGAAATTTTAAAATTTTTGTCAATGGGTCAAAGTAAATACTTTGTCAAAATTTTATGAAAATTAAACGAGCCAAATTAATTTTAGTGAAAGTGTTGGGTACCACCTTAAGACTGCTAAGATTGTAATGAATAATATGACCGATACATATCCATCATGATTACAGATAAATATAGTTTACGTTGTTGAATGTCAGTTAAACAAAAAAATACACTAATATATTGATCATATTGTATCACGTTGTCTATAATATTCTGCACGATGTTCTTTGATAATATCCGTCGAATTAAACCAGACATGTATAATGACTTTTTTATGGGAAAATATTTATACGAACTTTATACTATAATGTCAACATTTATGGGGTCACATTTTTGAGATTTATAACAATCGAAGAATAAGTTAATAAACGCGAACTGCTCATACGCAATATTCCTATATATAAACTTTTCAGAAGGAAAAGTTCTTTTGACAGATGATTTAACCGGACCCACAGTATTTAGGACTATTCATAGACAATTTATGTACTGAGATTGTGAGTTTGCATCCAGCTCGTGATGTGGTGCGATCGACTCCGATCTTACTTGAAATGGATTTCAAGTAATCGTAGGTCGAAATTCCTCATTTGCTTCCTCCAATAAAAACAGGTCACCATGATATACAATGTAGAGAACCTCAAACATCAAACCAAATTTATATGTTTTTTTTTTGCATTGTTTAATTTATTCAACATAAGCTAGTTGTTTATTAGCTGCCGGTAGAAGTTCTTTAAGCAATCATACACTTACTGGTAGACATTTGGGTAAAATGAAATTTCGTTAAATAAAAATAGCAGGTGGAAAGACTTAGATCCTTATTATCAGCTGGACCTACAGCCTACCATTTGTTACCATATATCTGCCAAAGACCAATTTGTTTGTGGTCTGAAACTTCCCTTAGACTGCTTTAACGGTCTGGATATTATTGTATCGCATTTTTTTCAATAACGTCTCTGATGAAAATATCAAATCAAAAGGGTTCATTCCTTGTATTGCAAAGGCAGATCTCCTTAGCTGAAATTGGACTTCCTATTTCGGTATTGTTGGTTATGAGTGCTTCTTGTTTTAAAATAAGTTTGGTTTTTTGTATTCCAAATGTTTCGGTTTTAATGCTGCTGATGAGAGGAAACTCCTTGAAATGCGTCGTATACAGCATAGTATAAATTTACTTTATCTAATATTAGTATCTTTGGATTGTTATTCTTAAAACTTTTTAATGTTCTGAAAAAAAGGGTCGAGTAGTAGTTATTAATTCGTCAACGTTTACCATGTACTTGATGTAAATCTTTTCATTTTTTATCAAATAAAAACACGCGACAGTAAGCACAATAATGTATGTGGTATGACGAAAACATGTCATATTTACATGGTATTACACATAAAACTGTAATATTGTACACATCAAAATGATTATTTAAAGCACCTTTATGACCTTGTCATGTTCAAATAGAAACATGGCTGACACATCAGATCGTGTTTTACAGTTATATATTATCTGAAAGAAAACTGAAATTATTAAGATATACGCGTGTGTTCTATGCATAAATTGGGGCCTATTCTCTTAAATAAAAGATATATTTTTCGGTATATATTGTAACATAAGTAATATCGTTGTTGTAAGTTGCTTAAATGTTAAAAACCGCAATAAAAAAGCACACTTCCAAAATAATCAGATAGTTAAAGCCAACAACTGTCCACAGATCAATCTATGTAAATTAAAAAAAAAAACATTCACTATTTCTCAATATTGTTTTTTCTATACGTAGGATGAAAGTACTGCAAAAATGTTTCTAGATATTCCGGATGCATTGTAAAGTATCACTTCTTACATCAGACTAATTTATTTCGTTGAGAAGTATAAATAATTTGAAATGTATAATTTTATGACCAAAAAACGACATTTATTTTGCAAGAAATCATCTGGTCCTCTTTTTTGATACTCAGACTATATCAACTGTATTGTGACGTCCTTTTGCTTTCTTTGGGGGAGGGGGGCGGGGGGTGTTGTTCGCTTGTTAGAAATTTGGATATATCATTGGGTAATTAAGAAATAAAAAAGGACTCTAAAGATAAGTTATTATCACGGTCATGCATATTTTAATCCTCTCTCATTTTTCTGCCTTTTTTAATGCGTAATATCATCAACATTGCATTTCCTGCCAATACTAATTTTTGCTCAAAACAAGGCCTGGTCATGATATTACAAACCAGAATGATCTCGCCCTTTTTTTCTTATTGAGGTTCTAATTATATTTTTATCGAATTATCGAATTTGGGTAATGACTTGAAAATGAAGTAACAACTAAAAAGGCCTTGTTGAAATTCAAGCAAACATCTTTTTATTTCAAAATTTAAAAACATTGCTGAATTTGACTACATGTATTTTGCAAAACAGAAGCACAGTGAGACCTGTTTATAAAGATGACCAACGCGAGAAGAAAACAATGATTTTTGACCAGATGCTCTTTCTACAGTTCTTTGTTTTATAAATATTGCAATTGTTCACAATACCCATTACAGGCAGTGATTTGCTATATAGGGGTGTCCTTTGAAAGCAGTTTGAATGTACTCTTTAAGATCTAAACATGCATTTTTAAACGTTCAATGAATGTTAAGTGTTGGATAGTCTTTAGGCAAAATTTCATATGTCTGTTTATCGAAAACAATTTCTTTTAATAAGTTTATGGATGTTAAAACAACAATTTGTCTCAAGGATAGAAACTTATAATTATTTTTGATAAAAAGTAATGTACAAATCTATTTATCATTATTATTTGCCTTTTTAAAGTTGAGTTCTAACACTTACAACGAATGTGTTAATTATTGATATATTCAAATAAAAAAGCTATAAAATTGTCAATTATCAGAAACGAAAGAATGACAAAATTTAGCATACCTTGTGCATCATATCATCATAATATTCATATCAGTCAACAAACATGTTTAATGACAGTACAGATACAAATAAAAATATTGAATACTTAACATGAGGGAAAAGGTTTCTTTTAATATCCGTCTCCTTACAAAAAGTACTATGTTTTACACATGTTAGCAGTCGTTGCAGGTAAAATGGGGGGAGGGTGGGGGTAATGACAAAAACTGTATCTCGTGCATCAGTCAATATCTATTCCAGTCAACAAATGACAGTGATAATAAAAAGAAGAAAATAATAAATAACAACAAGAGAGGAACTGACTCCCTTCCTGCTTTACAAAAGATTTCTATATTTTAAATGTTTTCCACCTATTTTGTGGTTTTAATCTGCAACTTCAAGGCTGATGAAGTTCATTGACCTGGTATTGTTTAAATTCGATACATGTACTTCTAAAACCACAATGTTATGAAGACATTTCAATCAAAATATTTTTTTTATTTTAATTTTATTTATCAATTTGAATATTTATTTATTTGTTTGTTGATTTTTTTTATATATTTTCTATTATCTTTTTGTAAAATATGAAAATGAGAGAACATATCTTTTTATAAAAACAAATCTTCTTCACAGGACAATCCAATGACGCCTGTAAATATCTATCAATAATCTATGTCTGTTATGTACTTTTTTCTTTTCAAAGGTAATTCTGATGACTTTTCCACGTCAATGAACAAATACAACTGATATATAAAAGCAGTTACACGACAAGATCAAAATGAAGACAGACAACATTCTAATTTCCGTAACAGAATCAACATCTGTTATACGCTTGAATGAATCCGATGTCCAGATAGGGATAAAAAACGGAACTGTGACTGGTCAAGATGATTTACTAATTAATTCGGAATTGACAATTCAAGAGCAAGTAGTTATTGGTGCTTTAGGAACTGTAGCCGTGTTATCTACTGTTGCCATTATTCTCAGACTTTTGATGCCAATGTTCCGTAAAACAAAACAAAAAGTTGTGCATACAGAATGTAAATATACAGAACAAATTATCAGCAAGGAAAAACGATATGGGTAAGGTTTTTTTACATCTCTATTGAACAATTTAGATAAATTTCCGCTTAAATATTATTTACTGAATAAGTTCTTAACAGTATTTTTGTTATATTCCCCATTTTGAAAATTATAAATTTCAAAATGTATCCGGTTCGCCTGAATTCTGAATATTTTAGCTACGGCAAAATATTTGGGACAAGTGTGTCCAAAGTAAAACATGCGACGACTGTTGAGCACGCAGGGGAGATTTACAACTTTAAAATCTTCTAAAATTCAAGTATAACTGGTGGGAACTTTTCTATTGACATCGTACAGTAACCATGCGATGACTGACTCTTACCGGCTTCCGTCAGGTTCGAGAAAAAAATTTTATCAATTTACAAAATTGAAAATATAACATTTTTATTGCATAATTTGGAATAAATTTCCGCATAAAAGTTATTTACTGGATAATTTATGAACAAGACATCCGTTAGACATCGTTAGAAATTCTTTGTGTCATTATGTAGACATTGGTGTTTGATACATGTGTTTATTTTATTTATTTTTGTTTATTTTTGGCTTATTGTATTTCTTAAATTTTTTGTTCGTTTTGGCATTTGTAAAGATTTACTATCAAACGTTTTAGATATGCGTTTTGTTTTTCAACATTTTATCCCTTAACCACCACTGATGAGTCGTGAACTGACGAAATGTGCTCAATTGGTATCTGAGAATGTATATTTGGAATTTGCGGTTTTGACTTATAAATCGGTACAATAAATTTTATTGACATCCGGTAATTATATATACAATCGTTAATTTTATATGAAGTATATCACCTGATGATATCTGTAAATACATGTATATGAATTAGTAATTGATAAGCATTCTAATATGAAAGTCTTCGTAATCGGCATATGAACAAAACCGTGGTAAAATTTCCAGTCAAACTACGCTCGCGCAACCGTCAAATTTTGTTACTTTGTTGTGGCTGTTTTCCTTTTATCCCCAGTAAAAGCACTTTACTCGTACGTAAATTCCGGTTCGCCTGAATTCTGAATAATTTAGCTAGGGCAAAATATTTGGGACAAGTTTGTCCCAACTAAAACATGCGACGACAGTTGAGCACGCAGGGGAGATTTACAACTTTAAAATGTTGTAAAATTCAAATATAACTGGTGGGAACTTTTCTATTGACATCGTACACAAAGACGAGCAGTAACGTTGTGATGACTGACTCTTACCGGCTTCCGTCAGGTTCGATAAAAAATTGTGACCTTAATTAGAGAAAATCAAAGGTTCGTTTGTTTGTTGTTTATTTTCGTTAATTTCAGAACTGTTACGCTCAGGGTAAAATGTTTAAAAAAATAAGGCGCACTCGTGGTAAAATCTCCCAATAAACAACAGTTTGCCATTAATTATTTCTTAATGTTAAAAATAACCAACATGTATTTTAAAACGGCTCGCTGAAGGCAACTTATCCTAACGATGGGCATTCGCATGTAAATAAAAATAAAATGTAAACTGTAAATTGTAGTTTCACACCATAAAGATGATATTTAATAATTATCAGATTCTTCATGCTGTAATAGAGTTGTCGATCCGACCCATATTTAGAAATTCGAAATTACGAGTACATGTAAGGGTATTTTGAAAACACAAATTTGCATTTGCTTGTTTTGTCCATTAACCGTTATCACGTAATCACTATGATTCTTGTCGTTAAGTTTATCTGAACAAAGTTCGATGTATCATTAATTTGTCATCACAGATAACATATGATTGGTCAAAATGTGCGGCATATTTTTTAGTATCATTTGTTTAGTATTTTTAGTGTGTATATCCTTGGTAGTATGCTAATAACGAAAGGTGCTGAGGATTTATTAGGGTTGATGTTGGTTAGGTATTTGAATAGGATGTAAACTTGAATTTGACTGTGATAAAACTTATAAATTGTAACCTGAAGATTCAACTAAGGGACGAGATAAAAAGTTCAATGTAGGATAAAAACTTAATTCAAATCGTTTGGGGGGAGGGGGGGGGGGGGGGGGGGGGGGGAAATCGCTGCAAGTTTTGTTATCCGACATCGATTTTCGGATTGGAAAATACGGATTCAAGTGATGTCCAAGTTAATATACAGAACAAACATACATTGTTGAGGAAAAACAGGACCCATGATACAAAAAGTATACTCTCAAAGCATATGCCCGTATTGGTCAATCAATTTTTCCCAAATTAAATTGGGGGTGGGGGGTGGGGGCTCAGTGAAAAAACTACATGAACTATGTGAATTAAGTTTTTTATCCTACATTGAACTTTTGATCTCGTCCCTAACCTTTAGCAATACCAACCCATCGGATAATGGCTAATGAATGCATGTTGAAGGAATAATTTTGACAAGGTCATTTTTCGCCCCATAAAATAGCAGTTTCGTGAATTTCAGAATTTGCCAGAAATATTGCCCATAAGTAAATAACCTAAAAATATGACACCCTTCCACACGTAAATCGATAAGAAACCCCCTCCACCCCTGAAAAAAAACTGTCGGAAAACCGGGTTCTACTTTTTTCACTCTCAGGAGACGCACGCTCGCTAGACCCCTTGAACCACTGCCTTTCGTACTTCGCCAAACTAATGAACATATTTTTATGTTGCAAAAATTTGCATGAGAACAAAAACAAAGATAAAACAAAGTAAAAATTAAAAATATAAATTGGAAACGGAAAATTGAAAAATTAAAAAGGTTTGTTTATCGTTCCAATTTATGTCAAATTGATGTTTCCATTAGTAATTTAAACGATAAATACAAATTAAATTCAGTTCCATATTAAATTTGCATATATCTACTTTTTTCAATAATTTATGACTCATAAATTTCATTCATCATTACTAATTGTCAATATTAATAACTGTCTGCCATAAAGAATGTTAACTAGACACCACCCTTTGACTACAGGTACCAGCGACTCCATACCTGTCTGGAAAGTCGAACCCAGGGAATATGTGAAATACATTATAAAAGGTCATTCTCAAATATGGATTGTATAAAATAAAATAAAAAATAAAAAACATTTTTAAACACTGATGTAACAAGAAAAGTTAAATAGGAGTAGATAAATAAATAATTGAATGTATGCATGCACTGAATGGTTCTTAGAAAGAAATGGGGGGTGGAGAATGTATGGTGAACATATAGGTTAAACTAATTTCTGTCAAACCGCTTGCTAGATTTTATAAAATATAAGTGTTACATGGATATAAACTAAGGAGTATCTCCCTCGTGCATAAATCTGTCCTTAGATAGTTTTCGCTTTACAGTTTTTGGTATTTTTGAATTTGAACTTCAGCTTTTTGGATTGTTGTTTTGGTTGTTAACATTTTAGGTTGATGAGTCGTAAATGGACGCAAAGTGCACATTTGTGCATAAAAATTGGTATCAATGAACTGATATTTATCGTATATATATACACACGTCTAAAGTAATAACCAACGTTCGAACTTACTAGATGTTGGACTGATAATAAATTATCGATACAATGCAAACTAAAAAATAAATAAACGTCTAAAATATTGCAAAACAACATCAAAATAAAACAATTAAAATTTTGAAAAATAATTCAAACTCAGCAAAATTTTCGGATCACTGAGTTCCTTCATCGTCCTTCGACAGCACTGATGAAGGATCTCAGTGATCCAAAAATTTTGCTGAGTTTGAATTATTTTTATAATTCAAAATTTTATTTGTTTTATTTTGATGTTGTTTTGCAACTTTTTAGGTGTTTAACGGTTTTCTGAAAGATTTAGAGAGATTCTGGTAATATGTATGTCACATCTTAAATAATAATAATAATAATAAAATAGTATAATTTTGCATTTTCATAAAATATAATATTTCTTATTTTCTATATTTTTAACATTAAAACACCACCTGTCTTCTTAATGTTTAACTCCAAGTTTGAACCAGAACAAATATTGAAATGCAAAACAAAAGTGATACTGTTGTACACTTAATGAAGCAATTTTATAGTATATTTCGAATCTGGGTCTCCATTACTCTTGATGTTTATGTGAGCGGTCCAGTAACATCAAGAATAATAATACTTATTCAATAGGATTAATACCAAATAATTGAAAGCAATTTTATAGCATATTTCGAATCTGGGTCTCCGTTACTCTTGATGTTTATGTGAGCGGCCCAGTAACATCAAGAATAATAACACTTATTCAATAATAAGATAAATACCAAATAATTCACTTAGTCGCAAAAATTATTTTTGTTGATTATTACGCATAGTTTAGGTCAACAGAACTATTTTTATTCGTTTTTAAGAATGTTTTGAATGTCAATAGAAGCTTTGGTATGGCTGAGAAATAACCATCATTAAATAAATCATATTTATTAAAGTTGAAAATAATGATTGATGAGATTTGTGGCTTCTCTGAATCGGTAATTTGATTTGTTTTACCTGACAGTGATTGACAAAAGAGACAGACAGTCAAACGGAATAATTAAGTAATTATTGATAAAAAAAAATTATGGTTGAATATATTTTTAACCGACATAATTAATTCAAAATTGTGTCAAACATCATAAATTGGAGGCTGGTGACAATTAACCATGTGTCCTTTCGGAAGCGACTCACCTTGAGCATATAATGGCATATTATTTAATGAAGGTGACCTTGCGTGATTAAAGTGTAACAGTAGAGCATGATTTGTCTCCCAAAATTACCTACCGCACCAACCGGGGATCGAACCCGGAACCTTTGGTTCAGTAGTCCACCGCTCTACCAACTGAGCTAAAGGAGTACACCGCTCTACCAACTGAGCTAAAGGAGTACTCCTTTAGCTCAGTTAGTAGAGCGGTGGACTACTGAACCAAAGGTTCCGGGTTCGATCCCCGGTTGGTGCGGTAGGTAATTTTGGGAGACAAATCATGCTCTACTGTTACAAAAGAATGCAGACCCACGTATGCCGCGATTTTTTTTTAAGATCCAAGATCACTTCCTTGCCTCCTTTACCATAAAAATAAAATAGCTGCTCTCTAAACATTGGTTGAAATGCCTATTCCTCGTATTTAAATTCTACTAATACATTACTTATTATGATTACCATTGTTTTATTATTGACACCATTGTTCCGCCGCCATGTGATGCTTGCTCTATGGTGAGGGCTGTTGCTCCTTGATGAACAAGACAACCTTTATTATTCAATATATTCCCTTGTTCAGACCAACGGGGTAAATTTACCCTTCCTCGACGTCCTAACATTTGTACATAATATTTAAAATTCTTTTAAGTTCGTTTTTTTGTAATTTCATACACATCTTATTTATTCAATACACTACAATTTTAATGTACAAAGTAAAATGTGAATTTGAGGGTTTTTTAATCTGAATAATAATTTATAATGGGTTTCTACAATACAAACAATGCATTATAAAGCTATTTTGATCATTAAACTACTCAGATTCCGCGAAAAAAGACATACTTGCAGTTACACAGTACTACAAAATTTACCATGCACTTGTAAATTCAATTTCAACAAAGTATATATGAACACGAATAAAAATTACCAAAATAAAAAGGAAAATGTACCAATATAAACAAATATATAATTTACATATTGTTTTTACAAAACATTTTAATATAACATTTGAGGCAATCTTCTTTCCTTTTTTTAATTGAATAAACAGCTTGTGGCGCAAAGTTGTACCATTTAAAAGTAATAAACATCCTGAAGACAGTCATGTGACAATAGGAATTTAGACCATGGATTTGTTTTTACAATAACAAAACACAACGTAAACAAGTATAACGAATAAATGTGGAATGCATTTGATCGCAAAGAATTGAAAATGCCGTACAAACAAAGTTATATTCTACAAGCAAGGTAAGACATTATTCTAAAGTTTTTAGGTGAAAAACTTTGAAGTTTCTTCCGTTTGAAATCGTATGTTTACGGAAATATGTTATGAGACAGAACATTTGCTTTACTTTCAGACAACTTCCCTACAACGTCTCGTCATCTTCAAATTCATCTCAGTCATCATCATGGTCGTCAAACAGCCAGTTAGATTTGTCCGATTCTTCCAGTAATAATACGAGAAGTACTTACTACACGATGGAAAGTAAAAACATGTCCATTCCGTCATCGTATGGGAATTTCCGTGGTTCAACAGCCTCGCTTCCATTGTATTTTCCTGACGACAGGTATGTGCCGCTATTATTTTTTTACGTGTGTATGTTCTTTCAAATAGCTAACGATAGCAGTGAAATCGATGTTTACTTTTCTTATGTATGTTGATCCAGTTTTGCATGGAAAAAGTTCTCATGTTTTATCAAAATCAATCTATCAGCTTCTTTCATGTTTTTTTTTCTTCTTTTATAAAAATTTTGGGGGATTTCCAAAGGTCTTTACCATTAGAATGTTCAAACAGCTTTCTCCACAATAAGATTGTTGACATTAAAAGGAAAATAATTTATTTGTCGTTAAATAAAATCAAACGATTCTAACCAAAGGGCCAAAGTCCTGTAAAAGGGTACATGTATCAAGTAGGCGTTATTTTCCATGATTTACTTTACTTTACTTTAAACTTTATTTATGACATATTTCATTGAAATAACGCTAATGTGTAATAAAAGCGTAATTTGCAATATGTTTTCTGCCCCCGGAACAAAAACATTATACGAGGCCAATAACATGTTAAATGTTCTCTCATGAGCATCACCGATATCACTTCCGCCCAAATAATCGTCGGATCATGTTGGAACAACAAGACGCTGGTCAAACGACAGGAAAATCTAATGCAGCAGTAAAAAAATTTCTTGTTAGTGGCAAAATATGTGATAAATAGATTAATACATTTTTCAAATTGCTCTTGTTATCAGCCTTCGACTGATCTCGGGCTGATAACAAAGGCAATATGAAAAAGGCCATGTATTAATCTTTAATTATTTTGTCTCCATTGTGGGGGGAAATGTGGATGTCTGGAGGTGAAAAATGGGGTTGTTTCCCGCGATGTTCAATTTTTGTCTCCCTTTTGTGGGGGAAATTTGGGATATTTGGAGGTGAACAGTAGGGTTGCTTCCCGCGATGTTCAATTTTTGTAAAAACATTCAATTTTTATTTTTGAATCAAATGACAGTTTTCATCCAATGAGATTATTTTAAAATATTTGAAAAATAATAATAATGATAAACATATAGACTTTACCAAAAAGAACATAATTATTCTCTTGATTCTTGATTCCACCTTCAATAATTTTATTCACTTATTTTCAGATCAAACAAAAGCAGTGCTTCCTCATTTCTGAAATATATTAATGATGATCCCGTGTACATTCTCAGTAAAAAAACGTAAGTTTTAATTTTGGTGTATGTTGAAAGTTATTTTATAATGTGGCATTCTTACAATTATAATATCAAAATAAGTCATATTATTTTTTTCCCATGTCCGTTTACCTAAGAGACATAAAAAATAAAAGTTTAAAGTCAAAAAGTTTTTAAGTGTGAAAAGTCATTAAGTTAATCAATCGAACAGACCTAATCCTCATGTTTTGGTAAACGTGAGTTGTCTCCAAATTGCAGAGTTATCTGATCTTTGGAGAGAGTGTCTTCATAGACAATAATAAACACATTGTCATTTTTCTTCAAAATATTGTTTCTTCCTTACAACATTATTCGCAAACATTAATGATATGTTTTCTTGAATTTTTTTTATATCTGATGAAGGCCTTCCCAATTCAATATTTTCAGAAAAAATAGAAGGAATGTTTACCCTTTATGTTAAATATAAGACACCTTTTTGTCAGGAAGGATAACTCATGCATATGGGAGACAACTCCAATATCCGCAAGTAGGGAATATAATAGGTACAATGTTTATACAAAAAAATAAATACAAATACAGAAAAAAAATGATCACTGGCCTGTCATCATTGAGGTTGTGAGTTCGAATTTCGCCTGTAGCGTGGTGCATTTGACTCCGACCTTAATTGACAAAGATTGCCAATTTTCCTTCCGAAGGTCGGTGGTTCTACCGGGTACTACGGTTTCCTCTACCAATAAAAACTGGCCGCCGCGAAATAGCCGATGTACTGAAAACTGCGTAAAACCCCAACTAAACGAACAAACAAGACCAGAGACAATCTCTGCATGAAATGGGTAAATAAATGTAAACGTCCATGACACAACACTCCATAAACTGAACATGTCTCCCTCCATATACATATCTCATCATACAGTACAAACAATAAATATCACATAACCTTGCAATGGAGTATACTGTAGATTGTACATATGCGGCGTGAGCAGGAAATGAAGTTTGCATGAACTTTACCACGTCGTTAACGTTAACGGCGTTCGTCTTTGGTATTATGGTACAAAACTCTGAATCTATTAAGAAAAAGATGGCTATGATATCTCCCTAGAAATTGATAGAAAAACTAGCAAGTCAGTGCAAGTTCCAAACAGAAACTTCAGTTTTTACTGCGCATACATGTATTTTAAAAACACAAACACCATAGTTCCGATATAAAAAAAATTAATAAAGTGTGCGATTAAAAATGTTTACAAGTTAAAATGAATGAAAGAATTAGCAATATATGCAGGCTTAAATATGATAAATATGAACATTTACAGACTTGAACCTTTGAAGTTAGATGATGCTTACAGAAGTAGATGGGATGAAGAATTTGATCCTTTACAAGTTACACCTTCAGGGTACGTATCAAAACCTAGCCGAGACCGTATAGAATATTTATTCATTGGTAGAGTGTAATCGTTGGATTTATATTATCCGTAGATATAAATTCTTTACCATTTGCTATATGACTGCTGAAAGTAAACTCATGACAAAATCTTGAATTTAAACCTAAATTTTTTTATTCAGTGTAATCTAAAGCTATCAACCCTCGGTATAAGATTTAAAAACCTTGCCGCATAGTGTCACAAACATTCGTGCAAATTCGATAAGTCAAACGTATGATCTGGTATTCGGTCACCAGTAGGTTTGTTCTATTAATGTTCTGGAACCAGTCTCCGTCGTACTCGTCCAAATGTTTGGTAAATTGGGAACTGACGCTTTTAAAAGTTCAAAAATCATTTTTAATAGTAGTTGGAATCCAAATTCCAAAGCATATGATGTTATCTAGAAAAACTTCTAAAACTTTCATTATTTGTCATTCTTAAATCCGAATAGTTGAAATTCCAGAATTGCCTAAATATCCCGCAATACGGTATGTACGACATACATTTCTAGATAATAATTGCAAGCAATATTGCACGATTCTTATTTTATTTACAATTTTATTACTTTCCCGTTTCTTCTATTTATTTTTGTATTTTATTTTACTTGACTTTTGTTCCATACTAGTAGGCACAGTGTTCCAATACTATTCTGAAAATAAGAGCATCGTTCGTTTTCATTTATTTAGGTGTATACTTTTAGGTCCCTAGCATCCTTATCACATCCATCAGAAGACAGAAATATTCCAGATAAAAAGCAAAATTTTCATGAATACAAACCTTCTCATACAGTACAAAAACCCCAAGATGTTCCGAATCATTCAAGGTGAGTTTAAATCTTTATTTTTTATCTTTTTGATCACCGTAGCAGATATCACAGTAAACGTTTTATGTCATTGATGCAACCGGGAAGTACATAGAATTAGATATAAAAAAGAAAACAAAAGATAAAAAGCATCCTTAACTTATATGCGTACCATATATGCATGTTTGTATGTTTAATACGTTGGTACAAACCGATCTTTAATCAAGCTGATTTTTTAAGTACAAATGGAAAATAAAAAAGACAATTTGATGAAATCTTTTCGATTATTTTATATGCGTATTTAAAAAATAATTAAACATATGACCATCATTTTATATTTAAATAATCGCTAAAACCGGAAGTAAAATAAGCCGGTCCTACCTACCTTAGTTTTATAATTGTTAAAAAATTACATACAATGTCTGTTAAAAAGTACATAAAATACAATGGTCTATAAAATGAATACAAAATAGAATAATATTTATCTCATGTAAGTAAATAAATAAGACCACTTTTAACCAAAGTTAGGGTGTCTGATCATGGCCTACTAATAGAAACAGGGAGATGCATTAAAATACCTAGAGATCAAAGACTTTGTAAATTTTGTAATGAACTTGATGATGAACAACACTTCTTTTATCGTTGTATAATTAATTTAAACTCCAGAGAACAATTCTTATATTATATTCTGAAGAAATGCTGATTTTAATAACTATAGTTCATAAAAAAATTTATCTGTAATATTAAACCCCCGGGGCTACTTCCATTAGAAATGGTAGTATGTATGTGCCGCAAAACAGGGTCCATTTTTCACACGTCCTGTCAAGATCAGGGTTATTTTTACCCTTGTCAATAACAAGATTACTTTTTAATAATTTTATCATTGTGGATAAATCACTTGTCATGCACAGGGTCTGATATATATTACACACTACAAATCACTCTCTGTTTTAACTAAAATGTAAGGCTAATTACATTGTATATCGTTATCAGTGATGAGATTGACCATGCAATTGTCATGTCAAGTCATTAACAGGTTTACCTTTGAACATTGAATGTCACTGACAGGGTCTGATTTTCCAAATTTCCGGGTCATGAACAGGTTCCGGTTTGACCACCACAATTGGCACATACAACCTACTTTTTAACGGAGTAGCCCCTCCAGGGATTAAACCCATCAATATCAGATGAATTTAACAAGTGATTAGAACCGAGGAAATGAGATCCAAAACTGCTTCATCTTTTATACGTAGTTATGTATGATATTGTGTGTTTATGTTATACATGTATGTTGTTTTTACAACAACACAAAAGGGTTAATGTATGTATTTTCAATATAGATAAAGATATATCCTTTTTTACTTTCAGAGCCATGCCATCTCAAACATATAGACTATAGTGAATTAGTACTCAGACTTAACGTATAGTGCTCAGACTTAACGTATAGTGCTCAAAGACTTAATGTGATGTACTATGTATTGTAAACAGATGTATAATATACTTGTTTTATTTATTGCTACAAATGCAAATTAGTGCAGACTGTATACACAGAGACTCCTTTTATGTAAATACATGTATATTTTCATAAGTAAGGTTTTTACTAAAGAACTTCAAATATATTTACTTTTGACTCGTTTATTATCTCGCGCGCTTCAAACGAAGCGCGAGGATATTGTTTTGCTGTTCGGCGTACGTACGTACGTTAGAAATGTCCAGGATAATATGGGTAACCACTTGATGTAGAAAGATGAAACTTGGGCCATTGATTGCATTGTGTGTGGGGACTGTGCCAAAGGTTTCGGAATTTGAATAGCGCCCCTTTATGTCGGGCTACAAAAGGAGCCTAAGGTACATTATTCCTTTGTCACGCAACTCCTTTCAGGTTATTTGGAATTCGGAGCTGAAAGTTGGTTCAGTAATTGCCCAGTCAATGTAGATTGTGCCAAAGGTTTCGGAATTTGAATAGCGCCCGTGAAAGCTGAGCTACACGGGTGGCCTAAGGGTACATTATTCATTTGTCGCGCAACTCTTTTCACGTTATTTGGAATACGTAACTGAAAGTTGGCTCAGTTATTGCCCTGCCAATGTAAATTGTGTCAAATGTTTCAGAATTTGAATAGCACCACTGGTGGCCGGGCTACAGAGGTAGCCTTAGGATACATTATTCCTATGTCATGCAACGCCTCTCATGTTATTTGTAATGCGGAACTGAAAGTTGGCTCAGTAATTGTACCACTTATGTAGATTGTGCTAAAGGTTTCAGAATTGTTTTAAGATGCGCTTCCAATTTTGGTAAATTTCCTGGAAGTCTCAAAGACCATTATTTTTTCGATTTTTGACAAGAAACCATGTATTTTCTGGATCACATCAGCAGTAACACATATTGAGATCATCTAGATGTCAACAATATCTGATACCAATTTCGGTAAATTTCCTGAAAGTATCTAAGACTATTATTTTTGGAATTTCACTTACCAAATATAGATTTTTTTGGATCATATTACCTTTAAGACTAATCTAGATTTCAAAATATGTGATTCCAATTTTAGTAAATTTCCTCAAATACTACTTTATTTGTGATTTCTAGTTAACAACCATATATATTTGGAATCAATATATCAACAGCCCTAGTTTAGATTGTATGGATTTCAAAAACACAATAGTAGCGCGGGGATATGCAGCGGGGCTGCTTCGACTAGTTAATTTTGTCTTACTTCTTGGTATAAATTTTATGGTACTTAACATATACAATGTTGTTGATAAACAGGAAAGGTTAACAATGACATACCAATAAAACAAAGCAACCCAGCGGACAGAACGCAGGACAAAAAATAACATCAAAGAGAACTGAACACAAACATGAACACAACAGTTTGTCTCTACTAGTGCCATAAGTCAAAGAAGTTATTTGGGATATAGTACAACTTATCATATCAAAATGGAACTTAACACCATAATTTTGTATTTGTCAAAACCGACTTTGTTTTCCTGAAATTTCTTACTTTCAACTCTATCAAAAAATTTAGAATAATTTTAAAAAAAAGTTACTAGTGCATATTTAAAATATTTTATTATTTGGTAACATGCTACATGTCTTATGTCCTTATGAAACCGCCAGGGGATCAATTATAGCAAAAGCCTTTCTGACTGCAACACAATGACCACTGCAACATTTCTCGTATGCTTTACAACCGTTATCGTTACTGCAGATGTTCCCAGTCAATTTTCCAGTAAGGTCCTTTGGGCAGGTACCTGAAACATATATCATACCAAAACAAATATCTAATAGAACTTTACATGTTTCGGTTTTAATGCTGCTGGTGAAAGGTAACTCCTTGAAATGCGTCGTATACAGCATAGTATAAATTTACTATATCTAATATAAGTATCTTTGGATTGTTATTTTGGTCACAGAGGGTATTCGCCAACCCAGTCGTCAGACTTGTCTGACATGATTATTCATTGATTTGTTACAGAAATTACCAGTATTTAGCAAAATTCAAAAATAATAGAAATACTAAGGGTTCATTCCTTGTATTGCACATGGTAGATCTCCTTAGCTGAAATTTGGCTTCCTATTTCGGTATTTTTGGTTGAGTACTTCTTGTTTAATATAAGTTTGGTTTTTGGTCTTCCAAATGTTTCGGTTTTAATGCTGCTGATGAGAGGTAACTCCTTGAAATGCGTCGTATACAGCATAGTATCTTTGGATTGTTATTTTACATCTGTCTAATGGATTGAGTTTTATGTTTGCTGCTTAGGTATGTTTGTCCTCTTTATTGTTTGAATTATGTTACGGCGTTCCCTTGAAATTTATTATGCTAAGGCCACACTAAATTGATTTTTCGTTCTTTGGATTTTTGGGTGGTAAAAATTGGTATGAGTGGGCGAAATTTTAATTTTAATTGTTTTCGTGAGGATTTTCTTTTTTTCCGGCGAAGATCAAATTTACGTGCGCCACACATCTTTAAAAATAAAATATTGCAAAGATATTGGAAAGAATCCCAATTTTTACAGAATTTTAGGAGCGGGTGAACAGTTTTTATTTTTCATTTCTTGAAAAATGAAGAATTTGGGGAGAATTTCAAGCATTTTTACAAAATTTGCATAGTCACCGGCGAAATCCAAAGGAATAAAGTTCAAATTTGAATGCGTGACCAGTGTAACTTTGTGATCTTGAGATCAAGGTGATTTCATATACACAATACAATCTGTATACAAACAAACAACTGATGAGTCGTAGATCGACGAAATGTGCACATCTTGTGCATCAAAATTGGTGAAAAATGTAACATTACTTTGCAAATGGAATATTGCACCCAAATTAAAAAATCTTGAAAATAATGCTGGGATATAATTCAACTCGTACAAACAAGAAGAAACGTTTTCAACAACGGAAATTTTAAAATTTCAAACTTCCATTTGTATTTGAAAGAAATAGTTACACATACCAGGGTGCATGAAATTAACTGTGACGGCCAAACACTGTGATCCACATCCATATGGGCAACATTTATACCCTGAAAAAATATCAAGAATTAAGCTCCAACAGATGGCGAGAAGTGTTTGTATACTTTGATATGTTGTTGAATCAAGGAAATTACATCTGAAGTATAGATCAATTACCTTATTGATCTATACTTCAGATGTATTAAAAATTTCGCATGCAACTAGAGCATGTTAAACTGCGTTTGAATATAAACTGATAAGTGCATTAAAATTGGTATCATAGATTATTTTATGTATCTACAATCAATCTGATAAGTTTTATTGTTCTTTGTTACGTTGAATATATTACAACGAAAGGGTTTATACATGCATAAACTGCAGTCAAGGGGGGTATGAAATACCTAATCATGAGAAAAAGTTATTGAAGTGCTGATGAGATGTTAACATTACTTGTATTTAATTTTATTTTAATAAGGTAGATACAGAAGAATAGTTTTAAAAACTTTATATATACATTTCTCCTATCCCTGACGTGGTTAATCGGTGGGATAAAAATACATAATATCTTTAACCATTTCCCGATGATTAAATTTCTACGTGGTAATTACCGCCCTTTTTTCTACAGTTATTAGAACGATAAACTAGAGAAGTCCCGAAATGACGTCTATGTAAACAAATTACATAGCAACGACATTTTCTTGAGGTTTTTGTCGAAAATCATGGAAAAAACAGATTCTCCTTCAATTTACTCGTGAGTTATGGAATTTCTCCAACCTCAATAGTTAAATTTTAGATTTTAACAAGCTCGCTAAAGGTTCGCGTGTTGAAAAACGAAAATTTGACTATCTCGGGTGAAGAAATTCCATAACTAACTCGTACCTGAAGGAGAATCTATATGTAATATCCATCGAACATTATTCAGTTTGTGAGTGAGTCTTCAATAAACTCCTTCAAAAATTTACTATATTAAATAATGTTTAGAGTTTGGCTAGCGTTCTTGTGTCTTCTTTTCTTGCATTTACGATTTGACTCACCGTCAGGACATTGATTCCGGCCTCTAAGACAATTTCTTGTTGGATCAAATAAACAAATTCCAACAATTCCACTGGTATCTGGACATCCCTCAACAGACCGTTTAAGTGAATAGCCCTGAAATATTGATCGGTTTCAAAGTAGAGACATTTTCGTTAAAGTCGTATAATGCCTTACTAAATCTACCATGGAATGTAAGTACATTTGTACCAAGAAGTTATTTGTATTACTAAAAACAATGTCGGTATCGGAATATAACAGAACGGATTTTTCCTGTAAGTACGAATAAAGGTATTATGGCTGTAATATTTTTTCTTGAGTTTATTTCTTCTAATATTCCCCAAAATGATATAAATGAAATGATAATTGTCCTGAAAAACCGAAGCGAAGCTGACATTTGACCCGAAGTGTCATGAACTATTTGTTATATTATACTTTTCTGGGATTTATTCGAATTTAATCGATCTCGCCAAAACGACGCAATCCATATAATGTACAGCCGGTCCATATAACATTATACGGACCGGCTAAAATAATATAGATAAATAGAGTAGTAAAATGTAAAAGTATATATCAAAATACTGGTCCACATCAATGCCCGTGGGCAGTCTATACAGAAACGGCACTCAGCATGATCAACCACTGCGCATATCTCATTGACGAAAGAAGGAAAAATATTTATTCAGAATTATTTGACGGACTACATATTAATTAACTACTGTGTTATTTGCTACATCACAGTTAATCTCTCTATACAATACAGATTGTCGAACAAGGCCAACCGGAACTTCCCGTCTATATTGGCCGACATCCGGGAATTTTCACACTTGCAGATTGTGCAAAAAGCCACTTAAAATTTTTGAACTATTGATGTTTTACCCCACTTGTGACCATTCATTTTACTTGTCTCATAAGCCAATACGGAAATTGTTAATTAATTATATCATAGTATTGTTTTTCATTTTTAATTTCATTTCTTACATCTTCAATTTTATTCTTTTTAAAAAATCTAGAAGGGTTTATTTCTATTAAATAAAAACGATAAGATCGTGCGTAGTATTTGTTTTTAAATATCGTTGATAAAAATTTTTTTACATTAGGTTCTGGGATTTGATCTTTTACAAGTGTCGTGTGCTCGAACCAATCCTAAGTCGTGAACACTTCTCCATCAATTTCTGTCATAATTTCTTGCCATTTCTGAGACTACAGATATTACAATCATTGTCATCTTTTGTTCCGTTTGATGCGGCGAGAAATTTGAATGATATATATATATATTTGATGAACTTTGAATCAGAACATTTAATTTAATTTTTTTTTCTTCTTTCAGTCAAGTTTTTTTGTGTATTTTACATGTATAAATTATTAAAATAAATGTATATGTTTAGATTTAAAGCAAACTCGATTTTCATTCGTCAAGTTTAAAAAATATCATACAAAGGGTGACAACTCTACATAGAAACATTACCTACCTGTGAAATAGTTATCACAAAACATAAACAAAGCAAAGTAAAAGCGAATCTCAAAATCGACATTCTTTCCTCTTCCAAAATTTAATTACGTGCAGAAAGTTCAATGAACAGATATATGTCTGGTTCTATCAGTCGCGGATCTCCTTATCAACGTGTTAGACACACCTGCTACTAAATGAACGTAAACACATTTTACATTTAATGATAGTGTTAAATTCGGTGACATCTTCGATCTTCCAACCACAAATGTTGATTGTTCCGGTTATAGGATAGTTTTAAGTACAAGTAAACTTTACTGTTTTGATTTGTATTCTTAAAAGAACACACAAAACACTTAAGAAGGATGTCTCTCACAATACTACAGCTTTATGATATGATTTCTATTATAAAACAATCGCCATAGGAGACATGTATTTCAATACAAATATGATATTCATATGGAAATAACATGATGGGCATTATATGATACATGTGTATGAGTTTCACCACTGGTAATACGGTATAATTTTAATTTCCCATTGAAATGTAGTTTTAAAATGAATTAACTGCATCGAATCCGGATCTAGATTTGTTTTATTATTCTCAACAAGGTGTGTTTCCTGAAAGGACAGTCTTTTGACTGATGAATTTTATTTTTCGAGATACAGAAAGTGCATGTTTGAATGTTTTAGGAAACGATAAGTTTTCAAATACATGTACTTATTAAGCTGCATGATCCGATAGTGCTAAATTTGAAAGTAGCAAAACAGAGAAATAAAAATGTTCAGTTGTGGCAGACATATATATTTGATTTATAATCAGATAAATGACTGTATATTAATGCCTAATAATTTTGTATTTTTCATAAATGAATAAGTATTTGTTTTCAATGTTTATTAGTATTTTAAGTCAAATAATTCACTACTGAGTCTCTTATCATACAGTTTACTCTTTCCTTCCATGTTTTCCCAATTTCACTACTTTTCCCTGTGTTGAACCTCTTTCTTTAGGAGGTAAAATCTCTGGCTTTCTATTGGTTCATGTGATGCTTCCATTGGTCACAGTATTAGTCCTTTTGTTTATCCAATAGATTTTCTAAAATGGCTGCGTAAAGATATATGTTGGTATAAGACATAGAAATTTCTGATACTTATTATTTCAAACAGTTCTGGGTACATATTTGATTCCAAATAAGGCAAGTCATATATTCATAACAAAAACTAACATGTTTGTCATTTTAACACTTTGAACGAATAAAATGTGAATGTTTGGGTTTGAATTAGAGAAAGAAAGTGTTGACGATAAACAAAGTTGATAAATATAGATTCTCCTTCAGGTACGAGTGAGTTATGGAATTTCTCCACCCGAGAGCCTTTAGCGAGCGTGTTAAAATCTAAAATTTAACTATTGAGGGTGGAGAAATTCCATAACTCGCGAGTAAATTGAAGGAGAATCTGTTTCTCATATGATTTTCGACAAAAACCTCAAGAAAATGTCGTTGCTATGTAGTTTGTTTACATAGACGTCATTTCGGGACTTCTCTACTTTATCGTTCTAATAACTGTAGAAAAAAGGGGCGGTAATTCCCACGTAGAAATTTAACCACCGGGAAGTGGTTAAAGATATTATGTATTTGTATCCCACCGATTAAACACGTCAGGAATAGGAGAAATTCTTATTAAATCAGTTTTGTTACATAAACTTCAGCATAGATAAAAAGTAGCTCTATATTTTTAACTACAGAGGATCTAGATTTTTAAGCAACACTTGATATGCACAGAATCTTGACTTGATATTAAGTATGACGCTGTGCTGAATTGTATTATTAGAGCTGCCTAGCGCGTCCACTGGTGGCGGATAGGGGATACCCTCTCGTTGTCAGGTCATAATACAGAAAGCATGACCGCGGACCATAGTAGGTAACGTGTTTGGAGAATGCCAAACTCCCTGCACGCTAAAGATCCCTTCTGTATTTTTCGAGAAAGAGTAGGCTGATGAAGGCTAAATTATCCGACCCTACCCAACTATCCTACTTTTACAGCGGAAGTGAAAATATTTTCTCCCGTTCCATCCCTATTTGAATTGTTTGATCAATTGAACTGCTTCTCGTCCTGACGAAGCATGAAATATTTTCGACAGTACGTTACGCTCCAATCAATCAATCAATGTAGAGTAGATTCATACCTGATTACAAACCACACGTCGTGTAATGGATTTTATTCGTCCGTTTTGAAAGCCTTCGGTTTAATCAATTTTTGCCATGTGTTTTTATGTACAATCTATACATCTAACATATTAAACAGGGATTTTTTTTTTTTTTAAATATCGGGTAAGATCTGGTTCTACAATTAAGTCAAATCATGATAACGACCATATTTTTTTTATGTTGGGTATTATATGATTAAGACATGAATATTGCTGAACAATATCCCTTGCAGTACATTATAGCACGTGAAATATGAAATATGCTCGTGATTCATGCCATAACCATATATTATCAATAGTCAAAAATAAATAAATAATAAAAAAAATAATAAAATAAAATAATTGACAATTTCTGATTGTCATATTTCCATAACTTCATCAAAGTATCATATTTTAAACAAGCCCTTGACTAAATGCTTAAAATCGCAATAATGACCTTTTGCTATATTACATTTCCAGTTTATCGATTTGAGCCAAACAGATTTCAAAAGGACAAATATACCTAAGGAGCAATAAAAAACGTAATCCATTGGACAGACAAATCCGGGAAGACAAATGAACAACCACAACCACAACAAATAAACACAGAAAACTTAAAAACAATGAACAACACGAACTCCTATAAAAAAAATATTAAAACCAACATTCGATCGAATGATCAGAAAAGCAGAAAAGTGCAGTTCCAAATATTACAATGATGACAATATCAAATATCAAAGTCCCATAAATCCTGTAAAGTGGGGGTATATTGTCACAGGTATTAAACATTCCTGCAAAATATAAACCAATTAGTTTCATAGGAGTTGTGGCCACAAAGTTTTGATATACGACTGATAACATACTGAATTACATAACCTGGGTTTTTGTATTAATTTTATGATTTTTGAGATTTCTGTGGCTTTCAATTTTTAATACTGTTTGGTATTTCTTCATTGTATCCCACGGTTAATCCATCCCTTTTAAGGTACACAGACAATTATCACAAAAAAATAAAGTCAAGTCAAGAAATACCAAAGGGATATTTGAAGGAGGGAAAATCGAAACGACTGAAAAAACTTCGAAGAACAAAAAAGAAAAGATCAAAACAATACATGCATTAAAATTAAAAACTAAAAACACATGAACAACATGGACCCCACCAAAAAAAACCGGGGGCAGACTCAGGTGCTCCGGAAGAGTAAGCAGTCTCTGCTTCCTGCAGGACATCCACCATGCTTCCCACGGCAAATCCGGTATAAGGAAGGGACAACATCAATGGAAAAGGTCAATTTTCATTTGGGAAACTTAGAACAAAAGTGCAAAGCAGGAATTCTGAAGATATATATGTCTCAAGTTGAAACACACTTCGTTGTTTGTATGAGGCGTCCATGAAAATAAGTCAGGTACTATATGTTATTCTGGATCTTCGCAGAGTATACGGGGTCATATTCACCGTCTGTATTCTATATCCCCCGAGTCGTATCCCATTTGAAGCCCCAATAACAATTATATTCTATCTGGAGTTGTTTTGTATACATGTACCAACTGTACACATATAGAATTTGATCTTTTTGTAGCCATTTTACAAGCAGACGACAATTTTGTATCTTGTAAAATACCAATCAGTTACGGGAACGGGGCCGCGATTCTGTAAAATACGATTTTACAAACTTTAAGGCTATCTCACATCAAGTAAGTTAAAACTGAATGATCTACTTTGAAGTGACATGTACACCCGCGCCATCTTGAACCCCTCCCTACAGGTATATCCTTATTCCTTCCCTGGCGATATGGGCTCGTATCCCCGTCAGCGTAGCCAATCAAATTGGAGAATTAAGTGTGATATTTCACTCCAATAGAATACACGTGTATATTCGTTTCTGACGTATGCCGATAATATCAAATCATTGCCGTTACTTCGTACGGAACAGTCGGGTAACCGGAAGTCCCTTTTCGGCCAAAATGTGATCAGTCTCTGATCAGTGACGTTGCGCGTCGAACGGACTATTTCGTGCACTTTGCGACGTCGAAGCTGTGCCATACGGAAGTCGACACGTCATGTTCAGTGAGCTATATCCTCGGTTCTCTCCATCGGATTGTTTCTAAATTTTGACGGCCAGTTCCAAACATTCAATTGACCATTCTCTGAAATTTTTGTACGATTTAGATATTTAATTTCTCTTCAGGAACCATTTCTTGACCAATTTACGAGTCCAAAAAAAATGACTGGAGCGGTTCCAAAGACGTGTAAATAAATTTGGTACAAAAAAATGTTTTCTCACGAATCATTATAATTTTTTGCACATCAAATCTGGGGAATATTTTCAACATTTTCTGATATAACAAGAGGAGATTCTCGGAAAAACAAATAAGTGTACCAAATTTAAAATTAGGTCCCCCCAAAAAGCCTTTTTTTTTTGGCTTTCTATTCATTCGTTCATTTTATTATTATTGTTACTATTTTTCGATATACAAAAAAAACACAAATGAAAATTCAGTGTATAAACAAACAAAATAACACTTTTATATTGTATCTTTAACAGGTTTTTTTCTAAGTAATAGCAAGTCTCGGTCCAGGGTATGATCGTGGCATGTGTTGACAGCTTCGGCGCGTTCATATAACGTTGGGGTACACAAATCGCCCAGGCCGCACCTAAAATACTGCTGGAAAATTTGCTTCCGCGAGTAAGAAAATCAATTTGCACTTTTCGTAATATTCGTAAACAGACGCAACTTTTGGGAATAACATGGAAATGATAAATTAATCAGAGGATTGCAAAATAAGGGTAAGAAGTTAGGATGAAACGGATCAGTCAGTGAGTCACTACAAAGTTTGTGCGACGGACCGATTTCAACTCCTTAAAATCAACTGCATTGCTAACAAATGTGTTGTCTTGGTGTGGAAACATTCATATATCTGTGTTCTCAAATTATAACTTTACCTCTGCTCTATAAAGGACAGAAATATTAAGAATTTTCATGTCTTGTTTGAATGTGTTTACTTCCGCCATTTTTGTTATGACAACATTTAAGTTCGATAACTTGCACATGCAGGTGCGATAAAATGAAACGTCTTACATTACGAGTAGTTCCCCTTACAACACAAAACATCGTCAGGGATATTTACTGTATTGCATGGTTTAATACAAACATGTACTTAAATAGTTCCAGATTTATTGTGTTAATAGTATGACCAGGGATCATATAATATTATCATATACAGTTCCTGATATGACAGACAAGTATAAAACTGTTTGCCATTAAAATGTTGATGCCCCAAAATAATAATTTTAATGATGCAAATTAACTTTCTCACTTCTTTGCAACTTCTTTTCTTCCAAATTACACTTCAAAGGTTCTGTCAATCCAAGTTATATTACATTTTTATTAAGCATACTTCATCCACTGTGTATTTACTCCAACTGGACAATATCAGTTCTTCATATATTTTTATGATTGTATCAGTTGTTAATTCAAAGCCCAAAATAGTATCTGCACTGCAAACTAGATTGTTAAAATTCAAAAATAGTATGTCAGATGCATAACTAGTATGGGAAAGACTTTACTGTAATGCAACTTGTCCCTGGAGCTGTATCCAAGCAGTTCTGCTCTTCTTGAAAGTCTGTCACTGGACATTGAAAGATTCCAGTTGATCTGACCAGCTGAGGTAGCTGTTTTAATTTCAGAGAGATGTATTTTTTTTTTTGGGGGGGGGGGGGGGGGGTTGAGGGGATAGAAAGGAAATTTTTACCCCATGTCAGGTTTGCTCTAAGTGCCTTAGTTTTTGAAATTTAGACAAAAACTGCTGTTTTACCCTTATGTTCTATTTTAGCCAAGCCGGCCATGTTGGTTGGCAGGCAGGGTCATCAGACATATTTTTTAAACTTGATATCCTAATGATGCTTGTGGTCAAGTTTGGTTCAATTTGGCAAAGTAGTTTTGGAAGAGAAGATTTTTGTAAAAGTTAATGGACGACGACAGGTGCCAGGTGATGAGAAATGCTCAATTGACCCTTTGGGTAGGGTGAGCTAAGTGACTTCGATCATACCTAGGGAAAAGTCACAGAGTGAAATCATGGATGAAAAATCAATTTCATAAAATCATAAATTTATTTTTTTTTATTTCAATAACATAATTTATTTGATATTTAGGATCACTATATTCATATAAAGATATTTAAAATGTCATCTTTCAGATAAGTTAATTTTTTTTGTAAAAAATAATTCAATGCCTTAATGTTTATTTTGTTTACACTGTAATTAATGGAATTTGTGTTTCTGAGTTACATTGTATATCCTAAAAATTTATGCAAATAAACTATGACAATTACCTTTTTTTAAAAATGCAAATAAATCATATATATTTTGAAAACCAAAAGAATTTCTGGATTTACTGCATATTGCTGCAAAGTTTTAGATTAAATTTCCAAGTATACATTATGTAAATGAGAAATAAAATTTCCTTTGAAATATGACAAAGGGATATAATATTTATAGCAGAATAGAGTTATAATGCAGCTCCATAGAGATATTTAACTAAATTCTAGTTGCAAATGGAAAGAACCTAATTCCTATACAAATATGAAACAATATTTTAATAATAAATTTATTAACTTGTTAACTATAATATTAAAAATTTCAAAGCATTTGCTATTCTATTAGAATTATTTTGGTTTTTTTCTCTAAGTTATATATGTTTGGCCTTCAAAACTTTTGCATCAATATTCCATGAATATGTGTCTATATATAAAAATTTATGTAGTTTGGTACATGATTATTTCTTCGAGAGTCTGAATGGAATATATATAGATAGTAAACTACACCCATAAATTATAGAAAATAAGAATGGAAAAAATAATCCCAAAATATTTTGAATAGAAGGAAATGGAACTATTTTTTAAGAATTGAGAATGATTGTATAATACTAAATAATGGATTGTTATTTGTAATGCCGTATGGGCAAAATTTAAGCCATATCAAGACGTCAGAGAACAGGTTAGTAATATTAAATAAATATGGAGAAATGTGGGCCAATATGTTTAATGAATACAGAAAAAGTATACCCAATCCACTCTCATTTACTATGCAGTATGTGTAAAGTTCTGTATTAATGGTACATATATATTACATAACCATATCAGAGCTTATCACACAATTCTATACAAAAACTACTGTTTTTTTTTAAATCTCTTCTGATGGGACATTGTCTTTTTTAGATAACTACAGGCATGGGATAAAAAATTTTTTCTTAGACCATGGTCATGGGACATGTTTTTTATATTTCTTGGTAAATGAGGTTGTACCGGTTCCATGCTAGTAATAAATATTGCCTGGTCCCTTAGTTAGCTCACTGGTTGCAAAGCTGGCTTGTCATTGAGAGGTTAATTCCTGGTTCGATCCCTGGGAATGAAACTGGAATTTTGTAGTCTCATGCTCTAGCTCCCGTTACGTTATATCTAAGAAAATTTGCTGAACTTTAAAATTAACAAACATGCATTCGATGCGAGTATTTGAGATACAAAAGTTCTGGGAGAATAACAAGACTCTGAGGTATCATGATATTTTAAAATTAAATATTCAACTGTTCAAATATTACAGAAATGTGTTTCTTGAATGCAATGAATGTGAATTTTTCCATGCAAGAAGAAAAATATTAAGAGTTTTCTGATAGATCTTTGTTTATCAGTTGAAAAATAGCTACATCATCATGCATCAGCTGGTCATAATCAAACAGCATGTCATGTGTGAATGGCATCAAAGCAACCCAGGAAGTTTTATTCGTCGAAGTCCTTACATTTCATTCCACCTTGTTCCATGTCAACTTCGAAAGTCAATGCCTGCAAGACGTATTGTGTTGTTTTTGTTGCTCTTGGGTGTTCATTTGGAGTGGACAGTACGACAGAAGGGCGATTTTGTAAACAATAAGCTTAAGGGAGATAAGTCAGTTTGAAACGGAAGGAAACTAATGTCAGTGACGGTGCATTATCCGGAATTTCGTGAAAAAATTACGAACTTTAAATTTGGTACAAAAAAATGTTGTTTCACGGATTTTCCTCAAAATAGGCTAGTTTTAAAGATGAAAATCTCAGAATCAATTTGAAACTATGCACAATGAGAGTCGCGAAACTTTGTCGATTCGATTTTTCCATTGAAAAAAAACCAACACATTTCTTACACCGAAAATCGACAAGAAAAACGTTATTTTCATTACCTTTTTCGACAAAAGATCAATATTTACAGGATTATATCGATGAGCCATTGAATTTTGAACAATTCAGACGACAATCTTTTGAGTAATACACAAAATGAGACGAGATATTGCAAAAAACCGTCCTCCTAAAAAAAAATGAAAAATGGCCGCCATTTTTACTTCGTCGACAAATTCTATGATTACATATTTTCCTACGCTGGGACTTCCGGTTACCCAACTGGAATGTCAGGAAGAATCACATGGTTCTTTATATTTACGTCTTTTCGTTTGTTCCTTATACTGTTCTGGTTTTCTTTTATTTTGGAAATGTTTTTCATGAAATACATATATTGTACATAGAGTCTACCTTTTTCAAGCTTTGGAATTGTTTGTTTTGTAGCTTGTGGCCTGTAATCGAGATTGAATTATTTTTGTGTCAACACTTTCACATTACTACTTTTGCACTTAACACATTTTGTTTATATGTGTATCTAATATGCTATATATGATTCTGAAGTGTGAATTTATGTTTTCACTGATTGGTTATATTTTATGCACTTGGTATGTTAGTCTGGCATCAGCTTTAATATGTAATATAAGCAAATTCAACTATAGTTTTATGAAGAAAATTGGAACACAATTTTAAAATACTACATGCATAGTTTACAATGCCTCAGAAATAATAATTTTGCTACGCCAATGAAAACTAGTGTCTCTAGACAATAGAATCGCGTTTATGAAAAACTGCATAGATTTAGCCGTATGCAATGAACAAGTTCATGAAACAAAACTCTATATACTACATAATATTTTTATACACAAATGAACTTCGCTTATATTGCTTCTCTTCATCTTAAATATTTTTTTTAAATTATGGTTTTACTCCTGAAAGCTATTCCAGTTCAATGGCAACTTAATTTGCGTCAGCACACACAAAAAATATTTTAATTGTATTTTATTGATCATACATTCCCAAATATATTATTAGCTCACCCGGCCTATAGGAAAGACCTCTACAAACGATCCACCATTTGTTCCGGTTGGTTGAACAACATGGACGCAAGAGGCCATCTTTGATTTTTATTGGCCAATTTTCAAAAAATCGTCTCCTCTGAAACTAAAGTATGAAATGTTTTGAGACTTTGCAGGATTGGTGACAATAATACCCTCTGCGAATGGTCCAATTTTGGTTGCGATTCATCTGCTCAAAGAACGGTAGTTTCCACTGAAACAATATTGGAAAAGAGTATTTTGGAAATTGCTCAGGAACGAATGGGCAGATTGTAACCAAAGTTAACAGAAAGGGTGTATGGACGGATCTCTATTGAATTTTGCCTTTTGTTCCGGATGGTTGAGCAACATGGCCGCCAGAGGTCATCAATGATTTTTATTGGCTTATTTTCAAAAAATCTTTTCCTCTGAAACTACATTATGAAATGTTTTAAAACTTTGCAGGATTGATGACAACTGTACCTTCTAGAAACGATCCAGTTTTGGTTGAGATTCATTCGCTCAACCGACGTTCAAAAATTTTCATTGAAACCATATGGGAAAGGACTTTTATGTCATTTGCTCAGGAACTAATGGGCATATTGTAACCAATATTGACAGGAATGATGTATGGAATGACCTCTACCAACTTTCGACCTTTGGTTCCAGTTCGATGAACATGATGGCTGCCAGAGGCCATCTTTGGTTTTGATTGGCCAATTCAAACATATTTTCCTCTGAAATTACATTATGAAATCTTTTGAAGCTTTGAGATTGATGGCGACAATACCTTCTATAAACAAACCACTTCTGGTCGAGATTCATCTGATCAACAGACAGGTGCGGCTCTTCAATGTTTCCATTGAATCCATATTGGAAAATACTTTTTTGTCATTTGCTCAGGATTTAATGCATAAAATTTAACCAAAGTTGGCAAGTATCTCATATGGAAAGACATATGTACATGATCCACGTCTTTTTGGGTCAAAGGTCAAATATCAAGGTTACTTTGGAATTTTGTGATTCTTTAAAAGCCTTGTGGATACAAAAGAGCTTACATTTTATAATGGCCTCATTAAAGCCAGGTGAGCCTCTAGTTTTTATTTATATTTGAAACAAATTTAAATTTTGAACTCGTCCCGTCAGATAGCATTATTAGGAATTTCTCAAGAAAGAATCAAACGTGTTTCATAGCTATATCAAAACTAATTTGGACTATGTATACAATGTGTAACAGATTATAATATTATGTTGAGTAATAGCTTTACTCATATTTCTTATTAGGCTTTTAGGTTACTGGCGCATATGCCTTTCTCACGGCAACACAATGGCCATTGCAACATTTCTCATATGCTTTACAGTATTTGTCAGCAGTGCATATGTTTCCCGTCAATTTCCCAGTAAGGTCCTTTGGGCATGTACCTGAAACATACATCATATCCAAATAATCATAGTACATGTAAGATTCATGAAATTTGTTTATTTAATTGGCAGACTTCAAGTAAAATCACGAGGTTCTGGTGTATGACGTTTTATAGACCAATACTAAAAAATAGGTGCTTTCCCTGACGTCTCTTATGCTTAAAAATAAGAATCCAAAGATACATATATTAGATATAGTAAATTTATACTATGCTTTATACGACGCATTTCAAGGAGTTACCTCTCATCAGCAGCATTAAAACCGAAACATTTGGAAGACCCAAAACCAAACTTATATTAAACAAGAAGCACTCAACCAAAAATACCGAAATAGAAAGCTAAATTTCAGCTAAGGAGAACTACCATGTGCAATACAAGGAATGAACCCTTAGTATTTCTATTATTTTTGAATTTTGCTAAATACTGGTAATTTCTGTAACAAATCAATGAATAATCATGTCAGACAAGTCGGACGACTGGGTTGGCGAATACCCTCGGGGACCTAGGGTCCACCAGCAGAGGCATCACCCCAGGAGTTTCAAAATAACAATCCAAAGATACTAATATTAGATATAGTAAATTTATACTATGCTGTATACGACGCATTTCAGGGAGTTACCTCTCATCAGCAGCATTAAAACCGAAACATTTCGAAGACTCAAAACCAAACTTATATTAAACAAGAAACACTCAACCAAAAATACCGAAATAGGAAGCCACATATCAGCTAAGGAGATCTACCATGTGCAATACAAGGAATGAACCCTTAGTATTTCTATTATTTTTGAATTTTGCTAAATAATGGTAATTTCTGTAACAAATCAATGAATAATCATGTCAGACAAGTTTGACGACTGGGTTGGCGAATACCCTCGGGGACCTAAGGTCCACCAGCAGAGGCATCATCCCAGGAGTTTCAAAATAACAATCCAAAGATACTAATATTAGATATAGTAAATTTATACTATGCTGTATACGACGCATTTCAAGGTTAATTTGAATTAACTCTATTATATGAGCAGCCGAAATGCATTGAATATGTACGTGAAAGTAATATACAGTCGCTGACTGTATATCACTTTACTCTGACGTCTCAGTACATAACCTTAGAATTTTATTTATATCTTGTTCGGAGGTTGCCAGGTTATGACCGCGGACAATAGTAGGTAACCTGTTTGGAGAATGCCACACTCCATGCACACTTAACACATTTTCTGTAGTTTTCGAAAAATAGTTGGCGGATGGCCCCTACAGTAGGCTTAATAATCCGACCCTACTCAACCATCCTCTTTTGACAGTGGCAGTCAAAATTGGTTTCCTATTGTGTCCAGTCAAACCACTGTTTGAATTGTGTTTGATAAATTGTTGAACTCGTTCCCGTCATGCAAAAGCATGAAATATTTGCCACTGGACGTTAAGCAAACGTAAAAAACAAACAAGTATTTCAAAATTCGACACGAACTTATTTTGAGGTATCCTGAACGTAATTGATAACGTGATTATTCAAAATGTTTACAAACTATAAATCATGTTCCAATTTTGGGAAGATACATTTATATCTACGAAAGATTATTTGGACCTTAATTTATGGTGAAGAAAAAAATTATTACTAGTATAACTCTTGGCCACGACTTGTAACTGGTGGACACGATTACTAGCTCTTGGCCTCAACTTATTATCTCGTGGCCACGTCTTATTAACTCGTGACAACCACATATCAACTCACGATGTATTACCGCGAGAATTAACAAATCATGGCCACGAGTTTTTTCTTTATCTTAAATTTTTACCCAAATAAGCTTTCGTATATATTTATGCAAGTCGGTTGTTTCGAACCAAGTCCTCCACCGAAACAAAATGTTTTATTAGCATATGTGACTCTTGTGTTTATTTGGCATAATACCGTCTGGTTAAGTGTTCAACTTCGCATTAAGATTGAGTTTTAAATACTAGTAGTTCATTGTATATGAAGATACGAAAAATAAATACAAGTACAATACCGCGTGAAATTTCTTAATTGCACATGGTATGTAAAACTATCGAAATATATTTAAGGCTTTAAATAAACCCAAGAAGAAACATAACAATGAAAATTTTACATAAAGTTGGTTTACATAATAATAATTTCATTTGAATTTGCAACAATTGTTATACATACCAGGATGTACAGAGTAGGCTGCGACTGCCATACACACTGACCCACAACCATATGGGCAACATTTATACCCTGTATATATGATAAAAAAAATTAAATTAGTGAACATGGATAGATACATATCTGTAGTTTGAAAGAACAATACCTTTGATAACAATGGAAGGTTACCTATGTACTGAAACTGAAAAGGTATATACATGTAATAGGTCGCGGCGATGAAACCCATCATGGTGCCAGCCTCCCCCAGAAGAGACCACTTCGTTAAGATTTTCAGTAGCTTGGGTGACGTATTACAAGTTTGCCAAGATCTAAAGCCTCTTAGTGGTCTTTTTCTATTTGTGGGAAGGCTGAATACGTAGAGAAATTCTGATGAATCGATCTGAATCCTTGTTAGATAATATCTGAGTCTTATATCTATGCACGAATTGTACTACAATAAGTCTAATGCAACAGTATTTGTAACGTTTGTTTTCATTGGATGATGTTGAACGTTTCAAGCCATTAACTGTACAAATGATGCCCTCTGAGATGATGCTACGTGCAAAGTGCCACTTCAATTAAAAAAAAACCTTTCCAACATTTTCTGGCATCAATTTTCGATTTGATGTTTGCAAATATCTGTTTAATGGCTCCGCTAACTCACGTTGCAACCATCAAATCCACAACTGAGCCTCCAAATATTAAAATACACGTATAGTACATGTTATCTCCTAATATGAAAGGATACAAACATTTTGTGTCCTACAAGTTCATCAACAGTTTTATTAGTGTTTGTATGAGGTCGCCGCAATTTTAGAATAGAGAATGGAAACGGGGAATGTGTCAAAGAGCCGACAACCCGACCAAAGAGCAGAAAACAGCTCAAGGCTACCAACTGGTCTTGAACGCAGCGAGAAAATCCCGCACCCGGAGGCGGGCTTCAGCGTGCCCTTACACAATAATGTATACTAGTGGACGGCATACTAAACTCCGAAACAAAAATGAACCAAAATTCTACAAACTAACAAGACTGACAAAGGCCAGAGGTTCCTGACTTGGGACAGGCGCAAAAAGTGCGGTGGGGTTAAACATGTTTTGTGAGATCTCAACACTCCCCTATACCTTTAGCCAATGTGCAATAAACAAACACACAGCGATACACACAGTTTGGGACTGCAAATATTTTTTAAAGTTCATTACAAAATCCAGCCGATTATAAGTACTTAGATACTAGACATCTGTGCCGGCTCACGGGAGCTGAACCCACAGAATTGTAGGTCCCCGGTTGGTGAATAGGGGAGATCCTCTCGTTGGGTGGTTGTCAGGTCATGCATGAACATATTGACCGCGGACCACAGTAGGTAATTTGTTTGGAGAATGCCACTCTCCCTGCATGGGTAAGACTCTTTCTGTAGTTTTCGAAAAAGAATAGGCTGATGGCCGCTACAGAAGGCTTAATTATTCGAACATACCCAACCAAATTAACACTAAGTAAACCCCCTAAAAAGTAATCATCCTTCTTTTACAGTTGCAGTCAAAATTGGTTCCCCTTTGTGTCGTGTCTCAGCCCTTTTTGAATTGTGTTTGATAAATTGTTGAACTGGTTCTCGTCCTGAATAAGTATGACATATTTTCCATTGGACGTAAAACAAGCAACAAACAAATCCTAAATAGGTATGAAATATTTTCCATTGGACGTGAAACAAGGAACAAACAAACAACTAAAAAATCGGTGACATTTACATTTTTACACAAACAAGACAAGAATTATTTTAGAAATCAGCATTTTTCAATGAATTCTACGTGTATTTATGTGTTTTATTTTTCAGAGGGTTTACTTGGTGTTAGTTGTTGTGTCTTACATTTTTACAATTAGACTCACCTTTGGGGCATTGATTTCGGCCTCTTATACAATTTCTTGATGGATCGAAAAGACAAATCGTAATAATTCCTCTGGTGTCCGGACATCCCGTAATAGTGCGGTTGAGAGTTAAGCCCTGAAATCATTGGTAGGGTCGATATTTTAAACTATAATCAAATAAATACAATAACATTGCTAAATTATTGTAATTGCTTATATCATATTTTACATAACAATATGTCAGAAGTATAAGAGAATCTTTCTTTAATAGTATATACTCATTGTCTTAATTTTAATATAGGAAAAACATACTGGTATAATAACATACTAAGCAGGGTGGTTTAAAGAAAATATATAATATAAGTTAAAAAGATACTCTGCTTTGATACATAAATTTTGTACAAGAAAAATTTGAGAGAAAAGTGTCTTTTTAAATATATTTGCTCTGCTTTTGATTGCCACAACTTAAAGAATAGTTGGAAACATATATAGATTTAGCATATTAGTGTACTGTCCTAATTTAGAAGTATATTCATATGTCCTTTTTATTCACTTCTTGCGTAGCTCGGGATGCATACGTATTTTATCATTTTTTGACAGAGTTTAAATGCAATTGAGAACTTAGGGCTTTTCCATTTTGTTCACTGGTAAGACATTGAAAATTTTCATATGTATCCCAACAACATAAAATTGACAGCACATCTTATATAATGAGAAATTACCTTCACCTTTCTGGGTTTTCTGTTTTGTCATTCGGATTGAAAGATAAATCGGCGTGTTCCTAGTGAGACCCCTGCTGTAAAGAACAACTTTTGGCGGGATAGTCAACCGCAAGTAAGGAATATTAAAGAAATTAAATTATCATTAACATTTCAGTCAGGTAAATATTTTCCCGAATAAAAAGTGATTAATTATTTAATCTTAGGAACATATTTTCATACAAGATTAGTCACGTAAAATATTTCTTAAGTAACGTCAAGAAATACCAAATGGATATTCGAAGGAGGGGAAGATCGAAAATGACTGACAAACTCTGGAGACCAACGCTGACAAGACCAAAAAAAAATACGAACTTAAAAACTAAAAACATATGAAGAACATGGACCCCAGCAAAAAACCGGGGGTAGACTCAGGTGCTCAGGAAGAGCAAGCAGTCTTAAAAGACCTATCCGTAATTGCTATATGTACCAGCATTTCTGTTTTACTTAATCTAAATACACATGGTAATGCAGTCCACCAGATGTCCTGTGTTTTGATGTTTGTTTTCAAAGAATAATGAGACCAGTGATCCTTATAAATTTTAATCCGCAGGTACCAGAGATTTTTAAAGATCAAGTGTATTATAGTCTATGGTATACTATAAACATAAGCCTGTATTTAAAATCCCAAGACGTACAGTTACGGAGAAAAACAAACAAACAAACAAACATAGGCGAATGTGGCCCTACTTCTTTAAGGTATCCGGACCATAATAGTTCATGATCGAAAATTGTATCTCGTTTTGACCAAACAATTTAAAGCTGGAATTTTGTATATATATTTTTCTCAAATTGAAACACACTTTGTTGCTTATATGGAGAGTCTGTAAAAATAAGTTAGTTATATTGACATTTCCGAACTTTGCCGATAATTACCGACGTCATTTCAATTGCGTTGTATGGAACATCCGGGAACTTGTGAATAATCACGTGGTCATTTATGGTCCGGATACCTTAAAATTGAGATGATACTATGAGAAATACGTGTTTAATATTGGTAAAAGAATATCGAAGTGATCAAACAGATGAGAAAGTCCGTAAATTCGATATCCAAAGGAAAATACAAAGTCATGAGAATGGAATACAACATGCAAATTCAACAATGGCCAATCTATTCTTGATAACGACAGTTCAATTTTTAAAATGATGATATCAACAAGAACTCAACTTAACCTTGTCTTGAAACTTTATATGACAGCAGTATCGCTCGCAGAGAAAGTCAAATATCAGATATCAGATACACGGGAGTAACGAATCAACTGTGAACTGTACACACCATAGGTATTTTACTGCTAATAAAGGGAATTTTCTCAATTGGACTAGGCACCTGTGATGGATCACGGGGGCTCAACCCATAGAGCTGTCTAGTGCGTCCCAAGGTTGTGGATAGGGGAGGCCCTCTCGTTGGGGGGTTGTCAGGTCATAATACGGAAAGCCTGGCCGCGGACCATAGTGGGTAACGTGTTTGGAGAATGCCACACTCCCTGCACGCTAAAGACCCCTTCTGTAGTTTTCGAAAAAGAGTAGGCTGATGGCCGCTACAGAAGGCTAAATTATCCGACCCTACCCAACCATTCTCCTTTTACAGTGGCAGTCAAAATTGGTTCCCCTTTGTGTCCCACCCCACCCTAATTGAATTTTTTGATAAATTGAACTGGTTCTCGTCCTGAATAAGCATGAAATATTTGCCACTGGACGTTAAGCAACAATCAATCAATCAATCAATCTCAATTGGAAATTTGTCATAAATGATTTCAATCGCCCTCTACCGTCTGTGTACAAGTCTAGGCCAGAAGCAAAGTGGTTGTCTGTGGATTTAACTAGGCACCTGTTGGAAAAGAGAAGGCTACTGGCCGCTACAGAAGGTTAAATTATCCGACCTAACGCAACCACCAACCTTTTGCAGTGGCAGCCAAAATTGGTCCCCCTTTGTGTCCCGTCCCTTTCATGTTTGAATTTTCTGATAAATTATTTCAAGTGATTCGAACTAATAGATTGATAAAATTTTGTTTAACGCCACTTGGACGCATTCAGTTTTTCTAGGAGATATAAGATGTATGTAATCCCTAAAGTCATGACAGAACACCATCGGTACAGCGGAAACTAAAATTAAAGGACTTTCATTTCATTTCTCTGTTGTAACCCCTGCAAAAAATTAACTTCATATGAAAACATTTATTGAAATTAATTCAATTCTTTTTATATTTAAACAAAAATGACTTTGGAGAATATTTTTTTTTCGGACAAAGCTAAATCTAGATAGAAATAATACCTACCTGTGAATTAGTTATCACAATATGTAAACAAAGTAGAGTAAAAAGACAAATCACATACGACATTATTACTCCTGATGGAACTAATAGAAAATTATTTACGTATAGAATGTTCCTGGAACAAGTGTATATTTGATTCTATCCGACACAGAGTTGCACATTTACATTTATACTAAAGGGATTAAATTCGGTGACGTCCTTGCATATTCCGATTCGTTGTTGATCCGGATACACATAGTTTTAAGTACAAGTATTTTTTTTTATTGCGTTGTTTTCTTAAAAGAACATGGAAAACACTTTGACACGATGTCTCCCTTTTCACCACAACATAATCATATGATATCTAAATATAAAACAAACGCCATACCAGACACTTATGTCAAAACAGGATTCTTAGATACAAGCCTCATTGTGTACAACCAGTAACGCCGGTTAAACTGTACAATTTTTAATGTCTTTCTGAAAGCTACTTTAAAGTATAAACTTTACCAATTTACTTCTCATCAGCAAAGCTCAATCCCGAAAAAGTGGAAATAATATCGATTCTGAAAAATTTATATAACAAATGTATACATTTGACAGCAGATCTAACATCAAAAACATCTAAGGACAGAATTATGCATCAAAGGATATCTATAACGACTACTTCCTTTTTCACAAAAATACGAGCTTTCTCTCCGTTTAAAATATATTTTGAATATTTCCCGTTTATTTTTTTTTATATATATGATAAGAATATTTCATTAGATGTTTGAAACCAGAACTCTCGAGAGCATGTATCTCTCAAACTGAAATTTTCATTTGTTCATTGCTAAAGGAACTTGAGATTAACATCTCTGCCATGTTTGGTTTCAATCCATTCAGTGAATTTCAAGGAGAAGCCGTTTATATGTAATTCCCCTAGGGTTCAATGTTAAACTAAGTCTTCCGCTGACGTCTATCAAAGTAACAAAACTTGTTCAGCACCTCATAAGAACATTCATGCTATGTTTCTTTTCAGTCCATTCAACGGTTCTCCAGAATTAGATTTTTGTATGTATTTCCTGTAGGGTCCTATAGTAATCTCATAATCTCAATTTCCCACTGGTGGCCATCTTTGATGACCGATCGGCAACAAAGTAACAACACTTGGTCAGCACCTCAAAAGGAATAATCATGCCATGTTTGGTTTCAATCAATTCAGCGGTTCTCTAGAAAAAGATTTGTGTATGCATTTCCCATAGGGTCCTATGTTAAACTAAGTTTCCAGCTGTCGGTCATCTTGGATGACGGATCGGCAACAAAGTAACAACATTTGGTCACCACCTCATCAGGAACATTCGTGTCTTGTTTGGTTTCAATCCACTCAGCGGTTTTCTAGAAGATTTTTGTATGTATTTCCAATAGTGTCCTATGTTAAACTAATTCACACGCTGGCAGCCATGTTTGAGGACAAATCGGCACCGAGGTAACATGGTCAGCACCTTGTAAGGAACATTTATGCCATATTCTCGTTTCAATCCAGTCAGTGGTTCCCTAAAAGAAGTTCAAAGTTTGAAATGTTGACGGACGGACGGACGGAGGGACGACGGACGAAAAGTGATGGCAATAGCTAAACTAGAGGCTTTCAAGAGCCTGTATCGCTCACCTGGATGAATTTTTTACCTTGCGCATGACTAAAAAATTAAGCGTTCAGTCAATTTGGCTGGTTTTTCTATAAGGTTCTATGTTTAACTAAGTTCGGATGTGGCAGCCATCTTGGTTGACAGTCCATGTCAATGGACACATTTCTAAAAGAGAAACATCTAAGGACCATTACTGCTAAGTCTTGTTCCGACTGGCTAAGTGGTTTCAGACAAGAAGATTTTTAAATGAATTTTCACATTGGGTCCTATAAGAAACTAAGTTGTGGCGTCCATCTTGGTTGATAATCCGGGTGCTTGGACACAGTTTTGAAAGAGGACCATCTAAGGACCAATGTTGCCAACATTAGTTCCAATTGGCTCAGTATTTTTAGACAAAAATATTTTTGAGTGAATTTCCCATTGGATCCTACGTTAAACTAAGTTGCTGCCAAGCCTGGTTCGAATTGGTCAAGTTGTTTTCAGAAAAATAATAGAAATACTAAGGGTTCATTCCTTGTATTGCAGATTGCAGATCTCCTTAGCTGAAATTTGGCTTTCTATTTCGGTATTTTTGGTTATGAGTACTTCTTGTTTAAAATAAGTTTGATTTTTGGTTTTAATGCTGCTGATGAGAGGCAATTCCTTGAAATGCGTCGTATACAGCATAGTATAAATGTACTATATCTAATATTAGTATCTTTGGATTGTTATTTTCAGGCAAGAAGATTTTTCAATGAATTTCCCATAGGGCCCTATGTTAAACTATGTTCCGCTGTGGCGGAGATCTTGATTGACAGTCCGGGTCATCGGACATTATCCTAAAAGAGAACCTCGGACACAATTCCGAAAGAGGACCATCTAAGGACCATTGCTACCAAGTCTAGTTCTTATTGTCTTAGTGGTTTCAGACAAGAAGATTTTTGAGTGAATTTCCCATAGTGCCTTATGTTAAACTAAGTTCGGCTGTGGCGGCCATCTTGGTTAACTGTCCGGGTCATCGGATATAATCCTAAAAGAGAACCTCCTAAGGCCCAATACTGCCAAGTTTGATTACAACTGTACTTGTAGAAGATTTTTGAAATTCATTCCCCTTTCTTTTAATTTTAGTAACAGCAGCCGTGTCGGTTGGAAGTCGGCAATGCTGGACATAATTTGGGAAGGGTGACACCCAAGGACCATTCCACCAAAGTTTGGTCCCAATTGGCCCAGTGGTTTCAAAAGAGAAGATCTTTAGAGGGCAAAAACTCCTATAAGGGGTCAATCAATGGTTTTGGTCATGCTGACTTATTTGTAGATCTTACTTTGTTGAATATTTTGGCTGTTTACAGTCCGTCTTTATCTATAATAATATTCAAGATAATAACCTAAAACTGCAAAATTTCCTTAAAAGTAACAATTCATGGCAACAACCCAACAACGGGTTGACCGATTCATCTGAAAATGTCATGGCAGGTAAAACTTCACTTGATGAACATTTTTACCCCATGTCAGTTTTGCTCTAAATGCTTTAGTTTTTTAGATATAAAACAAAAACTGTAGTTTACCCCCTAAGTTCTATTTTTAGCCACGTCGGCCAGGTTGGTTAGCAAGCGGTCTCATCGGACATATTTTTTAACTAGATACCCTAATGATGGTTGTGGCCCAGTAGTTTCAGAGGAAAAGATCTTTGTAAAAGTTAACGGACGACGGACGTCAAGTGATGAGAATAGCGCACTTGACCCTTTAGTACATGTATCTTACAGTCAAAATCGAATGCTCAACAAGAACTGACGAACAATCTATTGAAAGATGCAAACAAAAAATGACCTTATTAAATCTTCTTTTGCAGTACCTCGTTTAAAAGTATAGCGGCGAAACCGTATCTCACAAAAAGACCAAGGACTTATCGCACAAAATCACGATTTAAACGTTAAATTTTTATTGCATTTATTTGTTGTTTGCTTAACGTCCATGCTTCTTCAGGACCAGAACCAGTTCAATAATGTATCCAACAATTCAACTAGGGATGGGGCAGGACACGGTGGGGAACCAATTTTGACTGCCACTGTAGCAGAGTTGATAGATGGGTAGGGACGGATAATTTAGTCTTCTGTAGAACAGAAGGGGTCTTTAGCGTGCAGGGAGTCTGGCATTCTCCAAAAACGTTATTATCTATGGTCCGCGGTCAGGCTTTCTGTAATATGACATGACAAGCCCCAAAGAGAGGGTCTCCCCTATCCGCCATCTGAGGACGCGCTAGGCAGCTTTGTAGGTTGAGCTACCGTGAGCCATCATAGGGGCCTAGCTTAATGAATTTGAAAATCACTGTGACAGTATGTTATTTGGAATCAATTTTAGATATAAATGTAACAACTACATGTATATGTGGAATATTATATCATTTTACTGAGACCCAATATTCAACGTTTTCACTAACGCAGACGGCTTTCTCATGGCAACACAATGACCATTGCAACATTTTTCATATGCCTTACAGCTGTTGTCATCACTGCACATGTTCCCATTTAATTTTCCAGTAAGGTCTTTCGGGCATGTACCTCAAACATAAATAACATGACAATGGATTAAAAAAGTATATTTTTTACACTGTGAAATATCATTCATATATCAATATACAATTTTATCAAATAGACCAAAAAAGTAAGCAATAAAGTAAAATAATTTTAGCATAAAATGTAGGTCAAAGTGACTCCAATTTGTGTTGTACCAAATAAGATGACTGTCGCTGTGATATATCATTGATATATTACCATAGGTTTTTGTTTAAAAAAAAAACCCAGATCGAAATGCTGATTTAACCCGAGTCACTCAAGAATAAAATGTCGGTCGTGGTGACTCAAATGTTGCTGACTTGTGTTGTACTATGTAAAACGATTAAGTGGTGTAATATCATTGTTATAACTGAATTGGTTTAAGGGGAAACTCATTAAATGTAGGTCATATTTGTCGAAGAGACATATTTCTTACTGTAATAGGATTAATATGATTAAGTATGATCGATATAACATCATCAGTTCCTAAGATCTGAAACCTTTGTTAGTTACTGATGTGTTAAATGTATGTGAATGTGACTTATAGGTTTTTGAAATAGGGTCCGTGTTATGACAGGATTGTAGTAGTATATCATGGATCCAGTTTATGGTTTTCTGAGAAATGGACTGTTAAATTAATCGGATGACCGTACGTGCAAGGGAAAATCTCAATTCCCATTAGGAAGGTTATTTGGTAAATATTGTTATTAGTTATAACGTTCACGTCACAGAAAACGATAGCACAACATTCAATCCGTCACATTAAACCTTAGAAAATTGAACATACAAAACTATGGATTCTGTTGTAATCGGAACTGTCTGCTGTATAATTAAAAAAGCCCGATTTTAATAAATATCAGAAAGTATATTTGACCCCAAGTAGAAGTGTTTCACAGTACTATAACTTGTTATCTTATCGCTTTGCAGAAAGTTCTAATATTTGAAAAAACAATTTTCGTCGCATTTCCTTAAATGGTTATGTGATTGTAAATGGGCTTGTAAAATAGACAATTTGTATTTTTTTTATAATACTGCAATTGACAGTATTCAATACTGTATTTTATTCCTCACGGACATCAACTTTTGTTGATTGGGGAAAAAGACATAGATGAATTTCTTGGTTCTTGATTTCGTAGATTTCAACTGAATCCCCTACCCGAAATCTGACCTTATAGGAAAAATTTACTACGCAATATTTCCTTACAGGGAGTAAATGACTGTTACAACCCCCCCCCCCCCCCAAAAAAAAAAAAAAAAAAAAAAAACAAGAAAAAAAAAAAAACAAAACAAAACAAAAAACAAAAGCAAAAAAACTCGTACGTTGTTTAATTCATTTTTTTTTACATTCATTTTTGTTTGTCATGATGCTTAGCCCATATTTCATCCTGTAGCAAACTTACATAATTCGTTCCTGTCAGCAAAATTATTCACACTCCATCATTCGTTTAAATGTATATATCAGTACAGGTAAAACGAGGATCTTGAATTCTTGGAAGCGAATTTTTCGATATTTCGTTAAATAAAAACGGTTGAAAATACATATTTCTTTGGGTTGTTAAATTCGTGATTGAGTCGTCCAGAAAATCCATAAAAAATTGGTGTACCACGAATACAAAGTGTTTCATTGTATTCTGAACGTTATTCGATGTTTGTAGTAAAACGATATTGACTAAACAGGACAAACGTGACCATCTTGAACAGACCTTTGATACAATTCAGTACATATAAGAAATTAAGAATACAAACCAGGATGCATTAAGTTAATAGTGACTGCCAAACACTCTGATCCACATCCATATGGGCAACATTTATACCCTGAAAAAGTATGATAAAAATTTAAGTTATATTACATCTTGACAAAAGCATTGTTCTTTTACATGAAATTAGGTGAGTTGGTTTTTTGACAAAATGCGTCCACATAACCGTTCTTGCATATATTCACTCGTGACCAGAACTTTGAAGATCCAATACTATATCCTCAAAATTGGTATAGCTATAGAGTTAAACAGATCTGAACAGGGTAATACAGACGAGGAAAACATCAGTCATAGATAATTTCTCCTCCTTTTGTAACCGTAAAAATAAATTGTGTTCACATGTATGTATACAGATATTGTTCTGCTAAGAGTTATACAAAACAAAAAGTTGTCCGACAACATATGTTTTTTCCTTTCGCCCACCCACTGACTGCCCGCACCTCTGCCAAACAAATAACCGTATATTTCCTTTGGAAAATCCAGTTCATAATATTTAAATTAGTATCTTTAATCTTTCTACGTGTGTTTCCTCTAGCCTGGGCCTGGCTGATAAGATAGTCCCTATTGAAATATATTGGATCAAAACTGGTAAGATAGAACGATATTACCAAATCCTACGTCAAATAGTTCAATGGATGGATGGATGAATTATTGTCTAACGTCCAGTGGCAACTAGATGCATACCAGGACGATCAAAAAGTTCAATTAATAGTAATTGTCAGTGTCTACTAGACGTACACATGCACTTTTACTCACCATAGGGGCATTGGTGTAGGCCTTTAAGGCAATTTCTAGTTGGATCAAATACACAATATCCCCCAATCCCGCTGGTGTCCGGACACGGATCTATTGTGCGTTGTTCTGGTATTGAAAAGCCCTGGAATATAAACTAAATTGAGCAAAACTGTTTAAAGGTCAGACATAGAACAAGAATAGAGAGTCCCACCTACACATAACGAAATACAGCGAATTCTATCTACTCCGATCCGGCTTTATTAAACAGGACTCCCATCTAAAACGGCTTTATTGAGAAAATGTCACTACAACGCAATGCATCTTGATTTTGGTTGAAAATATTGTGATATAAAACCCTGTGTCAATACTGTATTGTTGGTTTCCTTTTAATTAAATCTTCCTCGATAAGTTTTTGGACGTACAGTGTATGTTGATATAAAATTATTAAGATGGAATTAGTAGAATAAAATATTACCACTGTTAGAAATAGTGTTATAGAGAAAAAAAATATACAGAGCGGTTATCTATTTGAACCTATTGTAAATTTAAAATCTTCCAAAACAATTTCAATTTGAATTTTTAGTTAGAGTAAAAGACTTTCGAATAATATTTCCACAATGTCTGATGAATTGCATTTTTCATAAATATACTTTAAATTAATAATAAATGAATTAGTAATGGATTTTGGAATTTCTTTGTTATTTGACACAATTCTGTCATTCTTGTTATAGAAATATCATAAGGAAACAATCGATAAAAATATACCTACCAGAGAAAAGGTTGTCACTAAAAATACATAGTAACAGCAAAATCTCAAATTCGACATTATTTCCCCAGCTGATCTATTCCAAAATCATTTATGTTAGTAAGTTCAAAGAACAGCTATATATTTAGATCTGTCTGGCGGAACGTGGCTTATCAATCTGTAAGATAAATTAAATTAATATTTATTGATAGGTAACATCCATGAATCGTCTGACCATAATATTGGTTGGTGTTCCGGAAATATTTACAATTTATGCAAATCGTCGAACAATATAAAGATCATCTATATTATTAAATAAAGAGATTCGAATTTGTGTGTCGCTTCTTCTTCTTTCATGTAAAATTTATAGCAACGGAAAATAAAGTTTGTCATCACAGACTTTTAAATGGTCAGTTTTTGGTGTTTTGGGGAAAAACGGAAAATAACCAGTTCGGATATACAGTCCTTCCCGTCGCTTGACTCTGGAATTTCTTTCTGGTCTCCATTTCCAGCTGTCAATGATGTCAACGGGTACATGTCAAGAAACTATATTGGGTGGTACAGTTGCTTTGTATTTCCAATTTGCATTTAGATAATGCATATTATTGTTTAAATTTTCAAGTTTTGATCTGTGATTAGGGCCCGACCTGTCCTTTACGAGTTCGTTCATCGTCCTGCTCAACAACTATTGATTGATTAAATATTGTTTAACGCCGTGCTGGTGGTATTGCAGCCAATATTACGACCAAAACTAACAAGACTCGAGTTGATTAAAATTGCAAACAGTATCTAAAACCAATATACTATTTACAAATAAAATATATAGTAGAGGCAGAATGCTTTTTGTGTTCAAAAATAAAAACATCAATACTTTTCTATTCTGAATAGACGTGTAGAAATCAGTGAATTTTGCATTGTATTGGATTAAAGTTCATCCTTGCAACCATACATCATACATACTTAATATATTATCCTTAATAAAAACAACAATCATTGAAAATAAATCCATAAACATTTAGTGATAACGTGAAAGTTTTAGCACACATGTTAACACATAAGGGCAAAATATAAACATGGTAACCCTGGTAGGAACTAACTATCAACCAAGGTTTAGTTTCAACTAAAATTCCTGTCAGACTAACAGACCTTTGGTCTGTCATTTATTGGGATTACTTGGGAAATTAAAAGAGACCTTTGCGAAGCCAAGAGATAGCTTTTCTACATATTTTTGTAAATATCAAAATAAAACAATAAAACCTGTTTTATTAAACAGTCATCTACAATTAAAGCAAGATATAACAAAAAAAATGACTGTATATTCATGCATACCTGAGAAAACAATACCATATTTTTTTTAATGTTAACAACAAATGAATGCAAGAGGAACAACCCAAGTTTTTCTTTGACATTTTTTATACAAAGAGGAATAACTCAATGTTCACTCACTACTTTTATTCTGTTTGTCTGTTTTATTAATTATCTGGAAAAGAAAAAAAAACCAAATATCATTAAAAAGCTCTATAATATTTTGTACATTGTAATATATATATATATATATATATCAGTTAATTCAACATAAGTTTCCATTTTAATTCATTTTATAGTATCATCATTTTGCTAGGGACGAGATCAAAAATTCAATGTAGGATAAAAAACTTAATTCACATAGTTTTTTCACTGATCCCCCCTCCCCCTCTTAATTTAATTATTTTTTATATGAGTACAACAATCATAATAATATACATCTATGGTACAACAATTCAAACATTAGTATTTACATTACCATACCATATCATATCATTTAGTACCAGTATTTTAATTTATTAATATACCCTAAAAAAATAATAAAAATTACAAACAAACAAAAATAAGATCGTTTGGATTTCTTCGGTTGTTAACTCATACAAGTCTTACTGGTTAATATTGCCTTCTTTGTCACTGTATTGTACCTACAAAATAAAATAATGATTTCAGCAAAATGTTCTAATAATTTAAAATAGTGTATTTGTTATTTCTGATATATTCGTTATGTTTAAGATATCATACAATTATAAGCCTGATGAAAATTAGTGGTAAAATTTTGTTTTACATCCAAATATGATAGTATAGTAATTGTGGTTTTTCTCTGACACTCTGGCTTCCTCCATCACAAAACTGATCCCCACTATACAAGTCAAATAATTCATTCAATCAATCAACCGCTTGTTTAACTTTAATACCGTTTCCTCATCATACATTTGTATAATTCAATTTATTATTTATACGAATAGATATATAATTCCAAACATTAATTTACATCTACCTTTAATTTTAATTATAACGTCACCATTCAGTACTTGAATATCTTTATTGACTTAAAATATACATTACCTTAATCCCGTTTCCTCATCATACATGTGTATAATTCCATTTATTCTTTATACGAATAGATATATAATTTCAGTGCAGTAAAACATAGATAATATCACTTATGAGGATCACACGTTACTTTATGGTACTGTGATATATTTCACTTATTGTGTTTTGTGAGAGTTATTGTATTACATTGTAATTTTGCAATCATAAGCATATTGTCAATTTGAGCAAGATTTTCCATTTGGTTACTTTATCAGTTCTGTACTTGATAAACTGTAGTTGGGTTTTTCGGTATGTAATATAAGATACAAACAGCAGCGCATCATATATCGGTGACGGTCAGAGCAGATGGATAATTACCCTTTTGCTCATTTGGCAGCATTCAATGAACGACCGTCGACGGAAACAATTTTCATTTTAATTTTGTTACTTTTATTCGAGATATTTCACTTCATACAGGTAGGACAAACATTTATATTGCATTAACATAAACTTGTACTAGGTCATTCTATTAGCAAGTGGTGAAAATACCATTTAATCAGTCATTTAATTAGCAAAAACGATCGTAGGATGAGGCAGAATTTTACTGTTGAAAAAATGACGAGTGTGTCCATGCATGGCGTCGGAGGTCGTACGATAAATAAATTAATTAAATATGACATGCAAATAGGTAAAAGCAGAAAATCACATTGTGTAATACTCGTGGCAGGAGGTAACGATGTAACAGAAGGCTCTTCCGCAGAGGAAGTTGCAATGACGCTTACAAAGTCTACACGAGACAATCACACAAAATTTCGAACATTCAGTAGAATCTTTTTGTGCTTTAAAGAACATGTACTATTGCCGTTTTTCTTTTATCTTTTGTACAGGGTTTGTTAGTGCACAGTTCCTGAATGATCAAATCCGTACCATGGCAGATGGTGACACTGCAACTTGGATCGACGAATGTTAAAACTTTGTACAAGACAGAAATCGTTTGAGAAGGGTGAGAACAGTTATAAAAAACTGATCGAGGATAGAGACGCATCAATTTAGCGACACTTCAGTTCATTGGTGATTATCTGTAGTAGTATATTTCCTTCATGATGTTACGCATTGGTATAACTTGAGAGACTCATTTAGAATTGGGGTTCCAGTCCAATTATAAGCAGTTTACTTTCGCTGGTTACACGAATGAAAATTCTATCATATTAATTCTGAGAATATGAAATTCCAAACATTTAATTTACATATACCTTTAATTTTAATTATAACGTCACCATTTAGTACTTGAATATCTTTATTGACTTAAAATATACATCTTCAATAACATAAAACACGTCAGTGCCTGATAAATAGTACAGGTGTAGAAAATTTCCTGACCTCCAAGCAAAATCCGCCACAGCATTTCTGCTGGGCCTTACATTCCACATCGAAAGTGCAGGCATCTAATCCTGGGCCATTATGAGATTTGACTGGACATGAACCTGTAAAACAATAGAGCAAGAGTGATCCAGCGTCAACGTTAAAATATCCACAAGACTATTACATATAATGTGTGAAATTTGTACTAAAAAAATAATAAAAATTCCATATTTCAAATGTTGTCACATGTGTATTTAGAACAAATTAACTCTAGCTATACAGAATGGACTCATTAAATTCCTCGCCTGCTTATGATTCTCATACATAAAAACTGATAAATGTTAATTTTTCACATCATTCTGCTTTATCTCTGGTGTAATATCATTTCCATAGTGTGTTTTTCAATACTACTTACTTTTATCATACTAGTATACTTATAGCTGAAAAGTCAGCTCAAAGCAAGTTTTCAGTCTAAGAACAGATATTGCAACTTTTCATTGTGTGTATCTAAATGGAGTAATGCAATTTCACAAGGTTACTATTTAATCAAAGCACATTCCACAATTTTTTAATTAATCAGAATATTGTAAAAAAAAAATAACCATTACCAATTATTATGTGTGTATGCATAAATCATATTTATGTGCAGAGAATAGAACAAAGAGAATCAGTTGATTTCTGGCCTTAGATTATTTTTGGCGTTACCCGTTTGGTCTTTTTGCATTTGTTATTCAACTTTTTGGATTTTTTTTAAATTGTAGCCTTGAGTAGAACTGATGAGTCGTCAATCGACGAAATGTGCTCAACTTCTGCAACAGAATTGGTATCAAATAATTAAAGATTGCTTAACCATGATGTTGGAGAGAAACATCTTTGCACAAATCGATTTACCGCTCGTTATTTTAATGCTTTTTATTCTTTCTTATAATGCGTTTCTTTACCGAACTTAAAAAAAGATATATGTCATCACTAACCTGGGTGTTTGAGGTTTACCGTGACAGCTAAACACTGATTATCACAGCCATAAGGACAGCATCTGTATCCTGGAAAGATGAAGAATGAACTCTTCAAATAATATAATTTGTTATGAAACCCTCTGTTTGACTGGGGATAACGCAATATAGAACTATATATTGTCATACTCGAAAAATCACGTTCATGTAAATTATGTTCAGATGCAAACCGACGTATTTGTCTTTGTTCCGCATAACGTTCTTTGCTTTTTTACCAATTTAACTTTTTTTATCTATTTTATGTGCTCACAATTTGTTTGAAGCGAAACATCGACTGAGAAAAATTATAAAGACTGTAAAAGCTGATGTTAGCTTATTAATGTTGCTGATAATCCCGAATAAAATCTTTTTTTGTTGTTTAATTTATCTTTTTGGGGGGTGGGGGTATGTGTTAAGACGTTTTTTAATATCTGCTTTGCCCAGGTCTGCACACATTACATATAATAATTATACAACACTAGGTAACATCCGAAAAATATAGAATAACTTTTCTTATACCCCTTCAACTGGAAATTTCACTACTTTCGTAGGATAAGATTTTTCTGTCTTATACAGCGACGTGTGAAAATTATATGTTATCATGTTTTATATATCTATCGATTTGAGAGAAAGTAAAATCGCCATCTAAATGGTCAAGAAATCAGATATTTTATATCTCCTCTCTTTCACGCCCTTCCCTCCCTTGAATAAAGCACGATTTATAGTATCGTACAGGCACCTGAAGAATGGATTTAGTGTGTTGCAACTATGATTTTTTAGTATAACGATAGTATATAGCACATTGATCATAAACGCAAAATATTCCTTGTTGTGGTAATATTTATTACTACATGTAGGTTATTTAATATACGGACGTCAATACTTCATGGCATTCTGACAATAAAAGCATCATATTATATTCGTTGTTATGGTAAATATTTATTAAAAGTTCTCATGAAATAAGACCACAAAACAAATTAAAAAAATTGTGATTGTGGACTATATCATCGGCCCTACAAAAATGACTGTCAAATTCGTTGATCTTTGTGTCCCATCCAACCCCACTGCTGCATTATATTATTATGTATTACTGAACTGAAAGTCCATGTAGTATTTGAAACTGAACGTTAATTAAACAACAAAGTAGTGTGCATAAGAATTCTGGAGAAACCTCCAACAGCTTCTCTGAAGATCTCTGAGTGCTGCTGGTGTCAATATATACGATTATCCCTGAATATAAAATTATCTGGTTGTTCTTTATAATAATGTCGGGCTGCTATACCTCACCGTGGGATTTTTCCGTTTTCATAAGTGTAAATTTCATGAATTAAATAATCATATCGCCATTCATGAAACCAAATGACGACGTTATTATGTCCACTAAAATGATTGTTTTTTCAGAAGTTTTACCTTAAAGTACCATTCCTTAGCAAGCAATTTTCTTAAATGTTTTTGATAAAAAGAAAAACGGTAAATTGTTTTCTGATAACGCCTTAGTCTGATTTTGTATTTAGAAACCTAGTCAATAGCCAAACATATACCTTCCGGACACTGTTCCTGTCTCAAACAAGTTCGGTAAGGGTCGTACCTACAAGCGGAAACAACATCATGTGTATCCGGACATCCTTCAACTTGTCTAAGTATTCTGTCGATAAATAATGCCTGAAGACAAACATTTAAACAATAATGACATCTCTTTTATTTTTTAGTGTAGTGAAATCCGACACGTTTTTTTTCTCTTTTTATCCACATCTCAGTTGCTAGTATTTCGGTACTAGCCTGAAATTAATACTTTAAATTAAGTCACAAAAATGTTAATTTTTTTTAAAAACTAAAGAGTATCTCGCTCGTGTATAGCTTTGGTGTATCGTTTTTACCCTTTTGTTCTGTTTCGGCTTTTTTTAACTTTCTCTTTTCGTTTGAAGTATTGTTTTTTGTTCAACATTTAGACCTTCAGCACAACTGATGAGCTGGAAATCTAAAAAAAAAAAATGTACATCAAAATTGGTATCAAAAGAATTTCTATCTAGATATAATTTTATGAAGATCTTACCTCACTAAAGGCAATCACTATAAATGCACAAAACAATTGCAATATTCGATTCATTTTCGAAGCAAGGTTGTAATAAAATCAGATTTCACAAAAGTGAACTACAAATGAATTAAAAAACGTTTTATATTAAAATTTTATCCAACCAAACTGCACCTGCCTTTCTATATACGTTATCTTGGATATTGTTCCATATAGATAGTTGTTGTTGGGTTGAACGATTAGCCTATCGTTAATCGCATTCAAATTAACCAAAGAAAACACCATTTGTTTTAATTCTAGACAGTTTCCTTGTTCAAATTATACCTCTTTTCTCGTAAGTTAAATGTTAGGAAAACATCCTTTTCATTAATTCTAGACAGATTATCATTGTACGTTTCATAGGTCAAATAATACCTCTTTTATGATAACTTAAATGTTAGGAAAAAGAGAAACCACTATAACCAATTTATAAATATAGAAAATAAGTTAAATTAAATTATTGAAATAGATCTGATAATACTTCCTTACACAATTCACACCTGTTATTATATTTCATCTAATCAAAACTTTCAAAATACATACAAACGTGTTTGGTTTTTATTTTATGAGCCCAAAAGGTAATTAACAACCTTTCTAATGACATTTCATGTAATTAAGTTGTTTTCCCCTTATAGGTGTGTCATAAACTGAAATATGTGTATACAGTTGTTCTATGTGTCGATTTGATACCGATAATGAAGCAGATACAGTTGTATATTGACATTTCATTTACAAGTTAAATCAAACGGTTAATATTATTTAAATACTGAAAAGACAGCGACAGTATTAGGAAAACCTAACGCATATGTATAAACGCTTTTAGCTAAGATTGGGGTTTTTGTGTTGTGATTTTCTGGATGATTTAGGTATTAAGTCAGAAGTGCCCGCATTTTTACCACGTGTTCAAAAACAGCACTCGTCTTGTTACTAAATTTCGCTGAATCTGTTAATGGCAGGATAAAATTCTTCAGATTGTTTTCGAGCCTGTGGCTTTTGTCGTGGAAGCGAGATAACGATCCTACATTCCGTTGTCGTCGGCGGCGTCAACATTTGCATTCACATATGGTTAAAGTTTTTAAAAATTAATAAATTCTTAAGTTATCCTGGAATTTTACCAGAAGCCTGTTCATGATAAAACAAATAGTATCCAGAAGAAAAGTTTGTAATAATATTTTCTCCCATTCTTCCATATTTTACTAATAAATTGACTTAGTTTTTCTTCAAGTTAACTTTACATATAGTCTGCAGTGAAAGTTTTTAAAACATTAATTACTTTCTTAAACCATCCTGGATTTTTACAAAACTTGGACAGAAGCTTCGTCTTGATCAATAAATACCATTTGGAGAAAAAAATGAAAATAATGATTTCCATATTTCTGTATTTGACTGATAAATGGAGTTAACGGTTACATACAGTCTAAGCTGAAAGTTTTTAAAAGAATTAACATTTATCAAACATATATGCAATGTACGTATAATTTTAATGAAGAGATACTATCTTGAAAAGATTTTTGAAAAACAAATTCTTCTTTTGCCATATGTCACTGATAAATTGACCTACCCCTTTTCAAGTCAGCATTTAGGTGCAGTCTACAAATAAAGGTTAAAAAACTTTAATAGTTTCGATCAATCAATATAGAATTTTCAGGAACCTGCACAGAACCTTCCCCATCAACAGACGGTAAAGCATAATTTTAGAACATTTCTTCTAGTTCCATCTGTGCAACGATCGTCAACTTTTCTATCATTTAATTTCATGAATTTATTTAGTGTGTTTCATGAAGCTAAGCCACGTCAATTTCTTTGTTCACATACACATTTAACTTTAAATGTCATTACATTCATTCATCTTTGAAAAAGAACTAATTTTTTTTATTAAGAAATTGTTTTCCATTTCATTTCTTTTTTTCTAATTTATATTGTATACCTTTGTAGACAGAAGAGGACTTCTCTAGAGATGATGACGATTTGAAGGCAGCTTTTGCAGAAGAAAAATAACAGAATTCAATGATTATGTTACAATTGTAAATTTCAATCCTTAACATGAATATTCTAATAAAAATTTAAAAATAATTTCATGTAAACCAATACAGTGAGAACAACTTTGATTACTTAATCCCTATTTTCTATTCATTTTAGATAGTGGAACCATCCCTGACTTCTGCACGAAAGTTTTATTTAAATTTATAACTAACAAATTTTATTCCCTAATTTTATATACCTTCAGCTTCATTGCAAATGGCACATCCACAGAGTCTTTACAACACTTCTAATTACTATTTTCTATTTAGGAAGACTGCATAAAAAACATCTTGCCGTAATAAATTTATTTTAATACATGCATTCATATTTATGTCAGCTGACCCTTAATTGAATGTATAATCATTTAAAATGTTGTTTATGAGGAAAAAAAAGACTTCCGATATTTCCTATAAAACACAATTTTCTTATAGGCAAATAGATTCTACTTTTTTTATTCCATCATTTATATTGCACACAATTATATAATTGCATCCACTATTTACATGCATTGTTATTAATGAATCGAGCGATAAATCATCAAGCAATGTAAAACTATATTTAATTATTTATTTGTTCATTCAAAAAATATGTTTCAGCACATATAAAAATCACTAATAACAGAGTTGTAAAAAATCAAGGGACAAAAGTATAATTGATAAATATAAATAGAAAAAAATCTTTGATGCATACTTCATTAATTTTTTTACGAGCATCACTTTTTAGCTCACCTGGCCAAAGGCCATGTGAACTTTTTGCCATCACATGGCGTCCGTAAACTTTCACATATTGATCATCTTCTCTAAAACCAATTGAGCAAATTTAACGAAACTTTACAGGAATGATGTATGGAAGGTCCGTTATTAAGATTGCCAAAATTTTTCCGATCCGCCAAAAAACATGGCTGCCAGAGCAGGACATATTTTAACATGGGACCCTATGGGAAAACAGGTCAAAGTTTATCTCCTCTGACCTCTTGAGCAAATTTAACCAAACTTTACTAACTCGAATGATTCAGCGCCCTCTATCGGTCAGTGTCTTCTCGGGGTTTGAACGCACTATACGCTAAAAATCCTTCATCTGCCCTGTGAATCAGGTGACCAATCAGGGGGCTTCAATTTGAGTCTGCGCAATTGGGTTACCGGAATAAGATTTAAACAAGATGAATGTAAACAACGCGCTTCAAGTTATCGAGACAAAATACTCATTTGAATTCAAAGACAAGCAGATTGAAGCTATAAATTCAATTGTAAATGGAAAGGACACGTTTATTGTTCTTCCGACAGGCTACGAAAAGACCAAGATATACACACACTAGCCAGAGTTATACGGACTTCTTAACAACATGGTGAGAACGATTTTAGTGATATCACCACTGCAATCCTTGATGTTAGACCAGGTTGCAAAGATGTCAGCAATCGGAATTGATGCGACGATTGTCGGAGAGTGTCAGACTAATAAAAGTGTTGCAGACCAGATTCTGAAAGGTGACTTTGGAATTGTTTTCTCCTCACCTGAAGCTGCACTGACCCCTGGTGTGTGGAGAAAGTGTTTTACAAGTGGTGTATTCCGTGACAACTTGAAAGCTGTAGTTATTGATGAACCCCATTCTATTACTAAATGGTATGTATTGTTTTGTATGTTATGGTATCAGTTTAAAAGAGAAGCAATTATTACATCTTTTTAAAAACTAACTTCTTAATGGTATAATTTGAAGTTGGACCTGACCTTGTATACATTATTATTCCATCCACTTTACTTTATATAAAATTGATTGTGTGTGTCGGCTTGAGTATTTTTGTAATTGATAATTTTTTTAGGAATATACATGTAACTTGACATTCACATATAAAACATGGAATAAACGTGTTAATTATATTCATATTTAGAATAAAAGGAGATGTTGGAGTTCAAGTCAGTGAGACATCAACACAGAAAATCAAACAACATCTAGAGGTCAACCAACTCTTAACATTACACAACTGTTTTTAATATGCCAAGATCAAGATTTCTAAAGAAAAATAATAATTGTTAATTAAATAGCGTATTACTTTTCCTGTTTGTTTTTGTTTTTTTTTTTGCTGTTGTTATTCTACATGTATACCATGCAGTATACTAAACTGTATGCTAATGTATGCTTTACTTTGTAGGGGTGGAAAATGTCGTCAGGAGTACAACAGATTAGGAGAACTTCGTTCTATTTGTCCAGATAATGTGACATTTGTTGCATTAACAGCAACAGCCACCAAAAGCATCAGAACACAGATTTTAAAAAATTGGACATGATTGAAAAAGAAGTAACCACAGTATATCAATAACCAGATAGACAAAATATCACATACACAGTAAAGGAATCTAAAAACAGTTTCCTTGAACTACAATTGTTATTAAATGATATTGTAAAGAACCGGTTTAATGCAAAGAAGACTGTGGTGTATTGCATAAATATTGCCACATGTGCAAATTTCAACCTTAATCAGTGTGATAAAATAACTGAAAGACTTGTTGCGATGTACCACAGATCAACTGCTAAATTGAATAAAGACCATGTTTTAGATGAATTTCCCAAAAAACAACAGTTAACTCCGAATAGTTTTTTCAACTGTGGCGTTTGGAATGGGAGTTGACATCCCAGATATAGATTATGTTGTTCACTGGGGAGCCCCACGTGGCCTTGAACAGTTTGCCCAGGAGTGTGGACGTGCAGGAAGAGATGGTCGGCAGAGTAAGTCGATAGTTTACTATACAGGGCATGATATTGCCAAAGACAGATCCAGTCCTGAAATGAGAGATTACTGGCTATGATGGTCATTACAAGATATGGTCTTCAACCTTCGCAATAAACCAAAATTGAAAGTCACTATCTGTTTTGATTTAGTAAAATGTAAAAATCACCATACAACCAATTTGTGTATATAAATTTACTAAATGATAAATAAAATTGACACATTTTATAAACGAAAATTTTGAATTGATTATGATTAACGCCATTTTTTTTGTGCTCATATGTTACAATTTTCAGTTTTATTTTCATGAAATAAAAGCCAGGGTTGAAAGGGGTGTTACTAAAAGGCGGAAACGGAATACGGAAACGGAAAACTTCACGATTTTTTATTTAAAAATATAATAATTACATTGTGACGTAATAACATGCTTCTTAACCAATAACATTGCGAAACGTAGTCTTTTATGTCTAAATGAAAATCAGCAGCACGAGACACCTGTGTACTAATCAATTACATATTATTGAGCGAAATTGATTATTACTGCGTGCATTACTTAATATTATCAAATTGAAGTATTTTTGCACTAAAATGTAATTATAAAAACTGAATGCATCTTTTTGTAGCTTCATGTGCATGTCAAAGTGTGGACCGAAGGCACCGTGATTTTTTGTATAAAGCGCTTCATACAAAATGTGCTTCGGTCCACACTTTTACATGCCAATGAAGCTACAAAAAGATGCATTCAATTCTTAATTAATGCTAAGAAGCCGGGTATAATCGACATAATATGGGACTTGGTTGCATTGTCTGTTGTTACGTATAATCTGCACATTTGGTTTCTAGTAAAATTAACAGTCATATTTATGCTGTATTGTATTGAACAACTTGAATTATCATAGATCGCTTATGCATATCTTTATACCACGTGGTCCTATGTACTGTAATTTCATTTTTAAAGAACTGTTCCGACTTAAGCCGAAAAACTACCTCCGCCCGCGATATCTTCTTACTACAAGCAAAGTACACGTGGTATGCTTCTAGGTATTTGCCACCGAAAGGCTTTTGATGCTTTAATATATTTTTAACAAGGATTTGCTGGTCTTATCTAAATCCTTTAATGGGACTGAAGTTGAAATGTGTTAATTGAGAATCCAATAAATCATTTATATCCCCAATGGCATAACGGTCCTAAGATAATTTTAAACTAGAAGCGGTGTTAGAGTAATATATAATAAATGAAGATAATCCATTAGAACTGTCAGATGACATGTATGTTTGAGAATTTTTTATCATTGTTACTTTAAAGATTTTTAAATAACCAATCATTCGCGACATTTTTAAAATAAAATTGCCCTCCAAGACAACGGTACTTCATTCTGCTCATATCTGCCACCGACCCCATATAGGCATGTAGGAAGAACAATTTAAAAAGTTCTTGCAAGGGTAAGTGTTCAATTTTTTTTTTTAAAGTAGCGGCACATATCGACATACGAAGTTAGAACTCGATGGAAAATATACAAAACTTCCTATTATTTTTTGAAATCAAAGTTATTCCAAGTTATGATCGTACAACATGGTTAGTTGTCAAATTAAAAATGTATTTCACAAGTAATCATAAGATAATTACACATATATTATAGTAAGCATTCAAAAGTCAAGAGTAAAATTGTGGTTTTTATATAAAAAAGGCATTTTTCTAAAATACCACGTTAAAACTATAACTGTGACAAAACTCACTGTTATTGTTTTCGGAAAATATGCATAAAAATCAATTTTTTGCTGGAGTTTTCCAAAAATTTAAAATGCAGGTTTAGGGCCCTATAATAAAAGTACTCATCCCGTGCATTTTTAGACTTTGGGAAACTGTGTAAACTTTCTGCTTTTTCTTCTTCTCTGAAACTGCTTGGCCAGTTGGGACGAAACTTTGTTAGAATGGTCCTTAGGTGGTCCCCTTTCAGAATTGTGTCCAATGACCCCACCCACCAACCAAGGCGGCTGACATCAGCCGACATAGTTTTAACATAGGACCCTATGGGAAAAATGTTTTAAAAATCTTCTCCTCTGAAACTAGTCGGCCAATTGGGACCAAATATTGGTGGAATGGTCCTTAAGTGGCCCCCTTTAAGAATTGTGTCCCATGACCCCACTCGCCAACCAGGGCAGCCGACATAGTTTTAACATAGGACCCAATGGGAAAAACTGCTTGGCCTATGGGACCAGAATTGGATGGAATGGTCTTTACTTTGCAGGGATTGTCCTTGGGTAGTCCTCTTTCAGAATTGTGTCTGACTACCCCACTTGCCAACCAAGATGGCTGCCGTTACTAAATATAGAAAATTCAGCAAAAAATAAATTAAAAATCTTCTTATCTGAAACTGCTAAGTCAATTGAGACCAAGCTATGATGAAAAGGTTGGTCTGTCAGTGTGTCCATAATATAGTTGTAAGTGCAACTCTTATACAAATTTTGTTTATGAAATTTACACAAAGGGTATATCATATGAAGATGTGCATGTCGAAAAAAAGTATATGCCCACACTTTAAAATGATATAATTCGACTTAGAATTTTTATCCACAGACAGCTGGATGAAGATTGGCGTGGGCATCCTTCATTAGCTTTGCCTACAAGACATCTAGCTTGAAAAAAGGACATTTTATACATGTTTTTGTACTCCCGCTCCATAGGAGAGAATGTACACTGTTTTACTCTGACTTGTCTGTCCGTCCGTCCGTAACTTTTTTCCGTCGCAGTTTTCTCATTAACTACTGGTCGCAGCTGCTTGAAATTTTGAAACATTATTTCTGTATGTTATGCCGTATGGTGTGATTCATTTTCGTAATATCTGTAATCAATTTCCTATTTACTAGGGACTTGGTTTTTCACTTAATTTTTTGGAATGTTGAAATCTCTGTCGCAGTTTTCTCAGCAACTACTTATCGAAATTTTGACACAATCTCTCTGAATGATGCCAGGGAACAACCAGTCTTCATGTTTCTAAAGGATCTTCAATACAGGAAAATGTGAAGGCAAAATAAAGACAGTCCCTCCTATCTCAGTCACATTGATACATATATATAGATAAATAATCAAACCTTTATTGTTGAACAAATAAGTCTGGGATATCATTGAACATGCAAGCAAAATTTGCTACCTTCTGTCCGAGATTATAGCTTCCTTAAATGGCTGACGTAAATGCAGAAGGTAGGTTAATATTAGTTTTAAAATATGGTGGTACGTCAGCATTCGTTCTCTGAGAATTCACCAAGATCCATCATGACAATGTCGTAATCTTGTAGTGCATGATGAGTATCAATGTATTATATATTCACTTCACCCAGTTAATCCTAAATAATCTACCCTAGTTTTATGTATGAGGGTGTAATTCCCTTAAGAACCGACTACTATTCTCATTGGTTGACCAGAGGCCTATATAGTGATAAGATAATCTTAATTATTCATCATTTGGCTCAGAGGTTGCCAGCGCATTAACACTGTGAAAATTTTGTTAATTATCACTATGAAGCTTTGTAAGGATGTGCCGTTTAATTCGGATATGTTCATGGAATTGATTATATCATTTCAAAGTTCTGGCCATATTGATGACTTAAATAGTTTTGATGATGACCAATTAGACACGCTTGATAAAGAGGAATTAGTAAAACGAATTACAAAAAGTTTCGATTTGAACATTGATAAGATTGAGACAATTGTAAAGAAGTCACTTGACACAAATGACTTAGTGAAATTGGCTCATTGCGCAATAGAAGTAGCAAATACGTGTAAGACCGAAAGTAAAAAACGGAAAGTTAGTGAAAATGAGAAAGAAGTCGCAAGTAACAAAAAGAGTAAAGCAACTGAACCATCGGTAAGATTAATTTAAAATTGACATGTTATTGATTAGTTTACATATTATTAGAGATTGAACTGTCGATTGTACAAATTGGGGAAGGTTATATGAGGATAATATTTTTGTTAATTTATTTTATACACAGATGACAATGGTAATTTGGTATTGAGGTTAATTGAGGATATTGAACTGTTGATTGTACAGACTGGGGAAGGTTATATGAGGATAACATTTTGTTTAATTTTTTTTTTTTTTGTTGCTACACAGATGAGAATGGTAATTTGGTAATGTGATTAATTGAGAAGATTGATGTTCATGGACCGAGTAGGTCAAGAGGGAATTTGTCTTTGTAATAATCCACATGGTATCTCTATTAGCATTACAAAGAAGCAGTCGGTTTGGGAAGATGATGTTTAATTTTTTAGACTGCTTTTAGTTTGGATATCAGGTGAATCTGTGATAAAAATGCAGATTACCTTTCAAAAAGTAAATAATTTGTAATGCAATTTTGAAAATCCATAGCGGGCATGTTGCGAACGGGAGCTATGGTAGTTTAGGTTGCATGTGTTTGATAGTTCGGGGCGAACTATAAAATTATCAAAAAATGATACATATGTGGATAGGGAGAGAGAGACATTTATAATGTTTTGTTTTTGGCTTGCATGAGTTTTGGTTCGGAATGAACTAAAAAAAAAAAAAAAAAAAAAAAGGGTGAGAGTGAAAGCTGTGGCTGTGGCTTGGGCGAGCTATAGAAGTATAAAATATTGCAATGTGTGGTTCAGGAGGAACCAGTGAGTTTGTGAGTTTAACAGTAGATTAAATGGTTCGAGGTGAACCATGGTTGGAATTTTGTCAGTTTAATAGTACAATAAATGGTTCGGGGCGAACTATGGATTTTGAGAGTTTAATGGTAGCATAAAAAATGATAGATAGTCTAGAGGTGTACCTTGGAATTTTTTTAATGTAATAGTAGAATAAATGGTTTGGGGGGAACCATGAAATTTGTAAGCTTAATAGTACTACAATAATAGTTCGGGGTGAACTATTAGAATAAATGGTTCGGGAAGAAAGTTAATTAAAGTATATGAGAATAAATATATACGGGTGTCGGCGACGAGATACATCCGTTTGCATAGTTTGGCTGATTGATTGATTCTTGGCTGACTAACGTCCAGCGACAAATATTTTGTCATCTGGCGAACTATAAGATCATGAAAAAGAAAGATATATGTTTATAATCAATGTTTTAAGGTTTGAAGTGAACCATGGTATATTATTAAATTGATTTTGGATATAACCTGTATAATTGACATGGATTGGTGAAATATTTAAGATACCGTGTGGTTCAGAATGCTTTTATATAGATTTGTATGAAAGATAATTGAGAAAAGGTAAACTTTAGGTATATTTTATGTAGAATAATGTATTATGATGTGTATATTTGTGGTGGTACAAGTAAATTGTAAATATATAATTCCATGTGAGAATTGGAATTAAGATGTAAGCTGTTTCAAAGTTCAATTAAGCAATTTTTAACACTTCGGAAAAATTTGTTGTGTTTAAAATAGACATACATGTATAATATTCATATCGGCTTGTTTAGTTTTTCATTTTGTCCCTTTATTTTCTTTTAGAATGACAACTCGTCATCATTTGAAATACACATTGATTATGATGGTATTAGTGAAAGGTTAAAGGAATTGGATGCATTATTGCATAATACAAAATACTCTAAACAGAAAGATTCGTTAAAATTAGAGTTAATTAAATTTCTGGATAATTTGAATCCTAAGAGAGATCTATCTTCTGCGCTGCCTTTGGATATTAGAATGTTTTTAGTCTTTAAAGATGGAAAAGGAAAAACACAAGTGCATAAATCAGGGTGTTCTTCATTGGGAAAAAACAATAGTAAGCCGTTATGTGAGTGTCCGTTAAGAAGGTCCGCAGGGTCAGTAGACAGTCTCATAGGCCAATTAAGGGCGATTTTTCGGGATTACGGTAGAGGAACTGACTGGAATGATGTATTAGGATTTGGAAATCCTGCCGCAGCCCCTATTATAAAACAATATTTATCAGCAATAAGGCTTGAACAGTCCTCCAGCGCTACTATTCCGAAACATGCACCGCCATTATTTAAAAACAAACTTAAAAAACTTTCTAGACATGTTTCATATAAACTATGTAACCCAGATCTTTCGAACGCACAAAAATATATCTACAAAAGAGATCTAGTATTTTTTAATTTACTGGCTAGTACTGGAGACCGAGCTGGTGACCTTGGTGCGTTATTAACAAATCAAATTTTTGTTCTCCCGGAAAATAATGGCATTGTGATAAAATTGACTAAGGGTAAAACTGTTGACATTCGTGATCCTAGGGTTGTGGTTGTTTTAAAAACTGCAAATGATGAATTTTGTCCAGTTCAATTGTTACAAGATTACGTTAAGTTCTGTGATAGTATAGGATTTAATTTGAAGTTGGGGTATGCTTTTCGCCCGTTAGAGTCTTCACTGGAGTTGAGTAGTAAACCGCTTTCTTCATCATCAGCCAATGCCAGGTTAAAATTGTACCTTACTAACATAAATTTGTGGGAAGGAGAAACCCCCCATAGTACCCGTAGTGGCTGTGCATTAACTTTAGCTTGGTTGGGAATAGATAAGGACGCAATAAAACTTCATGTAGGATGGAAATCAGAGTCTATGTTGCGTCATTATACATTAGGCGACCAGATGTGTAGTAGATATTTATCTGCAGAGACTCTAGCTACGAAACCCAAATCTTCTTTACAGTCCCTTTTCGAACGCTTTAAGGACTTTTCAGAATTTAAGAATATAACTGATTAATTCTTTAATTAGTTGGAGCTCTTAGTAAATATTAGTTTTATGTAATTGTAGAATTTTGAATTGAAGCTCCAAATTGACGAGATGAGACAGAGTCTGAGTACTGACACTGTAGCACAAGCCTTACGCGAAGTTAAGGAGTATGCTTCTAGAGCGGAGGATATTAACGTGGACTCCTTACAGATGAAACTTATGCATCTGGATGAGATGGGCCGCAGATATAACCACACCGATAAGGAGTTATATTCTTTGGTGTTACAGCGTTTCTTGTGCAATAAATCGCAGCCACGAATCGGCCATCTTATAACATCTTTGCTCTGTTCTGCAGCGGAGGCAAAAATTTATGAAAAAGAGCAGAAGTTTTTAAAGCTTCACGGAAAATTTGATAAAAAGGAGGAATCAACAGCAAATGTAGAAGGAACTAAGATTAAGGAAAGTGTCCCTAATTCATTTGATCAGCTTACACCTATGTTTCAGTTCATGCAACATTTTATGCCGCGTTTTCCTAACCGAGTACCACCAAGGTCATTTTTTAACCAACCTAGGAGAGGGGGTGGTAATGCAAGAATGAGACCCGGACCTAATTATACTGGGTGTCATATTTGTGGTGACGTATCTCATTTTAAAGTTGACTGTCCTCGTAAACAGTGATGACTTCTTTTGTAGATATTTTCTGGACCAGTACCGCTTGAACCACATCAGTGGGAGTATATGAATAGTTTTCAGCCTTGGACAGTGAAGAAAAGGTGCCTTCCTCCTAGGCTAGTAGATGGAGATGACATTATTATCGATAAATTACCAAACTCCCATCATAACTATGACCCTTTAGATGTAAATAAGATTTTGCATGATCCATTAGTTGTTTATGACCAGACATACTTTGTGGCAGGAAATGTACATAATCATTTAAATCAGTGGGAATCGATAATTAACGATCCTAATAGTGAACAATTGAAATGGCTTGACAAAGGAGTTAACATTCATGATTTCATGCAACCTTACAAAGGAGAATTTTGGGGAATTAACTATGACCATAAATTCCCACCTGCTAGACAATTTAAAAATGCTCGTAATTGTGAAGATTTTAATGATTTCATAAACTCTGAATTAACTGAACGTATTAAATCTGGTGCTGTTTCATACATTGGAAAAGTTGGAGAAGTTCAGCCACCCTATATAGTTTCACCAATTACAATTGAACCTTCAAAACCCAGACTATGCATAAATCTAATGTATTTGAACTGCTTCATGAGGGACACACCTTTTCAATTAGACACTTTAGTGGATGTACCTAACATGGTGAAGAAAGATAGTTTTCTCACAAAACTTGATGATAAGTCCGGTTACGACAATATTATGGTTTCAGAAGATTCAAGAACACTTTTAGGTTTTCAGTGGGGCGGATATTATTTTCAATGTAACACCTTGCCATTTGGTTGGAAGAATTCTGCTTTTGTGTACAACACGTTAAACTTGTCAGCTGTCTCTTTATTAAGACAATTATCAGTATCATGTTTATTGTACATCGATGATCGTCTCTTTGGAGAGTTTAATGATCCATTACCTGAAGAGTTAGATGACCCTATGACCCGAGCTAAGATTTCAATCAATTTGGCTGTTAGTTTATTTACTAATTTAGGTTATTTTTTGAACAGAAGTAAATCTGTGTTAACGCCAGTACAATCTATTATTTTTCTTGGAATGATAATTGATTCAAAAAGTCAGTCATTTTTTGTAACAGAAAAGAGAAAATTGAAATTAAAAAATCTCAGAAATGAAATATTGAATTGTCAAAGGGTACCTATTACAACAATACAGAAGTTCACAGGTTTATGTATATCTATGTGCCTTGCAATTCCAGGTGCCAAATTGTACACGTCTGCTTCAAACCAAGCCATTTCAAAGGCAGTGAAAAAATCCTCAAAAATTGTAATAGATGATGAAATTAAGGAGGAAGTTAGGTACTGGGAATTTTTAGATACATGGGACAAACCTTTTAAATGGGTAACAGAAAGACATGTCATTCTTGACATATCTACTGATTCGTCAAATTACAAATGGGGTGCTATAATTTCTGGGAAAGATATTCATGAGGTAATTTCAGATTACTGGGATCAGAACTCTTTGCCGTTGCCAATTATGCTAAAAGAAGCTCTAGCTTTGAAAAATAGTTTGATAAGTATCCAACATCTCATTAAATGTAAAAGAATCATTGCTCATGTTGATAATCAGGCTGTAGTGTACGCTTGGGACAATCAACATTCACAGAATTCTGATCTTACGAATATACTAAAAGATATTTTTCAGATTATATTCATGAATAATTGTGCTTTGTCTTTAGTATATGTAAATACAGCAGAAAATCCTGCAGATATTCATTCAAGGTCACTTTCAAAGTCGGACACAAAAATTAGTAGACGTACATGGGTGTATATAGAACATATGTACGGTCCACATGATATAGATATGTTTTCTTTAGATAGCAACGCAATGACAAACTGTGAAGGTAAATCATTGGACCATTTTACTCCTTCGCCATCTCCATGTACAGCAGGTGTTGATGCATTTAGTCAAGTGTATGATTCTGATAAAAACTATTATGCTTTTCCGCCGTATTGTTTGTTACCTTCAGTCATTACATTTATCATAGATGAGTGTATAAATTGTACAATTGTGTTTCCGAAATTTGACCCTGTACCTAATTGGTATACATTAGTATTGAGACATGCATGTTCTATCATTGTAGTAGGTTTTAAAGGAGATAGGGGAACATTATTGTTTCCCTCCAGAAAAGGGTACTTAAGAGACAAAAAAGGTTTACAATTTGATTTATTAGCTGCAAAGTTTGTGTTTCGTAGTGATGAATCTACAGAGTCAAAATTTATTCAGATCCAAAAGCCTATAAATTTTACGCCTCTCCTGATCATTGGCGATTCTATGATTCGTCTTCTGTCAAATTGTTTTTTAGACATTGCTGTTGTTTCAAGAGGAGGAGCAAAAATTTTTGAAGTTATAGATTTGTTAAAATCTGAACTAGAAACAAGAACTGTTTTTGTTGTTGTGTTCCATATTGGAACTAATGATGTAAATAAAGTGTATTATCCAGAAACACAACAGCTTGTGAAAGCTAAATGCGACCTTGACTTTCTATTTTTTGAGCTAAGAAAATTACAGGTAGTTTTTAATTTTGCAGTGGTATTTTCAGGATGTATTTATACAAAATCAAAGGTAATCAACAAAAGAATTGATTTGCTAAATGAGCATATCATATTGTGTTGTAAACAGAGTAAATACCATTTTATTGGTCATTCAAATATTTCAGAAGTTTGTCTAAAAGATCAGGTTCACTTAAATAAATCTGGAGAGAATCTGTATAAAGAAAATTTAAGAGGTCTTTTATGAACATTAAACCATGTGTTTGTTATAAGCTTAATATAATAAAGTTTTTGAACTGTATTTGTAAATATTTATTTACTCTCAATTGGTGCAAAATTTCTTTAGTAATGGATGTCTTATTTTAGTTTGACCCTTTAGTTGTGGTTAATTACTGACTTCATCTTCTGATTTTTCTGGTGTCTGTTTACTTTGATAGCAAGTCATGTGTTGGTCAAGTCCATAAAACACGGTTTTATAGTTATCGTCATGAACATGTGTCTGATGAGCTGTCAACAAATGTCTTTGATTAAAACAAATGTTCTTTTGGTTTGCACGGTTATTTTCATTTATTACTCTTGGTGAAAGCAAACATCAATACAAAAAATAAATAAATAATAATAATAATGATCAATAATATGTATATGGTTAAAAAAAAAAAAAAAGGGGAGAATAAAAGAAATTTGAATGGGGATTATTATTGAAATGAGAATTGAATGTACCTAGTGTCTTTTTCAGATACAGTCTTAGAAGGTCTAGTTTAAGCAGTTACCGTAGTGTTTTAGGGGTATTTTTACTTTTTTACCTCCATATCTTATATCTATTAGGACTATGGGGTACCATTGAGACTAGGATACTATTCTCATTGGTTGACCAGAGGCCTATATAGTGATAAGATAATCTTAATTATTCATCATTTGGCTCAGAGGTTGCGAGGTCATTTATTACGTGATGTTTTGTAATACCTGTTCTTTCATGTGCTTGCTGTTGCTTGATTGTAAAAATCCACACTTTATTTAAAATTTAAAAAAAAAAAAAAAAAAAAAAATAAAGAAGAAAAACAAAACCGTAGTTTTAAGATGCAGCTTAAAATTATAATAATACACCTGTAATGTGGATTTATTATGTCAGAATTAAATGTACTTAAATTCACACAGAGTACTACATGGAATATGAATGTCATCGTCTATTGGTTACTTTCGGTTGCTGGAGGTGCAATAGTGCACATTTTATGCAATAATTGCACGTGTTATGCAATATGTTACGGTCAAGTGAGGTCATTAAATGGCTGACTGTCCGTGTTAGTTTTACATTTATTTTTCATTTCATTAGTCTGGATGGTCATTTGGTATGTTGCATATTTTCGTTCTTTCTAGGTGTATAGTAATTGATGCAGTTGTTTCCAGGTTTAAATAAAATGTTTCCTTGACCAAGTGGCTTGCTGTTGCTTCCCACTGGAGTGCCCCTATGTCCTTTTAGTTAGTATTTTTAGTTTTTTACCTCCATATCTTATATCTATTAGGACTATGGGGTACCATTGAGACTAGGATACTATGTAAAATCGGCTTTAAGTACCATGCAAGTTTATTTTATCAGCATTTTCGATTTTCTGAGTGCCGAGTATTAAAATTTCGGTTTCTCGAGTACCATGCTACCAAGTGCCGCCTAAAAATTAGCCAAAGGGCAAAGTAACAAAAAGTGGGTTATATCCTCAAGTATCATGTATTAGTGTAAGCCCGTGAAAGTACATGTATTCATTGACTCAAGCAAGTTAGCCTGATTGATTTCAGTCCTTAGTTACACTCAACCATATTGCACGCCGTTGTTATATTTATTCAATTTCGAGATATCTTATTTAGTTAAATAAGATATTTTATAAACTAATTGAGATATCTTTTAAATTAATAGAGATATCTTATAAATTAACAGATATATTATAAACAAATAGAGATATCTTATAAACTTATAGAGATATCTTATTAACTTATAGAGATATCTTATTTAACTGGTTATAAAGATATCTTATTAAATATATAAGATATCTCTATAAGTTAATAAGATATCTCTATTAGTTTATAAGATATCTTATAAACTTTATAAGATATCTAATAAAGTATGTGTTTAAAGATATCTTTATAATAAAGAAGTAAGATATCTTATTAACTAATAGAGATAACTTATTTACTAATAGAGATATATAACTAATAGAGATATCGTATTAACTTATAGATATCTTATTTACTTTCAAATTAAATAAGATATCTTATAAAAATTAAAGATATCTTAATACTTAATAAGATATCTCTATAAGTTAATAAGATATCTCTATTAGTTTATAAGATATTTCTATTAATTTATATGATATCTTATTAACTAATACAGAAATCTTATAAATTAATAGAGATATCTTATAAACAAATAGAGATATCTTATAAACTTATAGAGATATCTTATTTAACTAGTTATAAAGATATCTTATTTAACTGGTTATAAAGATATCTTATTAAATATATAAGATATCTATATAAGTTAATAAGATATCTCTATTAATTTATAAGATATCTTATTAACTATATAAGATATCTTTTATATAGTTAATAATAGAGATATCTTATAAACAAATAGAGATATCTTATAAACTTATAGTGATATCTTATTAATTTATAGAGATATCTTATTTAACTGGTTATAAAGATATCTTATGAAATATATAAGATATCTTTCTAGACATCTTGGAATTTGAATAAATATAAAAACGGCTTGCCATACAACCACATGGTTTTACGTGTACTTTAATACATATAGTATCTTTGGATTGTTATATATAAGACAAGTGGCGAATATATTAATATCTCATAACACTGCAGATGTCGCCCTCGTGCATTCTAGTTTCATGTGATGTTTAATCTCGGAAGAGTATCATTGTTTACTGATTATTTCACGCCAAACAACCTTTATTCTATTTTGAAGACGTGTGGAATTTTAACAAGCCTAGTTTGAACACGTGCGGATACGAAAAATGTAGGTAAACTAAGGAAGCAAATTGCACATCTGCAGTTGCAAATATTTTACCCATCAATAGTCGAAGTTCTATAGTTTCAGCCATTCACTTTTAAATGGCGCTAATTGTATTTTCAGCAATTCAGCAGTTTTTGCAATCATAGTGCACAAAAAGTAGCAATCGAAAGTGAAAATAAAACCAAGTGACTGACACTTGAGGCTATAACCCCTCTTTTCGTACGCAGACAGGGTACGCGGTACGCAACACATGCAGTATACCGTACGCAGATGCAAATTTTGGAATATTTGTACAAAATAACAGTTTTCAAACTGTAATTTAAAACGTACGCTGGATTCAAGCTGTAAATTTATAGCGTATTCCGGATTCAAGGGGGGAGGGGGGTTATAGCCCCACACTTCCGGGCTATGTACTAATACTCTATATGCAGTCGGTAAATTCTCCCCAAATCCCTTATTTTTCTATCGTCCTCACTTTTTTTTTATATTTCTTCCTCGCTTGCAATTCGTTGATAAATAATCTTAAATGGTCATTTTTAATTCTCTTGTCCGACGATGATGTTCGTTAACATCGACTCACTGTCCGACTGTTGTTCGTTAACATCGACTGTTTTTTATATATAACTAGGTGGCCTTATTTTTTTATATTACAATTGAAGAACAACTGAAGGTTGCACTTTTTTATGGAAATAATGCAATTTTTCCGTTCTTGTTTCCGTTCCGTTTCCGCCTTTTAGTAACACCCGGTTGAAAGAAGGTTTTTTATATGTAAAAATGTGATGACCTCTTGATGTACAAGTTTTTGTTAGTTTGAAGAATTTGTAAGTGTACATGTGTATATTTATATATACATTATGAAAGATGTACCCTGGAGGCATAATGCACAGGGTATTTAAATTAAAATATTAATGATCTTGAATCTCATAGTTTTTGTTCAAATCTTTTAACCCTGTGTGGTAGTATCCTAGACAGTTATGATTCACACAGGTCAGCGTCTAGAATTTTTTTTTGGTTATTATACCCCCCGAAACGAATTTTAGGGGGTATATAGGTTTCAGTCTGTCTGTCTGTCCGAACCTCGTGTACATGCTTTGTGTTATCAATTCCCGTTACAGCTTATTCAGACTTGTTTACCGCTACGATTTTAGCGTTATCACTACGATTTTCTGACCCCCAAATTACGCCTTTCGCCCTCTAAAACGTTTTTCTACGTCAACTAAGTAAAACGGTAAAAAAAGACAAACGCAAAATTCGCTCGGAACCTTTTGCGACATGTCGATATGCCCAGGCATAAAGTTAGAGGACGGTCGAATGAACGTTGACTTATTCTCACGGCGCTTTGACTGATGGTAGAACTTTCGACTTTGCAAACGCCCATAGATTTTGACTCGAAATGTTTTACTGGTGTTCTACATACCTGCAGCAAGTCATTAAGATTTTCTATCATCATATTTGCATTTTGAACTTGCTCATTTTCCAACAATATTCTATATGAAGAGTACCCATTTTGTGTAATCAACTCCTCTTACAGCTTTAAATCAATGGTCTGAAACATTGCAGGGTGTTTCATCTACTCCTCTTCCAGCTTTTACTTTCTAAAGTGCAGAGGGCTCAACAGATGCATGTTCGGGGGGTATCAATAGTCCGTTAAGGACAGATAATGTGGACAGGTTTACAAAGCAGTTGGCGCGGGGGGTATTTGTGGCCCACTAGACTACAGTAACTCTAGTTCAACATAATATCAGCAACAATATAGACATCCTGACCTTCATTTCAAGGTGAATTCATTGGTTATGCCTTTTCATAAGGTCTTCTATAAAACTTCATCGTCATTTGGTCTCTGGCGGAGATTTATCTCGATGGCAACCATTACACATTATTTATATTTATGGTCAGTTTATAATTATTCCACAGGAAAACATGATCTTGACCAGCACAGCATGCATCAATAACTTTGTTCATGTTGTTATAAGGGAGAGACAACCCACGTCTAGAAACCAAAAAAGGACAAAGATGAATGAATGAAAGACCACCAGATAACAAAATGTGCAACAGGTCAAAACTGAAAACAAATAGCTTTACTTTTGTTCAAAATATGACAAAAAAAGTAACCCAAAAAGAACCACTCGAGAATGAATGAAAACAATATAAATGAAATAATTTTTATTTCCATAGTTACTGGATAACTGGGCGAATCACATAAATAATATTTACATACATGGGCGGTAACAGATTATGTAAAGATAATAATAACAAAACATTTATGAGTCATTATCAAAATTCGTCAAAATTCTTGTCATTGGTGTTAAATTTCAATAAATTAATTAAACAAAACATATCACTGTATAGAACATTGCGCAGACTTTATTTTATATCAAAAGTTGAAAAAAATTATTCCAATCACAAGATTTTGACCAAATTTAGCTGTCACAATCTTCACAAAGTGTTTTTTATCCAAAGATGTCAAAAATGCATCAAGCAATATTTTTTAATGGCCTGAATAATAGTTAAATACCAATATAAGACAAACATTTAAAATATTAAGTAAAAGAAACTGGGGACATGCAGGATTTTAAACCATTTTATACTGTTCCTAGATTTTTTGTCCTTCCTGTAACATTTCATAAATATGTAAAATAATAAAGGATCCCTTGAGATACTGAAGCTGAGATTTCCAGTTACCTCCCTCTAGACTTCCTGTCTTTGATGGTGCCATGTGCTACAAGTTTATACAACTGAGAAGAATTTATGTATATTTTTTCCATGTCTTTTCTGTAACGCAGATTGCTAATACATAGAAAAATCCACATACGAATTCTTTTAATGGTTGTAAAGCTTGTACGTTGCAGAAAATATAATAGCATCAGGGGATTCCCCATAGGGGAGCTTTTATTATTTGTTACTAAATTAGTGTGAATATGTCCTTCCTGTAACAAAGTGTTTTGTTACAGGAAGGAACAAGATTGTTACAGGAAGGATATTTATTACAAAAAAGTCAGGAAACATCAGTATGAATTAATAATTATAAAAATAATAGTGTCCTGAATGCTTATTTATACTTGTCATATGTTGTTTTAAAGAAGAACAATTGGTTATCGGCAACTGTAGCATACAAAATGGTAAATCTGTTTTTTACGTTACAGGAATGACATAAGCATTACAGGAAAGACATTTTTTTGGTAACAGTATTGACATATAATTGGGAAATAAATGAATATTAGAAAGATCTCAGATACTCTGTCATCCTTACTTTTCATTCTCATGTGTTTGGCTTTTTGCCAAGTTATTGCTTTTAATGTAATATACCACAATTTGTAATTTTGCAATCTCCAATACATTGTTACGGGAAGGAAATTCTAACATTTTTGTAAATCAAATGAACAATAAAAAAAAAATTAAAATGAAATAATTCTACTTTGTGAAGAATACTGCCAGTTTCATCTTTACCTTAGTATTAATCCAAAAACAACAATAAAAACAACTTTATGTATGTGTTTTCAAAATGAATTAAGATATTTAGAAATAAAAAGTATTTTTTCTTCTCAAATTCATATTACATCAATACCATAATACAGTGTATGAATTATTTATATTTCTTGTTTTAGGGAAAATGGCAATGTCAAATGCTGAAAGGCAACGTAAATTTCGCCAAAACAGAAATAAAGACCCAAACAAGTGCCAGGAATACCTAAGAAAAGAAAGAGAAAAATACCAAAAAGATAAAGCTGCTGGAAAGAAAAAGAGTATCAGTAGTATGACAGAAAGGGAGAAACGTGCTGTTAGAAAAAGATGGAGAAATCAAAAAAGAAAGGATAGAATCAAGAACAAACAGCCAATGACTTTAACCCCTCCTAATTCTCCAGCTAGAAATGATGTTGAACAAATGCCGGTTCCAGTTTCACGACAGAAATTACAAAGTTCAAAGAAAAAGAAAAGAGATATTGCTAAATGCTATAGGGATAATAAAGTTATAAAGCAAAAGCTGGAAGAAATGAAGAAAAGAACTGAAATGTTTAAGAGGAAATGGTACAGAGAAAAGGAAAAGAATAAACCTCTGAATCCAGATACCCCAAGGACAAAAACAAGAAAACTTCTCAGAAATTTCTCGAAAAAAGATGTCAGGAAAAGCTTGATTTTTCATAATGCATTGTTAGACCAATTAAGGGAATCTTATTCAAAGAACCTTAAGAAAGGAGAAAAAGGGCAAATTGCCAAAATTTTATCTGGAACTATTCTTAGGAAATATAAGGTAAAAACTGCAGCCTTGAAGATGTGTGGAATAGATACAAGGAAAAAGGTAAAGGCAAGAACATCTTTGTCTAAAAGAATCTGCAAACCTGTTAGAGATTTTTATGAGCGAGATGATGTGTCAAGAGTAACAACTGGCATAAAGCAAACTGTAACATTTAAAAAGATAAAAAAGCAGCGCCGAATTCTTAATGATACTTTGCAAAATCTTTATATGAAATACCTGTCCTAGCCTAATTCACCTAGAGTTAGTTTTACCACTTTTAGTAGACTGTGGCCTTTTTGGGTAGTGTTTCCCACTGACGGGGACAGGAATACTTGCCTTTGTAAATTGTGTGAGAACACACAGTTCTCACACAGTTTATGTACAGTGCCTTAAAAAGAAAGAAGCAATAAAGAATGACAACTTAGAGAAAATAGTTAAAAGTTTCTGCTGTAACATTGAAAGGAAAGACTGCATGTTTGGAGAATGTGATGAATGCAAGGAAAGTAGATTACCGTTTGATAAAGACCTGGAACACGACGATATCGAATGGTTTGAATGGACTTTAAAAACAGAAACACGTAAAATAAAAGTTGGGAAAACCTTCAAAGAAAAGGATATCAGCATCACGATAAAAGAAACTAAATCTGGGTCCGTTGATAATTTAGTAGATCAGTTTGAGGACCAACTTGTCAGATACAAAAAGCATCTTTTTACCATCAGAAACCAGTACAATTACTTTAGACAGAAAAGAGAGTCATTAAAAGAAGATGAATGCATCATACATATCGATTTGTCGGAAAATTACGTATGCAAGATGGCATCTGAAATTCAGAGCATGCACTTTGGTGCCTCAGAGAAGCAGTTGTCCCTCCATATAGGAGTCTACTTTACTGGTATCAACCAAGTTTCACATACATTTTGTACAGTTTCCGAAAATTTAAACCATGGCCCAGCTGCCATTTGGTCTCATCTAAAACCCGTTTTAACTCTGATCAAGACAAAAAACCCTGGAATCATGTGTGTGGAATTTTTTAGTGACCGCCGAACAACACAATATCGACAGAAAGGAAATTTTTATTTTGCATGTGAGGAACCTTATAAATTAGGATTTAACAGGGTCATATGGAACATTTTTGAAGCTGGCCATGGGAAAGGTGTTCCTGATGCTGTAGGCGGAGCTTTGAAAAGAAATGCAGATAACAAAGTCAAATATGGGAAAGACATAACCTCAGCGCAAAACTTTGTAGATGAAATGAAAAACAGTGAGACAATCTGTATCTATATACCAGATGAAGAAATAATAATGAAACAAAAGCAACATGACAAAACTAAACTAAAACCTGTACCTGGAACAATGAAACTACATCAGATCTTTTTATTTCAAATGACCATACAATAGTAAATCGAGATGTAAGTTGCAACTGTCAAGAGCCAGATGAATGCAAAGGGCATGAAGTTAGACGAGCACGATTATCTGATCAAATAAAACGAGTTGATTGTACACCAGAAGTTGGTAAAAAAAAACCAGAAATCAGCAGACTAAAAACACAGATGATAAAGAATGTGACAAACTTTTCACTAAAAACACTAAGAAACAATCTGAACAAAAACAGAGCAATAATAGAACAGGACATTCTAATAGTGATGAACAACAAGAAGATATTAAAGGGTCAACAAAACAAGCTCCAGAGAAATCAAACATAAATGAAAATAAGTTTAGAATCCTATTACAAGAGTTGAAATCTTGCAAAACGTTCAATCAGCTCAAGAAGAAATGTCAAGACATAGATTTGTCTCTTTCAAGGTTTGACCTTAACTCTTTATCCGTGTGCATAATGCAGCATAATATGATAGTAGATGTAGATACAATGGATATTTATCCAAATGATGTACCTGATGACAGGGTGTTATTCCCCTGCTCAGTAAATGCAGATGGAAATTGTCTCCCATCTACTGGAAGTGTATATGCCTTTGGAAATGGTAGATTTTCTGAAGAAATCCGAGTCCGGATATTGACTGAACTTGTTCTAAATGATGAATTTTATCTTGATAATGACAATCTAACTAGAGGCATAAGTACAGCTAATTTGCCAAAACAACTTCCAAAGCTATATGCACAATACTCAGACTTGTTTATATCAGGAATGACATCAACAGATAAGATGGTGAAAAATATCTATCAGATGGAAGCACTGAAGATCAGATTGAACAAACTTATATGGGCATATGGCAAATCCATGCTATTTCATCAGTACTTTGTTCACCAATATACTCCATTTATCCAAAGCTCGGAAATCCAAATGTAAGGCGGGATTTGAACCGTTTGATAATGCCTCGAAATGCAGAGAACATCCAGAGAACTCCACTGTACATAATGTGGACAAGCACAAGAAACAGTGACATGACAAACGAACACTGGGTGCCAAATCATTTTGTCTCTGTATTATCAATTGATGTAAAACTTGACCAAGATAATATAATAGAGAATGATTGTGAAGAATTGGGTGAATCAAGTGTGAAAGAAAATGCTTTAAGTGATGATGGCTGCATACATGTAGATGGTCTTGATGATAGAGGTTGTATTGATGAATGTAATCAAAGTAGGGGATTAGAGATAGAAGAGCAAGGATCTGTAGAAATAAGCGATGAAAGTGGAGCAAATGATAGTGAGAATGTAATGGAGTTGTGGGAGAATATTCCAGTACCAAATGAGTGTGTAGGAAAATATGTTATTGTTAATTATCATAACCTTCCATATCCTGGTTATGTTGCAGATGCGTGGGCAAAATATTTGTATATCGAATGCATGCATAGAATAGGGAAAAAAAGTACAAACTGTTTTTCATGGCCAAAAAAAGAGCAAGGACATTAATTGGTATGATTATGAATATATTTTGGCAATAATACCAAAGCCTACAAAAATCCCTGAAACAACCTCTCATTTTGAGGTTGACAGTGAGATTTGGCAAGCCTTAAACAAGAAAATGTTATTGCAGTAGTTTCTGATGTTCAGGTCAATGTCGTTTGAAAACATTTTAGTTATAAAGTTAACAATTTGTTTTAAGTTTTGATGTTAACAATTTTTTTGTTTTAAGTTTTTGTTAATATTGAAGTTTTCAGTGTTCAAGTCTTTAACATTATACAAATTATGATAACTTTTTTGTCGTTGAGAAATTGAAAAGTCAGAAATTCATATCTACATATGTAATATGTCCTTTCTGTAACAACCCAGTCCTTCCTGTTACGACCATGTCCTTACTGTAACGATCACTTTTCCTGTCATTAAAGAATTATATAGATAGATTAATACTATCCCACCATGGCAGAAATATTGTTTAACATTCAATTATTCACTCAGTTAGTGTCTTTTTCAGAATTTTCAAAATTTGGAAGAATACTGCAAAAAAGTCTCTCCCTAAAATGCCAAAAATGCAATGCCGCACACTTTCTCTTTTAAAAAACAACCCTTTTTACATTTTTTCTTTATCCCTCCCTTAAAACATTACAGGCATAATTAAATTTGAAATCTTCCTTTTTCGAGCTAGAGCTTGTGGTATCTGAACTACATGTTCTTGTGTTGCTAGCAGGATTTCCTTTTGACAGCTGTTTGAAATGTTTATACTGGCACGCATCTCTGTGCCTTTGTCGGCACCTTCCATCTATGGCAAATGTTTTTGGACAGCCAGGGTATCCACATTGTATTCTGTTTTCATTTTCCTTCTGGTCTTTTCCAAGCTGGTCAAACTTAAACTCTTTGGTTGCAACAAATTGGGTAACAATGTCATTGGAAAGCTTATCCAGAAAAGATTTCTTAGCTATATTGTCTTTTCCAACTTTCGTCTCAAAGTCATCTAATGATGTAAGTCCAAGTATCTGCAGTGCTGCTAAAAGAATGTGACCTTTTGTTACAAACCTCAAAAACTCACGGCAATCATTTACTGCATTCTTCACCTACAAATAATCAAAAAAATTAAACTGTTGCAGTGATTGTGAATTCAGATATATTGTTTAGTGAAAAATAGCTATATACACGAAGATACAGTGTTTTTTTGTGTAAAATTTAAAGTGACATATTTCTTGAAACAGTTTGTCTTAAATATGCATGCATTGTTTTACATTTGTCAATTCGGGGGCTTTTATAGCTGACTATGCGTTATGGGTTTTGCACCAAATCTACTTTTTTCTGTTAGTTCTGCCATTGGCATAGCAAAACTTTATATTTCCTAAAGCATGACACCTAGTAGATATTCCATTATATTCAGGCACATTGCAGTACTATTCGCCCCGCAGCTGGTAAAACAATTCATAAGAGATACAATGAACGAAGTTGTCGTTGATCTAAAATCAAAATGTAAGGCCAAGATTCCTCATATTCACTATGTTGCATTACTATATGTTAAAAATGATTGTATACTGCACAATACATTAATATACACAACTTCTTCATTGGAGTTTGGGGATTGTTATAGCTGATGTAATATAAAATTATATAATACTAGACATTGAACCCGCGCGAGCGCGGGAAAATAAGCATTTTTTTTTTGTGGTGGCCATATTGACTTTAAAAAGTTGTTGCGGCCATGTCATTCATGGAACAGGAACTCAATATGGATGTTGTGGCATTCTTCCCATAAAGTTTCCTGTCAAGTAGGTGGTATCAACTGATAGTTTCATGTCTATATATGCTGTAGTATTCCAGAAATGGATGTGCAAACTTCAGGCAAAGTCAATGAAGCGTGAAATGTAGGTCAATGTGACCCAAATGTCATATGACTGTTCGTTACTACCGAAGATATATTCTCTGATGAAGTAGACTGTATGCCACGTAGAATTACCAAAATGGACCTTAAGGTTCCATCAAAGTCAAAATCTATGACGAAAACACAACCACATAAATTGTCAATATTTTTATTGTTACAATTAATTCTGAACAGGAACTTGATGAAAAGCTTTCATTAAATACACATTTCATAATGCATTACCTTTTCCTTCAGAAAAAAAATATGAAAAAGAATATGAATAAACATTTCCTTAGTGACAGATGAATTTTTCAAAAGATGCCGTGAGTTAAGCAGAGCATATTTTTGGAAAATAATTGTTCCAATTGTTTATAAAGATGTCCGAGATAAATTTCGTCATTAATGATAAAGATGACCATTTGTTAAAAATATTTTTTTATCTAGGGCTTACAGGGAATTGTATGGTTACTTAGACATGTCACATGAAAAATAATGTAAAAATAGATAATGGTTGGTTTTATCACTTTGTGCAAGGTAAACATCCGAGCAATCCAAAAAACAACTAAGTTAGGAATTCCTCTGAAACTACCTTACTTCTTCATAATCTTCAAAGTTCATAACCTTTCATGACAGTTAGGAGAAATTGCGTTATTGTAGAAAAAACAATCCTGAATACATGAAGCGGAAACATCCCACTCGAAGAAGAATGTTTTTAATTTGTTTTATTCTTCTTCCGTAATTTCAAACAAAAATACATTTAAAATATGTGCATACTTGTTTATTTAAATCAATGTGTTAAAATGATGCATTCGAGAACCTTCTAAGGGATATGTTAGGAGAATTCATATCGGAAAAGTGCATGCAAATTCCATTAGCACATAAACAAAACTGCAGATTAAATTTATAAATGCATATTATCAAATCCGATAATAATCTTTATAATCTGAACCATACATCGTTTATTTTGAACCACGCGTTTTGCCGCCTATTCGGCTAATTCGTAAATTTAGTATTATAGATTACTAACAGTAAAACCCGCCCATTGACTTCGCACATTTAAGATTGCCATTATTGTACAAAATAGACGGGCGTGGCTGGATTTTTGTTCCCATTCCCCTCACCATTAGATCTAAAAAGACATAGGCTTCAGGGAGGAGCCTTTCCCATTTAGTTCTCCCTCGCCATTATTTTGACGGAACTTAAGATACATAAATCATTCAGCTTAGGGAATGCATGTAATTGTATAAATAGCTTTGCCCTTGCCTTCACTTTAAATGTTACTTTAATTCAGAAAATAATTTGGCTTGGTGCAACTTAATTCAAGTCCTTTTTATTTACAGAAAATCCAGCTGTGCCATCCTCAAAATAAATTATGACTTTTGATATTTATTGTGTACAAATTGTATATTATTTTCCACAACAAAATTATATCTTTATTTAACTTAAATATGAACTTTGTCATTTTAGCTCATCGGAGTCTTAAGGATATCCCTCCATTATCCACAACTGAAAATTTACAAATTTCTTCCCGAAACTGGTTTCGTGTTTCCCAAAATCTACTGGAAACTGCTTGCCGAGCTCAGTTGAACGTAATAAAGGAAATTTCATATTTATTTTCTTGAGCTAAAATAGATAAGTTGGAAATGACTTTCCGGCAGTAAAATGTTGATTTATGACACTTTCAGCAATTATTCACTTGTAAACAATCTAAATATGTTGATAGAATGGTTTATTCCCTTTGATCTCATACCAGATACACCATTTTTATCCAGGTTGACCTCTTTGACCCGCCATTCTAATATCTGGAACTTTCCAGAATATCACTTTGGAAAACATAGAATTTTCATTAGTTTTGCAATATTTCTACATCATTTTGCTTTGTAAAGAAATACACGGACGGCAGATGAATCAAATTATGCGGAAAACATAAAACAGTGTCTGTCATGTTCTGATTTTTATACGACCGAAAAAAAAATTGGAGGTCGTATAATGGTATGATGCAGTCGGCGTCGGATGTCCGCGTCTGTAGAAGCTTCGTTTCCGGTCGATAACTTTAGTTCTAGCTGACCAATCCTTATAAAATTTTAACACAATGTTCATTGGCACAAAAGGTAGGCTTGTATTGATTTTGGGTATTGTGGCCCGCCCGTTTATAAAAAGGGCCAAAAGGGGCAAAATTGGGTGTTTTCGTTTATTTTGATGTAGAACATTTACTATTTGCCAGTGTTTCTTTCATTGTGTTCCCAACAAAATTCCCCATCTGAGTATGTAAACTGATTTAATGTAGCATTGACTGTTCCTGATATAAATTGGGCCCAATTATTTTTAGTCCGATTTTGATGCAGTTTTTTTAATGGATTCCTTATAAAAATTAAACATAGCGCACAGGAATCAGATTTTTTATAACTCTTTCAATTTCCGAGCTATAAAGCGGCAAAGGGGGCCAAAATCGCACTTTTTCAAATTTTTATTTTTTCATCAGATTTTCATGGGATTTGTTTCTTTGGATTTCTCTTGACATCAGCTTTCGCTTGGGTGTCGATGGATTTTGCTTAGCTCTTATCGTTTCTGAACTATGAGGGGCCAAACGGTACCTCAAATATTTTATTATTAATCGGATTTTATTGGGACGTGTTTCTTTGGATTCCTCTTGACTTGACCTTCTGGTTGAGTGTAGATGGATTTTGTGTAACTTACCGTTTTCACGCTATAAGTTGTCAAATGGGCCCATAACCGCATGTTTACAAAGTACCATATTTTTTACATTTTTGGTGTACGACCAACATAATATTGTGTCCACACTGTTATTAAATGAACATTTATTTAACTTTCATTTGTCGACATGCAGCGGTCGTATCATGTGCAATGGCGCAGCCATTCATTGTGTTTTTATACGACCGCAAACAAATTTTTGAGGTCATATTATGGTATGGCACTGTCGTCGTTGTCTTTGTTATCATTGGGCGTCTGTAGACACTTATGTTTCAAGTCAATAACTTTAGTTCCAGTGAATCAATCCTTATGAAATGTTAACACAATGTTCCTTGGCTTCAAAGGAAGGCTGGTAGAGGTTTTGGGTGTTGTGGCCTGCCCGTTTGTAGAAAAAGGGTCCGAATTGTTGTTTTTTTTTTGTATATTTGATGCAGAACATTTACTAATTGTCAGATTTTGTTGGGTTTTTTTCGTTGGGTTCCTTACAAAATTCCCCATCTGGAGTATTCAACGGATTTAATTTCCTGTTTTTTGGTCAGATTTTGATGCAATCTTTTTTTAATAAATTCCTTACAAGATTCTAACATAGGGCTCAACTATAAAAATTTGGATAATTCGTTCAGTTTTCGAACTAAAAAGGACCAAAGGGTCTCTTCCCGTTTCCGAGCTTAAAGGGGCTGAAGCGACCAAAATCGGGTAAACTTAAGTTACCTTTCTATTTTTTACACTACTTCACTATTCCTTCAGAATAACTGCAAGTAGAAAAAGGAAATGATAACTGGTTTTACCTAACTTGACTAATTTATAACTAATTTATATGTAAAAAAGTTTAAAAAGACTTTGATTTGATATACAGAAACATTTTTGTAAGGCTGAAAGTTTTCTCAGTATAATAATTTACTAATTTTTTACAGGTAAATGTTGCAGTTAAAATTCTGGACATGGATAAAAGTAAAATTACACAGCAACATCTCAAGTCATCAGCCACTCCAATAAATATATTAGAAACCATTGCAGCGGATGCAACAGGGTCAATTATTATGACCTTATGGGGGAAGCAGATTGACACAATGGAACTAGGTTCATCATACAAAATTCAGCAAATTGCTGTCAGAAAACATGAAGAGACAAAAACTTTCTCTACATCCCCCCGTTCGGAGGTTATCAAAATAGATGACATTGGTCAAATTCAAGATTCAAACATCTCCACAAATGCTAACACGGAGATAACGGATAAGATCATCGAGATCAAAATAACAACCAGTATAAAATGCAATAGTTGCAGTGCTCCACTTGATATGAGTAAAGATGCCAAGTACATAAAATGCTTATCATGTAGAATGAAACAGATATGTGAAAACCTCATCAAGTCGTTATCAGCAGTATTTAAATTACAACAAAATCCAACCATCTACACATCTTCAGTTTTAAAAGCATATTTTACCACCGTTCAGCAGGAATCAATTTTAGAAGAACCTGATGACTTGGAAGATTTCTTCCTCGGAGAGACATTCACCTTTGCATACAACATCATTTCATTGTCAAAATCAAAAAATAATTGTTGTAGTGGAATATACAACTTGTTTCAGTAGTGTTGTAGTACATTTACTTACTTCATGTTATATTCAGTTAACTTCATCATGACACATTTTCAGACATTGGTAAATTGCACAATTTTTACCCAAAATAAGTTAAATTGTATGATCTTCTGTTTAGTATTATTACATTTCAAATAAGCAATGTTGAGTTACATCTAACTATAAAATCTCAGTTTCAACAGTTTAAATCTAAATTTCAGTATTAAAGTTAATGGTAAATTTCAGTAGTTAAACTTGCTTTATCATTCAACATCCTATCAAGTTTTGTCAAATGTATAATGCGCTAGATGGTTTTAATAGTTGACATTTGATTAAGGGGTAAAAGCTAGTTTAGTTTCAAACATTCTGTAAAAGTGTTTAAGTATAATGTACTATGTTTCATAGTAAGATCTACTTGATCGTGGACCTTTCTGTCACATGCTTAAAAATAGACATGATAGAAGTTATATAATGTGCTAGATGTTTTAATAGTTGAAATTCAGTATTAAAAGCTAGTTGATCATTGACAATTTCGTTAAGTGATGTTTAGGTAGTAAAATGTGCTAGATGTTTTAAACAGTTAAAATTAAACGGTAAAAGATAGTTTTGTGTCAAACATTCTGTTAAGTGTTTACTTATAATGTTCTATGTTTCATAGTAAGATCTAGTTTATCGTGGACCTTTCTGTCACATGCTTAAAAATAGACATGGTAGATGTTTATAATGGGCTAGATGTTTTAATATTAAAAATTCAGTATTAAAAGCTAGTTGATCATTGACAATTTCATTTTGTGATGTTTAAGTAGTAAAATGTACTAGACTTTTTCAATAGTTGAAATTTGATTAAGCGGTAAAAGCTGGTTTAGTGTCAAACATTCTGTTAAGTGTTTAAGTATAATGTACTGTGTTTCAAAGTAAGATCTAGTTTATCGTGGACCTTTCTGTCACATGCTTAAAAATGGACATGATAGATGTTATATAATGTGCTAGATGTTTTAATAGTTGAAATTCAGTATTAAAAGCTAGCTGATCATTGACAATTTCGTTAAGTGATGTTTAAGTAGTAAAATGTGCTAGATGTTTTAAACAGTTGAAATTAAGCGGTAAAAGCTAGTTTAGTGTCAAACATTCTGTTAAGTGTTTAAGTATAATGTACTATGTTTCATAGTAAGATCTAGTTTATCGTGCACCTTTCTGTCACATGCTTAAAAATAGACATAATAGATGTTATATAATGTGCTAGATGTTTTAATAGTTGAAATTCAGTATTAAAAGCTAGTTGATCATTGACCATTTCATTTAGTGACTTTAAGTAGTAAAATGTATTAGAATTTTTTAATAGTTGAAATTTGATTAAGCGGTAAAAGCTAGTTTAGTGTCAAACATTCTGTTAAGTGTTTAAGTATAATGTGCTATGTTTCATAGTAAGATCTAGTTTATCGTGGACTTTTCTGTCACATGCTTAAAAATACACATGCTAGATGTTTTAATAGTTGAAATTCAGTATTAAAAGCTAGTTGGTCATTGACAATTTCGTTATGTGATGTTTAAGTAGTAAAATGTGCTAGATGTTTTAAACAGTTGAAATTAAGCGGTAAAAGCTAGTTTAGTGTCAAACATTCTGTTAAGTGTTTAAGTATAATGTACTATGTTTCATATTTGGAACTAATTTATTGTTGACCATTCTGTCGCCTTCTTAAAATGTTTCAAGAGTTCAAAATTGAGTAGTTAAATCGACAGTAAAATATTGAACATTCTGTTAAGATACATTTTAGTATAATTTCTTACATGTTTTTAACCATTAAACTTTAATAGTAAGCATGGTAAGGCCAAGATAAAAAGATTCTAGGTTTCCCCTAACCCTGCCGGTCTCTTTAACCCCTGGTTACAACTTTTTTATCCATTTAAAAAAATACACTTTCCTGTCTCACCAAAAAACCTAAAAAGTCATTGATGACTATGAAATCTTATTGAGAAAAACTTTTATGCTAAAATAATTTTTATGGTCACAGTCAATAAAAAGTTTTTCCTGCCTGCCAACCCTAAAAAATTTCACATGTTAGGGGGAACCAACAATCAGTTTTCCATGGCCTTAGATATATATACTTTACCAAGTTATGTAGTCGCTTGAATAGTAATTTGGAGTATTTGTATAGTATGAATACTTATACATAATCACTTTTTTTCTGCCTCAATGTCAATCTACATAGAAAAATCAGAACAAATGAAAACTAATGACAAGTTTTTTTTTAAATATTTGAGATTTTTAATCCTATGAATCGTTCAATTTTAGAACTAATGCTGAGTAAATTGCCGAATAAAATTTTCTGAAATATTTTTCAAATAGGTCTTGATTCAGAACTTGCTTTTTAATTAACAAGAATTCACTTTATGAAAGAGAAGTTTTTGAAATATGCATAAAGGATATATTAAAAAGGTATTCAGGTTAAATTTTTCAGAACAAATATCTGTATAAATACTCAAAATAACCATACAATGCTCAAAACAACCTGATAAACTACTTAAGTTCCGTTCATACACATTAAGAGATCAAATTCAATTTACTATCAAACTTTATGCTAACATAAAGTTGCTTTAAGTATAAATGTGCTGTATGTTTGAATATTTTACATTCAGTTGAAACATCTTTATACCAAATGTTTCTTGTGCAAGATCAAGTTCTGTGGTAAAATTGACGTTACATGCGAGTATTGTTACATGTATGTAATATTTGCTTTTTCTTTTGATCTATTTACCAAATAAACATTCAACAAATCTTGTTTTATCATTAAGCAAAACATTTAAATTAGGGCTACAGTGTTCTCTGGGCATTCAAAGGAGTGGGGGGGGGGGGGGCGGGGGTCACTTTAACCCAGTCTGTTGCTATTTGGGGTTCATTTGTAAATTTATTGTGCTGGCGGTGCAAACAACATGGAGACTATTCTACAAAGGACCAAACTAGGGGATGGAGGGCACTTTATAAATTAACATGGGTTCTGTGGTGCTTCTTCGGTCATATTAAGCTCTCTTGGTACAGCCGTTCATTACAGGAATGATGTATTGGAGGTCCTTACCAAAGATTGCTCATTTCAGTCGGATCCAACAAAAAACATGGCCGCCAGCAAGGAACATAGTTTAACATTGGACCCTATGGGAAAAGCATATTTTGATCATAGGGTATTGAAGCAAATTGAATCAAACTGTACTTGAATGATGCGTGGAAGGTTCTTAACAAAGATTGCTCATTTGGTTCCAATTCGACCATACACATAACCACCAACGAGGAACGTGGTTTAACATAGGACCCTATGGGACAAACATATTTTAATCATCTCCTCTGAAACTATTGAAACATATTTAACCAAACTGTTCTGGAATGATGTATGGAAGGTCCTTTAGAGGGATTGCCCATTTCGTTCAAATGCGACAAACATCATGGCTGACAGCAGGAACATAGTTTTGATTGGTTACAGAAATTACCAGTATTTAGCAAAATTAAAAAATAATAGAAATACTAAGGGTTCATTCCGTGTATTGCACATGGTAAATCTCCTTAGCTGAAATTTGGCTTTCTATTTCGGTATTTTTTGGTTGAGTACTTCTCGTTTAATATAAGTAATGTTTGGTTTTTGGTCTTCCAAATGTTTCGGTTTTAATGCTGCTGATGAGAGGTAACTCCTTAATTATTAATTATTACCCTTAACACAAACCCTAATTTTTTTGTACATTCCACTATTACACATGAAACTGATATTATTTATTAGTCGCACAAAATATATCTGAAGCAGAAGTAATTAGAGTGTAGGGATGATGAGTCTGCCATCACATAAGAGTAGATGATTCAATTGTTGGATAAAGTGAAGAATATGATCTAAATTCTGGTAGTACCAGAATTGTACAATTCTGGTATAAAATTTATGTTCCAGAATTGTTGTCACAATTCTAGTACTACCAGAATTGTAATAATACAATTCTGGTTTTTCCGGAATTGTAATACTCTACAATTCTGGAAAAACCAGAATTCTCCAATTCTGGTTTCTAAAATGCTACCAGAATTGTACAAATTTTTGTACAATTCTGGTTTTACCAGTATTATACCTTAACAATACTAGAAATTCCAGAATTGTGTACTTACAATTCTGGAGTGTCCAAGTATTGTACAGACTAAATATCAATGCTTTAAAAAAAAAGTCGAACTGTATATTTACAATAATGAACAAAAAACAGAATTGTTCATAGACAATACTGGTAAATCCAGAATTGTATACATACAATTCCGGAATTCCAGAATTGTATATTTACAATACTGGACTTACCAGAATTCTACATTTGACGGTGCTGGAATGAACAAGAATTGTATAGTATACAATTCTGGTTTTTTCCAGTATTGTACATATACAATTCTGGAATTTCATTATTGTGTACTACACAATTCTGGAATTCCAGTATTGTACATATACAATTATGGAATTTCCAGCATTGTGTAATACACAATTCTAGTTTTTTCCAGTATTGTACATATACAATTCTGGAATTTCATTATTGTGTACTACACAATTCTGGAATTCCAGTATTGTACATATACAATTATGGAATTTCTAGCATTGTGTAATATACAATTCTGGATTGATTGATTGATTAATTGTTGTTTAACGCCGTGCTGGCGATATTGCAGCCAATATCACGGCGAGAACTAATTAGACTCGGACTGATTAAAATGTCAAACAATACCTAAAATCAATAGAATATTTACAAATAAAATAATGAGGGCATAATAAACAGTAAAACTGATATCACAGTCGAACTTTCATTTAGAAATAATATCACAGATACACTAATAATATCACAGATACACTATTCATCAAACAATGTCAATATACATAAAACATTCAGTAAAAGATATCATCTTATATAAAAACACGTCAATTAACAGTAACAAAGTTTAAGATAATGACCAATGACTATACTCAAGAACATAGTATAATAATCTATATTCTGGAGTACAGTCCTACGTCTTTCAAATATTGTAAAAGACGGTCGCCAGCGACCACTGTAAATAAATCTTTCATATTGTTGACTGTGTAGTACCGACGAATTATGTCGGATTTATCCACACAGTCTATTAAAAGGTGTTTCACAGTGTGTCGACATTGGCACGGGATACACTCAGGGGGCGGCTCATTCTCTAAAATAAAAGAATGAGTCGTCCTGGTGTGGCCAATGCGACATCTAGTTAAAACCACTTGTTCTCTTCGGCTTCTGCCGAAGGAAAAACCATTTTTGCCAACAGTTGGCTCAATGGCATGTAATTTATTTTCTGTCAGCAGATCCCACTGGGACTGCCACAGACGTAAAACATATTTATAGATCACAAGTTTAAAATCCGTATACGGCACTGACATATTAGTAATTGGGTCATCTAAAGCATCCTTCGCAATACTATCTACGACTGTGTTTCCTCGGATACCAATATGACTTGGTATCCAGATAAAAACTATTTCTTTGCCCATTTGTACAAGTCTTTTATAGAATTCAATAATATGGGCAATTAAATGGTTTTTATATTTCTGACCTTCTATAGCCAATAAACATGAAAGAGAATCTGAGCATATAAGGAATTTCAGTTTATCAGACGTTCTGACAAATTTCAAAGCAAGGATGATGGCTCTAGCTTCTGCAGTAAATATTGAACTGGAAGATGGAAGACGGAGAGTTGCTGCCTGCTGCCCATGGACTGCTGCGGCAGCCACTTTGTCCCCGTCCTTGGATCCATCAGTATAAATTGAGTCATGTAATGCAAATTTTGATTTTATTTCAGCAAAATGTTGCTGAATTATAATTGGGTTTGTTTCAGACTTTTTATGTTTTCTGAGGTCAAAAATAAATTTAGGTTTGGGTACAAGCCAAGGTGGCGATTGAGGTATATTAATAGGGGCTATTTCATCAAGGTTCAAGTTAGAACCAGAAATATGTGGTTTCATTCGAATACCAAATGGAGGAATTTTATTTTCATGTTGTTCAAATATATCCTCATAGAGAGGATTGAAAACACAGTCGTAGGCAGGATTTGAAGGATATGCTTTTAGCTTGGTTAAATATTGCAAACCAAGTTTTATCCTACGGTTATAAAGAGACGGCTCGTTCGCCTCTACATATAAACTCTCCACAGGAGAAGTTCTGAACGCTCCCAAGGCCAAACGTAGGCCTTGGTGGTGAACAGTGTCTAAAATTTGTATGTAGGATTTGGGAGCAGATCCATACACAATGGAACCATAATCAAGCTTTGATCTAACTAAAGATCGATATAAATTTAATAAAATAGTTTTATCAGCACCCCAGTCAGTGCTGGAAACAACTTTTAAAATATCCAATGCTTTCAGGCATTTAGCTTTAAGCATTTTGATATGGGGTAGAAAGGTAAGTTTACTGTCAAACAGGAGTCCAAGGAATTTGGTTTCTTTGACTACTTTAATTGGAGAATTATAAAGTGTCAGTTCGGGGTCTAAATGCAATTTCCGTTTATTACAAAAATGCATACATACGGTTTTAGAGTTGGAGAATTTAAAACCGTTTTCCGTAGCCCATTTTTCAATTTTATTTAAAGACAATTGTAATTGTCTTTCAATATTGTTCATATTTTTAGCTCTATAACATATTAAAAAATCATCAACATAAAGAGAGCCTTCAACATTCTTTTGTAGGGTTTTGGCCAAACTATTTATTTTAATGCTAAATAAAGTAACAGAGAGGATGCTTCCCTGGGGAACACCCATCTCCTGTTCAAATAGGTCAGACATAGTTGTATTAACCTTAACCTTGAACTGCCTGTCTGACAAAAAATTGTCAATAAAGGTAGGTAGTCTACCTTTCAACCCCATATCGTTCAAGTCTTTTAAAATACCATATTTCCAGGTGGTGTCGTATGCTTTTTCTAGGTCGAAAAAGACCGACACCACGTGTTCACCCTTAGCAAACCCGTTGCGTATGAAAGACTCAAAGCGAACAAGATGATCTAACGTGCTTCTGCCCTGCCGGAACCCACACTGTATATTGGACAGGAGACCATTGGTCTCAAGGACTGGCGGTCGTTGATCATCCGTTCCATAGTCTTGCATACGCAACTTGTGAGGGCAATTGGCCGATAATTCGACGATTCAAAATGATCCTTCCCAGGTTTTGGAATAGGGACAACTGTGGCCAGCTTCCACAAAGAGGGCAAGTCACCAGTTTCCCAAATGTTATTAAGTATATCCAAAAGAGTCTGTAATGATGTATCAGGAAGATGTTTAAGAAGTTTATAATGTATGTCATCAGGGCCACAAGCTGTATCATGAGCTTTTGTCAAAGAATTGTTTAGTTCATCCATAGAGAAAGGGCGGTTATAGTCTTCTGAATTGTTCGATCGAAAGTTAAGTTTTGTTTTTTCTGTTCGGTTTTTAATACGTTGAAATTCCTGAGAGTAATTTGTAGAAGAAGAATTTTTCGAAAAAGTTTCTCCAAGTTTTTGGGAGATTTCATTTTCTGACGTTAAAAGAGTCTGACCATCTTTCAGATGGTGAAGATTGGCTTTCTTGTTTTTTCCGTTAATTTTTTGTATAAAATTCCAAACTTTGTTCATAGGAGTATGAGAGTTTATTTTTGAGACAAAATTTTGCCAAGACTTTCGTCTCTTTAGTTTAAATGTGCGACGTGCTTTCGCACGGAATATTCGGAAATTACTTAAATTATCCTGGGTTGGATGTAAATTGAATCGTCGTTCGGCCTTCTTCCTGTTTTTCTTCACTTCCTCACAATCATCGTCAAACCATGGTTTGCTGGGTTGTTTTGGATTTGTCGAGGTTTTAGGAATGGTTCTCTCGGCTATAGATACCAACCTTTCGTTGAATTTAAGGACTGGATCACTAACATTATCGAAATCACCTATTGTAAGTTCATCTCGACAGAGTTGCTCGAACAAAGGCCAGTTGGCTTTGTCAAATTTCCAGCGAGCAACTCTCTCGGATGAAGTAGGAAACATATCTTCAAGTATAATTGGAAAGTGGTCACTTCCACATAAATCATCATGAACGCGCCATGAGTAGTCCAGTAATAACGAAGGGTCACAGATTGTTAAATCAATAGCCGAGTAACAACCATTCCCCGGATGAAGGTAAGTATCAGAACCATCGTTGAATACACACAATCCTTCCTGATTTAATAAATCTTCCATTTTCTTGCCTTTATCATTTTGCAAATGGCTACCCCAAATGGGGTTGTGAGCATTAAAATCTCCCAACAGGAGAAAAGGAGTTGGCAACTGACTACAATTCTGGAATTTCCAGTATTGTACATATACAATTCTGGAATTTCCAGTATTGTGAAAATGTACAATTCTGTTTTTTTTCCAGTATTGTACATATACAATTCTGGAATTTCCAGTATTGTGTAATACACAATTCTGGATTTTTCAGAACTGTACAAATACTATTCTGGAAATTGAACATTTGACAAAATTGGATAAATCCTGGTATGTTCATGTACAATACTGATATAATCAGAATTGCATATGTATAATGTGGCTTGTTTAGGGTATATTAGGATACAGGATATTGGCCCTTTTTATTACTGGGATATGGGACTCACTAAAATTTATACAAGACAGTTCTAAAATATTCAAAAAGTCATATATGTATGTATATTTTATACCCCTACAAATAAGATGTAGAGGTTATATAGGAATTACCCTGTCTGTCCATGTGCCTTGTAAGTACAACTCTTAAGTGGCTTGTTGGATTTTTGTGAAACTGTACACAGTTTGTAGTACCCTACCTGCAAATGTGCATGAAGGAATATAATCTGACGTAGGAAGAGCTATACACCTCTGTTTCAGAGATTGATGGTTTGTCTCCAAAATTTGGAAGGGGAGATAATTCAACTTGTATATAGTTGCAGGAGACGGTTATTTAGTGAGCTGTGCTCACAGTTCTGTATAGTTATTTTTGTGTGCAGTTTTGCTTATAAATTTGATAGTATAAATCTGAATGCTGATAAAAAGCCGTTTCATTGTTTTCAAGTTAAAGTTATTGAAAGGTATATTTAAAGTCAAGCATGCATTGATATATTCAGGACATTGAATGATTTATACATGTATGGATGTGTTATAGAAAACACTTGTACAAAATAAAGCAGTAATCATTGATGACAATATTATATATCTCAGTAGTCTGTGATCACCTATAACGGATGACGACCAGCTGTTATTAATGAGTCTTTTTAATCACACAGGTGCCCATTTGCAGTCCATTTTGGCAGGAAGAGAAGATCTGAAGAAGTTGCTGAAAATGAACAGAGGACCACTTCTTGACTTCATGACAAATTCTGAGGGGTTTGAACAGCTAGATAACCTGGAAGCGCAATCTACAAGGACCAAAGAAGACTGCCATCATGACCTTGTAAATAAATTTTAAGATAAATTAAGATATTTTATGTTTCAAAATATATTTACATTTATTTATACATAATAAAGAAATATTGAATAATATTTTCTTGATTAATTCTAAATGAAGCTATGCAGTTAAATCTTGATAGCTTGAACCTGAGACTGAGCAGCTAGAACACTATCCATTACTTCAGCCTTTTTTGTCCCCTATATATTTCACATTAATTGCCATTAAAAAAACAAAAACTACACATTTCTCAAAATAATTAGTGTGGTCGCTATGAGTTTGAGCTACCAAGGTTCAACTGTATATATACATGCTTGTGTATGGTTACCCTACTTTTCACTAATTTCTTGGGACTAAAACTTACAGAATAGTGCAACAAGGGAACAATCTTGGTCTTTTCAGAAAAGAAAAAAAAACAGAATTGCCAAGAATATTCAAAGATGGTTTACCATATAACATGCAATTCTGGTATTCCAGAATTGTCAATAGTCTTCAAATATATGGAATTCTGGAATACCAGAATTGTCTAGAATCTTCCAGTATTTGTAATTCTGGTATTCCAGAATTGTCCAGAATCTTCCAGTATCTGTAATTCTGGAATACTAGAATTGTTTAGAATCTTCCAGTATCTGTAATTCTGGTATTCCAGAATTGTCCAGAATCTGCCAGTATCTGTAATTCTGGAATACCAGAATTGTCTAGAATCTTCAAGTATCTGTAATTCTGGTACACTAGAATTTGTTCTAGAATTGTAATGTAAAGTTTATTTGTAAGTACAGAAACAATTTTGGTATTCCAGAATTTTCCAGAATCTGCAATTCTGGAAAATACTGGAAGATTTTAAAATTTCATTACAATTCTGGTATTCAAGTATCTACCAGAATCTGTAATTCTGGAAGATTCTGGTAGCAATTCTGGAACATAAATTGTACAATTCTGGTACTACCAGAATCTAGATCATATTCTTCACTTTGTTCTTTGAAATTTAAAGTTTCATTTATGCATTTCATTCTATTCATGTTTACCTTTAATTTATGGCATAGGCGCATCAATAGTAGTGTATTGCAAATAAAATGATTTCTATTGCCACAATTTGCCTCGGTTACCTCTGTAGTGTATTAATACAATTTGACCATTAAGATTGCCAGGAAGGGGTCACGTGTCAGTTTGCAATTATTTTTGATCGAGTAGAAAGACAATTTTTTCACTTGCGAATTTTTCAATTGTTATTTTGTTTTATTAGATTCTACGTCGGTTTCTGTAGATTACGTTTATGGAGATAATTTGAGTTTATTTATGCACTGTTTGTCTTAAACTTTGACAATTTAACAGATACACAACATGACCTTTGGACTTTCGTAAATATGTTTGTAAACATAAGCACGCGTTTGACTTACAAGCTGTAGTTACGTCAATTCGCAATAACTTGCATATATTCCTGGATGCAAGTGTTTCTTTACTGAGATTTCGTTGTAAATAGTGAAACAATTCTACTCGTCTTGGACTGAATTTCAGTAAACATGCTACCACAACATGGTTTTAATAGGTCATAGCTACATCAAACGACTTCTTGACCATAATAACTCTACTGTTTCTCTTTCAATTTAAGACTTTATACTACATTGTTTAACACCCAGTCTACGAGAAAAGCATGCAAAATGGTCCACAAGGGGGATCAACAGAATTTCTTAAAAATCGGCGTGTGGATATCTTGTGGCAAGAGTAGTTTTTAGGAAAAATATTTTTCTTGCATTGCACTGTGAGTAATGCAAGACAGCAGATTGTGCCAGGAACCAGTTTTCATGTTCAGAGATTGAATTTATAGTGAAAAATAACAATATTTGAAACCATCATACCAAGAAGGATAAAACAATATGATCCTTTTCTATTTATTATTGTAAAGTATGGACATAATACATTAAATATAATAACTGCACATAGTATAAAAAAGGGGAGATAATTCGATATATTTCAATAATTTGAATTTTTTCCCCAAAAAACAAAAAACCAAAATTCTTAATACACACAGAGCCTAATAAACCAATTTTTCCAAGACAATCTTTGTTGTTTCATAAAGATTGATTGATTGATTGAATATTGTTTTACGCCGAGCTGGCGATATTTCAGCCAATATCACGGCGAGAACTAATCTTAACGGAGCTGTTTAAAATTGAGCACAATTAAAATCAATTGACTATTTACAAATAAAATATTAATGACAGTATAAACAATAAAACAAATATTATACAAAACCTTACGGAACATTTTATAATATCACAGACTTGAAAAATATCACAGAAACGCTACAAGAAAATATAATCAACAAAATAACATCAGTCAAAACATATAACAATTTAAAATTCTGGATAAGGACTATAACCAGGAATACAGTCACAGACTATATTCTCGAGTATAGTCCTACGTCCTTCAAATATTGTAATATACGGCTGCCAGCAACCTTTGTAAACAGTTCTTTCATATTGTTGACTGTGTAGTACCGACAAATAATGTCGGATTTATCTACACAGTCAATTAAAAGATGTCTAATACTATGTCGACATTGGCAAGGTATACACTCAGGGGGAGGCTCATTCTCTAAAATAAAAGAGTGAGTCGTCCTGGTGTGGCCAATGCGACATCTAGTTAAAACAACTTGATCTCTTCGGCTTTTGCCAGAGAAACAAACATTCCTGCCAACAGTTGGCTCTATAGAATGAAGTTTATTGTCTGTAAGCAGATCCCACTGGGACTGCCACAGACGTACAACATATTTATAAATCAAAGGTTTAAAATCAGTATATGGCACTGACACATTAGTAACGGGGTCGTCTAAAGCATCCTTCGCTATCTTATCTACAACTGTGTTTCCTCTTATACCAATATGACTTGGTATCCAGAAAAAGATTATTTGTTTACCCATATGGGCAAGTCTTTTATAGAATTCAATAATGTGTGAAATTAAAGGGTTTTTATACTTTTGACTTTCTATAGCCAATAAACATGAAAGCGAATCTGAACAAATTAGAAAGTTTTGTTTTTCAGAAGATCTAATGAATTTCAAGGCAAGAATAATAGCTCTTGCTTCAGCTGTAAATATAGAACTGGAAGATGGAAGACGGAGGGTTGCTGCTCGTTCTCCATAGACAGCAGCAGCAGCTACTTTATCTCCGTCTTTTGATCCATCAGTATAAACTGTATCAAACCCTTGAAAATGTGATTTAATTTCAGCAAACTGTTGCTGAATTTCAATGGGATTAGTTTCCGACTTTTTATGTGTTCTGATGTCAAAAATAAATTTAGGTTTGGGCACAAGCCAAGGCGGCGATTGCGGTATATCGATAGGAGCTATTTCATCAAGGTTGATATTACAACCCAAAATATGCGGCTTCATCCGAATACCGAATGGAGGAATTTTATTTTCATGTTGTTCAAATACATCCTCATAGAGAGGATTGAAAACACAGTCATAGGCAGGATTTGAAGGATATGCTTTTAGTTTGGTTACGTATTGTAAACCAAGTTTTATCCTACGGTTATAAAGAGACGGCTCGTTCGCCTCTACATATAAACTCTCCACAGGAGATGTTCTGAACGCCCCCAAGGCCAAACGTAGACCTTGGTGGTGAACAGTATCTAAAATTTTTATATAGGATTTGCGAGCAGATCCATATATAATGGAACCATAATCAAGTTTAGATCGTACAAGTGATCGATATAGATTTAACAAAATGTTTTTGTCAGCACCCCAGTCAGTGCTGGAAACAACTTTTAAAATATCTAATGCTTTCAAACATTTAGCCTTAAGCATTTTGATATGGGGTAGAAAGGTAAGTTTACTGTCAAATAGAATACCAAGAAATTTGGTTTCTTTGACGACTTTAATGGTAGAATTATAAATTTTAAGTTCAGGGTCTAAATGCAATTTTCGTTTATTACAAAAATGCATACATACTGTTTTGGAGTTGGAAAATTTAAAACCATTTTCCATAGCCCATTTTTCAATTTTATTTAAAGATAACTGTAGCTGTCTTTCTATGTTGTTCATATTTTTACCTCTATAGCATACAAGAAAATCATCAACATAAAGCGAGCCTTCAACATTCTTTTGTAATGTTTTAGCCAAACTATTTATTTTAATACTGAACAGAGTAACAGAGAGGATACTACCCTGAGGGACACCCATCTCTTGTTCAAAAGGGTCAGACATAGTAGTATTAACCTTGACTTTAAACTGTCTGTCTGACAAGAAGTTATCAATAAATGAGGGTAATCTACCTTTCAACCCCATATCATTTAAGTCTTTTAAAATTCCATATTTCCAAGTGGTGTCGTATGCTTTTTCAAGGTCGAAAAAGACCGACACCACATGTTCACCTTTAGCAAACCCGTTGCGTATGAAAGACTCGCAGCGAACAAGATGATCCAACGTGCTTCTGCCCTGCCGGAATCCACACTGTATATTGGACAGGAGACCATTGGTCTCAAGGAACCAGACAAGGCGGTCGTTGATCATCCGCTCCATTGTCTTGCACACGCAGCTTGTGAGGGCAATTGGCCGATAATTCGACGATTCAAAATGATCTTTTCCAGGTTTGGGAATAGGGATAACTGTCGCTTGCTTCCAGATGGAAGGCAAATCACCAGTTACCCATACTTTATTGAGAATATCCAAAAGAGGTTCTAAACATGTATCAGGAAGGTGTTTCAGAAGTTTATAATGAATGTCATCTGGGCCACATGCTGTGTCATGGGCCTTTGCCAGAGAATGTTTGAGTTCATCAAGAGAGAAAGACCGGTTGTAGTCTTCTGAATTGTCTGATCGAAAGTTAATTTTGGTTTTTTCGGTTCGGTTTTTAATACGCTGAAATTCCGGAGTGTAATTTTGAGAAGAAGAATTTTTCGAAAAGGTTTCAACGAGTTTTTGAGAGATCTCATTTTCAGATGTTAAAAGGGTCTGGCCATCTTTTAGATGGTGAAGATTGGCTTTCCTATTTTTACCATTAAGTTTTTGTATAAAGTTCCAAACTTTGTTCATTGGTGTATGAGAATTTATTTTTGTTACGAAGTTTTGCCAAGACTTTCTTCTCTTTTGTTTGAATGTTCTACGTGCTTTTGCACGAAATATACGGGTGTTACTTAAATTATCTTTGGTTGGATGCTTATTGAATCGTCGTTCGGCCTTCTTCCTATTTGTTTTCGCCTCCTCACAATCATCGTCAAACCATGGTTTGCTTGGTTGTTTTGGATTTGTCGAGGTTTTAGGAATGGTTCTCTCTGCTATCGATACTAACGTTTCACTTAATTTTAGGACTGGATTAGTAACATTATCAAAAGTTTCTTTCTTCAGTTCATCTCGACAGAGTTGCTCAAACAAAGGCCAATTGGCTTTGTCAAATTTCCAGCGAGCAACTCTCTCGGATGACGTTGGAAATAAATTTTCCAAAATTATGGGAAAGTGGTCGCTTCCACACAAATCATCATGGACGCGCCATGAGAAATCCAGTAATAGTGAAGGGTCACAAATTGTTAAATCAATAGCAGAGTAGGAACCATTCCCCGGATGGAGATAGGTATCTGATCCATCATTGAAAATGCACAAGCTTTCCTGATTTAAAAAATCTTCGATCTTCTTGCCTTTATCGTTTTGCGAGTTACTGCCCCACATAGGATTATGAGCGTTGAAATCACCCATAAGCAGAAATGGGGCAGGTAACTGATCTGTTAAAGTTTTAAGTGTACTAATTTGCAAGTTTGTGTTAGGAGGAATATACACAGAACATAATGTAATAGTCTTGTTAAGGGAAAGGCGAACAGCAACTGCCTGCAGATCAGTGTTTAAATTTATTTGACTATGAATAATGTTGTTTTTAACAAGGATCGAAGAGCCGCCTGCAGCCCTTTCATCCTTGTTGGTTCTAGTGTTGTAAAGGGAGTAATTTTTGATATTTACATTATCGTTTTCCTTTAGGTGAGTTTCTTGGAGGCAAAATGCAACAGGTAGGAAAGCTTGGACAAGTAAAGATAATTCAATAAAATTAACTTTCAAACCTCGACAATTCCATTGTACAATGGCATTCATGTTTTAGGCGGGCGAATTGGAGAGAACTTGAAGCTTCGCCCTGCCTTCGGGGAACAACTTCTGTTCCTCTCAGCAGAGGCACTTGGTTTAGGGACATCCCAGATAGACTCATCTGGGGTTATATCCATTTGGCTGTCATCATCTCCGTACTCTGATGACAGCGTTTGAAATTTTGCCAAGTGCTTTTCAGCCTTTTTTAGTCTACCAGTGTCTTGTTTACAAGTTTTGGCCTTTTCTGCTGATTTCGAACGAGTTTTGTGCTGTTGTGATGATGATGACTGTTTTTTAGAAAACTTTTGAGGTGATGATTGTTTTGTTGAAGACTGTCTGTTAGAAGACTTTTGAGGTGAAGAATGATTGCCGTTAGATGCTTTCCGAGTTGAGGATTGAGATTTTCCATTCATGGCTGTGCTGGATGAAGTACTGAGCTTTGTTCCAGGTTCTTCGCGCATACGTTTATCAACAGTGGAGTTGATATAAATATCAGCCATCTCGAAATGGTTAAAAGGTTGAGATGAGACTGATGATGTTTGCGAAGAACTGGATGCCTGCAATGAAGTAGTAGATGTTGGTTTGGAGGGATTAGATTCAGAAATAAGTATTGGAAGTTCAATGCCATGTGGCCATGTGAAGACTGTCTGAATGGATAGAGATCTTGTGGTTGGTGGACCTTTGACCTTATCAGCATAAGTAGCATTTCCAGTTGAGTCATTCGAGACAGAGACCAGTTTACGCGCTTCTTGATAACTAACATTTTTTTCTGCTTTAATCTTTTGAATTGAAAGTTCTTTTTGTATTGATCACATGTTCTAGAATTTGCCATGTGATCTCCACCACAATTTGAGCATTTTATTGTTCCTTCACACTCAAAACTGGAGTGTCCCACTACGGAACATTTGACACATCTTTCCGCTCCTTTGCAGGTATTCCTACCGTGTCCAAATTTCTGACATTTGAAACAGCGGATAGGGTTTGGAATAAATGTGTCAACCTTAATTCTGTAGGGGCCTATGTAAATGTGATCAGGAACTTTGGGGAGGTCAAAACTGAGAATATAAGTGTTAAGTTTAACAATTCTGTTGTCTACTTTTTTGGTAAATCTTTTTACTTTTGAAACGTTTTGGGATTGTAATTCTTCACAAATTTCTTCTTCAGTGAGTTCAGCAAGATCTTGGTCTCTATCTCGAATAACCCCTTGGCACGAGTTTAAAGACCTATGTGGGGTTACGGAGATTTCAACATTTCCAATAATATTTAAAGATAGCAAATTTTTTGACTGTTGTGGCCGCAGACATTCTACAAGTACACTTCCTGATTTAAGTTTTGAAACATTTTTAACAGTACCAGCACAGCCTTGAATGGATTTCTGCAAGACGAAAGGTGATATTTTAGATAGAGGTTTTTGTAAATCCTGACTAGTTAAAACCAAAAATTTGAAAAATTTACCGGAATCTGTATTTTGTGATTTTGCCAAATGTTCATCATCATCACTACTGTCTTCTTTCTTTCTCTTTGAACTTGATTGGGGGTTTGGGGGTTTTTTAATTTGAAAATCCATGGTGATTTGTACTATTTCGTTGCCCTTGCTCCTCGCCCACCTCGGAGCAGCATCAAAACGATGTATGCCTGCCCCATATGCGACAAGCACCAAGGATACAAAGACAGGATACTCGCATAGAGTATTTCTTAATGGGCGCAAGCCTTGTGCCAGGGGTTGCCCGGCAAGACAACCGCCCAAAATAACATCTACACGATTGACCCATGAGCCACCGCCTTCTTGAACCAACCTATATAAATGGTACTATTCTTGTACATTTTAGTAACAAGTCACGTTCAAGGGCTTGGCGTGACCAGCCGATTGATCAGGACCGGGCCCATCCGACCGCCCGTTTCAGATAAAGTAAGGGCCAAAGTGGTGTGTTTCAACCACCAGGATTCCGTCCTCTATCCTTACGGGTATCCACACACGGCAAACATGTGGCCTCATTGAGCCGAGGAAGCCTTGCCCCATCAGCCACCGCCTTCTCCCCGTTTCCATCAGTGGTTAATCTCCAAGACCAAGGAACCCAAACATCAACCTATTTGATGCATGCATTCCGCCCATCCAATCCCATTGCATCTAGGTGTCATTGGGGGTTCCTTACGATCTTTTCAAACAACCACGAGAAAACAGCAGAGGGCAAGTCATGACCAGTTTTGGCTGGACCGGGGTCATCCAGCCATTCTTGGAACTGGGTGTAGAAAATAAAGACTTTGATTGATTGATTGTTGTTTAACGCCGTAAGGACAGTATTGCAGCCATACCACGGCGAAAACTAATTAGAATACGATTGTATTAAAACAAATAGTGTATAAAATGGATTGACTATTTACAAAGAAAAGACAGGAATAAACAGTAAAACAAGTATCACAATGACACTATCACAGGTAATATTTTCAAAACAAAACAAACAATATCACAGATAAGCTATCACATATTCATAAAATAACAATCATATACCAGAATTAGGTAAGCATTTATTCGGTAAGGACCATACTCGAGAACATAGTCATAGACTATATTCTCGAATATAGTCCAACGTCCTTTAAATATTTTAAAATCTGGTCGCCAGCGACAATTGTAAATAGATATTTCATATTATTGACTGTGTAGTACCGACTAATAATGTCGGATTTATCTACACAGTCAATTAAAAGATGTTTAATACTATGTCGACATTGGCAGGAAATACACTCAGGAGGCGGCTCATTCTCTAAAATAAAAGAATGAGTCGTCCTGGTGTGGCCAATGCGACATCTAGTTAAAACAACTTGGTCTCTACGGCTTTTGCCGAAGAAACAAACATTCTTGCCAACTGTTGGCTCTATCGAATGTAATTTATTGTCTGTAAGCAGATCCCACTGGGACTGCCACAGACGTAAAACATACTTGTATATTAAAGGTTTAAAATCAGAGTAAGGCACTGACATATTAGTTATGGGGTCTTCTAAAGCATCCTTCGCTATTCTATCTACGACTGTGTTTCCTCGGATACCAATATGACTTGGTACCCAGAGAAAAATAATTTCTTTGCCCATTTGGACAAGTCTTTTATAAAATTCAATAATATGGGCAATTAAAGGGTTTTTATATTTCTGACCTTCGATAGCCAATAAGCATGAAAGTGAATCTGAACAAATAAGAAATTTAAGTTTTTCAGATGTTCTGGCAAACTTTAAAGCAAGAATTATGGCTCTGGCTTCAGCAGTAAAAATGGAACTGGAGGATGGAAGACGGAGAGTTGCTGCTTGCTGTCCATAGACAGCAGCGGCAGCCACTTTGTCCCCGTCCTTCGACCCATCAGTATAAATAGAGTCATGAAATTCAAACTTAGATTTTATTTCAGCAAAGTGTTGCTGAATAAGAATAGGGTTTGTTTCGGACTTTTTATGTTTTCTAAGGTCAAAATTAAACATAGGTTTGGGTACAAGCCAAGGTGGTGATTGAGGTATATTAATGGGGGCAATTTCATCAAGGTTGATGTTAGAACCCGAAATATGTGGTTTCATCCGGATACCAAAAGGAGGAATTTTATTTTCATATTGTTCAAATATATTCTCACAGAGAGGATTGAAAACACAGTCGTAGGCAGGATTTGAAGGATATGCTTTTAGCTTGGTTAAATATTGTAAACCAAGTTTTATCCGACGATTATAAAGAGACGGTTCGTTCGCCTCTACATATAAACTCTCCACAGGAGACGTTCTGAACGCCCCCAAGGCCAAACGTAGGCCTTGGTGGTGAACAGTATCTAAAATTTGTATGTAGGATTTGCGAGCAGATCCATAAATAATAGAACCGTAGTCAAGTTTCGATCTCACTAAAGATCTATATAAATTTAACAAAATGCTTTTATCAGCGCCCCAGTCAGTGCTGGAAACAACTTTTAAAATGTCCAATGCCTTCAAGCATTTAGCTTTCAGCATTTTGATATGGGGTAGAAAGGTGAGTTTATTATCAAACAGAATTCCAAGGAATTTATTTTCTTCAACAACTTTAATGGGTGCATTATAGAGTTTTAGTTCAGGGTCTAAATGCAGTTTTCGTTTGTTACAAAAATGCATACAGACGGTTTTTGAGTTTGAAAATTTAAAACCATTTTCTGTGGCCCACTTTTCAATTTTATTTAAAGACAACTGTAGTTGTCTTTCTATATTGTTCATATTTTTAGCCCTATAACATATCAAAAAGTCATCTACATAGAGGGAGCCCTCAACATTTTGTTTTAATGTTTTAGCTAAACTGTTTATTTTTATACTAAATAAAGTGACCGAGAGGATACTTCCCTGAGGAACACCCATCTCTTGTTCAAAAGGGTCAGACATGGTGGTGTTAACCTTTACCTTGAACTGTCTATCTGAAAGAAAATTTTCAATGAAGGTAGGTAACCTACCTTTCAACCCCATATCATTTAGGTCTTTTAAAATGCCATATTTCCAAGTGGTGTCGTATGCTTTTTCAAGGTCGAAAAAGACCGACACCACGTGTTCACCCCTAGCAAACCCGTTGCGTATGAAAGACTCGAAGCGAACGAGATGATCTAACGTGCTTCTGCCCTGCCGGAATCCACACTGTATATTAGACAGTAGACCATTGGTCTCAAGGAACCAAACAAGGCGGTCGTTGATCATTCGTTCCATCGTCTTGCATACGCAACTTGTGAGGGCAATTGGCCGATAATTCGACGATTCAAAATGATCTTTACCGGGTTTTGGAATAGGAACAACTGTAGCAAGCTTCCACAAAGATGGCAAATTACCAGTTTCCCAAATGTTATTTAGTATATCCAAAAGTGTTTGTAATGATTTATCAGGAAGATGAGTCAGAAGTTTATAATGGATATCATCTGGGCCACATGCTGTGTCATGGGCCTTTGCCAGAGAAGTTTTGAGTTCATCCAAAGAGAAAGAGCGGTTGTAGTCTTCTGTGTTTTTAGATTTAAAGTTAAGTTTAGTTTTTTCAGTGCGATGTTTGATTTGTTGAAATTCCTGAGAGTAATTTTGAGAAGAGGAATGCTTAGAAAATGTTTCTGCAAGTTTATTCGATATGTCCCTTTCAGATGTTAGAAGGGTCTGGCCATCTTTCAGATGGTGGACGTTGGTTTTTCGGTTTTTACCATTAATTTTTTGTATGAAATTCCAAACTTTGTTCATTGGCGTACGAGAATTTATTTTAGAGACGAAGTTGTGCCAAGAGGTTCGTCTCTTTTTTTTGAATGTTCGACGTGCTTTTGCACGGAATATACGGAAGTTACTTAAATTATCTTGGGTTGGATGCATATTGAATCGTCGTTCGGCCTTCTTTCTATTTTTCTTTGCCTCCTCACAATCATCATCAAACCATGGTTTGCTTGGTTGTTTAGGATTTGTCGAGGTTTTAGGAATGGTTCTTTCAGCTATCGATACTAACTTTTCATTAAATTTAAGGACTGGATTAATAACAGTATCAAAAGTTTCTTTCGTCAGTTCATCTCGACAGAGTTGCTCGAACAAAGGCCAATTGGCCTTGTCAAATTTCCAGCGAGCAACTCTCTCAGATGACGTGGGAAATAAATTTTCCAAAATAATGGGAAAGTGGTCACTACCACACAAATCATCATGGACTCGCCATGAGAAATCAAGTAATAAAGAGGGGTCACAAATGGTTAAATCGATAGCAGAGTACGAACCATTCCCCGGATGGAGATAAGTATCCGATCCGTCATTGAAGATGCACAAACTTTCCTGATTTAAAAAATCTTCGATCTTTTTGCCTTTGTCGTTTTGTGAGTTACTGCCCCATATAGGATTATGAGCATTGAAATCACCCATAAGAAGAAATGGGACAGGTAACTGATCTGTTAGAGTTTTAAGTTTACTAATTTCCAGGTTTGTGTTAGGAGGAATATAAACAGAACATAGTGTAATAGTCTTATTAAGAGAAAGGCGAACTGCAACTGCCTGCAGATCGGTGTTTAAATTTATTTGACTATGAATAACGTTGTTTTTGATAAGGATTGAAGAGCCGCCTGCAGCCCTTTCATCCTGTTTAGTTCTTGTGCTGTAAAGAGAGTAATTTTTGATGTTTACATTATCGTTTTCCTTTAAGTGAGTTTCTTCGAGACAAAAGGCAACTGGTAGGAAAGCTTGGACAAGTAAAGATATTTCAATTGAATTAATTTTTAAACCCCGACAATTCCACTGAATTATATTGTTCATTTTAAGGGTGGGCGGATTGGGGAGTAGTTTTTCCTTAGTTGTTCACTTGAACAACTTCTGCGCCTGCCACCAGAAGCGCTGGAATCTCTGGCGTTACGAGAAGAATCCCCGGCAGGAACAGAAGAAACTCCCCAGATGGATTCGTCTGGTTCATTTGAAGTATCCATCTGCTCCGAGTCCTCGTCGACATCATTGTCGAACTCTAAACAGAGGTCTCTAAATCTATTGATTTTTGAATTTTTTTCTGCCTTTGAGAGGCGACCGGATGATGGTTTGTTTCTAACTTTTTCATTTGAAGACGATCGTGTAGTTTTTTGGGACGATGAGGAAGATTTTTGGTTTGAAGGTATTGAAGTTCTTTGTCTGGCAGTCGGTCTTTGTTGTTTACTGGTAGTGTCTGAGGTATTTAAAGAGCCAGAAGTTTGAGAAGAGTTTGATGTAGAAGACGGTTTAGATTGAGAAGTTTTATCTTTAGCTTGAGAAGGTTGAAGTAAGAGTGTTGGTAGTTCTGATCCATCAGGCCAAGTGAATTCAGTTTGGGTTGCAAAAGTTCTGGTTTGTGATGTTTTGACTTTATCAGCATAAGAGGTTTGAACAGAGTTATTCAAGACAGAGACCATTCGTTTCGCTTCTTGATAGCTTAATTTTTTTTCAGTTTTGGTTTTTTGAATTTCTAATTCCTTTTTAAAAAATTCACAATTTCTTGAATTAGCCAAATGATTCAGTCCACAGTTTGCACACTTTACTGTACCGTCACATTCAAAACTTGAGTGGCCCTCTATAGAACATTTGACACATCTTTCAGTACCACGACATGAACTCCTACCGTGTCCAAATTTCTGGCATTTGAAACAACGAATAGGGTTAGGTGTGTATGTGTCAACTTTCATTCTATAGGGTCCTACGTAGATATGTTCAGGTACAGTAGTGAGGTTGAATGTAATGAGGTATGTATTCAGTTTGACAATTTTTCCTTCGGATTTTTTTGTAAATCTTTTAACTTTTGAAACATGTTGAGATTCCAATTCTTCCTGAATTTCTTCTTCAGACAACTCGTACAAATCACGGTCTCTGTCTCGAATAACTCCCATGGAAGAATTGAGTGTTCGGTGTGGGGTTACCGAGATCTCAACATCAGAAATACAAGTTAAAGAAAGGAGATTTTTTGCCTGTTGTGGTCTAATACACTCTATAAGCAGACTTCCACTTCTCATTTTGGAGACTTTTTTAACTTGTCCAGCGCAGCTTTGAATTTTTTTCTGTAGTAAAAAAGGAGAAAGTTTAGTCAAAGGTCTGTCAGAATTTTTACTTGTCAAAACTAAAAATGTAGGGAATTTGTCAGAAGTTGTGTTTTGTAATTTTGAAATTCGTTCCTCATCGTCACTATGATCACATTTCCGTTTAGATGGTGTTGGTTTTTGGTTGTTTTCTGAATTCTTCATGATGATTTAGTATGTTTCACTGCCCTTGCTCCCCGCCCACCTCGGAGCAGCACCACAACGATGTATGCTTGCCACATATGCGACAAGCACTAGGGCTACAGGACAGGATACTCGCATAGAGTACTTTTAAATAGACACAAGCTTCGTGTCGGGGGTTACCCGACGAAACAACTGTCCAAAGTAGAATCTACACGATTGACCCATGAGCCACCGCCTTCTTGAACTAATCTTAAAGATGGTGCTATTGTCGCACAGTTTTATATAAGATCATGTTCAAGGGCTTGGCGTGACCAGCCGATTGATCGAGACCGGGCCCATCCGACCGCCCGTTTCAGATAAAGTAAGGGCCAAAGTGGCGTGTTTCAACCACCAGGATTCCGTCCTCTATCCTTACGGGTATCCACACACGGCAAACATGTGGCCTCATTAAGCCGAGGAAGCCTTACCCCATTAGCCACCGCCTTCTCCACTGCTTCCGTCAGTGGCTATCTTCAGAGACCCCAGAATCAAAACATCAACCTCATGTGATACCTGCATACCACCCTAACCCGACCCATGGTATCGAGGTGTCATAAAAGGTTCATATGGGTCTCTTCAAACAACCACGAGAAAACAGCAGAGGGCTAGACATGACCAGTAAGTGGCCAGACCGGGGCAATCCAGCCAATTTTGGAGCTTGTTGTTTAAATATTTCAAACACATTGCGAAGCCAAAAATTGTGACCAAGACATTTTAAACAGTTGATACAAGTGAGAGGTATAATTTAAATTTGAATATTAAGAAAATAATAAAACAAAAATAATGGCAATAAATAAAGATCCAATTCAAAAGTAAAGAAATTTTGAGCTTGTTAAAGTGTGTGACCCATTAGCCAACACCAATCCCGCCAAACAGCAATTTGGAATTCGATTAATCAATTTGGGGAGAAAAAAAAATATAAATATGTGTTACAAAAAGGGATTGATGTGACCAGCCGATTGACCGAATCGGGTCCATCCGGCCTCCCGTCTAGGTAAAGATTGTGCTCCAGATGGTGATCGGAACCGTTTTTCCGGCCATCCAGGAACACTCCCTATTACCGACACGGGTTTGCGACACACGGCAAACATGTCGCCTCTTTAGGGGCCTCTTACGCCAAGCCGAGGAGCTGTGGGCCTATTCTATTGTGTCCCCGGGACCCACACGGGGGTGAAAATAAAGACAAAATATTTATTAACGAGAATTAAGGGAGTTATCCAAAGCCGAAATATTATAATTTTGACGTAATACCAACAAAAAATATAACAAAACAAAGATAAAGAATAAAATTCCGAACTTAAACAGTAAATAATTTTGAGCCTGTTGAGGTTTGTGACCCATAAGCCAGCAACAATCACGCCAATCAGCAATTTTGAAGTTCGATGAACCAATTTGAGTGAAAAAAAATACATATATTGTGTTACATAAGGGATTGATGTGACCAGCCGATTGACCGAATCGGGTCCATCCGGCCTCCCGTCTAGGTAAAGATTGTGCCCCAGATGGTGATCGGAACCGTTTTTCCGGCCATCCAGGAACACTCCCCATTACCGACACGGGTAAGCGACACACGGCAAACATGTCGCCTCTTTAGGGGCCTCTTACGCCAAGCCGAGGAGCTGTGGGCCTATTCTATTGTGTCCCCGGGACCCACACGGGGGTGTTTCATAAAGACAAAGCATTCATGTTACTTCAAAAGAAAAAAAATGGTGGGGACTCAATTTTCTAAATGACTATTGAAAGTCTCAAAAAGTCCAAAAATGGTATATTTTAAAATAAATGTCACATCTTCTATATTACACTACAGGATAAAAATAACACAGCGAACAACATCAATTTATGACAATTACATCAATTATTCCAGAAAATGAAGCTTTAAGGTATAATGAGCTGAACTAGTTGGTCTAAAAATGAAATGTTTGAAGGGAGATAAACAGGTTTCTTGCCTAAAAAACTTTTACCATCTTATTCAATAGGCTTGTTACTTCTATAAAGATATCATAATATTTAACTGATTAATCTTCCATAATGTATTATTGGAAGCAGAGGCTCCCAGGAGCCTGTATTGCCTGGGAAAAGGTCATTGGTATTATTGCTGATTTATTTTTTCAGTAACAGTATCATTATTGGTCCAAAATCTAGACATAATCTGAAGAGGGATGACCTAAGGACTACCTCAACAAATCAATACATTATAAATTATTTCTTAATATTTTTTTGCTAATTTTTTTCTTTTTGTTAATCAGTTACATTATTGTAAAAGCAGCCGTTTTTGTTCAATTTCTAAATCCAAGTAATAACTCTGGAACGGAATCTTCTAAGAAGCTCATTGCCAAATTCTTACAGAACATTTAGCCAAGGCAAACTCGAGTGCAGATAGCAAAGTATGACAGAAAGACACTATTTCCAAACATAAAGTAATAACTCTGGAATTGAAAAAGGCATGTTACCTTATTAAAACTTGAGCTGGCCACTGTGTTAATAGGCATTGTGAACATGTTTCATATCATTGGCCAAAGCAAACCCACATTAAGTGGTGAAATCAATAAATTAACAAATTATTTTTTTCTTCTATAGAAGGAATAACTCTGAAATAGTAAGAAAAGTACGATAGCCAAATTCAGCTTTACCCAATGGTGTGTATTAATTTGTGGTAATAAGCATTGTGGGTATGACGGATGGAAGGATAAATTCATTCATGCACATCTTCAATATATGTCCATAATCATTCTTCAAAGTTTCAAAGAGGAGGAGTTGATTACAAAACAAGTATATATGTGTCAAATGGACACTACATGCCCCGCCCTTGATTTATTTGGTAAATAGAATTACATTTGTATATTGTTGACTTTGAAGTCCCTAACGATAAGATAGATGAAATACTATCTCTCAGTACTTCATGAAAAACTACCTTCAACCTGAACCTTAACCTGAATTGTAACATTGAAATTCAAAAAAAAAAATAAATAAGTAAAGATAAGTCTATGACCCGTGATCTCAAGGTCACTGCAAAGGATGTATTAAGAAAGTAAAAATCCAGGATGGTTCAAGAAAGTATGTAATGTTACAAAAACGTAAACTGCAGACTATGTAATGTTAACTGGGAGAAAAATTAAGTCTATTTATTAGTAAAATACGGAAAAATGGAGAAACAAATTTAGGAAATTTTCCTCTGGATACTATCATTCGACCAGAAACAACCTTCTGTCCAAGTTTGCTAAAAATCCACGTCAAAGCTATTAACGTCGCAGGCTCGACAAAAATCTTCAAATGACATCATACATGTACTTTCTATAATCAAAAATATCATAAAAATTCTTCAAAATTTTCAAGATCTAGGTTAAAAAGCGTTTGGAGGAGTTGCTTGTAATACGTTCTTGGGAAAGACGGGGTGATCTAAAATGTATGTCTTTCGCGAGTGGAGCACAGCGGAACAAGCGAAAAAAACAAACATTTCTATCACTAGTGGAAGATCACAGGGAATTTCCCAACAACGCATGTTAGTACCTACTTCTTCCGTAAAGCACCAACTTTACATGTTTTACTTTTGCCCGTGTCTTTAAAGTGAAGGCAAAGAAGCCAATCCTACAACAGTGACTAAAACAATTCAAGACGTTTATCTTAGTGACGAACAAGAGGTCGGACGAACTGTAGAGTCTGATTGGGTATCACAGCGAGTAAAGACGAATGCACGTGAACTCGTCTCAACTCGGTCGTCTTAACCCGGAACCGGTCATTTATGGAGGAATTTATCTATCCTATTTTCCAATCCTCCATTCACCATACTGGAGCCCGGATTTGCATTGTGTACAATACTAATAATTTAATGATAGTTTGAAAACAGGAATGAACATGGGTTGGGAATTTTCATTTCAACACAATTACTTGGAAAATTAAGCAAATATTTCACTTAAACAAATTATAAATGTTATCAAGGTGTTCAAAAGATGCTTTGTCATTTAAAACATCATTCAAATGTACATCATCAGATATATCACTCAATTGGAGTGACTGTTCTTTTCTACATATTTTTCCAGTGTTTTTTCCTCATTGTAAAGTTTCCAAATAAACTTCTGATTTGACTGGTTGATAGCAATTCTTTAGTTCCAAACATTTTTGTTCCATCAAAATGTCTCCCCTTTCTTAGACTGTCCCAAATATCATCGTGATATGGACGTTTGGAGAAAATCTTTCACCTTTGTCGAAAATCTTGCTGATTTTTTTGGGGACTTTAAAACCCCCAGCCTTCATTTACAACAACATTAAAATTAACCATTGTGGAACAAATGAAAAGTGCATTATATTCTGCATTAATCGAATTACATTTGTTTTATTACGTCAGAAGAAGGCTGTTTAGTGCATGAATTCCTTTAACAATATGGGCTTCCAAACCTCTTTCGGTGACAAATTATTTTAAGCATCCTGCCTCTACACAAAGAAATCCAATACAATCATCATCCTGTAAAATAATATGACAAGCTTTAAGTAAAGTAAAGTAATAATTCTAAAAATGAAATATATATGCACACCTGTGCATTAAGGTTAATTCACAGAGAAAGTTTCATCAAATTCCTTTGAGCGGTTTACAAGAAGTTTAGGATAGAAGTGTGATCCCCATGTGTCGACCGCAGGCGAAACAATAAGGGGCATATAAAACCTGATTATGAAATAATACTCATTCTGCATATAGCAAGATGTCTTGTTCATGTTTAATAGGAATGAACATAATTTCTGTAATTTTATCCTTCCCATCCCCTTTCCTTTATTTGTCTTAAAATTGTAAGTCAATCAAAATTTGCAATTTGTCAATTTTTTATTAAAAAAAATGTACAGTAAAGGTCTTCTTTAGTGTTAATAGATAACCCTCTTGTATTAAATATTATTAAAATGAAGACGTCCTAGTAACACATAATTGTCTATGATGATTTGTGCACATTTTCAGATATTACTTATTTATTAATTTATTTGAAGATTTGTAGCAAAACAATATAACTAGGTGTAAACTCTTGAACTCATTGAGACGAACTCAAGTAATTGCCAAACGCCACCAGGACTAGTTAAATTCAAATATACCCTTTTTAAGTTTATACAGGTAAAGCAAGACAACGCCTTTTGTTGCGTCACTTCCTAAACTGAAATCATCGGTTTTATCATGTCTAATATGATTAAAATGCTTCAAGTACAAATCCATGGTAAAATTAAAATTGAAGATGTCATGGATGATTTATGCCATATTGGATCATTTTTTCCTATTATATGACTGAAATAATATGGTGCTAAAATTGAAAGATTATTTTTACAATGGCTATGCCCGTATATGAAAAAAGTAATGATCACAATTATAATATAAACTTAATTTACTTCAATTCCATTATATGTAATTTTTTTCTTCTTTTCAGTACATATTTACTAAACATTCATGAATTTAAAACTAAAAGCAAAAAAAAATACAAGTTAACACTTTACCAAATTCTCGGTATGATGATGGCATCTCACTATCATCAAAACGTATTTCACCAGTCTCTTCATCTTCAACAACTATGTTATTATCATCATATGAACAATATGTATGGGAAAAAAGAGAAAAATCCTTATTTGCCTGCTCAATCTGTCTTTCATTTTCAGTTGAAATATCATGCAGAGAGGAGATAAATATTGTAGATTATTATATCCATTTATATATAAAAACATATTTACTTTAGAGGTTGGGGTAAGGGATAGTATTGTATGGTCACTGACCCCTAAAATAAAGGATGATATACTTTTTTCAATGTAAAAGTATTTACCATTTAATTTTCTATTTTTGTTTTTTACATTCATGTAATTCAAGTTTTCCCATGTGCAAAAAATCACTTTAGCGGTCCCAGTTGAGTTCTTTAGGGTTAGGGCTAAGCTATGTGTAGGAGTAATGCTGATGGTTAGGGTAATGGTTTAGGGTAAAGATCAGGTTTCTAGAATAGGGGTTAGGGTTAGTAATGGTGGGAGAAAATTACTCCTCAATTTTAACAAATCAGTCTTTAACATGCAGAAATTGAATTCGTTTCATAATAAAATTACTCAATTTCAAGTGTTTTTTGGCAAAAAATATCTGAATAAAAAATCGGTTTTACTTTTGTTTTTTTTTTTTTTTTTGGGGGGGGGGGGCAATCTGAATTTATTTATGGTTTGTAACTTACAATGCTTTTTTTGTAAACAAGGTAACCGTTGTTTCATAACATAAAAGGACGGGCATTGGAAATGTTTCACTCACTAGTAACCTTAGCTCTTTCTCTTACAATAGTCCTGTCTTTCTTTCTTTCTGTTCTTTACTCGGTGTATTTTCTTTATAAGAAAAGATAGTTGGGACAAAGTATTCATCTTTAGGACACCTAAAGAAACTAATGCCATTGGTATTCGCAACGTCGTTTGCCTTGCTGTAGCACACACAGCAACTCTCCACCATCGAGAGTTGTTGATTCTGTTGCTATGCGCCCGCCCAGTGGTGTGTGCACGCGTGCGCGACATTCAGTACCGCAGTTACGTTTAAACGGCTTATACGTATTACATGTAGGTGATAAAAAGAAATTCTAAAAATCCATAGCCCTTTTACAAAAGCTATTTTGAGTACTATTTATATTATTTCTGCAAATTCTTCGATTATAATTTCACTTTTCTTCTTGTTTTAGATACTTCCGACGTAAAATTCATCGTCCCTACTGTCTTCCTCTATCGCGTCAATTTTTTTGCTTTTACACATCTTCTTAAAGTGATTCGGTCTGGGACACTGGTTGCATATTTTCCCGAACGAACGTTGAAATATTTTATGTATAAAAATTCCGCATTGTATTATATATACATGTACTGGGGAAAAAATCCTTGAAATGCGATTTCAACTATGATTGATTGTTGCTTAACGGCCAGTGGGAAATATCAATGCTTCATCAGGACGAGAACCTGCTCAATTTATCAAACTATTCAAATGGGGGTAGGTCAGGACACAAAGGGGAACACATTTTGACTGCCACTGTAAAAGTAGGATTGTTGGGTAAGGTCGGATAATTTAACCTTCTGTAGCGGCATTAGCCTAACTCTTTTTCGAAAACTACAGAAAGGGTCTATTGCGTGCAGAGTGTGGAATTCTCCAACACGTAATACCCACTATGGTCCGCGGCCAGGCTTTCCGTATTATGACCTGACAACCCCCAACGAGAGGGTCTTCCCCTATCCGAGTTATTAGAATGCAGGAAAATTATTGTTGGACTGAACTGTAGGACTGCGACGTAAATAATGCCTTAGCCAATCAAATATAGTTTTACATTTTATGTTATGGATAAGAGGTAAAAAACAAGTACCAGCGGTAAATTTGAAGATAAGACAATATCAAACAAAGTTAGGGTAAAAGCTGAGACCAATATATCACAGGGATAGGTCACTGACGGATTTTCTATATTTTCTGTGTCGTGCTTGATATTTACCCGTAAATCATCTTGTTTTAAAGCATTTCTCTGTTGAAACATTGGTAAACTGCCGACCACCTACAGCCTAAATTCAAGTCGTCCGGCCCCAAGTCGATTCGGCCATAAATTAAAAGTCGATTCGGCCCCATTTCAAATATATAAATATAAATAAATATTGATTATCAATTTCTGGAAATATAAAAGTGTTTATCTTTATTTTTGAAGTTTTAATTTATTCAACAAATTTAAAAAATGAAAGTAAAAATAGTATTACCATTTAAAATAAAATAAGCAGACGGCAAATGAACAGAAGCTTTAATCACACAAACTATTGTTTCAACAAAATTTTGTCTTGCAATTAAAGGTAAGTTTTTTGTCTTCATATTTTATTATTGATCTTAATTAATTGTTAAGTAAACATCGAAGGTTTTGGTTGTTTTGACAGCAATTTGCAGTCGATGTTTTCTCTTTACTAATTGTTTAGTGACACACCTTTGAACTATACCTTCACCGCTTCCCTATCACTGGAAGTGAAACTCGGCGGCGGTCTGCTAAAAATGCAGGAAATTATATATGATAAATGATATGTCACAGGACACAGACAATAATTGATCAACTCTTTATGCATGTTATATGAACCATAACACAATATTTTTAGTAGGGCCGGAATAAATTGGGGCCCGATCCACTAGGGCCAGATCGACTTGTGGCCGAACTGGTTTGGGGCCGGATCGACCTGACACCCTTTTTTCTACCGATTTCGATGTAAAATACATCTTGTGGAGGAGGAAATACTGCTGCGTGGTCGTCTGTAATTATTATCAAAATAATTTTATTCCAAAGCAGAGAAATTTTGCTCCATAACTTAGTTGATTTTTTTAGCACTTTATTACGCTCATGGGTGACCACTTACTATTTAGTAGGTATTGGCTTGGGTTACCTGAAAACTGTAACAATAAGAAATAATTAGTGTTACCTGAAAGACTAATTACCGGATTGCATTGATGGTACAGGACCTGTTTTGACAGGGAAATCAAAGTAACAGTAATTTTTTTTATGGTTACCTCGTGTTATTGTTAATGCCTGACATTATCATTCAACAGGAATATCTAATAAAACGAAATTAAAGCATGACTAAAATAGAACTATAATAATTAACTTAAGACTCTTAATTATTTCAAATCAGAATTTTACACAAAGCTATTAGATATTTATGACGTGTATTTTGCCGGTGGCAGTACATCATGTACATGTAGTAAAAAGAGCCATGCTACCAACGATAGAGGTCTAACTTTTTCTGTTGGTGAAAAATTCCATTCTTTTGAAGAGTTTTAAGCAAAACTTAGGTTGTATCCAAGTTTCCATATCCAAGATTAAGTGCAAATCTACAGAAGGAAGACAGTCAAAAAAAAAAAAAAAATGGGAATAGCAAACAAAGACCTTGTTTGTCAGGAGCTGAAATGTATTACCTATAATTCAGACCTGTATAAAATAATTCTCAAAATAAATATGTTTCCTCTGGATTGTTTTTTATATACCATGCATGTTCTTTTGGGTGCATTACATTTGCCCAAAAAATGTCAAAATGACGATACGTTAATTTGGGCACAATTTACCTGAGAAATTGTGTCGATATTTGCACACAATTAATCAAAAGAAACTAATTAATATGTGCTATGACTGCGCACAATAAAATTACCAGTATGACAAAATAAATATATGTATAATTCATATTGACAAAATAAATATATGTATAATTCATATTATAAGAAATAACCCACACGACTAAAATAAATAAAATTTACTCACTATAATAAAAAGAAGGGATATGGTGTATAAATTCATGACACAAAATCCCTACACGCACTAGAAATTATCCACTCCTACACAACTGTGTGTGTGAAAATAGTACAGAACAGATAGTTGCCACTCTTGCAAAAGAAAAAATTAGAGATATATCCACTCCTACACAACTGTGTGTGTGAAAATAGTACAGAAAAGATAGCTGCCACTCTTGCAAAAGAAAAAAATAGAGATAATTTGTTAAATAACAGCTGACAAACAATTAATGTACCAATACTCTGTGTGATATCTAAAAAAGATACTAAATGTGGTAAAAATCTGTTTTTCTGATACTTTTTAATTACATGTACATGTACTTAATTTCAGAATTAATTTCTGTCTATACACATATGTCACATAGATTTTATTAATTATGTTAATGCATGGACTCTGACATCAATTTTAAATTAGGTGGAAGTATTATTTCATTATTGATTTCGGACCTGATGGTCATAGAACTCTGCTGGTACCTTTGATGATTCACAAGTACTCAGCCCACAGATCTACCCAGGGCATCCTCAGATTGCAATTAGAGCAGACCCTCATCCTGGAGGTTTTGTCAAGTTACATGTATAATATGGAAAGCCTGGCCGTGGACCATAGTGAGCAAAATATCGGGGAAAATCCATGTTCTTTGCACACAAAAGTACCCTTTTATAGATTTAAAAAAGAGTAGGCCCTCATGCCACTTTGGAAGGCTAAATTTGCAGCACCTGCCCACCCTTTATTTTTCCAGTGATAGTCAAAATTTGTTGCCCCAGTTTTCCCTCACAACTGCAAATTCTTTGTTTATTTTCTTCTTTCTTTTAATGACGTATTGTTGAATGTATTCTCATCCTGAATATGCATGAAATACATTGTGCTTGTTGCTGTCTAATCAGTCAGTCAATCATAGAACTCTGGCCTTATTGATTTTGGCTCCAACCTTTCACATATGGTTGTCCCCCATGTATCAACTGGGCCAATTTTAATTTTGTTAAAATATATTTGAGGGTAAATAATGGCATTAATTTCTTCACGTGCATTTTTAAGAGTATAGAGCAGGGGGTAACATGAATTCCAAGAGAACCTTTTCCCAGTTTTCTGATGCATGTTCAGCTGCAAGCTCCATGTTCCGTTGAATAAGTCCAGCATATACTACAAAATGGACCAATGAAAAAAAATCAAAATAATTAGCTTATTCTCATTGTGTTGCAAGGAATATATTCCATTGTACTATGTTTAGTCCTCAGCCTTTTGTCAAGTATATATCTTTTTACATTGATTATTTGTCATTATATATAGACAAAAATGATGGAGAATGAAAATCAGGAACAGCCAGCTGAGGATCCACAAAAAATGGTAATTTAAATAAATATTTATCATTTAAGGAAACCTTCTTTTGTGTTTAGTAGTGTATAATAACTATATGCATAGACAACTTTTAATTTTAAATTGCCAGGACTTGATTATCCACTAATCCACATTTTAGATACACTTTAGACTGTCCATGCTATAGACGTAAGATAATCAGCTTTTGCAATCATGACAATGTACATGATTTTTTAAAGCTTACTTCTCATATTTATTTTTGCAATACCTCCTGTATACCACTATCCTTTACACATAATACAACAGTAAATTAATATGTTGTTTATATAAGTACATGTATTTAGTGAACTAGTTGTCACCAGAGTTATTTACAGCTCTTATTTTTATCAGTAAGACAACATGCATTAATTATTGTTATAATAATACTACTTAAGATATGTATATTTGATAAGGATTACTATGTTTATTTACTCTTTTCCTTGCAAAAAGCTTCACTTAAAGTAATCTGGAAATCTGGGAATTCACTTGGCAAGTGGATTTTTGTCGACTGCAAAAAAAATCAAATTTATTATTTGCTACAAAACTAACAGGTCATGATTTTATAAAACAAGTATGATGGAATCGTAGAATGGAATTTACATTTATTTCATTTAAAACATCTTTAGAAATATTCAATTATGTTTTTATGCATCTTTAAATTAATGTAGGGAAACACACGTTCACAGAATGAGCGAAAGAGGAGACAGTGGGATTCTATGGTCCACAAGGTGAAGTTACAAGCATAAAATAATTGAAACCACACGGAGTCTGTAATATTCTTCAATCTATCACTAGGAACACTTTATGTGTTATCCTATTAACGCTAATGTATACAAAAACAGGGGTTCAAATTAGTATGGGTAATAGGTCCTGAACCCTCAAGTTTTCACCATGAACCTTTGAATTTCATTTATCATGAGTGAGTAAGTCCTGTAACATCTGTCGTTTATGTTTCGCACTTCATTGATGACGTTTGATTCTCCACAGGTGTACCTTTAATTTTAAATTTGAAAAAGTCCAAGACCTTTCACTCTTGGATGCATTTTGAACCCCTTATAATTATTATAGTAGTTTATATCTGTATTTTGCACACACTGACATAAGTTTATATCAGTTTCATTCAAACTGACTGTTAAAACATTTCTTAATAATTATATTTTCAAATATAACCTCCTGATTACTTAAAAAAACTTAGTCGGCCTAAAGAAATAATTTCACATTTATGCTTACCTGACCCTACGTAAAATTTAGTGCCTTCCCTTGCTATATTATAGGCTTTTCTCATTCAGCACTGACTGCTTAGGTCAAAACAACTGTGTAATATATCCTATATAAAAAAGGGAAAAATGCTGTCTGCGATACCAAACTTTCTCAATATTTTAGCAGAAACACTATCTTACTTTTTATTTGTAGTCCTTAAAACTTTTGAATGACAAATGTGATGTTATTTTCTTTTATTTTTCGGCAAAAACCTGGATGAGCTTATACCCACCAGATGACCAACCAAATGTCTGTATTTGAAGGGGAACCAAGTCGTCTTTGAAGGTAAAAGTGGACAAAAGAACCTATATTTTTTAAATTAAACCTTCTCAGAATAGCTTTTTATAAGGAAGTCTTGTAGGATAAATTTTCGTAGAACCTTATGTAAAAAAGTTGCATTTAAAATTTCATATGTAATACACATATTATAAAAATAGCTACTGCAATTATTTAAATTTCTGACAAAAAAGTAAATGTTATTATCCCCCCGCATTGCGGATCGGGGGGGGATAAATCAATAGGCTCCGTCCGTCTGTCCGTCACACTTTGACTTGATAAATTGAACAGATCTTGTCAATTTCAAAAATTTTTTGCATGTGGCTTACAATTAGGGTCGCGACAGAAAATGTAGCAATATACGCTTCCATTGATGAACAAGATTCTAGCCAACCAGCGACATTTTTAATGTTTGGTGGAATTCTAGTGAATTAAAATACAAAGATTTGTGCATTTGCGGGGGGATACGTCGTGCTTTCATGAGCTAGGCACTCCTTTTATTTGTTTATATTTTTATAACTGTAAAAGACATGAATTTTTCAGCATAAGTTAAGTAAAATGTTCTGCTATAAACACCTTATATCTTAGAATATACAAGAAACTTGTCTGGTATTTTTGATTTTGTAGAAAACACAGCTTCACTATGGAATAATGTTTAAATTTTAATCATAGGACCACCTCATATGGACGCCTTTTGCAGAAATGAGATGGTGGTGAAAAAATTTAAAGAGGGATGCTTCTCAAAACAGCTTACATTTATGAATGGTATACATATATTTTGTTTTTAAAAGCTACCACTGTTTGAGAAATATTGGTATCACCTAAGTGCTGTTTTATTAATAATCAGTAATTGTTATGCCTGATAATACCAATTCTTTGCAATTTTGTCTGTTAATAATACCTTGCAACTGCAGAATGACATTTTGCAGTAAATTAGATGTATTTCACATAGTGCAAAATATAGTGAAAGTATAGATGCTCTGTTGGATCTGTCTTCCAAAGTTTGATAACTCAATGTTCACATGTTATTAACATCTAAAATTTACTGAAAAAAATATTGCTTTTATTCAGTGTATATTTCTTATGTTTTTTTAGAACACATGTAATGAGAACAAAACTGATTTAAATACACTATTTGAAGATTGCAACTGACATTTCAAAAGCCATAAATTCTTGAAATGGAATATAAATAATACATTATATTGCACATTTTAAAAGATATACTACATAGTAAGTTGCATCACGATAGTAAAAACGAGTGACAGTGCAAAAATAGCAGATTCAGTTACTTATTTTGTAGACAAACAGGAGGAAGAGATAGTAGCTGGGACAGACAATCTCCCTGTTGTCCTGCCATCTGCCAACCCAGCAGATTATGAGTGGCAGGGGCTTTGCCTCATTATCCCTACAATTGTGAAACATTTTTACAATACTGGTAATATTTTTATTTTATGAAAAACAAATAACAGAAAAACAATTTTATTCATCATGTATGAAAAAAGAAAAATATCACAACTGACATACAATAAAATAGATGTGTACTTTCATGTGAACATAGATGGGAAAGCCTTGAATTGAAGTTAATTTATGAAAAATATTACCTCACCATAAACTTTGCCAAGAAAACATTTGTAACCAGAAATTGTGACAAATATGTTTATGATTGTAACAAGGTTAATTAATGTAGAGATACATGTATAATTTTAGGGGACAAAAAGGTATGGCAAAATTTTGCTGCACCTCCATGGTGGCCGCAGGAGGTGACATACAAATCACCAAACCACTCTAGAGGTAAGTAATACCTTTTTATGTCTTAAATATTTTTCAATTTATTAAGTCATCATAAAAGAGACCCATAATTCATTACTATATATGGAATTTTTAATTTAGTATCATGGCACTTGACAAGAACTATCAACGGACAAGCAAATATATATGCATTTCATTTCTTCATTTTTGACCCATTTGTTTTAAGAAATTTTACTTGGTTTTGTATGAATGTTATTGAAGTAGACAGTCTGTTTATTTACCTCTAGATGGTTCCCCAAGGCTGACAGTGAGTCAGATGCAGCTTGTATTGAGAAATTATTTGGAGCAATCCAGAGAGTGTTATACGGTCCAGTTAGTAAAATGTTGCCACGTGTTATTGCATGTTGCAGGATTTTAGCTTCAATTTTAGTTTAGATTTGAGTTTAATTTTTTTAAAGATGAATCTCAGTGTCTCATCTCCTGTAACTACTCGTTAAAATTTTAAAATTAAAGCTCAAACTTTATTTAAATGCCATTAATCATCAGTTTGTCATAGATAGATGGACAGAAAACATGTTGTCTCTTCCAGTACCAGACAGTTTCCCTACTGACTTGGGAGAGTTGATAGGCGGTAAGGATTGTACTTAATGTTTTAATTTACCAAATTTCATATCTTCAAGATACACACAGTTTATGTATATATTTTTACAATGAAATAATGATTAACCACAAATTTTATTGTTGATTAACTTTACAGGTATCACTTGATGTTGTCATTGTTAGCTTTTTCACTTTCAATCTTCTCTGAAGCGGGGCAGATTTGAAGCAAATATTGCAGGAGTGTTCCATTGATGATTTTATACAAATTTCATCTAAATGAAAAACCATGCAAAAGAGGTTACCGTTGCCATTATTTATTCCATATGCAAGTAAATAAATGAGAGCAACACACATAATACTTTTTTCCCAGAAAATAATTAAAATGCTCTATAGGTATATGTAGTATTCATTAATCTCATGAGAGTTGCACATTATTTAACATGTTTAATACAACACATTATTTTGAAGATATAGTATTAATTAGCAAAGAAGTTTGCAGACTTATTTCAAGATAAAGTATTAACAGTTCTTTAAAGACAAAATTACATCAAAGTTCAAGGCAATAATTTTGTCTGTGTCAGATGCCAGTGATAAAACTTAAGAAACAGATATTATAATGTATATACATGATTCATGTCAGAATGTGAAATACTGTACACCCTCGTTACATTGCCTCCTTTTGAATAAGGCAGTAGTTTGGCAATATGCGAGGGAATAAATTATATAGAAACTATATAACTTATGGAAAAGTGGACTTTGAAAATAGGTGGCGATAAATGAGGTCTGTCATTAAAGAGGGGCAGTATAACGATGGAGCACTGTACCAAATGATATTTACTTATTTTCAGCTATCAGAACTGTTCCATTAATGGGAAAGTTTTCAAATCAACCGGATTCGGAGACTGTCTATACTGTTCTATTAGCTTGCTGATGTATGGATCAGAACAGGCTAAGCACCTGCTTAGATTGGCTAGTCTGGTTGCACCTCCAGCATTTAATTCAACAGGTAATTCTTTTTTCTTGAGTCATGAAAAAAATATTTGAAAAAAATTCAGTCATAGAATAAAAGACTATAGTATTGGATACATTTTGATGTTTGACTGTGAAAGAAAATAATTGTTAGAGTTGTATTTAGAATTGAAATTTGATAATGTTGTAATAGCTTGCCTAAACACACAATATCGATTACAAGTTTGGTATTGGATAGAAATAGGTTAAATACTCCTATATTATATAGTTACCTGTTACAAAGATATCTTGTAATATATAATACTTTTGAAAATACATTCAACTGCCAAAATTTGTCTTGGAATTTTCTTACACTAACATTATCTGACACAAGTCTCTTTGTAAAAAAAATATACAATTACAAAACAGAAACACGCACATACATGTACTTTAAAATAAACAATTAAAAAAAGGAGCTCCATAACTTATTTTGAAAAAAAGTGCATATACATTAGCTAATAAATATGATCACTGCAAGAATGTTGATACCAATAAAATAATTATCAAGTATTGTTCCCTAAATTTAGCAGAAAGAACATAAAATATGTTGATTATATGTCCAGAATATTATAAAGAAGTATTTTTCATGTTAGACATTCCTAAATAAACAAATCTGAGTAACCTTTCTTTGTTTGGGAAACATAGTTGGTATTTATGAGTCACAGGTTTACATTGATCTACATTTGTACGTATTTTATTCTTTCATATTTTTCAGACTCTTTCTTCTGTTGCATGCATGGATCAGGCAGTATCCTTTCTAATGTCATATGCAAATGAAAAATCAATACCATTCAGACCGAAGAATCATCCAACCATTCAAGAGCTGATCGAATGGACATTTGAGAAGGAGCTAATTGAATGTGCTCATATTAATGCATATTCAGGTACATTTATATGCTGTTTTGATAAAAGTTTACACAAAAAGCTTGACATTAAAACCTCTCAGAATTTTTATTTCATCAAAAGAGTGTTTTTTTTCAGATTAGCAATTTTCAAAATAGTGACAGTTTTCATTTGTTGAAATAGTATACATCAAACAAGTGACAATAAAAATGACAAAAAATAAGAATCTAACAAACATGAAAGAACAAAAAAAAAAAAATCATAAAAGCAATAAAAAACGTAACATTATGTGTTGTTTCTTTTTTGTAGGATTGTTACAGGTCAAATTTTTGAGTTGCGCTATTAATATTCCAATCCAGCAACACTGCCTGGAATCGATGGATATATTTGAGAATTGCATTGGTCCTTGTGATTGTCAACATGGAACTGCAATTCCATTACATATTTTATGGTCTTCTACCAGAAAGAATGGTGAAATGAACCATATACAACCACTTCTTTTTGAGCAGGGTAGGTGCTTATCAATCAGTAAAATATACATGGTCAGACTCAGCTTAGGCAATTAAATTCCAACTTTTTCAGTACACATAGTTTATCTGTAATTTTCAGGAATTAAAAAAAGTAAGTAACCAAGTATGTAAATGTTTTAAATTCTAAACTCTGGGATATTCCATTTCATATCTTTAATGGACTTGTACGAAAAATGTGTTGGGAGTCTTTTTTGTTTGTTTGTTTGATAATTTGCTTGTATGTAATAATTTTAAATTTATTGTATTCTCTCTTATTGGAATGTACTATAAATTTTTTTCAAAGAAATGTAACATTATCACTGTTACATTTTACATCAACTTAATGTATATTCAGATGCAGAAGTAATTCCACAGCCAGGGGTCATTACTGGTGATACTCGCAAATGTATCATGTCCTTCAGTGCTATGTGCAATGGTGGTGGAAGTTGGGTTCAGTGTGACAACTGTCATATGTGGGCACACACCATTTGCGTGGGAATGCCAGATGACAGCAGCACGTTACCTTTTTCCTGCTGTGGAACAACTGACCCCGATTCTGTGTATTACTAAGTGAGTTTTGCATAATTGGTGAAGCTTTAAGTGTACTTTCTTTCAGGTTTGTAGAATTTCTGGGTACATGAATACCCGAGTGTATTTTTACCCTTCACTAGTATGTTTATTTTGTCAGAAGAATGAAACTAGTGTATTAATGTCATGGGAAATTCTGCACTGTATGTTATATTCAAAAGGAAAGAACACTAGGTTTGAAAAAATTTTAACATTTAAATTTAAATTTAAATTTGGTTTTGCAAGGTCCAGTGAATAACATTAGCAATTTGCTACAGCCAGTGATTATTGCCCTTTTGATAAAGCCCTCATAGAACAGTCCATACCAGCATTGACAATTTTGGATTTTCGCTTCCTTATTAGACCTTAACTTGTATATGTGTTTTATTTAGCATTATCACATGACCACCAAAGAAATTACAGCCTCACATACATGAAATGACAGAAGACATCAGACAATCAGATGTACGGTCACTTTTTGGTGGCAATGGCGTCTCTGGTTCCATCATAAACTTTTATATGAGGTAGACTTAATACTATTAAAAAGTACTCTAAAGTCAGGAATAATGTCCTTCGCAGTATATCTTATTGAACAAGCTTGCAAGCTTTGTTACAGTGTAAATGCTTGAATACAATTTTAATATATTGGTATTTGTTCTGAACATGTTGCACTTATACATACAGATTGATGTATTTTTCTAAATAAGATGCCTCCTCATTATATCATCAACTGTAGATCAAGCATCATATAAAGGTAAGAGTCTGATATATTTAATTGCTATGAGTACATAATAAAATACTCAAGGAGATAAGTTTTTACTTAAACAAACAATCTGTGTGGACTGTGCACAGACAAAGAAGTTTAAGGAGAAAAATATTTAGGTTCAGTAAGAAATTACATGAACAGATACATTATGAAGTTATTTTTAATACCTTACTTGTTGTGTGTCTTGCAGTTTCTTAGACATTTAATAAACTAGGGCTGGACTGGATGGTTTGAAAACTACACTTATTCTGACACTAATTTAATTTTCACATATTGTATTATTGTTTCAGTGCAATGTCATATGTGAGGGTTTATCAAAACTAACAAATAACATAACGAGAAAAGCTTAGGTAGACATAAAAAGTTGTGTAGGATGATCACAGTATACACTGTTTTTAAAATACTTATTCATATGATGTTGCGATATTTAAGGCTTGAATATCTTCTTTTTGGAAACCTGCTTTGAATAAGATTGCAAACTTTAATTTCATCTTTGGTCTTAATTATGTTTATATTTTAACTTTTCTTTTAATATTGTAGATATAATCTCTCAAAGATATTGACAGACTGGGTTTTTCTTGGGACAACCCAATTGACCCAAGAATTATTTGCCTCTTTGAAAGAAAAAAGATATGATTACAAGCTTCTGAAACAAAGAAACTTTCCACATGATAATCTTAAAGGGAAACTAGTGTTTGTTTTCGCTTTATGTATTGTGTAAGTCTATTTGTAAGCAGAATAATGTATTCTATCATTACTGTACAAAGTTTCACTTTACTTTTTTTCTTGTTAGTGATACATATCTGCATAACCAGTCAATTACTTTCAATTTTTCTATGTCAAAAAAGAACACTTATTGAGTATTAAAGAGTTGCAGTTCATGTAGTTTAACTTCTTTCTCCCAATTTTCTGTAACTTTTTCTCAATGATATAAAATGTACTGTTGTGATAAATTTATTGTGACAATCAGATCTTACTGCAAACAAAGCCAGGTTTTAATGATACTGATAACATGAAAATCTAAGAATCAATGAAATAGTTTTAACATTTTTAACAAAAATATAACTATATTAAAAACTTTTATTTGTATTTCAGGGAAATGTGGCACTGGGTTCTTGTCATTGTTTGTATGAACTCCAGAAGGTATTGTATATCTAAGCAGTTCATTCTCTTTCATTAATGTCAGATATATTTTAGAATACATATTTTTTTAGATATGACATTTCGTCAAATATTTTCCTGATTTACGGATTAAAATCAATCATATTGAACAACATCCATATTATGCTGGTTGAGAAGATGTATGTGAGCTGTATCATGCTCTTAATGCCTTATATGAATCATATCAGTGTATATAGATTAAAATATTTGTACTATTTCTAACAAATTTAGTATACTCTATATCACAGAATGTTCCTGATTGATTCTTTGGGAGGACAGAATGCACCTTTAATGGCAATACAGACATACCTCCAGACATTCATAAATGATGTTATTGTTATGGAAGGAGGGCACAGAACTACCTTTGAGCAAATATTCAGGAAACAACACAGTAAATTGCCAGTGCCCTCATCACTTGATCTGCGTATTATGATTCAATTCTGAGAGAAATAGTTTTTATATTTTATTTTCAATATTTGTTATTCTTTTTTTATAAAACTTTTTAGTAAGTTGTACAAGTTTTTTTCCTATTCTTCCATAATGAATGATTTTTTCATTGTGATATTATTTAGAGAAATATAGTTTCATTACAACAATGAAGTAAATGTTGATTATTTATTTAAGGATGTTCGCTTGTGACGTTTCTGACGTTTGACAAACTCCTCTTGAGTTTTCATACGAAATACCATAGATTTTTTTGCCCAGCAACCCATATATTTCTATTCATTTTCTTAAAGGACTTATTTCAAAGGCTTTTCCAGTAAAGTATTTCAAAAAGTTATTTATTCCTTCAACACTTTTCAAACGTATGTAGACACTGATTTCCCCATGTATTTCCTAAGGAAAATCCCAAGAGAAAATTTTCCCGCCAAAAGTTTGTATTTTTCCGTCGATTATATCTCAGAAACAAGCACACAAACATATCCTTTTCTGTCCATAATTTTGAAGTAATACCCATTTACTTGTAAAAAATACTAAATTTAGTAAAACCTATCTATCTCACTGTACAGAGCTCCACTTGCATGACTTGTACAGTCAACTGCCAGGGTATCGGTTGTGCATCTGCATCAGTTCTTCACTGTGACGTAGTGCGGAGGCGAGAGTAACCAAATATTATTAATCAAGACGCTACATTTCTTCGGAACACATTTTTCTACCTCCTTTCCAGAAAACTAGCTATCTTTTTTATCTCTTTTTAAAAGAACAGTTTTTAGGCAAGCTTGGTTTTCATTGGTTATTTACGCTGTGACGTTGCAGTTCAGCAGTTCAGTCCTACAACATTTTCTACCGCAAATATAGTCCAGTCAGACTAAGTTTTAACCTCAAACTAATTGCAAAAGAAAATGTTTTAGTTTTAATCTATAGCATTAAGCCCCAAATATACACAGAAAAAAGTACCATAAAATCTAACTTGAGGAAAACTCAAAATCAGCATTTTTAATTTCCTATGGAAATTAACATTGGAAAGGGGAGATAACTCTGCAAAGATGAGTCTTTTTTGTCAGGTTTTGGTTGATTTTCTTAAAATTCGTGTAAAGTATGATACTTTGATGGGGTTATAAGTTCGTATTTGACTATATTATATAATCTTCTGCTCGTGAAATGTACAAAACCGAAGTGTTATGGGTATTTTTATTTTTTTTGCACATTTTTCATTAAAGAAATTGCAAATTTGTGGCTTTGTGACCATTTTGGAAAAATAATGTGAAATTTTGGTATTGTTTATATCTGTAAATTATATTTGTTCAGCATCTACCTTGTTTAAAGAAACTTTAAACCACAAAAAGAATAATGTATGCTTAATTATTTTTATTAAGTTTGAGATTCTTTACCTTGACATGTTGAAAAATTTAATAAATGGTCAACTAATGAATTACGAAATCTAGGTTGTAGCTTGATAAAAGATATAAAAACACCTTTAGAGTTGTTTGTTATACTCTAAAGACGGCTAAAATATCAAGAATCAATACATTCTGCTGCAAAGAAGCGGTAAAGTTATAATTTTGTATCAATTTTTATTGATATTTCTGCCTTTTTTTGCAGAGTGATCTCCCATTTCAATGGAAATCTCCATAGGAATTTTAAAATCGTGATTTTTTAGTCTTCCATATTGTTAGACTTTTTTCTGTGTATATTTGGGGTATAATGCTAAAGATTAAAACTTAAAAATCTTCTGTTGCAATTATGTTAAGGTTAGGGTCAAATTTATGCTAGATTGACTGGACTAAATTTATAATGACTCCCTATCCGCTACCTGGGGACGCGCTATGCAGCTCTATGGGTTTAGCCTCCCGTGATCCATTACAGGTGCCTAGCGATTGCAAATGAGAATAAATACAGTCAGGGATACTAGGGTCGCCTATCTTTCATAAGTGTGAAAGGTAAATTGTTTTGTAACTAATGGATTTAAAAAAATTACAATGAAATGTCATTAATGTGGGCAGTTACCATTAAGTAACATATATCAATGGGAAAGATAATAATATTATTCTGTTTGCAATTTTGGAATGTTTCGATATGTGTGCATATTAAAACGTTGTAATCCTTTATTATTGTTTTTCTGCAGCTCCACGAAATTAGTGATATATTACAATATGGAATTTGATTTCAATCAGGATTAATTTATTAACTTACTGGACATATTGTTGTTTCAATATGAAGTTTGAAATTATGAAAATGGAAATTTTAACTCAATAACATTAATTTGTGATATTTTTGGGAATTATCTTTCAAAATGGATGACGAGACCTACCTATCCAATTGTGAGTACTACACAATCACAAACTTTACTTCAAAAACACTCTCTATAACAGTTGCTTTTGCTAATGCAGACATTTATAACTTTCAAAGAGATTATCTTTTCGTAAAATATGGGGAATCAAATTTTGATAATAGAGGCAAAAATGGATATGTGATAGAAACAAAAATTAAAAAGAAGAAAGTTTTGCTTCATCTACACACAACAACTTTACTACTTCATATACAAGGAGCGGGTTGCGAAAAATGGTTTAAAGAGATTTTCAAAGTAATAGCAACAGAAATACATAATAATCCGAATTCTTGCATGTTTGATGCAGACATTACTGATCCTACGAACGAAACATCAGTAGACACTGATCCAAAACAGATGTTAATACCTAACCAAACCTTGACAGATAGTGTTACATCTCCAAAGTTCATTAGTGCACTAGAAATTCCTTGCGGTTTGGGAACTCCAGTATGTAATTCCACCCCCAGGTCACTGACATCAACAAAAAGCTGCTGCCACAACGAGCAGTTGATTAGGTCATTGTTGACAGAGGTGGAATCATTGAGAGAACTGTGTAATACATTATCAAATCAAATAACAGAGATTAAAACCAAGCCCATAACATCCACAAGTACACAGACAGAATCTCCCATCAAAATCACTCAACAAACTCAAGCTGTCATATCAAGTGATGACAAAGTTGATATTGCTACACAGACACCATCTGAAAGTGAGACAAGTGTTAAAAAAGATCACCAAAATAAAAGTAAAAACAGTCCGAATCTACATACCGGTACATCATCAAGAAACCGAAAAACAATTATCATCGGAAGCTCGATTCTTAAAAGAATAAACACTCGCGGGCTATCGAAAAATACAGCTGTACAAACCTGCCGAGGGGCGAACACCTCTGACATACGTTACTATATAGAAAACTATGACTTTCAAGAATTTGACAATTTCATTATACAAGTGGGCGGAAACGATGCCAGCCAAGGTCGAGATTTAGAACTTGTAGAGTGCGAATTTGTAAACATCATACAAATGATCAAGGAGACAAATCCTAGCGCAAACATTTTCCTTTCCGAATGTCCCCCTCGACGTGGCGTGAATGTCAATGATGTAAACGAAGTCATACACACAGTCTCAAATGACTACGGAGTAAAGCTAATAGACACCTATCATCTATTTATAACAAAAAATGGAAACATTGATAGAACGCTAATTCGGGACGGTATTCACCCAACTGACCGTGGAACAGCGTTACTTTTGAAACATTACCACAGCTACGTGGATATATTGAAATCCAAATTAAACAATGCTCCGAGAGATGAAAGCAATCAGAAATGCTATACCTGCGGTGAGAATGGTCATGTGTCGCGTGTCTGCCGATTGGGATCTACACCAGAATGCTGGTGCTGTGGACAAATAGGACACAAATCAAAACATTGTTGGTATCGTGATTACTAGGGAAACGGCAATGCATGTTCTGCCGAAAAATTTACCCTAAAATTGAAAAACTCATTTGTATGTCTTACTGATTTATGTCCAAATTGTAATTTGTCAAACTGTTTATGCTCACTAGAAATATCTGAAATTCATGAAGCTCCAAAAATCCGAAATGAAAAAGTTAAAGTTAATGAGAAACAACATGCAAAATCAAAAAGAAACCCCAAGCAATCATCTAAGGAAAACGAAACATATTTTGGTCTTAAATCTGGCTTAAAATTAGGACATCTGAATATAAGAAACATCCTCAGTAAAATTGACGAAATAAAGCAATATCTTGATCAAGTCAATAATATCCACATTCTAGGTTTATGCGAAACATTTCTAACGCATGAAATAAGTGACGAAATGATCGACGTAGAAGGCCACAGTTTAGAAAGAAAAGATAGAAGTGAAACACGAGATAAATTAGGGGGAGGATTAATTGTCTATGTATCAAATTCTTTAAATTATAAAAGAAAAAAAGACCTTGAAATAAGTAATCTTGAAAGCATCTGGTGTCAAATAGATTTTCAATATTCAAAATCAATATTAATCTGTTATGTTTATAGGCCCCCTGATATGCCCCAATCTTGGATAGATGAATTTGAAAAAGAAATTGATAATGCTCAAGACTCTAACTTAGAGGTTATAATTTTAGGTGATATCAATATAGATTATAAAGAAGGATGCACAAATAACAAATGGTCTAATATGATAAATGACAAAAATTTAACACAAATAGTTGATACTCCAACTAGGGTTACCCCAAATTCGCGCACTTTAATTGACCATGTTTATGTTAATTACCCGGAACATATAATTGACGTTAATGTACCTACTATTGCACTAAGTGATCATTATCCGGTGTGCATAACGCGAAAAATAAATAAAAAAGATTGCCCGAATATAACCCATAAAACCATTAAATACAGATGTTTCAAGAAATTTGATGAAAAGCAATTCCTATATTATCTACAGAATATAGATTTCTCGCAGATAGAACAAATAAACGAGATACAAGCAGCCACAAACATGTGGTATGCGTTATTCTTGTCAATTATTGACAAACATGCACCATTAAGAATTAAACGTGTTAAATATGGAAAACAACCAGCATGGTTATCAGATGATATTAAAGATGCTCAAAAGAAAAGAGACTATTTTAAAGAGAAAGGTGATGAGACAAATTTTCGACTGTGGAGAAATAAATGTAAAATTTTAACTGAGAAATCAAAACATAATTATTTTACAAAAGATGTGGAGGAAGCAAAAAATCCGAAAGAAATTTGGAATGTCTTCAAAAATCTGAAGCCTTCAAAACAATCCACTTTACCTCCATCAATGAACTTTGACGATGAAATATGTTATGACTCTGAAAAAATTATTGATAAATTAAATAGCTTCTTTTCAACTATTGGAGGCATTGCAGCTAATAATGACTACTCAACTTTAAATATGGAAAAACTCAATAATTTTGTTCAATCTAAAGTACCGGCGAATATCAGATTTCAGATACCTCTTATTAAAGTAGATGAAACTAAACTTATTATAAATAAATTGGATGCAACAAAAGCAACAGGTGCAGACAATCTAGGACCGTACTTTCTAAAATCATCTTCAGATATTATAGCATCCTCTATTACATATCTCATAAATCTTAGCATTATTCAAGGTGAATTTCCATCAAATTTGAAAATTGCAAAAATCACTCCACTTTTCAAATGTGGAGATCAATCTATACCAGGAAATTACAGGCCAATTTCAGTCTTACCAACATTATCAAAGATATTTGAGAAACATGTGGTAAAACATCTTTATTTATACCTTTCGAAATACAAATTGCTACATGAAGCTCAATCAGGATTTAGAAGTAAACATTCTTGTCACACAGCCCTTACAAGCCTAGTAGATAAATGGTTGAAATGCATGGATGATGGAAATTAGTGGGTGCCATATTTTTAGATCTCAAAAAAGCTTTCGATACCGTTGATCATTATATTCTTGGCAAAAAACTTCAGTGTTATAAAATCTATGGAAATTCACTAAATTGGTTTAATTCATACCTGTCCTTACGATCTCAAAACATATGCATAGGAAATAGTGAATCTAGTCCTGGGTTAGTTAAATATGGCGTACCTCAAGGATCAATTTTAGGTCCTTTACTTTTTATACTTTTTATTAATGATTTACCATTAGAAAACATTAAATCAGAAATTGATATGTATGCTGATGATACTACTCTGCATAATAATAACAAAACAAAACCTGAAATTGAAACACAGTTAAATGCAGATCTACTGACGGTTAACAACTGGTGTAGTGAGAACAACATGATAATCAATCCAAAAAAGACTACCAGTATGCTAATCGGTACAGCCCAAAGAAAACACTCAATCAACACAGATCTATGTGTTCATTTAGGTAACCATACTATCTCCCAAGTAGATCAACAGAAATTATTAGGTGTCAATATTGATCAATATCTTGACTGGAAATTACAAATTGACCAAATATGTAAAAATATATGTTCTAGACTATTTTTATTCTCCAAAGTAAAAAAATATTTAGACAAAAGATGTCGAATTCTGTTTTTCAATGCATACATTTTACCAAATTTTGATTACTGCTGTACCATCTGGGGAAATTGTAATGATGAAGGAATCCAGAGAATTACAAAACTACAAAAAAGGGCAGCAAGATTTATTCTGGATGCCCCGTTTCAAACTCCATCAAAAGAGATGTTCTCCCAACTAAATTGGCTGTCATTTCAGGATCGAGTGTCATATCACAAACTAATCTTAATATATAAAATTCTGAATAATAAAACCCCAGATTACTTACAAAAATTGTGTATTCAAAGTTCAAATATAAATTCTAGAAATTTAAGATCTGTAACAAATAACAACCTGGTCGTTATCAGACCGAACACCAACATAATGAAAAAATCATTTGCATACTCCTCGTCGGTATTATGGAATAACTTACCACTGAATATTAAAATCTCTACAAGTTTGAAAACATTTAAAACAAAATGTTTTAAATATATTTTTGAAACTGACCCTTAAAGAATATATCATGAACATTGAATGTATATTCTTTTTGTCTTTTGTGTTGACATTTGTTACAAACTATATATATTAATATCTGCATGCATAGATATGTTCAAACTGTATGTAATTTTTTGTTTTATATGTATGTATGTTTTGTTTGCTGAGGGCCTCAAGGAAGATTAGTGTTAACTAATTGAGTTACCCTCTTGAAATAAAGGTTATAATAATAATAATATAATAATAATAAAGATAGTACACATTTTTTTTTGTTTTTCAAGGAACAGTAAATTTGACAACTTCGTCCCTGCTAAAAGTACTTTCAAGTTGTCAAAACTATTAACAAATTCAAGAATAAAGTCAAAGAAGACAGTCAACAATTAAACAGTGTTGTTTTTGTGTGCATTCTTAGGCTATATCCTCATTTTTCCCCCAACGGGGAAATTTGATATGGACTCATTACTTCCGGTGCATTTTTATTGGTTATCTATTTAAGAATAAAGGAAAGATTTCATTGATTTTTTGCCATCTGTGACCGGATGTTTTATAGTATGTGGGGGTAATTTGAGGATCAGTATATAAGACAGTGTTTTAATAGTTTTTTGGGAAAATTTGACGATAATTTTATAAGACAGTGTTTTTATAATTCTTGGGGGAAATTTGAGGATCAGTATATAAGACAGTGTTTTATAGTTTTGGTTGAAAATTTATATTTTTTTTTATTAAAAAGGGGCATTTCTATAGTAATTTTATTTCATGGGAAATCCACTGTCTGAAAGGGTTTTCCTTTGGGGAGAAGTAATAAAAAAGGGTAGGTATTTTGGGGAGAAATACAAAAATATAAGTTTTACAGATTTTGCTGGTGGTAATAAACAGATTCGTGTGCAGTTTGGGGGAAATTTGAATGCATCACATCAAGACAGCAGTATTTCATACTGTTTTTTAAATTTGGGAGTAAAGTACATAATAAAGATTGCTATACAACTTGAAATTTTTCAATAACGTATATCGGAATATTCACACCGTTTATTCCGTTAAAGATGCACTTCGTCTTTTTCATTAACGGAATAAACTGTACCAATAGATAAACATATAGTAAATAATTTAATAAATTTTGGGGAAAAGTTGCAGACAAAATGGTATTAAAATGTTAAAATTCATGAAAATATTGCAGTGTTCATCGCGCTAATAGCCGCGCCGCTAAGCCGCACTTTAATATCAACGCGATTCAACTTGTGCTTTCTCATGATCAATTTTATTTTATTTTAGACAATTCACACAATCCATTTACATTATATACACAATAACGATCTTCACTCAATTTACTATAGTCTGGTTCTTCATTCATCATCACCACCATTTTACATATACCAGGATATATCTTCTGTTTACATTCGTACTTTGTCGAGTAGAGATTTAAAACGTATAACAGTACGTATTAAACACATTAAAATACCATCCACAAAAACAGCAAACAAGGAACATGAATAAGGTATTTACATCATCTGCTTGTAACTGAACATCAACTGAAATATAAGGTGAAAGATTATAGATTATTAGTTTACTAACACTTATATTATAAATCCATAAAATCATTATCAGTAACCGAAATTTTCTTTTATTTAGCAATATATCATACCTAGTGCCTTTGGTATAGTGAGTATAATGCCTCACTCTACCATCCAAATACTCATATCTGCCTGTTGTAACATTGTAAGCATAAAGGTTGTAATTGACATGTTCAAACAACCTAAAGAGCGCAAACTTGTGACTCCTGGCTGATCTGTCTCTCAACAGGCCCATTACATCGCACTACTCCAATAGAATCACTGGGTTCAATCCATTAACCCACGCAAATGCTGCAATTAAAATTCGTTGGAAATGCCCAATATTTCTGATCCAAAACAAGCCTCTAATTGTATAAGGCCATTTTCTGGCAGGTCCTATTATATCTTGGATATCCCTCCATAGATGGTAAGTGATACTGTTTCCACCAGGCATTGAATATGCGATTGTCGTACAGATATATTCAGACTGAATAATGTTATGCATGCGAGTATTTAAACGGTCTTACCTGTATTAATATCTTCTTCTGTATTTAGCTTTGTTAGCCTGAAGAATATAATTGAAACTGAGTAATGTTCAATCAACAAATGTCAAACAAAATTAAATCCCAACATCGCTTCACAAATAACATATTTACAGTTAGTGTATTTACCGCTTTGTACCTTTACTGAAAATCACTGTCGCTAGACAGTGAATAAACGAAAGCTGATTTCCCATAGGGGTTAGACTTCCGTTTGTCCTTGTTTTTCTTGTCCTTCTTCGTTGTACTTGTTTTCAATGGTTTGAAACCTTCTGGAAATATTTGTTCATCTTCTCTGCTTCGTCGCTATCCGATGATGTTACACAAGCATGTGATGTTGAAGGGGCATTGTTTTTCTTCAAAGTTTTCATTCCTGTAGACACGGTTTTTTTTTGTCTAACAGATTTGTGTACTATTGGCTGCACATTCACTTTCGGCCTCGTAGTACCTGTGTCTGGTGTTGCTATATCCATTATTTCAGGAGGTTCTAATGACATCGGCCGATACATCTGCCATTGCCATTGGGGGTGTTTCTTCTACTTCACCATCCGACTCCACATCACTTTCTTGAACTATTGTTATTTTATGCAGATTTTCTATTTCTTTTGAAGAGGGTGTCCAGGTATTAAATAAATGTTTTGGGTAAGTGTACTTGGGGGCCGAATCTAGTGGGAGATTCTCTTCAACAAGGAGAAAAAATCAGTATAAATGTCTCCAGATCTGTGAATATGATTTCGCCATATAATTTCACTCAATCTCTGCTCAAACATTGACGTATTTGAACCATTTATACGTCTGAAGTGATCTTTACAGATCTTCCAAGCTCCCTCTATTCTATTCGTCGTACAATGGACGATCTCACCAGTTTTTATGTTTTTGTAAGATTGTTTGAAATGTGGATTTATAAGTTACAGAGAAATGGGTATAACCAATGTTGTTCAGATCTAGGTAAGAAGCCCATGAATCAGAATATATTTGTGTTCCCGGTGCTACATGTTTTTGAATTATGGGAATTAATGTCTCTTTATTCCGACTGTCAACTGGGTACAGAATTATTTTATTACTAGTCCTTTCTACAATCCCAAAAATCCATATCCTGTGTCTCACAGGCTTTCCTTTGTTATATTTCAGTTTGCGACCAAATAGACTTTCGTCTATTTCAACTTCATCATGGAAGATGAGGTTCTCCATTTCTGTATGGATATATTGCACAAATGTCTCCAGTATAAAGGAAGCCCAGTGGACAGAAGTACCCTTTTATTCAAGTCCAGAACTAAGTGCACACTGATGCAAAGTTTCACCCTGAAGATAGCATTTGACAAACAGCAATAAATCCCGAATGTTATAAGATGAACCTTCGAAAAAAAGAGAACTTGCGCATTCCAATTTCGTGCCCCTTCTTACATCTAAAAGAATACCGATCAGCGGCTCTCTCTCTTTTATAAAGACTTGTGGTAGCACAACATTTACACACGATATTACTTGCTATCAACCCATTATCGCTCAGCCAGGGAAAAAGCACTTCATCACTTCGTTGTTAAAAGAAATAACTCAACTATATCGTCGTCAATACTAGTTTAAAATCAATTGATACAGTTTATTCCGTTGAATTAAAACAAGACCAAATACATTGAACCGCATATTTAACGGACTAAACGGCATGCATAAAATTATCAATCTGTAATGAAACATTTAAATGTCGGTATCAATGTTTAAAATCAATTGATACAGTTTATTCCTTTAAAGACGCACTTAAATGAGATTGATAATGTTTTAATAATTCTTGGGGTAAATTTGGGAATCAGAATATAAGACAGTGTTTGGTAAATTTGAGGATCAGTATACAAGACAGTGTTTTAATAGTTTTTAGGGTAAATTTGAGGATCAGTATATAAGACAGTGTTTTAATAGGTTTTGGGGTAAATTGGTCCAAAAACGTTTATACTTGTCTTTTCTCAAATATGCATTCCGTTCATGTTCAGGGTGATTTTCATTTTCCCACCACAACTGTCTGTTCCTTTCATTTGTTATGCATGGACTGCATAAACAATTGGGACATTCTTCCGAGTTTTCATCTTGTGCAATGAAGAAATCTCCTTCATTTGACTAATTTTCCTCAACACTAGCATTTTCACCAGATATGTCTTTAAATTCCCAATCATTGTGTGCAAAAAAATGATAAATTGCCTCCATTTGCTCTTGTGTAACTTCTAATGACAAAACTGATCTTGAATTATTTACTGTCTCCTCCATTTTATTTTTAAATATATGTCACTCTCTCACTCTTTTTCCAATGAACACTCAGTAGTTAGGGTAATTTTGGGACAAGTATTTTATTTCAGAATAAATTGTCAAAGAAAATCTGATTTTTATAACAATTTATTTTGCTGATAAATTTCCCTTTACATAAAACATGTTTATCTTTTCTAAATTTACTTAAATAATTTAATATATTATTCAATTAAAATGATAACCTTTAAGTAAGCCTCAATTATTTTATTACATATACACCTGTTTTGCTTACTATCAGAAATATTTGGCGGGAACATTCCACAACATCATAATACACCTGCTGACTTTTAGTGTGGAACTGTCAAGTAGGGGGAAATTAGCAACAGTTGGTTAAAGATTTATTCAATTAAAAAAGAAGACGACTAATGAAAATAAAAAAGTATATTCATTTATAATGAACATTAAAAAAGTATGTCTTAAGGATTTATGCAAAATATATTACTATAATGAAATAATAAAAAAAAATACAAATTCACCTATTCCATTTCATGGAATATTCCTGGAAGAATTTCTTAGGTCTCATTTCATGTATCCATTTCATTTGTAAAATTTATATGCATCACAACGTATTCATAAAGAAAAAAAGAGAAAATGTCAGAGAATGAGCCGAAAATTCGCAAAAGAACTCCTAGTTTTAGAATTGAACTTTCTGGAAGTGATGAAAAGAAAAATATCATTTTTGATAAACTAACTAAAATTCGAAATGAACTTACAAAGAAAAGCAATAGGCCCATGGGAAACTTACAAGTACTTGAAGCTTTGTTTGAAAAATGGTTTAACAATGAAGATGAAAATCCTGGGCCAGCAATGTGTCCAAGCACATATATTAGGACCAAGAAGACTGATGTTAACCAGAAAATTTTCTTTATTGCTGAGGATTCATTTCACCGTGGCATTCCAGTTTCATAATGGCATGCAAGGCAGTGCAGTCATAACCTGTGTACCAATAGACTTATTCAAAAGGGACATGTAGTTAAAAACAATTTGAAATGTGGCAACCAGGAGAAACCACATGTTTTTTCTTGGTCGTCGTCTCCTTATTTACCAACAAAGGAGTATCTAATAAACAGCAGTGTAAAATAACAATCCAAAGATACTTATATTAGATATAGTAAATTTATACTATGCTGTATACGACGCATTTCAAGGAGTTACCTCTCATCAGCAGCATTAAAACCGAAACATTTGGAAGACCAAAAACCAAACTTATATTAAACAAGAAGTACTCAACCAAAAATACCGAAATAGGAAGCCAAATTTCAGCTAAGGAGATCTACCATGTGCAATACAAGGAATGAACCCTTAGTATTTCTATTATCTTTGAATTTTGCTAAATACTGGTAATTTCTGTAAAAAATCAATGAATAATCATGTCAGACAAGTCTGACGACTGGGTTGGCGAATACCCTCGGGGACCTAGGGTCCACCAGCAGAGGCATCATCCCAGGAGTTTCAAAATAACAATCCAAAGATACTTATATTAGATATAGTAAATTTATACTATGCTGTATACGACGCATTTCAAGGAGTTACCTCTCATCAGCAGCATTAAAACCGAAACATTTGGAAGACCAAAAACCAAACTTATATTAAACAAGAAGTACTCAACCAAAAATACCGAAATAGGAAGCCAATGTGTAAACCATGGTATTGTATGCAGTGGTATACTTCCTTCAGACTACAAACGATTTGTTAGTGGTTCCGGAATAGGCATGTTAAATGAGGAAAAGAGAACAAACTTTTTCAATAAACACCAACAACATATACAAGAGGAATATAATGAATGTATTGACACTGCCTTATTAGAGGAAATTGCTTCATATGAAGACCTTGACTCAATAGACATTATGTCCGATGCACGCCATGGATGGAGGAAAAATGCAAAAGACACTAGTGTTGTAGCAATTGGAGAAAAAACTCACAAAGTTTTAAAATGTGAGCATGTTACAAAGGCTCATGATATCGTTTCCCAGCGCCATGAAAAACTTGGAACCGTGCGTATTTACCAGTACATGAAAGATAAAGTGTACGAGTCGGTGTTCATTGCCACGACAGAAATTTGTCAGTAAACAAATACATCCGAGAAGAAACTGAAACACTCAACCAAAATGATACTTGGCATTGTGTGAAGGCAATGAAAAAGATTTCATCCGGGCCTCAATATTCTTTTCAGTTGAGTGATAAAGTAGAGCCAGTGGCAACACACGTACATTGGTGCATAAGAAATTTTAACCAACAGAAAGAAATGTTGAAATCGTCCTTGTTGGATATTGTAGACCACTACAAAAATATCCATACTGGTTGTAGTGAAAGTTAAGATGCCGGAAAGATACTAATTATGAACCTTCGCGGATTGTGATTTCGGATCCAGTAGCTGAACAACTACTTGTGAATGCCATCCTCGGATCGAATATTTACAAATATGCAAATGACTACACTCTTGGCAGAGACACTTTTTATGTGGAAAGTTTTAATAATGTAATAAACATTTATCAAAATAAGAGAATGTCTTTTGGGGATTTACAGTACAATGCAAGAAATAACTTAGCCGTGTGTCATTGGAACGAAAACCTTGATCGTGAATATACATCAGTGTCCATCTCAATGATCATAGGAGACCACAGAGTAAAAAGGGAAAGAAAAACTACAAAAAAGCAACGTATAAATTTAGAGATAAAATCTGGTCTCGCTGTATTAACAATATATACAAAAAGAAAAAACAAAACAAAAGGAAAGGGAACAATAATTAATTACAATTTACAGAGTTGGAGTTGAATGTAATTGTACTTGATTTATTTATTATTTTCTTTCACTGAAGTCTAATATTCAGAATAATTAAAAGGTAAATTTTAAAACGTATTCCTTGTTTATTTTATTGATTGGAATTTTATCAGTGTATAACCTTGTATTATTGCCACTGATAAACCTGAGTTTAGCCATGTGTTGTTATTGTCAACAGATGCTTTGTGTGATATTTATAATTTAGCTCCACCCCTCATTCCAAATATGCTTAATTGCTTACCACCTGGTAAATTTTATAGGTCAGATCCGGCCTTTAACATGTATGAGCACAAATTCATATTTGCAGTCCATGACTGGTTATTAATAATGAAGATTAATTATGGTTCTTGACGTATTTGATATGATATCAAGAGTCGATTTGGGGTGTAATTTGAAGCATAATTATCTCTGAATGTGCTATTCATTTTTATATATTTGAATTTTAAGAATACAAAAGTATCTTCATAGAAGTAATAATATGAGGCATTTTGCTGATGAAAAATTTCCCAAATTTTCTTGAAAGTTTTACTTTTTGGTTGAAATCATGTATTTTTACCATTTCAGGTAGAGGAAGCCTAAGTTGCATGTGGAAATACATTACAGGACAAACTTCCACTGAGTAACACTTTTCTCAACGCAGTGTCAGCCATTCATCCTGATGCTAGTGGACATTCAGTTACTCTAGCATACTTACAGAAACTCCTAAATTTAGCCCCCAATGTGTTAGTTGAGGAAGAGATCAGCTAATATGATTTGGATAGGGAAAATACCAAACAGATGACCTGCCAGAAGATGGAGCCAGAATTGACCACTGGTGGGGAAGGCATGACACTGAGAAAAAATACCCCTGTCTTAGTAAAATGGTGAGGTCTTTATTGTCATGCTTCCATGGGCCTCAAGTGGAATCTTCCTTCAATATTATGAATGACATTATTGACAATAAGTCTGGAAGAATAAATATTGAGACATACAATGTCATCCAAAATGTTTGAAAAAAGTGCTATCAAATATAATGGAAATAAAGATTATTAACATGAAGGTGTAAATCCAAAACCAGTCAAAAACATTAAAACATCATGCAAGCAATATAAACTTGAACTAGAAATGAAAAGAAGTGCTCTGGAAGAGAAAAAGAACAAGCAAAATGTAAGACCAAAGGCAGCTATGGTGACATAAAGGAAGGCTAAAGAACGGTTTTCTAAAGCAGCCAAGAAAGCTAGAAAAACACATAAACAAGATTGCAAGAGGCATTATCAGTTCTAAGAAATGCTAACAAGTTGAAGTGGATGTACATATGTGTATATATAGTTTTGAATAAAATGGAGGTTGTACATATTTTTCAAGGACTTAGTATTGCCTTGCCTTTGATTGATTGCTCAATGTTGTATAAAAAAAATCATATATAAATGGCTATGTAGACACTTTGGATGTTGATATTTTGTAAGTAACCAATAACTTCATACTTTTTTAGTTTTTATTGAGCAGTTTTAACCCAAACAAATATATAAAAAGAGTGTTCAATAAGGTATTTCATGGCATTATTGTAAAATATCAATATATTTTCTATTTTTCAATCAATTTTTGTAAATTGCACTTTAAAATTATGTTTTCCAGCTTTCAAATTTAGTGCCAGGAAATGCCAGAATTCAGGATTTTTCACCATTTTACCCCAGAGCTTCTTAGGGCCTAAGGCAGCCCTCAGACCCCTGCCGTAAAGGCACCTCGCGAATGCAAGACTCACTTCGCGAGTCTGATGTTCACCAAAAATAAATTTCACTTGTCAGTCGATCACTTGTGCTTGTTACCAAAGGCGTGGTTCTTCGGAAAGAGGCTGGGTTCTTTACGTATTCCGCATGGTGACGTCACACGGGTAAATAAAAAGCTTACCGGGAACCCCCGATACTCATCAGGTAATTTCATAACCCCCCCCCCATTTTAAAAAAGATGGGAGTTACAAGGAATGTTAACCATGTAGGTATCATAAAACTTATCGGTACCTATCAAGGCCTTAATTAACCTTAAAAACAGGTAAAGTCCTTAGTCCTACTCAAAACCGCAGCCAGCCAAATGCTGAGTTTCCCAAAACTTTTTCGCTAAGAAGGGATAAACATTTATCAAAAAGTTACTGCCACAAAATAACTAACACATGTGATGATTTGCTAGGCCACCCATGAAAACACTCTCAAAAATCAAACTGTCATATTCAACATCCGGTGTATATCAAAACTCAAAAATAACTTTACTAGGACTATTACCAAAAATATCAACAATATTAAGGCTTCTCATATAAAACCTATTTCCTTATTATACGGAAAAGAAAAAAGGTGTCCCAAGGCGATGGTCAGGCATTACAACATCATTGTTTACATTCTAAGAACTACTTTATAATCAGAGATGCATGTTTACAATATTACTACGCTAGGTGTAACTTAGTGCGAGTGAATGACCGATATAACAATTTCTTTTCCCTAGAGTTAAACAAGTTAAAATTTAAACTATAAAATATGACTAGATTAAAATCAAATTAAAAATTAATGCAATTAACTTTTCGAACGTAATTAAAGTCTGTCTAAATAAAATTAACAGTGACTGGGCAACACCCATAGCATCTATAACAGGATGAGTTCTTTGGGTGTTGAGATTGGTTATATTTTGGCCTTTGTCTTGTACTCACTTCTGTGTACTCCTCTCTCGGCACGATGTTGTGTTTGTAGTTCTGTTGCATCCACCGAGGCGGTTTCCACAGCAACACTTATAGCGACCGCTTTTTCATACGTTAAGTCCTTTTCAGACAGTAGTCTTTTCTGAATATTTTGGTTTTTTATTCCACAAGCTATTCTCGTACGGTGGAATAAAGTTTACCCCCTATCATGCATAGCAAAGATTGGATCTTTCTCATTGCCAATTTCATTAATGACAAAATAATGTTCAAATCTTTCCACATATGAGTCCCAGGGTTCTATTGTTTCATCGAACGGGTCGATTTTTCCTATCAAACCAAGTTCTGGGTTAAACAAAGAATCGGTGATTAAGTTATGGGATCACTGTCTGACAGTTTGGGCAGGTATATTTGTCTAACGTCTCTGCCTCATTTGTACTAAGGTGGACACATGTAAAGTGTGAACAATCCTTAGAACTGTCGCATTGGATCATCATTTCGCCCGTGTCTGTGCCCTTACAAATACAATATTTCCTGGACTGTTCCGTCAATAAAAGGTTAGAATTTTAATCACTATATCAAATATCGGGAGTGACTAAAAGTCGGTCTCGGTTCACATAACAAGAAAAGATGGGTAAACTCCAATGATATCCAATGATAGTCGATTGACTTATTTAAATCCGGACAGCTGTCAAGAAAAGTGAAGGATTATTTATGTTTTTAGTTTTTAATTGTAGTGCATGTATTGTTTTGGTCTTGTCTTCGTTGTTCTCCGGAGTTTGTCAGTTGTTACGATTTTTCTCTCCTTCGAATATCCCTTTAGTATTTCTTGACTTTACTTACATAATAAATATTTGTTCTGATTTTAGTTTTTAATTGTAGTGCATGTATTGTTTTGGTCTTGTCTTCGTTGTTCTCCGGAGTTTGTCAGTTGTTATGATTTTTCTCTCCTTCGAATATCCCTTTGGTATTTCTTGACTTTACTTACATAATAAATATTTGTTCTGAATTGTTGTATTAGACCCAAATTTGTAGCTCTAAATCATATATATATATATATATATATCCTAATTTGCTGGTTTGGTAAAGAATGAAATAAAATCTTTGATACCAATTTTTATGCACAAGACTGATGGTACACATAACTGTTTTGAGCGGACAAGGTTAAATCTATATCCCCTTTGGCCTCCATTTTTAAGCAGGGGAAAAAATAGAATTCCAGCCACCTTGCTTTTTTGGACAAGTGATGCTGATAGTGAAGGGTATTTGAACATTTTTTTCCAGTCAACAAATTTGTAACATTAAATGTGGACCAAACTGTGTACAATTTACAAAATGGGAATGAGGCAACAGTCAAGTCTTCAACTGCAGGTTGTGAAAATTTATAGTAGGATGGGCACAAAGATAAGTTTAAAATAGGAATCATAATACAATTGCCACCACAGGTTATTTCTAAGACGAGCTTTGTGCAACGTTTATGTTTTGACTTGTACAAATAACACATAAAAATAGTTAAAAATATCAAGACAACAATGCTTAAAATAACTGAGGCATGAACCCATGTAAATTCTGATACAATAAAGTTTTGAAAGTTTGTAGTGAAGTCATCACTTATTTCTGGTGTTGATGTCGACTTCTGATAAATAACAGATGGTGAACCTTGTGATTTTACAGTTTACATTTGTTTCATGACCGTCATGGCAGTTGCCATCTTTCGTTTTTTACAAAATAAAACCACGAAACCAAAAATTGAAAGAATGACAATACCAAACGATGAAAAACTTATAATGGTGTTTAAATCTGGCCATGTAGTTTGCAAGCTTGTATCTCCAGATAACATTGGATCATTGAATGTTTTAAAAATCATAGCATCTTGTTTTGTTATAGCATTTGTTACCTGTTTATCTGTGATAGTTTATTAATTTGATTATTTAAGAATTGATATTCTAAAACTGTTTATAACTTTTTTAATAGCCGAAATTGTGGTATTAATCTATCTTTGATTTAATTTTTTTAGTGTTTAGCAATCTTTTTAATGTGCCATTTTATTTGTTAATATATATTTTGTTTTATTATACTTTATCTTATTTGGATTATTTTACTTATAATGAATGTGATTCCGCCATGATATGACATCTTTGCATCGACGTGGCGTTAAACGATAATCAATCAATCAATTAATCAATCAAATGATTTTGTCTTACAACCAACGCATTGTGTTAGGACATAGTGAGCCATGATACATTCAATGAAAAAATGATAAATGAACAATATTATCTTACTTTGGTATCCGCACAATGTAACAGTTTCTTGGGAATGAAAAAGTTAAACAAAAATTAAATAGGAAGGTAAAATCTTTCTTCTTTTAACTTAAAACTTCTTTATACTGCAGTTTCTTTTGAAAATTAAATAGATACGAATTGTTTACAATTTTGGGGATAATTGTTCACAATGTCAGAGGTCTGCAATAACTTTTCATAATTTTTTTTTTGATAATAATGTGGTCATCTCGAGAAGTATATTCAAGTAACATCAAAACAATTAAAACAAATACAAGTCATGGCAGTACGTGTATCAAAACATTTGCCTTATTTTTTACCGCCAAAGGATAATTGAGCTTATTTACCAAAGATATGAGAGGACAGTCAGGACTTTTCTGATTTGTGCTACAACAAGTGAACATATGTAATTTATTTACCTGAAAAATTAATTCAGTACTTTGATTGTCTGTAAAATTAACTCAAAATTAACTCGAACAAAATTGTGGAGTTTTGAAGTACTAAATAAATGAGTAAACTCCAAATTACAAGACATTCATCGATTAAAATGGACCGCCTCGGTGGTCTCGTGGTAGCGTGCTCGCCCCGAGTGAAAAACAGATTTTAAGATTGAAAAAAAAAATATTGCACCAGCTCATGTCAATAGAACGAAAAAAATATTGATGTGACCTGATGATAGAAACTTAAACCTCTTGGTCAAATAAATATTGCAGAAACTTAAACCTCTTGGTCAAATAAATATTGCACAGATCTTTTTGTGTCGCCTGCGGAACGCATGGTCGACACATAGGAATTATTTGTAAATAGATAATGTTTGACATTTTAATCAGTTTGAGTCTAATTCGTTCTCGCCGTGATATTTGCTGCAATACCGCCAGCACGTCTTAAAAATAACAATCCATTTCAGAAAAAAGGGGGGGGGGGTCAAAACTTCTATCCTCAACTACTCCATAACCGTTCAAAGCAATTTGGTGAAACTTTCTCTGTGCATTAACCCTAATGCAAAGGTGTGCATATATATTTCATTTTCAGAAAATTTTAATATCTTTTGTAAAAATTGACGTCCGCAGACGACACATGTCTTCCTTGGAAGACTCGCACATTTTTCAAATTAGTTTGGGTGGTAATATCTGTACAATGTCTTTTTTTTTAACTTCCCAGGTATATTCGATATCTGGCCACACATAAATTTGGTCTTTTACATTTTAAGAAAAAATATTGTGACTTCACCTTCTTCTGGGATACTGACAACGTAAAATGAAATGAAGGACATTAAACTATTGGTTTAAGATTGTTAAATTTGTGCTTTTTATAAGCAGTGTTTCTTGTATTGTTCTCTGTCGATGTGCATTTGTGTTCCCGGGTTTGCTGTCCCTTCGATTTACGTTTTTGTTGATTACTCCTTAGGCATTTTTGTTATTATTTTATAATTTCAACTGAAAATCCTGATTTTGCAATTTATACATTTGGTCCACAAGATTTTTTGTAAGGATTATTGGGGTTTCCACATAGCAAAACATAAACTTTGTTGTTATCTTCATATTTTGTATCCTAATTCTTCTTAATCAATGAACGGATTTCCATTTAACTTTCAGGAAATCTTCAGTACATCATGCAATTGTTCATATCTTACTTTATTTTCCAACTGTTAAAACATGGTTCTTTGAAAATTGTGTGTCTAATGATATAGAACCCTGATAGCACTTTTTGTCAATTCATGAATATATGCATTTACATTTTTAAATTAATTTTTCTGATTGTTTATATTTACTTGTTTAATGAATGTTTTGCTTTTAAATTTCTGTTTTACGTCAAATTGAACTATCACCGAGTCTTCTGAAAAAAAAATATATAGTAGACTTCTAACGAATTGAAAGCATATGTCCAGTCCAAAATTTAATGAATGAGCTGTAATTACAAATTCATGTCAAAATGCGGCTGCTGCCATGTCACATCTGAAATGATGCATTATGGTGTCTGGAGGTACCTGGGAATTATATACACTACTTACCTTCATTAATTACTTGTAGCCCATTAGTGGCTATAACATCTATGTTTGCAACTTTGTCCTGCATATGCATTGGATTATTGTTTTGTTTGTACGCTCGGCTACTGAATTTGGTCTGTGGATGATACGAGCTGGTGAAGTAATGCTAAACATTGAAGATGTGGTTTACAGCTGCTACGAGTTTGCTCATGAATCCTTGACCTCTATCTGTGCAAATTGAAACTGGACAACCATACCTTGTAAATATTTCCTTGTGCATTACAGTTGCAATTTCTTCTGCAGTTTCTGATCTTACTGGAAATGCCTCTACCCATTTACTAAAGGAGTCTACGATGATGAGGATAAAACGATATCCTTCTTTTGTTTCCTTTTTGAACGGTCCTATAAAGTCCATGTGCCAGCGAGAAAAAGTAGCTGTGATTGGCATTGTTGGCATTGGTACTCGTTTGGTATGTGGAGTACATTTCGCTCTTTGACATGATTCACAATCTGGTACATGCGTGGAAAGTAATATTTTTGTTGAATTGATCTGTACGTGCGTTCAAAACCAAAATGCAGCCAAACCGAAAGGAAGCCTTTTCCATTGATAAACACCACTTGGAGTGACAAAAGCAGATTTGTGAGCAGTAGCAGGATCCATATGGCATTGCTTATATCCAGATAAGAGGTCCAAAGTTGTGAAAACTTGAGCTTGAGAGTGTCTTAGAGAGTCTAAAACAAAACATCTTCCATACGAGGGAAAGGGAAAAACTTCGACCGAGAAACCTTGTTCAATGCTCGAAAGTCCCAACAAAGGCGAAGTTCACCAGATTCCTTTTTACACATGACAACGGGTGCTGCCCATTCACTATCTGACTCCTCAACAATACCATGCTCTAACAATTTTGAAAGTTGTCTATTCACTTCCTCTAAGACGGGGGAGACTGTCTGTAAAACCTTTTGCGAACGGGAGGTGCATCGCCAGTGTCTATTGTGTGTTTGTAAGGATTTGTTAATCCCAATTCACTGAGATCCTTGGCAAAACTCTCCTGTTTTTATAGAGAAAGGCTAACAAAAGTTTTTTTTTGATTCTCTGACAAGTCTTGAGTTACTCAAGTCAATATTTAACATATCCTCTTCAGGATCAGAAGTGGTAGGGTTTGAGTCAGGTTGTGTGTTTGTAAGAGGAGAGCTACTAGTGGCCTTGTGGCTGTTAGCAATCCTCTATAAATAAATAAAGCATTAAATTAAAGAGGTAAAATGGAATCAGTGTCCAATGAAGAAACAGATGCAATGACAGAGTTTGAAGGTAAACTTATATCTTTGTCAGTAGGATTCATGATTCTCATGTATGAGTTTCCAGTGTGATCTAATGTTACTAAGCATTTTGCACTTGCCAAAGACTGATTTGGTAAATTTTGATTGCGTAAGTTTGAGACTTTGGCTGGGATGTCATGTTCATGAAAAGCTTTGATGTTAATTTTCTTTGTTGTGCATGCTAAATCACATCATTTCTATGCAATGAACAAGTTTTTCATCAGTGTCTGGTTCTGGGATATAGAGTGTGTTTGATGGAAAGTCAATGTTTGCACCATGTTATCATATCCAAGAATCAGACTCTGTTGCATTTTGGGAAAGACATGAAAACTATAAACAAAAGACATGTTTCCAATAGTGAAAGGCAAAAGGATAAGACCTAAGATAGGGTGATGTTCTGCTCCAACACCTACAGCATCTTGAACCATGGTTTTTTGAATTTGTGCAAGATCAATCTTAAGACTTGTAAACACATTTACAGAGCAACAGCTAATGGCCTCTCCCGTGTCCACTAACGCCTTAACGTTATGACCTTTTACTGTGATGTGCACATTGTTGCCCTGTAAATGTGATATTTGTAAACCCTGAGGTTGTTCAGATGTTGTTTTTGTTTCTTGTGTTTGTCCCTTAATTTGGTGTTGTCTCTTTTGCCTTTGTTGTTTTTGTCATTGTCTAGGTTCCGGTTTATTGCCCTGCCTAAAACTTTGCCTATTTTCAGAGTTTCCTTTAGCCCTATCACGTTGTTTTCCCTCACATACCCCCTCAAAATGACCTAAAAGACCACAATAGTGACATATGCAATTGTATGCAGAACATTTTCTCCTATCCTTTACGTGTGACACCACAAAATCTGCACTTCATCTGTTGTTGCTGTCTTTATGCTACTCTGTAGCTCTGCCCATCAAAATTTTGCCTTTCCCTCAGATTAATATCTACACCTAGAGCCATCACTTCTTCTTTTAGCACTCATCTGATACCTTGAACAATAGAAATACATAAGTCATTAACAGAAAAAGCATTTGATGTGGCATTATTAAAAGATTGTACATTTGTGGTATTATTTAAAGATTGTACATTACTACAAGACGAGTTTGTGTTTACATTAGACGCACTACATTCTGCAACGCTGATTGCTAGGTAGATAGCTTCTCGTAATTCATTTATTGTCTTTGGGTCTTTCCCTACAACAAATGGTTTTATGTCTGGTTTCAGTCCATTTTGACAACCCGACAATTGTTTGTTCACTGATATCCTGTGCCCCGTTGGTTAAGTTTTGAACTCGTGTAAGATATTGAATACCAGTCTCATGTGGATGTTGCTAAAATCGGTATAGCTCATTGTTTGTGTTATGATACTTAAATCTTTCTAAAAATGCAGCTTTTAGGTTTTGCAAGCTTGTTCTTGTGTCTGCTGGTAGCTAATGGTACCAAGTTACGGTTTATTCTTGAACGTCAAAGGAAAATGCTGCAAGAGCAGCATCATCCTGATGCTTATGCAATTTAATGTAGTTTTCAAACATAGTCCACCATATAGCTGGGACCTGGCTGGTCTCATCATGGAAATGTTGCTCAAACCTTTATCGTGGTGTACTAGATTATCTGTTTCAGCCTCTGTGTTTGCAACAATTGATGCGCTTTCTCCTGACAGTTGGTCCTTGCTGTGTCTGTTTTATCTGCCTCTTCAGTTGACCCTATATCGTCCTCAACTTGTACCTCTTCAGTCGACTGGTTCTGCCTATGTACACTGGCCCTAGTCTGCATCAGATAATTTGTTGGTGTAACCCCTTGCTTTGAACTGGCAAATTATTTTTGGCGGCATGTAGAGCGTTACTGGATCTTTGTTGTTTCTCTACCAATATGTGACCTCGGTTTTCTGGCTGATAGTAATTGAAATTGAAAGGCTAGAATGAAACCCAATATTTTCATCAAATATATGTTTAATGTTGAACGGTCACTGCCACATGTGTTATATACGCAATTTAACAATGATGCATAATAAACATTTAATACAATGTACGTAATTAATATGACAATTAATATTTCAATACTTCAATATTCATAGACATAAATAATTAACTAATTATTTTCAAGTAATATTATAACATATCGGAAACGTGGGGAATCTAATTCAAATGTTTTTGATGTGCTGATGCCAAATATGTTCCAAATGGGGTGAGACAAGGGCCTTAATCTGAATTTGTAGCAGTTGCCAAATTATGAAGATTTATTTCTGAATGAAAATTTAAATGTATGGAAAAAAAGACTATTCCTTGACACAGTGACGTTAAAACATGGATTATATACACAATTCATAAAGACAATGTTATGAAATAAATGTCACAATATAGGTCGATGTACATTTGCTATTCATTGTGTATTTTATACCTAAATTCAACTTGTGCACATAGTGTATACTAATATTTCATATATCGGCACTATAACAACAGTATGTGTGTTCAAATTATATACCTTAAAAGCTTTATACATATTAAAATTTAGCATTTCGTCTGAAATTCTTTTTTGACCCTGTGTTTTTATTCTAAATAAGTTTAGACAACTCTCCGTTATTTGACAAAATACTTGTATAAAAATGTTCACAATTCATGAACACAAACGTGCCAATAATTTACTGAATTTACTAATACAATATTTCAAAAACTAAACTTTAAACTCAAATCAACAAATATTAAACAATTAATCAAAATCGAACATGTTACCTGTAAATATTGATTGATTGATTAAATATTGTTTTACGCCGAGCTGGGGATATTTCAGCCAATATTACGGCGAGAACTTATCTAAACGGAGCTGGTTAAAATTGAACACAATTAAAACCAATTGACTATTTACAAATAAAATATTAATGACAATATAAACAATAAAACAAATACGAGACAAAACCTTACGAAACATTTTATAATATCACAGACTTGAAAAATATCACAGAAACGCTACAAGAAAAATATAATCAATAAAATAACATCAATCAAAACTAATATAACAATTTAAAATTCTGGATCAGGACTAACTAGGAATAGAGTCAGACAGACTATATTCTAGAGTATAGTCCCACGTCCTTCAAATATTCTAAAATACGGTTGCCAGCAACCTTTGTAAATAAATCTTTCATATTGTTGACTGTGTAGTACCGACAAATAATGTCGGATTTATCTACACAGTCAATTAAAAGATGTTTAATACTATGTCGACATTGACACGGAAAACACTCAGGAGGCGGCTCATTCTCTAAAATAAAAGAATGAGTCGTCCTGGTGTGGCCAATGCGACATCTAGTTAAAACAACTTGGTCTCTTCGGCTCTTGCCGAAGAAACAAACATTCTTGCCAACAGTTGGCTCTATAGAATGTAATTTATTGTCTGTGAGCAGATCCCACCGGGACTGCCACAGACGTGAAACATATTTGTATATTAAAGGTTTAAAATCAGAATAAGGCACGGACATATTAGTTATGGGGTCATCTAAAGCATCCTTCGCTATTCTATCTACAACTGTGTTTCCCTTAATACCAATATGACTTGGTATCCAGAGAAAAATGATTTCTTTGCCCATTTGGACAAGTCTTTTATAAAATTCAATAATATGTGCAATTAAAGGGTTTTTATATTTCTGACTTTCTATAGCCATTAAACACGAAAGTGAATCTGAACAAATAAGACATTTATGTTTTTGAGATGTTCTAACAAACTTTAAAGCAAGAATTAAGGCTCTGGCTTCAGCTGTAAAAATGGAACTGGAGGACGGAAGACGGAGGGTTGCCGCTTGCTGTCCATGGACAGCAGCGGCAGCCACTTTGTCCCCGTCCTTCGACCCATCAGTATAAATAGAATCATGAAATTCAAACTTTGATTTTATTTCAGCAAAGTGTTGCTGAATAAGAATAGGGTTTGTTTCGGACTTTTTATGTTTTCTAAGGTCAAAAATAAACATAGGTTTGGGTACAAGCCAAGGTGGTGATTGAGGTATATTAATGGGGGCAATTTCATCAAGGTTGATGTTAGAACCAGAAATATGCGGTTTCATCCGGATACCAAACGGAGGAATTTTATTTTCATGTTGTTCAAATATGTCCTCATAGAGAGGTTTGAAAACACAGTCGTAGGCAGGATTTGAAGGATATGCTTTTAGCTTGGTTAAGTATTGTAAACCAAGTTTTATCCGACGATTATAAAGAGACGGCTCGTTCGCCTCTACATATAAACTCTCCACAGGAGACGTTCTGAACGCCCCCAAGGCCAAACGTAGGCCTTGATGGTGAACAGTATCTAAAATTTGTATGTAGGATTTGCGAGCAGATCCATATATAATTGAACCATAATCAAGTTTTGATCGTACAAGTGATCGATATAGATTTAACAATATGTTTTTATCAGCACCCCAGTCAGTGCTGGAAACAACTTTTAAAATATCCAATGCTTTCAAGCATTTAGCTTTAAGCATTTTAATATGGGGTAGAAAGGTAAGTTTATTGTCAAATAGAATACCAAGAAATTTGGTTTCTTTGACGACCTTAATGGGAGAATTATAAATTTTAAGTTCGGGGTCTAAATGTAGTTTCCGTTTATTACAAAAATGCATACATACTGTTTTGGAGTTGGAAAATTTGAAACCATTTTCCATAGCCCATTTTTCGATTTTATTCAAAGATAATTGTAGTTGTCTTTCTATGTTGTTCATATTTTTACCTCTATAGCATATAAGAAAGTCATCAACATAAAGCGAGCCTTCAACATTTGTTTGTAATGTTTTAGCCAAACTATTTATTTTAATACTGAATAGAGTAACAGAGAGGATACTCCCCTGAGGGACACCCATCTCTTGTTCAAAAGGGTCAGACATTGTAGTATTAACCTTGACTTTAAACTGTCTGTCTGACAAGAAGTTATCAATAAATGAGGGTAATCTACCTTTCAACCCCATATCATTTAAGTCTTTTAAAATTCCATATTTCCAAGTGGTGTCGTATGCTTTTTCAAGGTCGAAAAAGACCGACACCACGTGTTCACCTTTAGCAAACCCGTTGCGTATGAAAGACTCGAAGCGAACAAGATGATCTAACGTGCTTCTGCCCTGCCGGAATCCACACTGTATATTGGACAGGAGACCATTGGACTCGAGGAACCAGACAAGGCGGTCTTTGATCATCCGTTCCATCGTCTTGCATACGCAACTTGTGAGGGCAATTGGCCGATAATTCGACGATTCAAAATGATCTTTCCCAGGTTTGGGAATAGGGATAACTGTAGCTTGCTTCCAGATGGAAGGCAAGTCACCAGATACCCATACTTTATTGAGGAGATCCAAAAGAGTTTCTAAACACGTGTCTGGAAGGTGATTCAGAAGTTTATAATGAATATCATCCGGGCCACATGCTGTGTCATGGGCCTTTGCCAGAGAATTTTTGAGTTCATCAAGAGAGAAAGGACGGTTGTAGTCTTCTGAATTATTTGATCGAAAGTTGAGTTTGGTTTTTTCGGTTCGGTTTTTAATAATTTGAAATTCCGGAGAGTAATTTTGAGAAGAAGAATTTTTAGAGAAAGTTTCACCAAGTTTTTGGGAGATCTCATTTTCTGATGTTAAAAGGGTCTGGCCATCTTTTAGGTGGTGAAGATTGGCTTTCCTGTTCTTACCGTTAACTTTTTGTATAAAGTTCCAAACTTTATTCATTGGTGTATGAGAATTTAGTTTTGAGACGAAGTTTTGCCAAGACTTACGTCTCTTTTGTTTGAATGTTCTACGTGCTTTTGCACGGAATATACGGATGTTACTTAAATTATCTTGGGTTGGATGCATATTGAATCGTCGTTCGGCCTTCTTCCTATTTTTCTTCGCCTCCTCACAATCATCGTCAAACCATGGTTTACTGGGTTGTTTTGGATTTGTCGAGGTTTTAGGAATGGTTCTCTCGGCTATCGATACTAAAATCTCGTTAAATTTAAGGACTGGATCACTTACATTGTAGAAAAGCTCATTTGTAAGTTCGTCCCGACAGAGCTGCTCGAACAAAGGCCAATTTGCCTTGTCAAATTTCCAGCGAGCAGCTCTCTCAGATGACGAGGGAAACAAATTTTCCAAAATAATTGGAAAGTGATCACTTCCGCAAAGATCGTCATGGACCCGCCATGAGTAATCAAGCAAAAGAGAAGGGTCACAAATAGTTAAATCGATAGCCGAGTAAGAACCATTTCCCGGATGAAGGTAAGTATCTGAACCATCATTAAATATACACAATCCTTCCTGGTTTAAAATATCTTCAATTTTTTTGCCTTTATCATTTACTGAGTTACTACCCCAAATTGGATTATGAGCATTGAAATCACCCATAATTAAAAATGGGGCTGGTAATTGGTCTATTAAATTTCTAAGCTGACACATTTCTAAATTTGTATTGGGAGGAATATAAATAGAGCATAGAGTGATAGTTTTATCGAGAGAAACGCGTACGGCGACTGCTTGCAGATCTGTATTTAATTTTATTCTACTGTGAATGATGTTATTTTTAACTAGGATCGAAGAGCCGCCCGCAGCTCTTTCGTCCTTTGCAACATGCGTAGTATATAAAGAATAGTTCTTTACATTAATACAATCATTTTCTTTTAAATGAGTTTCTTGTAGGCAAAATGCAACAGGAAGGCCTGTCTGTACAAGTAACGATAGTTCAATGAGATTAATTTTCAAACCCCGGCAATTCCATTGAATTATTCTGTTCATTTTCGAGGTGGTCGGATGGGGGATAATTTCGCATTCCGCCGTTCACGTGGGGAATGACTGCGATTCCTCCCACCAACCTTCCAGGTGGTATTTGAGGGAGGTGAATCCTTATCCAAAGGATCACCCCAGATTGTAGATTCACAATCATTTGACGATTCCACATCCATTTCGTCATGATCACTGGTATCGTCAAATTCTGCTTTTAGAACATTAAATTTTATTAATTTTTTCTCTGCTTTAGGGAGACGACTTGATAACTGTCTATTATTGGTTTTTTCAACTGATGATCCTTTCTGTGATGACGAGGAAGTCTGTTGTGAATTTTTGTTAGAATTTTGTTGTGGTTTGGAAGTCTGTTTGTTGCGGGGAGAATTTAAAGGTAAAGATGACCCAGATGTCTGTGATGAATTTGATGACTTAGATGGTTTGGATGATGAATTTGTATCCTTAGAAGAACCTAAATCACAAGTACGGATAGGAAGTTCAGTATTGTTTGGCCAAGTGTATTCTGTTTGTGTTTGAAAAGATCTAGTGGAAGTTGACATTTTTACTTTGTCTGCGTATGCTGTGGAAGATGAGTTATTTGAACCAGAGACAATTTTTCGAGCTTCTTGATAACTAATTTTATTTTCAGCTTTTATTTTTTGAATTTCGAATTCTTTTTTATAGTATTCACAAGTTCTAGAATTTGCCAAATGATCTAAACCACAATTTGCACATTTAATTTGGGCTTCACATTCAAAGCTTGAATGGCCCTCCGCAGAACATTTGACACATCTTTCCGTACCTCTACAAGAACTCCTACCGTGTCCAAATTTCTGACATTTGAAACGAGTAGGGTTCGGTACGTAAGTGTCAATTCTTATTCTGTAGGGTCCAAGGTAAATGTGACTGGGTACAACTGAAAGGTCAAAAGTTAGAAGGTAAGTATTCAATTTAATGATATTGCCATCAGATTTTTTTGTAAACCTTTTGATTTTCGAAACGTATTGTGATTTAAGTTCTTCAAGGATTTCATCATCAGAAAGTTCAGCCAAATCACGATCACGGTCTCTGATTATTCCTTGACATGAATTTAATGTCCTGTGAGGAGTAACGGAGATCTGGATATTGCCAATCATAGTCAAAGAGAGCAAATTTTTTGACTGTTGTTGCCTGAAACATTCGATCAGGACACTCCCATTTTTCATTTTAGAAACTTTTTGAACGGTGCCTGCACAACCTTGTATTGACTTTTGGAGAACGAAAGGTGAAATTTTGGTTAATGGTTTTTCCGGATGTAGACTTGTCAAGACTAAATATTTTGAAAATGTATCAGATGAAGTATTTGGAGATTTAATGGTGTGTTCCTCGTCATCACTTGATTCTAATTTCCGTTTAGAACATGTTGGTGTTTGAGTTTTTTTTTGAGAATCCATGGTAATTTTATACTGTTTCGTTGCCCTTGTTCCCCGCCCGCCTCGGAGCAGCACCAATACGATGCATACCTGCCGCATTTGCGACAGGCACTAGGGCTACAAGGGCAAGATACTCGCATAGAGTACTTTTATATAGACACAAGCTTCGTGCCGGGGGTTACCCGGCGAAACAACTGTCCAAAGTGGTATCTACACGATTGACCCATAAGCCACCGCCTTCTTGAACTCAACCCACATCAATGGTACTATTGTTGTACATTTTGTAAACAGGTCAAGTTCAAGGGCTTGGCGTGACCAGCCGATTGATCAGGACCGGGCCCATCCGACCGCCCGTTTAAGATAAAGTAAGGGCCAAAGTAGCGTGTTTCAGCCACCAGGATCCCGTCCTCTATCCTTACGGGTATCCACACACGGCAAACATGTGGCCTCATTAAGCCGAGGAAGCCTTACCCCATTAGCCACCGCCTTCTCCGCTGATTCCGTCAGTGGATATCTTCAAAGACCCCAGAACCGAAACATCAACCTCGTGCGATACATGCATACCACCCTAACCCGACCCATTGTATCGAGGCGTCATAAAGGGTTCATTTGGGTCTTTTCAGACAACCACGAGAAAACAGCAGAGGGCAAGACATGACCAGTAAATGACTGACCGGGACCATCGAGCCATTGTTTGAACTGGGTGTACAAAAAATTTAAATTTTCCAAATTCAAAGTTCAAAAATAGTTAAAGGGGGAAAATATCATAAATAATATTTTAATTAAAAAGCAGTTTAATAACTATGCTTTGGAATTAAATATTCAGAAATAATAAATAGAAAACAACAACAATAACAAGAAGGAATTTCAAACTGAAAATAAAGGCACGAATAAAACAAAAGTTATTTACAAATTAATTAATGAATGAAAAAGTAATATTCTTTCAAATGTTAGAATAGAATAATTTACATGCAAGAGATATGTTGCAAGTGCATCTATATTTTGCATGTTGAGTATTAAAACATCTTCAAAAACACCTTTTCAAATATCAATGTATAAAAAGTAAGTACTCATCTGGAATGAAACCCAATATTTTCATAAAAATATATGTTTAATGTTGAACGGTCACATGTGTATATATTTTCATTCCACGTGAGGTTCAATTAGGTAAAATTAATACTACACAAAGGACAAAGGTGTGAAATTTCCTTTAGTTGGCCCCATGTCACTTGCGGGATTTTAATTACAATTGCAAGGTCCCCATACCTTAATTCGGATTAATCAATTGCCGAAAGTTACGTAATCTTGTTTAACCTGTATAGATAAATAATTATCTCCCATGAACGCTATTGTTAATCCTTCGATATCAGACGGACAAACAATAGTTTTGACTAAATACGTCCTGTTTCGCAATTTATGGTCTTTTGTGAATTTAAAGAATATTACCCCTGAAATATAAATGACATGAGGCACAAAACACGCACAGAAATGCATTTATCAAAGTTGAGCAATCAGCTGTTTTTGACAGGTCCACGTGTATATGTTTATAAACAGTTACACACGTGTGTACTCTTTATTATGACTATTACGATTTTAACTATGATTGGATATAATTTAAATGGTTCGATAGGTGGCTAGGATTTGATAAATAGCACGTTTAGCACGTGCTAATAATTAAGCGGGAAACATTTTCGTTTTCAAGTTAAGAAGGGGTATTGGTCATTCGACTCTCCACTTCAATACAGTGCAGTTTCAGTTTTCGATATGTCCGATAACAATCTCGACTTAAACGAGGACGCCTTATTGCAAGATACTCAATCGTCGAATACCAGGGAGAATAATAGCTCTAGGACTAACGCTTCCACACCTCAAGTCAGTCAACAGCGAGATCAGTTCTTTGATAATTTTGAATTCTTCAGAAACTATTATGACAATAAACTTTCTTCGCTAAAGTCAGATATACTTTCCCCCCGTGTGGGTCCCGGGGACACAATAGAATAGGCCCACATCTCCTCGGCTTGGCGTAAGAGGCCCCTAAAGAGGCGACATGTTTGCCGTGTGTCGCAAACCCGTGTCGGTAATAGGGAGTGTTCCTAGATGGCCGGATAAACGGTTCCGATCACCATCTGGAGCACAATCTTTACCTAGACGGGAGGCCGGATGGACCCGATTCGGTCAATCGGCTGGTCACACCAATCCCTTATACGAAAGAATATATTTACTTTTTTTTTCTCCCAAATTGCATGATCGAAATTCAAAATTTCTTTACGGCGGGATTGGTGTTGGCTTATGTGTCACAAATTTCAACAGGTTAAAATGTATGTTTGTATTTGGCATTTTAGTTATTTTTATTTTATGTTCTTGTATTATTTTTCGTGCAAATTCTTGAATATAAAATTTATTTTTTGATTCAATATGACTAGTTTTTGAAGTCTTCCAATAAATTTCATTTCGTCCTGAAAATGTTTGGTTTTTGATTCGGTTTATTTATACCAATCTTTAAACACCCAGCTCATGAATGGCTCGATGACCCCGGTCCAGCCAAAACCGATCACGAATTGCCCTCTGCTGTTTTCTCGTGGTTGTTTGAAAAGATCCAAATGAACCCTTTATGACGCCTCGATACAATGGGTCGGGAAATGGTGGTATGCATGTATCGTAGAGGTTGATATTTGGGTTCTGGGGTGTTTGAAGATAACCACTGACGGAATCGGCGGTGGCTAATGGGGTAATGCTTCCTCGGCTTAATGAGGCCACATGTTTGCCGTGTGTGGATACCCGTATGGATAGAGGACGGGATCCTGGTAGCTGAAACACGCTACTTTGGCCCTTACTTTATCTGAAACGGGAGGTCGGATGGGCCCGGTCTCGACCAATCGGCTGGTCACGCCAAGCCTTTGAACTATCCTGTTAACAAAATGTACAACAATAGTACCATTAACATAGGACGGTTTAAGAAGGCGGTGGCTTATGGGTCAATCGTGTAGATGATTCTTTCGGTGGTTGAATCGCCAGGAAACCCCTGGCACGAGGCATGCGCCAATTAAAAGTACTCTATGCGAGTATCTTGTCCTTGCATCCCTAGTGTCTGTCGCACATGCGGCAGGCATACATCATTTGGTGCTGCTCCGAGGTGGGCGGGGAGCAAGGGCAACGCATCATTATACAATCAACATGGATTCTTTAACTGAAAAAACTCAACCCCTCCAAACAACTCAAAATTCAGCAAGTTCTAAAAGAAAACTAAATAACAGTTACGATGAAAGACCGAATCCAAAATCACAAAATTTATCTTTGACTACTCTTCCTAAATATTTAGTACTTACAAGTCTGGACCAGGAGAAACCGTTAACCAAATTATCACCCGTTGTCTTACAGAAGTACATCCAAAGTTGCGCCGGAGAAGTGAAAAAAGTCAGTAAAATGAAAAGTGGAAGTTTACTTGTAGAATGCGTTAGACCACAACAATAAAAAAATCAAGGAATTATTCGTGATAGAGACTGGGATCTACTCGAGCTCTCTCTGAAGAAGAAATTTGTGAAGAACTTAAGTCACAACTTGTCTCAAAAGTCAAAATATTTACAAACTAGAGGCTCCCAGGAGCCTGTATAGCTCACCTGGATACACCACTCTGCTGGCATAGGATGTAATGTGGACCTGTCAGATAGTTTTTAATGGGGACTATCCAAGAACAATTGTAAATTAGTTTGGTTCCAATTGGTATAGTAGTTTCATAAGAGTCAACTGTTAAATCATGTTCCCTGCTGGCAGTGTTCTTTCAGTTGGAGCATACGTGTTGGATACAATTTTTTAAAGGGGACCACCCAAGGATCATTGTAACCAAGTGTGGTTCCAATTGGTACAGTAGATTCAGAAGAGAACTTAATTGATCTTTGAATACATTTCCCCATGGGGTCCAATGTTAAACTATGTTCCCTGCTGGTGGCCGTCTTGGATCAGGTCTGAACATGTCAGATACAATTTTTAAATTGGACCATCCAGACTATTGTGACCAAGTGTGATTCAAATTAGCCCAGCGGTTTCAGAGAAGATATTTGAATACATTTCCCCATTGGGTCAAATGTTAAACTATGTTCCCTGCTAGTATCCATCTTGGATCAGGTGAGTGTCCAATGTTAAACTATGTTCCCCACTGGTGGCCATCTTGGACCAGGTATGGACATGTCCGATACCATTTTTAAATGGGCCCAAAAGACAATTGTTCAGAGAAATATTGCAAGGTCTTTCCCGTGTCAAATTGCAATTAAGGCTATTAAGCATGACTGTTGACCTTCTATTTTGACTTATATAGGACTGTCACAATAACCTTGACCATTGACCTTCGATTTTGACGTCTACAGCTCTAAAATAGGTCCCTGAACATAAATATATATGGTTGCTAGGTACTTTTACATCGGTTGCTAAGGGCTTTTTCAATGACCTTCACCCTTGAACTTCCATTTTGACTTCTATGGCTCTATAAAAGTGTCCTGAGCATAAATATATATGGTTGCTAGGTACTTTTCCATCGGTTACTAAGGACTTTTTCAATGACCTTGACCAATGACCTTCCTTTTTATCTCTACAGCTCTAAAAAAGATTCCTGAACATAAATATATATGGTTGCTAGGTACTTTTCTATCAGTTGCTAAGGACCTTTTCAATGACCTTGACCCTTGACCTTCTATTTTGACCTCTACAGATCTATAATAGTGTCCTGAGCATAAATATATATGGTTGCTAGGTACTTTTCCATCGGTTGCTAAGAACTTTTTCGATGACCTTGACCTTTCATTTTGATCTCTACGGCTCTATAATATGGTCCTGTGCATAAATATATATGGTTGCTAGGTACTTTTCCATCGGTTGCTAAGGGCTTTTTCAATGACCTTGATCCCTGACTTTTGACCTTGGTACTAAAATGTTGATCTTTTGAAACTGATCTTTTTTTGTATTAACATTTTCTTCATATCTATAATGGTTTTCGAGATATAGTATAAATCAAACATGTGTCAAGGGCAGTAACTCCTATATGGAGTCATCGTAGAACTTTAGTTCTAATGAGACAAATTTAGATCTTGACAAGATAAACATTTTTCCCAATACATTTCATCAGCTATCTCTTAAGGTTTCGGAGTTATTTCGATAACAAGGTCTGCGGTCAAAGGTCAAAATTGAGATTTGACCTTGACCCCTTTCAATAGCTTATTTGGTCCTATGACCAATAGTGAAAGTCCCATGCCTGTACATGTCATAGTTTTCAAGTAAAAAATTTTTAGCGAAAACTGCTTTTCATTAACGGGACATAACTCTTATTACAACATTTGAAATCCTTTCGGTTTTGTGTCATGAAGCATGCAGTCGATAAACCGAACACTTTTGCAATATAAACTTAACTTCTATCTCTTATAGTTAATGAAATATAAGGCAAAATATATTAAAATGTTGAAAATTTGACAAAGAAAGGGCAATAACTCCAAGATGGGTATTCTGATTTATAACACAATTAGAGGGTATGTTGATCTTGACATGCTGAACATTTCTGCAATAAAACTTAACCTCTATCTCTAATACTTTTCAAAATATAAGACAAAATGTATAAAAAATTTGAAAATTTCACAAAAAAAGGGCAATAACTCCAAGATGGGTATTCCAATTAACTTAAATTGCAGGGTAGGTAGATCTTGCCATGTTGATCATTTTTACCCCATGTCAGATTTACGATATCTGTACTGGTTTTTGAGTTATTAACCAAAAACAGCAATTTACCCCTATGTTCTATATATAGTAACAGCGGCCATGTTGTTTGGCCCTTGGACTCATCGGATACAATTTTGAAACTAGGTACCCTGGTGATGATTCAGACCAAGCTTGGTTCATATTGGCCCAGCAGTTTCAGAGGAGAAGATTTTTTAAAAAGTTTACGCCGGACGACGGACGGACGCCGACGGACGCCAAGTGATGGCAATAGCTCACATGACCCTTCGGGTCAGGTGAGGTAAATGTCCGATAACAAAACCATCAAATTAAACACTTACCTTATTACGTTTGAACGCTCAGCATTGCCCGATCACATCTACATTGGACCCTACAGAATAAAAGTTGACAGGTACATTCCCAACCCTATCAGATGTTTCAAATGCCAAAAGTTTGGACATGGTAGAGGTTCATGTCGGAGTACCTAAAAATGTGTCAAATGTTCTGTAGAGGGACATTCCAGTTTTGATTGTGAAGCCATGTTAAGTGTTCAAATTGTGGATTCGATAACATGGCGAACTCTAGAAACTGTGATTTATATAAAAAGGAGATTGCAATACAAAAGACAAAAGCAGACCAGGGCATCAGCTACCAAGAAGCCCGCAAGCTCGTCTCTGCCACGAATAGTTCATCCACATCTACATCATATGCTAACAAGGTCAAAGGGTCTTCCACATTCCAGTCAACTGAAACTCAAACTGCTTACACCTGGCCAAACAATGCATCATTTCCAGTGTTATTACCCCAATTTCAATCTACTGATTCTCAAACATCGACATCAAAAAAATCTTCCACTTCTCAGACGCAAACTTCCTGCTCATCTGTAGTCACATCTTCTAAGAAGAATTCTGACTCCACTCAACCAAAAACTTTTACTTCTAAAAAATCATCATCTCCAAAGAAACCAATCAACTCATCTCCATCTCAGCAAAAGAAAGTAATATCTTCCCATCCAAAATCACCTTCAAAATCGTCACCACAAAGACATCCGCGATCACGTTCAGCTGAAAAAATCCGAACCAGACAATTTTCAAGTCGCCTTCCGAAGGCAGAAAGAAATCATTTTGCTAAGTTTAGAGATCTCCGTTCGGAGTTTGATGACTCCGAGCAGATGGAAACATCATCAGCTGACTGCTTGGATTCTATACGGGGGGATCCACTAGTTCCACCTGTGGAAGTTAATCCCCACCAGAAAAACACGAACGATCCGAGTGGCAGGTATAGTTCTTCACGTGAAGAACATAAAAAGAACTACTCCCCCATCCGTCCTCCGAAAATATGAACGGAATCATCCAATGGAATTGTCGAGGCTCTTCCATTCTTGTTAAAAATGGCATTATTCATAGTCATATTAATTTAAAAACTGATTTACAGGCAGTTGCTGTTCGCCTATCTCTAAGTAAAACTATCACCTTATGTTCCGTTTATATTCCTCCTAGTACACACTTGGAAATTGATAAGCTTAAATCTTTAACAGATCAGTTACCTGCCCCATTTATCCTTATGGGTGATTTTAACGCCCATAATCCTCTTTGTGGCAGTACCTCACAAAATGATAAAGGCAAAAAAATTGAAGATTTTTTAAATCAGGAAAGTTTGTGCATTTTTAATGATGGATCAAATACTTATCTCCATCCGGGAAATGGTTCTTATTCGGCTATCGATCTAACAATTTGTGACCCTTCATTATTGCTGGATTACTCATGGCGAGTCCATGATGATTTGTGCGGAAGCGATCACTTTCCCATAGTTTTGGAAAATTTATTCCCCACGTCATCCGAAGGAGTTGCTCGCTGGAAATTTGACAAAGCCAATTGGCCTTTGTTCGAGCAACTCTGTCGAGATGAACTGAAGAAAGATACCTTTGATAATGTTATTAATCCAGTCCTTAAATTTAATGAAACGTTAGTATCGATAGCCGAGAGAGCTATTCCTAAAACCTCGACAAATCCAAAACAACCCAGCAAACCGTGGTTTGATGATGATTGTGAGGAAGTGATGGAAAACAGGAAGAAGGCCGAACGACGATTCAATTTGCATCCAACCCAGGATAATTTAAGTAATTTCAGAATATTCCGTGCGAAAGCACGTCGAACATTTAAACAAAAAGAGACGAAAGTCATGGCAAAATTTTGTCTCAAAAATAAACACTCATACTCCTATGAACAAAGTTTGGAATTTTATACAAAAAATTAATGGAAAAAACAAGAAAGCCAATCTTCACCATCTGAAAGATGGTCAGACTCTTTTAACGTCAGAAAATGATATCTCCAAAAAACTTGGAGAATCTTTTTCGAAAAATTCTTTTTCTACAAATTACTCTCAGGAATTTCAACGTATTAAAAACCGAACCGAAAAAACCAACTTTACTTTCGATCGAACAATTCGGAAGACTACAAACGCCCTTTCTCTATGGATGAACTAAACAATTCTTTGGCAAAAGCTCATGATACAGCTTGTGGCCCTGATGACATACATTATAAACTTCTTAAACATCTTCCTGATACATCATTACAGACACTTTTGGATATACTAAATAACATTTGGGAAACTGGTGACTTGCCCTTTTTGTGGAAGCTGGCCACAGTTGTCCCTATTCCAAAACCTGGGAAGGATCATTTTGAATCGTCGAATCATCGGCCAATTGCCCTCACAAGTTGCGTATGCAAGACTATGGAACGGATGATCAACGACCGCCTTGTCTGGTTCCTCGAGACCAATGGTCTCCTGTACAATATACAGTGTGGGTTCCGACAGGGTGGAAGCACGTTAGATCATCTTGTTCGCTTTGAGTCTTTCATACGCAACGGGTTTGCTAAGGGTGAACACGTGGTGTCGGTTTTTTTCGACCTAGAAAAAGCATACGACACCACTTGGAAATATGGTATTTTAAAAGACTTAAATGATATGGGGTTGAAAGGTAGATTACCCTCATTTATTGATAACTTCTTGTCAGACAGACAGTTTAAAGTCAAGGTTAATACTACAATGTCTGACCCTTTTGAACAAGAGATGGGTGTCCTTCAGGGGAGTATCCTCTCTGTTACTCTATTCAGTATTAAAATTAATAGTTTGGCTAAAACATTACAAACTAATGTTGAAGGCTCGCTTCATGTTGATGATTTTCTTATATGCTATAGAGGTAAAAATATGAACAACATAGAAAGAATAAAATTGAAAAATGGGCTATGGAAAATGGTTTTAAATTTTCCAACTCCAAAACAGTATGTATGCATTTTTGTAATAAACGAAACCTACATTTAGACCCCGAACTTAAAATTTATAATTCTCCCATTAAGGTCGTCAAAGAAACCAAATTTCTTGGTATTCTATTTGATAATAAACTTACCTTTCTACCCCATATCAAAATGCTTAAAGCTAAATGTTTGAAGGCATTGGATATTTTAAAAGTTGTTTCAAGCACTGACTGGGGTGCTGACAAAAACATTTTGTTAAATTTATATCGATCACTTGTACGATCTAAACTTTGAGTATGGTTCCACTATATATGGATCTGCTCGCAAATCCTATATAAAAATTTTAGATACTGTTCACCACCAAGGCCTACGTTTGGCCTTGGGGGCGTTCAGGACATCTCCTGTGGAGAGTTTATATGTAGAGGCGAACGAGCCGTCTCTTTATAACCGTAGGATAAAACTTGGTTAACAATATGTAACCAAGCTAAAAGCATATCCTTCAAATCCTGCCTACGACTGTGTTTTCAATCCGCTGTATGAGGATATATTTGAACAACATGATAATAAAATTCCTCCATTTGGTATTCGGATGAAACCACATATTTTTGGTTGTAACATCAACCTTGATTAAATAGCTCTTATTGATGTACCGCAATCGCCACCTTGGCTTGTACCTAAACCCAAATTCATTTTTGACATCAGAAAACATAAAAAGTCGGAAACTAACCCCATTGAAATTCAGCATCAGTTTGCTGAAATTAAATAAAATTTCCAATGGTTCGATACCATTTATACTGATGGATCAAAAGACGGAGATCAAGTAGCAGCTGCTGCTGTTTATGGACAACGGGCAGCGACTCTTCGTCTTCCATCTTGTGAATAAATGTGTCATAAAAGATAGATTCAAATTTGAAGATTGGCGGACAGCTATGCAAATGTTTAATAAAGGTTCTTTTCTGTATAAGTTTGACCTCAAGTCGGGTTACCATCATTTTGATATTTGCCCTGCTCAACATATCTTTTTAGGGTTCCAATGGGATAAAAAAATTCTATTGCTTTTCAGTTTTAGTGTTCGGGCTTTCTTCAAGTCCGTATAATTTTACGAAATGTCTTAGAGTTTTGGACAAATATTGGCGGAAAAATGCGATTGATATAGTTCTTTATTTAAATGATGGGTTTGGTATGGCCCAGTCTTTTAATATTTGCGAAAAACAAGCTAATTTTGTACAAAAATCTTTGACTGAAGCTGGCTTTTTGATAAATGTAGAAAAGTCTGTTTTTGACCCTAAACAAGAGCTTGAATGGTTCGGAGTGTTATGGAATTCCATATCCTTTTCAATTTCGATACCCGAGAGACGGATCAGTGATCTGTTAAATTCTATCAATTCTATTTTTGATATTTTCCCTCGTATTTCGGCTAGACAGTTAGCTCAGGCTACATGTAAGATTATATCTTTATCACCTGTGTTTGGACATTTAACAAGGTTAATGACCCGTTACTGTTATATGTGTATTGAACAAAGATCTACCTGGGACAGAATTTTATTAGATTTCTTTCCCAGTTGAAGTGGAGAGAGAACTCAATTTCTGGGTAAGTAATGTACGTGCATTGAATTCTAAATTGTTAGCTCCATATTCTCCGCCCCAAACATTAATTTTCTCAGATGCTAGTGGAATTGCGTGTGGAGCTTAAACTGTAGAAGTGGGAAACAAGATTTTCCATAAAATGTGGAATTCTGAAGAAAAAGGTAAGAGTTCTACCTGGAGGGAATTGAGAGCTATTGAGTTAGGTTTAACGTCCTTTAGCTCGGTTTTGACAGGTAAGAAATTGAAATGGTTCACGGATAATCAGAATTGCATTCGTAAAGGTAAGAGTTCTACCTGGAGGGAATTGAGAGCTATTGAGTTAGGTTTAACGTCCTTTAGCTCGGTTTTGACAGGTAAGAAATTGAAATGGTTCACGGATAATCAGAATTGCATTCGTATTGTTCAGGCAAGAAGCATGAAAAAAGACCTACAAGAATTAGCCCTTTCAATTTTTAATATATGTAAAGAAAACCAATTGTCGATTGATTTACAGTGGATTCTATGTTTACAGAACACGAGAGCAGATTACATTTCTAAAATGAAAGATCACGAAGATTGGCAGATATCAGATGAATTCTTTGTTTTCATTAATAATTTGTGGGGTCCATTTTCTTGCGATCGATTTGCAAGTGAATTAAATAAAAAAGTTGTGAGATTTAATTCCCTTTTTTTGAAATCCTTCTGCTGGAGCAGTTGATTCTTTTTCGCAAGATTGGTCGTGAGATAACAATTGTCTTGTGCCACCTATTTATTTAGTTATTCAGACTATTAAACATTTAGTATCATGCAAAGCAAAAGGCTGCTTGATAGTGCCAAGATGGGTATAGGCTCCTTTTTGGCCATTTATTTTTAACTGTGATTTGAGTTATAAGAATTATGTTCAAGATGTCTTAAGAGTTCAAAGATGCTGATAGAATTTACATCAAGGGGAGTAGCCCTGCGTGCATATTTGGCACTGAGAAGTTTGTTTCGACTGTTTTAGCTGTACGCTAAGATGCAAGTTAAGACACAAGGTCCTGATATCGTAAGATATTGCAGAGACGAGGCGTACGATGCTTTTAATTGTAGTTTTGACAAGGTCCTAGTATCGATTAGGATATTGTAGTTGACACAGTCATATTGTATTTTACATTTATATGTATATTTATATGATGCTTATGTATATATTTTATATATTAATACATTTTTCAGCTGTCCAGAATTGGTAGATGGAAGGACATGCCACAGCAACATTTAGGTTCCGAGTTAGGAGAGTACATAAACCAGATACCAGAGTTTTGTTTAAATTCTCGTGCTAAAAGTACGCAACGTCATTACAGGTATGCATTTAATACTTTTTGTAGATGGTGTAATAGTAAGAATATAATGGAGACTCTTCCAGCCTCCGATGTATGTGTTGCTTCCTATTTAATTTATTTAACTAATATGGAGAAAAGTACTAGCAGCTTTAATGAAGCTTTCTATGCCATTAGCTAGGAACACAAATTAGCTGGTGTAATTAATCCTTGTGAGTCGGATTTGGTTATTACTGTGAAAGGGAAGGTAGAGAAGTAGTTATATCTAAAACCAACAATTTAACGTGTCCGGTCAATATGTTAGAAAGATATTTGGTTATGGCTAACATTACTCCAGCGAGTAATGAAATCATTTTTCGTCCGTTAAGTTTTTGTAAATCTGTAAATACACACAAACTTAGACGCGGAAACTTATCGTATACAACAGCCAGGGAAATACTTTTAGATGCTTTAGGTTCTTTAGGTCTACATAAAAAACTTTTCGGCTTACATAGTCTGCGTTCCGGTGGTGCTACCGCAGTAGCAGCAAGTAACGTTGAAGATCGTTTATTCAAAAAACACGGGCGCTGGAAATCAGAAAAGGCTAAAGATGGATGTTAAAGAAGATTTAGAAAAACGGTTATCCGTGACGAAAAATTTAGGAATTTAAGTACTTATGATATGTTAATTTTGTTAATTTTCCCTTTCTTTGTTTGTTCGAACTGCACTGCACATGTGGCAGAGCTATGCCTAGAAACAAGTGTTTGTTTTTATTTGATAAATGTTTTATGTTCGGTTGAGATTGTCGAATAAGAACATAAATGCATTTATCAAAGTTGAGCAATCAGCTGTTTTTGACAGGTCCACGTGTATATGTTTATAAACAGTTACACACGTGTGTACTCTTTATTATGACTATTATGATTTTAACTATGATTGGATGTAATTTAAATGGTTCGATAGGTGGCTAGGATTTGATAAATAGCACGTTTAGCACGAGCTAATAATTAAGCGGGAAACATTTTCGTTTTCAAGTTAAGAAGGGGTATTGGTCATTCGACTCTCCACTTCAATACAGTGCAGTTTCAGTTTTCGATATGTATACCCCCCCTCCCACCCTGTGGTTATATAACTTATGAATTCTTGTACTTATATTGTTTTTTTCTTTTGCAGATTGGTGGACCTCTATGGTGGCACCAGAGTTTATTTTATTATAAAATAAAACTGCACTGCACATATGACAGAGCTATGCCTAGAAACAAGTGTTTGTTTTTATTTGATAAATGTTTTATGTTCGGTTGAGATTGTCGAATAAGAACATAAACAAGATTTTGGCAATAACTATTTGTAAATCTCCAAGAGTTATTAGACAACTCTCCTTCCAAAACCAAATGTCGTTGATCTAAACATGTCGCGGTACGGCCTTCAACGTGGAGCCTAACTGACTATTATACAATTAATAATCCCATGACATACCTTGGACTTTTACACATAAACAGTTGACTCGGTGAATAATTACATCACCGCCTCTTATGGACAAAAACAAATGTTATACTCATGATCAGATATCCTAATACTTTTCACTGTTAAAAATTATATTGTTTACTCTATATATTACCATATGTCATTCTCTGCTATTACACAACTACTCATGTGAAAAACCCTAATTTTAAATGATTTTACTGTTTACAAAGAATGTGATTATTCTGAAAAATTATGTTCTTAAATAACTGTTGACAGGCTAACACGATATCAGTATAGGTCATCTCTGCTATTTACACCGGATATCTCCTTCAGTAGTCGAAACAGAAATTCCGATGGAATGTCTTGTATATGTTGTAAAATAACAATCCAAAGATACTAATATAAGTTCACATTAAAGTTCTACATTTATTAAATATTGAGATGGAAATAAGAAAGTATAAAAAGAGTGTCAATATTTTCAGTCCTAACACCTTCCCAAACAAGTTAAAAATTTAACTGTAAAATTGAAATTTTAACCAGTTTATATTTAAATTAAACTGAAAAGAAATATCACTAAATTAGTATTAAATCCACTGAAATATTTCTTTCACAAATATTTTACATAATACATTATATTGAATTCATTGACTTCAAATACTTGAATTATTATTTCACACTTGTTCCACATCAATAAAATATATTCCACAAAGACAAATTTAGTAATATTTCACTTTAAAAATCTCATAATGATTAAAATTACTATTTCCAGATAGAATTACAAGAACAAAAATCCATGACTATATATATTCCCATGTTAGACTTTTACGTTGAAATCCTAGTTATTAATTTTGGTTGCCTTTACGGTATTTAATTTCAGATGAGTAAGCTTGTAGTGCCAATGAACATCTTGATAGTCTTCATCTTGTTTAACCAAACTAATGGATTATGACCGGTTTCTATCGTGAATGTTTTGCCATCTAAATAATAAGATAGAGAACATATTCCCCATACTATGGCTAACAGTTCTTTCTCAATTATTGAGTAGTGTTGCTCTATAGGTATGCTTCTAGTTTAGATGAGCTACCATACTCGCAACGCCTCTAATTGCATTATTGCTAGGGTCTGAGCCACTGAGCTGTCATTTTCTTTGTGTCGGATGGTGATAAGATGAGTACTTCATCACCAGCACTGAACTGCTGATCTGTCATACAATTTCTTTACTTGCTGTTTTCGATGCTCCAAGTTTTCCTTTACTAAACGTGTCATTTCAGAAAGCGTTTCCTGAATATTCACCAAAAGTTCAACCACGGACTTACTAAATGACCCCTCTCCAGTCATATAATCCTTCAGCACTTTAGTAGGTTTTCGAACAGGCCAGCCTTACAAAAGTTCAAAAGGTGCAAACCCAGTTTCTTCATGAGGTACTTCCCTATATGCAAATAGTACGTAAGGTAATAACAAATCACAATCAACTTCCTGCCTGACGGACAACTTCTTTAACATGGATTTAAATGTTCCATTAAAGCGTCCAGTCTTCTCGTTGGACTCAGGATGATATGGGTAAGTGGTTATTCTTTCACCTTCAGTAATTCAAACTGTTGTTTCAAAAGTTCACAGGTAGTTTGTACCTTGATCTCTCAGAATAGTTTTCGGAACTCCTACCCTGCTGAAAAGCTCAATCAAGCAATTTACAACATTATGTGCATCGCAACTTTTTAATGCAAAGGCTTCCGAGTACCGTGTTGCATCATCTACAGTGTAAGAATGAATCAGTTTCCCCTTTTTGTGACATTTAAAGGCCGAACAATATCCATTGATATTTTATTAAATGGTTCCCTTACCACATGTGTAGTAATCATCGGGGCCCTGATATGACTCCGGTTTGCTACTTTCTGGCAAGTGTCAAGATGCACAATGCTCACTAACATTTCTAAATATACCTAGCCAGTAAAAGGATTTCAGAATTATTTTCTTTGTTTTCGCAACACCTAGAGTACAGCTGGGGTGATCATGTGCTAATTTAATAGCATGGTTAGATCAAATATCCAATATTAGAATTATGAAATATCGTACATAGCCCTGTTGCTTTTTCAGCTTGTACCTTTTTCACGTATGGGAAACTGTCAATTCTGGAAACAAAATACCAAGATATGTAAATTTTTTAACAATGTCTAGCTCAATATCATAATTTATTAAAAACAATATATTTTTCAATAGTCTACCTTTAGAACAAATGACTATTTTACTTTATAATTAGCTCACCTGTTAAATTTAGGAATTATGAACTTTAAACAACTGCACAACAAATTGAATAAACTCAGTCTTAAAAAGAAAATAATGGAGAATAACAGAGCATCACCTGCACTTGATACAGAAGGCAATTTAGTATTCTCCGAGGTGAATAAGACCACAAGAAATGAAGAATATGACACAGATTTCGCTTTACCTGGAATCTCCGTAGACACAAACAGAAATGGAGACGAAGATGTCATTGTTAAATGCACAGACGATATCGAGGAAAAGCTGAAAATTAGACACCCAATAGCTACACTGGCGTATAATATTACCAAAAGGAGATGACCTACCCAGTTACGCTACAATAGACGTCAAGTTCAGCCCCAAATATGGCTCGGAGAAGGCAAAGACTTTTATAAACAGTAAACTTAAGGATATTTCGTCAACCTTAAGGAAGAAGTTCCGTGAAGAATTGGTTAAGGAATGCAATAGTTTCATAGCGGAACTAAATACGGAAATTAATGAGGTTGTGAATGACACAAAGAAGAAAATTGGCTATACAACCCAACAAAGCTCTATAGGAAGAGCCATGCTTAAAAGAAAAACAGATGAATTGAAAAATTTTTGGGAACTGAAATACAAAGAATCAATAAGTTCAAAGGAGGAGGAAACTCTGGAAACAAGGGAACTCGAGTCCGGGAAATTTCTTGATATTAATAGGAAGTTGGAAAAACTGATCAGCCATGAAGAGGTGGCAGAGGCAGAGGAACTAGATACGGAGGAAATAGGAACTTTCCGTATTAGACTGTACTTTCCAGAGGCTATAAGTTTAAATAAAGTAGAACGTAGTGCTTTGGAATTAACGTACATCAGATTTCTCGAAAGGACATTGAGTTCTAGTGTTAGGATTACTACCTCTTTGGATTTATTAACTTTAATAAATAGTAAGCCTTATCTCAACATTTACTAGATTTTTATACATGGTTTCAAAAAATAGATGTTATAGCCACTAATGAAGAAAACATGCAGGACAAAGTTGCCAACATAGATGTTATAGCCACTAATGAAGAAAAAATGCAGGACAAAGTTGCCAACACAGAAGTTATAGCAACTAATGAAGAAAACATGCAGCACAAAGTTGCCAACATCGAAGTTATAGCCACTTATGAAGAAAAAATGCAGGACAAAGTTGCCAACATAGAAGTTATAGCCACTAATGAAGAAAACATGCAGGACAAAAAAGTTGCCAACATAGAAGTTATAGCAACTAATGAAGAAAACATGCAGCACAAAGTTGCCAACATCGAAGTTATAGCCACTTATGAAGAAAAAATGCAGGACAAAGTTGCCAACATCGAAGTTATAGCCACTAATGAAGAAAACATGCAGGACAAAGTTGCCAACATCGAAGTTATAGCCATTAATGAAGAAAAAATGCAGGACAAAGTTGCCAACATAGAAGTTATAGCAACTAATGAAGAAAACATGCAGGACAAAGTTGCCAACATCGAAGTTATAGCCACTTATGAAGACAAAATGCAGGACAAAGTTGCCAACATAGAAGTTATAGCCACTAATGAAGAAAACATGCAGGACAAAGTTGCCAACATAGAAGTTATAGCAACTAATGAAGAAAACATGCAGCACAAAGTTGCCAACATCGAAGTTATAGCCACTTATGAAGAAAAAATGCAGGACAAAGTTGCCAACATAGAAGTTATAGCAACTAATGAAGAAAACATGCAGCACAAAGTTGCCAACATCGAAGTTATAGCCACTAATGAAGAAAATGTGATACTGCAAAAGTGCACCATCACTTTTTCTTGTAAATATTATTTGATTTTCATAATTGGTCATTGTTTTAACGGAAAATTACACAATTTTGTGTTTTGTTTTAAACTAACTTTTTTTTTATCATGAAATAATTATAAAGAAAACCTATTATAAATGTAAGCATGTTTTTCACATGTCAAGTTAATTAATATTTTCAATTCAACTATTTTTTTTTGTGTTTCAGCGATTTCAACAATTTAAAAAACACTTATAATGAAGTACCAGAGTAAGAACTGAGAATACGGTGAAACAACATTGTTAAAGATGTAATCGAGTATTACCAAGATTCAACCATACTTAATTTTAAGATTAAAATCATATTTGAAGGAGAAATTGGGGAAGATTTAGGTGGACTAACAAGAGACATGTTTTCCTCATTTTGGAAGAAAGCATGTCAGGAGTTTTTCCCTGAAGATAGCGTTGTTCCTTCTCTTCCTATCACTGTTGAGTGAAAAAAACTTGTTTGATTTTTTCCAGAAGAGAATGACACAACTGACTAGATGAAAATACAGACTCTGACAGACCTAAAACAAGCAAGTAAGTACTATGTTTCTTCAGTAAAATATGACACCAAGTTTGGTTTGCAATATGAACATGTTGACACATCAATTATATTTCCGGCTGCGCACGTGGTAACACGCTTTTGAAATTGTACACAGTCACAGATAAGGTTTCTGATGAAGGCCTTCTAGACAGTTTTAATGTCAAGGCTCATGATGTTAGAGCTATTTAATAAAATCAAATTTTATAACCAATCAGGTCAGTGTCCCTGCATGCTGTTTTATTTCGGTGAATTTTTGAAACCAAAATATCCCCTAACGTTGGGTGAAGTACATGTAGGCTGAACAATATGTATTCTAGAGGATTTAACTACATCCGTGTTTCCGTTCTATTATGTGATCGAATTGTGGTGCTCAGATCGGATATGGACAGGTTCACCCACTTAGAAGCTATAGCAGCAATGAAGAAAACATACAGGACAAAGTTGCCAACACAGAAGTTATAGCAACTAATGAAGAAAACATGCAGGACAAAGTTGCCAACATCGAAGTTATAGCCACTAATGAAGAAAACATGCAGGACAAAGTTGCCAACATCGAAGTTATAGCCACTTATGAAGAAAAAATGCAGGACAAAGTTGCCAACATAGAAGTTATAGCCACTAATGAAGAAAAAATGCAGGACAAAGTTGCCTACATAGAAGTTATAGCCACTAATGAAGAAAACATGCAGGACAAAGTTGCCAACATCGAAGTTATAGCCACTTATGAAGAAAAAATGCAGTACAAAGTTGCCAACATAGAAGTTATAGCCACTAATGAAGAAAACATGCAGGACAAAGTTGCCAACATAGAAGTCATAGCAACTAATGAAGAAAAAATGCAGGACAAAGTTACCAACACCGAAGTTATAGCCACTTATGAAGAAAACATGCAGGACAAAAAAGTTGCCAACATAGAAGTTATAGCCACTAATGAAGAAAAAATGCAGGACAAAGTTGCCAACATAGAAGTTATAGCCACTAATGAAGAAAAAATGCAGGACAAAGTTGCCAACATCGAAGTTATAGCCACTAATGAAGAAAACACTAATGAAGAAAAAATGCAGGACAAAGTTGCCAACATAGAAGTTATAGCCACTAATGAAGAAAACATGCAGGACAAAGTTGCCAACATAGAAGTCATAGCAACTAATGAAGAAAAAATGCAGGACAAAGTTACCAACACCGAAGTTATAGCCACTTATGAAGAAAACATGCAGGACAAAAAAGTTGCCAACATAGAAGTTATAGCCACTAATGAAGAAAAAATGCAGGACAAAGTTGCCAACATAGAAGTTATAGCCACTAATGAAGAAAAAATGCAGGACAAAGTTGCCAACATCGAAGTTATAGCCACTAATGAAGAAAACACTAATGAAGAAAAAATGCAGGACAAAGTTGCCAACATAGAAGTTATAGCCACTTATGAAGAAAAAATGCAGGACAAAGTTGCCAACATAGAAGTTATAGCCACTAATGAAGAAAACATGCAGGACAAAAAAGTTGCCAACATAGAAGTTATAGCCACTATTGAAGAAAACATGCAGGACAAAGTTACCAACATAGAAGTTATAGCCACTATTGAAGAAAACACACAGGACAAAACTGTAGCCAACATAGAAGTTATAGCCACTAATGAAGAAAACATGCAGGACAAAGTTACCAACATAGAAATTATAGCCACTAATGAAGAAAACATGCAGGACAAAGTTACCAACATAGACGTTATAGCCACTTATGAAGAAAAAATGCAGGACAAAGTTACCAACATAGAAGTTATAGCCACTAATGAAGAAAATGTGATACTGAAAAAGTGCACCATCACTTTTTCTTGTAAATATTATTTGATTTTCATAATTGGTCATTGTTTTAACGGAAAATTACACAATTTTGTGTTTTGTTTTAAACTAACTTTTTTTTATCATGAAATAATTATAAAGAAAACCTATTATAAATGTAAGCATGTTTTTCACATGTCAAGTTAATTAATATTTTCAATTCAACTATTTTTTTTTTGTGTTTCAGCGATTTCAACAATTTAAAAAAACACTTATCATGAAGTACCAGAGTAAGAACTGAGAATACGGTGAAACAACATTGTTAAAGATGTAATCGAGTATTACCAAGATTCAACCATACTTAATTTTAAGATTAAAATCATATTTGAAGGAGAAATTGGGGAAGATATAGGTGGACTAACAAGAGACATGTTTTCCTCATTTTGGAAGAAAGCATGTCAGGAGTTTTCCCTGAAGATAGCGTTGTTCCTTCTCTTCCTATCACTGTTGAGTGAAAAAACCTTGTTTGATTTTTTCCAGAAGAGAATGACATAACTGACTAGATGAAAATACAGACTCTGACAGACCTAAAACAAGCAAGTAAGTACTATGTTTCTTCAGTAAAATATGACACCAAGTTTGGTTTGCAATATGAACATGTTGGCACATCAATTATATTTCCGGCTGCGCACGTGGTAACACGCTTTTGAAATTGTACACAGTCACAGATAAGGTTTCTGATGAAGCCCTTCTAGACAGTTTTAATGTCAAGGCTCATGATGTTAGAGCTATTTAATAAAATCAAATTTTATAACCAATCAGGTCAGTATCCCTGCATGCTGTTTTATGTCGGTGAATTTTTGAAACAAAAATATCCCCTAACGTTGGGTGAAGTACATGTATTCTAGAGGATTTAACTACATCCGTGTTTCCGTTCTATTATGTTATCGAATTGTGGTGCTCAGATCGAATATGGGCACGTTCACCAACTTAGAAGCTATAGCCACTAATGAAGAAAAAATGCAGAACAAAGTTGCCAACATAGAAGTTATAGCCACTAATGAAGAAAACATGCAGGACAAAGTTACCAACATAGAAGTTATAGCCACTAATGAAGAAAATGTGATACTGAAAAAGTGCACCATCACTTTTTCTTGTAAATATTATTTGATTTTCATAATTGTGTCATTGTTTTACCGGGAAATTACACAATTTTGTGTTTTGTTTTAAACTGTAACTTTTTTAATCATGAAATAATTATAAAGAAAACCTATTATAAATGTACGCATGTTTTTCACATGTCAAGTTAATTAATATTTTCAATTCAACTATTTTTTTTGTGTTTCAGCGATTTCAACAATTTAAAAAAACACTTATCATGAAGTACGAGAGTAATAACTGAAAATACGGTGAAACAACATTGTTAAAGATGTAATCGAGTATTACCAAGATTCAACCATATTTAATTTTAAGATTAAAATCATATTTGAAGGAGAAATTGGGGAAGATATAAGTGGACTAACAAAATACAGGTTTTCCTCATTTTGGAAGAAAGCATGTCAGGAGTTTTTCCCTGAAGATAGCAGATAGCGTTGTTCCCTCTCTTCCTATCACTGTTGAGTGAAAAACCTTGTTTGATTTTTTCCAGAAGAGAATGACATAACTGACTGGATGAAAATACAGACTCGGGAGGACCTAAAACAAGCAAGTAAGTACTATGTTTCTTCAGTAAAATATGACACCAAGTTTGGTTTGCAATATGAACATGTTGACACATCAATTATATTTCCGGCTGCGCACGTGGTAACACGCTTTTGAATTTGTACACAGTCACAGATGAGGTTTCTGATGAAGCCCTTCTAGACAGTTTTAATGTCAAGGCTCATGATGTTAGAGCTATTTCTACATCTTGGGCCCTTTTCAATCATGCCTCAATTGATGAAGTTCTTTCTAAAGGTTTCTGGAGGAATGAAAATTCCTTCATTACCCATCTGAAATCTACGGCTTCCCAAGCTCAAAGCCTGTTTTCCCTGGGATCTATTGTTGCTGCGCAAAGAATTAATTTTCCACCTGCATCTTCGGGTTCAAGGGATTCAGCTTTGCGTTAGATTCATTTACTTAGAATTGATGATGGTAACGTATTTATTACATTTTTAAAGTAAAATGAGATTTTATAAAATACATACTTACCATCATAAATTAAAGGTCCCTCCCAGCCTCCCCTTTTTTCCTTACATGCTTGCCTTTTTGGGGAAATATAATGGATGTATAGAGGTTTGGGGTTCACACAGGTGCTTGGGTTATACCATATAGTTACTACTTTTAGTTTTGGGGATTCCGGCTGTTGCTGACATGCGCAAATGGTATACTCAGAATTTATGATGGTAAGTATTTATTTTATAAAATCTCTTTTTACTTTAAAAATGTATAATTTTAGTCTTATTATTTTTGCATCATGTTAAATATGTTCCAATATATACTCTACTTTTGTATTTCAGCTGTATCTAATCAATGCATATATAATCTATTGACCTTTCAGGCTTAGAGTTTTGTAGTATTGTATGATCTTTTGTTTTCTCTTTTTTAGATGACTGAATTATGTGGTGAGGAAGGAGTTCGGGCTAACCATTTTTAGAAGCAAAAGAAGAACTGGAGCCTTCCAGAAATAAAATATTACGTTGCCAAGTGTGACATTAGAGACTTCTTACAACCACCAGACTCATGGGGAAAGTACAAGAGGTGCCAAAGAACAGAATTGGGAAGAATCTAATATTTTATATTGGAATATAGAGACAAAAATGGTCAAAATCCGGCAAATGCCGGAAAATTTTCATGCATGCAGACTTGGTTCTCTGTGGTGGGACGCGTTTCAGTTATTGTTTCAACAAATACTGTTTTCTTTACGAGACCTATTGCCATCACTTTGCACCCGTTGTAATCTTTTGAAATAATCTTTAAATAATCACTAGGCCAATTGGATAAAAAGTGTTATTTCTATTTATAGATTGATTGATTGTTGCTTAATGTCCAGTGGCAAATGTCATGCTTCTTCAGGACGAGAACCGGCTCAATTTATAAAACAATTCAAATAGGGGTGGGCCAGGACCCAAAGGGTAACCAATTTTGACTGCCACTGTAAAAGGATGGTGGGGTAGGGTCGGATAATTTAGCCTTCTGTAGCGGCATTGATTATGTCCATAATACTTCAGAAACTGCAAGATGAAAGGTAAGTTTAATTACACATTTTTTTCATAATTATTGCATTTGTAGTGTCAAAATAACAACCCAAAGATACTAATAATAGATATAGTAAATTTATACTCTGCTGTATACGACGCATTTCAAGGAGTTACCTCTCATCAGCAGCATTACAACCGATACATTTGGAAGACCAAAAACCAAAATTATATTAAACAAGAAGTACTCAACTAAAAATACCGAAATAGGAAGCCAAATTTCAGCTAAGGAGATCTACCATGTGCAATACAAGAAAGGAACCCTTAGTATTTCTATTATTTTTGAATTTTGCTAAATACTGGTAATTTCTGCAACAAATCAATGAATAATCATGTCAGACAAGTCTGACGACTGGGTTGGCGAATACCCTCGGGGACCTAGGGTCTACCAGCAGAGGCATCATCCCAGGAGTTTCAAAATAATAATCCAAAGATACTAATATTAGATAGTTTATTTATACTATGCTGTATACGACGCATTTCAAAGAGTTTCCTCTCATCAGCAGCATATTCAGCATGGGCAGCATTGCGGGTGTCCTATAGGAAGCAGAGACTATAGTTATAGTTATATTGGGGTCCATGTTGTTTATGTTTTTAGTTGTAGTGGATGTATTGTTTTGGTCTTGTCTTCGTTGTTCTCCGGAGTTTGTCTTTTGTTACGATTTTTCTCTCCTTCGAATATCCCATGGGCGTAGCAAGCGGTACGGTTGGTACGGCTTTGGCACTACCAATAATTTTCCAAGGTACGGCAAAGTGTACCAATAATTTCGTCAAATGTACGATAAAAACCAGAACGAAGTGAATATATAAATGACGACAAATTAGTTTGGGAAACGGTATTGCAAAAGGCCAAGTCAAAGAATGTGATTGACCTAGTACTTTGAAGGCAAACATGTCAGGTTTGAAATTGGACATGCTCAGCCTGAATTTCCTTCAACGCCAAAAGATTACATTCGACAGAAATACTTTGAAGCGGTCGATAACATAACTCAGGCTATACACGATAGATTTGGCCAAGATGACTTCATAGTTAATATCAACACAGAACAACTACTTAACTGTGTGAGAGGAAACGAATACGAAAATGAACTTCCGAAGGGTTTTTAATTTCTAGAGTGACGACCTTCATGAGCAAAATCTGCAATACCAATTAACTGTTTTCTCGACTATATTTGAATGCAATCATAACAAAGAGGCATTGTTAAAAGACATTATTACCTTTGTCAGAGGAATGTCAAGGAGAGAAATAATTTTGATAGAGGACATTGTAAAAGTCATAATGCTTATTTTGACAATGCCCGCGACAAATGCAACAAGCGAAAGATCAGGAAAGATCATTGAGAAGGGTCAAAACATATCTGAGATCCACCATGACCCAGTCGCGTCTAAACAGTTTAATGGTTATGCATGTTCACAAGGACTTGACCGATGAGATAGATATATTAAAAGTGTATCAAGACTTTAATTTTACGGGACCACAGACAGAATATTTTCGGAAAATTCAAACAAACGGTTCTATTTTTTTTTTTTTGCATTTGGACATAAGCCGTATGTAACATGAAAGTTCTAAAATATATTACATGTTTTTACTTTTCTATTTGTATGTATATTTCAACATGTTGATTACTTGCCAAGTCTTAAGCCTTACTGAGATATACAGTCATTTCGGGGAATTCTGCGCATCGTCCTATTCGGCGCATAAAAATGAAAATGATTTGAATGCGCCGAATTATCCGACAACATAGTACAAGTACAACATTTTACTTTATTGGCAAAAATTCAGAAATGTTTAAATATGATTCACAATTAAAATGCAAAAGAATGTTTATAACCTAATGTGTGCACATATATGATATTGAAAACTACAATAAAAATTGAGATGCTGCAGTGTTGTTATGGTGCACATAAACAACTTTGAAAATCATGGAGGTAATGTGCCCCCACGTCAAAGCAAAGTAAATAGCAAGAAATTTGCTCATAATGTGTCGTATTAAGAATTATGTGATATGTTGTGCAAGGCCTCCAGAATGCACAGATTAGCATCATTTTTCTAAATTTTTTCGGGCGGGGGGATGCCCCCAGACCCGACCCTCCTAATAAAAGTGCACCTACGATGCACCGGAAATTTAAAGCAGTACCAATATTTTTTGCATTGCTACGCCTCTGATCCCTTTGGTATTTCTTGACTTTACTTACACCATACCCTATTTCACATCATATTGATAAAATTTCCGACTTAAGTGGAGACTTTTTATATAATTTTCTTTTGACATAATAATTTCTAATATACACTGTTTTAATTGTTGACTGTCTTCATTGACGCTAATAGTTTCGACAACTTGAAAGTACTTTTAGCAGGGACTAAGTTGTCAAATTTACTGTTCTTAGAAACAAAGAAACAATTGTATACAGCATACAGAATCACTACCAGATATATTTATGAATGACTGTAATGAATGAGAGCAAGTCTGTTAATTGCTGGCAACTAGTTTATCTAAAAATCTCTGCGACTCCAGGCAAAACACATGCATTCATATGTGTTTTAATGCAGTTTGCAGTTCTTATTAAGATTATGCAGTGAAAGGCAGTTGACCAATGGATCCATGTGTCAAGCTTGTTTGTGACTTTGTGAGAAGGATGTGACTATCAAGGTTATAGCGGATCTCCTGTACTTGGCGATCACAATACTGGTATACCAGTATTGTTAACAATACTGGAACAAAATTTTATTCCAGTATTGTTGATTTTTGATGACCCAAATATTGCTGTTGCACTATCTGTGAAGTCATCACTCAAATACATCATGTCACTCAAGAAAAATGAATTGCAACAGAAAATCAGTGAAAATCAAGACACAGCTGAACTACTAAAGAAAGAAGGTCACTTACCCATGAAGACAACTGAAGATCTAAGACTTTCTTTGATGACAATTGCTGTATACGAACATTTGAATTCTTAATTTGTCAACTTTGTGAAAATTATATATCATTTTACAAAAATGTATATTGTGCTTACAATTTTATAGTGCTGTTATTAAATTATGGTTTACATTGATATATATTTAATACTATTACAAAAATGTATATTATGTTTTCAATTTAATAGTGCTGTCCTTTGATCAAACACGAAACGGTAATACACCATTAGGATTGATATAGTTACGGTTGTTTTATCATCAATTAACCAATTCTTTGTTCATCTTTTCTACCACTATAGTAAAATAATCTAAAGCACTCTTATGATTAGGGGGAAATTTGTTAGATACTGGTATCCTTCAAATTTGAATACAAGGAAAAACTACAGTAAAACCCTTAAATAAAAATTTTCTTGGTGTAGGGTCATAACCTGCTAAAATTTTTCAACATAAAATTTCATTTCGATTACAGATTCCCTTACTTCTGTAGTAGTTTGTTAATATATGTCTGTAGAAGAAAGTTCAAAAAGCAAAAGCAACAAAGAATTCCTAAATCAAATCACAAACCTGAAACCGAACGCAAGCAATATGAAAATATTCCTATGTCTGTTAGAAAGGTACTTCATTTACATGATCAGAATGAATACCCAATATCTACCGATTCGAAGAAATGTTTTCATTGTAAATTTTTTTTACCTGCATTACAATACCAATTCTGGGGATTTATCAATTCATCGATGAAGTACAAAACCAAAATTTTGTGAACAGAATAAGACTCGTCCTAAATGTGCTGAGAAGACTACGTGTAGCTCATCATGAACTCCAGGAACCATACAACCAAGAATTAATTCAAAATGAATTTCAGGAACCACACATCCTGGAATTAGCGCGTCACGCTCATGAACTAGAAAGTGTGAATCAATGCGTCTTTATGACGCTCACAAAGGATGGTTAACAGAAAGATCTGTGGGAAAATCTACATGTGTAAATTAACAATTTTGAGTTATGGTTGTTTTGTTCGATTTTCATTTTTAATATGAGCATGTTCTAAAATGTAGGTAATGCATGAAAGTCTCTTACCTGTTTTTTATTAATATGTCTACGCATTGTCCTACATAGCCACCATACTAGCCATTTTCGATCTATATTAGCCGTACCAGAATAAGAACTAAGCAGATCTCCTCCACCTCCAAATTATTCACTTGGAATCTGTTTGTCACGTCATCCTGGTGAAACAGTTGATGGTAGATGTTTGCCATGTACCTGACAAAAGTAGTCGAGTCAGGAATTATCTTCCATGAATATTTCGTCCATTTGATGCGAATCCATACTGCATCTTGCACATAGATTTCTGCTTATTGATGCTGCTTGAGAAAGGGGAAACTATCTAGAAATGTTCGCTATTAAATTGTAATTTTTGAAGTATTAAATTTTACAGGATAATTACCAATACTTAATACTATAAGTTTATATAAGATATGGAGAGAAACTTTGTGCAACACTTCTACAAGTCTATAAATGATTGACAGTGTCTCTCAGTCTATAGTAGGAAAGTTGAAGATCCCTTTCATCCAGAACTGTTTAAATTCTTACAATGTGGATGACGACTAACGAGGCAGTATCTTTTTAGTTCACCCGGCCTATAAGATCTTACATTGTCTATGTATTCTCTGAATCTTCCAGGCCATTTCTCAGCAAGAGTCCTACAGTCACTATCAAAATTATCTGAATCTATGAGACCTGGAAATGTTCTACTTTCTGTTTCTATACCTAAAATATAACTGACTATTTGCAGATAGTTTGACACCTCTGTTTTTCCGTTCAACTGTTAAAACGTCCATTACATGGTTAAAACAACGGCGTTTAATATTCTTGGACGGTTCCACACCTTCAATGGAAAACAAAGCCTCCATTCAAAATTCCAATGGGTATTCCACATCTGTACCTGTAGGTTACACGAACTTCTTTGTCCATACATTTAAAAAATGTCTCCTTAAATGTCTGACTTTTTAAAAATAAATGATTCTATCTATTCTTTGAAACTGGCAGACCATTCCTCATTAAGGGTCCTATAATCACAACCAAAATTATCTGAATCTACGAATCTGGAATATTAACTGTTTCTATACCTAAAATTATAATTGATTATTTGATGATAGTTTGACACTCTTATTTTTAGATCGGCTATTAAATCTTCCAATACACGGTTCAAACATCGAATTTTAATATTCTGCTTTGACGGTGCTACATCTTCAATGGGAAACACAGCCTCTATTCCAAGTTCCAATTTGTATTCCCATTTGTACCATAAATTAAAGCATCGATACCTCTTGCTTTAAGTTGATTAGCCAAAAAAATATAATCCTTTATGTGGTCCTGTACTTTTCATCCCAGTAACTACGGTTGGATGCTTCTGTTACGAATCTTGTGCGAAATGTTTTTAGTTTACTTAATATTATAAACCTATTGTCGATTTCTCGTGCAATCACTTTGTGATTCGCTTCTGAAAAAGTGTTCGATGTCGCTATCTATTCAATTGATCACTTTCTTTTGGGCCATGTTACGTTCTAGATCCTGTTCCTTAATGTGAACAGACGGCTTTGTTCTAATGTAAATATGACGCGGATTTTCAGAATTTTCGTGTGGTTTAAGGAAACAGTTCTTGTCTCCAATATTCTGAATTACAGCAAATGGTGCTAAATTCTCATGCATAGACACATGACTTCAATAAACTCAGAAACTAACAGATACATAAAAAATGAAGGGTGGAAAAATGTCCAGGTACTTAGACCGATGAATCATTACATCTGCTCCAAAGAGATTAGATGACTCCTACAGGGGGCATAACTCCATCAAAATCTACACGGAAGACTTTAATGTCAAATGTAAGGTTAACGGTCAATATGAAACTTAATAGTTTGGCTCCACAAGCCATTCCAAGAAAAATGTGAAGGTCAAATTCTAAACATTTTATTCAGATAACCAGACGTGACAGCAATGGTCTTTAGATGGTCCTCTTTTAGAAATGTCGCCGTCACAGCCGAACTTAGTTTAACATAGGACACTATGTTGTCTGATGTGTCGTGTGAGTAGAAGAGACCATGATTTGCTAGTGACATTGTAATTGGTCCATGGTTTTATGTGTCATGTAAGTAGACGAGTCTCATGACATGTCACCGACTGTTAAATTGGTCCATGGTCTCATGTGCGATATTGGGAGAAGAGACCATGCGGTGTTACTGACATACCCGAATACAAAATATAATTAAAGTTTACTTATGCACAATTCTGTTATGATGACTATCATGACAAACCTCAACTTGGGGAAAATATCGAATATATCCATTTGAAAGCAAATATTCCTTTAAAATTTTAATTATTTAAAGGCCTGAGGTATTTTACCTCAGGCCTCATGTACACTCTTTTTTCTTTTCTTTCTAGTTCAAACTAAATGAAACATTCTATTTTTGTACACTGAAGCGATACTATAAAGTAGATTAAAAAAGTTACTTACTGGGGAGGACCCCTCTGGCGTGTTTATGGTCGAGGGGGGTTCCCGCGTCCACAATACTCTCCCCAGTGTTGTTTCTCTCTGCAAAAAAAATAATAAAAATCATTTACGTGTTGTACATGGACGGATGACTGAAATAAATGTTCTACCGATTATTGTTTTATAGATAAAGCAACTACATGTATATTCATCTGGTTCATAAATTTTACGGATCAATTCCGTTTAACAAGAAATAGAGTATACATGACTTAAGTTCAATTTTGATGAGAGAAATAATGTACATGTAATAATTTTATTAAAACTTTAAATAAGCGTGTCCAACATGAAAGAGAAAAATAATACTTACTAATGGAGTACTCGTAGCATTCATCTGAAAAAAAAAGTTCAAAAATATATGTTGAAGTCATAGATTTAAAAGAAAAATAATACTTTCAATTTCGACGTACAGACGATAAGTAAGGTTTAAATGAAATAAAGTCTTGATAATACTTAAGTTCAAAAATGAAAAAAAAAAATCGAAAATTTATTTGACACAACTTAAATGAAAGAGTTTAACCCATAAAAATAGTCATCAAAATTTTCAACCGTTTTATACCTAAAATTGGATAAAAATATTTTTTATTTATTTTGTGTTAATTGAGTCGAAAATCCATACCATTAGAATTCCAAGTAAAACTGATTTGAAAATTTCAAAAGATACTACGTTTCATAAAAAAAAAACTTACCATAGGCGTGTTATGTCTAGACATTTTGGAAGCGCTAGCAAGAATGAAATAGAAAGAAAGAGGTTCTCTGTATATCCTCCCAATTAATTTACTCATCAGAATCTTCTGTCCCGGAACGAGTGTTAATTAAAAATTATCACAAATATTTTATCTGAAATTATATACATACCCGAATTAATTAAACCATCGGAGATTGTCTTAGAACCATTGTTACTGTTCAGAACGAATGGAAAAATAATAAATTCTTTTCACATTTAACATAAATATCACCAATAAAGAAAAAGGGTTAAACATTATGTCAACAGAAATTTTATTTTTGAGTTTCAAATACCTATCGGTAATTATTCAATAGTCGAGAACAATTTCTATTTGCAGAATTAGTCGATAACGGAACTCCATAAGTAATTATAAAATTGCACGAGTGTTAATGGAAAATTATCACCAATATATTATCTGAAATTGAAATACAGTGTCTGTATACATATACCAGAATTAATTAAACCATCGGAGATTGTCTTAGAACAGGTGTTACTGTTCAGAACGAATCGGAAAATAATAAATTCTTTTCACATTTAACATAAATAGTGTCAATAAAGAAAAAGGGTTAAACATTATGTCAACAGAAATATTTTATTTTTGAGTTTCAAATACATATCGGTAATTATTCAATCGTCGAGAACAAATTTTAATTTGCAGAATTACTCGATAACGGAACCCCATTTAATTAATTTTATTAATTATAAAAGTGCGTGTACACAATAAATTATCTATCTGGTCTGTATAACTTCTCAGAAAAATAACAAATATCATTCTTTTTTCAAGAAGATATTGTAGCAAGAGTACAATTTTTCAAATACATATAACATTTTTTTTTGCAGAATTAATCGAAAGCTCAGATAACGGAACTCTATACCTAATTAGACAATAAATTATTTTTAGATCTGTGTAAACTGTAACTGATAAATCTTGAATTATCTATGATCTCTGTGTATTCTGTAACTGATTTGTGTTGAATAATTATCAGATGCGGAGTAAATAAAACAGAGTTATCTCCCATATATTAATAAAAACGCGAGTTAACTTAATTTTCAATTTCCACTGGAGAGATATACGGATCGCACTATAAGAAAATATATGTAAAATTAAAATATTATCGGATACCTTGCAACAATTAATGAGAATAACATTTATATATCCAAAAGTAAAGAATACAATACAGATTTTTCTTTTATAGTCCACTAAACCGACACCCGAACCAGTCCACGAACCAACACCGGGTCCTTCTGAAAGCTTCCGATGCCGTCGATGTACGGCACGTTTCCCCGACAGACGTCAACTCTACCTCCACGGGATGCAACACCATTACAGCCGGTGCACTTCAATCTACACCCTGGGCCAACGGGGAAGCACCGTGGGAAACTGAAGAAGATGACCATCTACGAGGCCAACGCACCCATCATCCTCGAGAACCATCAAGAAAGTAGCGTCTCGTCTACCTACAACGCGCCACTGACCAACGATTTCAGCGTCTCACAACTGATGGAACACGCCCAACGGATCTACGACCGCCAAGGCCACGCATTTCGTCTCAACTTGGAATTCGGACTGATCTTGCGCCACACGGAAACGGGTGAATACCGCTACTTCCGCCCTTTACAGAACGAGTCTCTGTTCGAGCGTCCCGTCTACATTTCACGGCGTAAAGATCTCAACCGTCTTCGTCTATGTCTTCAGCGGTTCAACGTCACCGACTACATCTTGAGACAGCGTCCCGATACGAAATGGAAACCTTACCTCGTCACTAACGTTCGGTTCGTCCTGTACAACTTGAACTACCCACTAGGGAACGCCGTTCAACTGCCGGAATACATCATAGCCTCCAAATCGATCGTCTCTCTCGATAAAAACATGCACAACAAACAGTTCTACAAAGATCACCTCTGTGCTTTCCGGTGTTTAGCCGTGCACCAGGGCCATTTGAAAGATCGCCTCGAAACGCATACAAAAGCGTTATTCGACCGATGGGTTCAATTTGCCGGAGAACTTCAACTCGACGTGACTCCGACCCATTTCCAGGGTCTACCGTTGCACCAGATGGCCTATTTCGAGCGATGTTTCCAGACCAACGTCAACGTTTATCATCTACGCGACGATGGAGTCGCCCTCACCGTCTATAAGTCACGCTGTCATTTCCCCGATACGATGCACGTCAACCAGTTCGACCACCATCTCAGCTACATCTCTAACTTATCGGCTTCTACACAGAAATACCAATGCGGGTCCTGCAATCGTCATTTTCAGCGTCTAGACAACATGAAACGACATCAACTCAAATGTACCGGTCAGACCGTCTACAACTTCAAAGGAGGATTCCATACCAATCCCAAGACCATCTTCGACAAGTTAGAGGAACAGGGCATTATCGTTCCTACTACTGATCGACTCTACAAATATTTCATCGTTTACGATTTCGAAGCCATGCTCGTCCCGATTCAAGACTCCAATTCACCGAAACTGACCTGGACTCAACGTCACGATCTCGTCTCCGTCTGCAGTAACGTTCCCGATTTTACGGAACCGTACTGTATCGTCGAGACCGATCTCCAGCTTCTTCTCCGTCGGATGGTAGATTACATGTCCCGCATCGCCGATAAACTTATCAGCTGTGTCAACAACAATTCGCCGATGCCCTCGAACAGCTCGATCAGGATCTCGCTAACCCATTGCGTGCGCTTCTCGAAGATGACGAGGACGACTCTAAACTCGATGCTTTTCTCGACGATGAGGAACTTTTAGAGGTCAATGAAAATGAAAAAAACGTCTTCAAAAAACTTAAAGAAGAACTCGACACATACTGCCGACAGAACATCGTCCTAGGTTTCAATTCGGCCAAGTACGACATGAACCTGGTCAAAACCCATCTAGCCAAAACCTTGGAAATGCACAGCCCGGGACAAGAATATAGTCTGGCTGCATTCTTGAATAGAGTCCATTAAGTATAAATTTGTTCATATGTTTTGCATGTTGTTGTTTTATTTAATAGCGTATCTGTGATGTTATTTATCATATTGAAAGTTTGTCTCGTATTTGTTTTATTTTCTCCTTAAATATTATTTGTAAATAGTTCTTTCGTTTTAGATAGTATTTCTTTTAATCAAACTTAATATAATTAGTTCTCGCCGTGATATGGCTTAAATGTTACCCACATGGCGTAAACCAGTATTCAATCAATCACCCAAGTATAATGATTATATACATACTTATAAATAACAATACAAAAGTATTCATTTATGCAAAAGTATTCATTTCAATGCTCATATAGCTGTATTCTTTGTACATGTATGTTTCTGAATTAACAGTTCAATTTTCTTGGTCATCCTTGTCTTTTCTCCTAGGTATCTCGTTGACCCCAGAAATAATAACGTCTTGCCACAGCCTTGGTTCGGACAAATGTGGAAAGAAGAACGGAACGTATCTTTAGATGTGGTTCTTCCGTTCAGGGTCGATTTCTGTCTTGGCGTTGGGCCCTTTGCAACCGTTGTATGAGTATTTCTTGCGGCGTTTTTCTGATGTGAACAACTAGGACAGTCTTTTGTAACCTTTGTGGCAAAGTGTCCGGGGCTATGGCTGTGTTGCTGCATAAAATCCAGGTCTTTCATGTTGATGCGATAGATGTCAGGATTGTCAGGAAATGGGTACGGTCCATTTAGGTCAAGGCAGGAAGGCTGTTGTTGATTTACTAGTGGTTGAAGTGGGTGAAAGGATGGCGGCGCAATATCAATTTATATCGATCTCTTGTTAGATCGAAACTTGATTATGGTTCCATTATATACCGATCTGCTCGCAAATCCTATATAAAAATGTTAGATACTGTTCACCACCAAGGTTACAATTAAAAGTTTATATTACTAACAGTTCAATTTTCTTGGTCATCCTTGTCTTTTCTCCTAAGTATCTCGTTGACCCTAGAAATAATAACGTCTTGCCACAGCCTTGGTTCGGACAAATGTGGAAAGAAGAACGGAACGTATCTTTAGAGGTGGTTCTTCCGTTCAGGGTCGATTTCTGTCTTGGCGTTGGGCCCTTGCAACCGTTGCAAGAGTATTTCTTGCGGCGTTTTCCTGATGTGAACAATTAGGACAGTCTTTTTGTAACCTTTGTAGCAAAGTATCCGGGGCCATGGCTGTGTTGCTGCATAAAATCCAGGTCTTTCATGCTGATGCGATAAATGCCAGGAATATCAGGAAATGGGTACGGTCCGTTTAGGTCAAGGCAGGAAGGTTGTTTTTTGATTTACTACTGGTTGAAGTGGGTGAAAGGATGGCGGTGTAATATCAACTGGCTGGGCATCGTGCAAAGTAGATGGCTGTGTCGGTCTGTCTGTAAGAAGATGGATGAGGGAGCCTAATAGTCTTTATTTCTGTCTGGCTGTGTCGGTCTGTCTGTAAGAAGATGGATGAGGGAGCCTAATAGTCTTTATTTCTGTCTGGTTATGTTCCAATGTGGCAATTCTCCGGAAAATGTGTTACATGGAATGTCTTGTCTTGGGTCGTTGGTCGTAGTGGCAAAATTCTGTGATGGTTCCCTGGGACAAGTCGAGCAATCTTGGGGTCTCTGGTATGGTCAGTGTTCATATATCCGAAAATCTGTTGAAAGTTCAAACGGTCAGTGTTGATCTGTTGTTCAAATGTCGTTGTGTCAGGGGCAGGTGGATGTGTCAGGTAGCAATGCAGGTGGTTGTGGAGGTGCAATTAGTGGTACAGGTGCCTGAAAAGGTTCGCTCGGAACGGGCATCGGAACTAATTTCGCCTTTGTTTTCATGCGAGGTCGGTTTCTTTGACTACATAGGGTACACGATTTAACCCAATCAACAACATCAAAGTTCAAAGTCGGCCAGAAATATCGCAAACGTGTCTTCGCTCAAGTACGGTGAATACCATGTGATTCCCTGTCAATAGAGAGTCATGTGTTTCTTCTAAAACTGCTTTAACAAGTACTTTCGGTACACATATTTGCATGCGTATTTCAGAGTTCTTTAATCGTTTCTTGTCTTGTGTGTACAAATGAAATACAATGTCATTTTCCAGTACATAAAAGCTGTGCGTAATTAAAATTTGTCTGCATACTTTCTTATCACCAGGGAGCGTGCCGTCCTTGAGATAAGCGATAATGTCTTTATACCACGTGTCACTACGCTGTTTATTACGGATTTCTTCAATCGACCATAAATTGTACTAACTGCAGACGATTTCTCTGAATCAACACGATTAATGTCAGTCATTTTAGGTCCACCCACTTTCTGTTTGTTTTCTACTGATATGCAATCGAAATGCGGAAGTTCGTCCCAGTCGTTAGCTGGAATAGAATTTTCACTGTAGCTCCTCCTTGAAATTCCGTCAACATTGTTATGTGTTTTTCCTGGGCGATATTTAATCTCTAAATCGTATGACTGTATTAATGCTACCCAACGAGCAAATCTTCCGACTGGTTCATTCATAGTAACCAGCCATTTTAAAGCTGAATGGTCCACATAAGCTTCGATTTTGTTAAGGAAACAGTCATAATGTTTTATTGCATATACCAAAGCTAGGCATTCTAATTCACTAATACCAAAATTTTCTTCGCTTGCGGAAAGAGTTCTCCCTCCATAACTGATTACTCGCTCAACTCCGTTTTGCACTTGACACAAAATTGCACCAATCGAAAATGAACTGGCGTCAGTGTAAATCACGAACGGTTTGTCGTATTGGGGATAACCCAATAATGGCGGGGAACTTAAAGATCGCTTTAATGAATCAAACGCATTTTGGCATTCTTCACTCCAAATGAATTCAACACCTTTCTTAGTCAAGTCGTATAGCGGCCTCGCTAAACTGGCGTAGTCACGACAGAAGCGACGGTAGTAACCGGAAGTTCCGAGAAAAGCCCTTAAATTCTTTAAGCATTTCGGAATCGGATACGAAGTGATTGCGTCGATTTTATCCGGATCGGGATGTATTCCCTGACTATTGACTATGTGTCCTAAGTATTGTATTTCACTTTTCGCAAAACTGCATTTAGACGGGTGTAATTTGAGTCCAGTAGTGCGAAGTTTTTCAAATACTTGACGAACGTGTACTAAATATTCATCAAACGTTCTGCTAAACACAATAACATCATCTAAATAAACTAAAGAAGATTTCCAAGTCAAACCTCTTAATACGGCTTCCATTACACGCTGAAATGTAAGCGGACTGTTCTTCAGACCCATCGGCAGGCGTTTAAATTGAAATAAGCCCATGTGGCAACGCCAGGCAGTAAGGGGACGGGAGGACGGGTCAATTTCTAACTGATAAAACCCCGATTGTAAATCAAGAACAGAAAAATGATGGTGATGCTGCCCCAAGACTCTCTAGAGCTTCATCGGTAGTTATCAGAGGGTGGGCATCAAAAATTGTTAACTGATTTAATTGGCGGAAATCACAAACAAATCGATACCCACCACTGTTACGTTTGGCAACAAGCAAACAAGGAGCTCCCCAAGTGCTGACAGATTCCTCAATTATGTCTTGCTCAAGCATGTCTTTTACCATTTTTTCTAAAATTTATTTTTGTCTAGGCCCCACCTTGTATGCTCGTTGCCGAACAGGCCTCGTTCCTTCTGGAACCTCTATTTTATGCTTAAGCAATGAACATTTGCCTAAGTTACCATTCGGAACAAAAATATCTGAAAAATCATCTACAAGTGCTTGTAAACTAGAAGCATGCTCTTCACAGAGAGTCGGATTTGTTTCTTTTACATTAATAACTACTATAATTACAAACTCTTGAAATTTTACTCTGACGGTCATTACTATAAAGTGTAAAAATCATATCTTGTTTAGATGAACAAACAAATTTACCAATGTGACAATGTTTGTCTAATTTTACACTATCGTCTGTAAAATTTCCTACACCAAACATGACTTTATTCTCATTAACTTTGCTAAGTTATTTAGCTGCCATTAACCCTGTCGATAACAGATTAGCAGATGCTGAGGTTAAACCATAAACTTCATTTGGAATTTTATCTCCCCTAATTCTTGAAATAACAACAACCTCACTCTCAGGTGGTATAACTACATCATTATCTAAAATTAGTTGACGTCTAGGGTCAAAGTGCAACTTCTTGTTTTTAAAATCAATAGAAGCACTGTGGTTTTCTAAAAAGTCTACACCTAATATAATATTGGGATATATAGCATGCACAACATAAAAATTTCACATTAACAGTTTCATTACCTATAATAATAGGAATAAATGTCATATAACGAATTGGCAATTGTTTATTCTCAACTGAGGTAATGATTGATTGATTGATTATTGTTTTACGCCGTGTGGGCGACATTGAAGCCATATCACGGCGAGAACTAATTAAATTAAGTACTATGTTAAAACGAATACTATGTAAAACGAATGAACTATTTACAAATAATATTTAAGGAGAAAATAAAACAATAAAACAATACAAGACAAACACTCAAAATCAAAGATACTATCACAGACAAAATTTGGAAAATAATATCACAGATACAAATTAAAAATTATTGGACTTTATTCAAGAATGTCAGACTATATTCTCGGATACAGTCCAACGTCTTTTAAATACTGTAAAATACGGTTGCCAGCAACCTTTGTAAACAAGTCTTTCATATTGTTGACTGTGTAGTACCGACTAATAATGTCGGATTTATCTACACAGTCAATTAAAAGATGTTTAATACTATGTCGACATTGGCACGGAATACACTCAAGAGGCGGCTCATTCTCTAAAATAAAAGAATGAGTCGTCCTGGTGTGGCCAATGCGACATCTAGTTAAAACCACTTGTTCTCTCCGGCGTCTGCCGAAAAAACAAATACTTGTGCCAACAGTTGGCTGAATAGCATGCAATTTATTGTCTGTAAGCAGATCCCGCTGGGACTGCCACAGACGTACAACATATTTATAAATCAAAGGTTTAAAATCAGTATACGGCACTAACATATTAGTAACTGGGTCATTTAAAGCATCCTTCGCTATACTATCTACGACTGTGTTTCCTCGGATACCAATATGACTTGGTATCCAGATAAAAACTATTTCTTTGCCCATTTGGACAAGTCTTTTATAGAACTCAATAATATGGGCAATTAAAGGGTTTTTATATTTCTGACCTTCTATAGCCAACAAACATGAAAGAGAATCTGAGCAAATAAGGAATTTCAGTTTATCAGACGTTCTGACAAATTTCAAAGCAAGAATGATGGCTCTAGCTTCTGCAGTAAATATTGAACTGGAAGATGGAAGACGGAGAGTTGCTGCTTGCTGCCCATGGACAGCTGCAGCAGCCACTTTGTCCCCGTCCTTGGATCCATCAGTATAAATTGAGTCATGAGATGCAAATTTTGATTTGATTTCAGCAAAATTTTGCTGAATTATAATTGGGTTTGTTTCAGACTTTTTATATTTTCTGAGGTCAAAAATAAATTTAGGTTTGGGTACAAGCCAAGGTGGCGATTGAGGTATATTAATAGGGGCTATTTCATCAAGGTTTAAGTGAGAACCAGAAATATGTGGTTTCATCCGAATACCAAATGGAGGAATTTTATTTTCATGTTGTTGAAATATATCCTCATAGAGAGGATTGAAAACACAGTCGTAGGCAGGATTTGAAGGATATGCTTTTAGCTTGGTTAAGTATTGTAAACCAAGTTTTATCCTACGGTTATAAAGAGAGGGCTCGTTCGCCTCTACATACAAACTCTCCACAGGAGACGTTCTGAACGCCCCCAAGGCCAAACGTAGGCCTTGGCGGTGAACAGTATCTAAAATTTGTATGTAGGATTTGCGAGCAGATCCATATATAATTGAACCATAATCAAGTTTTGATCGTACAAGCGATCGATATAATTTTAACAATATGTTTTTATCAGCACCCCAGTCAGTGCTGGAAACAACTTTTAAAATATCCAATGCTTTCAAGCATTTAGCTTTAAGCATTTTGATATGGGGTAGAAAGGTAAGTTTATTGTCAAACAGAATACCTAGAAATTTTGTTTCTTTGACGACTTTAATCGGGGAATTATAAATTTTTAGTTCGGGGTCCAAATGCAGTTTTCGTTTATTGCAAAATGCATACACACTGTTTTTGAGTTGGAAAATTTAAAACCATTTTTCATAGCCCATTTTTCAATTTTATTTAAAGATAACTGTAGTTGTCTTTCAATATTGTTCATATTTTTAGCCCTATAACATATCAAAAAGTCATCTACATAGAGGGAGCCTTCAACATACTGTTTTAATGTTTTAGCTAAACTGTTTATTTTTATACTAAATAGAGTGACGGAGAGGATACTTCCCTGAGGAACACCCATCTCTTGTTCAAAAGGGTCAGACATGGTCGTGTTAACCTTTACCTTGAACTGTCTGTCTGAAAGAAAGTTTTCAATGAAGGTAGGTAACCTACCTTTCAACCCCATATCATTTAGGTCTTTTAAAATACCATATTTCCACGTGGTGTCGTATGCTTTTTCAAGGTCGAAAAAGACCGACACCACGTGTTCACCCTTAGCAAACCCGTTGCGTATGAAAGACTCGAAGCGAACAAGATGATCTAACGTGCTTCTTCCCTGCCGGAATCCACACTGTATATTGGACAGGAGGCCATTCGCCTCAAGGAACCAAACAAGGCGGTCGTTGATCATCCGTTCCATTGTCTTACAAACGCAACTTGTGAGGGCAATTGGCCGATAATTCGACGGTTCAAAATGATCCTTCCCAGGTTTTGGAATAGGAATAACTGTGGCAAGTTTCCAAATGGAAGGCAAGTCGCCAGTTTCCCATACATTATTAAGAAGATCTAAAAGTGTTTTAAGAGAAGTGTCAGGAAGGTGTTTCAAAAGTTTATAGTGAATATCATCTGGGCCACATGCAGTGTCATGGGCTTTCGACAGAGAAATTTTCAGCTCATCCAAACAAAAAGGGCAGTTGTAATCTTCTAAATTGTTTGATTTAAAATTGAGTTTATTTTTCTCAGTTCGGTTTTTAATCCTTTGGAATTCCTGGGAATAATTCAGAGAAGAAGAATGTTTTGAGAAAGTTTCACCGAGTTTATTCGAGATGTCATTTTCTGAAGTCAAAAGAGTTTGGCCATCTTTTAAATGGTGAAGATTGGTCTTTCTGTTTTTACCATTAATTTTTTGGATGAAATTCCAGACTTGATTCATAGGTGTATGAGAGTTTATTTTAGAGACGAAGTTTTGCCAAGACTTGCGCCTCTTTTGTTTAAATGTGCGACGTGCTTTAGCACGGAATATACGAACATTACTGAGATTGTCAGAGGTTGGATTCATGTTGAACCGTCGTTCGGCCTTTTTTCCGTGTTTCTTAGCTTCCTCACAGTCTTCATCGAACCAGGGTTTGCTTGGTTGTTTTGGATTTGTCGAGGTTTTAGGAATGGACCTCTCAGCTATCGATACTAACGTTTCATTAAATTTAAGGACTGGATTAATAACATTATTAAAAGTCTCTTTCTTAAGTTCATCTCGACAGAGTTGCTCGAAAAAAGGCCAATTGGCTTTGTCAAATTTCCAGCGAGCAACTCTCTCAGAGGAAGAGGGAAAAAGATTTTCCAAAATAATTGGAAAGTGAACACTTCCACACAAATCATCGTGGACCCGCCACGAGTAATCCAGTAATAACGAAGGGTCACAAATAGTTAGATCGATAGCCGAGTAAGAACCATTTCCCGGATGGAGATATGTATCTGAGCCATCGTTAAAAATGCACAAGCCTTCCTGGTTTAAGAAGTCTTCAACTTTTTGCCCCTTATTATTTTGGGAGTTACTGCCCCATATTGGATTGTGGGCGTTAAAATCACCCATAAGGAGAAAAGGGACTTGCAACTGATCTGTTAAAGATTTAAGTTGATTTATTTCTAAGGACGTATTAGGAGGAAGATAGACAGAACACAATGTTATAGTTTTTTGAAGGGAGAGTTTGACAGCAACTGCTTGTAATTCGGTATTAAGTTTTATTTGACTATGTATAATACCATCTTTAACCAGGATTGATGAACCGCCAGCGGCTCTTTCATCCTTTTTAACGTGAGTGCTGGAAATCGAGTAATTTTTAATGTTTACATTATCGTTTTCCTTTAAATGTGTTTCCTGAAGACAAAAGGCAACAGGAAGGAAAGCTTGTACAAGTAACGATAGCTCTATTAAGTTAATTTCTGTTATTTATTTTGTTGGAGGACGGATGGGAGAATAGTTCTTCTTTGGGTGTTCACGGGAGGAACTTCTGTGTCGTCCATCCGAAGCTCTGGGGTCAGTAACTGGGCGTGTGGAATCCACAGATGTTACTATTGGATCCCCCCCAGATTGACTCTATTTCAGTGGTATCCATCTGCTCAGAGTCTTCATCGATATCATCGTCAAACTCTGAGCAGAGGTCTCGAAACTTGTTGAATTTTTGAGTTTTTTCAGCCTTCGAGAGGCGATTTGAACAGTTTTTGTTTTTTTATTTATCTTGTGATGAGGAACGTGCAGCTCTCTGTGACGGTTTCTGAGGTGATTTTTTGTTTGAGGATATAGAAGACCTTTGTTTTGGAGTTGGTTTTTGCTGATTATTGACATTTGAAGAAAGAGAAGTGTCAGACGTTTGTGAAGAATTGGATGAAGACTTTTTAGAATGAGAAGATTTTTCACTTGCTTGTTTGAGTTTGACGGTGAGAACAGGAAATTCTGTTCCGTCAGGCCAAGTGAAATCAGTTTGAGTTGAAAAGGATCTATTGGTTTTAGGTGATTTAACTTTGTCAGCATATGATGTTGTAGGAGTAGAGTTGTTAGAGGCAGAGACCATTTGTTTTGCTTCCTGATAGCTTATACCTTTTTCTACTTTAGTTTTCTGAATTTCAAGCTCTGTTTTGTAAGATTGGCAGTTTCTGGAATTGGCCATATGATCTAGTCCGCAATTTACACATTTAACGTGGCCGTCACAATCAAAATTGGAGTGGCCCTCTACAGAACATTTGACACCTCTACATGAACTCTTACCGTGCCCAAATTTCTGGCATTTGAAGCAACGGGTAGGGTTAGGTATGAAAGTGTCAACTCTGATTCTGTAGGGACCTATGAAGATATATTCAGGCACACGGGTAAGGTCAAAAGTGATGAGATAAGTGTTAAGTTTAATTATATTACCTTCATGTCGTTTTGTAAACCTTTTGACTTTGGAAACATTTTGAGATTTCAGTTCTTCGCATATATCTTCTTCCGTCAACTCAGCTAAATCACGGTCTCTGTCCCTAATCACACCCTGGCATGAATTCAGTGATCTATGGGGTGTAACAGAGATGTGGACATCAGAAATTGTTGTAAGAGAGAGTAAATTTTTGGCCTGTTGTGATCTGAGACATTCAACTAGCAGATTTCCATTTCTCATTTTTGTAACTTTTTTAAGCTGGCCGGCACAGCCTTGTAATGTTTTTTGGATAACAAAAGGAGAAATTTTAGTGACAGGTTTTGTATTGTTTACTGATGTAATAACTAAAAATTTTGGAAAATTGTCCGAAAAAGTATTTGGCAACTTAGCTGTATGTTCCTCATCATCACTGGTATCTAATTTTCTTTTGTTTTTTGATTGGTTGTTTGGGGGGTTTTTATTTGGAAATTCCATGGTGATGTATATATGATTCGTTACCCTAGCTCCCCGCCCACCTCGGAGCAGCATCAACACGATGTATGCTTGCCACATTTGCGACAAGCGTGATGCATACATCGCCTTGATGCACTCTAGCATCCATGATGGATACCAGAATACATCAAAACGACGCACGCCCGCCACATCTGCAACAAGCACTAGGGATACTAGAATAAGATACTCGCATAGAGTACCTCTTAGTGGGCGCAAGCCTTGTGCCAGGGGTTGCCCGGCAAGACAACCGCCCAAAGTAACATCTACACGATTGACCCATGAGCCACCGCCTTCTTGAACCCAACCTAATAAGTGGTACTGTTGTTGTACATTCTGGAAATAGGTCAAGTTCAAGGGCTTGGCGTGACCAGCCGATTGATCAGGACCGGGCCCATCCGACCGCCCGTTAAAGATAAAGCAAGGGCCAAAGTGGCGTGTTTCAGCCACCAGAATCCCGTCCTCTATCCGTACGGGTATCCACACACGGCAAACATGTGGCCTCATTAAGCCGAGGAAGCCTTGCCCCATTAGCCACCGCCTTCTCCGCAATTCCGTCAGCGGTTACCTTCCAAGATCTCGGAACCCAAACATCAACCTATATGATACACGCAATCCACCCGTCCCATCCCATTGTATCTAGGTGTCATTCAGGGTTCCTCTGGATCTTTTTAAATAACCACGAGAAAAAGCAGAGGGCAAGACATGACCAGTTTTGGCTGAACCGGGGTCATCCAGCCATTCTTGAACTGGGTGTAATTCAATTATAAATCCAAAAAGCTATCCAAATGTGAGTAAACTGAAGGCAAATTATGGGAATGAAAACTAACTAATAAATCAAAAGATTACAAAATTTAATATTAAGAAATATAATAACAAAACAAAAGGAAAAAAATAAAGTCCTAAATTCAAAAAATTTTGAGCCTGTTGAGGTTTGTGACCCATTAGCCAACACCAATCCCGCCAGTCAGCAATTTCGAATTTAGACTACGCAATGTGTATGAGGAAAAAAAATGAATATAGTGTTTCAAAAGGGATTGATGTGACCAGCCGATTGACCGAATCGGGTCCATCCGACCTCCCGTCTAGGTAAAGTTTGTGCCCCAGATGGTGATCGGAACCGTTTTTCCGGCCATCCAGGAACACTCCCTATTACCGACACGGGTTTGCGACACACGGCAAACATGTCGCCTCTTTAGGGGCCTCTTACGCCAAGCCGAGGAGCTGTGGGCCTATTCTATTGTGTCCCCGGGACCCACACGGGGGAACTGAGGTAATGAATCTCCTATCAGAGTTAGGTTTTCTAAAATAACAAGTACCAAGGACATCTTCAGTAATTACGTTAATGTCAGCGCCAGAGTCAATCAAAGCTCTGTAATTTGTTTGTCCTACCTGAACTGAATATAGTTCCCAAGCATATTGACAGCACTAAAGTTTATGTCCTTCATATTGTCTTGAGGGCTCTCGAAAGTTCCTAATTGCCCGATGGTTGCCCCTTCGTCGCCAGGCGTTCTTAATTTTTTTTGTCCTTTGCTCCAGCAGTCCCTTTTAAGGTGCCCGGGTTCTCCACCATATGTTACATTTGTATTCGTAACAATGGGAACTGTATGAGGGAATTCTGGATCCTCATATATGATCCATTGTAAATGAGACAAAGTTTTCACTACATATTTATTCTGAAGCTATCTAAAAACTAACACACACTACATCAAGAACATACAATATAACGTTACAGGATTTACCGGAAATAGCTGTCAACCTATATTAAACTCTGGTAATTCCCTCGGGGGGGGGGGGGGGGACTTCTATACTTAATTGATAGGGGTGCCGCTGGGGCTCTGTAACCCCACCCTTTTCATATAATTAAAATTTTTAAAATGTATACCTTTTCATATATTGCATAGGTAAAAATGTAACCTTTTCCCATATTAATATTGGTTGACTGTGCGGTATATATCAAAGTGTCGAAGAGGAAAAATGTGTTGATAAAAACAAACAGGAACAACCAGAGACGGAGAATTAACAAATAATACCAAAAAATAAAAAAAATCTAAGGAAACAATCTGAGCCAAAAATACAGGGCTTTTCGTATAACAAGTAATGTGTACTTAATTGACCTTATGATATATTTATGATAGTTTTCCCGAACTATTCACATATTTTCAAGCTTGAAAAGGTGACCTATTCCAGCGGCACGTCCTATCACCTTCAATATAGGAAGTGCCCCCCCCCCCCCCCCCCCCCCCCCCCCGAGGTAATTCTATAATAACCACGTGTAAGGTACATCAAGTGCATGGGAAAGTAATTTTGAGTATTTATCTTGATAACAGGGATCGTAATACTCTTCTCACTGCACTGCACTGACCACTTGCTCCAGCCTCTTTCTGACGTATCACGCCATTGACATAGAAGCACCGAGCGAACGGCCGACCACAATTGTATAATCACGAAGTGTTCCAGGGGATTGATTGATTGATTGTTGCTTAACGTCCAGTGGCAAATATTTCATGCATCTTCAGGACGAGAACCAGTTCAATTTATCAAACAATTCAATTAGGGATGGGATGCGACACAAAGGGGAACCAATTTTGACTGCCACTGTAAAAGGAGGATGGTTGGGTAGGGTCGGATAATTTAGCCTTCTGTAGCGGCCATCAGCCTACTCTTTTTCGAAAACTACAGAAGGGGTCTTTAACGTGCAGGGAGTGTGGCATTCTCCAAACACGTTACCCACTATGGTCCGCGGTCAGGCTTTCCGTATTATGACCTGACAACCCCCCAACGAGAGGGTTTCCCGTATCCGCCACCTGGGGACGCGCTAGACAGCTCTATGGGTTGAGCCCCCGTGATCCATCACAGGTGCCTAGTGTTTCAGGGGAAACCACACTTCTGCGTGTGATACCTTGTGATACCTTAAAATCATATTATACAATATTACAAATTTGACGTCACCAATTTAGTTAAAAGTACCACCGGGTAAATTCACAACCTAGTTAAAATGATTGAATTGTAATGTTTTTGCTATATCATAGATTCGAAATTCTTATTTCCATATATTTATATAGTAATTTTGTTAAGATCATTCAGTGGTAGTGAAATTACATCAGAATTATTCTAGATTTGATAAATTAAGTAATATTCACTATATTTAAACTCTCTTTGTTCTCAGGGAAGCATGATAAATTAAACCACATGGTCGACCTATATACCTAAATTTCTGGTGCAACTGAGCCCTAATTATGGTGCCCGGTAACTGTTTAGCCAGCAATTATTTGCCCTAGTAAATTTATATAAAGGACTGTGCAATATTTATCTGAGGGTGGGGCCGGTGTACAGCAAAATTAAAAAAAAAAAAAAAAAAACTTTATGCCCCGCCAATATTTATTATAAAAAAAGTTCTTGCACCGCTTCAATTAATGAAAAAACGTCCTTGCCCCGCTGGAAAAAAAATAAAACACACATATGGAAACATCATATTTTTTAACTAAAATGCACAACATTCAATAATACATTTGTATCAGAGTTGATATTTCAACTCAAATGGATATATTTCAATGAATATTATAAAGATTTTATAACAAATTAATTGTGTTTTGAATATAATATTCAGGGGCGGATCCAGCCTACATTGTGAGGGAATACTGGCAATGTCAGCATATAGTTCAGCAGCAGTTTTAAAGTCAATTATTCCAAATGGGGTTAACTGTAGTTCGTCATCAAAGACAAGACTACTGGATTTGAACAATAATTTAGACAAGTATGAACAGAAATATTTAGCAATTTGGGTACATAAAAATAAACTAGCAAGGATCTCAGATGGGGAAAAAAAAACAAATAACAAATTCAAATCAGAAAAAAACCTTTGTCATATGCAAGGTGACTGTATTTGATTGAAAAGGTTGAGATAATTTTAATAGGTTAATTTGTTCATTTTATATCAACAATTTAAGGACTGGATTGGCAATAAGAAAAAAGTAACGGAGGGGAGGAGGTACATAGGACATTTTATACCAAAGGAATCACTGGGTATATCTGCTTTGGCAGAGAGAAAAAAGGTAAACTGCATACATGTATGTTGATATATATATATATATATGTCAATTAAGTCTGCGTCCACACACGTAGAAATATAAAAAAAATAAAGTTTCAAAATGCACTTAAGTCCTTTTTTCTCTACATTATTCCCCAACCGGTTTCACATTTTTGTGATAATATTGAATAATAATGTTATATATGATAAACCATATATATATATATATATATATATATAAGTCTAAAGATTTGCACAACGGTACTAATATAAGATGGTAATATACGAAGATGATGTTTTAAAATCGTGTTGACAAATATTTCGGCTTAACAAATAGCCTTCGTCAGTGTCGATAGTTTTTACAATAGTGTATTGGCAAAAACTATCGACACTGACGAAGGCTATTTGTTAAGCCGAAATATAACATCATCTACGTATATTACCATCTTATATTTGTCCCGTTGTGCAAATCTTTAGACTTATATAATTTTTTCCTTATCTGCGCAGTATCGACTATTCTAGACGGATACAGTATAATTTGCAGTTACTTCACATGTGGACATATTTATATATAAATTCATGGTGATTTTATGCTAAAAATAGCATCCTGCTGTTTTAATGATCAGCTGCGTACATAATCATTTCTGTACACTTATAATACTTTGTGTATTGTGATTAGTCATCTTGTAGAAAATGTATATACATATGACAAGGTATCCATATGCAGGAGTTAATTTCCCTGTGCATTTAAGGGAATCTATTGTTATTTTAACTCTGAAATTTGTTGGAAGTACTTCTTACACTTAACTCGTTGCAGCAGCCTAAAGTACATTTACTGGTGACAGAGTTATCGCTCATAAATTTTTTAGATTTGATAAAATCTTGCATCAATGTTTAGTAGCCTAAATTGAAAGTTCAAATAGTTTTTTTCGACCTTTTTGCAGAGATTTTATTTCTGGTTAATTTTTTTAAGAATCAATCTGGTTAGACAGCTGATTTACCTAATTTTTATATCTGTTCATTTAAGAACAATTTACTGGTATAGCAGACTGGGCACCTGCATGGAATTTGTAAGGACAGGAGGAAAAGGACCAGTACAAGAAGAAGGCCCAGGAAAAACCAGTGGCACCACAAAAACCACAACAGAAGGATGCCTTTAAAAGGCTTAAGATTGTCAGGGAACATGTGAGACTGAATTTTATTTCTGTTATTATTTAATTTTAACAATTATATTCTGATTGTCTAATAAAAAACCTCCTCTGAACCTTTCGCGGAAGATCCCGCTTGTAGTCGTGATGGCAACAAAAATAAATCACTAACTACTCCCAAAATTCATACTGAATTGGAGGAAACCCTTAGAGTATATTTTTTTCAACATTCGTTGAACAAATTTTAAAAGTTTACCTTCAAATGTTTATGCAACATACAGGCAATGTCATACATGACAACCAAATTATCTGTAGACCTATCTTCCAATATACACTTCAACATATAGACTGGATAACTCAATCTGAAAAGAGAAAGAATTTTAAGAAGTTCTACATATAAACATATGTATTGGTTCACTCCCCATTTCACTGAACTACAGAGTTCCAGTAACAAATGTGAACACATACATTTTACCATTTAATAAAAGTGGGCATGTGCTGCATTGAGTGATCTGAAGTTTGCTTTTCGTATCAGTGTCACCAAACACTGACCGACTAATAGTAATCAGACAAAAATTGAAAAAGGAATGACAATTTCTATTGTAAGGTTGTACATTAGAAATGATATAGATCAAACACATTTCACATTTACATCTGATTTACATTACAGAGGTTTCAAAGAGTTTGGGATTGACTGGACATTTTTGTTACAATTAAACCAAACTGAAGCAGACACTTTTTAACAGTTTATTAACTGGTAATTTTGTACGGTAATAAAGACCCCTTTACTTGACTTTGTCCATAGAATAAATAATGAAACTGTGAATGTGTAGAAGAGACAAAAACTCAACCAAACAGCAGCCCTAGGGCTTTTTCTTTATGAAACAGCTGTAACAGAATATACATATACCTTTCTCCATGAACCAAATCTGCAAAATAAATTAGACTGTCGTGCTTGCATACACTGCCGAATATTCCAGGGACATCAAGTTTACTGTTTTTCACTTTAGAGCGAATGGCATTACCAGCCTGGAAGTTTGAACATTCCTAAAATGTAATTATAACTTATAATTCAACTATTTATGGTTTTTACACATGTGATATAATTGAAATTGGAATATATTCTTTAGTTACTGTAAAAATAACTTGAAGATAATTATATACATGTATTGCCATTTCAAAAACCTATAATAGTATTAAAGTAAAAAAGAGGAATCTGGGAAATGGACTTTCTAATTTAAATTTCATGGTTGCACCATAAATTTCAATGGGAGTTCTGCCTACCGGAGAAATTTTTTTTCTGGTGTGAAAAAAAGAAGAGTAGAAATAAGTTAATTAAAGACGAGGCATTTTGAGAAAATGTATCATTTCACTGATGAATCTTATTATCATCATCATCATCATACATTGTTATAAGAAATTAAGATAACTTACACTATTGGTTGCTTTAGTGTCAACAGCATAATCATCAATAAATCTTCTGAGATCCCCATGATCAAGAAAATAAAGGTTTTAAGTCTGGCTGATCGTCTGTCTTGACCAGATCCTGATGAATGTTTGTGAACAAGACCATAGTTGACATCCATGGAAACTATTGATGGTGTCTGTGAAAAGATAGTTAAACTGTTAAACGCATTCCAAATACAGTCCCATTGTAGATTATAAATTCATAGAACTCAAAATTAAAACATTAAAAAATTATAGCAACTTTGTTTCAGATTTAATTTTTATCAATCTTTATTTAATCTAAATTATAGATGCACTACAAACCATATTTTGATAAAAACCAAATTGTCCATATTTTTATAAAAAACCAAAACTGTATATTATGTATAGTGATTGTATATATTGTTAAGACCATTAAACATTCTCAGAATACAAACACATTCAAGATGAATCTGGTAGTGTCCACATGTACATGGGAAAAATTACAACAAGACGGACCAATTACAAAATTGTATTTATAAAAAAAAATTAAATGACACATGGGATCATCAAATTGTTTTCCCAGATAAGGTGATTAGTTGAAGTCTGTGGGACCCAATAAAATCGATGCCTCTTGCTTTAAGTTGATTAACCAAATACATATAATCCTTTATGCGGTCCTGTACTTTTCATCCCAGTAACTACGGTTGAATGCTTCTGTGTTACGAATCTTGTCCGAAATGGTTTTAGTTTTCTTAATATTATAAACCTGTTGTCGATCTCTCGTGCAGTCACTTTGTGATTCGCTTCTGAAAAAGTGTTCGATGTCGCTATCTATTAAATTGATCACTTTCTTTGGAGCCATGTTACGTTCTAGATCCTGTTCCTTAATGAGAACAGACGGCTTTGTTCTAATGTAAATATGGCGCGGATTTTCAGAATTTCCGTGTGGTTTAAGGGGACAGTTCTCCAATATTCTGAATTACAGCAAATGGTGCTAAATTCTCATGCATTGACACCTGACTTCAATAAACTCAGAAACTAACAGGTACATAAAAAATGAAGGGTGGAAAAATGTCCAGGCACTTAGACCGACGAATCATTACATCTGCTCCAAAGAGATTAGATGACGCCTACAAGGGGCATAACTCCATCAAAATTTACACGGAAGACTTTAATGTCAAATGCAAGGTTACGGGTCAATATGAAACATTATAGTTTAGCTCCACAAGCCATTCCAAGAAAAATGTGAAGGTAAAATTCTAAAAATTTTATTCAGATAACCAGACGTGGCAGCAATGGTCTTTAGATGTTCCCCTTTCAGAAATGTGGCCGCCACAGCCAAACTTATTTTAACATAGGACCCTATGTTGTCTGATGTGTCGTGTGAGTGGAAGAGACCATGATATGTTGGTGACATTGTAATTGGTCCATGGTCTTATGTGTCATGTAAGTAGATGAGTCTCATGACATGTCACCGACTGTTAAATTGGTCCATGGTCTCATGAGCGATATTGGGAGAACAGACCATGCGGTGTTACTGATATGATTTGGGTAACATAGACATCATATCCTGTGTTTCGCTTAAAAGGCGTTTCTGTTTCTTCTGTTTATTTCTTGTGATGGTTTGTTTTTCCAGGGAGAATTCTACAGTTAGTGTCTTTCCTTTTAATCTCTCGCAGCTTTTTCTGTTCTTGTCATCGAGTTTTTCCTTTTCCTTCACTTCTTTTTTAACTGCTCTGTCTTTCGATACGCCGCAATTCTTGACCTTTTATTCGAAATAAACCCTTCTGCGTAAGCTTCTCAAGAACAGTCTCCTAAAAGTTGCAGGGATCCTGCTGTATACCTTTGTCGGTGTCTCCAGAGGAGTCACCATCATGTAGTGCATCCTTTTTTCTCCCCATTAGGATTCCAGAACAATGCAATTCTATTCAATTGTATGTAACGCACGTAAACATATATATATATATATATATATATACATATACATATGCAGAGCTCACCACACTTTGAATTTTAGGGGGAATTATTTCCCTCGAAGGAAAACGTGAAGTAAAGGAGAAAAAAGAATTTTTCATTGATTTCTGTTGGTAACATGGGGAATGTGATCCTTGGGTTCAGAAGATATGTACAACTTTAATTTATTTAATTGTACTATGGAAAGTACGGAAAACTTTCCCGCCAAAAATTTCGCTATATAACCAGTCAAAAATCATCAACTCCTACAAAGCATTCTCGAAGAAATGAACATTGCAAGAGCTAGTTTTAGGGGTCTTTTGAATACATCTAAGCTACTTAGAGTTATTAACTGAATAAGTGATGAATCATCCCCTGCATGATTTTTACGGAACCATACTTAAAAACAAGATATATTAACATTTTAATGATTTTGCCAATCTATTTGGTACATGCCCCCGTTTGTGTATTGTATAATCTGTCGTTGTTCACCACCGTACATAATCAATTCCTTCTGAACACTATGTGCATAGTACAGTAGTGAAATGTACGGTAAAGAAAATTTCCACGTGTTTGTACTATCACAATGACATGCATAAAGCATTATGGTATGGGTAGAACGTCTTCAGCTTGTTTGGGAGAGGTGAAAATCCGTATATGTGTTTGAAAATATGTAAACAAAATATGTTTTTTATGTGTTATTCGGTGTACGGTTATAAATGTTATTAAACACACTGAACGAAATGGGTCCTTACGATTTAGAAATTCTCTCAAATCTTCATAGTCCATTATTCATTGCGCCTTTTCACGTTGATGGCGTAAAATGACGTCATTACTGACAAATGACTTTTAACTTGTATTCAAATCGTTTTGGGATATTTGATTTTTCCGAGATTTGTACGGTAGGGAACTCAGATTTCAGGACAACATAAAATAAGATTTATAAAGTTCAAAGATGCTTCCCAAGATATGAAAACAATTATTAATTATATTCTAGATATAAATTATTCGTTACTTCGCAAAGTCTGTTTATTTTTACTTTAACAATGTTATCATAAACCAATATCAAAATTTGTACGTTGCAAATTGAACAGATTACAGTACATTGTATCTTGGGTTTGCGCGTGTAAATTATAGGATTATTTGATACAAATGCTATTCTGTGCCCATTTGTGGAATTCATTATGTTTAAATGTATTACTATATTGGCATTTTAAACCATGTTTTTGACAACAGACATCAACTTTTCGCATATTGGTTATTGGAAAAAAATATAGATATTTTTTCAACCGTTATTTTATTTCACCCACAAATCAACGAAGTTCATGAAATTCGGTTCACTGAGTAGGTTCAGAGGAGTTGTTCTGACAAGTGTACACGGACGGACGGACAGATTGATTACTGTAGGGCACCCACGAAAAGTCCATGTGGCGGGGCCCTAATTATATTGACATAATACCACACTCTATGGCAATATATTACCTCCATATTTTTTAAAATATATAGCTATAGACATTCAAACTCGCAAGATTCCGACACAACAACATTAATTCTCCCATCCCGAAACCATCCACCCTCAGGGTCTACAAACAAATTTTCTCTGCACAAGTTATGAATTGTTGCAGTACAATTTTTATATCTCAACGATGTTGCTGTTGGAAATGAAGTCCCTGAAAAATTTTGAAAAATGTTTCTTTAAAATCAGATCAGAACAATAAAACCATAACAATATACGTTTGTAAGTTTATTGTTCCTTTACTTGTGAGGAAAACACTTTTAAACTGGGAGACATGATGCATATCAGAAAAAAAATATAACAGTGCTGTGGGAATTAGTGTATTGTAAGAAATGTGCCCCCTTCCACTTCCAGTAATATAACCAAAACTTTCACTGTGTGGAATTCTCATATATGGACATAGTATCCTGAATCGGCAAGACACATCACGTTTAATTTTAAATCTAGAAAATATCAATAGATGTATACATAACAAAACATAATCATTATAATCAGAAAAATATGTAAAACTCCTACTTCATGTGTAAAATTAAAATATTATAAAGACAATATAAAGACTATACATATTCAAATAGCAATACCAAGTATAATGATTACAAACATACATACATACCTATAAATAACAATACTAAAGTATTTATTTCAATGCTCATATAGCTATATTCTTTGTATATTTATGTTTCTGAATTTTTTTTCCCGGTTACAATTAAAAGTTTATATCACTAACAGTTCAATTTTCTTCGTCATCCTTGTCTTTTCTCCTAAGTATCTCGTTGACCCTAGACATAATAACGTCTTGCCACAGCCTTGGTTCGGACAAATGTGGAAAGAAGAACAGGACGTATCTTTAGAGGTGGTTCTTCCGTTCAGGGTCGATTTCTGTCTTGGCTTTGGGCCCTTTGCAACCGTTGTATGAGTATTTCTTGCGGAGTTTTTCTGATGTGAACAATTAGGACAGTCTTTTTGTAACCTTTGCGGCAAAGTATCCGGGGCCATGGCTGTGTTGCTGCATAAAATCCAGGCCTTTCATGTTGATGCGATAGATGTCAGGAATATCAGGAAATGGGTACGGTCCGTTTAGGTCAAGGCAGGAAGGCTGTTTTTTGATTAACTACTGGTTGAAGTGGGTGAAAGGTTGGCGGTGTAATATCAACTGGCTGGGCATCGTGCAAAGTAGATGGCTGTGTCGGGTCCTTTGCAACCGTTGTATGAGTATTTCTTGCGGAGTTTTTCTGATGTGAACAATTAGGACAGTCTTTTTGTAACCTTTGCGGCAAAGTATCCGGGGCCATGGCTGTGTTGCTGCATAAAATCCAGGCCTTTCATGTTGATGCGATAGATGTCAGGAATATCAGGAAATGGGTACGGTCCGTTTAGGTCAAGGCAGGAAGGCTGTTTTTTGATTAACTACTGGTTGAAGTGGGTGAAAGGTTGGCGGTGTAATATCAACTGCCTGGGCATCGTACACAGTAGATGGCTGTGTCGGTCTGTCTGTAAGAAGATGGATGAGGGAGCCTAATATAGTCTTTATTTCTGTCTGGTTCTGTTCCAATGTGGCAATTCTCCGGAAAATGTGTTGCATGGAATGTCCGTCTTGGGTCGTTGGTCGTAGTGGGGTGTGGCATAATTCTGTGATGGTTCCCTGGGACAAGTCGAGCAATCTTGGGGTCTCTGGTATGATGGTCTGGTCAGTGTTCATATATCCGAAAATCTGTTGAAAGTTAAAACGGTCAGTGTTGATCTGTTGTTCAAATGTCGTTGTGTCAGGGGCAGGTGGATGTATGTCAGGTAGTAGTGCAGGTTGTTGTGGAGTTGCAATTGGTGGTGCAGGTGCTGTTGTAGGACGTGTTGTTCTACGAACAACTGCTGGCGCTTTTTTCTACAATAAAGAAAAATGAATATATATTTTTTTTTGAAACCATGAGAATAAATGAGGCATATAATTATATTTATCATGTGTTTAAATTAAAAAAATATGCATAAATATCGGATGGGTGTTTATATTGTTTATAATAAAACAACTACTACCCCTTTAGACAAAGAAATCACAATAATTTTAAACAATGTCACACACAATGATATCTGCATGTTGTATTATAGTTATTTTTTTTTTGCTTGACACTTTTTATTTTTAAAGCCCCCCCCAACATTTTCAAATTCTTTTCCTAATCCCAGGGGTCACCAAACTGGGCGATTAAGTCGCCTAATGCTCGCCAATGTCGCCCTGTCATCGGCTCATGAGCGACAAATGAGTCGCTCTGTGTTTTTAAGTAAGGCGCCTCCGAACAACGTACGTAATCAGCTGCGTCTGAAGACCGTTAATTTCATTAAAAATCTCGAGCCGCCATTTTTTGTTTTCTTGGAAATCAAAGGGGAAGGGAAAAGAAACGACAAAAAGTAAGCTAGAAAATAGCGGCAATCGGAATTCTCGTGATCTTTCATTGGTCACGGTGTTTTTTTACCGACCGGTAACAATATGTAGACCTTATTTAAAAATAAATTTAGCGGATTTTGACATATCTATGCACAAATGGAAATTTTGTCAATACATGTATTGATTATTAAGGTGTTCAAGCAAGGTGAATGGGAGGATTTTAAGAGTATGTTTGAGAAAAAATAATAGTAAAAGTTATAGATCAATAAATTTTAAAAAATAAAATGGCAATAATAAATAAGTTGTGTCAAAAGGTACAAATATTTTTCCTCATATCTGTATTTTCTTCCAAGTTCGGAACACCACTGCATAATTATGTTTTTATTTATTTTTATTTCAAATTATATTCGTCAGTATTTTAAGGCAGCACATGATTTTAATTAAACTTTAACAATAGGTCTACCATGGTCAAAATCATGCAGCAATGTACGTTAAAAAAGTGGTGATGAGTCCTGGGACTGGGACTCATCAAAATCAGCTGGGACTCACCATTCTGAAAAATGATGAGACCCTGGACTCATTATGAAAAATTCTTAGTGAGAACCCTGTTTAGTCATATATTTATTATGCCTGTTGTGCTGGATTCAAATATCAAATAAATAAAATATGAAAATCAGAAATTGAGTTTTATTCATTTCAAATATAAATTAATCAGTTTATTACAAGATACCATCATGGCTGAAGAGGAAACCTGCAATAATAGTAAAAAAGTATTAAACATCTCTAAGTATACAAATCAAATGTACATAAGACAAACTCACAATCTCTGACAAAGGATATTGATTAAATGCACATGAGACAAAATCTCAGATTATGACTAATATGGAAGGATATGGAGTAAATGTAGATAAAATCTCAAACAATACAGCATAAAACACAATAAATGAATGTATAGTATACACTATAAGACACGAAATAACTGGTATTTACTCGATAGGCGACGAATTGGGGGGGAAAAAGTCTCCCTGATAGACTTGGAAGTCTCCCTGTTGCTACCCTGAGGGAGACTCTGAGTCTCCCTGTTATTTTCAAGTGTCGTGAGCCCTGACACCTATGTTTATGTGGGTCCATACAAACACCCAAAAATACATTTAAATGCATGGTTATGTCGGCAAAATAAATAAAATCTCAAAAAGTATGACTGGTCCATACAAACACCCAAGAATACCTTCAAATACACGGACATGTCGACAAAATAAATAAAATATTAAAAATGGTATCATTGACTTCAGGAATATAAAAATCAGCAAAAATGATGTTATTGTAAAGCAAAAACAGTTGTGATTTTTGGGATGACGATGATGATTGTTTCTGCTGAGATTTATGGTTTGAAGATGACTTTTTGTTATTTGGTTGAGTTTTTTTTTATCTGTAGAGGTTTGTGAAGAATTTGATGCTGTTGACTGCTTTAATGGAGTTTGGGTACCGGGGAGTTTCAATTCAGATACAGAAACGGGCAGTTCTTTTCCGTTCGGCCATGTAAATTCAGTTTGTGTCTGGAAAGATCTTGTTTTTGTTGGAGTTTTAACCTTTTCTCAATAAGTTATATTTTGCGAAGAGTTATTCAGCACAGAGACCACCCTTCGCGCTTCCGAATAACTAATATTTCTTTCTACTTTAAATTTTTGAATTTCAAGTTCAGTTTTGTAGACATAACAGATTCTAGAATAAGCCATATGTTCACCTCCGCAGTTTATAGTTTTGATTGTACAAGTGACCCAAAATGTATAGTGGCTCTCTACAGAACATTTGACACATTTTTCAGAATTCCTACCTTGTCCAAAATTAAACATTTGAAACGGCGGGTTGGAACAAATGTGTCAACCTTGATTCTGTAGGGTCCAACGTAAATATGTTCTGGTAGTTTCGGGAGGTCAAATGTAAGAAGATATGTATCGAGTTTAACAGTTTTTTGGTAAATCGTTTGACTTTAGAGATATGTTGCGGTTGTAATTCCTCACAAATTTCATCTTCAGACAAATCAGTGAGATCATGGTCTCTGTCTCGAATTACTCCTTGGCATGAATTCAATGTTCAATGAGGAGTAACGGAGATTTCAACATTTCCAATGGTAGGTAGGAAAAGAAGATTTTTACATTGTTGGTGTCTAGTACAATCAACCAATACACTTCCGGATTTCATTTTAGTCACCTTTATCAGATCACCTGCACAAGATTTGAGAGTTTTATTTATTACCACTAGGGCTACAAGGATAGGATACGCGCACAGAGCACTCCTTTTCGGATGCAACCTTCGTGCCGGGGGCTATCCGACAAAACAACCATGCAAAGCAACATCTACACGATTGACCCATGAGCCACCGCCTTCTTGAACCCAACGTATATAAATGGTATTATTTTTGTACATTTTGTAAACAAGTGAAGATCAAGGGCTTGGCGTGAGCAGCGTATTGATCAGGCTGGGCCCCATCCGACCTCCCGTTTAAGATAAAGGGCCAAAGTGGCGTGTTACACCCACCAGGATCCCGTCCTCTATCCTTACGGATATCCACACACGGCAAACATGTGGCCTCATTAAGCCGTGGAAGCCTTGCCCCATAAACCACCGCCTTCTCTGTGATTCCGTCAGTGGTTACCTTCCAAGACCCCGGAACCCAAACATCAACCTATATGATACATGCAGTCCACCCATCCCATCCCATTGTATCTAGATGTCATTCAGGGTTTCTTTGGATCTTTTCAAATAACCACGAGAAAAAGCAGTGGGCAAGACATGGCCACATTTTGGCTGAACCGGGGCCATCCAGCCATTACTTGACGTGGGAGTACAAATATGAAAATAAATCGAAAAACAGTCCAAATGTGAGTATAATTTAAATGTAAATAAAATAAATGGAAAACTAACCAAATAGACAGTATTCCAAAATTTAATATTCAGATATAAAATAAGAAAACAAAAATACTAATAAAAAATTAAGTCCCAAATTCAAAAGTAAAATTTTGAACCAGTTGAGATTTGTGACCCATTAGCCAACACCAATCCGACAAGTCAGAAATTTAGAATTTAGATTGTTTTATATGATATAAAAAAATATATTAAATGTATCAAAAGGAATTGGTGTGACCAGCCGATTGACCGAATCGCGTCCATACGGCCTCCCGTCTAGGTAAAGATTGTGCCCCAGATGGCGATCAGAACCGTTTTTCCGGCCGTCCAGGAACACTCCCTATTACCAACACGGGTTTGCGACGCGCGGCAAACATGTCGCCTCTTTAGGGGCCTCTTACGCTGAGCCGAGGAGCTGTGGGCCTATTAGTGTCTCCGGGACCCACACGTGGCATACAATACACACACAAACACTATAGGGATAAATGTTTGCATTATTTACCATAACAATGCAATGTTATTCCTTGTCCCTGTTCAATAGTTTCTTCCTGACACATTATAATTAATTGAGAGTGAGGAAAGTAGATTAACATAATTTTTATTCAAAACGAGGTTTTTTTTTCAAGAAATATATCAAATTTGCTTATTATAAAGTTTTTTTCTGGACGGATGCACTGTTATCAGTTTACTAAGTGCAGTCTTGAAAACGTTTGAAGACTTATTTGTTATACCGTCTATATCTATTTAATGATATTCCTTGTATATTTGGGATGTCATATATATTATTTTCTAGGTGTACATGTGGTCATTGTACAATAATGCCAACAAGACGTGAATGTAAATGTTGTCAAGAGACAAATATTGAGGAAGCAGATATTGACTGCATCACACAACATGAAGGCTTTCAAGGGAACTGCCTAAATGAATATGTTCTGGAAACATTATTTTATGAACACCAGCAAGAGAATGGACCACTTTATGAAAATCAGCAAATTCACATGCAAGTCATATAATAATTCTGAAAAATATTTTTAATGAATCGTCTCCTTTCAGTGATGCTCACCTTCTCAAACTTGAAACTTGTCATAAAAATTTCATTTCGAAATATCAATTTTGCTGAGAATAAGCTGTTCTAAGAGAATTTCACACACAAACGACTTACTACTGAGGATCAACATTACACTAAAATGTCTTTAACTTGGCCATGAAGTACTAAAAGATTTTTTATGTTGCTGTAAGATGAAAAACAGCAGCAAAAACTTGTTGCTTTAATAAGTTTGTGATTTTAGTTTTGTAGTTATAAATACGCAATTCTTGTTGTTTCAGGTTGTATAGGTACCCACATTCAGATTTGTGTGGTAAAACCCATGAGACAAGTTTCCATCCTAATAGTACTGTAGATTTAAATACCCATCATAAACTAGACTGGACACACTACATGTCTCGCCTGAGTATGCACAGTATAATGATTATCTGATATCCGACATTTTGCAAGTCAAAGAAAAATGTGCAAGAAATTGAGGTCAAGGTCAAAAGGCGGGTGTCATACCGACATGTATCACTAAACTATCTATTAACCAAATATGGTGGGTCTAGGTATTAAAGATGCTGAGAAATGGACCTAATCTCGAAAAAACAAAGTCACTCATGCATGCAATTGGGATCAAGGTCCAGAGACAGGTGTCGGACTTGCATGTACCCACTACGAACTATCTATAGACCAATCACGGATGTATCTAGGTATTACAGTTGCTTAAAAAAGGTCCAGAGACAAGTGTCAGACTGGCATTTACCCATCAAGGACTATCAATAGACCAAATACGGTGGGTCTAGGTATTGCAGTTTCTGAGAAATAAACTTAACAAAGAAAAATTGACAAAGTCACTCGAGCATGAAATTGAGGTCAAGGTACCAAGTCAGGTGTGAGACTAGCATGTACCCACTAAGAACTATCTATAGACCAAATATGGTTGGCCTAGGTATAACAGTTGCTGAGCAATGGATTTAACCACGAAACTTCGTCCTTTTTGTGTCCTCAAATGCCTCAGAGTAGCTTGTAAATTGTTCTCTTCTGAATAACATCATCAAACAACTCATCCATATATCCTGTTAAGTATAAGAATACCAAAATTAAAATACATGTAGTGAGATTGTAACACCAACAAATGAACTATGTAAAATGCTCAGATACTGACTTTCCTGTGTACAATTCACATGATTAATCTTCATCAGGTATGTTCATGGCCATTTGGAAATAAAATCAACAAAACAAATCAGTGGTAATGAAACCACATGGACACAAACAAGTTGGAAGATTCCGGTCAGGTCAATTTTGCCTTGTGGAGCTAAACCCTACAGCAAATTGCAATTAATGTATCTAAAGATATGGTCAATATTGAAGCACATTTGTGAGAAGCAGAACTACTGTAAACTTGCCAAATGTCTATTTAGATTTAACTTGTCACCCCCTTCGCCTTTTCTCGCTTTAAAATGTTAGCTGCAAGTGACATTATAACCGGAAGTAGAGGTGACATCTTCTAACACGGTCTTTAAAATTTTATTCCTCATCATCGAAGTTTAAGTGGAACAACCTTACAAGATTTCCTTCTTATACTGATTTCACCAAATTGTTCGTCCTCTTAAGAACGTTTCGGTTAGGTTTAACCGATCTGATCTGACGACATCTGGTGGGAGTTATTTCACTTTGAAAATTTAACATAGGTGAAATGTTGAATAAATTCATACATTATAAGTAGTGTTGTCAAAGGTTAACCGTTTGAACAACCGATTACCGAATACCAAAAATGCTTACCGGTTAACCAGACTTTTTTCAATATTAATATATTTGATATAAATTTGTATTGAAATCATTTAAAAGTTATGATTTTTTCACAAATTGTCGTCGTGGTAATTAATTTGACAGATCAATTGTCCAGTATACTGATTGTTTTTGTTAATCCAAAAAACATAAAATTAATTAGAAAATGTCTATCATCTTAAGAAAACATAATTAGTATCCATGTCTTTTTTAACAGTAACTTTAAATCAGTAATACGATTAAATTTGATGATTTACTTCATTATTTCATATTTGATCTAATATTGTGTAGACCTACATATGAATGTTTAGCACCCATTCATTATCTTTTTTATTCCACTTTTTTGTTTTCTTTATTGGTTTTGCTCTTTATTTTCATTATTCTATCTTCTTAACTTCATTCAAACTCTGATTTGTAACACACTTATCAATTGATGCTGTTTTCTGGTGAACTTACAGGTTTAAATACGATCCTTAACTTTGACTATAACAATTTCGTTGGTAAAATGAAATACTCAGATAAGTATAAAATATGATATGATTGCCGTAAATAACTCGTAACCATAAACCAAATGACAATAAAGTTAGCAGGCAATTAAGGCAATTTCATCAAACTACATTTGTTTTAGACGATTGGTGATGAAATCTGTTCATTTTTTTTTATTAAAAATTTCTAGTAGACGGAGAAATAATCCAAATTCCTAGTGTCCCTTCGTCGTATTTATTGATTTTGACTGTATTATGATGCATATATTACGAATATAAACGAACTGTTCAAACCCTTTGGATGGTTACATGATAATTCAAATTTCCAAGAATTTTCATGATTTTGCAAAATGTAGATTTTGTATAATTGTATAATTTTAAATTTTTCATTATCATTTCGAAGGTAAACTTTTTATGAACGTTTCTACCGTCTTCTTTTTAAAATCATGTCATAGAGTTATTTATTAACACACACTACTGATCTTTTATTATCACAAATTGTTCATAATTAGCGTTAAAATATCAATATTTATGATTTTTTTCTTTTGTAGACCATACTTGAGGAAAACTGAAAAAAGAACACCAGAACAGATACAGATATATACATATTTATCATAAATAAATATAAGGACATAGATTCCTTTATTAGTTAATGTTGGTTCCTATTTGAAATTTTAACAGAGCTTGTTTTTTTTCTTTTGAATTGTTTTACATTGTCATTTTGAAACCTTTACGAATGGGTCAGATTGTTCAATCTTCAAGAACGTAAGGTAGAATGGTTTTAGTGGATATAGGAAGATGTGGTATGAATGCCAACGAGACAACTATCCATCCAAAAAACAAGTTGTCGTTTTAGGTATACTACTTATGTTTATATAAAATCTTCCAATAAGGAATACCAAGAAAGTTCTGTAATATAAACAAACCTAATTTAACACTTGATACATATGGGGTTAATATCAACAATAAAACTAAACAATTAGAGCTAGATAAAACTTCCTGTAAAGATTTACAAGAAACAAAATTAAACCAATATAATTAATAACTACCGATCACCGTATGACCTGCAGTTATAAACAAAGCCCATACATTTTTAACAAGAAAATTAAATGGAAATGGTGAGCTGTCAAAAGGGGCGTAAGACGACTAGAATGTATGAAATACACAAGTCGAACCAAACCAAATATAAAATCGTAAAAAAACAACAACAAAGTAAAAAGTAAAAAATACTCAACGTTTCGATCAATATGGTCTTGATCACGAGTGTGAAAATAAAAAATAAAAATAAATATGTGTTGACTCTTTGAAACCCAGAGCAAGACTGAGTCCGTACATAAAAAGTAAACAAGAACTAGTAACTTAATTAAGCCTTGTGTAGGTATTTTTAAAATATATTACTTTGATCATTTAGTCCTGATGTACCTTCGAGGTCACATAACTATTCTTGTAAAAAAAATATTCATAAACTTCTTTGATACAAATCAATGGCAGCGAACCAGTTTTTCAGTAAAATCGGCGCAAAATGGCGAAGTAGAAAGTGGTCTTTGTATAATGATAGTCGGACCACCCCATCCCCCCCTTTTTCGATAGAAACGAGTGCCTGTTATCAACATCGGTTTTAATGTATTCAGGAAATAAATCAGTTGCCCCCAACTCCCGTTCAAAGTCAAATTACCCTTTGAGTATTGAAAAGCATACGTAATACAGGTAGCAGTTTGAAAGAGGAAATGGCGTTACTAGTCTTCAATCTAAATGTGTTACTCCCGGTAACGATAACAGCGACATCGTGCGGAATATTGTGGAACTATTTCATTCTTGATTTGTAACTTGTAGTTTTTCTTGAGAAACGGAACTTCTCATTTGCTGTCAGCGGAAATAATTACATTGACACATTTTCCTAAAAAGTGACTCAAACCAAGAATTTACATTTCACAGATAGAGAGTTTTAATAATTCGATTGAAAAACAAATATACGTCCTATACAAACATAGAAATTCCATTTTACAAATTAAGAAATTTATAATTTCATAGTTACGATTTAGAATGAAGAAATTTAATTGAACAAATAAAGAAATATCATTTCACAAATTAAGAAATGTAGAATTTCATGTAACGAACGAAGAAAATACGTTAACAAAGTAAGAAATTGCATTTACACATTAAGAAGTTACATTTCACAAATCAAGAAATGTAGAAATTCATCTAACGGATGGAAAAAATACATGTTACAAATTAAGAAATTACATTTTACAAATTAAGAAACTGCATTTTACAAATTAAGAAATGTTTAATTATGGCGGATATTCCCTTCCATACTGAACATCTTGGTGGTTTCTTTTTGCGTTATATCAAGCATCGGACCATCGAACCTTTTGATCATTGGACGTTTCTGACTATTCAACTTCCCTTGATGTTATTACTGTGTGCATTATGCGTTTTGCAAAGGTTCGGGATATCGAAACATCGAAACTTCGGACCAATGGACCCTCGGGCTATTGGACCTTCAAAATAATGAGCCTTCGTACTATCGAACGGATATCGCAGAAGATCGAAAAAATAACTTTTTATCTGATTGGCTAATAACCACAAAGAAACACGAGCGAAAATTCCACATTCTAATAAAATGCTCCGCTGGGCGCAGCTAGATACGACCGCAGATGTCGAACCCTGAATAGTTGGGGCAATTATGAACACAACGTTCAAGCTTGATACAATACTGAATTTGGATTGTGAATAAATATTTGACACACAGCATAAGTTTCTGACATAGAATGAATGTTGTCTAAGAACTTAAAAATTTTTAATTAACCTATTCAAACCATATCAGTATTATTTGTTTTTATAAATAAATCAGAAATAACCAATTTAAAATTGGGCACACATATCAATTTCTTACTATTGCGCAATACTGTGCAATTGAAGACTAGGCACCTGTGATGGATCACGGGGGCTCAACCAATAGAGCTGTCTAGCGCGTCCCCAGGTGGCGGATAGGGGAGACCATCTCGTTGGGGGGTTGTCAGGTCATAATACGGAAAGCCTGACCGCGGACCATAGTGGGTAACGTGTTTGGAGAAAGCCACACTCCCTGCACGCTAAAGACCCCTTCTGTAGTTTTCGAAAAAGAGTAGGCTGATGGCCGCTACAGAAGGCTAAATTATCCGACCCTACCCAACCATCCTCCTTTTACAGTGGCAGTCAAAATTGGTTCCCTTTGTGTCCCATCCCACCCCTAATTAAATTGTTTGATAAATTGAACTGGTTCTCGTCCTGAAGAAGCATGAAATATTTGCCACTGGACGTTAAGCAACAATCAATCAATCAATGCAATTGAAGATTTCTTGCTATTGCGCAATACTGTGCAATTGAAAATTTCTTGAAATATTTGACACATAATAGGTTTCTGACACAGAATAACTGAAATCAAAGAACTTAGAATTGGTCATATGATTTCAATTTATCAAGTTTTTGCTTCTTGTGCAATACAATATGCTGTGGAGAATTGCCCCCCCCCCAAAAAAAAATTATCCTCTTTTTAGCTTTTGTGCAATACACTATGAAGTTGCACATTGACCCCCCCTCCCAAAAAAAACCCAAAAAACAATAAAATTTAGTGTAACCCCCCTTTTTTTGCTAAAAATTTTTTGAAATTTTCTTTTTAATTTATGAAATATGAAATGAGAAAAAAATTGCCCCTCCCCAATTTCTCATTTACCCCCCCTAAATTTTGTTTTCAAATCCCCCCTCCATTTCTTTATACTTTGCAACCATAACAGCCCATTTAAATACACCATAACGTATTAGAATAGAAAATGACATAGTCATGGATGGCAAATTTTAAATATACATAATTTAAAAGCAGTTTAGATGAGATAAACAAAAAAGCTTCATCAGCACATTTTATATTGGCAATTTTCCAATGAAGTTCATTAAACTAAAGATATTGGCAAATTTCCAATGGAATTTGTTAATAATAAAGTTTTGATAACACATATCAATTTCTTGCTATTGCGCAATACTGTGCAATTAAAATTTCTTGGAATATTGGACACATAATAGGTTTCTGACACAGAATAACTGAAATCAAAGAACTTAGAATTGGTCATATGATTTGAATTTATATTCAATTTTTTGCTTCTTGTGCAATACAATATGCTGTGGAGAATTGCCCCCCCCCCCCCCCCCCCAAAAAAAAAAAATTATCCCCTTTTTAGCTTTTGTGCAATACACTATGAAGTTGCACATTGACCCCCCCTCCCAAAAAAAAACCCAAAAAACAATAAAATTTAGTGTAACCCCCCTTTTTTTGCTAAAAATTTTTTGAAATTTTCTTTTTAATTTATGAAATATGAAATGAGAAAAAAATTGCCCCTCCCCAATTTCTCATTTACCCCCCCTAAATTTTGTTTTCAAATCCCCCCTCCATTTCTTTATACTTTGCAACCATAACAGCCCATTTAAATACACCATAACGTATTAGAATAGAAAATGACATAGTCATGGATGGCAAATTTTAAATATACATAATTTAAAAGCAGTTTAGATGAGATAAACAAAAAAGCTTCATCAGCACATTTTATATTGGCAATTTTCCAATGAAGTTCATTAAACTAAAGATATTGGCAAATTTCCAATGGAATTTGTTAATAATAAAGTTTTGATAACACATATCAATTTCTTGCTATTGCGCAATACTGTGCAATTAAAATTTCTTGGAATATTGGACACATAATAGGTTTCTGACACAGAATAACTGAAATCAAAGAACTTAGAATTGGTCATATGATTTGAATTTATATTCAATTTTTTGCTTCTTGTGCAATACAATATGCTGTGGAGAATTGCCCCCCCCCCCCCCCCCCCCAAAAAAAAAAATTTTTTTTACCCCTTTTTTAGCTTTTGTGCAATACACTATGAAGTTGCACATTGATCCCCCTTCCCAAAAAAAACCCAAAAAACAATAAAATTTAATGTAACTCCCTCCCCCACCCTTTTTTTGCTAAAAAAATTTGAAATTTTCCTTTTAATTTATGAAATATGAAAAGAGAAAAAAATTGCCCCTCCCCAATTTCTCATTTACCCCCCCCCCCCCCCCCCCGATTTTATTTTTCAACCCCCGCCCCATTTCTTTATACTTTGCAACCATAACAGCCCATTTAAATACACAATTAACGTATTAAAATAGAAAATGACATCATATCAAAGAACCCCAAGAATTCAATTTTTGTTAAAATCAAACTAAGTTTATTTTTGGACCCATCTTTCAACCCCATGGTCACAGCGTATTCTGAAGGGTAGACCAAATTCTTTAGTAGCAGTCGAAAATTTATCAAACACAGGAATTGATCGGTTATTGTCACTCACACTCAAAAAAGTAACCATGCGGCTAAATCCATCAATCCCACCATGTATAACCATTTGCCATCTGAAAAAAATGAGAACTGCCTATAAATGATTTACATGTATATCCAGATTAAACATAACATGTATATAATCACAGTTCCCAGTTCCATTTAAATGTCGTACCCAGTCAAGGCCAATGTTTGCATTGTATTGTGAAAGTACTAATGTAATGTATACAAAAAGGGAAATAAATGTAAATGAGACAAAACCTAATACATAGTTATACATTATTGTATCGGAACAGCGCTTTGATTGCTGTTCTTCATTCTACATTTGCTGTGAAGCCTTCAATAATGAGCATAACTCATGCTTCACAACAAATGGAGAACGGCCCCTAGCCTGCAGTTGAGCGGTATTCAATACAAAAAATAATAAAGTCGATGTAAGCCCTGAATGACAATACATTGTTCATTTGTAAAAAAAAAAACATTACTAGAAAATGTATCATTTTCAGCCAAATTGCCTTTATCTTCAAGACCAATAATAAAAATAATAAATCATTTATAAAAGGCAACAAATGCGCATATCGACTACTAAATTTAAGTATCATCAGTGTTTCTCACAGTCAAAACTATGAAATGCAGAAATATGATAATACGTTTTAGAGCATTCAACAAAATATGAACAAAAAGTAATACCAAAATGAAACAAGCAAATTCAAGGAATTTATGTCACCAACTTTGCAATAAAATAACAGGCAAATGTTTAGTTAAAACTTGTGCGATAATTGATCATCCTTCATTAACAGAAGATTAAAAAACTGTCAATGTTTGAAAACTCAACAGCTACAATTTTTAAACGGATCAACTAAATATTGCCAAAATTGAAGTTCAACTGTGATTTTCTCTTCAAGTGTCATTTATTGACAAAAGCAAACTTGACATTATTAACTTTGTTCTAAAATTTTAATAAATGTCCAACCCTCAAAAATAACCATAGCAAGTCTTTTGTCATTTTAAATTTTAACAAATTTTATTCAGGCATTCTTAAATAATGTACAGGAACAAAAACATATTTTTATTTCAAATCTTAAGGAGCCAACTATATAGAATGTTTTGTAGTTTTAAACATTGTGTTAAAATTTCTAAAGATTTGAATCTGAGATTTAACGGAAACCTTAAATTCAGATGTTGAACGACAGAAGCTACAAACTCCAAAATCGATGATATCCTGTGTTTTGTCAGTATAAACATTGTGCTAAAATTTAAGAAAAATTCAATACGGCATTCTGCAGTAATTGTATGCAAACCAAAGTGTGACAGACGGACAAATCCAAATTAGTGTCTCCTGTTTTTCGAAAATAATATATCTTCTGTATTACGTTCCTAAAGGAGAGTATGAAAAAGGCAAAATTATATTACCCAATTCCTTTAAATTCCTACACTATCTTCCAGATAGCAGCAACGGAATGAGATAAAGCAATGATATAACACATTTCATTTCAAAACAGAGTTGTGCATAAAATTTTCTGTCTTGATAATCTTGTCCGTACTGAATTAGGTCCAATTTGCCTATTGGTTCTGATAATCTCCCTAACCTTTTCGTCTAGATCACTATCTGTTATAACTGTGTTCTTTCGTAACTTTATGTTATATTCCCTACAACATAAAGTGAGCATATACAATGGGAGTATGGTAAATATTTAGGCAAAACATATGGGAAAAGTATAAGATAAATAAATGAGGTGAAACTTTTCTTATTTTCTAGCCTTCTTTTTTTACTTAAGGTTTTAATACACAAAACAGTAGTAAACACAAGGGGTTCTATCGGTTTATCGAGCTCACGTCCGTCGACACAAAGCGAACAAAAGAATAAGTCCGTCGACAGAAAATATGAGTAAATATGAGAAATGTTAACAAAAATGTATTATAGTTCATTTTATATAAACAATCCGGGAAAAAACGAAATGTCTTGCAAAATCGTTATTATTACAGAATAATTTAAACCAATTTTCGAAACAAAACATGGAGCTATTTTATAGAAAAAACTAAAAGGTAGGAGACTACCCTACACAAAAAATGTTAAAAGAGCGAACACTAGCTTTTAATTGGTTTGGGTTTAGTTTTAAGACAGGAAAAAAAAAACTACAAAAAATAAGCTATATGGTGGAAATGTTTATTATTTATGTAATACATATCAGAAAAAGATAAATAACTTTAAGTTTGTGAATATGTAAGTTTTATGAAGTTTAACTTTCAGGGTCCGTCGACGAGTAAGACACAAAGTTTTGATCCGTCGACGAGTATGTGTGTCCTACGTTGAATTTATATTATTTTCACTTCTTTTCACACATTTTCAAACCAAAAAATGACCACCAATATTTATCGGACTTACAAACATACCGGACTGAACATATAAATAACAAGACAGGTGAGGTAAACGGTACAGGGAATGCTTACCCTTCGGAAGCACGTGGTTTCACTCCTGGTTTTTATTTTTTGTGTTAATTGTTGTTGCCGTTGTCGTCTTTGTTTACCCCTTGGTTTTGGTTGTTATTGTGTTAATATTTATCCACATCAAAAGTGACAGAAACTATACTATAAAAGACAGAATACAGAAACACATTCTAAATAGGACACTTACGATTTAAAAAAAATCACGTATATGATGTACTCGTCTTGAATTTCAAACCGACACTATTATATATGCATGCACTAAACACCACTCATTGGTCAAATTCCAATTATTTCAAGCGTTATCCGGTGACAAGGTATTAGTTAAATTAAGCTGAAATTCTTTTCATCTTCATATGTGACCGTACTTCGACTAATAGGAAAGAAAGGCGACAAAACAATTTATCAGATTTGCTTTTTTCAAATACGTGACGTGCCAATTTCTTTTTCCACGCTTTGATCTATTTGCAACGACTTGCCGTAAGAAATGGGGGATGAATGCGAGTCCGATTTGTCCGTTAGATGAATGTACAGAATCGGCCGAGTTGTAACAAGACTATAACAACCAAATCCAGAGACGTGTAAATCTTAAGACAACGACAACAACAGTTCACACAAAAAAATATGAGAAACAACACAAACTCAACTAAAAACCGGGTGTGGAATCAGGTGTTCCGGAAGGGTAAACATTTCCTGTACGGTTAACCGCACCCGTCGTGTTGCTTCTATGTTAAGTCCGGTAAATGTGTAAATCCGATAAAGATGGAAGGTCATTTATTACTGAGGAAGAATTAATAATTCAAGAATATCAGAAATATTTTATGACACCCTTCTATTATAATGGTCAATAAGTTTGTGATGACGGCCATAAAATTTCTTGAGCGAAGACTTTTATTTGATTGATTCATAGTCCTGTCCAAGTAGTTATGAGAGAGTAGTACCCCTCTCTCAACAAAATACAGGAGAAGATTCGTCTGTTGATACACCTGAAAAAACACAGACTCCTGAAAATATGACAATACCAAATACAGAAAACCGACAACAAACAACAGTGTCAAAATCAAAAACTCCAAAAGGTAAAATTATAATGATCATTGAACAGAACTGATGGATTGTATGCAGATTTAAGAAATAAGTCATGGCAGCCATATATTCGTTGGAGATTTTAATATTGGTAGCATTATTTGAGCAAAATTTTATCCCAAGCTTTAGCAAGGTGGTACTGGCAAGGCCTTTCATGTGACAATCATTTTGATTTTCGAACCTCTGAAAAAGAAATCAAAAACATTATAAAAGTAAACATAATAAATTTGATAGCAAAAAAAACTTACTTTTTATTTGATTTTATTGTACTTTGGAGCAAAAAAAAAATCCAAATAATTGTAGTATTTCCCTGTTATGAAATTCCTCTGGTGAGATTCAAAAGAATGGCGTAATTGTGACTATGATGTCAGGCACATGCAACCCATAATAGATCAGAAATTTTCATTATAAATTGGAAATGATTTGTTTTTTGGCAATTTTTAAGTTATAGTTTCTTATGATAATGGCGTCTGATACAGAATTTCCATTTTATCACTGCTGGAAAAATCAGCAAAAGTAGTTTCAAGAACACTTAAATATAAAGGTTATCTGCCTTTCACAAAAAAAACAAGTCATTAATTGGCAGAGTATTTTTGTTTGTCAAGAGTAGATAAGATATGTTTAATTTTAATTATTTTATTTTTGTTTTCGATAGTAACAAAAACTACAAAAGACATGTGCACAATTGATGTTGCCCAGAACGTACAAAAAAAAAGAAAGGTAACAGTACTAAAAAAATAAGATTATAATCTTTTAAATTAACATATATTTACAAACTAATCAGTTCCTAATGCAGAAAAGCTTTCCAAATTTCAGTATATATTTTTGTTGCCTTTGTGTAAGTATATGCACTCCTGTGTGATAATATTTTTCCTTCTTTTTAGTCACAAAAAAAGGAATTAAAGAAAGTGATAAAGATTCAGACACTAATGATGTAGAGCAGCTTGTTAAGAAAAAGAAGAAAGGTAACAGTATTCACTTACATATTCAACAGCCCCTGTTCCATCCATTCAAAGGACCTTTTTATACTTCTTATGACATTCTACAATTCTAACAAACAACTTTAAATATGTGATAGATAGTGCCAAACATACTTGTGTTGCATCTATTCTCATTGTCTGACGTGTTGATGTTTTGAGAAGATATCTACTATATCTAAAGATTAATCACTGTCAGGATCTTATTGCTTTTGGTGTATAATTGTATCTCAGATACCAGCTGGAGTAAAAAACAGCAGCACAGATCATTATGTTAACAAATGAAATCCCTGTGAGATATACATGCTCCCGGGAGTCTCTAGTTTTATTTCAATACCAAATCTTCATTTATGACTATTATGCAAATTTTTGAGAGAGAAAAATGTCACACACTTGAAAAGTAACCATAAAATCTGTTCGATTCTGAATTTTTTCTGATCAGATTAATTAAATGAAATCACTGGGGAACAAAAAATAATTTCAAACAAAAGTTATATCTGTATTCTTTATTTTTTAATTTCAGAAATTCAAGCTGAAAAAAATCATAAAAGACTGGCCCAAGCTCAAGCTGCTCAAGAAATGGCTTCTTCCCTCTTTAAAAAATCAGGAAGCACCATAGAAGTCAGCTCATCAGAGAAAGCCACATCTCCAGCTATTTCTTCCATTCCGAATGATTCTGATCTACAAAAACCTAAATCTACTGTGTCTGTCATAAAAGCTTCTTTTTCACCCCATCTCACACAGTCTGCACCTTCACCTGCACTCTCACTTTCTGAGCCTTCACCATCATTCTCACATTCTGAACCTGCTTTTTCTTCAGTTTCTAATTCTGATCATTCACAATCTATGACTGTGTCCCCATCTGTACTAATACCAAATGGGACAGCAACTGCTCCTTCAGCAAAATCCCATCACTCAGTAACTAACAGTAGATCTTTGCCTGATCAATCTAGAATGCCTCAGGAACCATTACCAGTTAACACTTATGCACATTATCAATCTTTTAACTCGACTGCCTCTAATTCAGACACTTTTCATACTAGATCTTCTGACTTTGTACAGTCTTGCACAACGGAATCAAACCACTGTTCTTATTTTCCTTATCTGAATATACCACCAACTTCTTATCCTTTTACTTCTCAGATGATTCGGCCTCAAATGTACCCTTCCAGCAATATCCAGCATTCTATTGTAAGACCTTCCTTTCACCGCTTACAACCTGTTTGGTCTGGATTTCCGAATGAACAACACAGCTTTCAACAGCCATTAGTTGACACAATTACAGAACCTGCACCAAATGGAAATCCTTCAGATGTGATATCTGACACACATATAAACAACATTTCATCCAACTTTATGACCTCATCTTTAAGGGTCATGGAATGAAAACACATGTACACCTGTTGTAGATCTAACCTGTCACAGTCAATGGATTTGTCTAACATCTCTGAAAGTATTGAATGCATCGACTGCATCAGAAAGGATAAGGAGATTTGTGATCTAAAGAGCAGAATCAGGGAATTGGAACAACCTAATTCTGGTAAGATTTGAAATATTTTTCTTTTGAAAATTGAGATAATCACTGGAGCCCAATTGCACATGCTTCTTAGAGCAAATTAAAAAATTTGCTGTAACAAATAACACCTAAACATAAACAACCTTAAAAAAGATATAATCTCCATTTCCAAATATATTCCATTTATATGAACTTTTTTGTCATTTGCCAACAAAAAAGAAAAAAGAAATTTAATTTGAACTGTAACGAAAATTTGATTGGTTGATAATGATTGGGACAGTTGCATTATATTGTATAATCAACTTTGAGTACTTTGATGTCACCAACATATTAATTCACAGTCCACAATTTAAATATTCCTACATTACATTTTAGTACATAAGTTATTCAAATGATTCTACCTGCAATTTTGGATAAGAATATTGTTGAAAATTAAGTTATAAGGATTGTTGTAAATTTTAGACAGTTAACGCTTCAACAAAACCACTTCTTGTATGATATATCAAAAATATGTTGTATAGGCCATGTAAAAAAAATCATTATAGATTCTCAGGCCACTTTTCAAATTTTTTGATGAGGCAGGGGGGAGTCTTTTTTTTTTTCCTTGTTTTTACTTAAAAAATTTGTTGCTTCTCAGGCCATTTTTGAAATTTTTTAATGAGGCAGAGCGGCTCTTTTTTTTTTATTATTATCAAATGCAATCTTCTACCTCCCAGTGAAAGCGTCGGCGGTGTAGCCCTGAAATTTTCCAAAGGCTGTTTCGTTTAAATCGATTCTAGCAACTCCCCCAATGTGCACTCCGTCATGTAATCACAATGTATCGTCCATGGTACGACGGTTTTTCCTCCACCGAGGACTTGGCATGACACTAAAGATGATGCCATGCTGACGGAAGTTTAACAAACAATGGATATTTAAATCACCACACCACGTGATAAAGCATCTTTATGAAAACATTTCACTGATTAAGATCGCGATCCTAAAAATTACCGGTAACGGAAACAGACGCGAAAAATTTCCAGGCGGGATGCGGAACTGCCGATTTTTAATTTTATTTTTTGTATGATAAAAAACGACGAATGCTGCGGGTTTAAGGGACACGCGGCGGGGCCTGAGAAGCTAATTATATTTTTTTTTTTGGCCATAGTATAACCTATTCCAAAATTGAAATCAATTTTTAATTATTATAATAACCTTGCACGCTTTGAGACAAACTGAGTCTTTTATTTTTACAAGACCCTCAGTTGTTGAAAACAAAAAGACCAAAAAATATCAGCCAAAAACGACCTGAAATAGAATTTGCTGAATATGTAAGTTAATTTTTTACGTTTGTTTCAATATATTTTCCATAACAAAGTATAATATTATTGTTCAGAGGTTCTACAGTCTACTGTCTTTTAGCATCAATTGATTGTCAGTCCTTTATTCATACTAAGAGGAATAGTTCTGTTTTCATTACTTGCTCTACAGAGAAATTTTTATAAAATGAAAAAAATATTGATATCTTTTAATCCAAAAATTTATCTTTATTGCACTCTTTATTTTTTATACAGTTTCTTTCATAAATGAAAAGAAGTGTTAAAATGAGACAAATTTATTAATTATAATTACATTTGCTGTTTCTATCTAATGGATTTGTGATTTTAGATTTTACTGGATTCTAACAAAACTGTACCAAGTGGCTTCCATCAGCTGGCCCCTGGTGCTCCAATTGTGGTTAAATCTGTGTGGCTGCACCATATTTTATCCACAATTGGAAGATCACGAGAAAAGCGACAAAAAAAAAAGCAAGCAAGAAAGGTGATACCTCAAGATATGATGAAAAATCATAAACCATTAAAAGACTGATGGATGGCTTCTACGATCCATGGGATCTTGCAGGAGGAAAGGGGACAGACTCATTTAAAGAGGATCCTATTTATTTGCCCTTGACATGTAAGAAATAGTTTTATTTATTAACCATAATTTGGTGTGAATTAAATAAATATTTGTATATGAATTTTCAACCAGGGATTTAAAGATATTTTTAACTAGAATAATTTTAAAATGTTTTAATGAAAATGTAAGGCCATTGTGTAAGCTACAAGTATAGACAATATCCCAGATTACATTTAATTTATGATGATTTAAAAAAAAATATTTAAGTACATTTTAAGTACATTGTAAGTAGCTATTTATGTTTCTCTTTTTTTCAGTGTATGCTACCCATGTTTTAAAGATGGACATTCCAGCGTTCAAGAGAGCTTGGAACACAAAGATGGCTTCTTGTCGGAATACGATAAAACGCTCAAAAAACAAAACAAAAAATTGAAAATATTAATAAAACTCCATTGTAAATTCATGAATTATGTCTAAATCTCACAGTAAATAATCAGGGTGTGAAAAACAGATTGCCAACAAAGGAAAATCTGAACAAAATTAACAATTCAAAAACAAAAGCACTTGCAATCAGAACTCCCACAAAAAAACGGAAGTGACGTCAGGTGCCCCAAAAATGGCAAGCATGTTCTGCTTCATTAACGACAAAGTCGCATTGCAAGTGTGGAAAATACAGCAGAGTATCTGTCTAACAAAGTATAAATTCTAGTGACAAGAAATGTTAACACATTTGTTGGATACAATTAATAATCAAAATTTGTACTTTCCATTACTGCATTTTTGGAAAAGTAGTGTTTTCTCAGTATTGCATTTATGGAAATTAAGTATTTTGCTAGTATAGCATTCATGGAAAGAGTATTTTATTAGTATTGGATTTATGGAAATTAAGTATTTTGTTAGTATTGCATTGATTCATAATGTTGTAAATTTGTATTTAGTTAGTATAGAATTAGTATAGTATTTCAATAAATAGTAGTTTATTAGTATTTTATTGCAAGTATAGTATTAGTATAGTATTAATATAAAATTATCTCATTTGCATGTGATTTGCTATACTAATAATACACTAATTATATACTATATAGAATTAGTAATGCATTTATATATAGTATTAAGCCTTTTTTTTGTTTGGGAAGAACTGAATGCACTAGTGCTGTCATCCTTTGGAATTTGGAAGATAAAACATTGCGGTAAGTAAAATTAATCGGTAAAATACATTTATGTGTGTAATAATTAAGATTGGAATGTGCATCTTCATGATAAATGTCAGAGTGATATAATTTGTTCTAATTTAAGACCCTGTGTAGAAATTGTCAATCATGTTTGGTTCATATAACTTTTGAAGCCCTTTAAAGAACTTAATGATACTTGGTGGTATTTAAAGAGGGCCTTCCAGGGATGGTCATCATCTCTTTAGTATTTAGTTATCTCACCTGACCCGTGAGTTATTGTCATAACTTTGCGTCCGTCTTCGTCTGACAACTTTCACATTTCAATCTTCTATGAAACTAGACCAGTTGAAACCAGACTTGGCATGAATGTTCATTGGATGGTCCACTACAAAATTTTATGGTTTTTTTTCCGATTGGATATCAAAGTTTAACATAGGACACTATAGGAAAATTTTCAAATGTCTTCTACTCACAACCTACGAAGTTGATTGAAGCCAAACTGTACATGAATGTTAATTGGGTGGTCACCTACAAATTTTATGTTTTTTATGTTGATCGAAAATCCAAGATGGCGGCCAGTGCAGGTCTTAGTTTAACATAGTACCCTATTAATAATAAAATGTTTAAAAAAGCTTCTTTTCCGAAAGCACCTGACAAATTAAAAACAAGCTGGGCAAGAATGTTCATTGGATGGTCCTCTACAAAGTTGATGTTTTTTGGTTCAAATCCAAAATCTGACATTGGCACAACCACAGGACATAGTTTAACATAGAACCTATGGGAAAATGTTCAAATGTCTTCTTCTCAGAAATATACAAAGCTGATTGATGCCAAACCGTACAAGAATGTTCATTGGATGGTCCTCTACAAATTGGATGTTTTTTGTTCCGATCGGAAATCCAAGATATCCACCACCACAAGACTTGGTTTAACATGTTAGAATGTTCAAATGTATTAACAGAAACAAACCAAACTTGGATAGATTCTTCAACAGGAATTGGAAGTGTTGCACCTATTTCATTTTTTTTTCTATTTGATTTCGGGGTTTCCCATAGCCAAACATGGACTTAGCCATTTTCTCTCATTGAAGTATGCCACCGAATGAATAGCTGTGGCAGGCGACACACTTATTGGATGGAAGATCACAAATAATTTTTTCACTCGAATTTGATGAGATTTTTTTTTATCAATTCATCATAAAAATTCCTCTCCGTAGAGTGAAACATATTTGATGTAACCCTCACAATTTCCGATGGACCATCTCTTCAAGCATTTATATTACTTTTAGTGGTCATAATAAATATTGACAATAAAACTTTTGGGATTTTTACACTTGGCCTGACGGAACAGAATTACCTGTGCTCACCGTCAAACCCAAACAAGCAAGTGAAAAATCTTCTCATTCTAAAAAGTCTTCATCCAATTCTTCACAAACGTCTGACACTTCTCTTTCTTCAAATGTCAATAATCAGCAAAAACCAACTCAAAACAAAGGTCATCTATATCCTCAAACAAAAAATCACCTCCGAAACCGTCACAGAGAGCTGCACGTTCCTCATCACAAGATAAATCAAAAAACAAAAACTGTTCAAATCTCCTCTCGAAGGCTGAAAAAACTCAAAAATTCACCAAGTTTCGAGACCTCTGCTCAGAGTTTGACGATGATATCGATGAAGACTCTGAGCAGATGGATACCACTGAAATAGAGTCAATCTGGGGGGATCCAATAGTAACATCTGTGGATTCCACACGCCCAGTTACTGATCCCAGAGCTTCGGATGGACGACACAGAAGTTCCTCCCGTGAACACCCAAAGAAGAACTATTCTCCCATCCGTCCTCCAACAAAATAAATAACATAATACAATGGAATTGTCGGGGTTTAAAAATTAACTTAATAGAGCTATCGTTACTTGTACAAGCTTTCCTTCCTGTTGCCTTTTGTTTTCAGGAAACACATTTAAAGGAAAATGATAATGTAAACATTAAAAATTACTCGATTTACAGCACTCAAGTTAAAAAGGATGAAAGAGCCGCTGGCGGTTCATCAATCCTGGTTAAAGATGGTATTATACATAGTCAAATAAAACTTAATACCGAATTGCAAGCAGTTGCTGTCAAACTCTCCCTTCAAAAAACTATAACATTGTGTTCTGTCTATCTCCCCCCTAATACGTCCTTGGAAATAAATCAACTTAAATCTTTAACAGATCAGTTGCAAGCCCCTTTTCTCCTTATGGGTGATTTTAACGCCCACAATCCAATATGGGGCAGTAACTCCCAAAATGATAAGTGGAAAAAAGTTGAAGACTTCTTAAACCAGGAAGGCTTGTGCATTTTTAACGATGGCTCAGATACATATCTCCACCCGGGAAATGGTTCTTACTCGGCTATCGATCTAACTATTTGTGACCCTTCGTTATTACTGGATTACTCGTGGCGGGTCCACGATGATTTGTGTGGAAGTGATCACTTTCCAATTATTTTGGAAAATCTTTTTCCCTCTTCCTCTGAGAGAGTTGCTCGCTGGAAATTTGACAAAGCCAATTGGCCTTTGTTCGAGCAACTCTGTCGAGATGAACTTAAGAAAGAGACCTTTAATAATGTTATTAATCCAGTCCTTAAATTTAATGAAACGTTAGTATCGATAGCTGAGAGATCCATTCCTAAAACCTCGACAAATCCAAAACAACCAAGCAAACCCTGGTTCGATGAAGACTGTGAGGAAGCTAAGAAACACAGAAAAAAGGCCGAACGACGGTTCAACATGAATCCAACCTCTGACAATCTCAGTAATGTTCGTATATTCGCGTCGCACATTTAAACAAAAGAGGCGCAAGTCTTGGCAAAACTTCGTCTCTAAAATAAACTCTCATACACCTATGAATAAAGTCTGGAATTTCATCCAAAAAATTAATGGTAAAAACAGAAAGACCAATCTTCACCATTTAAAAGATGGCCAAACTCTTTTGACTTCAGAAAATGACATCTCGAATAAACTCGGTGAAACTTTCTCAAAACATTCTTCTTCTCTGAATTATTCCCAGGAATTCCAAAGGATCAAAAACCGAACTGAGAAAAATAAACTCAATTTTAAATCAAACAATGTAGAAGATTACAACCGCCCTTTTTGTTTGGATGAGCTGAAAATTTCTCTGTCGAAAGCCCATGACACTGCATGTGGCCCAGATGATATTCACTATAAACTTTTGAAACACCTTCCTCACACTTCTCTTAAAACACTTTTAGATCTTCTTAATAATGTATGGGAAACTGGCGACTTGCCTTCCATTTGGAAACTTGCCACAGTTATCCCTATTCCAAAACCTGGGAAGGATCATTTTGAACCGTCGAATTATCGGCCAATTGCCCTCACAAGTTGCGTTTGTAAGACAATGGAACGGATGATCAACGACCGCCTTGTTTGGTGCCTTGAGGCGAATGGCCTCCTGTCCAATATACAGTGTGGATTCCGGCAGGGAAGAAGCACGTTAGATCATCTTGTTCGCTTCGAGTCTTTCATACGCAACGGGTTTGCTAAGGGTGAACACGTGGTGTCGGTCTTTTTCGACCTTGAAAAAGCATACGACACCACGTGGAAATATGGTATTTTAAAAGACCTAAATGGTATGGGGTTGAAAGGTAGGTTACCTACCTTCATTGAAAACTTTCTTTCAGACAGACAGTTCAAGGTAAAGGTTAACACGACCATGTCTGACCCTTTTGAACAAGAGATGGGTGTTCCTCAGGGAAGTATCCTCTCCGTCACTCTATTTAGTATAAAAATAAACAGTTTAGCTAAAACATTAAAACAGAATGTTGAAGGCTCCCTCTATGTAGATGACTTTTTGATATGTTATAGGGCTAAAAATATGAACAATATTGAAAGACAACTACAGTTGTCTTTAAATAAAATTGAAAAATGGGCTATGGAAAATGGTTTTAAATTTTCCAACTCAAAAACAGTGTGTATGCATTTTTGCAATAAACGAAAACTGCATTTGGACCCCGAACTAAAAATTTATAATTCCCCGATTAAAGTCGTCAAAGAAACAAAATTTCTAGGTATTCTGTTTGACAATAAACTTACCTTTCTACCCCATATCAAAATGCTTAAAGCTAAATGCTTGAAAGCATTGGATATTTTAAAAGTTGTTTCCAGCACTGACTGGGGTGCTGATAAAAACATATTGTTAAATTTATATCGATCGCTTGTACGATCAAAACTTGATTATGGTTCAATTATATATGGATCTGCTCGCAAATCCTACATACAAATTTTAGATACTGTTCACCACCAAGGCCTACGTTTGGCCTTGGGGGCGTTCAGAACGTCTCCTGTGGAGAGTTTGTATGTAGAGGCGAACGAGCCCTCTCTTTATAACCGTAGGATAAAACTTGGTTTACAATACTTAACCAAGCTAAAAGCATATCCTTCAAATCCTGCCTACGACTGTGTTTTCAATCCTCTCTATGAGGATATATTTAAACAACATGAAAATAAAATTCCTCCATTTGGTATTCGGATGAAACCACATATTTCTGGTTCTCACTTAAACCTTGATGAAATAGCCCCTATTAATATACCTCAATCGCCACCTTGGCTTGTACCCAAACCTAAATTTATTTTTGACCTCAGAAAATATAAAAAGTCTGAAACAAACCCAATTATAATTCAGCAAAATTTTGCTGAAATCAAATCAAAATTTGCATTTCATGACTCAATTTATACTGATGGATCCAAGGACGGGGACAAAGTGGCTGCCGCAGCTGTTCATGGGCAGCAAGCAGCAACTCTCCGTCTTCCATCTTCCAGTTCAATATTTACTGCAGAAGCTAGAGCCATCATTCTTGCTTTGAAATTTGTCAGAACGTCTGATAAACTGAAATTCCTTATTTGTTCAGATTCTCTTTCATGTTTGTTGCCTATAGAAGGTCAGAAATATAAAAACCCTTTAATTGCCCATATTATTGAGTTCTATAAAAGACTTGTCCAAATGGGCAAAGAAATAGTTTTTATCTGGATACCAAGTCATATTGGTATCCGAGGGAACACAGTCGTAGATAGTATAGCGAAGGATGCTTTAAATGACCCAGTTACTAATATGTCAGTGCCGTATACTGATTTTAAACCTTTGATTTATAAATATGTTGTACGTCTGTGGCAGTCCCAGTGGGATCTGCTTACAGACAATAAATTGCATGCTATTCAGCCAACTGTTGGCACAAGTATTTGGTTTTTCGGCAGAAGCCGGAGAGAACAAGTGGTTTTAACTAGATGTCGCATTGGCCACACCAGGACGACTCATTCTTTTATTTTAGAGAATGAGCCGCCTCCTGAGTGTATTCCGTGCCAATGTCGACATAGTATTAAACATCTTTTAATTGACTGTGTAGATAAATCCGACATTATTAGTCGGTACTACACAGTCAACAATATGAAAGACTTGTTTACAAAGGTTGCTGGCAGTATTTAAAAGATGTTGGACTGTATTCGAGAATATAGTCTGACATTCTTGAATAAAGTCCAATAATTTTTAATTTGTTCATATGTTTTGAATGATGTTTATTTAATAGCGAATCTGTGATATTATTTTCCAAATTTTGTCTGCGATAGTATCTTTGATTTTGAGTGTTTGTCTTGTATTGTTTTATTGTTTTATTTTCTCCTTAAATATTATTTGTAAATAGTTCATTCGTTTTACATAGTATTCGTTTTAACATAGTACTTAATTTAATTAGTTCTCGCCGTGATATGGCTTCAATGTCGCCCACACGGCGTAAAACAATAATCAATCAATCAATCAATCATTTAGTTATAAAAAACATATGCATATTTCATAGGTTTCATATGACTTTAAGATCTGTCCTTGAAATCTTGGGGTGTTATACAAATCAAAGACAATGTCAGCAGATATATATTGTCATTGATAACTTTAATATCAATCCTGACCTCTGATGAGCCCCACAAAGTCACTGTTATCATGGTATAGAAAATTTCAAAAAGCTTCACCAAATACCTTTCTAGAAACTCTTATAACAGTCTCTGATTACTCAATTTAAATAAAAATGGTTGTTGCAGAAAATCACTGTTTCAGTTCCAAAATTTGTCAAAAAGAGCCTCTGATTTCTTCAGTTTAGGAACTTGAAAGTAAAAAAAAAGTTGCAAATGACATTACGTACTATTTGTTTTAATACAAAATGGTCCCAAATGTCTTGGAATCAGCAGTATTAATGTAAAATAATCTGTTGGCACAAGTAACTTTATAAGGAGCATAATAATAATAACTACAATAAAATCTTTGAATAATGATAGGTCAATGTGTAAACTTTAATCTGGAAATCATACACATTGTAATTTTTTTTGAAGGAGTTGTGCTTCTGATTTGGTGATTAGCTATGGGAAGGACGGCAAATTATTGAAGTTCTTAGGAATGCCAAATAACCATGATAAAGGAACAGGACTTCTAAAAAACATTGTCAATAAAAAGATGGTGAGTACTTGAATATGTTTCAGTTTTTCAATTTTTCTGTTTCATGTCTTCAGTATAATTTCACAATATCTTGTGGGTTTGACTGTGAGAAGGTCTTAACTGTAATAAAATCTAGATTTTGTAAAGATCTATAAAGTTTTTGTGAGAAAGTCTTACCTGTAATAAAATCTAGATTTTTTAAAGATCTGTAAAGTTTTTGTGAGAAAGTCTTACCTGTAATAAAATATAGATTTTGTAAAGATCTGTAAAGTTTTTGTGAGAAAGTCGTACCTGTAATAAAATCTAGATTTTGTAAAGATCTGTAAAGTTTTTGATATGTATAAGTTAAACGTTTGATTTTGATTTTTCACAACAATAGTAGAAAATTTTGTGTTTTATTGGTTTTTATTATTTTACTGGGTGTCTTAGTAACTATGTTTTGTGTTTGGAAATATTTGACGATATGATATTTCCTAAAGTTCTGTCACCTGTAATGATAAAGAGCCAGAATTTGGCAATGCTGATTAAACTGTCATATGTTATATATAAAAAGACAACCAGAGCTCATCACAAGATATTTATTGCAGCAGGTACTACCCCACAATAGCACCAATAAAAGCAATGAATATATACTTTAAGCATTTAGTATTATGTGTGCCGAACTTTGTATTCATACAGTAAAAACAGAATCATGTATTATTGAAATCATACAAATGTTATATAAAATGTAGATTTACCTTGTCCCATGGTTTTAGACTATTTGAAATAAACTTTATATATTTGCACATTTTCTTTATTGAAGAGTGTTGATGACCTAATGTACATAGAAGTACAAGTCCTACAGGCCATTTTGAATTGTGGTGGAAGTCCAAATATTATTAGCAGCAAAGATCTCACAGTGCAGGAGTTTTCAAAGGGCACAACCAAACTGGGCGAAAATGCAAGAATTGGAAGTTTTGTTTTATACCTTGATGAAGAAGAAAACGTATGTATAAAACTCTACTTTGTGTGCAACTCTGTTGAACCTTGTAAAATCTCTCAGACTGGTAGCTTCATCAAAATAACTCTAATATTTAGAATAAAAAAAAAGTTTAATCACAAGCAATTAAAAAAATAATAATGTTGTACAGCTTTATCCATCATTTTGAAATAGTGTGCACACCATATCACTACGAGACATAAATACCATAATAGCAAATTACACAAGTATTACTTTATGTATATCATACTTTTATCTAACATTTTTAATTATAATTTGTACATATAAAAAGAAGATGTGGTATGATTGCCAATGCGACAACTGTTCACAAGAGATCAAAAGACACAGAAATTAACAACAGCTCCCCATACTGCCCTCAACAATGAGCAAAGCCCATACCCCATAGCTAGTCAGCTATAAAATTGTCCAAATTTTATTTTACATATTCTGTAATGATTAGAATTGAGAATGGAAATGTGGAATATGTCAAAGGGTCAACAACCTGACCACAGAGCCGATAACAGCCGAAAGCCACCAATGGGTCTTCAACACTATGAGAAAACCCAGCACCCAAACATGGGCTTCAGCTCTCATTATTATGTTTTTTTGTGAAACATTATTCAGTATTTCCCATAATCCATAATTGTGTCTAAAATTCCATTATGTATTTACTGTATTCATTTATTTCAACTGTTACATACTGTACACGAATTCAAAGGTTCAACAAATACAGACTGGGATATTCATTTTAAACATCCTTTTCACCCAAAATAGGAAAAAGTGATTTCATTAATTACTGTCCAAACACATTCAACATTGATTCATTTTAACATGGCCATAAGTAAATTTTTAGAACAACTGCAATCATGTGAACAGTTTGTCTGTATATCTGCAATTTATTTTGGCTTGGGGATCAATCAGTGTTGAACTATTTTTCAATCTATTCATATATGTATAATCACATTTGTTAAGAGCAGATTGTAGTCATATTATCACAGATGTATATCTGTTTTGAAAGCACGAGCCTGTTATCATTCAGACAGATTATATTGATGTTTTTTAATAACTAATGTTTAATTTTATTTCACAGGCTAAAATTGGAAAAGTTACAAAATTTTTGAGGTTGATGTGGAAGGGAAATTGTCACCAGGTTGTTTTTATCCAGAAGGTGATTCCAGTTCATCATAGTAATCAAAGACTGCAATATGTAACTACAACCGAGACAACATATTTTGTAAAACTAGTTAAATTGCAATCATTAATTCACACAGTACATGACTGTAAAGGAGGAAATTGCCATCTGAAGGAAGGAAATGTAACAAAAAGAATAGAACAGGAATACAGAAGTGTCAAAAGAACATACCTAAAACACTCTACACAGCATAATGTATATATCATCAACAAATACAGATTAACACATTCTGTGGATAAATTTGTTTTTTAAATTTGGCTCTTTAGAACAACATGCAGTACCAAATCAGAATTAATTATAAAAAGAAGATGTGGTATGACTGCCAAAAGGACAACTCTTCACAAGAGACCAAGTGACACTGACATTAACAACTGTAGATCACCGTACAGCCTTCAACAAAGAGCAAAGTAAATACCTTCATGCACAGTCATGTATTGTGTGAATAGGATATTAGAGAATAATGAATGAAAATAAAAATGTAACACATCAGCAAACGACAACCACTGAATAACAGCTGTATTTGAACTCCCCTTCTGAAATCTGACATATATATTTGTAAGCTTTTTTTCCTTTAATCGCATTAATTATTTATCCCATATTTTTCAGGTTGGGTGTTTCAATGATCCTCCTTATCACCCAGTAATATTCCTTTCAAAATGCTGTAGGAAAGTTTTATATAATAGTTTATTAAGAAAAATATCTTGGAAACAATCACATTAGTCATACTAGTGATCATCTTTTAACCCTTAAAACTGTAATTGATAAAGCATTTAAATAAATATTTAAGTAAATAATTAATTTCAAGAAGTCATTCAAAACTGTTAGCAGAGACTCTTCCGCAGATTAACTTTTTGAGACTTAAACTGTCCCTCTTGTCAATTTAACAGCATTGGCTGAACTTGGTATGTATCCTGTTTTAATAAATAGAAGCCGTGAAATTGTCTATTGGCTTTTGGTTGCACTACAATAGGGGTGACTTGGGGGGGCCCTTGATGACAGGTATAGGACCCTTTTATGTATATATTTATAGGGGTATAGCCCTTGATGACAGGTATAGGACCCTTTTATGTATATATTTATAGGGTTAGTATTTTATAGGGATCATATACCTATAAATATATACAGACCCTATGTATATGATCCCTATAAATACTAATCCTATAAATATATACAGAAAAGGACCCTTCATATGTATAGGGTTATATACAGAAAAGGACCCTATATACTTATCATTATGACTTGGAGGTCCCATTGATGATAATTAAGAGACCTTTTACATATATCTTATCTTTGTTCCTATACATGTAGTGTTTATAGGGTTGGTATATATAATCATATACATAATATGGTGTCTATAGAATATATTTCTATGTTCATATACACATGACACTTATAGGGTGTATGTATATATACAATTTCATGCGGGATCCATTTCAGTATTGATAATATTCATTATAGGGTTCATTTCTGAAGATGGAATCTTTTCAGAACCATGCAAGATCCACTTGTTGGTGGTTCTGTTATATATATATATATAATATATATATGGGAAACTCATCCAGAAATATAAGAGACTATTATACAGAATCGTGTCATGCAAAGGAACCATTCCAATATATGAAATGTTCATAGAGATTAAAGTTGTATTGGAGATAGTCCGGAGATATAAGGGATAATTAAATTAAGAAAAAACTCAAAGAATCTGGTGCAAAATGTATACTCTATTTACAATGTTTATCATATGAAAAATGACTTTACATTTTTTTTAACATATCATCAAGAATGAATTTACATTTTATCATATTATCATATTAATGATAATTTTTCAATTTCATAATAGGAAAAGGGTGTAGATACTTCTAAAAGAATAATAAGAAGATACTATGACCCAATCTAGATGATCACAGGATATTAATTTACTTATGAGAAAAAAGAAAACAGTAAACGGCATTAAGATGATTTCAAATGTTTTTTCTATATCTATTGTAATATATTCAAAATAATTAATTACGTTTTTATAAAAATCCAAATTGAAAATGGTACATCATGACATTAAAAAATAAGTATATCAAAAAACCATAGGAATAATCACAGGATATGAATAAATTACAAAATTTGCTGATACAGTATTATGGGCGGTACTAATCCAAATTTTATTTTTCGAAGGAGGGTTTCTAAAGGTGAAGGAGGAATTCAGACTATTATTTGTTGAAATTTTATACGGAAAAGACAAATAATTCCGAACGAAAAGGGAGATGTTTCAACAGCAAAATCCCACATTTAGAACCGTCAGTTATCATTAAATTTAAAATTTGATGTATGCAAATAAAACACTATAAAAACTCAAAATACTCTATTTGAAAATCAAAATTATTCCAAGATGACAGAGAAGCAAGTCAAAATCAGTCAGAACGCAAAAAAACAGCTAGGGGATTTTCTCAGGAAAAGGGCAAACGAAGAATCCTACAAGTAAGACATTTTGATAGTTTTTAGTTGTATATTCCTAACTGATATCATTCAGTTTAAATGTAAATTCCTTATTATCAAACGTTTAAAATTGTGTTTGGAACATCTTGTTTTTTTTATTTCAGCAAATGTAGAAATTTCAAAAAATATTTTCTTTAAAAAAAAGTACAAAACAGAACGAGTCAGAACCTGGTTATTTCCCCTGTTTTGATATTATTTGAAAAAAATAAACATGGTACATTTTAATACGCCCGTCGAAAGACGGACGATTTAAGGTATATCCTCCGTCTGTCCGTCTATCCGTAAACATTTTCCGTCAAAGTTTTCTCAGCTTTGGTCAATGGGAATGATTTGATATTTGGCATGTAGCTTTGTAATGATGAGTTGTACGTTGTAACAAACTTTTGTATCCATAACATCACTACTTCTTGTTTGCCGATACTTTGTCACTTTTTGCACTTTACAAATTTTCCGTCAAACTTTTCTCAGCTTTGGTCAATGGGAATGATTTAATATTTGGTATGTAGATTGGTAATGATGAGTTGTACGTTGTATCAAACTTTTGTATCCGCAACGTCACTACTTTCTGTTTGCCGTTACTTTGTAACATTTTGTCTATACTAATTTTCCGTCAAATTTTTCTCAGCTTTGGTCAATGGGAATGATTTCATTTTTATACGCCCGTCAAAAGACGGACGTATTATGGTATATACCCTCCGTCTGTCCGTCCGTTAACTTTTTGGTTTCCGGATTTTTTTTCTATAACAGCTTGATATATTGATTTGATATTTGGTATGAGTATATCTAAGTGAGATACAGATCAAGTTCGACTTTGGTTTCGGTTGGTTGATTTAATACAGAGTTATGGCTCTTGGACTTAGTGAAATTTTGAAAAATGTGTTGGTAAAATTTTTGGAAAATACAAGTTTCTGGAGTTTTTCACGAGAGTTAAACAAATCTTCCACCTATGTTGAACTATTACCGATACAGGGTCGACGGGCGTATGATGCGACTTGGCGCAGCTGATTTTTACTTAATTTTTATTTAAAAACTACATAGCTGTTATATTTTAAAAAGAAAATAACAAATTTAGAACAAACTAGAGCAGTGTTATCATTAACACAAATGCGTGCCGTGGATTGCAATAATCATGGGATGATTGTAGCTATTCGTAAAATATAGCAAAAATCCGTTCAAACCCTGCTTTGATAATACAGACAGTCATAATAAAAATACAGTGAAACCTGTCTAAACGAATCCCTTTCGGACTGAAGATTTCATTCGGTTTAGAGAGGTATTTGGTTTACACAGGTTTAAAATAGAAAGATTCTGATACTAAAGGACTTCAGAATGAGTTTGGTTTAGACAGGTTTCTGGTTTAGTCAGGGTTCCGTTTAGACAGGTTTCACTGTAATAATGGTAAAAGAAAGGTCAGTAACACTAAATACTTAAGACAAGACACGATAAAACTAACGCAATAGCTCTAGTGTGATGTACTTGGTATATGGCAATCAGAATGTATTGCAGACCAGGTAGTTTCTTGAAGAACAACAATAAAAGCTTACAAGTTCTGTTGCGTTTTGTCATATGTGATTTGGGACATAATCTCAATACATTTACTCCATATTCCTCTTATTTATATAGACAATTATTATATTCTCTAAGGTTTAATTAGATCAGGAAAACAAAACAGACCAGCGAAACGACCAATACGATAGGAACTCAGTATAGCCGGACTTGGTGCCGGCACTAGTATTATTTGTTTGATATTGAGTTGTTTACATTGCTTTTTTAATGTTTATCAAATTTTAGCTGATCTAGGTGGAGAATGTTTTTAAAAAAATCCACACCTGTAAGATGATCAATTCAAATTTATATTGTTATTTTTACGGGGATGGTTTCAAACTGAGACAAATCATATCATGGTCTGAGAAATATACATCAATAACATCCACACGTGTGTCAAATTGCCAGTTGATGTAAATATGGTCAATTAAAGAACCATAGTCTGTTGTTGGAGTATCAATTAGCTGAATGAATCCATATTTGAGTAGAAATTCCGATATATTTTTGTTGTCATTGAAATCACCTATTAATACTGTTGGAGTGTTTGCAAACTTATGAAGCATGGAGTCAAGCTCTTCTTTCAAAGTGTCAATTGGTAATGACGGTCTTCGATATATAGTAATAACTTCAATATTTCCAACAATACAATTCTTGACATTGACATGGACCATTTCTGATGTTGTATAGCCCGCTTTTATTTCAGAATTTTGTTGGGAACAAATCAATATTCCGCCCTTTCCTAAGTCGACGTTTGAGCGTTCCATTCGAATAACATTTTGGAATGGTGATACAAGATCAATCTCCGAATTTCGTTGGAGAAAGGTTTCAGTTAAGCAAAGTAAATCAGCATTTTTGAGATGATGCATTGCATCAAGATCTTCGTAGTGTTCTTTGTAGCCTCTTACATTTAAATGCACGATTTTATACCAATCGTTTCCAAGAGTTGATAAGGCAAATTGAGCACCAGTTGGAATTTGTTTTAATTGCATTTTGCTCATTTCGCTAGCAACTTCATGGCTTGTTTTTATTTTCTGTGGTAGGAAAGTAAGGAAATGTAATCCTTGAAGATTTTTCACACGACTACATGCGACATATACTTGTCCAGGACCGAATCGACCTGTCATATCAACAACTATTTCATCAGTAGTGATACCTTGACATTTGTGAATAGTCAACGCCCAGGCTAACGTCAGGGGAAACTGAATGATTCTTCCCTCACTTACATGTTTTCTTCCTAAATGAAAAGAAGCTTCATATCTCTGTATTGGAACTGCATTGCCATATTTCTGTCGTAAGGAACTATTGGCAATTGCTTTCTTACCGGCGTTCCCGTAAAACTGAACTAAGATCATTGCAGCACGAGTTCCGGTGCTTATAATATCAACGATCTTTCCCCTTGCTCCATTTACCAGTCCATCAGATACATCTAAATTCACTGTCAACATAACCTCCGCTCCTACTGCAACTTTCAAACATTCGGCCAAGCCTCCCGTTTCTGAGCTTTTTTTGGGCAGCTGTATATCAATCAAATCAGTTGTGCAGTCTTTCTTTCTAACTTGTGCTAATATAGTATGAATCGGGGACTTCAACTTATAAAGCATTTCCTCGTTATAGATATCTTTTTTTGCATTTGTTGCAAAAACATGAAGAGATGAGGAAAACATTTCGGAATCACTTGATCTAAGTTCCCTAGATTTCAGAACAGCCAAATCATCATCGTTCAAGGAATTCGTTCTCATCCTGTTTAATAACTGTGCAAAGCTTGCATCATCTTTTTGACGCATCAACTCATCCAGTTCTATTAACTGAAATCTGTCCCACAAGCTTCCAACAATGGCAGCCATTTCATCGTCTGGTGGATTAAAGACAAATGATTGTCGTACAGGTGGCAATTGATATAAATCCCCAACTGCCAAAATGCTTACACCTCCAAATAGCCTCCCACTTCTACGAGTTCCTTTGATTTCTTCTAATCGCTTATGTAAGAATAACAGTGTATTTGCTCCTATCATAGAAATTTCATCAATGATAATCAACTGAAGATTACCCAGAATACATTTGAGCGTATTCTGTTTTTCATGTGACAACGATTTGTACGTATTTCCTATTGGTAGACTAAATACCGAGTGTAATGTCGAGCCATCAATGTTAAATGCTGCAACGCCTGTGGATGCAGCCAGGATAACAGTTACATCATGAGGCTGAATTAATCGAGAAAAACGTAGAAATCTGATTGTTTCGTGACGGACAAGCTTAATAATATGACTTTTTCCAACACCGCCTGGTCCACTTAGGAAAACATAGTACGGCTCTACCGATTTTTGTTCTTTTAAACGAATTACAGCATCTTTGCACCATTTTCTGTGGTATACCATAAAATCACGCTGTTTTGCATTAAGTCCTCGCATCATTTCTCTATACATTCTTGGAGGCAAAAGAGTTGAACTTTCTTCTTTGCTAAACAAAGGGTTAATAGGTCTGTCTTCCACCGTAGCACTGTCGTTGCCCAATAGCTCACTATTTTCCTGAATGTCCTCAGTACTTAAATCTCTTTCAACTGTTTCGCCTTCTTCGACGTCTTCAAGATTCATATTTTGAGTGACTGGAGCTACACTATCCCAAAGAGATTCAATTGGTCCGTTTTGTTCATAGTCGAGAATTGCCTCGTCGATTGAAACATTTTGACTATACTTTTTTTTATTCTGTTGAATAATTCCTGCAACTCTGTTATATATTTCTTCATACAACTCACAATCTCCTCTCAAATTGTCTTCGTTTCGCCATGGATAATAAAGTAGCAAATGTGAAAAAAAGTATTTTTCTCTCTCTTTTGCTTGTTTGTATTTGTGAAATCTGATAACAGCTGGCTGTCGTCTGAGGGTCATAGTTCCCAAACCACTTTTCAACTTAATTTTTTTCATTTGTCCTTCATCTGTCTGCAAATTGTCTGTTGTAACATCAATACAGTCATCATCTTGTTTTGTCGATGTTATAGAATAATTGGCGACAAAATCTGCCAGACACAAATTTTCCAGTTCATTAGGTCTAGCAGCGTATCTATCGTGTATCGTTGTACAAAAAATATTTTCGTCATCATCATCCATATCTTCTATGACTGACATTGGCTTCAAGAGACATACCCTCTCTTCTTTTGGTGATACATTTATGAAGACTACTTTCCTACTGACCTTCTTAAGTGGCATTGACAAAATGCGATACACAGCTTCCTGTGCACTTACTTCACGATGGCTTAAAAAAGTTCCCGATAGTTTTCTGATTTGTGTTTTAATCTCTTCCCTCGTGTTTTCTTTTGCAACTTGCTGCAACAATTCTCCCATTCCCTTTTCGGCTTTCATAACATATGAAACAACATACATTATACACTGATACGGGTCTACTATGAACTGCATGTCGATATTTGCCATCCAAGCCTGAAGTATGTTTGTATTGTAACCATTGATCCAACATTCGGATGGTTTTCGTCTAAGGATAATGCTCCTTCCGGTCTTTGAATGTCTGAGAGACTTCATGTAATCGTTCATGCTGACACCAACCATCGAAATAAGTTCTTCTAATGTCATTTTATCAATATTTGGATGGTCCAGTAACTGATAAATTTGCTTACATATCTCATCTGGTTTTAGGTGAATATCATCTTCTGTTGTTTTTGATATGCATGTTTCATTTGTTGGAGGCTTTGGAAATTTAAATCGACATTTTCCATTTTTCCTGCAACTTTTAGAATGAACATGCTTCTGCAATGCCACCAATTTGGCCAATTCTTCATCAACAGGAATATCTGTTGTAAGGTACTTGTCTATAAAATCGCAAACCTCTTGTTCATTTGATTGTTGTTCATCTGAATTTTCAAGTTGTAATTTTGGAGCATTTCTTATCCATAACAGACAATGGGCATGTGGAGATCCTCTCGCCTGAAATTCTATGCGAATAACAAAATCTAAAATATCACCAACAGGTGCTTCATCTGACCGTAAAAATGTTTGAAAGAAGGTGTCAAGCCTAAACTGAAACTGTCGAGCCGCTGTGACAGGATTTGATCTTAGCCAGTTACACTTTTCCTCCCATGACATCGTCTTGACATCCTCTTGGGAAAAATTTCTTCCGTATTGTTGTCCAATCGACATTATTATTTCTGGCCAATGAAGATCCGCGGCAGATAACGTTAAAAACCAGGTTGGTATTCCCAATTGCCTCAACATAGCGAGTACATCATACATCATTGTTTGATAATACGGAGGGGATCCTCTGACATTTTTGAGAAACCTAAACGCTTGGTCTTTTTGCAGCATTGCCTGTATGTTTCCGTTATTTTTAAATATAGAGCTGGTCATCCTCCTTCCTTGATGCGATTTTCCTTTTCCTTTTCTCAAGGCTATTGATCCATCATCTCTGACTTGTTTATCCTCTACAGCATATTGGGATGCCAGTAAATATTCAATATCCTTGGCGAATCTTCCATCAACATCTAACAACCTTTGATTAAAGTACTTTCGTGGAGTAATTTTCACTGTTCTAGTTTCAGTAAATGCATTTTTACCAGTTGGATATTTATCAGGATTAGACATTTCTTCAAACTGTGGATCACTCAATAGAGAAATTGGTTTACTATTTTCGCCGGGTGCTACTGAAAATGTTAAGTTTGACAACTGATAATCATCTTGTAGGCAACTGTCATAAGGAAGACCCCTTAGCCGACTTTCCTCCTGTTCATCGTCATACTGACTTTCTTCATCTGTTACATGTACAAGAGCTGTATAATGAGATTGACCTATAAGTCCTAGGTGTATCGTTTCGGATGCTTCAATTTCACCAGGAAATATTGTTGGTATATCTTTGTTTCTGGTTGACACAACATGAATATTGATGTTCAGCATATTTGCAAGACCAATTAAAGTAATGTGGTCACCATATGAACCCTTTTCAAGTCGGGATAGATAAAGGTCCCACTGAAAGTCAAGACTCTCTTCCACAGTAAGATGTTGTAACTTATCCAATTCGTCTGTATGTAGAAGTTCAGAGTCTTGTTCTGTTACAGGATTTTCAATTTCATTTCCTGTCCTAAAGGAAATATAGTGCTTTAAATGTTCAGAGTTTTTTAGAGTTGGGTTATCTTTGAGGTACCTTGTAACATTGTGTCTCAATTCATTGGCCAGCATGTTAGTTCGATTCATTTTTGCCAATTGGAGTTGTACAGCATGAAACAAACAGTTTCCGTTTTCCGGTTGGTCAATGACTTCGAAGCCTAAATCTGATGCATATTGTTTCAAAGTATGCAATGTATCAATTGCTTCTGAATTTGTGTTCGAGATGTGTTTACCTTGCTGTATGTTGGAGATGTTTATAACCGACTGTGTGTCAAAACTGTTTGTGACAGTATTCGACTTTTCCAGTGTAATATTGTTGCAAATTGTAGCATCAGGGTCATTTAAATTGGTCATTTCACATTCTTCATTTTTTTCAAGACCAACTCCGATAGTTTCATTTTCGGTTGTATGCAATGCCTGCATACCAGTCCATAAATCTTGATCATCATTTTGGCATTTTGTTTCCCAATCATCATTAATATTGACATCAGCATACAACTTGTTATTTTGCTTCAACCAGTGTAGACCTTCTTTAACTTTTTCCGGTCTAATGCATTCATACATATAATGACCTCTATACGTCAAACGTCTTTTCAGTTTCAACGGAATAATTTGGGCCTCTGATGGTAGGCGTGGAAGCAGTGTACATATTGGTGTCAAACTTGTTGGTATATTTACTGCCGGTCCATGAATTGCTCTTTGTTTTCCTCTAGGCAATGATATCATTTTCATAAATGGTATTCGTTTTGAAAGAAGGCGTAATTCAAGATTATTAAGATCATTTAAAGCATCTGGTATATCTACAAGTTCTAGATTATTTGCCTTTGATTGTGCTGGAAGAGAATTCCTTTTAATTGTTCGGTCACATGTGAAACAAATGTAATATTTCCCATCCTTACTCCTGTACAAATATTTTTCACTAAAAACTTGGCGGAGAAGAATTTTATCTTTGCTCTTGTATTTGTCCAAGTGCATTTCATTCACAGATTTCCTATATAAAAGCCGATGACAACATGTACATACATAAACAGGACCAGTGTTTATTGAATGATGGAATTTATCAATCAATGATTTCATACGGCATTTCGTTAATGCTATATTGCCGTTGCAAGTTCTCTCTTCATCAATATTGTCTGGTATAAGAGGCGAATATCCCTCATCTGTTTTCCTTTTCCGTTTTTTTCGCCGAGTTTCATGTGAATTTTTCTTTGATTGAGGTGTTAATGAAAGTCTTTTTTTTGACGCAAGTATCCTTGCCCGACTCAGATTTTTCTTTTTTGTTTTTGGTGTAATATTTTCTGCTTTCTTCATATATAAATCGTGCTTTTTTATTTTTTCCTTATTCCTTTTGTTTGGGGTTGGTTTCTTGGTTTTTGAGTAAGTGTCTTTTCTAATTTTTTGTTCTGGTCTTCCAGTTAAGCTTGTGCGTCTTCTTTTTTTAACTTAAAGTAAAAAGGAAATTGTTGGGCAAGTGGTAAAAATCAACAAATGTCTTTTTTTAATTATCTAAATCTTGAATTATAAACTGTTTTTTATAAATGAATATCTGGGTTCTTCATAAGTTCTAGTTGACGCAAGATGCATTATATTTCATTCATGCACATGCAGAGTTATGCATAACTATTTATACAAGGTAGACAATCATTAAAGCAGCTATTTTTATATTGCATAAAAGTAATGTGAAAGTTGTACACTAATGTGATTTGTGGACACATATGACTAAATTTTTCACCTTATGATAAATTAAAAATAAAAAAAATCATCGGTACCCAAGAATGTCATTCTCTGTGTAAAAATCTACAACCCCAAAATCTGTCAAACAATAAACCCTCCTTTAGACCCCTTATTTCTTGGAAATTGTTAACAAATAAAACCCTTTTTACTTTTTACTTAAGTGGCAATAAATTGAACAAACTGCATCAAACTAATTGCCTACATACATTGTACATGTTGGTTCCCAATATTTAAATGGTGGATAAATAATTCCTAAATTTGCTTCAGGCCTTCCTTTTCTACCAAGGAACATTTATTAATCTGTCATACAAAACAAAGTAATTTGTTGATGCCCATGGCAATGATGACTGTGCAATATCATATGGACTAGGGTATAAACTAATGTAATTCTATTCATGACAGTAATAAGAATATTTCTCTCAACAAACAACTGACACATAGATCACATAAACAAAACTAAAAATGTGATGTGGACTGATTAATCGGTCTTGTCAGGGCCATATGTCTTACTTTTGATACCTTGCGTTTTTGTTCACACAAATTTTATACTGTTTTCATGCAAATCAACAGAGTACCAAATCAGGCTATCCAGCTTTCCTATAACTCAGGTACACCCCCATTTTGTACAATGTTCAGTATTATTTTGTTTTTATCCACCAGGTGGCGTTACTAATGCAGAACTCTCCGAGTTGAAAGACCTTTGGAACTATCTGTGTTTATAATTAGATTACATTGTGTCATTCGGAACAATCTGATGATTTCAATCTTGATTTGTAACTGAAGGATTAGAGATATCGATGTAAAACTTAAAATATATAATGTAGACAATAACAGCACTGTCACATTTTTTTCAAAATAAAAATATCTTGTGTAATAAAATGATAATTGCACAAATCATTAGCATGTGTGGTAATGTAAAAATCCTTTTGTTTTCAACTCAATAAATGACCTTGATGAACTACAATAAAGAATCTAATTGGTCAATTGAATTTGATGATGCTTAGAAAAACCCTCCTTTAGAGAAATATTGCCAAGTCCCGCCAAACAGGAAGTTTATATTATAAAGTGACAAAAGTTACTCAAAATGTATGCACCGTATATATAAAGTCAGACAAAGAACAAATTTGAAATAAATTGGTCCAGCAATAGCAAGGAAAAATAGGATGAAAATTTTGACTATGTACAATATAGGGAAAAATGGCAGAGTTCTGCCAAACAGGAAGTTGATGGTATAGAGCGACAAAATCGCTTATGACTTATGCCCCATGTATATCCTGTCCCATATGAGATAAATTGCCCAAGCAGTAGCTGAGGAAATAGTGACAGAAGGACATGCAGACAAAGGTATTCCAATATAACACAATTATAAATGCTAGAATTATTTTCAGTGATGGTGGGTAGTGTTTAGAGTTTTCATTGTTGGTGTTTCATGTTATCTTTCAAATGAAGTAAATGAGAAAGAAAATAAATTCAAAATTTTAATCAAACATATTGTCATACAAACATATTGTCATAATATTCTAATTTTTTTCGGTTCCTCTCTGTCAGTTTTTCAATCTCTATTGTTGCGACTTTTATTTCCTCTATCTCACTATTCAATTTGGTCATTTGCCGCTGGACACATCCCATTAGAGATTGCACAAGACCTCTATCCATATTGCGGTCGAAGGCAATAACTTTGGCCTCCTTTTCGATTTCTAAGGTGCTCTCCCTGAGCATTTTCAAAATGTTTGTAAGTTTGGCCTTTATCTTATTTATTTGTGTTCGAGTCTTTTTTGGAGTTGTTACTTTGCGCTTTGGGGTTGAACTTGGAGCTGTTAATATGAGAAAAAAAGATATATAAAAAAGAGATAAATACAATTTTACATAAAAACAAATTAAATCGTCTTTTTTTCTTTTCATCTATTTCATTAACATTGTTACAACATGAAGAAACATAAGTCTATTGTGGATTACAAAATACTACAAAGTTCAAATAAATTTGTCACATGCGTTTCATATAATTTCAGAACACAATTAATAAATCAGTCTTGAACATAAATCTTATGGGTGTCTTTGGGCGAGAGCTGTAAATTAGTTCTCGAGTCGAGTCGAATTTTGAACTTGGACAACCTCGCCCTAACACTAGGAACAGAACCAAAATGGCGACGAATCTGCTTAAAAAATTGGATATATATCAAATAAACAGTTGAAACTGGTGTGAATTACACCAAACCCAATATCATTATCATTTTGAGTTGTATTAAGGCCTTGACATAAAAACGCATAATAAGACATAAACTGAGAGATTTGTGGAGGATGTCGTCCAAAATTAAGAGACATTTTCGTGTCAGTATAGACATTTATATGAAGTAACTGGACGGTCTTCGGTTGGAATTGACCAAAATATACCGTGGAGGATTTGCACAAGTTCTCCCAGAAAAACAATTACTAATATTCTTGTGGTATGCAGCAAACCAAGATTCAGAGAGTTTTTCTTCGAATTGTTCAATGTTGGTAAATGCTATATAAACATGGCCGTGAAAAATGTGGCAGAAGTAATTGAAAGTTACGATATTTTACAGTGCAATTCATAATAAAATTGTACACGTTTCAAAGTATTATTTTGAAGCCATTACTTTGCGGATTTCAATGAATTTTGATTCAAAAGATGCGGACCGCTGATTTGCAGTTTGAATGTTTATTTGTTAATATTTTTATTTCTACTTAATTTAGTTTTCTCATAATTTAATCAGAGATATAATATTTACAAATTCATTTTAGTTGAAATATATAGTAAATAGTAAATCAGAGTTGCAGTCACTTGGTGCTTAACAATGCTTAAATCGCAAGAAGACTTTCGGAAATAAAAATCATCAAATAAACAAATGGAATTTCAAATATTCTGCTTCTTTTGAAACAAGATCCGTCAAGATATGGCTTCAAAATATTTTTTTTAAAGGATACAAATTTGTATGAAAGGCACTGTAACATATCGTAACGCCCCATTACTTGCCCACCCATTTTACAAATGCCTTGGACGGCATGGCAAAAAACAGCGATTAAGACAGCTTCCTTTCCACCAATCCTGATAAATGCACAACACATTCAATTACTACAATTAGATGTAATTAGGTATAAACAATTGTCACTTTCTTTTATTAGCATTTTTATCACATGTCCTCCATCTTTGTTCCTGACGCACCTGCTAAAACGGTGGTGTGAGATTTTGACCCGAGAACGACGTTCCCGGAAAATGTTCGTTTTGTTTGGGCACAGATTTTAATCTCGATCACTGTTCTCGTGTTAAGAACACCTCGCCCAAAGACACCCTTTGAGTGTGGTACCAAGTCTTGTCATCACCAATTCTTATATAGTAGGTTCTGCTGACTATATGAAAAATGAAAGGATATGGGGTAAATGTAAATGAGACAAAATCTCAATGAATACATTGAATAAAAAGCAATGGAACAATGCTTTTATTGTTGTTCTTCATCTTGAAGTCACCATAAGGCCTTCAACAATGAGCAAAAACTCATACCCCATGTTAAGTTCAAGACGGCCCCTAGCACAGGTTTAAGAAGAATTCATTGCTAGATGTCGATCAACACTACACATATGTTTACGTTGTGTTTCTTGCTTACATTGGTTGGTTGTGTTGGGTTGATATTTTCAGCCAATGCAAGTGTTTCGTGTTCTATTATTTTTTGTACATTTTATTTCATACATACAATCAAAAATTTGGTATTTGTCATGTTCATGATGTTGGAAGTAAATTAGTTTTCTGCACAAGTCAATAAAAGAGTTCCCAATATTTAACATGATTGTCCATACTGATAGAAATGTAAGCATCAATCATAAATGATCTGTAACTCAAACATGCTTTGAAATCAATTATCGGTTATTATTAAATATGGAATGATAAATACATAACATTACATTAGCTGTTCATGTGTCATATCGTCTCTTGCAAGTTTTTCGAAAAAGATATTTTCACTTGTCAGTCATTTGGCCTGATATTTTATCAAACAAAACAAAATTTGTTTAGATTACTGTATAAATAAGCTGCTTAGAGTTATTTTAGTGGGACAATTCAATTGTAAATGGCGAAGCCAATGAGCAAAGTTTTTTAGAACTCTGCTGTTGCTTGATATAGCAAGAATAAGATGGACATATAAAACTAATATAGAAAATGAAATATATTCTCACCCTACCCAAAATGCTTTCATGTAGAATTAAAACCTAGGTTACTTATGTCCGACAATAAATAGGCTATTTTTGATATTTTCAAAAACAAGCTTTGTTTTATGCTAAAAATACCAAAAACTAAATGAAAAATTTTCAGAACTCATCTAATCATCTCAAGGAAATTGATAAATTTTTAAAATTTTAATTACACTTCAATCAGTAGGGTGAGAAAAACAGAAGACACAAGACAAGAATTTCTCCTCCAAGATAAGATATTTTTTTTACATTTTTAATAGTTCCCCATATAAAGCCTTGTCTAATACCCTTGATTGTATGAGATATCTTGATTTGTATCTTCACAAATATTTAAATGCTAATCATGCAGGTACTGTAACGTTTTAAGTAGACTGGACAGTGTCGTTAGTTGGTTAAGTTTGACTGATAACATTATTTTGGATATTCATAGTGCTTAGGCCAAAACAATATACAGGTTTATGGTAACCTGCTGAGTTAAGGCGGTCAGAAAATTATTTTTTTTGTCTGCCAAAACATTTTGTGGTCAAAACTGGATTTTCTCATGAATATCTTTAATTGATTGACGAAAAGCAGTCTTTTATAGGATGAAACAAAATTCAAGTGCTCCTGGCAATATTTGGATAAAAAAAGATTTGGGTCGCCTAGAAGAATTCTAGAAAATAAGGATTGGTCCGACTAATGTAAACACACATTTTTTTGGTCATAGTTATACAATATAATATAAAATTCCATGGCCAAATGAGATGCTGTACATTTCGACACAGCAGTGTTATATTTTTTGCCATTTTTGTTGTATATGAAATCCTTAACATTTACTGTAGTATAATTCTTCTTAGAAGTTTAGAATCATCAGGCAGTAGGCCAAAAGTGTTCAATGATTTCTTGAACTTTTCTTGCACTAATTCTGCATAATATTAAAAGTAAAAACAAACGTAAACATAACTAATGAGAATGGTCTTCCTAGACCAGAAAATCAACAATACAAATTATACAAACCTTACTGGAGTTGACGTTAACAAAGGAAGAAACTCAAGATCTTTTAAAACAATAATTTGACATAAATTAAAAAAAAAATTTATACATGTATAAACATTGTCAAATGCTCAAAAAATTACAGTTTCTGTTTTCCCTACCTTTCCAATTTTTTGTGTGCCTACACTATAAGTTAAATAAATTTATGACAATATTGAACAAAAAGATATGTGGTAAATAAGACAGATGTTTACACACAGTGAATTGATTTTATCCATTTATTGAGCTGTATAGCCAATTTGCACCTGATGTCTCATCAGCAGCACTTGGACCAAAATGGTGGGAATCGGTTAAATTGGTGAAAATTGACAAGCATTTTTTAAAAGTCAGAATGCGATTTTGGATGTTAATCATAATCTTTTATGCATAAATGCAGGTAGTGAGGAACAACTGTATGAAGTTTCATCAAATCCAATAAGCCATTTAGGAGGCTATGCGCTTACAAGCTTTCATTCCCTCTTTTTTCGACAAACAAATAATTTAATTATCCCCTCTCCAATTTCGGACAGCAACCATATTCCTTTATGCACATCTACATGTAGAGTGAAACAACTATCTGGAGTCTCATCAAAATACAATAAGCCATTAATGAGGCTATACGCTTACAAGCTTTTATCTGCCCTTTTTTGGAAAAAATTAATTATCTCCCCTTTCCATTTGTGAACAGTAACCATATTCCTTCATGCACATCTAAAGGTGATGGGGAACAACTATGTGAAGTTTCATCAAATTCTGATGAGCAGTTTAGGAGGACATGCACTTACGAGATATGTGGACGGATGAACAGACAGACGGACAGGTTTATTCCTATACCCCCTACACACACACACACACACACACACTTTGTTTGTAAAGGGGTATAACAATAGCAGAAACTCATGCATTTTTTCTTAAGTGTAGTGATAAGCATTTATTATGTTGTTGAATTAGCAGGCATTAATGTTATTTGGGCTAGGCTATAATTGTATTTGTCAAAAGTGCATTAATGTGAGCAAAGTAATGACTATCATTTACCTTTAGTCTGGGATCTTTGTTCATGATCAACTGTTGTTTTGATATTAAAAGGCGTTAGGTTTCCCGCAACAATGCTATCTATTTTAAAAAAAAAAGATTAAACGATTAAGGCATGTCATACAAAAAACATCTATTGTATCATAACAATGTCTCGAGTACCAAAACAGTGTAATTTGTTGTCATTTGCATGTGTATTTGAATTACTTGTATTATATTGTGTTTGTACATTTTTATGCATTGACCCACGTGTGTGTATTTTTTTAAAATAAAGTTGATTTCCAAAGCCAGTAATATTACAAGACATATCAATCAACTCAGTAGTTCTATAGGGCACCTGTCTCTTGAGACATGTAGTGATTTTTTAGTTTTCCTTTTATGTATCGCAGAAACATGAAGTGTGGGGTCCTGAAGAATAGGGAGAGATATCTGGCTACTGGGTACTCTCAGAATTCAACTGCTACATCATGAATTGTATTTGTCAAAAGTGCATTAATGTGAGCAAAATAATGACTATCATACCATTAGTCTGGGATCTTTGGTCGTCATCAACTGTTAGAGATGTTATGTTACCAGCATCTGTGCTTTCTATTTTAAAAAAAGATTAAACTTTTAATGCATGTCATACAAAAAAGATCTATTGCATCATAACAATGTCTCAAGTACCAAAACAGTGAAATTTGTTGTCATTTGCATATGTATTTGAATCACTTGTTTTATATCGTATTTGTACATTTTTATACATTGACCCACATGTGTGTATTTTTGCAAAAAAGTTAATTTCCAAAGCCAGTAATATTACAAGAAATATAAACCAGCTCAGTAGTTCTATAGGGCACCCGTCTCTTGAGACATGTAGTGATTTTTTAGTTTTCCTTTTATGTATCACAGAAACATGAAGTGTGGGGTCCTGAAGAATTCAACTGCTACAGCATGTATATAATTGTATTTGTCAAAAGTGCATTAATGTGAGCAAAATAATGACTATCATACCATTAGTCTGGGATCTTTGGTCGTCATCAACTGTTAGAGATGTTATGTTACCAGCATCTGTACTTTCTATTTTAAAAAAAGATTAAACTTTTAATGCATGTCATACGAAAAAGATCTATTGCATCATAACAATGTCTCGAGTACCAAAAGCAGTGTAATTTGTTGTCATTTGTATGTGTATTGGAATTACTTGATTATATTGCGTTTGTACATTTGTACAATATTTTATAGTATCTCCCTTGTTAAAAGACAGTCATATTTTACACATACAATTATGATTTAATCCAGTTTACCAGAAAATTAAATGAAATTAGTCATTGTACATGTACATGTACTTCTACATTTTCTCCATATCATTTTTTAGCGAAAGCGGGGGAATTATGTTATACAGTCTGTCCGTACGTATGCATGTAATGCTCACCGAAAGCTCAGAAACTGTCTGAGGTACAAATTTGAAATTTGGCATGATGAAAGAGGATGATGTGGGGGAGTGTGTGTGGGGTTCGGAATTTTTGTCTCATGCCCTAGGGCTAAATTAGGGACGAAAATTCATTTTTGTGATATGCAATAATTGATGAAATCTTTTACACCAGTGGGGCTTGGAAGCTGTAAATGGGAAATCGACTTACATATTATAGGGCAATTTCACATGGGGGGGGGGATTAAAAATTTTTTTTGACCCCTCAGGGAATGACTTTAAGGGGGTCAAAAAATCGCAAAAATCGATTCACCTCGAACTCCTCCTATGCCTTTGATCAGAGAAACTTGGCAATATGTGTGTAAATAGCACTTTAAAAGTTGTCTGTGCCAAAGTTTTTGGAATTGTGAAATTTGCCCTTCAGGCAGAAAAATAAACGAAATTAGTTTTCACATTTCAACCTGGATTCTGAAACTTTGTATACAAGTTACATAATATGAATCTTGTTTACTGATGTTAGCGGACTTTATGCATGATGCCTAGGGGCATGGCCTAGGTGCACTTTTTAAATTTTTTTTAGAAAATATCATGATTCAGCATGTAAATTTACATTTACAGCTTTAAGTTGATGCTAATAATGTACAGCAGAACTAAGGATTTGATAATGATGGGTTTCGGCATTTGACTACGGTTCCATCTTTGGTAAATTTCTATATTTAATCATATCTATGATTGGCCTTTTTTCATTAAATATTGTATGCATATCTTACCTTTGTCCTCCATACTCTGATCATGCTGATTACTCATCTTTGTCTTTTGATATAGACTTTAAAAAAAAATTAAAAGATTTAAATACATACTTCATTACCTGACACGGATCACTATTTCATTAAATATCATCATCGTTCATTTCATTATAAATTGTATTTTATTTGTTTGCTGATGTATCATTTTCTTCCAGTAATATTTCAAGTGGTCAGGAATGGGGGTACCCAATTGTTTACGATAAAAATTCAAGAAATAGAACAATAATGGTAATTTTTATACCGCTTCTAATAACAATTATGGTATAAAATTCAAGTTATTTCACAATTAACTTTAATTTGACATTAATGATAGTAAACAAAAGAGGGGTTTGACAGTTACGATATCTGGCATTCTTACATTCTACCAATCCAGTTGACAATAGTAACAGGAGTTTGTTCCCTTCACTTCACTTTATACTCCTATGGGGGGGGTGGGGAAGGGGGTCTCATCACGAGTCACGAAAAATTATACAAAGTTTTCTCAGTTTTCTATATTTTCTTAAAAATATCAAAATCACGACATATAGTTTTTTTGATGTTTTATTTGATTGCATTATGCCTTTGATGATTGAACGTTCCTTTGTTTTTACATGAGACACCATCACATTACAATGCTGGTATAACTGCAATGAGATGTACCCAATGCCATTATGATCACAATGCTCTGTGTTAATATTTCTTGTCTTTTTTTTTTTGTTCTTCAGTATTGAATGATGGTCATGATATTTCAACTTCTCTTCACAAGTGACAAGTTGTTGTGATCAGGGGCGGATTTAGAGGTGGCGTGAGCCCCCCCCCCCCCCCAAATCGAAAAAAATGTGATTTTTTTTATAAAACTTTGAATTTTTTACAAAATTACCCCAAAATTTTCGAGCCTCACTTCACTAGGTGATCTTTTTTCCCTTACACCCCCTAATCGAAAATCCTGGATCCGCCCCTGGTGATCTTCGGGCTTATAACAACAACGTACAGTCATTGGCCAAATGTTAAATATACTAGCGTTTTTCAAGTAAAGACGGTATTACTTTACAAAATTCTCTAAACTTCATTCCTATCCCGATTTCTATTTCAAAATTATTTGAAGAAACTGGTTGTAACTGTACAATTCTCCTGAAAATAGGACTAGAAATAAAGTCTAGGGAATTTCAGTTTTTTAAGTAAAGGCACAGTCATGTTATGTTAGGAACACACTTTTATTGACCTACACGTTAGTCATAGTTGAAACATAGAGGATGGCACCCCAGACATAATGTAGTCAAATGGTGCAAAACATATACATCTGAAGATTTGGAAAATGGAAATTTCCGGTATTATGCTCCTGTTAATACATATACAATGTAGAATCATGAAAAATATAGCAAGGCAATTATTCGTTTTACAAATAGATATACCAACAGATACAAACTGGGGCCGGATCGACTTGGACGGGATCGACTTTGGGCCGGACAGGTTTGGGGCCGGAACGACTTAATACCACGAAAAAGACCTGCCCCCCCTCCTATGCCTACCGTTCCTGGCCTGAAGTTTGTGATGAAAAATCGTTTTGTTTTAATTTTTTTTTTAAATCTTTAATTTCAACATTGAAAATGTGGGTTGGGGTATTCTAATCTAATTGAATCTGGCTATCTGCTAAGAAATTTTTGGGATATCTTCGGTAAAAAATACACGATTGTCCAAAGATTGCCTACTTGGATTTCTGGTACATGTCTTTGTTCATGCCACGTGGGCCGAATATTCCACAACCTTTAAGAAAGTTAACAACACATACATGTAACAAATAATTTCATAAAGAAGATGCGATGACTGCAAGTGCAACGCGATTAAACTTAAAATTGCAATTTCTCACAACAGTTTATATGGCATAAATATTATGTTGTACACTTACCTTTTCCTTTGCCAGCCTAGCGCGGGTATGAATGAGCCTCCTTTCAACTGCACGCTCGATGTACATTACACGTGAAAAACAATTCTATTTTTAAAACAGCCGCTCACAACAATAACAATATTGTTAATTTATTGATTTCGTATAACACTCTCATTAATTTTATCGAGTATGTATTTTTGAAATCAAATAATTATGTGATTATATAATTTCATTATAACACACATTTATTAATGCAAACCAATTTATCAAAGGAATGTTGAATGACCCATTTCTACTTTCAAAATAATCACTGCGCATGCGTATGTTTCAAATCACCGCGAATATTCAATTTGGTTTAGAAATAAAGAAAAAAACTTTTTTGGGACAATAAAATGAGAAAGTAATGTGTGACTGCACACCCGAGCACTCACTTTTACAGGTAATCCAGTACCCACTGATACCGATTATTTCCAGACACTGAGATTGAAGCTGACAACTAAAACACCAAATGCACTCGTTTGAACCCAAAGCAAAAACATAATGCGTTTCCACTAAAGTGGCACGCATAATTATTAAATGATTGTACATATTCTTATAACTAATGATTTTTTATGTACATATTCTTATAACTAATGATTTTTTATTATTCAGAAAAAAAATATTTTGTTTGAATGTGACAGGGAAAATATGGTAGAAACTTAAATCAACTAAAGTTCTGTTTGGCGTTTATAATATAAACGATTTTTTCTTCATAAAATAGTTCAGGCTGGTTTATTTATACATTTTCATAATAATTATATTGACCCCTGTGTTGGTAGGAAAGATGACTTAACACACACACACACACACAATATTTGAAAAGGATATAAAGTAAACGCTCTTAACACAACATCCTAAACTATACATCAAAAACAAAAGGAGTAGCACTTGTATTCATGCATTGCTGTTCACTTTTTTTTTTTAAAAGAAAGGAGTTAAACAAAACTACCGAACTGGTAATAACTTACACAAATCTGCCCGGAGACAATTACTCTTATGCTTTGGGGTACCGATACACGATCACAAGTTGAATCTCGATATGTTTGAGGGTGGTTTGTTGACTAACAAAAACCTGTCATCTGATAGTCGATCTAGAGTGATCTTTCTGACAAAGGCGAGAGATTCACTTGTTACAAACTTGTACAGTCCAGCCCCATGGAGTGTGCACCGTAGCTCACTAATACGATACTGTTTGTCTTCCACAACATCACAGCTTTTCTTGTCAAGACTTTACCACAGCATAATACCATACATGAAACGAACAGATACTGCACGAAGTCCATTTTTTCTCTTTTCGTTTGCGCAATAAACATTACGTTATACGCATGCGCACAAAACTGCGAGGTTTAGAATTTTAATGAAAGGGGTTCTGTAAAAACTAATATTTGATAAAAGATGTAATTTTATTAAAAATAGAATTTATTAAAACTATATGAAAATATCAAATACTAGAAAATATTAGATAGTAATATAAATCTGGGATTTAATGTTAGGTATGTTCCTCCTCTATTAGGAGCACCTCCATATGCAGCGTAATATATATAGGCTCTTAATGGAAATTGTTTACTCTAGTTTTGTGAGGTACCTTTTTTAAAATACCTTTCCAAAAGATATAAAAAGGAACTAGATAGATGAATCCAGGGATAGCACATGCCGCCTGCACATTAAGTATTATGTAAACAGGAAGTAGACGAGGTATTGTACTACAATATGAAGACTTCATGGTGATTTCAAGATGAAGAACAACAATAAAAGTGTCTCAGTTATTTGTTCTACCAAATATTTATTAGGACCTTGTCTCATGTACATTTACTACTAGTCCCATTATTATTTTTCTGTAAAGTTGCAAGCCTCTTCTCCATGTAGTTGCCAAGAAATCTGTGATGGAAATTTTTGCTTAAAATAACTATATAATGTATGTGAAATTTTAAGTTTGGGTTAAACAGGAAGAAGATAAGCAAGGGCATAAAATCACTTTACACGGTAAAGTATTATGGAATGAAAACTTCTGTAAAGTTTTAAGCCTCTGCTCCATGCCGCAGGACGACGGATGGTCCCAACGTGATACCTATATGTAGCTCCAGCAACACGTTGGTGGCAATATAATAACAGATGAAGGAACAGTTTTCATCAATAAGTTTTTCTGTCCATAAGATTACAAGGATTACTCCAACAGTTTTTTTCTACATGAACAAACGCATTTTAAGTGGTAGAAATCAAAACAAAAAACGGGAATGTTCATTAATCAACATCAAAAAATGTTCAAATGATAGAGTTAAGATTATTGAACAAGAAAGGATATCAGGAAACATCAACAACAAAGGACAATTTTCAAAACAGACCGTCAATTCACCAAAGAACGCCATGACAAAGAACAATAAAAAACAAGAGACGAACATCCAATACGATAGGAACTCGGGATAGCCGGACTTTGTAAAAGCCAGTGGTAGGGTTAAAACAGTTTTTGGGTACCCAAACCTCCACTTTCTCTATCCCATGTCCCTATAGTATGAAAACACACAAATAATCAAAGTACTGAAGTACTGTAAGTCGCAGACCATTCAATAATTTTTTTTTGCATATGATAATCAACTAAAACTGATCAGTGTGTTGGATTTTCATCATTTGCAAGGAATAAATCTGACGGAGAGTCTGCCCAATGGCTATTGTACCAAAATTATATCTTGTGGTTTATGTTATAATTGGTCATTTGATGCATTACTAAATTCAATATGATACAAACCATAACTGCAACGTATGTGTCTGAAAGACACGAATGCCCCGCCCCATACATGTAACATCAATCTAAATGTATAGATCTATACCTGTACAGCAAGTGTCATTGTTGTATTCAGTTATAGTATCTCAGGAATGGTCCTTAATGCAAAACCAGAGTTACTGAAGCATGAAATATATATGGCTCAAGACCTGCAATGAACTTTGACCTGAGGGATACAAAAGAAGTCCATTAAAAAAATTATAATTGCACCATGATATATGGACCTACTGTAACAAAACCAACCATGATAACTGAATAACTAGTATTGTTTTAAAGGCGTATTTACCTGAGACATTTGACATAGAAATATTGAAAGGATTAAATGAATAAAACCAAGAAAATTTTTATTCTACATGGAGAGCATGAAAGAGGTACATTTTACTTTGCGGAAGGAGACTTTTTTACCATGGCTCGTGATTTCTGAAATTACGGAAAAAGTAGACTGACTTCACACCCCGAGATTTTAACTGGATATGTGCCATTGTATGGCGATCGTTTTGAGCCATCTCCCATGTTTCAACGAAACGTACAGACTTAATGGCAGCCTATTATTTCATGACTTCTGTAACAGGAAAACAATTGCGCGGCTTGACCCAACTTGACGTCATGATCTCAAACGTGTGTAAAGGAATATTTTGTGATGCTGATCCATCCTGTAAACAACTGATGGAGAAACTAGGGTCAGTATAATTCCTTAAGTATGTATTTAACACAAAAAATATAAAATGTTTGCATACGGCCCAAAACTTTAATGTAATGCTTTAAAAAAGAATGCAAAAGAGGTGAAAATGGGGTTTTCTAAATTTGAACAGTCCATATGTAATGTAAATCTTGTGCAATAATTTTTTTTACATATATTATAAAGTAAAATGAAAAAATTATTGTTCTTTTTACTAAAATCTTTAAAAAAATTGTCATTCCTTAAAATTCTAGAAACCCAAATAACCCCCCCCCCCCCCCCAACCGGAAGTTGTAATATGTATGATGTAAACATTGAAACACATGTGTTTGTGTGAATAAATACACAAGGATTTTGCATTGCTATTAATAATATATTACAGGTCAGTTATTGTATGATGAAAAATTCTCACTATAAGCAGGAAACACATGCTTTTTATTTAGATGTATCAATTTTGGCGAGACTACATATATGTCATGTAACAAGGACAATTGTAAACACGAACAGGTGGTTGCATTGAAAACCACAGCTAAATAATTGTAACATTAGATGAATGTATTTAATGGAAATAGATGCAAAGAGACCTATATCATCCACAAATCCCTTTGAACAAGAATTTTAAACCAACATTTACCAATAACAGGTTGAATAAATTCTTGTGATTTAGAATTTGCAGTTTGTCAATTGTAAAGGGGAGTAACTCATTATGACAGCATGTAACTTAAATGTACATGTATTACTGAATTTATTTGGTTTTTAAACTTTTAATATCAGGCAGCAAAATGGACTGTTCTATTGTTCCTGTAAATTTATAAGCTTATACACTTATACACATACTGATGAATTATTTAAAAGTGCACATGTGATTGTGTAATGGAAAAAATTCATTCTCCTTGGTTGCTATGCATTTTTTCCTCAATGCAAATCCTTGGTTACTACTTGTAGATTAATATTTTTTTCTTTAATCATTTATCGTTGAAATGTTAAGGATAGGACTAATTGTGTTTTACAATACTTGGTGACGTCATAAAGTTATGACATCATACATTTGTAATTCATATAACATCATAATTTGTTCGCCTTCAAGATGTTTACATTTCTCAGACATAGAAACTGCAAATTTTTAAATAGCTATAAAATTGTTAATACTGGGCAGATTTTGACAGTTGACCCCATTTTAGATTCGTCTTTACATAATCTAGCTATTAGTTAAAAAATATTGAACTTTTTTGTGAGCATGTGAAAATTTCAAGCTGAAACTTTTAAAATGACGGATAATAATTTTCAAAATTTGCAATATTTCAGCCTAAAAAAATATAAAAAGTTACCTTTATTTGTCTGTTATATGATTTTTTTAAAAGTATAAATATTAATAATAATTTTAGAAGGCATTAGTGAGTTCCAAAGAGTAAACTGAGGCTCTAAATATATCAGTAATGAATCTTGTTTTTTTCACTGATTTTTGGTTTTTATTCATGAAATAAACATGTTTGCATTATGCCCAAATTTATGCTGAATCTTTCTTATTTTCTTTCAGATCTGAAAAATATTGCACAGTTATGTTCAGGAAAAGCTTCCGCACCAACCAAATATCATAATGTAGAGAAAATTTATATGTCATATTTCAATATGGCTCAAGACCTGCAATGAACTTTGACCTGAGGGATACAAAAGAAGTCCATTAAAAAAATTATAATTGCACCATGATATATGGACCTACTGTAACAAAACCAACCATGATAACTGAATAACTAGTATTGTTTTAAAGGCGTATTTACCTGAGACATTTGACATAGAAATATTGAAAGGATTAAATGAATAAAACCAAGAAAATTTTTATTCTACATGGAGAGCATGAAAGAGGTACATTTTACTTTGCGGAAGGAGACTTTTTTACCATGGCTCGTGATTTCTGAAATTACGGAAAAAGTAGACTGACTTCACACCCCGAGATTTTAACTGGATATGTGCCATTGTATGGCGATCGTTTTGAGCCATCTCCCATGTTTCAACGAAACGTACAGACTTAATGGCAGCCTATTATTTCATGACTTCTGTAACAGGAAAACAATTGCGCGGCTTGACCCATATCAGGGAATCCGTACCTGTGCATCCGGAATATTCTCCCTAATATGAGTATACTGGTACAGTTGGACAGCCACACCAGGTATAATTCTTAAGTAATGCAGCTTAATGCAAAACTTAACCTGAGTCACTGCAGGGTAAAATGTAGTTTAAAGTGATGCGATACCCGAGCATCTGGATTGGAATCCCCAAGATGAGTAAACTGGCACAGCTGGGCAGTTATACAAGGTATAGTTCTTCAGAAATGGAGCTAAACGCAAAACTTACCCAGAGTCACTGGAGCATTAAATGTAGGTCAAAGTGACCTGATACCCGAGTATCTGGACTGTACTCCTAAGATGAGTATACTTGTACAGTTGGACAGCCATACCAGGTATAATTCTTAATGGAGCTTAATGGAAAACTTAACCTGAGTCACTGGAGTGTAACATGTAGTTCAAAGTGATCGGATACCTGAGCATCTGCATTGTTCTCCCCAAGATGAGTAAACTGGTACATGTGGGCAGCCATACCTGGTCTAGTTCTTCAGAAATGGAGCTAAGCGCAAAACTTAAACAGAGTCACTGGAGTGTAAAATGTAGGACAAAGTGAACCGAGACCTGCACATCTTGTCTGTACTCCTCAAGATGAATATATGTTTTCCGGACAGACATATGGACAACATTCGTGGCGGGGCATAAAAATTTGGGTGTATTTGGCCAAGCAGTTTCAGAGGAGAGGATTTTTAGAATTCATTCTTTTTTTTTAAGGAACAGCAGCCATATTGGTTGTTGGATGAGGATCACAGATATAATTGTGAGAGGGGTCCAACCGAGGACAATTCCTCCAGAGTTTGGTACCAATTGGCCCAGTGGTTTCAGAAGGGAAGTTTAAAAATGGATGGAAGAGGATGCCATGTGATGGAACAAGCTCACATGGCCTTTATGACAAAATATTTTCAACTTCCTCCTGGATGTATGACTGATATGTAGTAGTGGTATTGTTCAATACTGTACTAGTGAAATCTTCGGTATTCATTGCCTTTTAGACTACAATATTAGAACTTTAACAATTTTTAGGGTGTTTCGATAGCAAGGAATTTTCTTAATCTGTATTATACAACGATGTGTGTATATCTTGACTGCATTGGTTTAAGTGAATGGGATTCCATGCTGTAGCAAACCCCAATCTCATTCATTGAACAGAACAATATAACTACTACATTATTGACATTTTTTGTCATCTTTTCTAGTCACAGATTCATGCAATACTAAGATTAAAACGTAAATTTTTCTATAGGTAATTTATTTATTTACAATTACTAAAATTGGTAAAAGAACAATATATGACAAACTGACAGTATGTTTGAAAATAATATTTGATCAAAATTGAAAACAATTCTGTAAAACGGCACCAATAAAACAATTTAAAGGAGGAGGGGCATTAAGGGCTGTTTTTGGCCTAAAAATATGAATATCAAGTGAATGTATTCAAAATTACATGAAATCTAGTAAAATGGACAAAGATTAAGAAAATAATTCAATTTAGCTTTATTTTGGGCATTATGAAGTCAAATTGACGTCACAAGTTCCTTCATTTACCCAAAATACTGAAAATTACTTACTTTTTGCAGTTTTTCAAGCACATTTTGCTATGGGAAATATGGTCCACATTCGAGAAACAATTAAATATTTTCACAGGAGATGTATACTATCCCAATGCAGGTGTACGCCAAATATAAAGTTGTTTCTTGCATGTGGAGGTATTTTCCTAGTCCAAAATCTATGTGAAAAGTGCCTAAAATTTACAAATTTAGGGAATTTGCCAAGTTTGAGTCATTTCAATGATGGCTTATTACCATAGTACTGCAATAAATATTGATTTTTTCCTGATTTTTTACAAAGTATGTATTTTAACTTTATAATTATAATGATTTAATTTTGAATAAAGGGATTTGAATTTTTAGTCATATTTCAGGCCAAATATGGGCCTTAATGCCCCTTGTCCATGGGTATGAATAAATCTAAAATTTGCCAAATATGGGTAAATATTATGACATTCGAAATCAAGCAGAAAAGTGGATAAAAAAAATATCAGCTTTAAAAATTTTACAATAAAGGACAGTTAATTTATAACTATAAATCTTGAGTAAATATCTGCAAAGGGAACATTGCACCTCACCTGGCAACTTTCAGACTGATAGACCTATGGGCAAACATACAAACCAAGTAGAAGATGCAGCAAACTGGGAACATTTATACATGTTGAAAATTACACATAATTTGCCATTTTTATGCCAATAAACCTTCAAAGGCAATATTTAGATAGAATGTAAGCTGCACCCAACTTGGCAACATATATACTGATAGAAAGTTGCACCTAACTTGGCAACTCTTAACACTGTAAAACATCTATACGCCAATGTTTAAACCAATAAGAAGATACGTCCAACTTAGCAACATTTATACTGATTTAAACATAATTTGCTATTTTTTATGCTTATAAACCTGTTGCACCCAACTTGGCAACGTGTATACTGGTGGAAAGTTGCACCTAACTTGGCAACTTAAATACTGCTAACTATTGTGGGCAACATTGATATCAATTGAAAATTGCATGTATCTAGCTATATTAATGCTAATAAACCTCTATAGGCAACATTTAGAATGACTGGAAGCTGCACCAAACTTGGCAACATGCATACAGATTGAAAAATGCACAAAATTTGTTAGCATTAAGACTGATAAAAGCTATATGGGCAACATTTGAACCAACAACTGCACCTAACTTAGCCACATGTAAAGTGTTTGAAAGACACAACTAAATTGGCAACTTTAACACTTAAAACCAGAATGGCTGACTGATATAAATCCTTACTAAGGCTGTTAAAAATAAATTGTTTCTAAAGCATTATTATTTTGATTTGGTACATGCGTGCGTTTTTTTATTTATTTTTATTTTATGATTTCTTGAGTGTCACTCTCATCTAATTTGACTGCAAGTTTTATTATATTTTTTTGATAAATTTGGCCATAATTACTCAGATCTTTGTACAAAAAATAAAGCTTTTTTTGTAGCATTTGCTCTTTGTCAATTATTTTTGCAAAATAAAACAAGAGGCTCTCAAGAGCCTGTATCGCTCACCTGGGACATGGCCCACATCTGATAGCATAACGTTATTCGAATGGCATATATCCCATAGGATTCAATGTAAACTACTTTCCTCACTGATGACCATCTTAAATGAGGTAATTGCATCCTGGTAAACTTAGAGTCATCTTAGGACCACGGTTACTAATTGTATATAAGTTTGTTATAAATTTGACTTGTGATCACTTGTAGTTTAAGGGAAATTTTTTGAATATTATTGCCATAGGGTCAAATAGTAAATTATGTAAGTGTTTCAAGGAGTAACCAGCATTACAATCAAATAGCATAGAGAACCATAATCCAAAAATAGTTAGAAAGAAATACTCATTTCCCCAAAATAGAAAAAAAGGAGGTCAAATCCAATACCAAGGATTTGAATGTAAAACTACACAAGTTGCTGAAGTTTGCAAATGAAGGTCCTAGTACTGCTGACGTGGCATGACTTGTTGAAATTGCAATTCAGTACATCTAAAGTTTACTATAGTTGGACTTCACATTTTTTATGATGTCGTGTGCATTTACTCCATATCTTTTCGTCAAATATTGGCATGTACTCATTAAGGTGTTTCCAGTCTCAAGTTTTGAGATTTGATCAGGGACAATAACTGAATATTGTTTCTGATTATCGGGATCCTCTGGTTTTTATCCATTTAATTGCATTAAAATTTTTACCTACTGGTGAGTCATAAGTTGAGATTCATGGTTCAATAAACTAGTGTGAAATAACAAGACTTCCGTTGATGCAGATGTATATGAATTCTCATTTGAAATTTGTGTTTTGATTTCATTTTCAATGAAATGTTGGTTTTCGTATGTTTTTAAGTATTTTTTTACATTTGATTCCATTGAAATTCTTCAAATCATGTACTGTGGAATGTGTGAATTCAAATGTGAATTTATTTATTTTTTCTTGTATAAGGGATTATAATCTGTTCTCTATGCAACTGGTACGGGTAACCTATTCTTCTGCAGTCAGACATGTAAACAACTTGACTATCTTTGGATAGTTAATTTGGTTTTTATATAGTAAAAGGTATAGGTGGGAGCAGTTGCAAACGATAGCTAATTGCCGGTCAGTTGGATAAAAACCATGGTCAAAATAACCTCAGATGCAGATTAATTGCCTGTAAAAAACTTTGAAACATATGCAGTATCTCAGAAGCTGCAAGAGTCTCGAAGATGCATCCAGAGACCACAGATGATTGATGTAACACATAAGGTATCTCATACATGAACATTAATGCAAACTTTAACCCAAGTCATTGAAGCATAAAATGTAGGTCAGAGTAACTCAATTATCATCTGAAGCAACATCACTCTCCAAAATACATCAACTAACCAAAGATGGTTATGTAGATTCTCGGAAATGAACCTTAACGCAATTTTTAAACTGAGTCATTGAAGCATAAAATGTAGGCCAAAGTGACCCAATTATCATCCGAAGCAGCATGACTCTCCAAGACACATCTACTGAACAAAGATAATTGATGTGCCACATGTAGTTTCTCCGATATGAACCTTAAGGCACACTTTAACCAGAGTCATTGAAGCACGAAATGTAGGTCAGAGTGACCCAATTATAATCCGAAGCAGCATCACTCTCCAAGACGCATGTACTGACCAAAGATGATTGATGTGCCATATGAAGATTCTCAGATATGAACCTTCACGCAAACTTTAACCTGAGTCATTGAAGCATGAAATGTAGGTCAGAGTGACCCAATTATCATCCAAAGTAGCATCACTCTCCAAGACGCATCTACTGACCAAAGATGATTAATGTGCCACATGTAGTTTCTCAGATATGAACCTTAACACAAACTTTAACCGGAGTCATTGAAGCATGAAATGTAGGTCAGAGTGACCCAATTATCTTCAGAAGCAGCATCACTCTCCAAGACGCATGTATTGACCAAAGATGATTGATGTGCCACATGTAGCTCCTCAGATATGAACCTTAATGCAAACTTTAACTTGAGGTGGGACGAACGGACGGACGGGCGAGATGCTATATTCCCTCCCCAACTTCGTTGGACGAGGGGATAAAAATTGGGCTCCGCAAAGCGTAGCAGGATACGACCGAAAAGGGGTACATTTGGGCAAGTGTGGACACATGAGTTAGTGTGGACTTCAAAATTTGGTGGACCCAAAATGAGTGTGGATTCAGTAAGATACAATAAGTCTAATCTACATATTCAAATTACATGAATATCTGATGAAAAATCTGAAATATACTTTTTTTTTAAATTTGTTATTTTGGCCCTTTTGACCCCTTATAGCTTGAAAACGGTAAGAGCTACCCAAAATTTGTTAACATACTACTGAAAGCTTACATCAAGAGGAATCCAGACAAACAAATCCCATTATAATCCGATTGAAAATAAAAATTTTACTCCAAATCCAATTTTGCGATTTGGCCCCATTTGGCCCCTTATATCTCCATTAGGAGACAAGAAATCATAAATCTGACTGATATGTGCTCAGCTAATTTTTCATAAGAAGTAAATTTTAAAAAAATGCATCAAAATCCGACAAGAAATTAAAAAAAATTTTTTTTTTTGAAATTTGCCCCTTTTGGACCCCGTTTTGCAAAAACAAAAAAAAAGGTAAATGCTAGCTCAAATCCGTCAACATACTACTGATGCATAATTAAATAAGCAACAAAATGAAAGAAACCCCGTCCTACAAAAGATAAACATTTTGAATCTATATTTGTGAAAACACCCAGATTGGCCCTTTTTAGCCCCTTTTTCCAAAACGTGTGTGGCCACCAACCCCTTATTTCCTATACAGCTTCTTTTTATGACAGGGAACATTGTGCTCAAATTTCATAGTGATCCCTCTTCCAGAACAAAAGTTATTCAATGAAAACTAATGTCCATGGACAACAATGCAGACGACGACGACTGCGCTATACCATAATACGACCGAAATTTTTTTTCAGTCGTATAAAAATGGCTACATAGTAATAAAGTCAGTGTTTCAAGTTGCTTCATTATTTATTAATTCAACTAATTTTATGACCCATGAAAAAAAAAAGATAAAAAATAAGCAAACACTCACACAATCAAAAGGTATTTTATGAAAGATAGTAAAAGGATCTTTTATAAGTGTAAGCTGAATGTTCTTGCAAACAATTTAGCTTTGGTCTATGGCATCTGGACCAACATCATTTTAACTGTGTTACTGAAACAAATTTTATTTTGTTTATCGTAGTTTCATTAAATTTCTAGAGGGATAATTATAAATCATACAACTGTTTGATAAAGTAGATTTGGCCCGTAAAAAAAAAAAAAAAAAATTCTGCAAAGTGTAGCATGTTTTTCATAAGTAACCTAATATTGGCAAAAAAGGGTCTTATATATCTCATAAAGTGTAACTGCTAGGTCAAATATGTTTACACTAATTCTTTGAGCAAAATATACAGAAACAACATCAAAATCTAAACAAAAAAAATAAAAATAAAAGATTTAACTGAAAACGACTTGAATAAACAAATTTCCAACTTGACTAAGGAACAAATGAACTGTTTATTTTTCATGGATTTCCAGTGTCTTTATGCTGTTGAATGCCAACCACGCATTTTTTTTATACATACGGTCTAAATTTCATTTTTATTATCTCTTTTGAAACATTTTTTTCTATTTAAAGGGTAGTGTTGCTCAAAAATTCTAGAAATAGGACATCTTCAAATTTTGCAATGTTGACATTGATTTTAAATATTTGAAAGTAGTAATTCAAATTGTTGGGCAGATAATTTTCAAATAAAATCACGCTGATTTTAAACGCAATGATAACAGAGACTTCTTTTACTTTCACTTTTGAGTAAACCCCAAGTTACTCAGAATGAAATCTGAATGACCATATGGAGAAACACCATTAAAAAACATAGCAATGATGGAAAGAAATATCGGAAGACAATTGTTGTTCATAGCAGTCAAATGGTTAAATAATGAAAAGTAGATCTACTTGTTCTACTAAAAAAAGTTATGATTAAATGATGAAAAGTAGATCTATTTGTTCTACTTAAATCAAGTTATGATTAAAGGATGAAAAGTAGATCTGTTTTTTCTACTTAAAAAAAGCTATGATTAAATGATGAAAAGTAGATCTATTTGTTCTACTTGAAAAAAGTTGATGATTAAATGATGAAAAGTAGACCTATTTGTTCTACTTAAATCAAGTTATGATTAAAGGATGAAAAGTAGATCTCTTTGTTCTACTTAAAAAAAGTTATATTTAAATGATGAAAAGTAGATCTATTTGTTCTACTTAAAAAAAGTTATGATTAAATGATGAAAAGTAGATCTACTTGTTCTACTTAAAAAGAAAAAAGTTATGATTAAATGATGAAAAGGAGATCTATTTGTTCTACTTAAAAAAAGTTATGATTAAATGATGAAAAGTAGATCTATTTGTTCTACTTAAAAAAAGTTATGATTAAATGATGAAAAGTAGATCTACTTGTTCTACTTAAAAAGAAAAAAGTTATGATTAAATGATGAAAAGGAGATCTATTTGTTCTACTTAAAAAAAGTTATGATTAAATGATGAAAAGTAGATCTACTTGTTCTACTTAAAAAGAAAAAAGTTATGATTAAATGATGAAAAGGAGATCTATTTGTTCTACTTAAAAAAAGTTATGATTAAATGATGAAAAGTAGATCTATTTGTTCAACTTAAAAAGAAAAAAAGTTCTGATTAATGATGAAGTAGATCTACATGACAAGTTTAAAATATTACTTCTATGATGTTGAAAGTATTTCATTGTCACCATGAATTTATTTCAAATTTTTCAAAACTGTTGAAATTTCCAAAAATCTTTGACATTTTAGTCCCAAAAATGCTGTTACATTGAAATTGCTTTAATTTTTCACTAAAAATGTTTGTACAAAATTAAAGCAGATGTAACATTAAAAATTCAAATGACTATCAAAGAAATAAGTTTGAACCCTTTCTTATTGAAATAAAAGAATATATAAGTATTATTGTTGACGTTTTTAGAATAATAATCCCGAAAAATCCTTGACAGAGTTTCGTACCAGTGTACTACAGATTTTAACAACTTTTTTCACTGAACATAAGTGAGTAATCTATTTTGATTCCATTTTGAAAACTGTATTGTCCAATGGAAAATAGTGAATCTTGATCTTTTGTAATGATAAACAATAATTTTCAAATTCTTCCACATCTTCTTTGAGTTCCTCCTTTCCTTGAGCAGTTAAGAAACATGACAATGTTGAATGGAATGCAGTTAGCCTTAAGGTTGAATCTTTTGAACTGATGTTCAAATTTGCTGAAAGTGATCCTGTTAATGTGGAAACTTTCAATTTCATGTCACAGTTATGACACCTTAAGAAAAGACTTTGGCTTGTGCCACTATCATTGATCCTTTGTTTGCATGCTGTGCACATTTTTGTTGCTTTAATACTAATATTCGTAATTTCTCCTTCAACTGTTTTTGTTTCCTGAACTGATATGTTTTCTTCTGTAATGTCTGTCTCTACATCTTCAATTTGCTTGTAAGAGGTTTGTTTAGTAGTTGTCAGATATTTTTTGGTGTTTCTTAATCTAGTTGAAACGTTTGTAAAGTTGTACGACGAGTCTATATTAACTGGTTCGTCCACCAAGTTGCCCCAAAGTTGTAATAAAATGTATCCGGTTTTGTCTGCAAGATATATTTCTTGTTTTTTCATGAGTTCACCCCTTAGGTCTTGAACTGTGGTTTCTTGTTTGGAAATGACTTTCATGGAGATGGATATCTAAAAATAGAAAATTTGTAAAGGAAAAGTTATAAATAAGGTGCTCTAAATCAAATGTTAAATGATGCTTTGTAATATTATATATCAAATATAGAGGTAGCTGTTGTATTGATTGAGTTACGAGTTCAAAGTTCAGCGAGCAATACCTGGAAGGAAGGACAGACAGCGTGATTACTATGTTCCCTGTAAACTTAATTTGTTTATGGCAGTATACTGTACAGCTCACATGGGAAACGCAAAATCCTTGTTGTCATTACGGACAAATTTTGCGAAACGTGTAATTCCACCGCGATCTTGAACGCGGACAACCTAATTGAGAACGTGGACAAAATATTTACCTGTGTGGACCCCTCCTGACATCATGTTGAACGTGGAATCATCACTGGTAAGCATCTAGAAATCATTGTGTTGTAGTCAAAAATATAATTGAAAAGATTGAACTTAATGTCAACAAATGACCATTTTCCCAAAATTATTATAATTAGAAAGTTTGACAGGTTGAAGTGATATATATATATATATAATTTTCTTTGACAACAAATATTCCCATGCAGATCGTCAAGTTATTTTAGAATTACGATATTTGCAAGCCTCAATTTTTTGTTTGTCTTGTTGACGTTGCTGTGAAAATAGGCATGAATATTCTGTCAAACTACTGTTCTTTCAAATATTTTCAAGCCGAAATTTGCGTAGATTGAAATGAAAATAAAATATACACTGTCTAGTACAAGAATCCCTCGGCGTCTAAAGTTGCGTAATTGTCACTTGTCAGGTCTCAGCTTTATAACTTTTAGCAAAATATTCTGTCAAAATGGAGCTTCGCAAAGCTCAGCATGATACGACCGCAGCATATTGAACATTAGTATATTTGCGCAAGTGTTCATATAAACGAGTGTGGACACAGTAAGGTTTTGGATACAGTAACTTGCTGGACACCCTAATTGGGTGTACACAGTAAGATTCACCAAATTCCAATTTAAGTCTCAAACTAGGAACACAATGCCATCAAAATCTGACGTAAAATACAAATTTTAGGCAATTTTGGCCCCATTTGGTCCCTTATAGCTTGGGAACGACAAGAGCTACATCAAATATGTCAACATACTACTGAAAGCTCATGTGAAGAGGAATACAAAGAAAGAAACCCCATCAAAATCCAATGAAAAATAAAAAATTGAGGTACTTTGTAAAAGTGTGATTTTAGCCCCCTTAGGCTCCTTATAGCTCGGAATCAGTAAGAGCAATGCAAAATCCATTGACATACTACCGAAAGCTCATGTCAAGAGGAATGCAAAGAAAGAAACCCCATCAAAATCCGATGAAAAATAAAAATTTTAGGTATTTTGTAAAAGGTGCGATTTTGGCCCCCTTAGGCCCCTTATAGCTCGGAACCGGTAAGAGCTACGCAAAATCTGATAGTTTTGCGCTATGTTTATTTTCCATAAGGCATCCAATGAAAAAAAAACGCATCAAAATCCGACTAGAAATAAAAAAATTAAATTTTTGAGATTTGCCCTTTTGGGCCCCTTATATCTCGTGAACGGTAGATGCGACGTGAAATCCATTGGCATACTGCAGCTGCATAATTCTATTAGGAATAAAATGAAACAAACCCCATCAAAATATGACAAAAAATAAAAGATCTGCAATTATATATGCCAAAACATCAAAATTGGCTCTTTTTGGCCCCTTATTTTAAAACGGGAGGGGCCCCAATTTCCTTACTGTATAGAAGGCTTCCTTTTGTGCCAGGGAATCTGTCTTAAAATTTCATAATGATCCCTATAGTATAACAAAAGTTATGCATGTGGACGTACGACGACTGGGCCATACCATAATACGACCGCAAATTTTTTGCGGTCGTATAAAAATTGTTGTCTATCAAATCTTTATCATAAATAGCTTAAAATTTAAAATAAAGCCTGGATATAGCACATTAAGCAGGAGTGCTTTCGGAAGAATAAGATTTCATATATAGTAGATAGGCACTAGGTAATTTTCTAAAAATAGAACAAAAAAGTGACCAATGAAAAAAATCAATATCTCAGGTAATATAAATACAAATTAGGTAGAGGCGCTCTTTCAACAATTATTGAAGCATGGTTTTGATAACAAATACATATGTAGGAATTTTGAATGTTTTATTTATTTTTTACATGTATTCAGTTTCCATTAATGAACTACGATACGACTGGGACAAATCATGGAATATTTGTTAGTCCCATGATGTAAATATTCCTCAGTTTGTATGTTTGCAACGAAATCAAACATGTTAGTCCAAGGATGTAAATATTCTTTGATTTTTATGTTTGCAATGAAATCAAACATATGTACATCTAAAATTTCCTCAGTGTGGCCGCGATGGTTCTACGAGGATTCCGTCTTCAAAAATTTGTCCATGTTGGGTCACGTAATTTAAGGTGGACATCCACCTTGCTACACGGTCTTAGGTAATCAGTCCACGTCGTGAAAATCCACCCAAAAACAAGGACTTTGCAGTCATCCATGTGAGTTGTACAGTAACTAGAGTGGACTGAAAAAGGTGTCTCGCCCATCAGCACATGATCGCCATGATATGTTCAATAGGCAAAGGTAACTAGAGGTACTGTGGCCCGATGGGCCACAAAGTGATACCCCCCGCTCTATTTTTCAGGACTTATTTTATATGTAATAGTACCAAATTCCTCCATGCACATCTTCAGGTGGTGTACTACAACTGTGTGAAGTTTCATCAAATTCCTTTGAGCCATTTAGGAGGAGTTGTGCTGACAAGGAACATAGATTGGCCCTCCCCCTTTTTCATAAGTAAGGTTAATTTTCTCCCCTTCCAAATTTTGGACAGCAATCAAATTCCTTCATGCACATCTTCAGGTAGTGTACTACAACTGTGTGAAGTTTCATTAAAATCCTTTGAGCTGTTTAGGAGGAGTTGCGCTGACAAGGAACATAGATTGGCCCTCCCCCTTTTTCATAAGTAAGGTTAATTTTCTCCCCTTCCAAATTTTAGACAGCAATCAAATTCCTTCATGCACATCTTCAGGTGGTGTACTACAACTGTGTGAAGTTTCATTAAAATCCTTTGAGCCGTGTAGGAGGAGTTGCGCTGACAAGGAACATAGATTAGCCCTCCCCCCTTTTTTCATAAGTGAGTTTAATTAGCTCCCCTTCCAAATTTTGGACAGCAATCGAATTCTTTCATGCACATCTTCAGGTGGTGTACTACAACTGTGTGAAGTTTCATTAAAATCCTTTGAGCCGCTTAGGAGGAGTTATGCTGACAAGGATCATGGATGGACAGACGGACGGACGGACGGACGGACAGACAGACAGACGGACGGACAGGGTGATTCCAATATACCCCCCTAAACTTCGTTTGCGGGGGGTATAACTACGTATTATACTATTACCTACACCACTTTAAGTTACATGTATTAAGAAATGAATCTGATCAGAGAAACTAAAAGTGGTCACTACAATTTGAAATTGAAGTCAAGGGCATAAATAACATGTACAAAATGTACTACCCAAAAGCAAAAGACATACTAAATATCATTAAACTACTTTTGATAAATCTTGAGAAATGAATCTAATCTGAGAAACTTATCATGGGGGAAAGGACAAAAGTCATATGCTTGACTGACATGTACCACCCAAGACCAACCTACATACAAAATACCATTGAAATGGATCTAATAAGAGAAACTTAACATAATCAATGGACCATAAAATTTAGGTCAAGGACAAAAATGTTGACATAATACTGAAATCAAGAGGAATCCAATCCTGAAATCAAGAGGAATCCAATCAAACAAATCCCGTAATAAAGGGCTATGCCGAGTGCAGCATGACATGGCGGCAGCATGTTGACCACTGAAATTTGAACAAACGTTAACTAAAATGAGTATGAACACATTAATTTGCTGGACACAATAAGGACCTTGACACATAAATTAACTGGACACAAACTAGTATGCCCCTTCCACAACGTGGCGGGGCATAAAAAATTGTGAAAGGTTCCTCGGAACCAGTTGTCTCCCCTGCTCAGTTAGTTGTCATAATAATTGGCCTGTATTAGGATGCGGTTGCTGGGTAGAATTCCAAATATTATCTGGTCTTTAAGAGTTCAAGGAAATTTACCAAAATTGGAATCAAATATTTTTGAAATGACTGTTTTTACTTAACTATATAAACAAAAAGTATGGTTGCTAGGTAGAATTCCATTAATTACCTGGTCTTAAAAAGTTCCAGGAAATTTGCCAAACTTGGAATTAAATATTTTTGAAATCTAATATTGAAAATGACAAAATCTGGAATGCAATAATAAAGTTGTACTGAATATTGTGTTAAAATTTCATTGATATTGAATGTGATTTGAGAAAATTATAATGTTGTTTAACATTAGGGTTAACCGAATGTTCCCGACGACGATGGAATCTATGATCAATATGTCTCACTTTCACAATGCAGGCAAGACAAAAATTGCAGAAAACTAAAATTTTAGGCATATTTTCCAAGTCAAAGGGTCATAACTCACTAAAATGTTGAGTGACCTGGAGAAATTTTGAACTTGAGGACAGGACCGTGTATTGGGCCCCTTTGGTCCCTCCCCCTTTTTACAATATTTTCTCCATTTTTCAATATTTGTCATTTATTAATGCTATATTGTACTAATATAACATTGTCCTGTCCTCAAGCACCTTTGGTTTTCAATTGACTGAATACCTACCATGTTTTTCTCTGGAATGTTATTTATGTCTTGGACAGATTTCACGCTTGTGGAAGATGTTTCTTGTTTATCACGTTTGTGGAATCTGAAGTCCAGCTGTCTTGCAGTAGAAATGGAACTTCTGTAATTTACCAGGATGTCTGATTTAGAAGCGTCTTCCCTGTTAGGGGCTTTGCTGATTTTCTGTATCTTTAATGGTGTTTTACTGATTTCAGCTTGGTTAAGCACTGTGTGTTTGTTAGAGTCGAAACAAACCATTTTTTGAAATACGTGAGTTTCAACTTGTATATATCCATGGAAATATGGGTTATTTTTAGCTGACATTTTGACAGGTGAAACATTGTGTATAAAGCCTTCCACGACTGTATCTTGTGCTTCTTCTATTTTCCTTTTCTTTGACATGTTCTTCTTTTTTTTTCCCGAGATTTTTCCTTAATCCAATATGGCGCACTATTTTCCCGCCAATAGATACCAATGGTTCATTAATGAAAAGTTCCGAGAAATTCGAATGTAATTTTAGAAGTTCTCGAATGTTCGAATTCTTAAAAAAAAATACAGTTCATTTTAATAATTGACACAAATTTTACACAATGAAATATAAAATATTAATTACGTTAACACTTTGTCTTATTTTTCTTTGGGAGGGTGGATGGGTTGGGGGACAGGGTCCTGTGCATGTAACTTGAAGGGGAGAGGCCTTGGTTTTTTTGTTTGGTCAGAATATTTTTTGTGAAAATTAAATTTAACATTACATTATATGGGGAAAAGATTGCTTCAGATTATTTTTTTCTCTGTCCATCTGAACCAAATTATTTTTTCCAAAAAATTCAGCATCAAAATATTTTTTAGGAAAAAACCAAGCCCCCCTCTCTGAAGTTAAATGGTCTGTCCCTTAATAAAGTTCATTAAAAGGCAATCGATAGACTTATGCCATTACTGTACATTTTTGTTATGCAAAAGCCTTTTCACCAATTTATGCCTCATCAGTGCGGTTTGTACCAAAAATAGATGGAAGACAGACATTTCCAAATTAAGTCAATGTATGAATGAGAGCAAACATGATTCATTAAAAGATACATCATAAATAAATTTATGGTATTAAAAAATACAATATGAGCATATGCATACGATCATCCCCTACTGATTGTGAAAAATAGACTGGGACAGAAATAGGATATAGACTATTGGTGTCAATTTCAAGAATTTGGAGACTATAACCCCCTACCACTTGAATCCAGAATACGCTATAAATTTACAGCTTGAATTCCGCGTACCTTTTAAATTACAGGCAGAAAACACTATTTTGTGCAAAAATTTGCATCTGTGTACGGTATACGGTATGTGTTGCGTATTGCGTACCATACTTTTGCGTACGAAATATGCTCTAAAAATGCCTTGAATCCTGCATACAATGGGGGGGGGGGGGGATGTGGGTGCGAGTTAGCCTCAATTAGATAGTTTTGATACATAATTCCTGTTAAACCTCAAAACTATACAGGGAAAGTCTTTTTTTAGATGCTTGATTGGTAGTTATGTGTATTTCTCCTGAATCATGATTTTATGTTTATATTTTCTGTGACATGAGAAGAAACAAGTCTAATGAATTGTGATTGGTCCAAATTTTTATTTTTCTTTGATTTTGGTGATTTTAATCCTTATATGTCATGATTTTAATATCTTTTGCAAGAAAAATATAGAAAAGTGAGGAAATAACATATTGTTTTTTATGAAACATGATCACCAAAAATTAATTTTTGTGACTCTGGTGGTGAGAACCTGACACCCCCCCCCCCTTAACTTAAATGGTTGCGAGTAATAAATTCTATTTTTATAAATGAAGCATGTTAACATATATGTAGGTATAATTAAAAAAAATAACTAATAAAATCCATCCATCAATCCTATAAAAAAATCTATAAATTAATTGGATACAACCTTAGTCGTTACGTGCTTAGGATTTGAAATAATCTATGTCCATTGTGGAAAGTTTCATAAAATGCATATATTTATATTTTGGTGAAACAATTTGAACAAAAGTACATTGTATATACACTATATTTTTACTGCTACTTTTATAAATTTGACTGCCTTTTTAACAAAAGCATACATCATTAAATAGGTATTGTCTCGCCCGCGACGAATACATGTATATGTTGTGTACAAGTTGCAATTTTAATATACAAGTTAGGTCAAAATTTATACAGGCTTAACAATCTTATTTAATTTGGGAACACCATTTAAATTTTAAGAGGTATGATTTTATACAACTTTTGAGCATAGTGAAAATTCTTTTTTAATTTTCTTATTCTTGTTGTAGTTTCCAAATGACTAAATACAGAAGTTACTGTGAATTTAAATTCTGTATATGCGCATTTCAACAACTTATGTCTCTTCAGTGCAGATAAAATCTAAACGTTTGGAAGACCATAAATCCAAATAAATATTGTTAAAAACTGATAGAGAACAAATAACCAATATGATCTAAATGTAAAGCAACAAGTCTTATGCTTGTCCATGGAGTATGTTTTGACTATCAACAAAATGTTAGGAAATGGTCATTAACACATTCCCCATCCTCATGCAATGGAAAGTGTTCACTTAAAACTATTTACCCTACCAATTTAACAGATTTACCAATCTTCCATTTTCTTCCATAGTAAAAGGTTAGTTTTTGTTGTTGCTGTAAAGAGAAGAAAAAATAACAAAATCAACATACCCCTTTTTAATATTTTTTAAATGGAGTTCCCTTTTAAAATGGTGTGAGTGGGAACCCATTATGAAGCAGACCACTCAAAGAACATTTCACATTTGCAATGTGAAATGTTCAAATGTGTTATGCGGGTTCAGATACATACGATTAGTTTACAAGTCTAAAGCTGCATAGACAATTTTGTGGTCAGACCAGTAAGTCTCAATTACATCTGTCTCAACACTAACATCAGAATTCACTTTTACAAACATTAGATCCAAACATGAGCCATAATCAGTAGTCACTTTTGATATGATTTGTTTGCAGTTAAACGTTTCTTCAATGTATGGTAAGAGATTATTGTTGCCTGAAATGGTGTCCAGATTAAAGTCTCCCATTATCATTAAATTTGAACGTCTTGTATCTGTTACAGGAAGCAGTTTAGACATCAATACATCTTTAAGTTCTTCAAAAGAATATTGTGGAGACTTGTAAAGTACTATGGCTTGTACATGTCCTTTTGCTGATGTAATATCTGCCATAATAAATTCAACCATAGGAGAAGAGAACTTTACTATATCGTCTATTAGAAACTCACTTCTCACATACAATACAAGGCCATGATGTGGTCTGAAATCATTGGTTTGTTCTTGATCATTTCTGATAGGCAGCCCAAAGCCAGGTAGACAATATTCTTCATCAGAATCTCTAGGTGAAAACCTTGTTTCTGCAAAACCTATTATATCCGCATTTATGATATTTTGCTCCTGCTTAACATCTTGAAAATGTGCATGAAGTGACCTTGCATTGTTAAAAACCAGCTTCATAATTTCAGGACCTATTGTGTATATTGGTTTATAACATAATTTAAGAACTGCCTTTTTTTTCAATCTTTCCAATTCCTTTTTTACAGCTTCTGAAACAGCTATCTTACTTTCACATAAGTCTAGGATATGCAAGCCATGTAAAGACCTTACTCTACTAAGAGCTACATAATGAATGTGTGGTATTGTGGCCTTGCATTTGGAATTTAAACTTACAACCACTTCATCTACAGTATCACCTTGTGATTTATGTATTGTTTTGGCAGCTGATGGACGGAGGGGAAACTGTATTCTTTCAAATGTCTTATTTCTATATGAAAAAGATCTTTTAATATCAAAAATTGGAGTCCATGACTTGTTAATGTCTTTTCCATACAAATTGCTATATTTTAATCTGGAAGTAGAACCAATTTTTTTATCATCAAATTTTACCCATACAATACTAGGTCTAGCTGTTTTATCTTTTTGTCTATTTTCAACCAACTTGATTTCACAGGACGAACCATTAGTTAATCCATCAGTAACATCTATATTGGCTGTAAGATCATATTTCATGCCAACAGCAAGTGTAACTTCATTAGCAAGATTTGCTGTATCTGACTGATTTTTTGGCAAACATGCTAATATCTTGTTTTTAACATCTGAAGATACATCAGCAAGAACTGTATCAAATGATTTGACCAAAACCTTCTGGGTTTGTAACCTTTCAATATACTGAAGGTTGAAACTGTCTACAAGTTGATTGTCAACAAATAAATGGTTGGCTGTTAAAGGATACCTTTGATCATCATAGTTGACAATTCTCGAATGTAAAATTGCTAAATCCTTATGAGACAGTTTATCTTCTCTTAGTCTATTTAAAAGTTCTGCAAACTCTTTATCATCTTTTTGCCTCATAATTTCTGTCAATTCATGCATTCTGAATAGCTCCCTCCAATGGTTTGGAGATAAAGATGAAAGCCCTTTCTGCATATCATCAAATATCCAACCATCAAAAACCGGTTTCAATTGAAAAAAGTCACCAACTGTAATGATACTGACTCCTCGAAATATTTGTCGATTGTCCTTGATCTTTTGTAATCTAGTCTGAAGAAGAGAGAACATCTTGTTACCAACCATTGAAATTTCATCAATAATTATCACGGATAAATTTCTGTACTTCATTCTAAGAGTATTGAGAACATCACAAGACAGTGTCTGATTGAATCCTTTACTTGGTTGTATACTGAATGCACTATGAATAGTTACACCACTGATATTGTATGCTGCTTTGCCAGTTGGTGCACAAAGTAATATTCTAATGTCGTCTGGGTTTTCACCTTCTTTGGAGCATAAATATCTGTGTAGGCATTGAAAAAGAGCTTTTACAACAACTGACTTGCCAACTCCTGCACCACCAGTAAGAAAAGCATACAAAGGTTCCTGTTTTGTTTTAATCCAGTGGATGATATGAAGAAAAAATTCTCTTTGTTTATCATTTAAAGATCTACACAAACTTTGATAATCATTGTTATTCATTCTTATTCCTTCTATAATAATGTTTACAGGTCTTTGAGATATTCCAAGTTCCTGACCTATATCATAATTTTTGTGTTCTATTGGACGATCAGGATTAAAATGTATATACTGCTCTGCTTCTACAGTACCCTCTTCAATATCTTCAATTTCTGTCTGCTGAGTACCAGGTGCTAATTCATCATATTGTGCACAATCATTTTCAGCTTGTTCCATTGCTCTTTCTAATTCTTCAACATTTTTTTGATACTGTTTAGCTTTCATTTCTATGCTCCTACAAACAGTTTTGTACATTTCCTCAAATGTTTCAAATGAACCTTTTAAGTTGCTTTCATTTCTCCAAGGATAAAATAACATTAACCTTTCTCTGTAAAAATTTTCAGGATCTGTTTTTTTTACTGAAATTAACATGTCTTATAACCCTAAAGGTTTTTCTTTGTTTAATATTTATGCCGTTTCTTAATGTTAAATTTATTTTTCTTACACTTTGGCATGTATCTTCAGTTCCATGTTCATCTTGGTCAGAGATGTTATTTTCAATGTCATTTTCTGCTTCACTTTGTTCATCATCACTTGACTGACAGTCTGACTCTTTTTTGGGAAATTTAATTTCTAATTGTGAAATGTAGTCAGCAAGACACCAATTCTCGAGAGCTTTTGGGCGCTTAGAATAACGTTTTATATCATTGTCAGCTTCAATTTCAGTTGACTGTGGTGGTAATTTCTCTAATGCTGTTTTTTGTTTCAACAAAAATGTTCTTTTGCTTTCTGGTGAGGTATTTATAAATGTAACTTGCCTGGTAGCTTTGGTTAAAGGCATCTGTAGTGTCAAATAGACTGCTTCCTGAGCACAAGTTTCAACAGAATTTGTGAAATAGTTCCCTATGTGTCTTACTTGGCGCTTTAAGTCCATGTTACCTTGTCTAGCTTCTTTAGCAGCTTGATCAAGTAATGCGCTCATGCCTTTCTGCGATTTACTTATGTAAGATACTATATACATTGCACATGCATATGGATCCAGAACAAACTGTAAGTCATGGTTAGCTTTCCATGCAGAAAGAACTATTTTCATGTATGGATTTATGCGTACTTCTGATGGTTTTCTCCTTAAAAACACCTTAGGGCCATTCAAACTGCTTCTGATTATTTTAATATACTCATCTTCAGTTATTTTCAGAAAGTCACTGAGAAACTGATTAAAATCCATGCTACTGATATCTTCAAGTTCATGCAAAAGGTTAATTTTTTTCTGCATTTCTTTGTACAATGCTTTATAGTTATCAACATCTGTTTCAAGAGGTTCTAATATTGTTGTATTTTTCATAGGAGGTAATGGAAATCCAAAGCGACAGACCGGATGACCTTTTTTTCTACAGGTTTTTGAATGTTTGTGTGTTTGTAAATTGATCAAGTCTTGTAACTCTACTGAATAAGCACAAGAGACATGCCTGTCAATATAATCTACTAATGCTTCCTCTGAATCTTGTTTGTATATGGGTGCATTTTCAACCCAAATAAGCATGTGGATGTGAGGTGAACCTCTTTGCTGAAATTCAACTCTATAAAAATAATCAGAAACTTTACCAATTGGATGAAAATCACTTTTCAGGACTATTTTTATAAACTGCTGTACACGATAATCAAAAAATCGGGCACATGTCACTGGATCTTTCTGCACTAGTCTAGTTTTATCATGCCAGGACATATTTGTTAATTCTTCTGTAGTATAGGTTTTGCCATCATTTAACTGTCCAAGTACTCTCAACAAATCATTCCATTTTGTGTCTGCAGAAGAAAATGATCCAAACCATGTTGGTAGGCCAAGTTGCTTTATCATAGCAAACAAATCTTTTTTTCTTTTCTCAAGATAAACCGGTGAGTTTCTTAATGTACGAAAGATAAAATATCCTTCATCTAACCTGACCAGGTCATTTACCATTGAAGGTTGTAGAACATCTTTAACTGTCCATGTTTTGCCTTCAGATTTGCATCTTCTTAATGCAAGGTTAACTTTATCAGAAATGTTCTTAAGTTGAATCTTTTTTAGCTTAAAAAATAAATTTGGCACTGACTGTGCAGCTCTTCTATCAACTGACCTCAATTCCCATTTTACAATGTCAGAGTAGTGAACTGGAACACTTCTGTGTTTATTATCAGTACGTTTTTCACCACAAAATATTGTAGGAAAGGACAGATACTCTGAATTGGGATCATTATATAGACTAATTGGGTGTTGCCCTTCTGCTGGTGCAAAAATGTAATCTCTGTCATTAGTTTGGTCAGCATCAATTTCATCTAACAATGTGTCCGTGTTTCCAACATGCAATTCTCCTTCATCGATTTCACTGAAGTTATCCGAGTCTTCATTGTGATTTTCTTCTTGGTCATCTTGTGGCTCTGAAGTATCAACTTCTTCAAAATGATTCGTTTCCTGTATTTTGTTTACCCATTCACTATCTATCTGTAATCCAGATGACTGATACATTTCACTTTTCTTCATTAAATAATGCAAAGCACAAATAACAGCCAGTGGTCTGACATTTTCACTGAAATCACATTTCTTAAAAGATAACTTTTTTTTTAATTTGACAGCTATTGTGCCAGATTGTTCCAAATTTCTCGGAAGTGAACTAATGGTTGGTTGCACATCAACAGGAACATTTACTACATTGCCTTTCACTGAGAGCTGTCCTCCTCTTGGTAATTGTCTAATCTGCATAAAAGGAATGCGTAAAGAAATTAGTCTTTCCTCTAAAGGATACAATTCTAACTCTTTTGGTCTTTTTGGAAATCTCATTTGATTAGCAAGTGAAAGTCTGGGGATCTTGTTTTGTCTTAATGCAGTTAGGCAAGTATGGCAAATCCATTCTGTGTCATCAACAGATTTGTAATTAGTGGTATATATTGACAAATATGACCCTGGTGTTTTTATATTTGTGGCATTAATAACTGAATCACTGAACCATGTCTGCTGACAGCATGTGCAAATATAAGATGGCCCCCGAGAAGTTTTTTCTTCAAATTTTTTAACACATTCTGCTAAAGATGGACCCTGTTCTCTCCGTTTTCTCAAGTTTTGTTCATGTTGTGAAAATTCTTTTCTCTGTCGTTTTTGTTTTTTAACATTTCGATCATATTCTCTAAATTCTTCTGAATGTCTGTGTCTCATATTCTGTTTTGCAAGTCTTTCTGTTTCCATATTTTGTGACATAGACCTGTACTTTCTTTTCCTGTTTATATCCCTAATAGCTTCAATTTTGTTATAATCTTCATCCTCTCTAACTTGTCTTTTTGCACATTTTTCTTTAATCTTATAATCGGTATCAGTCCTAGCTTTTCTTTTTGACTGTAGACCTTTAACACGTTCTGCACTTTTAAATTCTTCATCCTCTCTAGCTAATCTTTTTGCACATCTTTCTTTAATCTTATAATCGGTATCAGTCCTAGCTTTTCTTTTAGACTGTAAACCTGTAACACGTTCTGCACATTTAAATTCTTCATCCTCTCTAGCTAATCTTTTTGCACATCTTTCTTTAACCTTATAATCGGTATCAGTCCTAGCTTTACTTTTTGACTGTAGACCTTTAACACGTTCTGCACATTTAAATTCTTCATCCTCTCTAGCTAATCTTTTTGCACATCTTTCTTTAACCTTATAATCGGTATCAGTCCTAGCTTTACTTTTTGACTGTAGACCTTTAACACGTTCTGCACTTTTAAATTTTTCATTCCCTCTTGCTTTTCTTTTTGAGTAAAGTCCTTTAACACGTTCTGCACTTTTAAATTCTTCATCCCCTCTAGCTAATCTTTTTGCACATTTTTCTTTAATCTTATAATCAGCATCAGTCCTAGTTTTTCTTTTTGATAGGAGTCCTTTAACACGTTCTGTTCTTTTAAATTCTTCATCTCTCCTCCTTTTTCTCATATATTCCTTTATATAATCTGCCCTCAACTGGGATTTCTTTTCTTCAAATTCCGACTTTCCTGCATTTGAATTTTCAAAAGCTTTGTTCATCTGATATTCAAAATAATTCTTCATCTGTCTGTTTTGCACTGAAACAGGATTCATACAATGAAAGGATACAGGTAAAAGTTCAAACTGGGAATCCAAGTCTATATACATACTTTGATACAGAGAATACAAGTAAGCCAGGAGATCATTTTTATTTTTGAAACTTATAAGTATAGATTTTCCATCTGGACCTGACAAACTGTCTGCCGTGTGAGAATGTGAATCAAAGAAATAATATGTGTCATTGTTAAAATGGAGAGAAGAACATATTGCCCCAATCATTATTAATATATTGCTAGACGCTGCCAATGCTTCCCCAATAGCTTCTTGAAGGGTCAGAACATCTGTAGATGGATTATTAATTGCTGTACCATACACAATGTCTTTTCTCTTGACCTGATATTTACCACTGTTTGTGTCAATAACTGTTGGAATCTCATCAAAATTCAAAAGCATATGTCTATATCTACCCAATCGTTTTAATTCTTCTATTGCACTTCTGTATACATCATCGCCTAAGTTCAGAACTAAGTCTAGGTCAATTTTTGTTGGATCCTTTAATTTCTCAACTAATACTAAATAAACTAATGCATTGCATGTGCACTGATTACCCCTTGAAGAACTACTAAATCTGAAGTCATTTTGAAAAAATGTTCCAAACTTTACACATGATGCATTAAACAGTCCTGTTGACACACTTCTTACTGATTTACTTTGCTCGTGAATATTTTCGATCAAATAATTGACAGCAAGTTTTTCACATGAATATTCATCAATTTCAGATTTGCATGTGCTATCTTTGTTTCCAGAATTATTTGAACTATCTTTGTAAACAGATTTTTTAGTTTTCCCACAAAGGGCTTCAGAATACAAGCAGTTGTCAATTTGATAATCACATATGCTATTTCCAGCTTTATTTGAACTATCTTTGTAAACAAATTTCTTAGTTTTCCCACAAAGGGCGTCTTGAGCAGTTATGGTTTTCCCACAAGGGGCTTCTTGAGTAGCTATGGTTTTCCCACAAGGGGCTTCTTGAGTAGCTATGGTTTTCCCACAAGGGGCTTCTTGAGCAGCTATGGTTTTCCCACAAGGGGCTTCTTGAGTAGCTATGGTTTTCCCACAAGGGGCTTCTTGAGCAGCTATGGTTTTCCCACAAGGGGCTTCTTGAGCAATTATATTTTTCCCACTAGGGGCATTTTTTGTTTTCCTGTTGTTTAGGAGGACAGGCTCCCCCGTGTCAATTTGTTTGTCAGGTCTGTCTATAACAGCAGCTTCATCTTTCTGTTCTAATGTAGACTTTTTCCTTGGATTAGCATTTCCTTGCTTGGACAGTGACAATTTCCACTTCTTAGATCTCGGCATGATTTCATACTATAGAAAAAAAAATTTGGTTAATGTAAGTGATATGGACTTGTTGCTGCCAAAATAAAGAATGGGGCTCCGCAAAGCATAGCAGGATAAGATCGAAAATGGAGCTTCGCAAAGCGCAGCATGATACGACCGCAGCATATTGAACGTTAGTAAAAGTTTACGCCGTCGCCATCATACTTTGTACGCATATGTCTCGCTTTCGCGACTTTTCGTCGCGGGCGTGACAAAAATATGATAAAAATAACCGAATTATATGCAATATGTAAAAACATGGAATTCTTCCCCTTTTCGGAAACGGGAGGGGCCATCGACCCCATTTTGATATGGCAGCTGCCTATTGTGCCAGGCAACATTGTCCTAAAATTTGGTATTGATCCATTTACTAGAACTACTAGTTAGGCTGTCCACAGGTGCCGACGCCAACGACTGCGCCGTACCATACAGTCTGGGGTCCTGCTTTATAAAGTAAAAAATAGTTACTTGCAGAAGTTAGTTAAATTCACCCAATGGAGTACACAATTTCATCATTTTCAGGCATACAAATTTATTTACTTATACAAGTTAATTTTCAGAAAATGTAAGGTCTTTATCCCTTTGTTGTGTTATTATAGCATTTTTTGTAAGGGTCATTGATAATTTTCTGTTATAGTTTAATTATTGATGTTCTGATAATTATAATAATTGTCAAGGCACACAGTCTTTCTGTAGAGGAGCACACTTGTCAAAGATTGGTCCTTTGGGACTAATAGTGGCTATTAACATGAAAGGAATTAGTCTTCAACATGCATCATTATCACATTAAGATGGAATAATTGAGTTGCACGCGTTGTCGTGCTAGGTATACCCCCACTCGAACCATTTTTTTTTTTTTTTTGTTAACAGGAAGCTGACAAGAGCAACAAAAAATGCTTATGTCTCATAAATATAAAGTCAAACACCAAGTTTGAAATAAATTTGTCTAGCAGGAACCAAGAGAATTGCGACAAAAAAAATCAATATTTTTCAAAAACGGGGGAAATGGCAAAGTGCCGCAAAACAGGAAGTTGATATGGTAGAGCAACAAAAATTGTTTATGACGTATGCCCCATACAGATAAAGTCAGAGCGACGAAAATTTTCACTATTGTCCAATAAAGGGAAAAATCGCAAAGTCCCGCCAAACAGGAAGTTAATATCGTAGAGCAACAAAAATTGCTTACGACGTATGCCCCATATATATAAAGTCAAACAACAAATTTGAAATAAATCTGTAAACCAGGAGCCAAGAAAAATGTGACGAAAATTTTCACTATTGTCCAATATAGGAAAAATCAAAGAGTCCCGCCAAACAGGAAGTTTATATTGTAGAGCAACAAAAATTGCTTACGACGTATGCCCCATATATATAAAGTCAGATACCAAATTTGAAATAAATCTAAAAACCAAGAGCCAAGAAAATTGTCATTATTGCCAATATAGGGAAAAATGGCAAAGTCCCGCCAAGCAGGAAGTTAACATTATGGAGAGACAAAAATCGCTTACGACGTATGCCCCATATATATAAAGTCATACACCAAATTTGAAATGGATTGACCTTGTAGGTGTGGAGAAAATTGTGGCGAAAGTTTTATGGATGGAAGGACAGACAGACAAGGCGATTCCAATATACCACCCACTCTACGAGTGGGGGTATAAAAAATATATAATGAAATATCCCTAGCTATATAAATATCTACATATAATGACCTTATTATTATGGCAAGTCTGTGGCTGTACTGCTGTTGACAATTGTCAGTCACAAACAAAGAATTTTGACTTTTGAGCCCATTTGCGTGGATATTTTGTTGAAAAAAGTAATTTATTTCAAATAACATGTTTATAATGGGAAACTAACATTTGAATTGATTTGCTTTTCTTTAGTTACATATCGTTTTTCTGACAAATAATGTATAGAATTTGTCAGATAGAAAACGAACCAAAAAACAGACAAAATACCAATCGTAGAACCTGACAAAAATATTGTGGCCCACTGAAACTTCAATGAATCTCCCCAATGAAATATTATATTGACTGTCTGCTTTTACGAGACATGTTTTGTTCTGAAGGCATCAATTGGTTTTAACACTGGCACATAAAACATAATCATTTGGATTACACACATGTATGTTGTATTGTTTTCAAGAAATGGGTCACATTCCCTATAAGGTCAAGAAAAAAAATACACATGTTTCCGCTAACATGCTCTCGCGGTAAGGTAGGCATAACTTTTTATTTTTTCAAAAGTTTTTAACTGCTTTGTATTGGAAAAACCTTCTGACTTTAACAGTGCTCGTCAAAATCTGATCAAAAAACTTATAAGGTGCCGATAGGCACAAAAAATAGGGTCAGTACGGTAAGCGGAAACACAAGTATTTTTATTTCAGGCCTAAATTCAGCCAGGATGCCAACTCTCATAAATATAGTGCGAGAATCAAGAATTTTAGAGGAAAAGTTCTGGCAGTTTCTTTTGATCTTTGACTTTTTGCTAAATATAATGCATGTGCTTCACAAAAACTTGACAAATGATTATTAAAATGCACAGAAGCAGAATACACACAAACTTTCTATCCATAACAAAGTCAAAGTAATATCATCATATCATCATATTATGGTCAGCTTATTGACCATTACAGTGTAATCAAAAGAATATGTAAAACTGCAGTTTAATTGTTACTAGTACTATGTAAATGGATACATCAAAAAATGCACTGTGTATATAGAGTATATACTTAAATACTAGTACACTTTGATACTTGGGAAAAAGGGAATAAAAATGTAGGGAAATGGGAATAATTGTCAAATGTGAAAATTGGAATCATAAATTTCATGAACTCCACAAATAATGAAACTTCACCAAATACAATACAAGAACCCCACAAATAAAAAATGTAAAAAAGGCAAAACATATCTGGGAAAATGGAAAGTGGTAATGTTCCCATTTTTTATTTGCATGGAAAAGATCATAAAAAACACTATCCCGCCATCTCAACTCATGTATACATAGAATTATGCATGTAAAAGGCAAAAGATATGTTGGTATGTACAACAACCCTCAACCAAAATCAAAACAATAGAAATTTTCCACTCAAGCAAGCACGTTTTCTCACCAAAAGTTGAAACAGGAAGTGAAGAGTTTAGGACTGGGAAACACTAAAAAGAGACAAGAAGTGTCAAGAGCAACAAGAAAACACCCTAACATCATATATACTTTTATGCATTTATTCTCAATAATAAATAGTTATATAGAAATATCCATGAAATAAAAATCCATGAAAAACCTACATTTAATTTTATTTATCTCTTTTTACCATTTAATATTATATAACTTTACAGAATTACATTTTTTTTTATTTTACATTTAATAGATCCGTTATGCTAGCAATTTTAAATATTTAGTTTTTAAATTTAAAATGCTCATTAATATTATTTAGAGGCACAAAACATAAAAATTTTTAAAACCTGTAATTACATATTTTAAAAAAATAAGCATAGTCATTTTAGACAACAAAAAGCATATTGGACATGTTACACTGGTCCAATAAGTTAAACTTTGGTCTCAGCTAGCATCCAGCTTGGATCAGGTACGGATCAAAGCCACACAATTTTTGAAGGTGACCAGTTTGGTTTCAATTGGCCAAGTATTTCCAGTCTCAGCAGAAGAATTTAAAACTTTTCCCATAGGTCAAATATTAAACTATGGTCCCCGCTGGCACCCATTTTTGATTAAGTACAACCCTAAGCAACATAATTTTTTAAACAGGGCCACCCAAGGTTTATTATGACCAAGTTTAGTTCCAATTGCCCAGTTATATCTGATGATAAGATTTTTGAATGTTTTACCATAGGGTCCAATGTTAAAATTTGGTCCCCTCTGGTGGCCATCTTGGATTGGCTACGGACCCAAGAGACACAATTTTTAAAGTAGACCGTTGTAGCCAAGTAAGACCTGAAATTAGTTTCTATGAGAACCAAAACTTCTGCTATCCATTACAATTTCAGACCACCTTTCAAAAAAAAAAAATCGGGCAGGGGTTCCCCCTATAATCTAGGTTATATATACTGCTGAAATTAAAACCCATCAAAATCAGATATATATTAAATATTCCATCAGACATTAGAAATTTTTATTTCACTAATGCCAAATTTTGAGTTAGAGTTATCTTTCTTTGTATAAGAGTTGCAATGTAAAGACAAAAGAATTTGAAACGCTTGTGGCCCCGCTGGCGGCCATCTTGGATAGGATACGGATGTGAGCAACACCACTTTTGAAGGGTACCACCCAAGGACTCATGTGATTAAGTTTGGTTCCAATTGGCCTAGTACTTTCAGAGGAGAAGATCTTTGAATGTTTTATCCCATAGGGTCCAATGTTAAATTATGATCCCCGCTGGCGGCCATCTTGGATGAGGTATGAACATGAGCGACACAATTTTGAAAGGGGGCCACCCAAGGACTATTGTGACCAAGTTTGGTTTGGATTGACCCAGTGGTTTCAGAGGAGAAGATCTTTGAATGAACAGTTTACGGACGACGGACGACGGACGACGGACGACGGACGCCGGACGCAAAGTGATGGCAAAAGCTCACCCTGGCATAGCCAGGTGAGCTAAAAATGATTGTCGGAAATTCAAGAAGCATGATGCAGCCTATTTGGAGCTTGAGAAACAAATAATCTTTTTGAATGGCCTTACTGAATAAAATAAGTACATGTTAAGTTCTGATGAAAAGTAGCAGCTATTTACAAAAAAAAAAATTCTGTAGACCTACACTAAAAAGCAAGGGTACATGTAGCTTGAATTTTATGACAATAATGCAGCATGATACACATAAACTAGACTAATATAAACTGATGTGCATATCTAAAAATGTTTGCAAAGTAAATTTTCAAAGAAAAAGTACAACACATGAAAAAATCAGAATTGCAAAACAATCTTCCATGACTAGGAGGCTGATAATTAAGATACTTTGTAGTGGATCTCCATCAGAGGGAGAGGAGATGATTTAAATGTGAAATACTTAAACAACATATGCTAATAAAATGCTCCGCTGGGCGCAGCTAGATACGACCGCAGATGTCGAACCCTGAATAGTTGGGGCAATTATGAACACAACATTCAAGCTTGATACAATACTGAATTTGGATTGTGAATAAATATTTGACACAGCATAGGTTTCTGACACAGTATGAATGTTGTCTAAGAACTTAAAATTTTTTAATTTACCTATTCAAACCATATCAGTATTATTTGTTTTTATATATAAATCAGAAATAACCAATTTAAAATTTAAAATTGGGCACACATATCAATTTCTTGCTATTGCGCAATACTGTGCAATTGAAAATTTATTCAAATATTTGACACATAATAGGTTTCTGACACAGAATAACTGAAATCAAAGAACTTAGAATTGGTCATATGATTTGAATTTATATTCAATTTTTTGCTTCTTGTGCAATACAATATGCTGTGGAGAATTGCCCCCCCCCCCAAAAAAAAAAAATAATAATTTACCCCCTTTTTTTAGCTTTTGTGCAATACACTATGAAGTTGCACACTGACCCCCCCCCCCCTCCCAAAAAAAAAAAACAAAAAACAATAAAATTTATTGTAACCCCCCCTTTTTTTGCTAAAAAATTTGAAATTTTCTTTTTAATTTATGAAATATGAAATGAGAAAAAAATTACCCCTCCCCAATTTCTCATTTACCCCTCCCCCCCTCTAAATTTTGTTTTCACCCCCCCCCCCCATTTCTTTATACTTTGCAACCATAACAGCCCATTTAAATACACCATAACATATTAAAATAGAAAATGACATCATAGTCATGGAATTTGTTAATAATAAGGTTTTGATAACAGGGCACACATATCAATTTCTTGCTATTGCACAATACTGTGCAATTGAAAATTTCTTCAAATATTTGACACATAATAGGTTTCTGACACAGAATAACTGAAATAAAGAACTTAGAATTGGTCATATGATTTGAATTTATATTCAATTTTTTGCTTCTTGTGCAATACAATATGCTGTGGAGAATTGCCCCCCCCCCCCCCAAAAAAAAAAAAAATAATTTACCCCTTTTTTAGCTTTAATTTTGGACCCCGATTTGGACGAACTTGAAAACTGGGCCCATAATTAAAAAAAATAAGTACATGTTTAGATTCAGCATATCAAAGAACCCCAAGAATTCAATTTTTGTTAAAATCAAACTAAGTTTAATTTTGGACCCTTTGGACCTTAATGTAGACCAATTTGAAAACGGGACCAAAAATTAAGAATCTAAATGCACGGTTAGATTCGGCATATCAAAGAACCCCAATAGTTCAATTTTCGATGAAATCAAACAAAGTTTAATTTTGGACCCCGATTTGGACCAACTTGAAAACTGGGCCCATAATAAAAAAACTAAGTACATGTTTAGATTCAGCATATCAAAGAACCCCAAGAAATCAATTTTTGTTAAAATCAAACTAAGTTTAATTTTGGACCCTTTGGACCTTAATGTAGACCAATTTGAAAACGGGACCAAAAATTAAGAATCTAAATGCACAGTTAGATTCGGCATATCAAAGAACCCCAATAGTTCAATTTTCGATGAAATCAAACAAAGTTTAATTTTGGACCCCGATTTGGACCAACTTGAAAACTGGGCCCATAATAAAAAAACTAAGTACATGTTTAGTTTCAGCATATCAAAGAACCCCAAGAATTCAATTTTTGTTAAAATCAAACTAAGTTTAATTTTGGACCCTTTGGACCTTAATGTAGACCAATTTGAAAACGGGACCAAAAATTAAGAATCTAAAAGCACGGTTAGATTCGGCATATCAAAGAATCCCAATAGTTCAATTTTCGATGAAATCAAACAAAGTTTAATTTTGGACCCTTTTGGCCCCTAATTCCTAAACTGTTGGGACCAAAACTCCAAAAATCAATCCCAACCTTCCTTTTGTGGTCATAAACCTTGTGTTTAAATTTCATAGATTTCTATTTACTTATACTAAAGTTATTGTGCAAAAACCCAAAAAAATGCTTATTTGGGCCCTTTTTTAGTCCTAATTCCTAAACTGTTGGGACCAAAACTCCCAAAAACAATCCCAACCTTCCTTTTGTGGTCATAAACCTTGTGTTAAAATTTCATAGATTTCTATTTACTTATACTAGAGTTATTGTGCGAAAACCAAGAAAAATGCTTATTGGGCCCTTTTTTGGCCCCTGATTCTTAAACTGTTGGGACCAAAACTCCCAAAATCAATCCCAACCTTCCTTTTGTGGTCATAAACCTTGTGTTTAAATTTCATAGATTTCTATTAACTTATACTAAAGTTATAGTGCGAAAACCAAATGTCTTCGGACGACGACGCAGACGACGACGACGACGCCAACGTCATACCAATATACGATCGCAAAAATTTTGCGGTCGTATAAAAACTAAGTACATGGCTTGCTACAAAAAGAGTAAAAATTATTAAAAATTGAATACTCTGGATAAGCTATATGATATGTACATGGCTTGCTACAAAAAGAGTAAAAAATTATTAAACATTGAATACACTGGATAAGCTATATGATATATACTTATGTTTTAGTATACAGCATGCGTATTATAATATATGATTACCTCATAAGAAAAAATTGTTGACACACAGATGTATAGCATGCTATTACACTGAAATAGGGAAAAAAGTTTTCATATTGAAAACCTAACTGACACTTCTCAGGCTGACCTTTAAATCTTGCACACAGCTCAATGATATACAATTACTTAAAGCAGAGCTTCAAATATTTCTGCTAGTTACCAGACATTGACAAGCAATTTTTGGCGATGGTAATTACTCTCGATGTTCAATTAATTCCACAGACTTTCACTCTGAGAGTGCAGCATGATACAATCACAATATGTGTGTCAACAACAACAAAAAATGTGCTACCAACTCAAAAATCCACTCAAATCTTTACAGTATATCAAGACTCCAAATGTTGAAATATAAAAAATCATCAGTTCACTACAACAAAAAGTGACTGTCACAAACTTAGCTGTCTACTGACAGGAACAGCAACATCATACCATATTATGACATAATATTTTTCAGTTATACAAAAACTAACACAAAACATGTTTGTCAGGCTGCAAAGGATATCAAAGTCACTAGTTAACTAATTGTCATTGACTGAACTGATACTTATTAAACATGGAACATGAACTGAATAAAGGTCAAATCAGTACACAGGTCTAGGGTTTGAAATGTTCTAAATCTGTACCGGTACAATAAAAGTAATGAATTGATAATTATATAAAAACTCTTTAAAGACCTCAAGACAAATTACAAGCAATATTGACTAAAACTATCGATGATTCTGTTAATTGATTAATTCATATTTAAGCACACATTATTCAACTAATTAATTAATGTTAGAAGAATTCAAGTTAAAAGGATAAACATTGCAGCCTAACATACATGTATTGCAAATTTATGTCTGTGAAATTGTTTTTCAAAGTATTAGACATAGCTGATATCAATAACAGAATTTCCGGCAACTTCAGCTCTTATGCTAAGAGGAAGGCTCTGCTGAAGTTCCATTACATTTTCTATTTGAAGTTTTGATCTCATCATTTCGATGTTGATTTTGAAGTCGTAGGTTTCATCTCCTGACAAGCAATTTACTATTATGTTATTATCATCATGGTCATCATAGGAAATGATGTCAGCTTCCATTTGTATGGTTGGTATTTCAGTTGGCTGAAACAGATAAGGATGTAATTAGTTACATGACAAAAAAATATAATACATAGTAACAAACTACTGAAACATATTAGTATTTTAAAGCCTGCTAAAATGCATTATCCATAATATATATATATACTGATTATTTTGTTATTTCAAAGTTAATTCTATCACCTCTGGTAACTCCCAAGACCTTCAATCTTTCACTTGTGTTTCTTGTTATCTAACAGAATTGAAATATAAAATTTAACTAGACTCAAGTGTTCTGCCAAGAACAGATGCATAGCCCTGTAAACTAAGCGTAAAAACTGAAAGCAGGGTCCACTATATATACCCCCTGCTGATCAACAACAGTTCAAGATCTGTCTGCCTTTGATTTCAATTATATCAAGATCACTGTATTTTTTTTATCCATTGTCGCGCACATGCAACCCATCTGATTTTTGTAAGCTAGCATTTTTTTTTTCAATTTTCTTGCCATGATTTTTCAGGCCAACTTTGGAGTCAATCAGCTGACAGGTGTAAGAGGAGTTGAGGACACAATCAATGAGTGTTATGTGGGGAAAAAATTGTAAGAACAGAGGCATAATTCCTATAAAAATTGACAAAAAAGAAAACCCTTACCACATGTACATGTGTGAACTACAGGCCAACTTTGGAGTCAATCAGTTGCTGGGTGTAAGAGAAGTTTAGAACTCAATATATGAGTTTCATGTGGAGAAAAAATTCTAAGTACAAAGAGGCATAATTCCTATAAAAATTAACCAAAATTAAAACCCTTATCACACACATATCTAAATATCATGTATAAACTATTGGTTAACTTTGGAGTCGATCAGTTGAAGGGTGTAAGAGGAGTTGAGGACACAATCAATGAGTGGCATATGGGGACACAATCAATGAGTGGCATATGGGGAAAAAATTCTGAGTACAAAGAGGCGTAACTCTGTGACCAGAGGCTCCCAGGAGCCTGTCATCGCTCACCTGAATTGACCAGAATGATGCAATTTGATATGTATTCCCATAGGGTCCCATGTTAAACTTGTAACGTAGGTGCGGCCATCTTAAATTTTTTATCAGTACCAAAAACAAAAATTTCGTGAAGGACCATGTTCTGTTTATTCAGGCGTAATATCATTTCAATTTGTCATAAAGTTCCTGAGAAGAAGCTCTTTGTTTGAATTTCCTTTAGAGTCTTATGTTAAACTATGTCCCCCGGTGGCAGCCATCTTGGATTTTGAATCGACACCAAAAACATAAACATTGTTAAGTACCATAATCTGATCATTCAGGCACAATATCAATTCAATCTGTCATACAGTGAACTGAGAAGAAGTTGTTTGTATGTATTTTCCATAAGGTCCTATGTTAACTATGTCCCACGGTGGCAGCCATCTTGGATTTCCAATTGGCATCAAAATTATAAATTTGGTAGAGGACCATCTAAGGAACATTCCTGACAAGAAGAAGTTCATTTGGTCTTGTGGTTTCTGACAAGAAGATTTTTGAAATTTCAGCCAATCAGAACACTATGTCCTGCAGTGGCAGCCATCTTGGATTTCCGATCAGCATCGAAATTATAAACTTGGTACAGGACCATCATACAATCATTCAGGCATATTATCAATTCAATCTGTCAAACGGTTTCAAAGAAGAGAAGTTGTTTGTATGTATTTCCGATAAGGTCTTATGTTAACTATGTCCCACGGTGGTGGCCATCTTGGATTTCCAATCAGCACCAAAATTATAAATTTGGTAGAGGACCATATAAGGAACATTCCTGACAAGTAGAAGTTCATTTGGTCTTGTGGTTTCTGACAAGAAGATTTTTTGAAATTTCAACCAATCAGAACACAATGTCCTGCAGTGGCAGCCATCTTGGATTTCCGATCAGCATTAAAATTACAAACTTAGTACAGGACCATCATACAATCATTCAGGCATATTATCAATTCAATCTGTCAAATGGTTTCGAAGAAGTTGTTTGTATGTATTTCCCATAAGGTCCTATGTTAACTATGTCCCACGGTGGTGGCCATCTTGGATTTCCAATCGGCACCAAAATTACACATTTGGTAGATGATCATCTAAGGAACATTCCTGCAAAGTACAAGTTCATTTGGTCTTGTGGTTTCTGACAAGAAGATTTTTGAAATTTCAGCCAATCAGAACACATTATTGGGCCTGGCAGCGATGTTGAATATTAGATCGGAACCAAAATTATAAATACTGTAAAGGACCTTCCCAGGAACATTGCTGCCAAGTTTGGTTCCATTTGGTTCAGTGTTTTTTTAGAAGATTGAAATGTGAAAAGTTAACGGACGGACGGACGACAGACGACGGATGACAGACGCAAAGTGATGGCAAAAGCTCACCCTGGCTTTTAGCCAGGTGAGCTAAAAAATGGACATATTAATAAATCACTCCTGTGGAAATGTTTACACATAAAGGTTAGCATATATGCATGTATGTAAATTTTCAAGTGGATCCAACAAAGGTTGTGGAAGTTTGTCCAGACAAACCGATTCCGATAACATACCCCCTCCCAAACTACGTTTGCAGGGGGTATAATTACCAGAAAGTGTTACATGCATTTAAAGCAATAGTTACCAAAATAATAGATCTTGACGTTGTACTTGCGGTGTTACTGTTGTTAAATTTCTTAACAATGACATTTTGGATTTCAATATAATTTCCTATTGATATGTATTGATTCTCTGTGTGGTTTTTCCAAAGACTGACGATCATTCTTTGACCAGCTTCTTCAAGATTAATTTCTTTAACTGGTACCTCTTCACCTCTAACGCATACATGTTTTGTGATAGCTTCCTACAAAAATATATTTTTAGCAATCAATTATATGATTACCCTTAATTCTCTTTTGATAAGTTATATAGTCAATGTTAATACATCTTTTCCATTGGTGACATATGGATACATGTACATGCACTTATTAAAATCTTTTCTTGTTTATTTTATCATACGGTGTATGTGAAACAATGCAATGTTTTTTGTTAAGTAGATGTAAAATTTTTATCCAGAGTGACCAACAATTTGTACATTGTTCTTTAAAAACACACTAAACACACATACATTGTACAAAATATCATAAATCCAAGTAGTAAATAAAGGAAGTGTAATATATAATCTACATATTTTTTTTCTACAATGATAATGTGGAGTTTCTTGAAATATCTCTGCAATGCAAGTTTGCCAGTACATTCACTTTTCATGTTTTGGTCAAATATGAAGTAGTTGTGCATGCAATTTGTTTACCAGATACTGAAGGAATAGTCACCTTACTTATGAAAATATGGATGGCCAGCATATACATAACACCAAGCCAGTACGAACAGCTAATTCTATGATCTGTAGTGTATCGGCATGCAGTTAGTACTACTGCACATGATATAAAATGGTAAATACACTATTTTTTATGATACAAAATTATCAAACATTCATTATGTACTTACATCAGTTATCAATCCTTTTATGGTAATCATCGTTCCAACAGGAACTTTTAAAGCTTGTGAAATACTTCTTAAATCGGTTGTTGGTGGGAATAAGATCCTTCTTGCAGCTTCTCTATTCTCTTCAGAAATGACAACATCACTTGTATTTGAAACTTTAGTTTTATTATTTATCAGTATGGTATCTTTTGAAAAGGTGTAATTTCTAAGCATTATGGATCTTCCTTCTTCAAGTTTGTCAGCTAGATTCATGTCATATAATACTGCTTTTCTGCAACTTGTTGTATCAGCTAATGCCAAAGTTATATATGGGTTTCCTCCCCTTGAATTTAATCTTTCTCCTCTGGCAACTACTTTTACCTTAACAGGAGAGGTATATGAAGTATTCCTTGATTCTAACCGGTCAAGAGAATTCATCTGAAATAGTCAATACAAACATTATAAGAAAAATTAATGAATATGATAGAATTCCTATTCACGTAATTAATGTAAGAATGTTTTTTTTTCCCAATCCAGTAAAAAATTCCAACTTTAATTAAAATACATGTGAATTTATTCAACTCTATTTTTATTTGCCTTAGACATAATAACATATGCCAAATTTAAAAAAAAATGTTTTTTCAGAAAAAATGCATAATTGGTTGCTGGACACAGAACATGTATATGGGTCTTACTATTAAAACAAGTTTGTAGATTTTTCCAAGTCTGTGAAATGTCATTATTTTTGCTCTGTGATATATCTATCTTAAAAACTATGAGCGATACTTGTAGACAGAATAAACCATTTAGCATGGAAAAAATTTACATAATTTATATAAAATAATATAAAAAGCTCATCCATATGAGACATTTTTGAGTGTTATATGAGTATTCTTGCCCAATGCTACAACTACATGTACAATAAAACTAACTATCATGAATGGAAGAACCCTGTGTATGCCATATAGGCATATTACATAGAAGAAACAAAGGGATATTTATTAATCTATATAGTTACTTACATCAAATACAACTAGCTAAACTGTACTGTTGTTTTCAAAGACTGGAACATGGCTACACCAAGGTAGTTAAACTAACCTTGGTGACTTGGTGAAATGGGTCTATAAATCACCAAGGTTTGCAATGGTGGTGAAAACCATATACAGGTTAAATTAAAGGAGTTATTCAAGTTTCTCATTAATTCAGAAACAATTTCTATTGATGCAGAAAATTAAAACCATGTAAAAAGGCTAAATAAGGGACTGACAGCTTGCTGTACAGTATGGGTCTTTTATCTATTGTTGAAGGCAGTATGGTGAACTGTAAGTAATTTGGACTTTGGTGGTCGGCTGTCAAATTGACAATCATACCACATCTCCTATTTTTATATTAAAAAATTGCTGTTAAATTGATGGGAGTGAAAAGCAAACGACTGATGTTTCTAAAATCAAATTTTACACCATCCCCTAAAACCATTAATCAATAAATTATGTTTGTTGTCAACATGTCATAATACATGGAGAGAGGGTAACAGGTTTTTTTTAAGATAAAACAGATGAAATGAAAAAAATACATTTTACAGTACAGTAATGCTTAAGGAATATATATCAAATACATTCAGTTTTATTTCTCTCTACTTTATTGTCTGTGTGTTTGTAAAATAAATAATATATAAATGTATTATGAAGTAAAAAATACTGTCAACAATGAAAAGTATGTAAATTTTTTAATGAATGTAATAATCTTAAAACTTTGTTATCTCAAGAATTCATGTGCATTTCAGTTAACTTTGAATCACAGTGAATCTGCATCTGTGTCATCTTTTTTTAGAAAGGTAAAAAATATTGGTTTATGATCAGAATAATAACTTTCCAGTGTTCCATAATTGTTTAGCAGATGTATTGTACAATTTGTGTAAATATGGTCCAAGTCAGTACCATAATCTGTGGTAGGTTGAGAAATGATCTGAACCAATCCGAAACAACTTGCTAAGCTGGGTATACAGAAATCTTGTAAAACATCTATATTAAAATCCCCCATTATAAATAGTGTGAAATTATTTTCTGTGTCTTTCACTATACTTTCAAACAATTCTGCTAATCTTTCTTTTATGGCAAGCTTTGGTGGACAGTAGATGAACACACAACAAATTTTCAAATTTAATAATTTAACAATAACTTTTTCAATGCCTTTCAAATTGCTATATGTGTAAAAAACTGAATTTTCCAATCTTGTGTAAAGAACCATGCCATAAGGAGGCCTGCAATTTTGAAAGCTTTCATCACTATAATCAAATCTAACAATCTTGAAATTTTCTATTTGGTAATCTTTACTACAATCACTCTTTTTCAACCTACTCTCTGACAAAACAATCAAATCTGCATGAAGCATGTTATATTCAATCTTGAAATCATTGAAATGACAATGTAATGACCTTGTGTTGTGATAAACAACAGTTAAATCATCTTTGTGTTGTTTCTCCAAAGTAGGAACACACAATGTGAAATTAACTTCTCTCAATCTTTTCATTTCTTTTACGACATCAGAAGATGTTGCTATTTTATTTTCATTTAAGTGCAAGATATGAATCTGTGCAAGATTTTGCACTCGACTTAAACCAACATAATGTATATGGTCTATTTTTCTTTCCCCAAAATCAACAACAGCTCCAGACATGGTAGAACCCTGTGACTTGTGAACTCTTTGTGCAGCCGCTAAGTGGAGAGGAAATTGGCGCCTAATAATTTGATATGACCTGTAAAACTGAATTGAAAACTTGCGGGTTACTTCCAAAATGGGAACCCAAGTTTTGCAAATTGCAGCATTATACAAAGATTTGTATTTGGTCCTACAGTTTTGTCCAATGTGTTCATCATCAAATTTAACCCATACTATGCTACATCTTTCAGAACCAGTTACTCTAAAATCTAACTTTTTCACCACACAAACTGTCCCATTTGTTAATCCATCTTGTAAATCAACATTTAAACAGATTTCAGCAGGCAAGTTTTCTGCAATTGACAACTTCTTTTCTAATCCCATGGTTTTAGAACTGCCCATAGGAATTTTACACAAAATCTTATCTATCATATTTGCTGATATATCTCCACAAATACTGTCTATAGCTGAAACAATGCACTTGTGATTTTTTGTGGTAGCAAATACTTTCTCATTAAAAGTAAATACTTTCTTCCTAGTGGTGAATAAATGTGGTAAAGACTGGTGAGATGTTGAGAGAAAAGCACTTTCTGAAATCCTTTCTTTCAATAATTGCATGTCGTTTGTTGTGTGGTTTCCTTCCCTTAATCTATTCAACAGTTCAGCAAAAACCTTGTCCTCTTTTTGTCGCATGATTGTTTTCAGTTCATACATTAAAAAAAGGTCTACCCAAAGATTAGTTCCCAATGGTCCATAATCAGATTGAATATTTGAAAATATCCAACCATCCATCACAGGTTTAAGCTGATAAAGGTCACCTATAGCTATGAGACTTACACCTCCAAATGGCTTATCACATCCTTTCAGCTCTTGGAGTCTAAGATTTATGAAATTAAACATTTTATTTCCTACCATCGAAATCTCATCTATAAAAACTACTTTTAGTGATGTATACTTGCATCTCAAGCTATTGAGCTGATGCATATCCAGGGGTTTAAAACTGAATCCTTGACTTGCAGGGATGTGAAATGCTGAATGAATAGTACTTCCAGAAATATTGTGTGCTGCTTTACCTGTAGGAGCACACATTAGAACATGCAATTCATCTGGACATTCTCCTTTTAAATGCAAGAAGTATCTACATAAAGCCTGACATAAAGTTCTTGTTACAACACTCTTGCCAACACCAGCACCTCCCGAAAGAAAGGGATAAAGAGGTTCATTAGAATGTTCTTTAAACCATTTCAAAACATGGTAGAAGAACTGTTTTTGTTCATCGTTTAAATTTCTGACTCCATCTCTGTAAATGTCATCTTGAAGAATAATAGATGGCTGAACACTGATACCAACTTCTGATCTATTTACACCTAAATCAACACCTAAATCATATGATTCATTGATAGATGTAGTGGGAGGAATAAAGCAATCAAATTTTTCACCACAGATTTTACTTACTGAATCTATTTCAAATTCTGCCTGATCACAGGATGGAGTGACCATGTCTGCATCAAGTTCATGTAATTTAGATGCTTCCATTACTGCTTGATCGAGGTCCAAATTTCTTGGTGCATAAAATGACCTTTTAAAACCTGCCACCCTTTTCACCTTTTCATAATGTTCTTCATATGTAGCACAATTTGCTAACAGGTCTTTGTTTTCACAACGCCAAGGAAAAAACAACATAAGCAACTCTCTGAAATAGTTTTCCCTATCAACATCTTCACTGTACCGAACATACCTTATAACTTTCCTACATTTCCTTTTTACTAATTTTGAACCATTTCTCAGATTTATTTGCTGTGGAATTTTATCTAGATAAGGATCGTCCATGAATTCCTCCAAATTTAGTTCATGGCTGGACTCTAATTCATTAATATCTTCAGTAATATCATCCGAGTTATCTATATCTACTAAATCAGTATCGTTTTTCGTCTTTTCATACCTCAATTCAAACCAGGCAACATAATCAGCTAGGCATATATTATCCAACATTTTTGGTCTACGTTTATACTGTTTTAAAACATTATCAGCCTCTATATCTGTGGAGGTTTTTGCTAATTTTTTAAGAGATTCCTCATTTTTTAAGAGAACTGTTCTTTCCTCTTCTGGAGAAGTGTTTACAAAATGGACTGCTCTTGAACTTTTACGTAGTGGTAATTGAAGCAATAGGTATACAGCTTCCTTTTTGCACCTTCTGAAAATCTTCTGCTGCTTTTGCATCTTTCTGTTCAAGTGGGCTTAGTATCATTGTAGAAGGAAGAGGGGGAAGGGGAAAACCAAATCGACAAACTGCTTTTCCCATCTTTCTGCATGTTTTAGCATGACGATGAGTCTGGTAGTTGATAACATCATTCCTAGTACCATCTATTCTGCATGTTGTGTAATTATCAACGAAATTTTCAATTTCAGAAAGATCTGTACCAGTGGATGAAAACACAGGGGCATTTTCAATCCATAGTAACATATGAATATGTGGGGAACCACGCTGTTGAAATTCCACTCTATAGAAAAAGTCAACAATTTTACCTACAGGTTTTTCAGGACTATTGAGAACTAAATTGATAAACTTTTGAACTCTAAAGTCAAAATATCGGACACATGTTACAGGATCAGACTTAATCAAACTACACTTTTCTTCCCATGTCATACTTGTTACATTGTCTGGTGATACCTCACTGTTTGATTGCTTCAACAAAGCCTGAAGAAGAGGTACCCACTTGGTTTCTGCTGCAGAAAATGAACAAAAGAATGTTGGAAGACCGAGCTGTCTTATCATGGCAAAGATGTCTTTTTTTGCCTGTTCCCAATATGGTGGTGAGCCACGTAAAGTTTTAAGAACCTTATAACCTTCATCTAGTTTTACTAGCTTTTCTACACCACCTGGAGCTAATACTTCCCCTGCAGTCATTTTCCTACCCTTAGATTTAAATTTTCTGACAGCTAAAGCAACTTTATCCTTTATCATTTTGATCTGTACTCTCTTAAGTTTGAAAAATATAAAAGGAATGTTGTTTGCTACTCTTCTGTCCATGTGTCTTAGTTCCCATTTCACAATTGAACTGTAATACAAAGGAACTATTCGTTTGTTATTGTCATCTCTAACAGTTCCTGCATAAACAGTTGGAAATGCCAGAAATTCGGCAAATTTATCTTGGAACAAACTTAAAGGTGTACTACCCTCTCCTGGCGCAACAGTCAAAGTTTGATTAAATTCTCTAAAGTCTACTGGATGCATTAATGTGTCAAGATTACCTGAAATTTTCTCATCATCCTCAATTTCTGACCATTGATCATCGTGATTTGAAATGACAACTTCTGTTGGTATATTACTAATATTACCAATACCTTGCATTTCTGCTATTTGGGAATCATTTGTAGCAACATTTGAGTTACCATCACCTTCAGAATTAAGGCTTCCCTCAATATGGTCAATGCTGATCTCTTGGTTTTCACAAATAAACTGATCAAGCCATGACTTGTTAAATGTTATGCCTTCATCTTGAAATAGTTTGCTATTGGTAACCAAAAAGTTAGCTGCGCTTATTACTTTATTTGGTCTTATCATCTCATGAGAAACATGACTTTTGTAACTCTTTTTTCTTTTCAACTTCACAGCAATGGTTTCATTGTCATTCATAGTACGTGGCAAACACCTGATAGTCTTGTTTACATCGACTGGTACATTTAGAACATTGCCTCTAATGCCATATTGACCCCCTCTTGATTTTTCAAATATTTGCATAAATGGTATCCTAGGTGCAACTAATCTTTCTTCCAGAGGTGTCAAATCAAGCCCTGGAGGTTTAATAGGAAAATTCAAACCATTTGCAACTGATAAGCCTGGTATTTTATCTAATTTCAGACTAATTTTGCATGTATTACAAACCCATCTAATACCATCATAGCTTGCAGTTTTTGTAATTTTGCCTTCACCAATATTTGGTCTTACATTTTCCAATTTGCTTACACTATGTTTAAACCAAACCTGTAAACAACTACAGCATATGAATTCTGGTCCTTGTGACACTGCTTTTTTGAAGTTTTGAATTAACAACTGAACTGAATTTTCAGTAGAAGTAAACGTAAATTTCTGTTGTTTTGCACTAGAATGACCATTTCCCTTCACCACATGAGGTTCATATGCTTTTCGTTTCATCTGATGCTGTGCTGAAATCTTCATGACTGAGTCATTTTTTTTACTGGGAAAATATGTTGGAAGCGACATTCATACTGTTTAAAGGTAGTGAAATGTTCAACATGGAAAATATTGACCTTGTTTTTCTGCTTTTGTAGTGTTGTGTTTTGTATCAGCTTTATATCTGCAACAGTACATTCAAACTGTTCTGAAGAGGAAAATGATCCAAACAGTTTGCGGAACAATTTACAGACACTTGAAAAACACTGAAATATGCATGTGCCGGCAACAGACATCAATAAACATGACCCCTCAGGGTTAGCTTCTGAAAATTCTTTTGTACAATGTGGGTCAAACAAATAGATATTTGAACCATTTCTGTAAAGAGCTACACTGTAATTCAACACAACCAATAAAGCAAATGACCGATTATTATTCAATACTAAACCAATACACGTTTCCAAAGACAAAACTGGATAATTATCCATAAATTCTTTGTTAATGACTCCTGTAAAAGTTTCCTTAAATTTCAAAGAATAATTTTTGTCCCTAAAAGTGAAATATTTCGGAAGGTCTCTTAGGAGTAAGTTTTCATGACCAACTTCATTTTCTTGAATTAATTTGTATAAATGATCTCCACTGCATAATATCTCATTCAATTCAATATTTGTCCAATTCCCTATGTTTTTAACAAAAGTCTGTGCAAAAAAAAATCACACAATTTGCCTTGCATTGCTTTCCGCAAGAACTAGGATGAAACAGATTTGATTTCTGATGAATATCTCCATAAATATATTTCTCAACCAGTTCCATATCTAAAAGCTCAGAATATAGTTAGATGAAAAATAAGGACATAAAATCTTATGAAATTCTGATCAAAAGTGAGTCATTTCACAAACATATTCAAATTTTTTATTTGAAATGCATAAATTAGTCTGAATTGTCAAAGCACAATTTAACACTAGGCATATAAATCTCAAAGCAATCCCCAACAGGAAAAAAAATCACATAGCCAAATTTTGCGTTATAACATCACACATGTGTAAATTTCAGTGAGAAAATGATTGGATAGTTTTCAGTATATGCTGAGATAAACAGTAAAGCAATCATAAATTCTTATTTTGTAGCATAACCAATGCAAAATAATATTTGTCTCAATTATGCTCCAGTAAGTTTGTTTGTTTGTTTAGTTGGGGTTTTACGCCGTTTTCAGCACACTTGGCTATTTCGCGGCGGCCAGTTTTTATTGGTGGAGGAAGCCGGAGTACCCGGAGAGAACCACCGACCTTCGGTAGGAAAATTGGCAATCCTTGTCAATTAAGATCGGAGTCGAACACACCCCGCCACAGGTGAGATTCGAACTCGCAACCTCAGCGTTGACAGGCTAGTGATCATTAGTAGTCATGACGAACTACTTAGACCACTCGGCCACCGAGGCCCCTTGCTCCAGTAAGTCAAACTGCAAGAATACTCAAATACCTCAATAATGTTCGATAAAGCCAAATTGCAAGTAAAATATCAAGGATACCCATAGATAAATCCAAAATAACTAAATTGAAAATAAGCACAGGCTGTATAAGCAGTGACAAATTAATTTTGTTCTCAAGTTTGCATATCTCAGAATGTTAGCACTACCAATGCAAAATAAAATTTGTCTCAATTATGCTTCAATAAGTCAAACTGCAAGAATACTCAAATACCTCAATAATGTTCGATAAAGCCAAATTGCAAGTAAAATATCAAGGATACCCATAGATAAATCCAAAATAACTAAATTGAAAATAAGCACAGGCTGTATAAGCAGTGACAAATTAATTTTGTTCTCAAGTTTGCATATCTCAGAATGTTAGCACTACAAGATAAAAAATCCATATCCTCTATAAACCGTGTAAACTATTGAACAAATATTATAATTTACATTTCACTACCAGGTAAATATTGTAAATGTACATTGTACATGAAACAATTATTTTCTATATATATAATTCAATCACATGTAGATCTGGTCCATTTGGAAAGATAAAGCTGTATTTTCTAACTAAAATGTTTAACTTATAGAAGCTAAATGTATCCAGACAATACTTACAACTGTGCTTTTCTGTTTATTTTTTGCCACTGAGTCCTGAAATTATAAAACATAAAATAAATGTAATAGTGCAGTACTGATATGATTGACGGTAAATCTATTGAGGAACTTTGCAAACCAACATGATAAGACTGCATACATGTTTGTCAACAAATGAACATTTGAAATAAGTGTTAGTAACTATAGAGTCTTGACACAGTAAAATGCTGAACACAAAAATTTGTTTGACCTGCTGCATCAATGTGAGAAGAAACATTTATTTTAATCAGTCTTCACAATAAACTTTTTCATTCACAAGCCATTAGGACTTGTAAAAACGTAATTTTGAGAACTTCCCAGGAAATCCTGGTGGTCTCTAAGTAATAGATTGCTGAATATTTTAGATGCCATGGGGACTTCTAAAATTCTAAATCCACAAGTTCCCAGTCATTTTTACTAGCATTTGGCGTAGGACACGTGGCTAACTCCTAAGATAGTTTTAACCTGCAAAAGCATTTTTTTATGGCCCCATTCCAAAAATGGTGAAAGTAATGTTTGACAGGTTATGTCAGTCAAAATTCTAAGACTTGTCAGTCGGGATTTCACGACTGACAGTATTGACAAATTTCTACAACTCTGTCATCAACTGACTGATTTTTGACTATATTTGATCATCTGGATGTCCTCATTAGTGCAAACATTTGCAAACATATACATGTATCTAAGTGCAGGTGAACACTTCCAGATTAGATGGTAGCATTGGTCTGCCTTAATGTTATAGACTTCCAGAAAAAAAGAAATATGAATAACACTTACAATTCAATTCTAATTATTCCTTTGTCTGCTGTCAATACTGAAAAAGAAAAAATGTACACAGTTAATACTGTGTTTTCAACAGATATAAGCAAACAATATAATCATTTTCTTAACAAAATATTGTGCAGCAATAGGTTTCTATTAATTTTTTTTTTCAAATTGCTGCTGTTTTGAGACTGACAGTCATCATGAAAATACACTGTACATGTAACATGGAGCTTGTATGATATCTGGTCGATATTTAACAACTTTTGTCTGACAGGAGATTGGAAAGTTAAATGAACATGTATGTACATTGTGTAATAAAAGTTCAATCAGTCATCCTGACTAAAACTTGAGGGAAATAATATTGAAATAAAATGCATGTACCTCTATGAGATATGTCAAAGTCTCTCAGTTTTTATATTTTTTAACTGCTAGTACGTGTATTAATTGAAATTTTCCAAGAAGTGCATTTGGTAAATTATAAGAGTCTTGTGTGTCAAAGATTCTTACAAATTCAATACTCCAAGACTACTGTTGAAAAATGGGTCAAAGACTCAAAAGGCCGGATTGCATGATGTGATTCAGAAACCATGGAAAACAGTATGTTTACAGCATTTGACAAATACAGGGCAAAATAACATTTTGTAGAGAATAACTATGTTTTCAGGTTTCACATCTTAAATGTATTTTAAAAAAGGGGTCAAAGACTCAATATGCAAGGTTGCATAACAAGTGTTCAAATGTGTCAAAAAAATTTTTGAGTCAATATTGGTTATTAGGCAAATTTTTAATAACTTGGATTCTCAGCATCAAAAACTGTATAATAGAAAAAACATGTTCAAATGGCATCATTTTGCACAGTTTCTCAGATCTGGGTTAAAAGCTGTAGGAGGAGTTGATTACACACAAAAAGGTACAAAAGGTACCCTCCATAGACAGTTCTTGCAAAAAATGACAAAGTTCCACAACATGAAAAATCTGGAAAAAATACTTTAAACAACATCTTACTCTATGCACATCTTCAATATGCCAATAAACATTCTGCAAAGTTTCAAAGATCTGGGTTAAACATTGTAGGAGGAGTTGATTACACAAAAAAGGTACTCTATTTTCCCCGTCTGCCATTCGCCAAACTATAAGCAGGATGTTGCACTATGTGCAATCCGACAAAAAATTGCTGTTGTTTTATGGTAAACTGAGGTGCTTTACACAACTGCTGCATAAGGACCAAGGTGGAAGTACTTGTGTTCACATATTTTGCTTGACACAATATTATGTACCCTCCATAGACAGTTTACTTTATTTTGACACAATATTATGATGGACTTTCAATCAAAATATATTTGTATAACTTTCGTCCAAGCCGAACATATTTGATAAAAGGGGCCATCCCAGGACCATTCCAACAAAGTTTGGTGCAAATTGGCTCTGTGGTCTCGGAGAAGTTGATGAAAATGTTAAAATTCCCATAGGGTTCAATGTTAATCTAAGTCAGGCCATGGTGGCCATATTGGATGGAGCCCTGTAAAACCGAATATACGTTTTAAAGGGGACCATCCAAGGACCATTTCACTGAAGTTTGGTTCAAATTGGCTCAATGGTTTCAGAGGAGTTAATGAAAATGTGAAAAGTTAACAACGACGGATGCTAAGTGATGACAATAGCTTACATGGCCATTTGGGTCAGGTGAACTAAAAACAAGAGTAATTTGGCTAGCAAGATTTCCTGCATAAACTACAAAATCATAATGTACAATACATGTTGAAAAATATTTTTAGGCGTGTGAAGTGGGCAAAAAAATAATCTGACCAAGACATACATGTATAAACCCAGCCCATCACAGGACAATCACAAGATTCATGTCTAAATGAACAGAGGATGGATGCTTACTGATAACAACTTTAGTACTTCAGAACTGGAGTTTAAAATGTTATTGTAAATAAAGAATACAACAAAATGAACAATTAGTAAAGGCCAATTAAAATTTCTTTACTTTTTTAGTGTCCTGTTCTGAAAGTTATTATACCTTCGCTCAATTTTTTTTTATTTCAAAATCCTGAAATTATCAAATGTTTAGATTTTGTATTTTTGTTTTGTGAACCCAGCTTTTTTTCCTTTTTAATTTTGATAAAAAACAAGGTAAAAATGTCAGAAAAGAACGAAAAGTACTCACGAGGAGATTTGTTTGAAAATCACCCAAGCCAGGGAAATTTTTTACAATCAATGCTGAAAGTTGTAAGAAGACTTACATTTATTGCGAATGGTCGGAGAAATTGAGAGAATGTTGGACCGGTTAAGTGAAAATCAGAACAACACCTGTCAAAACTATCAACATCTGCCTTGCACATTTCCAAAAAAAATCTCTGATAATTTTCCTGTGCTCTGACATACTTTCATTTCATAGAAATGCTTAAAAATGATGCTGAACTCAAGTAAAATGTGTTCGTAAACAAATGATCGCCACACACATGTACTGATAACAGGTGAATTTCAACAAGGCCTCACTTTAAAACATAAGTATTTAACCCAATGTCAGATTGGGGAGTATGTCCCAAGTTTATGGTACATGTAGTTAAAAATCCCTGCGTTGCTGTCAATCTAAAACTGCCCCCGAGGGAATCACGGGGTATAGAAATAAGACCCAGCTCCGCCGGCTTGCGGGGTACAAACCCCTCCTAATGGTGCGTCCGTGGTTGTGCGGATGTAAAAAATACACAACCAACGTCCGTCGGATGGGGACGCTTAAATCCGAGGTCCCGTGTTTGGAGAATGCCACGCTCTCTGCACGTTAAAGAACCCTTGTAATAAAGCTCTTTACAAGTGGTCCGTAGGTGGCCTGTTGCAAGGCTAAATTTCCTGACCCTATCCATTTAAACCTCCTTTTCCAGTGGCAGTCTAATTTGTCCGCCAATTTACCCATCGCATTACCTCATATTGATTCATTGCTTGTAAACTTGTTCCCGTCCTGAATATAGCTGAAATATTGCTCACTGGACGTTAAACAATAACCAATCAATCAATCAATCTAAAACTTCTTTCTTCTTCTGTTTATATCTGATGTACATGTACCAAGAACAATAAAAGTAAAAACCAAAGAACAGAATGTGTCCATGGGACACAGATGCCCCAGCCCTTAGGTGTAAAAAAGGCTGAAGTAAACTTGCATGCAAATAATTCTATACAAACCAATTTCAGAACATGTTTCAGCTCTTCAATTAATATGCAGTCAAGTGACATTCCAATTGATATTTCTGCCTTACTTTGAAGAAATATATTAAATAAAAGTATGGCAAAGCACAGAATAATGAATATGAAAGGGAAAGAAGTAAAATTTGCACAGTAAAATGTTTTACCTGTAAATTGGACATAAAACATGAAGTACATGTGCAGCATTACAACCTAGTATTAAAGTGAATTTCCTCGAACAGAGTTATCGATAAATGTGATTGATTAAATTCGAAAATTGATTTGGACACATTTCCAGGCATCTGAAAATACTGTTTTAATCAAAGTTTCTCTCTATTTCTCCTAAAGCTGTGGTGAACAACAGTCAATATTTTAAAGAGTTTTTCTTTGGGTGTTGAAGTCAAACTTTCTCCCTGCTTCTTCAACATTGACAATCTATGTCTGACGTCGAAAGCCCAACATTTTCATACATGTCATACACAACTCATCGTGAGTACTGTAAAATGATTTTTAACTTTTAGATATTTTAAATGGCCTAAAAACAACAATTACCAAACGTATTAGATATACCTGAAATGAATAATTCTTCTGCAAAAGCAGATAATCAGTAACGCTATTAACCAAGAATAAACAAGTAATGCTAATATAACAACAGTTAAATAAAATTCACAATCTGCCCACATTTCCTGAAACAGAAGTTTAAAAAATCAAGTGGTAGTGTTTACTTATCAAAACATGCAAGTGTACAAAATATTATCGAAACTGGACGACAGTCTGCATGGTCTGAAACCTATATTGTAACACACATGTACCCCAAAAATTTGTTTGTGAGGTATAAATACATTTATAACTGTTTTAACTGGAAAGGATTATTCTAGTTGTCTAGTTCTGATTTTGGGCATTGGTCCCTTTCGACCCCTTATATCTCGGAAACCGTAAGAGCAAAGTCAAATCAGTTGACATACTACTGAAAGCTCTTGTAAAGAGGAATCCAATAAAGAAAAATAAACCAGAGGCTCCCAGGAGCCTGTAATCGCTCATCTGAATTGAGCAGAATGATGCAATTTGATATGTACATGTATTCCCATAGGGTCCTATGTTAAACTATGTAACGTAGTGGCGGCCATCTTGAATTTTTTATCTGCACCAAAAACAAAACTTTCATTAAGGACCATGATCTGATCATTCAGGTGTAATATCATTTCAATTTGTCATACAGTTCCTGAGAAGAAGCTCTTTGTTTGTATTTCCTTTAGGGTCCTATGTTAAACTATGTCCCGCGGTGTAAGCCATCTTGGATTTTGGATCGGCACCAAAAACACAAACTTTGTTAATTACCATAATCTGATCATTCAGGCACAATATCAATTCAATCTGTCATACAGTGATCTGAGAAGAAGTTTTTTGTATGTACTTCCCATAGGGACCTATGTTAACTATGTCCCGCGGTGGCAGCCATCTTGGATTTCTGATCAGCATAAAAATTATAAACTTGGTAGAGGACCATCATATGATTATTCAGGCAAATTATCCATTCATTCTGTCAAACGGTTCCTAAGAAGAAGATGTTTGTATTTTTTCCCCATTAGGTCCTGTATTAACTATGTCCTGCAGTGGCAGCCATCTTGGATTTCCAATCAGCATCAAAATTATAAACTTGGTATAGGCCCTTCATACAATCATTCAGGCATATTTATCAATTCATTCTGTCAAACGGTTTCCAAGAAGTTGTTTGTATGTATTTCCCATAAGGTCCTATGTTAACTATGTTAATTTAGTCCAAACTGAAAATTCTAGCTTTTTTTTACCTATTAATTGAAACATAAATTTGACAGCAATAAACCAAAAAACTTTGCCTCTTTGTAAGAACAGTATATAATTGAGATAGCGGTCAAGTTTTATGAAAATCCAAGTTGATTTGAAAAAGTTATATAAATTTTTAAAGGTGACTATCTGAATTTAGTCCGAACTGAAAATTCTAGCCTTTTTTTACCTATTAATTGAAACATAAAATTTGACAGCAATAAACCAAAAAACTTTGCAATTTGTAAGAACAGTATATAATTCAGATAGCGGTCAAGTTTTATGAAAATCCAAGTTGATTTGAAAAAAGTTATACAAATTTTTAAGGGCGACTATCTGAATTTAGTCCAAACTAAGAATTTTGTCCGAACTAAACATTCTAGATTTTTCACCTTTTAATTTAAACATAAAATTTGACAGCAATAAACCAAAATACCAAATAACTTTGCAATTTGTAAGAACAGTATATAATTAAAATAGCGGTCAAGTTTTATGAAAATCCAAGTCGATTTGAAAAAGTTATATAAATTTTTAAAGGTGACTATCTGAACTTAGTCCGAACTGAAAATTCTAGCTTTTTTTTTACCTATTAATTGAAACATAAAATTTGACAGCAATAAACCAAAATACCAAATATATATAACTTTGCAATTTGTAAGAACAGTATATAATTGAGATAGCTGTCAAGTTTTATGAAAATCCAAGTTGATTTGAAAATGTTATATAAATTTTTAAAGGTGACTATCTGAATATAGTGCGAACTGAAAATTATAGCTGTCAGGAATGTTTATTGAAAGAGTTTACATTATTATTATCTCCTCGCCAACAAAGTTGCGAAGGGATAAATGGGACTGTCCTTGTGTCTGTGCAGGCCATATACATGGTTTACAGTCAGAACTTATTGATTTGATTTAATAAAAAAAGTCAATGTCCCATGCACATCTGAGTCAAAAAAAATCCAGGTCCCATGGAAATTTTGCTTTAAAAAAGTCCATGTCCCATGCCTTGATAAATTTTGACCGGTCCCTAAGTACACATGTAGTTACAGATATGTTTCATGTTTTATGGTGTAAACCTTTCTTAACTGTATAACATGTAATCTGACTCTAAAACTTCACACATGTTAGAAAATATTTCCCGCTGTGTTTTCTTGTTAAAAACATCATTTTGCAGCGACTGTTCAAGTTATAACACATCCCCATCTTCAATGACGTGCAATAGACTAGTACACGTAGTACCACGCGACATAACAGAAATAAATTTATTAGCATATAACTATACATAATATTGTATTTCCAAATATTTAATTTCCACTGATTCATGGATTAAGAAACATTAAACATGAATGTGTAACGGTTTTTTTGGTGTGAAATTGTTTCCGAACTCATTACATGTGAATTCTCACTGACAATCATCACTCTGATCAGCTGATTGTAAAAACATTGACTGAAACAGGAATTGACCTATAGATCCTCTCTCTCATCACATTTATCGATCTTACAGAGTTATGAGATATAAATAAATGTATTATCGATCTTACAGTTATGAGATATAAATGTATTATCGATCATTACATGTGAATTCTCACTGACAATCGATCACACTGATTCCAAAGGTTCTGAATGCGTGTGGTTCTCAATCAGTAACGGCCGCGGTTGAACACTGATTGTAAAAACATTGACTGAAACAGTAATTGACCTATAGATCCTCTCTCTCATCACATTTATCGATCTTACAGGGCTATGAGATATAAATAAATGTATTATCGATCTAGCAATAATGGGAATCACATGTTCTTACCTTGTCCCTTGTTGTCGGCTGCTCAGATTCAGAGTTCCATCGCCAGAAGTCATGCAAAGGCAAAATTAATGCGCGCACGTCCGCGGAAATTAGTTTTCATTTTTTCTCGAGAAGTGACATGTAATAATAAGAATAAAATTACACAATAATATCATTTCCGTGTCATATTTATGAATGAAATGATTTTTCATAACGACATTTCTATAATTTATACTAAAAGACTTTTTAATATAACTTCAACAGCAGTTATTTGGTTCCTAACCAAAAGACCACTTCCAATTGGATTATCGAACTCACGTGACCCATAGATTCTGATGTGACTGCAAAGTCTCAAACCTTCTAACGAAGGTCTGCGACAAAAACCAATCCAGGTAGACCACTAACCACAGGACCACTATCTTGAAAAATAAAAGTAGGGAATTAACTGTCATCCGTTTTGTTATATTATTGCAAAGCAAGCAGATTGATACATTTCAAACCACTTAATTACCTCTTATGAGCTTGCTTTGGTGGTAGTGAGTCGTCTGTCCTCTTCGAAAAGACGTACTCTACATTTTGTCACACTGACAGTCTGTCCTACGCTGCACGTGTTTACCATTTTGTCCCAAAGAGCCACAACAACTCTTCCAGTAGTGTCCTTCACTGTCAACTCCTGGAATGGGATTGTATTACCATTGACAGGTTTAGATGTTGAACTGACCTAAAATACATATTAAAATGGTTATAACAAAAAAGTTCACTGTATGGCTGGTTATTTTCACGGGGTGTAAATTATAGCGTATTTTAGCAGTCAAGAACAAACTGTCAAAATGTATTACGCTAAAAGTTATTTTCCGATTGTACTTAAATTGTATAGATGTGTCTTTCTTCTAAAAGTAAAAACGCCAATCATTTGCTATACCAGATTCATGCAAAATCGCTAAATTTTGCATCCGTGAAAATAACCTGCAATACAGTATATAGGAACAAAATATCAAATGTCTAAAGAAGGTTTAACATATATAAAAATGTTTATACTAAAATATTTGAATGTGCTCTTGATTAAATAAAAATTCAAGCAAAACATCCTGTTGTTGGGAGTACCGTTTTGTCTTCTGAAACACATTTAGCAGGCTGTTTGCTATTACTCAAAAGTGTTTGAGTTAATGAAACTAGTATTGAATCTTGATATTGATCATATAATGTATTTAACATTCGGTAATAAGTACCTATTAGCACACTGCTGAACTTTGTTATTATAGTACCGGTAATAAATGTTATTTAGAAGGAATTTATTGATGTGTCAACTCGGCCGACTCACTCACAAACTGAATAAAAGTCATCTTCAATATGACTTAAAGTTGAAAACAAAACAATAATGAATTTAATATTATTTTAAAAAGAACTTTCTTCTCAAATTCTTTAATATGTGAAGAAATATTCATTTTCAGATCTTTAGTTATTTCACTTCTATCTATCCCTGCGCCTGCTATTAACATTTTTTTGAAATATTGTTGAACAAGTATTGTACTGGTGGTTACTCTTCAAGTTACATTTATGTGTTTAAAGTGAAACATATTTCAAACCTCATCCATAAGAGATATGACCTACCACTAATAGTTGCTGAGAAACTGACCTTATCACAAAAATTTAACATGACAGTTTACGCCTCTGCCGTTGCCATATTTTGTACATCTATGTCTCTCTCTCCGCGCCTTTTGTCACGGGCGATACAAAAATGATAATGACAAATTTGTTTCACTAATACTGAAATATAATACTGATTACAAGGTGATCATTACAAACGTTAAAAATAAACACAACTGAGTGCCCAAATATGTAATTTTATTTTTGAAGTGTGCATTTTAAAAAAAAAATCTTGGCATAAAAAATATAATACTTTTATCTTACGAAATATATATATATTTTAGTTTGTATTATTTGAATAAAAATTCAAAATGATTTACAATTAAAAAAAGAGACAAACAAATGAAAAATTGACAAGGAATTTAGCCATGTGCACCAGTCATAATGAAACATGTTAAACTTGTTACTTTTGATTCGTTCAAATAACTAGAGGCTCTCAAGAGCCTGTGTCGCTCACCTGTATCTAATGTGATTTTGGAAATTATGTAAAATTATATAATGATTGAGACCAAGATTGGTTTAATTTGACACAGTATTTAAAATTAAAAACAGGTCATCTTAGTGTAGTCTTACAATAGCTACTGAAGACATCTTATCATTATTATTTTTGAATATGTGGTCAAGTTGTGACCATTCAGAATTTTTTTTACAATTTTCTGATAGACTTCTAAACATCTTGGATGATGGATCGGCAACAAAGTAACAACACTTGGTCAGCACCTCATAAGGAACATTCATGCTATGTTTTCTTACATTCCATTCAGTGGTTCTCTAAAAGAAGTCATTTGTATGCATTTCCCATAAGGTCCAATGTTAAACTTAGTCCCCCGCTGGCGGCCATCTTTGATGATGGATCGGCTACAAAGTAACAACACTTGGTCAGCACCTCATAAGGAACATTCATGCCAGATTTAGTTTCATTCCATTTAGTGGTTCTCTAAAAGAAGTCATTTGTATGCATTTCCCATAATGTCCAATGTTAAACTTAGTCCCCCGCTGGCGGCCATCTTGGATTATGGATCGGCTACAAAATAACAACACTTGGTCAGCACCTCATAAGGAACATTCATGCCATGTTTGGTTTCATTCCATTCAACGGTTCTCTAAAAGAAGTCATTTGTATGCATTTCCCATAGGGTCCTATGTTAAACTAAGTCCCCCTCTGGCGCCCATCTTGGATGATGGATCGGCTACAAAGTAACAACACTTGGTCAGCACCTCATAAGGAACATTCATGCCAGATTTAGTTTCATTCCATTTAGTGGTTCTCTAAAAAGTCATTTGTATGCATTTCCCATAGAGTCCTATGTTAAACTAAGTTCCCCGCTGGCGGCCATCTTGGATGATGGATCGGCTACAAAGTAACAACACATGGTCAGGACCTCATAAGGAACATTCATGCCATGTTTGGTTTCATTCCATTCAGTGGTTCTCTAGAAGAAGTTCAAAATGTAAAATGTTAACGACGACGCCGGACGACGACGGACGCCAAGTGATGAGAAAAGCTCACTTGACCCTTTGGGTCAGGTGAGCTAAAAAGAGGAATCCATTGCTGGACTGACTTGATTTAATTTTCTAGTTTACCTATTTAGCAAAATATTTTGTCTTCCTGGGTTTACTCTATAATTCAGAAATTGAATTGACTGATTTTAATCATGTGCACCAGCCATATCAAAACAAGCAAAATTGGCGACCTTTGATCCATTTATGTAAAAAGAGCAATCCATTTGCAGGATTGATGTTATATAATTTTCTAGTTCATCAATTGAAATCTTATTATCAATTGCCAGATGACTTGTAAGTAAATCTTTGTCACAATAAACATCACGTTCCTCCCCATTTTCCTTTGTCATTAAGACTAGGCCAGTTGAATCATTTGAAATAGCAATAATTTGGCATGATATTTTGCTTTCTTGGTTTTTGTCTTCAATTTCAGAAATTGAATTTACTGAAATGGTATTTTCAGAATGGAATTGCGAAAATTCGACAACAGCATCTTTGATTTTAACAACAGTTCCACATCTGATATCTTTTCCAGATTGCTCATCCCATAGTGATGCTTTCAAATTTCCAGTAGAATCTGTAATGGTTATTTCCTTAACTCTTGCTTCTCTCCCTCCAATTTTTAAATGTTTAACAACTTCTTCCTGAAATGTTCAAATAGAATAAAACTAAATCTCAAGTTATTTTAAATTCATCTTACCTAGTAGCAAAAGGTTAAATTTCTGATTAGATTACTCAGAGCTACATGTATAATAAACAACATGAACAAGGACACATGTTGCACATGACTGTGTCCCCTGCCACATCAAAATGGAAACCCCAAAAAATAAGCAATATCCATTGATTTCTAAGGTAAATGCCAATAAAAGATGCATGTCATTCTTGATTAAGTTATTGTAGTCGATAAATTTCCGTAACTCCTATAAAATTTTTCAATACAAAATGGCGTTGGGATATGATCAACTATATATAATGACTAACAATTCTACAAATTTGAGTTGAATTTCGGAGTGGTTTCAGTGGAGTTGTGACAGACGCATGGACACAGACCATTATGAAATCCTTCCATCGATTTGCGTAGGGGGACAATTAAATCACATATTATTCATCCATCACCAGAAAACTAGCAATTGTAGTTGTGTATAATTGATAATTATATGGGGTGACATATTTTTATACAGTTATTGTACTGTTTTTTTTTCTTCTAATTCCTCTTTTTAGGGTCTTCAAATGATTGTCATTCTTTTTTTCAACCTCCATTTGCAAAAAATTGTCACAACATATCATTTCAATATTTAGTAAATACTAATGTTATACAAATATATTTTTAGAAACTAAAGTTTTCTGCTCCAACACTGTAAACATAGGTTAAAATAAAACAACTTTAATTATATGTCAAGGACTTTAACTGTTTTGTTACAATGGTGTATAATGGGAATATGGGTCATTACAAAATTTCGCATTCCACACCTGTAAAACTAGATTTGAAAAAAGCATGCACAACTTCAGCCTAAATACCGAATGCATCCAAATGCACAATTTGCAGTAAGTTACCGTTTTCGAGATCTCGAGCTCACAAAATCACGAAAATTTTGCTACCCACAGCATAAGGCTCTCGGACCTATGATCCGGAGAGCCAAAAAATGACCACTTGCTCCAGCCTCTTTCTGACGTACCACGCCATTGACATAGGAGCATCGAGCGAACGACAGACCACAATTATATAATCACGAAGTGTTCGAGGGGAAACCAGACTTCTGCATGTAATACCTTACAATCATATTATACAATAATACAAATTTGACGTCACCGATTCAGTTAAAAGTACCACCGAGTAAATTCACAACTTAGGTTGTGTTCGATTCACTTGTTCTGAACAAGTTCTGTCTGTTCTGTTCCGGAATGTGAATAAAATACGCCGGAACGTTTTCAAAATGGCGACTAAATTGATTCCCATCCTGGCAGCTATGCTAGAGGACGACTCAGATGAAGAAGCTACAGACAATAGAGATATAATTTACGCCACTCCTGTCAAGAATGATATGCTGTTTGTAAGGTTTTACTTACTGTGGGACAAGGGTTCTTAGAATACCAAATATTCTGATTTTTATCTAGCCGGGGAACCGTAACATAGGTCCCTTTAATTGATTTTATGATAATTACGGATATATGTCCATAAAATTAACAAAACGACCTAGAGCTACGGTTTTGCAGCTAATTATTACCATACTACTTGCATTTCAGCTCTTCCATTTCAGCAACCATTTGAAACTTGGGGGTGCAGGAATTTTAAATAAACTTGTTTTAAAATGTTCCTGGGGGTGTCATGATTGTTTTTGGCCATGCTGAAAAATTAGCAAAATTATTCTTGAAAAATAATGCACTGATAATTTTAATTAGTCACTGTGACAAATCAACTAGTCAAAATCCCGGTTATGGGTAGTCAGACAGAGAAACGACTATTAACTTAGTCAACATGACTATCTAGGTAGTCAGAGGGACTACCCACGTGGTCAACTTATCTATTGACCATGCGGATAGTCGTACACCACGTGGTGTGCCCAGGAAGTATCGGATTTCACGCGCATATTTTCGCGGGCTCATTCGCTCTTTGTTCGAACAAGAAACTACAAGCTGTAATTGTTTAAAAATTTGTCTAATGTAAGTATACAATTGATTTAACATTGTAATTTTATATTGATTCTTGAAATAATTAAAAGGGAGCCTACATAACAATTAGTTTGTGCCGATTTGTGTAGATTAAATCGACAAATCGTCATTGAAGTCGAAAAGGGGGAACCGCTAAAAGGTTTAACGATTTGCATGAAACAACCACAAAAGATTATGTTACAGTTTCGTTCATGGTTTTTGAATCTGTAGTTCCCGAGTGATATATGTGACAGGCATAACGTAAATGTTAGCGTAACGACAAGGCAGCCAGAGAGAGCAAAAAGGGGGGGGGGGGGGGTCCGGAATCTCGTGCCATCCTCAATTTAGAATCAATGACGATCAATTTTATCTCTGTCAATGATTTTATATACTATTATTATGCAAAAATGGTCTAAAATAAGCGAATATCATATATAATAGTCTTGGTTCACGAAAACTGTTAACCGGAAGTTGGGTACGATGTTGTTTTGGGTATTATTTTCTGTTTGTTGACATTGCCAGCGGACATGGACAAGAATATCAATATCACAGCGTTGTTTCACTACTTATCATCGAGGTAACTAGTTATGACCATGCATGTGCAGAAATAGCCTGTCAGTTTGTTTACAGAGGTGCTCTTGAAAAGGTGGAATAACACCTACATGACTACAGAGTCAAGTGCAGTTGTGTATGTGCTTTGCCTATGCCCGGCTATGGCCATTCCCAAGGCTTCTCATTTTCACAAGTTGGCTCGGAACCTATTTCAGTTTAGAGAAGTTTAGGCTCATATTAGAACAATTAAAATAGCCTTTGATGCTATTTTACCATTACAATTGAGTTACAGCAAAATAAATAGAAACTATTTTTTTAACAATTCCCTGAATCCCTAAGCACCCTCATTCTTGTTATAAGATAAGAAATATTTATTTTGATTCGATGCATACAAACTCTGAAGAGCTTTTAACCAAATATAAAAACAGATGTATAACATAAAAACAAACATAACATACATGTAATAATGACACAAATTGACAAAAATTGGTACATAATCCTATTTTAAGCCTTCGAAAATCTGTCCGTTCCACTTCCCACTTTAATCACACTATATAGATAGCAATACAGCAAAAAAATTTAAAAGGCGTTGCAATTTTTGTGTATTTTCAATGTTTCTCAAGGTGGTTAAATGTCGGTGCATGTAGTGCCTTTTGTGCCTCAAGAAGAGTGAATGTCATGAATCTAGGTGCTTGTGGTACATTTTATTTCTCAAGATAAGTAATTGTCATTATCTCGGTGCTTATGGTACATTTTTTTGTGTCTCAAGTTGAGTGAATGACAAAATCTTGGTGCTTGTGAAACATTTTGTGTCTCAAGAAGAGTGAATGCAAATCTCGGTGCTTGTGGTACATTTTATTTCTCAAGATGAGTAATTGTCATTATCTCGGTGCTTATGGTACATTTTTTTTGTGTCTCAAGTTGAGTGAATGACAAAATCTTGGTGCTTGTGAAACATTTTGTGTCTCAAGAAGAGTGAATGCAAATCTCGGTGCTTGTGGTACATTTTATTTCTCAAGATGAGTAATTGTTATTATCTCGGTGCTTGTGGTACATTTTTTTTGTGTCTCAAGTTGAGTGAATGACAAAATCTTGGTGCTTGTGAAACATTTTGTGTCTCAAGAAGAGTGAATGCAAATCTCGGTGCTTGTGGTACATTTTATTTCTCAAGATGAGTAATTGTCATTATCTCGGTGCTTATGGTACATTTTTTTTTGTGTCTCAAGTTGAGTGAATGACAAAATCTTGGTGCTTGTGAAACATTTTGTGTCTAAAAAAGAGTGAATGCTAATCTCGGTGCTTGTGGTACATTTTATTTCTCAACATGAGTAATTGTCATTATCTCGGTGCTTATGGTACATTTTTTTTGTGTCTCAAGTTGAGTGAATGACAAAGTCTTGGTGCTTGTGAAACATTTGTGTCTCAAGACGAGTGAATGCAAATCTCGGTGCTTGTGGTACATTTTGGTAAAATTTTTGAATGAGATTATAATTACAAAGAACCTGACTAAACTTTGTCAGAAGACTCGAAAATTAAGCCTGGTCTGGGATTTTGGGAAAGGCACACATCAAGACCCCCTTAAAACCACCTCAGTTATTTATAGTAAACATATTGCCTTTTTATCTTTAGATTTTCCAAAAAAAATTCTGAAAATGGGTAAACACAATAAAATCAAGAGGAAAGAATACCAGAAGAGGCGCAAGAAGAATCAGATTTTAAAAAAGAAAAATGCAATGACAGGCAATCCAACATTTATCCCCATTACCGAGGACAAAATTAGTACTTCTAATAGCCAAGAAGGCGTTTCGAATAATTTGAAATTAACAGAAGAGGCTGTGACAATAACTAACTGTTCTAATGAAAAACATTGCGATTCGTCATCAACTACATCAAGCTGCAGCAATAGTATTTTTGACGACAAAGCTAGTTCTTCTCACTCCGTAAAATCAAGTCAAAGCTCGAGCAAACCAAGTGTTAAGCCCAGGGACAAAAATCATCATGGCATTTTACAACATTATACAGAAGCCAATGATCCACTCTTAGTCAAATGGGAAGAACTGGAAATGTTACAAAAACGTGCCCTTAGAATAAGAAAAATGAAGTTTTAGTAAAGAAAACTGTTCAGTAATGAAACCTCTATAAACTATGTCACTGTTGAACGAGCTTATACTATCATGAACAATCTTACTTGTACTGGTATATTATTATGAACAAATGAATAATGTTGAACTGCGGAATGTTTTACTTGTAGATGTTGAACTTGTTTTAACAGAATTTACAAAATGTCATTGTTTTTTAATTTTATTTGATAAATTGAAACCTTAATTGAATAAATTAAAAATATTTAACAAAAATTTTAATTTCACATGTATTCAGAAAATGGAACTAAGATGTGGTGCAGGTGACTTGTAATTTTAAGTGTCCTCATTACCAGTTATGTGTATGTGAAAACATGACAGGTGTATAAGAAACATCAACAAATAAATACAGTTGCAAAATGCAAAAAAAAGATAATCCAGGCAACACAAATAAAAAGGAAAACAAAGCACTAAAAATGTGAGCTTAATTAAAACCAAATGGAGTATCATCAGGTGTTCCAGAAAAGTTAGCATCCTCTGCTCTTTGTATTGCACCCGTCATACAGAAGTGAGCAATTTAGTTGAAGAAGAACCCCCATGATAACAGAAATACAAACCAAACATCACTCAATATGCACCAAGCAAACAAAACTATTAACTAAAGCACACTGTATAATCGGATACTGGGAACCAGTGCGGGCACTAAAAGGTGTGGTTCAGTTGACTTGTAACGGGTGTTTTGATTGGTCAGATTTGAATTTATAGCCATAATAAATCATGGTGCAGTCAGATGCACTGAAAACTGTGTTCCGTTGTGTCATTTACCACATTTTTTTAAGCCTGACCAATCAACACATGCATTACAAGTCACGTGACCAGTGTTTTTGGTGCCAGCATCGGTTCTGAGTATCAGAATACACGGGTGTATAAGAACCGGGGACAGTTGGACTTTGTCCTGTCACTAACAAAGATAGTAAATCTTACAAATTTATGCAAATTATATTTTTTTCAGATTTGAGACTGTTAATTACAATTCAAATTGTACTCCATAATATCCTGTTTATACTAATACAGTATATTTCAAGGCAAGTATAATGTAGTTTACATGTACTTTGCACTGTCAAAATAGTTTTCTTCTCAACTGTTGGACAATGTTTCCATGTTCACGATGTGCAGTGTTGTGTCGCACATACCAAAATCTATTATTGCACTATAGATTTGTGCATAGTCATGAGAATGGCTTTAAAATTACTTGTGGGGTAGACAGTTGTCAAAAAAATTACAGCTTGGTATTTTCTTTAACAAAACACATCAGACGAAAACATGTCAATTTTTACAACTTGCATCTATCAAGGTTCCGTGAAAGTCAAAAGGAACCTGATTCATATCTTAATTTAACAGCACATCAAGAGGTTGATGATGGTGAAGATGCTCATGTAGACAATTTAGGTGTGGTAAATGAGGAACACCAAAATATAATTGAAACACAAGTACATGTAGATTTCCAGGAGAAAATGGCATTGTTTTTGTTAAATGTTAGGGAAAAATGCAAACTTCCTGCAAATGTTTTGCCAACAATTGTGCAAGAATTCAGTGATATGTTTTGTCTTCACCAAGCTGAAGTAAGCCGCAAATTAGATAAGGTTCTTTGTGATTTGGATGCAAATTTGAAAGTAAAAAATCAATGCAAGTCATTGATGAAAGAAAATTCAGATGTTGAAAATGCCTTCCTTAATTTCAGTAGTAGTACAAAGTTGAACAAATATGCAAAAGAGCATTTAAAAATTGTTGAACCAGTAGAGTTTATTTTGAATGATAATTTGAATGAAAAGCCGTGTCCCATGCAATATGTACCTATTTTAGAGACATTGAAAACTCTTCTATCACACGAAGATGTGTTTTCATATGTGATTAATGGTCATAAATCAAATGATAATATATTAAGAGATATCTGTGATGGTTCAGTCTGCAATAATAATAATTTTTTCGCACAAGGCAGAAATAAAGTACAAATTCTTTTATTTTATGATGATTTTACTGTCTCAAATCCTATTGGGCATGCAGTAAAAAAGTATAAATTGGGTGCATTCTATATGATACTTGCAAACCTCCCACCAAAGTATCGATCACAGCTTCATGTTATTCAGCTTGTAGCATTGGTAGAATCAGACCACCTAAAAGCCTTTGGGTTCAAAGACGTCTTAGAACCTTTGATTCAAGATATAAAAACTTTAGAAACTGATGGGGTACAAATTGAAAAACCTGAAGGGAACATCACATTGCAAGGTAGTGTTATTGCTGTTATAGGTGACAATCTAGGGGCACATGCTATTGGTGGATTTGTTGAAAGTTTCACAACTGCAAGGTGCTGTCGATTTTGTTTTCTACCTAAACCTCAAATGCAACAAAGAGTTTCTTGTTACAATTTACCAATAAGAACTAGGGAAATGTATGATCAACAAGTTAGGATTGTTTCTTTGAATCAAGATCTTTCAACTACATATGGATTGAAAGGGAAATCGACCCTGAATGATCTCAATTATTATCACGTGATTGGTGGGATGCCTTCTGATTTAGCCCATGACTTATTTGAGGGAGTTGTACCAGTTGTGATTACCCATGTATTGAAATATTGTGTTCAGAGTGGATTTTTTAGTTTGGATTTTCTGAATGGGCAAATAGTTGATTTCTTCTTCTCTGAAGTCGACAGAGCAAATAGACCAAAAACGCTTCCATCAACATTAGCAAAACTTAAAGTTAGTCAGTCTGCATCTCAGTCATGGTGTCTTTTTAGATTTCTACCTTTAATGATTGCTGATTTTGTTCCAGTAGGAGACCCAAAGTGGGAAACACTGTTATCTTTGCATGATGTTGTTTTTTATGTGTGTGCTCCAGCATTAGGCAGAGGTCATATTGAGTATCTGAAAGAGCTTATTGAGGATTTTCTTGAATCATTTTTAAGAGAATTCCCAGGTGAACACTTGAAACCAAAATTTCATTTTATGTTGCATTATCCTAACCAAATTCTTCAATTTGGCCCACTTATTCATTTGCAAACATTACGATTTGAGGCAAAGCACAGTTATTTTAAAGAACTTGCCCAAAGAAATAAATGCAAGAGAAATATTTGCAAATCCCTAGCAACAAGACATCAATATTTACAATGTGTTTCCCAAAGTCAAGATAGATTTTTAAACCCTGACAAACTACAGACTGTTGGAGGGAGCATGGTACCAGTTGTCTTGTTGAAAAATAAAGTTCAAAGGCTATTGACACCCCACATTGGTGATTCTACAGAGGTATATCAGTGTAGGTCACTGACTTTTAGAGGCATTCGGTACATAAAAGGTTGTTGCTTAGTTACAGACTTCAAAGACTCATTATATCAATTCATGAAAATTGAACAATGTTTTGTGGTTCATGAGGTTCCTTTTGTGCTTGGCAAAAAGTTGAAAACAAGCTCTTTTAATCGGCATTTTTATGGTTTCATTGTTGATGACACTTCAGATTATGAGCTAAAGAAAGTAGATCAAATTACTGATAGTCAAATAATAGGACTGTATAAACACAGAGATTTAAGAATTGTTGTGATGAGGTACAAATTTTTGTTTTGAATTTTATACAGTAGATTTATAGTTGTATTGGTCATGTTGGTACTTGAACATATGATAAAATGCATGATACCATTTTTTTTTTTCACAAAAATTTGGGTGAGCCAGATTTACTCATGGTTTCCTGAGAAGAGTAGCCAGCTAGACATAGAGAAAAGCATATGTGTATAAATTTACATTTGCAGTAGTTTTCACTACTCTTGTCTTTAAATTGCTCAGGTGAAACGGAAACGGTGATCTGTCTCAATTTATGGGGGGGGGGGGGGGGGTTAAGGTATCAGTACATTTCATTCAGTACCTATGACATGTCCATACTAATCATGGAATGTTGGTTTATTTTGTATATAGTCACTTCATTGTTATATATTCTGTTTTATGTAAAAAAACTTATATTTCAGAAATAATGGTTCAACTGTTGATTTCTCACGGAAAGAGACAAAAGGTGGTTGTGTGTGAAGTATCCCTTGAAAGTATCACAAAAGTATTTGTTGAAAAGTATTCTCTTCAAAAGGGGGAATTTTTCCTGCAGTACTTTGATGACAGATTTCAAGAATGGCTTGACCTTGACAATGATAATTTAGATGTACTAGATAAAGAAGATGGTTTCAGTAAAGTGAGATCTCAATCAGAAGTTGATAATGTCATCATTATCAATGAAACAAAGGAGGATCAAGGAGATAAAAGAGATTTAGCTGAAGATTTTATGGATAGAAATGAAGTTGAGCTGCCATTGCTAAGAACACCTTCCATGTACAAGAGTACACAAAGTATAGAAACACCAAAATCAAGGTCATCAACACTAACTCTAAAATCAAGGTCAACAACACCAAATCTCAGTGGGTCTGAATCACAGCCTGGATCTAGATCTACAACTCCCATTCATCTACTTACAACTGCATTACCTGAAACACTTGAACAAGCTGTACCATCTGAAAATGCAAGAAAGAGGAATTTGTTTGCAGCAAGCAGTTTTGAAAGGTATGTATATTTTTTTGTTTACATCATTTAATATTGCATTGAGGTCTGGTTTGCTATCTCTCACCCAGAATTTAATAATTGGAAGTTATTGATTTTACCACATGTTGGCCCTTTCTGACAAATATCTTACTCTTGAGTGTCCAGGGTAAAATGTTTGTCATAAGGGACGAACCAGTAAATCACCAATTGTTTTGATTCTGATATAATATAAACAGGGTTTCGATGATCTGAAGTTGTCTTAAATAGTACTGAGATGAGTCTGCCATGTTACACGGAAGGTACGATATGGCTTGCCAAAACTACCTTCAAATTATCTGTGACGTCAGCAGTACCGTCAATTGTGTATGATGTTGCAAATGAATATAAGAAGAATTGGATACAAAGTAAATGAAGGACATTGTATTAAAATAATGTATAATAATACGAATAATTTGATAGCACAGTTCCAATATTTCTTATGCATGTCATATGTATTGACATTAGGGTTCTTTTTTGCAGAAGCAAGAAACCTTGGCCAAAAGAATATAGCATACCCAAACACACCTTTTCCCAAGGATTGGTTGTTAAGTTGGAAAGTCACCTACCAATAGAGAAAAAAGACAGGAAAGAAATATTGGGTGGAATATATACTGATGTCACTATGCATGAAGGTGGATTGTAAGTATTATTACCTTTATTAGTGTGTTCTAAGATTTTCAAAAGTCTTTTTTTTTAAGCTTATGCTTTTGCAAATGGTTTTATAAAACTTTTATTGGGATGTTAAGCTTTATTGAAACAAAAAAAATAATAAATGAGTATTTTGTTGATGAAATAAGAGATTATTAAATATTCATCAAATACGGGATGACAAATTATTCCTCTTACAAGTACTGATTAATAAATTGTTTTTTTTTTTGTCACTGTTTGTTTTAGGTATCCAACAGCTGACCAGTATAATGCCATAATTGACAGCCTGTTTAGAGAATACCCACACCTGGCTACAGGGGAAGGTGTAGCCCTACAGAGTGCTAGGGTAATTATCAAATAATTTTACAAGTCTTGTGCAAATTTCTAACAAAGCAAAATTAACTAACGAAACTTGAAAACAAACACTATTCCATTGTTACGAGTGGTGAAAACTAAAATAATTCTCTTATGATAAATGATGCTGTAATTTGACTGACAACAACTTCCATGTGCAAAGTAAACACCTATAAAGTTACACTAGAATTAAGTTTTTCACATTTTATTTGTTGAATTTACAGGATCTTTGGAAAGAGAGGCTTTTGCATAAATTTCAGAATAGCCGGAAGAGAGCAGACAAAGGTTTGCCAGAGGTGCAAGCCTATAAGAGGCAAAAGAAGGCAGTTATCCCAACCATTGAAGGACCAACAACATGGGGACTGTCAAATTACCTTCCCCCTTGTCCTGAATCAGAAGATGCTGCAACGTCTGAAATGCACATTGAATGGTTGAAAAAAGAGTACAAAAAAAAGGAGAATCATGATATGGAACGTGTGAATGAAGTTATGGATTTGACATTGTATAAAAGACGAGATATGGTGGTAACCTTACAGAAAGGGGTTGCAGACATTTTATCAGACTATCCTTGGCTGAAGAATCCATCTGAGGTACTCTACCTATATTTTGTTAACTGGTTTAAATTGAAAATTGTACTGTTTGAGTAAAATCTATGGGCCATTCTTTTGCATGTGTTTATATCTGACCAAAGAAAATAACATTTGTCTTTATGTATAAATGCATGCTATATTTCAAATGACCATTTGTCTACCCATAAAATGTTAGATTCTACAATTAGCTGTAGTTGGGAGATAACTGTATTGTATTTAAAAATTTCACAGCATCAATTGGAGAATTGATGCTCACCAATTTAAAGAAATGACTTAGCTTCAGAGGTGCCATTAAACAGGAATTTGCAACCATAAAATTTTCGATTGATGCCTTAAAATTTGAAAATAAATTAAGACTGTTAAATACTGTTATCTCAATTCTAATGTAACTGTTGAAAAGATGTTTATTTTTTATTTTTGAAACACGAGTGTGCATGTGCTGTAAATTCCACACTATCAATCATGTATTATAAATGAATACCATGAAAATTTAGACGTCGCCTCGTTCAATAAAAATGGACTTTACATAAAGTGTTACATTAGAGTTAGGTTACTTAACTATTGTAATTTTTTTTCCAGGTTGCATGCTTCAACGAATTGACCTTGCATGATCAATGATATTGATGCTAACTTGAGTAAGTTGGAAAATATTTCAATTTTATATTTGACATTCCTGAAAAATAAAACATTAAATATTGAACTTTGAACTTGAATACAGGTACTATAAACATGAAATTTTTTGGTTCAATTTTATAATTGCATTAAGGGGTTGAAGCATGAAAATAAAACTAACACAACTATTTTGATGTGATTGGATGATTATAAGTAGATCAACTGAAAAATGCAAATTCAAGACCGCATATTCTGAAATTAATGTTGAAAACTGAAATAAAGACTGCATGAAAATTTCCCGCTTTACAGTAGTGGAAGGCATGTGAAAACATAAACAAACAAAACTCTATAATTGTATGTTTACAGGTATTTATTAAGAATGATTTTTAACTTCTTTTAAATGAAGATATGAACAATAAAAGTCCAAATGTAATTACATGAAGGATGTAGCTTTTAATTCACACCACACTTTTGTGTGCGATTCTGATACATTTACATGAAATACATTTCTTAAAGAAATGGTAGAACTTTGATGACTCAAACTGCAATGACTGAAACATCATTGATATTTTTAACCTTTCCGTTGTCTTTTTTCTTAACTTTATAGTTAATTCAACCCTCTAACTCAAAATTGTTTTCATTGGTCTCTTTGAGGTTTTAGCCATCAAAGTCCAACTGTAACCTTCATTACTGAATTTAAATTTGACAAAGCAAATCATTACAATATCTTTTTCAGCTAATGAAAGAATTCATCCGGTTAGGCCCATCATTGAAAGACTTTGGTGTTGAGGAGGCTTTCCTACATGGCATTGATGAATATGGTGATGCCATATTGAAATTAACGAAGGGGAAGAAAGGAGCAAAACATGGAGATGATATTATGGCTAGAAGAGCTACCATGAGAAATGAAATTGAAAGAGAAGGTAAGGAATTATATTGAAAGTATATGTAAATTATTGGATACTACCGGTAATCGGTTAAGCAGTAGATCTGATAAGTATTTTCCCAATGTCGAATATTATTTATTAGAATCCTCTAATATTCATAAATGACGTACATGTATAAATGAAAGGCACAAGTGGGCTACCAACTTTCAGACAATACATTTCAAATATTTGCATTGAAATACGACATAATTTAACTAAGTCAAATAACAAACATAAACATAAACCTGTACATGTACGTATAACTTCTTTTATATTCTTATATAAATTTTTATATTTTAGCTGCCAAAAGATGTGCAGTTCTGATAAACCTACCTATATTGCTTAAAGAAAACTTCCAGCAGTTGGTTATGACAAAAGAAGAAATAACAACCAGTGAAGAGGTAAAACAACAAAATACTGATATTGCAGTTAATTTAGCTTCTATATTTGGTCATTTCAGCAATTTATGCCTCTTCAGTACAGATCACATTGAAAAAGTGGAAATCACAAAGTAAATGTTTGGTTGAGAACAATGAAAACTCAAAGTTTCTAGACTATAATACCAAATCATTTAAGGTCAGAGCTAAATGAAAAATAGTTTTTTTAGTTGTAACATCTTCTAATTAAAAAATAACAGGAAACTCCCACAATGACAGAAAACACCGACCAAACACCACCAAGCAATCAAACAGGTCATACTTCATATGTTTAAATATTTAATATTGTTTCATCTAGTGTTTTTTTTTTACTTGTCACTATGATTTCTTTTTTTTCTTATATTTATAAAAAGGCAGCACTGCTTTGAAGGGATACTGTTATTGCAGCGGTCGAGAACGTGACAAAACTTCTATTATCCTAAAGTCACAGTTTACTTCTTTTGATAAATGTACTATACAATGTATACTTTCCTTAACATCGAAGGATAAGATTTGATAAAGGTGGTAGGCGTGAAAAGGCGAACAAAGGATTTAACAACATAGCTGTCAATCAATTACAAAGTTTAAGCTGTATAAAGCCACTGACCAATGGGTATCCATGTGAACTCAAGACATGTTTCTTTTAAGGAGATGTCAATCACTAATTGATTTGGTTTGCAGAAAATACACATTGTATACATCAATCTCCGAAACAGAGGTTACATATCCTCCCTTGTCAGATGATTACACCTCTGCCACACCTCGCCCACCATTACAAATAAGCAGTCTGTTTCCCGGTCGTAGGGAATACTACTCGTACATATATACAACCGGGACCAGTTTAGGCCCTGCACCATGGAGAAAAAAAATAATGCATTATGGGATTATTATGAGGGAAAGCTCTCCATCCGGTGTGGCAGAGGTGATATTCTGACGAAGGAAGAGCTATGCACCTCTGTTTCGGAGATTGTGTATACATGTGATCAAAAGACATCTTCCAAATACATGAAGCTGTGACTATGGTAAAATAAAAGCTTTGTTACTTTCTCGACAACTGCAATATATTGGTTGTCTGTGTGAGTTCGTCAAACTTTATTGTTGACATAAAATTAAAGTATTAGTGGTTATTGGTAAAGTATATAACATATTTCCTGAACTTAAGTTGTTCTTTATTTTCAAGGAAATTAATTTGAATATTTGTATTTTCAGCCTCCTAGAATAGTGATATGCCAAAGTGGAGACATTCTGTCCAGAGAGGAGAACTCATTCAACGTTCTAGTTGAAAACTATGTAGTTTGCAATGCATCAAACTTGACAGAAGCCGTTTTGGCACTGTTGATGGCAATTTATGCCTTTAACTTGGCATACCCCAAAAAATGTGAAAAAACTTTGATTTTTTGCCAGAGAGTTTGGCTAAAAGTGGATGATGAAATGGCAATAGACAAAAGGATTTTGAATGTTGTGTCAATGTTGAATCAGGAATTGAAAAAGAAAACTGTTTAAGATGTTTGTTTACGGCTACTTATCTGTCCTTAACAATTAATTTATCCTTATTTTCCAGGATAAAATATGTTGGCGTTATTGAACGCTGAAATCAATATAAATTTATGTGAATCTATTGTAAATCAAAACAAAAAAAAAAGATAGATAATTTTCTTGATTTGATATTAAAATAAAGTTAAATGTTTTGATGCTTTTACTATGTTAACATGTTGTAGTGAAAATGAATGTTTCAGTCAGTCAGTTGCATTGTTGGCATTGATAAAAATTCACTTTTCTTTCCAAAACAACAGTTTCGATTTCTTAGACCAGCAATTGATTTGATTTCGTCAAAAGCTTTGACAAGATCTAATATAAGTAGAATTTGACAACATACAGAAGATGACAAAATGATATATTTGGGTAAATAAAGATGAGGCAACAATCAAAAAATAAGAGAGCACCTTTACCACGCACAGTTTCATTTAAAACATATATAGGAATCCAATTTTTCTCTCACTAGAAAAATGCCCCCCCCCCCCCCCCCCCCCCCCCCCCAAGGATTTCAGATGATTTTGTAAAATATGGACGAGTCAACAATGTTTGTTGCTTTAATGTTCTATTTGTGAATGTTTTCCAACAAAACAAATGAGTTTAATAACAAAACAGGAAAAAAAAACTAAAGATTTCAAATGACCAAATTTATTAGTCAGATTTGACTGAAGAAGTGGTCAGTGTGACTAATTCCATAGTCAGGATGACTAGTTAGCACTGAGGAGTGACTATCTGGATAGTCTTTGGTAGGACAGTCATTATGACTACCCAAGTTAGTCGTGTTGACTAACATTTCTAGTCATAATGACTAGTTAAATAGTCAACATTGACTATTTGCATAGTCAATATGACTAGTTTAATATAGTCATCCATGACTGTTAAGGTAGTCACACTGACTATTTATTAGTCAAAATTGACTAAGTTGTTAGTCAAAGTGACTAATAGCATAGTCGTTGGTAGGACAGTCATGGTGACTACTTTAATTTGTCATGGTGACTATTTAAAATTATCAGTGTGAGATGGGAGAATCCATGATTCAATCCTTCCCAATTTTCTAGTGGTTGCTCCCTTTATTCAGTTATGCTTATTTATTTTTGAAAACATATTTTTGTCCTTTCTACAGCCCCAAAGTACATGAAGTACATGTATAATTATCAATTTTCGTGGACTTGGTGGATCATCATAACGATGTAGATTTTTTGTGATGTCTGATTATTTTTAAACATCTATTTTTCAGAAGTAAAGAAGAGAAGCCCAAAATACAGGGATACGCAGAAGAGGTTGTGGATGCTTATGATGAACAGACTTTCAGGAGAATGTATAGAATGTCTCGCTGTAATTTTGATATATTGTTTAACCACTTGAAAGACTTTGATGAACTTACCAGCAAAGGCTTTGGTGGGAAACCTCCAATATCACCAAGAAAACAGTTGCTTGTGACACTCTGGTACTTAGGTAGCCTCGATACAATTAACCGGATTGGAGACAGGTTTGGAATTAGTGATTCTTCTGTTATAATGTGTAGAGACAGAGTTATGTCAGCAGTTTTGAACCACTTAAAACAAAGGTTCATATCATGGCCAGATCAACAACAACAACAAGATGAAGCAGATCACTTTAGTCGAAAAAATGGATTCCCAAATATTGTAGGAGCAATTGATGGCACACATATAAAAATAAGAGCGCCTAAAGACAAACCACAATCATATGTTAATAGAAAGAACTTTCATTCGTTACAGCTACAAGCTGTCTGCAAACATGACATGTCTTTCAGTCATGTTTTCACAGGATACCCTGGTAGTTGCCACGATGCCCGTGTATTACGCCAGTCAGATCTTTGGGAACATGGTTTGGAATGGTGTGGCATTGTCAAACACATTATTGGTGATGGGGCATATCCTGTAAGAAAGTGGTTGCTTACCCCATATAGGGACAATGGCCATCTCACACAGCAGCAAAAGAAGTTTAACCATTACCTTTCAGTTAACAGAGTGGTTATAGAAAGGGCCTTTGGTTTGTTGAAAGGCAGATTTAGACGTCTACTATACTTGGATACAATTGAAATTGAGACAGCAGTTGATGTGATCATGACTTGTTGTGTAATGCACAATATTTGTTTGCTGAACAATGATGATATAACTGACTTTATTGAACAAGACAGAAATGCATTTGACAATATGAGACATTTTATTGGATCTGAAAATGATGCTGAGGGTTTCATAAAACGGGATATCATAGCAAGAAATTTAATATAAACTGCATTGTGAACTGTTTGTAATATCATAAATTTCAAGTGAAGAATAATCAACAATATTTGCATTTCCTCTTGTATTCTTTTATTCAACATGTTCAAATAGACTGGAAGTATATTTCCCTTGTTCATGTTGTTGTCACATGTTGTCTGCATATCTATTCAACCACAAAAACCATTGTTATGCATTTATACTTTGTTTGGAATGAAGCTTGCATCATCATGATCATGGCGTCAAGGTATTACACATAGACACCATTTTTTCTCTGTTTGTCCTTTTGTTGATTGATTCACACCTCATTGCCTAATAAATCAAAATTTATCAAATAATTAAGGTATAAACCCGTCTGAACTATTTTGAATATTGAAATTGAAATTCTGCTGATATTTAAATATTTAAAATGAGAAGCTTGAATTTAGCTTGTTTGCAAAACCTAATGTGTTGTGATGATCAATAAATGTAATTTGTTTATGTTTGTACATGTAAATAAAATATGTTTAAATTAAACAGATGCCCATGATAAATCGGACAAACAGGAAGTTGACATCTGACATCTATGAAACTTGTATACACGATACAACTAATGGTGCTGAAGCTGCATACCAAATTTCAAATTATTCCCATGAAAAGTTCCTGAAAAATGTGTGACAGAATTTATTTGGGTTGTACATACGTACAGACATCTGTAAAACTTAAAGCCCCCAATGCCTATCGGCTGGGGCATAAAAAAGGTTGCAGAAGATTAAGTTAAATGCACTGTACCTATGTCAATTGATGAAATTGCATACCAAATATCAGTGAGGCAATACATTGTAAGACAATTACATTTTTGGATACCAACACCAAATGTCAAAATCAAAATTAAGTAGAGATGAATTGGTCCTACCTGCATACCAAATATCACTGACATGCTATTATTATTTCGTGTTTAATTGATGTAGGTAAAAACTTACAAAATTGGAATGTAATTTTTGGGGTAAAACATTTTTAACACATGGCTTCGTGGATAGATAATGCAACCTGTTTTAGACAATAAACACTATAGCTATATACTGTAAATCATGTCTAAAAGCACAAATTGTAAGATGATATACTCAATGAAATGTATTGCAGAATAAAGAAGGAATGTGTCCATGGGACACGGATGCCCCTGCTGGCCCTTAACAGGAAGTAGAAGTCCGACAGGTCTGAAAGTCGCAGTTTGTCATACTGAACCATCCTACCAAGTTTCAAATCATTCTCATGTACAGTTTCTGAGAAAAGCTTGACGGAAATTCGTATGGATGGATGGACGGACGTACATGTGTAAAACTTAATGCCACCCCCCCCCCCCCCCCCCCCCCGACATGTTGTCACAGGGGCATAAAAATTAAGATTGAAAATCATTAGCACTTGAGGAACATGGTCACCATTGAATATCCCTTAAAAGGACACAATAAGGAAAAAATCCCGAGTCGCTGTAACCTTGACCTTAATAAGGTTTGAATGAAATAAAGTGTGATTACAATGAAAAATTCCAAGTCAAACTATGACCTTGACAATCAAAATCAATATCACCGATATTTGTTGGCTTAAGGATAATTAAAATGACGTAATCATAACATCAAAATTTATTGTGTAAAATAACTTTCCACATAAAAAATAACAAATGTATCAGAAAACTATCTGTTTATAAAAAAGAAAAACAAAAGTAAAAAAAGGTTTGTAAAACGACCCGTTATTACTTTAAAAACAGACAATCTGTTTATAAAAAAAGGAAACAAAAGTAAAAAAATGTCATTGTAAAACTACCTGTTATTACATGATTACTGTAAAAATAGAGCATGTAAACAATTAACTTTCAAAAAAGCAAAAATCCACAATGGCAATAACTGTCCTTAAGCTACATTTTGTAACCAAATCAACATCTGTATATTTCAATCTTGTTCTTTATTTCTTGTCTACAAACTCGGCAAATATTAATTCTTTCTGCACAGCTACTGCATACTCCCAAATGTTTACACTCCAGGAAGACACAGTTAGCTTCTTGGTCCATACAAATTATACAATCTGGAAAAGGAAAGCATTAACAAGTTTCTATTTTAAAGAGATCAACATGTATAATGTACATGTAAGTCTATTGCACAATCAAATTTATTGTTTAAATGTTTTCAGAACATCCACCATTTTCTGCATCATTTGCATCCTTTCCTGGAAATGTTGTTCCCTTCTGTCAGCTTCTGCCTTGTATCTTTCTTCCTGGTTTTGTGTGTGTTGGTTTAACAGACTTGCCATTTCAGATGTAGGAGAACACTTAGGTCTTTTTGTTTCTGATTTTTTACTCTCTAGACTGCTATCACTATCATTTTCATGTTTTCTTTTGCATGTTTTGTTTACAACAGCACTTGTGCTACTGGCTGTAACAACAGGTGTGATAGCAGGGTCTTTGCCAAAAATTTCATCCAGTTCCTTCATGTAATCAAAGTTTTTTTTTTCCCAGCACCACTCTTTTTATCATTATCCTTAATTGCTTTATAGGCTCGCAGTAAAGTTTTCCATCTTCCATTGATTTGTTCGGGTGAATATTTATAGCCATGCTTTGACATTTCGGATGACATTGCAGCCCATAATTCCTTTTTCCTCATCAACCCCTTTTCAATCTTGCTTTCATATTTTTGGTATTGAGAGATCACCAATTTGTTGCAGCCTTGGACCACGTGCATGTGACTTGATTGTCACGGTTTACATTTGAAATATCTGGAAAAAAAATGGATGAAATTGAGTTGAAAAGGACTAATTGCAATGAATCTGAAATGTCATAGGCTTCTGAATGCACCTTAATATCAGATTGAATTTAAACAATTAATGACAAAAAAAAGACAGTGATGTACATATATGATTACGGATGTTTTACATTATTATTATTGAGCTGTTTGGAAACAAAAGCTCTTGTTGAAATCTCCAATTTTTGAACACCCTGAGAATAATTCAAAATAAAATTTAGGTGCTTTCATTTGTGTTACTTCCCCACGTAGACCAGTGTGCTTTGTTTACATTTTATCACAGACGTTAAGATCAATGGCATTAGACTTTCACAACAAGGGGATTGTTTAGGCTAATGTGTTATAGCATTGTTTTATACCATTAATCAAGTGAAAAAAAGACAGGTCTAAACTAGTGAATCTGGGCTGCAGCAACTCATTAATTACCTGATGATGTATCCTCAGTATCAGACATGTTTCCTGGATCAGCAGCTAAATTATCTGGAACATCAGCAGCTGTCACTTCTGGAACTTAAAATGAAAACAATTATAAAATGATTAAATCGCATTAATCATGTTAATGTATAATTCTAATTTATGGCCATGTCAATAATTTAGCAAAATACTTTGGATGCTAGAGTTAATAACTAAAGCTTATACATGTTATATGCTGTGTTACAATATTATTGTAGCTATCACATATTTACTTTAAAGAACACATAAATAAGAAAACCATGAAATGAAAAACTACACAGGTAAATTTGAAAACAAGGAAACCGTGAAATGATAAATTCCCTAGCATGCCAATGTATTGAATCATGCATCATTTGCATCCTTTCCTGGAAATGTTGTTCCCTTCTGTCAGCTTCTGCCTTGTATCTTTCTTCCTGGTTTTGTGTGTGTTGGTTTAACAGACTTGCCATTTCAGATGTAGGAGAACACTTAGGTCTTTTTGTTTCTGATTTTTTACTCTCTAGACTGCTATCACTATCATTTTCATGTTTTCTTTTGCATGTTTTGTTTACAACAGCACTTGTGCTACTGGCTGTAACAACAGGTGTGATAGCAGGGTCTTTGCCAAAAATTTCATCCAGTTCCTTCATGTAATCAAAGTTTTTTTTTTCCCAGCACCACTCTTTTTATCATTATCCTTAATTGCTTTATAGGCTCGCAGTAAAGTTTTCCATCTTCCATTGATTTGTTCGGGTGAATATTTATAGCCATGCTTTGACATTTCGGATGACATTGCAGCCCATAATTCCTTTTTCCTCATCAACCCCTTTTCAATCTTGCTTTCATATTTTTGGTATTGAGAGATCACCAATTTGTTGCAGCCTTGGACCACGTGCATGTGACTTGATTGTCACGGTTTACATTTGAAATATCTGGAAAAAAAATGGATGAAATTGAGTTCAAAAGGACTAATTGCAATGAATCTGAAATGTCATAGGCTTCTGAATGCACCTTAATATCAGATTGAATTTAAACAATTAATGACAAAAAAAAGACAGTGATGTACATATATGATTACGGATGTTTTACATTATTATTATTGAGCTGTTTGGAAACAAAAGCTCTTGTTGAAATCTCCAATTTTTGAACACCCTGAGAATAATTCAAAATAAAATTTAGGTGCTTTCATTTGTGTTACTTCCCCACGTAGACCAGTGTGCTTTGTTTACATTTTATCACAGACGTTAAGATCAATGGCATTAGACTTTCACAACAAGGGGATTGTTTAGGCTAATGTGTTATAGCATTGTTTTATACCATTAATCAAGTGAAAAAAAGACAGGTCTAAACTAGTGAATCTGGGCTGCAGCAACTCATTAATTACCTGATGATGTATCCTCAGTATCAGACATGTTTCCTGGATCAGCAGCTAAATTATCTGGAACATCAGCAGCTGTCACTTCTGGAACTTAAAATGAAAACAATTATAAAATGATTAAATCGCATTAATCATGTTAATGTATAATTCTAATTTATGGCCATGTCAATAATTTAGCAAAATACTTTGGATGCTAGAGTTAATAACTAAAGCTTATACATGTTATATGCTGTGTTACAATATTATTGTAGCTATCACATATTTACTTTAAAGAACACATAAATAAGAAAACCATGAAATGAAAAACTACACAGGTAAATTTGAAAACAAGGAAACCGTGAAATGATAAATTCCCTAGCATGCCAATGTATTGAATCATGAAATGTCACAGACTTATGTGTACATTTGTACATTTGTATATAGACATACTTGAATCTTTAATTCACAGAATGATGAACACACTATGCATGTGGAAATATTTTGGAACAGTATCAATATGTAACAAAAAATCTGAGTACAAAAAAGAAATCTATAAAACGATTTTTGAATCTAGTTATTCAAAAATAAAGAAGTATCATTCCTGAAAAATTGATTATGTCTTTAAGTGACCTTGACCTTTAACCTACAAAATGTATGACCTTGGAAATATATAGCATTCAAGATCCCATATATCAACTTTGGCAAAAAATTAATATGGAAGGATGTTGTCTAGAGCATTCACAAGAAATGTAACACAGACAGTCATTCTCATATTTAAAGTTTAGTTTTGTGAGGTTACAAAATTACTATTTTACTATTTGTTCTGTACAATTTTCAATCTTACTTGTGTCAGATTCTTTTCTACCATGGCTACATGAATGGGAACCAGAGAACCACCTGTTACATGTGTCACACATTGTAAGTATCCTTCTGTTATTACTATCTGAAATAAAAAGTAAAAATAAACTGCAATAAGTTTATTAATATCTGTTCAGTATAAAAAAAATCTGGACTGTACATATAAATGACATTTTGACAGAAACAAATTATTATACAAAGTAATTGTTTAGGCCAATAGAAAAAAAGATCCATTTCTCATCCCGCCTTGATATATCCTTTCATTTTCTATTTGTTTTTAGTAAAGTTAGGCAAAAAATATGAAATAAAATTTAAGAAAAATGAGAGCAGTAAATTCCTATTCAACTAAATAATTCTATGTTGGACTTACTCATTTCTTCTCGTACAATTCTAACAATCTCTTGCTGTGCTGCTTCTTTTGTAGTGATGTCTACAATAAATATAATGAAGAGAATCATCTTTACATCGAGTTATAGAAAAGAAGGGTTCAAGATTTACAGGACCAAAGCTCCGCTTTCGTCTCATATTTTAAAATTTACTGACAGTGTATATCCCATATTAGATTCCAAAGTGTATAATATAGTAATGCCTTTCAAGATGTTAACACTATCATCTGTTTATTTGAAAATGAAGATATTTGAATATTCCTTAATAATCAAAGCTTTTTATCTCTTAAGGAATCTTTAGGAACGTTTTTATTTGTACACTTTTTATTGCATGTACAATCTGTGGCATGTATATGTATGAGGACAACAAATTTAGTTTAAATGTTCTGATTACAAGAACCATTTTTTTTTCATGCACAAATTTTACTAACCTGATGAATTTAATGCCTGGTGAAGCTGTGGTGTAACATACACCTCCAATTCTAGCCCATCATAGTTACAACGAACAAGTTTTTGACTGTAAAAAAAAACAACAGATACCTCTGAATACAACAATTATCATATCTGTCAGGTGTGAAAATATTCTGCTTATGAAAAAAAAATCTTTCATACTTTTGGCATGTATTTGGAAGTTTATAGTGTATACAAATATTGTATCAAACTGTTATGAATTTTATAAAAAGTTTATATTCTGAACACTGTTGAACCAGATCTGAACACAGGGTTTACCACAGGCTATTCAAGGGCGGTGCTCCTCCACTCTTGTGTGTGTGTGTGTGTTGGTGTTTAACGCCCTTTATCGACGCACCTGGGCCATGTAGGGCGGTCAGTTTTACTGGTGGAGGAAACCGGAGTACCCGGAGAAAACCACCGACCTTGGGCAGGTAACTGACAAACCTAATCACATACAGGTGGGAAAGTCCCTTTTTTGTAAATCACAAACGGGACTCGAACACCACCTGAGAGGTGATCGGCTAGTGATCAATAGTGTGGTATTTAAACCAGCGCCTTAGACCACTCGGCCACACAGGCCCCTCCTCCACTCTTGAATTTGTTTCCCCCTTCCTTGCATTTTTAACTTCATACTTAAGTTTGACTTTATTCCTAAAACAATGAAGTTCTTAAATACAAAATACCAGTATCTTGTGACTGGTACCAAAAACACGAGTGTGAAAACAAAAACAAAGACTGATAACACTATTATGAATAAAAAATGTCACTCTAGAAATATAAAAAACCATGGGAAGGTTCGCGCCTAGCTTATTACAGCGATGTCAGAAAACTACCGGTCGCCAAACCCCGCCCCCTTTTCAGAATTAAATAATTATTCCCTTGCTACTAAAGTGCATATAAATTTTCATAAATAGTGCTTTATACACATAAAAGACGGTTAATATAACCCACAAGTATGGAATTATACGCTGAATAGAACGGTACATTTCATAAGTGAATTTCAGGGCAATACCGGCAAGTTTACGAAAGTTAAATCACGAATTAAACTATATAAACTAGCCCGTAGAAAATCATGTCAATATAATCACACAATGTATCAAAAGTAATGAGTATTGGTCGTTTAGCACATGTGAATATACCCTGAGAAATTACTGGCCGCCATGTTGTGTTCCACTCACACCACCTCTTTCCCGGGCACAGACAGAACTAGTTCCGGAAGATGTTCTGTTTCATTTTATTGGTGTGCGGTACGTTCGGAATGTTCGGAACAGTGAATCGAACACATCCCAGGTTAAAATGATTGAATTGTAATGTTTTTGCCATATCATAGATTCGAAATACTCATTTACATATATTTGTATAGTAATTTTGTTATGATCATTCAGTGCTAGTGAAATTTCATCAGAATTATTCTAGATTTGATAAATTAAGTAATAGTCACTATATTTAAACTCTCTTTGTTCTCAAGGAAACCACATGGTCGACCTTTATACCTAAATTTCTGGTGCAACTGAGCCCTAATTATGGTGCCCGGTTGCCCTGTAACTGTTTAGTCAGCAATTATTTGCCCTAGTAAATTTATATAATGGTGCCCTAGAGCCCTACTGAAATAATTACTCAGGAGTAATTTGCATGAGGATGAATGGCATAGGGAGATGAAACAAGAGTGGACACACAAAAATGTCTCGCCTGTCGTGTATTTCTAATGAAAGTAAATGCTATCAGACATATTGCATACAGTATTCGAAAAACAGGCCAAAACACAAAAGCTTAACAATAACCACTGAACCATAAAAATGAGGTCAAGGTCAGATGACACCTGCCAGTTGGACATGTACACCTTACAATCCTTCCATACACCAAATATAGTAGACCTATTGCATACAGTATTCGAAAAATAGGCAAAACACAAAAACTTACCGGTAACTATAACCACTAAACCATGAAAATGAGGTCAAGGTCAGATGACACCTACCTAATGACCATATTTACTTTATAATTATATTCTCATCAATGATAAACCAGTGAACAAATGCTTGTTTAATAAAGTTACTTCCAGGTTTCTTTGACACAATGTTTGAGCTATAGGAATGTATTCAGGATAAAGTTAATAGTAAAACCACTCACAGTATAATTACTTTTCAGAGAACCCATATACCTGAACAGGCAAAGGAACTTTTGGAGGGGATATTTGCCCAAGGCATGGACTCAAAAGGGAAAAAGTGCAGTGTGATGCACAACAAGGCTGTCGAGAGAACAGGACTGCCTTTACAGGTTATCACGGTATTTTAATTTCATATCATAACCTCAACAAGATACTCAAGTGTTATCTCCTGCTTCCACGATCTGCGTGCGCAGCCTGACTACCCTATCCCAAAGATATCAAATGCACTTTCCCACGTGCATTTCCTCATTCTCCTACTGGCTAGCGTAGTGTGAAGATCGTTCGGTTTTTCAGTTTTTTCAAAAACACGTGCTCTGAGTTTTTTTTCTTCTGGAAATTACAAAAGTGAAGCAATGAGTGAAGAGGGGAATACTGACGCTCCGGATGAATTTTCCATGCCGAATATAGCAGAGGAAACGGCTGAAATAGACAATCCGCAAGACGGAGACAAAGTGGAGCACGTGGAAGTAAGAACAAAGAAAAGGTCGAAACCAAAACACAAAAGAAGAAGACCTTCTATTTCCGACAGTGATTCGGATTGTAGTAAAGTTTCGAGGAAGAAACACCACAAACCGACGCACAGATCGTCGAATGTCACTAAACGTAGAGCCACAAAGAATGGCATTAAAATTTCCCACAGCGGAAAAGATAAAGTCGCCACAGAAAGCGAAAGTGAACATCTTAGTTCCAGTGATGATGAACATCGTGGAAAATCTAAGACTAAAGCCACAAAGTCGGGCAATTCAAATTCGCATAGCGAAAATGAAACTGACTCCGAAAATGCGGGAGATGAACACCGATCGGTAGTAAGTGAGACTATTTCAAGTCGAACATTTCGAGATCATTCGAGTAATTTCTCTCGTTTTAATCCTCACAAGAAAGAAAAAATTGGAAGATGGACCCTTATTTGGAGGACAATTTTAACAAATTTATTCCAAATGACATTGTGAATGATTTAATTTTGAAGACAACACCTGCTCCGAATATCTATATTTTTTATAGATATTCAAAGGGAACACTTTTTTACTCTCATATTAATTCTAGATGCTACAATCCCTGAAGTAGTTTCTTACTTCCCTAAATAAGAGGAAAATTATATCACTTGAAAATTCTATTCTAACAATATGTTTTTTGTTGTGTTGTTTTTGTGATATGCACATGTATATTCAAGTTTGCTGAGCAACATCTTGCTGGATTATACTCAGTTCCAAGTACCAGAAAAGAATTAGACTCGAAGAGAAGAGAAATAGCAGCCACACTAATGCTTTATGAAGGTAGTTTTCTAATAAGACCTAATATTAAAAAATTTGCCGGTTGAATTTAAACAAATAACTGCTCTCTTGTAACCTGTAGCTCCGCCAAGTCAAAAGATATCATAGGAGCTACATTATTGTAGCTAGATTTCAACCAATTATTTTGTATGGTTTTTATAAACCTCAAAATGTATATGTCATATACATGTGTATCTCAGTCTGGCATATGTCATATCAATTGCCCTCAATTTCAGTTTTTACAAACATTTCGGCTAATTGTTTTTTTTGCAAGGCGAACGTTTCGGCCAGTTTTTATTATCAATTGTAACGTCGGGGTACCCAAATCGCCCAGTCCGAAGAGGGTTTTTCAACTGCCACAGAAAAACTTGCATTACAAAATCATCAATAATTATTATCTGACAAATAGACAAGTCAATTGTTCTTCACGCTTAAATTTTATACATGTAAACTTAGTAACTATTTATAGCAGACACCTAGATCGACGTGTCGTTACCATATCTTGAATGACGTGGAGGGAACCCAAATCGCCCAGTCAATAATCTGCGTCCTATTAAACTGAAGTACATTGTATAGTACAGCGTTCATTGGTGTTTTAAATAATTTGCAACTTACGGATGATGTTTTGCCACATTAACTCTATTGTTTTTTTTTCAAAATTAGCAGATGGATAGACTCCTATAATAGTTGCCTTCCTTGCAAACGAAAGTTAAAGTAAAAAACTAAGTCATGTGGAACTTTCAGTCACCGTGGGTCGTGATACTTTTGAAATCGAAAAGATTAGGAATTTGGATTTTTTTCTTTTAGTCTTTATATGCCATAAATATTTTATATGATATTTTATTCAATTTGATGAAGAATAAATTAATTTTTGAAACATGGAAATATTTTAATGAACTTTTATTTTTATTTTTTTTTTTTTTTTTTTGGTTGTTTCTTTTTTTCTTATTCTTAAACTTGAAACCTGGGAATTATTGTATTTTTTTTTATTTCGAAAATAATAAACTTTATTGCAAAATTACACCTATAAGGGTCATGCAATATAACAAGTAGACATATTACAACATATACCGTACAGAAAACTGAACACAGTATAATTTATACATAACGTATGCTATCAACTATCTGACAGGGGTCTAATTTATGCCCTCAGTCCTATAGACTTGGGAGCGGGACTGAGAATGACTGAAAAGTAATTTATTTGTAAAATCCATGTCTTGAAATGATGTAACTTGGTCTTTTAAAACAGCAAAAAATTTCGGGCGCGAAGTTGAATTTGATCATCTACAACTTCACATTTTTTGCATAATCTTTGTTCTCTGGGAATGTTCATATATCTGCCAACTTCAATACCTAAGGGTCAGTCACTTAGTCTAAATTTTGATAATAATTTTCTATACACTACAAAATAAGCCAGATGAGAGAGAAATTTCTTATCTAAAAACGACTTTTACATTGATCATAAATTACTGATAAATCTGGCAGCATCTAATTAAGTAGCCACAGATTACATGGATTATATTTCATATTATGACCCACATCTAAAAGGATAGGTTTTCCCTCTAGATATTTTTATCTCCAGCAGTTAGATGATATATTTATAGTCACAAAACAAAAAAAGATTCTGAAAGAATGGTTTCCTGAAGATTACTTTAATTAAAGTAGGAATTTCTAATTTAATCCAATTATCAATACTTTAAATTTTCTGTGTTTACAAAAATATAAATTAATGGGTCATTATAATGTAAAGATATCTGCAAATATATATACATACATTTTGTATGTAATATGAAATATTTATTAAAACAATTTGAATACATGTATAAATTAATATCCTCCAATATCTTTCTTAACTTATTTTACTCTTCCTAAAAAGATAGATTTTTACATCAATATACCATGTTTTCACTTTTTAATAAATCATTAGCAGTAAAGTGATTGTCCATGCATTGAATACCTGTAACAAATCATTTAAGAATACTTATTGGTTTTGATTTGTAGAAATTTAAAGACTTGTACACCTTTAAAGAAGAAAGAATTGCAGATCATTTATTATACATTGACCAGTTCTACAACTTCATAAAAGAAAGAGTAACTTTAGATGATAAATGTAAAATAAATCGATCAAATTTTGTAAGGGAGTTTAAAGGACACAAAGAAGGCATTAAATCCCTGAGTCATGGTAATGCTATTACTATTTTTTCAGCAGTCAGATACATTTTCAATCACTTTGATGACTACCGAATTTGTCATGAAACTGGACTGCAAATATTAAATGCAGCATTTAACAGCCAGTCAATGGAGCAAACTAAAACGCTGTTTTCTTTGTATAAAGATATATCTGAATTTGACACGAAGCAAGTAACTTTAAAACTTAACGAGAGGTTGGAAATACATGATCAAAATTCCTGTATTCCATCCATTCAAAATACTTACAGGACTGATTTTTCAGATATTAAGTAGAAAAAAATATGTATTTTTGAAAATTATTATAACAGTAAATATGTTGCATCCAATGAAGACCATTATGGAACTGCATTAAAACAGAAATGGGAGACATTTAAATATTTAAAGAACATTATTTCAATGTCAAAGAACTTTGAAAAAATTACTAAAAGTACTATTAAAGAAAGAACATTAAGACAAAAGGTATACGAACATTCTCAAAACATCTTGGTATGGACAAAAAAGAAACACTTTCCGGATAAAGTGAAGAATATGATCTGAATTCTGGTAGTACCTCAGGTATAAAATTTATGTTCCAGAATTGTTGTCACAATTCTAGTACTACCAGAATTGTAATACTCTACAATTCTGGAAAAACCAGAATTGTCTCCAATTCTGGTTTCTAAAATGCTAACAGAATTGTACAAATTTTTGGACAATTCTGGTTTTACCAGTATTATACCTTAACAATACTGGAAATTCCAGAATTGTGTACTTACAATTCTGGACTGTCCCAGTATTGTACAGACTAAATATCAATACTTTTAAAAAAAAAGTCGAACTGTATATTTTCAATAATGAACAAAAAACAAAATTGTTCATAGACAATACTGGTAAATCCAGAATTGTATACATACAATTCCGGAATTCCAGAGTTGTATATTTATAATACTGGACTTACCAGAATTCTACATTTGACGGTGCTGGAATAAACCAGAATTGCATTTGTACACTTCTGGAAATTCCAGAATTGTATAGTATACAATTCTGGTTTTCCCCAGTATTGTACATATACAATTCTGGAATTTCCATTATTGTGTATTACACAATTCTGGAATTCCAGTATTGTACATATACAATTCTGGAAAATTCCAGAAGAATAATAAGATGTAGAGGGTATATAGGAATTACCCTGTCTGTCCATGTGCCTTGTAAGTACAACTCTTAAGTGGCTTGTTGGATTTTTGTGAAACTGTGCACAGTTTGTAGTACCCTACCTGCAAATATGCATGAAGGAATATAATCTGACGTAGGAAGAGCTATACACCTCTGTTTCAGAGATGGTTTGTCTCCAAAATTTGAAAGGGGAGATAATTCAACTTGTATATAGTTGCAGAAGACGGTTATTTAGTGAGCTGTGCTCACAGTTCTGTATAGTTATGTTTGTGTGCAGTTTTGCTTATTTTATGGTCATTTTTAATTCAAGTCATTGACTAATGACTACAAAATTTCTTCCTATTCCTATCTTGATCAAATGCAACAGCTGGGAAAAAACTGACTGGAATTATTCCATATGTTGGAATTGCTGGTTTTGTAGCCTATCTCTTAGTTTAGCAGGTACATATCAACATGTATGTAAAGGGGAAATCTTAGAGTTGGTTTGAAAAAGGTCTTTACCAACTAATTTATTGGAGACTTATTTTTTCATAAATTTCATGAATGCTTAAAGTAGCTTATTTTCGTCTGCTAAGATATTATTATACCAGTAGGTCACTGAGAATTGAAATGGTTAAGAATTTTCCTACTTATAAATAACCATATTCAATTTGTAATCTGCTCATACATGTATGGGATACAACTCCTACCAAACATCCAAATAATTGGCAGCATCTGGAACACACATAGAGGGAACTGACAAGAAATTTCTATAGTGAAAAATAGTGTTTTGCAGTGTATACTGAATCAGTCTTAATCTGTAGTCTTTTTGGGTAATTTTGACATATCAACAATAAGAGCATATACCATACGAGTAAGATTATAAAAATTAAGGTCTTATAGGCTAAATTATTTTTTTTTGTTATTTTATCAACAACAGTTTAGATTCTTTTTATAAATTTGTATAGCCCTTAAAAGGACCGTTGTAGCATACATGTATATTATGCAGTCAGAATCAGCTTACACGGGATACAGCTCTGCTATATGGCTCTTGATGTTGACAAAACACAGCTGAGGGGTTTGGCCATATCGGTCTCGCCACATGAACTCGTCTACGTAGCCTGGCATCATGTCAAGTGTGGTACCCCGCATGCTTTTAAATCTGCGTTTACACTTGTTCCAATATGATTCATTGGTCTGGGTATGTACACTTGTGGCAGGATCAACAAAGTGTAGAGAATGGTTGACTGTCTGATGAACATAACCATGTTGTCCTAAATCGTTGTATGCTCTCCACTGATCTGAATGGATTGTTGTTCCAGGTAGTACAGCATTCTGGATAATTGGAAGTAGTGTAGCAGCATCACGTCTGTCTACCATCCGTAGGTACCCAATGGCTGGTGTTGTGCTAGTATCTACCATACCGAATACCCACTGGATTCTTTGAGGGGGGCGTCCACGATGGTACTTAGGCTTGTGACGAAAACAGCTTTCGTCTATCTGAACTATCACCCCTGGACCTCCTAGCTGTACTGGCTGCTGAAGCAGTTTCCTACCACAGATGTCTCGGATAAACTGGAACATGTCTACCACAGTTCTGTTTGACAGCTGTAGCAGCATACAGGCATCTTTAATGGATGTCTCCAAGCACCATAGGAAGATGCAGTGTAACCATTTGGACAAAGGAACTTTTGATTGTTGGAAGAAGGATCCTGTGCGAATGGACCTGAAGCTCTGTCTTTGTTGGCATATGTTGTAACAGCATCTCCAAGAGTACTGATCAGTTGTGTTTGCCCTGGCCACTAGTGTCATTGGTTGTTGACAGGAGTTGCAATTCAAGGCATTGGGTAGCAGCCTTTCAGCTCTGAGGTGGTCTTGCAGTGGTCTGACTTCCTGGTTAAATATCAGAGGGCCAAGAGTTGTATGAAAATCCATTTTGAAAACTGCTATGAAATGAAAATCACATCAATTTATTCCAGTATGATTCATTTTAATTGGTCTATTTGATTTAACCAATAAAATTCAAGGTTCAGTTTTTTACCCGCCCATTTATACAGTTTTAATTAGCCAATAAAATGCCAGGTTATTTCTTATTAGCCATGGTTATAGGAAAATATTCTGTATAGCTATCTTTGAAAAGAATCATAAAATTATTAATTTCATTATTTTTTGGTTTACATCTTGGTTAACCAACATATCAGTTTTTTTTTTAAATATAGAGTAATCTATAAAATAACTTGCATAAACATAAATTTTGAACTTTCATCTGGACTTTGATACTTATGTCTTTTTCTTCTGTCATACTAAGATTATGCTTAACATGCAGCATTTAGGAGTACGAGCAAAGACTGGTCAGCTCGGTGTCAGTAAAATGTCTCCGAGTGGGGTGACATGTCTTCCTGTCCGAAACAATTCAGCATTCCAATTAAAAAAATGCAGGTAACAATACATTGTACTTTAACATGTTCTTAAAGAAATTAAGCAACAACAAAACAAATAAATGTACTTTGGCCGAAACGTCCACCTTTTCAAAAATTCTTGACCGAAATGTCCTACTTTTGGTTTCTGCATGTTTTAGTGTGCATGCACCAACTCCTTTAACTCAACTTTCATGGTGAGCAATATAATACCCCAAAAATGTTGATTACTTTGTTTTAAAATTCAGATTTAAAAATACTTCTTTAATAAAAAATGGTTTTCATCTTCTACATGTAGTTTGTTTAAATCACAACACCAGATTTACAAATCCTGTCTATCTTTTTATATTTTTAACCTTCCCCTTTTTATTTCTAAAGCATTATCACTGACATGTAGCTTTGTGAGACTTTTATCATCAATTTATTTATATGTATGATATATTACTCTGCTTTGTAATTATTTTTCATTTTACTGTAAAGATAAAGTTTATTCTTTTCAGTCATGATGAAGATGAAATTCACAGAGATATGTTTCCTGTTTCAGTAGACTTTATGGAGACATTTTGTATATTGCAAAATAGCAGTGACATTTGACAACAAGGGGTTGGAATTATCACCTTCAGTTTTCAGTTGAAGATCTTTCATTGGCTACTAATTAGGTAGATCTGCATTGTAGTTGGTTGAAGTAAATGACCAATAACATTAATGAATTTGAAAAATGACTTTAATAAAAGTGAAAGTTTTTAAGTCAAGACACATATCAACATGGCAGTACGTCAAGGAATAGCAACTCTGTTTCCGCCTTTTCCAAAAGATATGACCCTGTATGAAAGAACTAAAATCACAGTAAAGAGACACCAACATGACTGCTTCAAAGGTATTTGTATTTGAAGGATATCCCATTCAAAATATATTACGAGAGATTTTTTATGAATTATGAAGTTCTAAATTTCAAAATATCTATATGATTTAAAAGAAACGAATTATTTCTTCAAAATATTCAGTGTGACATTGTGGCTGTAGGCACAATTACCGTCTACAAAGTGTAATTTGCAGTCCATTTTGGCAGCAAGAGAAGATCTGACGAAGTTGCTGAAAATGAACAGAGGACCACTTCTTGACTTCATGACAAAATCTGAGGGGTTTGAACAGCTAGATAACCTGGAAACGCAATCTGCAAGGACCAAAGAAGACTGCCAGGTGTCTGCCATCATGACCTTGTTCTGGGACAAACTCAAAGAGTAAATGTACAGACTTTTGAAAAACCATATTCACAGTAAATTGTTGTATTGTTTTATGTATTCAATACAAGGCAATATAGATAAATTTTAAGATAAATTAAGATATTTTATGTTTCAAAATATATGTACATTTATTTATACATAATAAAGAAATATTGAATAATATTTTCTTGATTCATTCTAAGCTATGCAGTTAAATCTTGATAGCTTGAATCTGAGACTGAGCAGCTAGAACACTATCCATTACTTCAGCCTTTTTTGTCCCCTTTATATTTCACATTAATTGCCATTAAAAAAACAAAAATCTTGATAGCTTGAACCCGAGACTGAGCAGCTAGAACACTATCCATTACTTCAGCCTTTTTTGTCCCCTATATATTTCACATTAATTGCCATTAAAAAAACAAAAACTACACATTTCTCAAAATAATTAGTGTGGTCGCTATGAGTTTGAGCTACCAAGGTTCAACTGTATATATACCTGCTTGTGTATGGTTACCCTACTTTTCACTAATTTCTTGGGACTAAAACTTACAGAATAGTGCAACAAGGGAACAATCTTGGTCTTTTCAAAAAAGAAAAAAAAAAACAGAATTGCTAAGAATATTCAAAGATGGTTTACCATATAACATGCAATTCTGGTATTCCAGAATTGTCAAGAGTCTTCCAATATATGTAATTCTGGAATACCAGAATTGTCTAGAATCTTCCAGTATCTGTAATTCTGGAATACCAGAATTGTCTAGAATCTTCCAGTATCTGTAATTCTGGTATTCCAGAATTGTCCAGAATCTTCAGTATCTGTAATTCTGGAATACAAGAATTGTCTAGAATCTTCAAGTATCTGTAATTCTGGTACACTAGAATTGTAATGTAAATTTTATTTGTAAGTACAGAAACAATTCTGGTATTCCAGAATTTTACAGAATCTTCCAGAATCTGCAATCCTGGAAAATACTGGAAGATTTTAAAATTTCATTACAATTCTGGTATTCCAGTATCTACCAGAATCTTCCAGAATCTGCAATTCTGGAAGATTCTGGTAGCAATTCTGGAACATAAATTTTATACCAGAATCTAGATCATATTCTTCACTTTATGCTGTCAGTGAATCACAACTGATGAAAAAGTTTGATGTCATTAATCCAGACATAACATTTACACCTGTATGTGTTGACACACCTCAATCAATTGAGACAAACTCTATTATGATCATTTTTTCGTGTATAGAATTTGAAAAATATGAAGAATACACTAAGATTGCCACAACTTTTCTGCAGAATAAGCATCACCTAAATTCTAGTCAAAACACCTTCGTATCACCAGAGACACTTTCAAATTACAGACGTCCAAACAACGGAATTGAACGATTTCATTTGAGGGACGATTTGCTACAGGGAAAACTTGAAAATGACGCAAATGTTTAAATTAATTATTTAATTAGAATTAAAAAAATAATAGAATTAAAGAAAACTGAATTCAAATAAAAAATTTGGGTATTCAACATATATAATGATCATTTTCTTTTCTTAAGACATTTTAAAATTATTTGTTGAAGATCATATGAAGGTGGTGAAAATTAATTTTCCTTTCAATAATTACAATCAATTAGACATTTCTATATACTACTTGGAAATTTTATGTTTAAGTTGGTTTTGAATTTCAATTTGTATAGATGTAAATTTTGTAACACAAGTAGAAAATGTTATTTCTTTTTAGTTTTTATCATTCATTACCTGATAAGGTACTAAACTGTGATGTTTTCCATGTTAAAAGCTTTGTTCACATTATAAATTTCACTTTTACTGGTCGCTGCCATATTAAATCGAAAACGAGGCCGCTAATTCCGAGTTACTAGGTTTCAAATATATCATCTTAATTTTATATACGGGGATAACATGCCTCTAAAGGATTCTTACTTCACTGAAAAATGCCTAATTTTTAATAATTTCACACTTACATTTGCGTATTCCACTTCCTTCTGTACGATTTTGCAAATTACTCGCTTCAAACACATGTGATTTTTTACCACCAAATCTGGTATCTGAACGGATGTTTTTTACGCTTCTCGCAAGGATCTATACTAAAGAATAGAAACATCCCGAACTCATAAATGGAGCCGATTGGACGGAGGACAACGTAATGTACCTCCCCCCTTTGAAAATTAATTTGTTGAAAACTACCGATAAGTTCCGGACATAAAATGCGATGGCAAACAGAGTTATCTCCCATGTGATTTACCGTCGCTACAATTGGGTCACAAACTTGATGACTTTAACCGCATGAAAATCCTAGTGATTGAACAGAACCTTCACTGGAGTGATGCCCAGCGACAGGCTCGGGAAAGCTTTTGGTTAAAGGAACTAAATGTACATCATCCAAACGGCATCAATAAGAAATACTTACAGTTTAATTTTACACTCATTTTTGGGATATACATATACAGAGTCACGTATAGAATATTTTATTGACCAAATCAGGGCCCTCGAGGGGCAAATGGCAATACAATTAAAATTTGACATATAAAATAAAATACGTAACATAACAATTACAAAACAGCATTTAAACATGGAACTTGAACTACAATAGTTCTATTTGAGTATCGAGTTTTGTTGTAAATTATGAAGTTCAAGATCTGAGATTAAAATCAATAGACCAAAACTTAGCTGGATTACTGAGCTAATATTACACATACAATTAATATTGTAAAAACTATCGGCACTGACGAAGAGCCGAAATATTTAGTCAACACGATTTTATAACATCATCTATATATATATATACAAGTTGTGGTAATTTTATGTCCTATTAGTCCCTCTTTTGATACATAAACACTCACATACAAGATGTATCTTTTAAAATTTGTATACTAATGAGATGCTGAAAAAGAAAATAAAAGTACACGTTTTTGACCCTATGCAACAACTACCTTAGTCTATGAGTGGCCGTTCATGTCATTGGCGCTACATTATCACGCGTAATACAAAATTCACACGTAATTTCTTAAAACTGACGCGTAAAAAGTCGGAAAATCACACGTCAATAGCAATCACGCGTAATTGTTAACTACATTACGCGTGAGTTTTATTAGTATTACGCGTAATTTTTCATCTTAAGCTGCCATCCAAGAAAGGTTGGGTTTCTAATCACACAAAGGTGACTTAAAGCCCTCAAATCCTAGCTTAAACTCTGGTGTCAGTGAACTTGTTTGTTTTGTTCTTTCACAGAAAGGAAGAAAAAAACGTAAAGTAACAGGGCAATGAGTTACATGACAATTCATCCTGACTGTATAAGTTAAATGATGTACAGTGCATGAGGAATTTAAATTCAACTTGGTTTCAATTTGTGTCGAGAAAATCAAGACTCTAACCTGCTCTGAAGTTGGCTCCAAACTGGCGACAAAATATAGCAGCTGGTGGTTTTTCTGGCTCCAACTTTGAAGCCAGAGCAGCCCCTGGTGGTATGATTTCCCATGACAGAAATCTCCATGTAATCTCAAATCCTTTTGATGTAAGCCATTATTGGTTACAGTACGGCCTTCAACATGGATACTTATATATAAGCACTGGTTGTGGAGGAAGTCATGAAACAGATATACTAACATTGTAAGGTTGATTTTCTAGGCATTTTATGACATTTCTACAGCCTGGTATTTCTGCTAATTCTGATGGACACATTATAATTTGCAGTCACTTCACATGTGGACGTGTTTATATATAAATTCATGGTGATTTAATGCTAAAAATAGAATCCTGCTGTTTTAATGATCAGCTGCATACATAATTATTTCTGTAAACTTATAATACTTTGTGTATTGTGATTAGTCATCTTGTACAAAATGTATATACATATGACAAGGTATGCAAAGGCAGGAGTTAATTTCCCTGTGCATTTAACGTAATCTATTGTTATTTCAACTCTGAAATTTGTTGGAAGTGAAAACATCACAGTTGGTTAAAAAAAGCAAATAACCTATCAATCAGTTACTTCTTACACTTGACTTATTGCAGCAGCTTATAGTACATTTACTGGAGACAGAGTTAGTGCTCATAAAAATTTTAGATTTGATAAAATCTTGCATCAATGTTTAGTAGCCTAAATTGAAAGTTTAAATAGTTTTTTTTCGACCTTTTTAAAAGGAGAATTAATCGAAAAATGGGTCAGTGTTTACTTATTCTTAATGCAGAGATTTTATTTCTGGTTAATTAATTTTTTTAAGAATCAATCTGGTCTGATTTACCTAATTTTTATATCTGTTCATTTAAGAACAATTTACTGGTATAGCAGACTGGGCACCTACCTCGAATTTGTAATGACAGGGGGAAAAGGACAAGTACAAGAAGGCCCAGGAAAAACCAGTGGCACCACAAAAACCACAACAGAAGGATGCCTTTAAAAGGCTTAAGATTGTCAGAGAACATGCGAGACTGAATTTTATTTCTGTTATTATTTAATTTTAACAATTATATTCTGATTGGCTAATAAAAAACCTTCTCTGAACCCTTTCGCGGAAGATCCCGCTTGTAGTCGTGATGGTAACAAAAACATATCATTAACTACTCCCAAAATTCATACTGAATAGGAGGAAACCCTTAGATTATATTTTTTCAACATTCATTGAACAAATTTTAAAAGTTTACCTTCAAATGTTTATGCAACATACAGGCAATGTCATACATGACAACCAAATTATCTGTAGACCTACAAGTGTACAATATACACTTCAACATATAGACTGGATAACTCAATCTGAAAAGAGAAAGAATTTTAAGAATTTCTACATATAAACATATGTATTGGTTCACTCCCCATTTCACTGAACTACAGAGTTCAAATTATACATAAAAAAATTGATGTATCTGTTGTACTCCATGTACACGTTCAATGTAACAAATGTGATCACATACATTTTACCATTTAATAAAAGTGGGCATGTGCTGCAATGAGTGAACAGAACTGAAGTTTGCTTTTAATATCAGTGTTACCAAACACTGACCGACTAATAGTAATCAGACAAAAATTGAATGACTATTTCTATTGTAAGGTTGTACATTAGAAATGATCTAGATCAAACACATTTCACAGCATTTACATCTGATTTACATTACAGAGGTTCCGAAGACTGGACTGGACATTTTTCTTACAACTAACTACTATAGGGGGTTCCATACCCCCCAAACATCTGATTATAACCCCCACATTTTACCCCCTTATATAACCAATGCTAGAGGGTACATGTACTTTTCAGCATTAACATTCCTACATAGGGGGTTAAAATGAATAACATATTCATATAGGGGTTAGTTATACAGGGGGTTAAAGTCAATTATCTTAAAATTAATCAATTTAATCAACCATGAATATGACAATTCAAGCAACCAGTACATAGTTGACTGATAAAGACATTTGTTATTTATGAACACGTTTCATTTCCATTCACAAGTTGTATGGGAAAGGTTGTCATACTATTTTAATCATGTCACACACAAGAGTTGGTTCTATTTCCTCCACGTCAAGGAAAAGTATTGCATCTAGTTTGTCAGGAAAAGTATTGCATCTAGTTTGTCAGATATGTACCATCAATATGAAATGCATATAGATGTATTGAAATGGACTGGAGTAGTTGTGATATTAATTTTCACAGTATCAACATTATGGATGACTTGTAGTTTATATGAATCTTCAAAACATAACATAAACATGACTGACTACATTATAATGGACCAAGACTTTGACTTAATCAGTCATTGTGCTCCTTTATCAAGCATTTCAGTCTGCCAGGTGGATTTGTATTAACTATTTGTGAATACAACAGTAGAACAATCATAGACATCAGACAATTTTTAAACCACAAACCTACCATAAAAGGAGTTTCATTATCATTGACACAGTGGAACTACTTAACATCTATAACACAGTATATTACTAGAGCTTTGTATCAGAGAAGTTGAGGATTGGTCATTGAAGAATGTGATTTGCTTTAACAAACTGTAAAAAGTATACATAATAATTATATTTTACATTGTAATTTATTTGTGAAAACTTATAAAATAAATTAGCTGTATATAATTTTTGTTTGGTTTGTTTGTTATATATATATATATATATATATATATATAATCTCTTAGTTCATTGAATGTATATATATATAATATTTAATGAACAAAGGGGTTTTTATGTATTTATACATTAATGAAAAAACTTACATAAACAACAGAAACATGATTTATAACATGTTTATTTTCGAAACAGCACAGACAGTTCTCTCATTTTCTTCTCAACAAATAAAAATTACCTCCAATACATACATCTGGTAATTGTCCATTTTCCAACATTTAGAATGAATAATGTCTGCTATGTCTGCTATGTCATCAGGCTAGTTTAATTGTTGTTGGGATAATAATTCACATTCTCTTTTTTTGTTTTACATGTCTTTTGAAGGTGATGTCACTTTTTAACCTTTGTTGGTACAATTTCACAATGTTTGCTTGATACTGAATTTTAACAGCCAGATTTTCAATTTTGTGTGTCATTATCTGTTCCAGATGGTTGAGGGCTGCAATTTCTGAAGATCTACAAAAACACGAAAATTATGATGATAATTAAAATGGATTTTCTTTTTCAATTTTTAAAGATAAAATATTTAGTCTGGTAAAAAGTCATATATAATTTCAGTTACAAATTTAAGAAAAGTGTTAATTTTTAAAGATAAAATATTTAGTCTGGTAAAAAGTCATATATAATTTCAGTTACAAATTTAAGAAAAGTGTTAAATTTGAGATATGGCATTTTTATTTACTTTCACTATTATTGTAAAAAGTTAATTAAAAACAATTATAACAGTAACAATTAAAATAATTAAATACCTTGTTTGAATATTATTTGTTCCATGCTTTTGTTTAATTGTTGTTGTTGGTGATGATGATGTTGATGCCTCCATCATTAACTGGTTCCAATAGAAAACAATCACAAAGATGAAATTTGAAATACAAAAAAAAACAAATGTGAATTGAAGTTTCAATTGGTAAATTGCTTCAAAAATTTTTTTTTAATAAAAATTCATATTTTGTTTACAAATAGTGGTAATATGTAAAATAAGATAATTAATATTTCAAAAGAGTTTAAAATTTTAAGTGTAAAATTAAGATGACATAAATTATAAGTAAAACACTTACAAAAATATCTGCTTCTCCCTCAGACTGCTTTCTCTGTCAAAAATCAAATAAATTTATAGACAAAATATTACATAAGTAATAAAAAATATTCAAGATCTAAGATTTTTAACAATTATCATTACACATCTAAAAAATTCCTTTATAACATCAAATAATATTTAAAGACCATAAATATTTTATCTAAATTTAAGATTGGTTTTAACAAGCAGATTATTATATAACTGTAAGTTGTTATGAAATTATCCATTAGTAGGTATCGTTAAAGATTTATCATATTCACATCTTCAATTATGATGAATGTAGATGTTTATCGACATGTACATCTTTGAAGGATGTGAATAGTTTTAAACTTTTCTTTAATCTTTTAATTAGTTTGAGTATTTCTTTTATGTAATGTCATTTCATATAGCAAAATAAAGTTATACAATAACTTAAAAATATTATTGGCATTATAGTTGTTTTACTGTGTCAAAAACAATTAATTTTTAGAAAGTATTTAAAAATGGATAAAATCAGTTTGGGTATTGATCTGAAATATGAATGTGTAGCATGTTTTGCAAGAATATCCTATGAAAAGCAACCCCATAATTGTGTTGCTGGAGAGGAAGATGAAGGATTTACATGTGATTTGGAACTATATTTCACCAAGCTTTCATATGCTGTAGAAGTAGAGGTTGCTGAAGGATTCATAGACTGTGTATAATGATTTTGGATTACACTTATGGAAATATTTAATTTTTATACTTATTATCTTTATTTGACAGACATTATAAAAGGTTTTTCAGTTTTATTTTTCATCATTTTATTATATTTTTTTTTATGTTTTAAAGTAAATTTATATAAAAGTCCGGAACGAATATCATATCATGTCCGTACCATTTTGGTAATTTGTAATTGATAGAGAACCGTAAGACATCGTAATCGACCATTATACTTTTACCTAGTCAAATATTTTATTATTGAATATCAATAAAAAACGAAAAAGTAATAACTGTTATAAACTAAATATTTTACTTAAATTCGTAGCATTATGTCTTTATCTTAAACTATTGAAGATATTTTAATTCTCAATTTACCATCCCAACGTATTCTCTCTGATCGTGCAAGGTGCAAACAACAATGGCGTGGATGTATGTTCTTGTAGCATTATTGTTCGTGACTGTTGTGCATACTCAATGTCAATACGACACTGCTACTGCCAAATGTTTTTGTGATGAAGTTGTTAATGTCCAGAAAGTAGTATTCATTGAAATAAAGTCGGAGAGCTGCGATTGTGTCCTTAACCTCATCGATTTTGCTGAACCCCCCACGGTGGTCCACAAGTTTTATAGAACATGTAAATGGACTTGCACAAACATAATATGTGGTAAGTTTTGATACATTGACAAGTCCGTTTTTGCAGCAAAAAAAAATGGGCTAAAGATGAATTATTTTCACCTGGTCAACATTTTTTTAAATTTTAAAGACACGGATAACTGTTAGCATATAGTCTTGGCTCCTGGCCGGCTGTGACAGGATCATCTGATAATATATAGTCCTTTCCTTTAAAAACTAGCCCCCATTTCATGTTCATCGCCCAAATATAGCTAAAATATTGCTGCTTGTGCGTAAAACACCATTAATCAATCAAAAACTAGCCCAAATAGCTGATTAATATATGGGCCTTAACTAGCCTGTGTATCAGGAGAGCACAAAATAACAACTGACATACATCATCATGTCAGCACTGGGAATCGAACCCGCAACCTTCTGCACACTGACCAGTGACCTAACCGAGTCAGCTGAAGAAGCACTCCATTAGCTCAGTTGATTTTAACTGGCTATATATCTACCACCTACTACAACGGAGGTAGGCTATTCCATTACGACTGGATAATGAAAAGTATATCATTTTACTAGCCATAATTTTTAGCTAGTGGTTATAGATGAGCACTGTATATATTCCTTTCAGTTACATATATTTATTCTAAATGTACTTTCTTGCAAAAGTATGTCATTTTTATTAATTGTACTGAGATGATTACATTGTTTTTCCATTTATGTACCACAGCAATTTGCTGTTGAATTACTGCCATACCCCAGTATCACAATGGGAGTGGGAGGTTTGGCATTGTAAAACATATTCGACCCACCATTTCTTCTGAGATGCCTGTACCAAGTCAGGAACATTGCAGTACCAGTGCTCCAGCAGATTATTGCCTATTTTGTTAATCCCACTGTGGATTTCTGACAATGAAAATGCCAGTTCAGGAGTTTTGTTAACCCTCTTTTTATTTCTATTAAAAGCATTTTATTTTTTTTAAATTCTTCATAGCTCTTTGCAATATTTACAATAAATTTTCATGTAGAATTTAGTACAAGTGTACATTTTTTGTACAATGCTATTTTTAATCATGAAAGGCTATTTGAACAGGTGTTTGTTTTAAGAAAAGCAAAAGAAAACTGAAGAATCAATCAAAGCTGTAGGTCCAAAACAAGACAACATCAGTGACACAGAAAACATTAATCACAAACAAAAACACACACACAAAAAACATGACACTGTTTCTGAACTCAGGTGCTTTAGAAGAGTAAGCATTTTTTAAGTGTGTTTTTCTTAACTTGACATTTCATTTGTCCACACTGAAATAAATAATGCTAATAATTTCAAAATATTTCACATTCACAAAAAATATTTGCCCTGTTGTCCTTGACAAATACCATATAAAGGTATTATCACAGTTAGAAGAAAAAGGTAAAAATTAATTATTGCTAATATATGTCTATGGGAACCCTCCTGAAACTGTGAGGTAAGTAAACAGCAAAACTTTGCTGTTATGAAAATTAATATGTTTACAGTGCTATACCCTAATATGATATAAAATGTAAAAATTTCTGTAGAAACTACTAATAGTAAACCTTTGATTTACAGTACCAATGAATCAAGACGACATTTTACCTGAAGCGGTTATGGAAACCGAATCTACAAAAAGACATGAAAAAACAAGAAAGCCAACCCCAGTCAAGACTTTCCATACAAGAGATATGACAGAAAGCTATACAAAACAATTTGTAAGATCAAAAAAACCAACCGTAGCATCCCCTACAACAGAGACCAAAACACAGATTGTACATCCAGGTAAGATTCAGTGTATTAATAAACAGTGTACATTAATATATGCTGTTAATGCAAGGAATGTGAAAAAGTTGTAAAAGCTGTTAAATCAGAACATCATTCACAAATACAAATTTATTTTTATGTATTTATCAGCTGACAAAGTTTTATAGTCACTTGTTCCACAAATTATTTATTGAGAAAAAAAAAATTAAAAACACCAAGATTGAAATTATGTTTTAAGTTTAAGAATGAATACTACAGTAAAAAGGGGGTTACAAAATTAAAAAAAGAATTAGAAATGAATTATAGCATTTTACCTAAGTCTTACAAATGTTTTAGTATTGTTTGCTTCAATGTAAAGAAAATAGTATAGACACTGCTTTTATTTATATAAATGAAACAAAGTTTGGTTTTTTTTTATCTTGTATTAAAGTGCTATTTAATGGTTTTGAAAAAGTCCTTATAAAATGGTCTCACAGTAAGTCTTAACTATGATTAATACATGCATACACTTTTTTTAAAATTTTAGCAGTGGACAAAAGTGAACAAGGAGAATATGTGGATAACAGTATGGCAAATACAATGGACACAGCTGTGATAGGTAACAATCTACCTTTGAACATAAAATTTGCTTATCAAATGCATTCAGATTTACTAAATTTGAGATATATTACATCAACAAAACTAAAAGTTTGATTTAAAACAAGTAAATTATGTCCTGTATTTGATCCTCAAAATTTTGTGGGGGAGTTATGTCCCCTTGAACTTAGAATTTTGCTGAAAATACTCATATATCATTGCTTCCGTGCAACTCCTCCGCAACCGCGCAACAGAATTTCACAAAACTTGGTATGTAGTAAGTACATTATATGTAGTTCTGTACATTATCAGGAGATTTTGATCCGTAAAATGTTATGGGAGTAATGGCTTTTTAAACTTGTAATTTTGCTGAAAATTCTCATATGTCATTGTTTCCTCCTCTAAAACTGCACAACCGAATTTCAGGAAACTTGGTATATACTAATTACACCATATGTAGTTCTACATATTACCAGGAAATTTTGAATTTCATGAAACTTGGTCTTGCCCCAGTCTGGGGGACAGGTGGGGGGAGATGCGTGTTTGTAAGCAAAAACAAACTTTAATTTATTTATAACAATTATTTTGTAACATTTTTCTAAGAGTTAACAAGAATAAGCAATTAAATATTTGAATGAATGAAAAGTACATGCAATGTGATTTTATTAACCTGACCATACGTACTATATATCTGTGTTTTATTTTACAGCATTTTGGGTAGGATGTGGAATTTTCGGCATGTTTACCATTTTTTCGATACTAAAACTGCTACTCCAACTGAAAAGAAATCAAGTCTATTTACCTTTACATAGATCCATGGACACGACCACAAATGTTGCAGACACCCACCAAATTTCTCAAACTCAGACATCTTTTTTAAGTATAATTTTATCCAATCCATCGGAAATGTCTCAACCAAGACGCTCATCAACACCAGAAAAACCCAGTGATGTTCAAACAGAACCAAAACGAACCATGCAAAGACTACTTCCTTCTTTCTCATATGAAAGAGATTCATCACCTGAACCTGAAAAGTTATTTATGGACAACAGGGAACCCTCTCCAGAACCATCTGCTCCACCAATGGAGTTGGATACTTTACCTGTGGCATCCAGAACAAGGAAAAAGATGGGAAAAAAAGTACTGAAGTCTGTCATGTAGAAAAATGAAAGAATTTTCTTGTGTCATGTCTGGCTAAGTTTTCTGACTATATCAGTCTCAATTATCTAGATTGTAATTTTTCAAAAATTATTATTGTCCAATAGAAAAAGTTATAAAGTAACATGATGAAATATCATTAAAATAAGCATAATTTTTTATGATTTACTTTCAAAAGTGCCATCATGTGCTGTTAATGATAATAATATTTACTTAATATTTTTGCTTTATTTGGTGTAACTGCTAAGACATTCATACAGTTTTACTAGCTCTTTATAATCAAATATGTCTTGTATTGTTTTTAATTTTGTTTGTTAGAATTCACTTTTCATAAGAAATACAAACATGAGCATACATCTGTCAGTCATATGGCATGTTGCAAGGGAATGTATATAGTAGTTTAGTACTTTCATAGTATGTTTGATGTTTTACAAACTTGTTACATTCTATACTTGATTTTGATATTGTTAAAAAACTCAGTTTTATTTTATTGTTGATCCCTGTAACTACTACAAGAACTGTCTTTTTTTTAAGTTTTGTGACTTGTATTGTTTCATAAAATATATCAATACCTCATACTCATCATGATATATTTTTAATATTAATAATTTTTTATTTTACATTTTTGCTCTTGTTGATGTTTTAAAAGTGACTTAGCCACTGTGACTTTCATACATTTTTACTGAACACCTTAAATCCAAAATGTCAATTAGCCTTAATTTTTTAATTTTATATGTTAAAATTCACTTTTCATAAGAAATGCAAACATGAGCACACAATTATCCCTCATATGGAGCATTTTACAGGGAATGTATATAGACATTTAAATGTATAAAGGGTATGGTAGTTTAGTATTTTCATAGTATGTTTGATGTTTTACAAACTTGTTACATTCTATACTCAATTTTTATATTGTTAAAATACTCAGGGTAACATTGATAATATTATACTGTTGATCCTTGTAACTGCTATAAGAACTTTGTTTTATTTAAGCTGTGCGACTTATATTGTTTTCATAATATAAATCAATACCTCATTTATAATATTAATAATTTTTGCTCAACATTTTTGCTACATTTGATTTTAAAAAAATGACTTTACTGCTTTGACTTAAATAATTTTTATAAAATCATAATTACAGGTAGCTTCATTATTCTAGTCATTGTTTATCATTAATATTGTTAAACAATTGGTGCTTAGATTTTAGATCAATATGTATTGTGTTAAAATGGGATACCAACTGAAGAGGTTTCCAAAATAATAATTTTTGGTTAAGATAAAAGAATTTAAAACAAAAAGTCATTGTTATTTTTTGTTCAACATGGAGGTTATTATCAGAACTTTGTTTGCCATTCCATTTTACAACAACACATAGGATTATTATGATATATATAGTTTGTTGATCTTGAAATACCATGACCAAAGTTTTTTTTTGTTTTTTATATGAGGAATGTATATTTTGATTACTTTTGTATTAAAAGTTTTTGAATTTGTATGTATTGTGTTATTCATCAAAGGGAAGAACTACCATTTCAAGTGAAAATCATTTGAATGTTTTAAAGGTTATTAACCACTAAAAGGAAATTAATGAACCTTATCATTATCCAACAAAGAAAAGATGGACAGGATATAACATATTTTATTATGTAAGTGCATTTTGAATGCCATTACTTACTAAAAGGAAATTGATGAACCATGATATTACCTAACAATTTAAAGTGGTAAAAAGCACTCTAAAAGGATCATCTGACTTTATTATTACATAATAAAATTTAGGGGTTACATATTTTATTATGTAAGTGCATTTTGAATGCCATTACTTACTAAAAGGAAATTGATGAACCATGATATTACCTAACAATTTAAAGTGGTAAAAAGCACTCTAAAAGGATCATCTGACTTTATTATTACATAATAAAATTTAGGGGTTACATATTTTATTATGTAAGTGCATTTTTTGAATGCCATTACCTACTAAAAGGAAATTGATGAACCATGATATTACCTAACAATTTAAAGTGGTTAAAAGCACTCTAAAAGGATCATCTGACTTTATTATTACATCATAAAATTTAGGGGTCAAAAGATCCTATATAAAGTGAAAAAGAAAACAGGAACAATTTATAGGAGATTGAAGTGAAAAAGAAAACAGGAACAATTTATAGGAGATTGAACATTCACATGTAAGGTAAGCAAAAACAAAAATGTTTTAAATATACAGACATTAGATTGTGTATATTGGAAAAAAAATAATATATAGAATAATATGAAAAAACAACAGATAAACTTTATACTTTCTACTGGTCATTCAAGAATTTAAGTGTTCAATATGTCAGTGTAGTAGGAATCACCATGTCTGTCAAAATTTTTTTGTAAGCGCAACTTCCTGAACCAATTGAAGGATTTTACACAAGAAAGGACACTGTATGGAAATGTGGAAGAAGGAATATAATTATTGTACTACATCTAGAAAGGGAGATAATTCCACTTTTATTTTTTGATGAAACAGTTAATAAGACAGCAAGGGGGGTATCTCTGAGCTTTACTTACAGTATTTTTAATTTGTGATTGTTTTGCATATAGTTTAATTTTTTTTTAATTATTTATTTTTAGTCGATCGAAGCCATGAAACATAAACCACCTAGTTTGAACAATATCATCAATGATTTCACATCTTCAAATGAGTTACAACAATGGGCCTCAGATAATGGTTTAACCAATCATTCATTGGTACAAAACAGGATAAGACATATACAGTTGACAAATGCAATAAACAATTTTACGGATGCAGATAGTTTAATAAGTTGGGCCAGAGACAACTTTCTCTTGAACAATTCACAAGTTATAGACAAGCTTAAAGATTTACTTACATGCAGATGGTGTAAAAAGAGATTTTATTTGTCATATGAATTGAGGGATCATTTAGAAATGCACGAAATTTTAGGCGATATCCACACAACTACAAGCCAAAACAATGAATCTGTGCCACCAGACATTCACCCTTCAAATGATCCATTCATAAGTACTTCAAGTGCGTCATACCCATTTAATATGAATGTAGAAAATGGTCTTCTGACAAATACATTAAATACTATTTTAAATGATCATTATTTTGGGGAAGAGAACGCACCGTCAACAAGCTTTTTGCCCTCGCAGTACACAGTATGTCCTAACACCAGTAGTGAAGACATAGATAAAAACGTAAACAAAGTACCTATTCAACAAGGTAGCAACCAAAATATCACACTTACGTTGAATGATTTGGAACAAAAGGGTTACGGTGAAGACGCGGAAGAAAAACCATATTGATTTAGAATGTCTGGGCAGAAAACGTTCTCCAAAAATCTAGCAAAAGAAACCACATACAAAATAAAATTCAGGGATACATGGAAGGATAAAAAAATTCGTGATCTCCGAAAAGACCTGAGCAACATGTTCGATGATGTTATAAGCAAAGCTTAAGGCATTGACAATCACCTCGGGAGAGTTATCATTACTCATCCGAACCTAAACAATTCAATTGTGGTACCAATAGATAAATGGTCCAACATCAGTTCCCAAGGGTCATGGAAGCAGTGGAAAATGTGTTAAATTCTGAGGAAAATTTACCTTTGGATACAGCGATGGAAGTCACGATAGGGAGTATAGCGGTACCCAGTGGTAGTGGTTCAATGCCAATAACAAGACTTAAAGGGAAGCACAATTCCATTGCTTTGAAAAAGTCTCTGTTACAAGTATCCAATGACGACCAAATGTGTTTGGCAACGGCCATTGGTAGATGTTTCTTAAAACTATGCGAAATTGTACCATTGGATAAATGGAGGGAAGCAACAAAAAACGACGAAGACATGAACACCTTTCAAAAGGTCATGAAACATGGCATGACGACAAAAAGCTATTTTAAGCACGTAAACGAATCTGCCGTGAAAAATAAATCTTACAGCAAAACCATGGCGTTAACACTGTGCAAGGAAGCCAATCTTCCCACTAACAAGCCTCTAAGTATCAGAGATATCGAAAGTTTTGAAAATTTATTAGACGTCAATATTCTAGTACTATCAGCAAGATTGGGCAACAAGTTTTGTCGCGTCAGTACCAAATCACAGCGTAAAAATATCTACTTGTACCTTATCGATGATACAGAGGGACCAGGTCATTTTCACGGTATTGGAAGTATTAATGGCTTTTTCGGCTACGGATATTTTTGCACGAGTTGTCTAAAACCTTATAAGAACAAAGGAAAACACTCTTGCATCGAAACGTGCGACGTATGCGGTAGTCACCAATGCAAGGTCAGCAAGGACCAAAAGATTTGCTTGCATTGTCATCGAACATGTCGTAGTGAAGCGTGTTATAAAAGACACAATACCAAAAAATCAATCAAAGGACAAGAGAGCGAAAAATCGATGTGCGAAAAATTTTATCAATGCGAATCTTGTAAAAAGATCATAGACCGAGAGAAACGACCTCCTCAGCAACATAGATGTGGAGAGTGGAAATGTAAAAATTGTTTCGAATATCAGCTGGGAGAACATTTGTGTTATCAGCGCAAACCATTTCGAGATTCGTCTAAAAAAGAACCAAGGAAATATTTCTTCTACGACTTTGAAACAACACAGAACGAGAGGATGGTCTGTCAGGAAGGATTTTTACTTGGTGCTCCCTGTGGAAAAGAATGTACATCACAAAAAAGGTGTAGAAAATGTAACATCTGTACGAACTGTAACGAGGTTAAATGTAACTACGAAAATCAATGTTGTAGAGGGTATGTACCTAGTCAGCCTTGTGAAAAACAATGTACTCCAAAAACAAGATGCGACAAGTGTAAAATTTGCATTAATTGTCATCAGTCTTGGTGTGGTTTGGCAGAACACAGGGTGAATTTTGCCGTTTTACAGTCTACATGTACCCGTTGTGAGAATGAAGAATTAACCGTGGATTCAAAGTGTCACGTCTGTGGAAGTCGTTGTGAAAAGTGCAGAATTCTCAAGAAGAAAACCAAGATTTTACACTGTGAAGATGGTTGTGGTTACAGACAGCGAGTGTTCAAGGGTCAGGACGTACCTTACGAATTTTGTTGTAATATTATGACCCCCTATAGCAAAAACGGTGTTTTCATAGCGCATAACGCCAAAGGTGTCGATAACTACCCGATACTGAATACCCTCATCGAACATCACGGCGTGAAACCTGATAAAATTATCTTTGAAGGTTCCAAGACATTTCAAAAAACTTGGACCTCACCTTTCTCGATTCGATGAATTTTATTTCGGTCTCAAAGAGCTACAAAAAGGCTATTTTCCCCATCTATTCAACACGAAAGAACACCAGTCATATAAAGGTCCTTATCCGGCAGCCCACTATTACGGAGTCGAATATATGGGAGAAGAAGAGGCCAAGACATTTTGGAAATGGTATCATTCAAAAGAAAACGAAACTTTTGACTTTCAGTCCGAAATGTACAACTACTATGTGTCGGACGTAGACATTTTAAGGCGCGGTTGCATGTAATTTCGTAAACTCATGATGGAAGTCACATCCTTCACCGAAATTAACGAAAAAGGTGAAATCACGCGTGCGAAAGGAATAGACCCGTTTAATTAGGTCACCATCGCATCTGCCTGTCAGGCGATCTACAGACAGTTATTCCTACAGGAAGAATACGAAACTCATATGACGGATTTGACAGATAACGTCACTATCAAGAGTCCGTCAAAATTTGTAAACGGTATACTTCAAGTGCAGTTACCCGACGGTGGATGGGCATCAAAGGAAACATTAGAGTCTTCGTACAAAATTGGGAGAACGGTGTTCGTAAAAAGTCCAATTGCAGTTGTTCCGTCAGAGGGTTACGTAGCCAGGGACAATTTCAGTAAAGTGTCGATTCAGTGGTTGGAGTGGACGATGGAACGAAGTAGACGAACGGGAAAACCTGTCCACATACAACACGCCCTGAATGGTAGAGGCAAACACAGAGTACCCGGGACAAATTATAGACTGGATGGCTATGTCGAATTCCCCAAAAAGATGGCTTATAAATTCCTAGGTGAGTGATAATAATAAAATAGTGGCGGCGGCGGCAATATTGTTTATAAATATATATATATATATATTATTTAATTTATTTTTTTTCTTTTTATAAAACATAGGTTGCTGTTTCCACGGTTGTCCCACTTGTTCCCCATGAATGAACTGTTTTACTTGACCAAAAAGAAAGAGAGAGAACTGAGACGTCTAGGGTACGAGTACGTCAGCATCTGGGAGCACGAATTTCACCAACAACTGACAAAAGAGGACTCAATGAGTAAATACGTATCAGCCTTAGATGTCACTGATCGTTTGAATGCCAGGGATAGTTTCTTTGGCGGAAGAACCAATGCAATCAAACTGTTCCATGAATGCAAAGAACCAGGGGAGACCATCGAATATTATGACATTACAAGGTATATTGTTTTCTCGTTAAATAAAACAACAGTATTATAATACATACATTTTCAAACGATACATATTTTCTTTTTATATTTTAGCTTGTATCCGAGCGTCAACCCCCCGTGTGGGTCCCGGGGACACAATAGAATAGGCCCACAGCTCCTCGGCTTGGCGTAAGAGGCCCCTAAAGAGGCGACATGTTTGCCGTGTGTCGCAAACCCGTGTCGGTAATAGGGAGTGTTCCTGGATGGCCGGAAAAACGGTTCCGATCACCATCTGGGGCACAATCTTTACCTAGACGGGAGGCCGGATGGACCCGATTCGGTCAATCGGCTGGTCACATCAATCCCTTTTGAAACACTATATCCTTTTTTTTTCCTCATACACATTGCGTAGTCTAAATTCGAAATTTCTGACTGGCGGGATTGGTGTTGGCTAATGGGTCACAAGCCTCAACAGGCTCAAAATTTTTTGAATTTAGGACTTTATTTTTTTCCCTTTGTTTTGTTATTATATTTCTTAATATTAAATTTTGTAATCTTTTGATTTATTAGTTAGTTTTCATTCCCATAATTTGCCTTCAGTTTACTCACATTTGGATAGCTTTTTGGATTTATAATTGAATTACACCAAGTTCAAGAATGGCTGGATGACCCCGGTTCAGCCAAAACTGGTCATGTCTTGCCCTCTGCTTTTTCTCGTGGTTATTTAAAAAGATCCAGAGGAACCCTGAATGACACCTAGATACAATGGGATGGGACGGGTGGATTGCGTGTATCATATAGGTTGATGTTTCGGTTCCGGGATCTTGGAAGGTAACCGCTGACGGAATTGCGGAGAAGGCGGTGGCTAATGGGGCAAGGCTTCCTTGGCTTAATGAGGCCACATGTTTGCCGTGTGTGGATACCCGTACGGATAGAGGACGGGATCCTGGTGGCTGAAACACGCCACTTTGGCCCTTACTTTATCTTAAACGGGCGGTCGGATGGGCCCGGTCCTGATCAATCGGCTGGTCACGCCAAGCCCTTGAACTTGACCTATTTCCAGAATGTACAACAACAGTACCACTTATTAGGTTGGGTTCAAGAAGGCGGTGGCTCATGGGTCAATCGTGTAGATGTTACTTTGGGCGGTTGTCTTGCCGGGCAACCCCTGGCACAAGGCTTGCGCCCATTAAGAGGTACTCTATGCGAGTATCTTATTCTAGTATCCCTAGTGCTTGTTGCAGATGTGGCGGGCGTGCGTCGTTTTGATGTATTCTGGTATCCATCATGGATGCTAGAGTGCATCAGGGCGATGTATGCATCACGATTGTCGCAAATGTGGCAAGCATACATCGTGTTGATGCTGCTCCGAGGTGGGCGGGGAGCTAGGGTAACGAATCATATATACATCACCATGGAATTTCCAAATAAAAACCCCCCAAACAACCAATAAAAAAACAAAAGAAAATTAGATACCAGTGATGATGAGGAACATGCAGCTAAGTTGCCAAATACTTTTTCGGACAATTTTCCAAAATTTTTAGTTATTACATCAGTAAACAATGCAAAACCTGTCACTAAAATTTCTCCTTTTGTTATCCAAAAAACATTACAAGGCTGTGCCGGCCAGCTTAAAAAAGTTACAAAAATGAGAAATGGAAATCTGCTAGTTGAATGTCTCAGATCACAACAGGCCAAAAATTTACTCTCTCTTACAACAATTTCTGATGTCCACATCTCTGTTACACCCCATAGATCACTGAATTCATGCCAGGGTGTGATTAGAGACAGAGACCGTGATTTAGCTGAGTTGACGGAAGAAGATATATGCGAAGAACTGAAATCTCAAAATGATTCCAAAGTCAAAAGGTTTACAAAACGACATGAAGGTAATATAATTAAACTTAACACTTATCTCATCACTTTTGACCTTACCCGTGTGCCTGAACATATCTTCATTGGTCCCTACAGAATCAGAGTTGACACTTTCATACCTAACCCTACCCGTTGCTTCAATTGCCAGAAATTTGGGCACGGTAAGAGTTCATGTAGCGGTGTTGAAAAGTGTGTCAAATGTTCTGTAGAGGGCCACTCCAATTTTGATTGTGACGGCCACGTTAAATGTGTAAATTGCGGACTAGATCATATGGCCAATTCCAGAAACTGCCAATCTTACAAAACAGAGCTTGAAATTCAGAAAACTAAAGTAGAAAAAGGTATAAGCTATCAGGAAGCAAAAAAAATGGTCTCTGCCTCTAACAACTCTACTCCTACAACATCATATGCTGACAAAGTTAAATCACCTAAAACCAATAGATCCTTTTCAACTCAAACTGATTTCACTTGGCCTGACGGAACAGAATTTCCTGTTCTCACCGTCAAACCCAAACAAGCAAGTGAAAAATCTTCTCATTCTAAAAAGTCTTCATCCAATTCTTCACAAACGTCTGACACTTCTCTTTCTTCAAATGTCAATAATCAGCAAAAACCAACTCCAAAACAAAGGTCTTCTATATCCTCAAACAAAAAATCACCTCAGAAACCGTCACAGAGAGCTGCACGTTCCTCATCACAAGATAAATCAAAAAACAAAAACTGTTCAAATCGCCTCTCGAAGGCTGAAAAAACTCAAAATTCAAGAAGTTTCGAGACCTCTGCTCAGAGTTTGACGATGATATCGATGAAGACTCTGAGCAGATGGATACCACTGATATAGAGTCAATCTGGGGGGATCCAATAGTAACATCTGTGGATTCCACACGCCCAGTTAGTGACTCCAGAGCTTCGGATGGACGACACAGAAGTTCCTCCCGTGAACACCCAAAGAAGAACTATTCTCCCATCCGTCCTCCAACAAAATAAATAACATAATACAATGGAATTGTCGGGGTTTAAAAATTAACTTAATAGAGCTATCGTTACTTGTACAAGCTTTCCTTCCTGTTGCCTTTTGTCTTCAGGAAACACATTTAAAGGAAAACGATAATGTAAACATTAAAAATTACTCGATTTACAGCACTCACGTTAAAAAGGATGAAAGAGCCACTGGCGGTTCATCAATCCTGGTTAAAGATGGTATTATACATAGTCAGATAAAACTTAATACCGAATTACAAGCAGTTGCTGTCAAACTCTCCCTTCAAAAAACTATAACATTGTGTTCTGTCTATCTTCCCCCTAATACGTCCTTGGAAATAAATCAACTTAAATCTTTAACAGATCAGTTGCAAGCCCCTTTTCTCCTTATGGGTGATTTTAACGCCCACAATCCAATATGGGGCAGTAACTCCCAAAATGATAAGGGGAAAAAAGTTGAAGACTTCTTAAACCAGGAAGGCTTGTGCATTTTTAACGATGGCTCAGATACATATCTCCACCCGGGAAGTGGTTCTTACTCGGCTATCGATCTAACTATTTGTGACCCTTCATTATTACTGGATTACTCGTGGCGGGTCCACGATGATTTGTGTGGAAGTGATCACATTCCAATTATTTTGGAAAATCTTTTTCCCTCTTCCTCTGAGAGAGTTGCTCGCTGGAAATTTGACAAAGCCAATTGGCCTCTGTTCGAGCAACTCTGTCGCGATGAACTTAAGAAAGAGACTTTTAATAATGTTATTAATCCAGTCCTTAAATTTAATGAAACGTTAGTATCGATAGCTGAGAGGTCCATTCCTAAAACCTCGACAAATCCAAAACAACCAAGCAAACCCTGGTTCGATGACGACTGTGAGGAAGCTAAGAAACACAGAAAAAAGGCCGAACGACGGTTCAACATGAATCCAACCTCTGACAATCTCAGTAATGTTCGTATATTCCGTGCTAAAGCACGTCGCACATTTAAACAAAAGAGGCGCAAGTCTTGGCAAAACTTCGTCTCTAAAATAAACTCTCATACACCTATGAATAAAGTCTGGAATTTCATCCAAAAAATTAATGGTAAAAACAGAAAGACCAATCTTCACCATTTAAAAGATGGCCAAACTCTTTTGACTTCAGAAAATGACATCTCGAATAAACTCGGTGAAACTTTCTCAAAACATTTTTCTTCTCTGAATTATTCCCAGGAATTCCAAAGGATTAAAAACCGAACTGAGAAAAATAAACTCAATTTTAAATCAAACAATGTAGAAGATTACAACCGTCCTTTTTGTTTGGATGAGCTGAAAATTTCTCTGTCGAAAGCCCATGACACTGCATGTGGCCCAGATGATATTCACTATAAACTTTTGAAACACCTTCCTGACACTTCTCTTAAAACACTTTTAGATCTTCTTAATAATGTATGGGAAACTGGCGACTTGCCTTCCATTTGGAAACTTGCCACAGTTATCCCTATTCCAAAACCTGGGAAGGATCATTTTGAACCGTCCAATTATCGGCCAATTGCCCTCACAAGTTGCGTTTGTAAGACAATGGAACGGATGATCAACGACCGCCTTGTTTGGTTCCTTGAGGCGAATGGCCTCCTGTCCAATATACAGTGTGGATTCCGGCAGGGAAGAAGCACGTTAGATCATCTTGTTCGCTTCGAGTCTTTCATACGCAACGGGTTTGCTAAGGATGAACACGTGGTGTCGGTCTTTTTCGACCTTGAAAAAGCATACGACACCACGTGGAAATATGGTATTTTAAAAGACCTAAATGATATGGGGTTGAAAGGTAGGTTACCTACCTTCATTGAAAACTTTCTTTCAGACAGACAGTTCAAGGTAAAGGTTAACACGACCATGTCTGACCATTTTGAACAAGAGATGGGTGTTCCTCAGGGAAGTATCCTCTCCGTCACTCTATTTAGTATAAAAATAAACAGTTTAGCTAAAACATTAAAACAGAATGTTGAAGGCTCCCTCTATGTAGATGACTTTTTGATATGTTATAGGGCTAAAAATATGAACAATATTGAAAGACAACTACAGCTGTCTTTAAATAAAATTGAAAAATGGGCTATGGAAAATGGTTTTAAATTTTCCAATTCAAAAACAGTATGTATGCATTTTTGCAATAAACGAAAACTGCATTTGGACCCCGAACTAAAAATTTATAATTCTCCGATTAAAGTCGTCAAAGAAACAAAATTTCTAGGTATTCTGTTTGACAATAAACTTACCTTTCTACCCCATATCAAAATGCTTAAAGCTAAATGCTTGAAAGCATTGGATATTTTAAAAGTTGTTTCCAGCACTGACTGGGGTGCTGATAAAAACATATTGTTAAATTTATATCGATCGCTTGTACGATCAAAACTTGATTATGGTACAATTATATATGGATCTGCTCGCAAATCCTACATACAAATTTTAGATACTGTTCACCACCAAGGCCTACGTTTGGCCTTGGGGGCGTTCAGAACGTCTCCTGTGGAGAGTTTGTATGTAGAGGCGAACGAGCCGTCTCTTTATAACCGTAGGATAAAACTTGGTTTACAATACTTAACCAAGCTAAAAGCATATCCTTCAAATCCTGCCTACGACTGTGTTTTCAATCCTCTCTATGAGGATATATTTGAACAACATGAAAATAAAATTCCTCCATTTGGTATTCGGATGAAACCACATATTTCTGGTTCTAACTTAAACCTTGATGAAATAGCCCCTATTAATATACCTCAATCGCCACCTTGGCTTGTACCCAAACCTAAATTTATTTTTGACCTCAGAAAATATAAAAAGTCTGAAACAAACCCAATTATAATTCAGCAAAATTTTGCTGAAATCAAATCAAAATTTGCATTTCATGACTCAATTTATACTGATGGATCCAAGGACGGGGACAAAGTGGCTGCCGCAGCTGTCCATGGGCAGCAAGCAGCAACTCTCCGTCTTCCATCTTCCAGTTCAATATTTACTGCAGAAGCTAGAGCCATCATTCTTGCTTTGAAATTTGTCAGAACGTCTGATAAACTGAAATTCCTTATTTGCTCAGATTCTCTTTCATGTTTGTTGGCTATAGAAGGTCAGAAATATAAAAACCCTTTAATTGCCCATATTATTGAGTTCTATAAAAGACTTGTCCAAATGGGCAAAGAAATAGTTTTTATCTGGATACCAAGTCATATTGGTATCCGAGGAAACACAGTCGTAGATAGTATAGCGAAGGATGCTTTAAATGACCCAGTTACTAATATGTCAGTGCCGTATACTGATTTTAAACCTTTGATTTATAAATATGTTGTACGTCTGTGGCAGTCCCAGTGGGATCTGCTTACAGACAATAAATTGCATGCTATTTAGCAAACTGTTGGCACAAGTATTTGTTTTTTCGGCAGAAGCCGGAGAGAACAAGTGGTATTAACTAGATGTCGCATTGGCCACACCAGGACGACTCATTCTTTTATTTTAGAGAATGAGCCGCCTCCTGAGTGTATTCCGTGCCAATGTCGACATAGTATTAAACATCTTTTAATTGACTGTGTAGATAAATCCGACATTATTAGTCGGTACTACACAGTCAACAGTATGAAAGACTTGTTTACAAAGGTTGCTGGCAACCGTATTTTACAGTATTTAAAAGACGTTGGACTGTATTCGAGAATATAGTCCGACATTCTTGAATAAAGTCCAATAATTTTTAATTTGTTCATATGTTTTGAATGATGTTTATTTAATAGCGTATCTGTGATATTATTTTCCAAATTTTGTCTGTGATAGTATCTTTGATTTTGAGTGTTTCTCTTGTATTGTTTTATTGTTTTATTTTCTCCTTAAATATTATTTGTAAATAGTTCATTCGTTTTACATAGTATTCGTTTTAACATAGTACTTAATTTAATTAGTTCTCGCCGTGATATGGCTTCAATGTCGCCCACACGGCGTAAAACAATAATCAATCAATCAATCAATCCGAGCGTCAACAAGTATGCCAAATATCCTGTAGGACATCCTGTCATCGTCACATCGGATTTCCAAGACCTGTCCAGTTACTTTGGGGTGGCTAAGGTAAAGGTTCTACCGAGCAAACGGCTGTTTCACCCGGTTTTACCATATATATCCAACGGAAAATTAAAGTTCCCTCTCTGTAAAAAGTGTGCCGATGAAGAAAACCAAAACGATTGCAAGTGTACAGAAGAAGAAAGAGCCATCGTTGGAACATGGTGTACTCCAGAGCTAGAGTTGGCTCGTTCGCAAGGATACCAAATCCAAAAGATATATGAAATATATCATTTCAAAGAATCTAGAATGTATGATCCTTTTACTGGCGAGGGAGGTCTCTTTGATGCTTACGTGAATCTATTTCTAAAATTGAAACAAGAAGCATCAGGTTTTCCGGAGGAGTGTGAAACGGATCAACAGAAAATGGACTATATAGCAGATTACGCAAAAAAATGAAGGAATACATTTGGATTATGACCAAATAAAAAAAAATCCGGGACTCCGTAGCCTAGCAAAAATTTGCTTAAACAGCTTCTGGGGAAAATTTGGTCAACGTCTGAATATGAGACAGACCTCGTTTTTCCACGAAAACGAGGCAGAAAAGTTTTTCCGGTTACTCTCCGATCCTAGAAAAGACGTCCGAGACTTTCACATAATTAGCAAAGATTTTATACAAATGGAATACCTGGACAATCCGTCTTTCATACCAATGGACGTTAAAACGAACATTTTCAATGCCTCTTTTACCACGTGTTGGGCAAGAATAAAGCTTTACGATTTATTGGAGCGCAGGGGAATCAACTTACTGTACGTTGATACCGACTCGGTTATTTTTGTCGATAAAAATAAATCCATTACAAAAACACTTCCAATAGGTAATTACCTGGGTCAGTTGACAAATGAAATTTTACCCGAAGACGGCATATCACGCATTTTGTTTCTGGAGGTCCCAAGAATTACGCTTTCAAAATGGCGTCCGGAAAAGAAACTTGTAAAGTTAGAGGATTTTCTTTAGAGAACAAGACAAATTCGGATCTCATAAATTTTTCCTCCATTTGTGACGTGGTAGTGCATAAAAATGTGAAGTCCATCAAGACGACTAATCCTCGTAAAATTTCCAGACTTTCCCGTAAAAGGAAATTATATAACAGAGTAGAAGAAAAAGAGTACAGAATGGTGTACACCAAGAGACGATTGTTAAACGACATTACAACTTTACCATATGGCTATTAAAACAACATATAAACAAAAATTTTAAAATTTTATTGTACAAAAATGCATGATGACAATAAAATTTAATACGAAATCCATTTCACCTTCGTTTTCTTTCTTGCTTTCTTTGGTGGGCGATCAAGTATTCCAGGCGTGCCGTTATTATCATCTTGTTGCCTTTCCACAAATAGTCCATTTCCTGTTTGGTTAGGGTTCGAAACCGGCTCCACGGATTTTAATATTTCATTTGTGACGTCTTTGTTTGTGTCTTCTGTAGACTGGTTTTGTCGATTCTCAGAGACGGATTTTAATTTTGATATTTCATTTGTGACGTCCTTATTTGTGTGTTCTGTAGACTGGTCCTGATGATTATCAGCCATGGATTTTAATAAGTCTTCATATTTTCTTTTTGACAACAGAATCAGTTCTTTCGCCATAGTTACAAGAAGTCCACTACAGGTCTTAACAAATTCGAAATCAATTTGTTGTGACGAACCAATAATTGTTTCTTCTTTCGCACTCCTGTTGATTTTGATCCTAGCTTGTACACAATTGATTTATATGGTTTCAATGATTGAACGTATTTTTGTTTGTTTGGAAACACACCTTTAAAGATGTTTAAAGCCACTTCAGATAAGACATTAACCTGGTCCTTTGTGAGATGTGATAAAATGGCTGCTCTTTGATGCTTACCAGCTTCGTATAAAAATTTTAAAAATACCGCATTCGATCTCATTCGACGACTCATATTTTACAAAATAATACGTTTAACGCTAATACATCTATATTTATACAGGTCTGTAAACTACACATGTATCGTCCGGAAAAATACCCGTTCTGAGCATGTATTGTCGGTCTTGTCTGTGAGGTGAAAGGTCAATGAGCATGTACGAATATCTCTCCTTTGTAGCTTTTAAAAAGCTGTCCATGAAATATTTAGTCATGCCTGGTAGAATCTGTGATGCAAACGTTGTCAACTGACGCATATCTCTTGGGTTGCGAAACAAAACAAAGTTTGCACAATTTAGAGAAATACTTTTAGCGTATTTCCCTGGTGGATACAAGGACTGTGAAATGAGGACCACAGACGCATTTCTGTGATGACTTGTGACTGCAAATAAATGCAAGAGTTCCTCTGATTGTACTATTTTAGATATCAAATCATCCAATATTATCAACGAATGTTGAGCATTACATGTACATTCTTTAATTTTCTGTTTATCGGGGAGACCTTCGTGAAAAATTATATTGGATTTATCATGCATGTCGTCAAACAATGGTTGATATTTGGAATAGGCATATAAAATTTTTTCCGGTGGTTCTGTAAACATTACATTTGCATTTTGTATGAGTCTTTTAGTAAACATCGATTTACCGGCCTGCGTTGGGCCTGAAATGTAGATCACGGTCGGAGAAGAAAAGGGTAATAGCGTTTGCTCATTCTCCATAGCGCTTGTTTGTTAAAAATGAACATTAGTGGTAATATACTGGTTTTTATATATGACTCACGTTTCATAATCTTGTGTTGATAGAGAGAGAGAGAGACTTTCATCTTAAAACAAAATTTATTAAAAATATACATTAAAAAAATATACTTTAATAAATCGATCATTTTCATATGTATTTACACAAAACATATCGTATACATTTTTTAAAGACAATTGAAAACATAATCTCATCAAGACAAAAAATACAACATAGAGTCCACAAATATCTGAAGTATTAGACTGTAATTGTCTTTGTATACATGTACATTTACGACTATTGTTGTCTATGAATTTTAGAAGGTCGGTTCCGTATGACTCCACAGGTTTTCCGAGACTATCGAAATATTCGGCATGTAGTGAACTGTAGAAAATCAGGCAAATTCAATGTTTTCCAGGATTGATGATATACACTTGAGGATACTGTTTCTTTACTACAGAGGGTAGATTATTTATGTCCGTGATGCGAATATTTGCTTTCCTTAAACATTCGTAGTCTGTTAACAATTTTGCTAATTCTCCTGCAATCATGGTTCCACAATGTTAATGTTTCTGGTCTCGTCACAGGTCAAAATGGCCTGTGATTGGTAATAGCATAGACAATTTATAACTTCAGTTGTAGGTACATTAAATCTCATTTCTAATCGTGCGTTACTATGTTTAACGAGATTTAGAAAATCTTCCTGCAAATCGGAAGGATCCAGAGAAAATACGATGAAGGTATAACCCTTTCCAAAATCGTTTAAGGTTATGTTTAAGCCTGTATCTTTCTGCCATTTATCGCAGATTTCAAAAAGTCTTACATATGCGGCCGTATAATTCCTGTTATTGCTAAAATCCAAGTTAAGAGGTGAGCCATATACTTCTACACCATTAACTTTCAAAGTAACACTGGACATATTGAAGTGTTGAAAATTGAAAGGATTGGCGGTATAGTCCCCATTAACTGCCTTCTGGGAAACAAGTCCAAAAACAACCTTGGATGGTAAAGCTTTTGGAAACAAGGAATCCCAATAAAATTCAGTCGATCCTTTTGGAATGACATTTTGGATCACGTGACTTCTGCTTATTAGGTATTTAGCAGGATTGATTGATTACATAATGTTTAACGCCGAGTTGGCGGTATTACAGCCAATATCACGGCGAGAACTAATATGAAGTGGAATGGAGCTGATTTAAATTAAATATAGCATCTAAAACCAATAGACTATTTACAAATAGAATAAATTCCAGTATAAACAATAAAATACATATATGACAAAAAGTAACAAAAAATTTCCAATATCACAGACATGCAAAATATCACAGTAAAGCTATCAGACTAATACAATCAATAAATTAATATAATACAAAACAATAACAAATTAAAATTCTGGATAAGGACTATAACCAGGAATACAGTCAGACAGACTATATTCTCGAGTATAGTCCTACGTCCTTCAAATATTGCAACACACGGCTGCCAGCAACCTTTGTAAATAAATCTTTCATATTGTTGACTGTGTAGTACCGACAAATAATGTCGGATTTATCTACACAGTCAATTAAAAGATGTCTAATACTATGTCGACATTGGCAAGGTATACACTCAGGAGGCGACTCACTCTCTAAAATAAAAGAATGAGTCGTCCTGGTGTGGCCAATGCGACATCTTGTTAAAACAACTTGGTCTCTTCGGCTTTTGCCGAAGTAACAAACATTCTTGCCAACAGTTGGCTCTATAGACTGTAATTTATTGTCTGTACGCAGATCCCACTGGGACTGCCACAGACCTAAAATATACTTAAAAATTAAAGGTTTAAAATCAGTATACGGCACTGACATATTAGTAATGGGGTCGTCTAAAGCATCCTTCGCTATCCTATCTACAACTGTGTTTCCTCTTATACCAATATGACTTGGTATCCAGATAAATATTATTTGTTTACCCATATGGGCAAGCCTTTTATATAATTCAATTATATCTGAAATTAAAGGGCTTTTATACTTTTGACTTTCTATAGCCAGTAAACATGAAAGAGAATCTGAGCAAATTAGAAAGTTTTGTTTATCAGAAGATCTTATGAATTTCAAAGCAAGAATAATAGCTCTTGCTTCAGCTGTAAATATAGAACTGGAAGATGGAAGACGAAGAGTCGCTGCCCGTTGTCCATAAACAGCAGCAGCAGCTACTCTACGTCTTTTGATCCATCAGTATAAACTATCAAACTCTTGAAAATGTGATTTAATTTCAGCAAACTTTTGCTGAATTTCAATCGGATTAGTCTCAGACTTTTTATGTTTTCTGATGTCAAAAATGAATTTGGGTTTTGGTACAAGCCAAGGTGGCGATTGAGGTACATCAATAGGAGCTATTTCATCAAGGTTGATGTTACATCCAGAAATCCTCATAGAGAGGGTTGAAAACACAGTCGTAGGAAGGATTTGAAAGATAGGCTTTCAGCTTGGTTAAATATTGTAGACCAAGTTTTATTCTACGGTTATGAAGAGACGGCTCGTTCGCCTCAACATATAAACTCTCCACAGGAGAAGTTCTGAACGCCCCTAAGGCCAAACGTAGACCTTGGTGATGAACAGTATCTAAAATTTTTATATGGGATTTGCGAGCAGATCCATATATAATGGAACCATAATCAAGTTTTGATCTAACTTAAGATCGATATAAATTTAATAAAAATTTTTTATCAGCACCCCAGTCAGTGCTGGAAACAACTTTTAAAATATCCAATGCTTTCAAGCATTTAGCTTTAAGCATTTTGATATGGAGTAGAAAGGTAAGTTTATTGTTAAACAGGAGTCCAAGGAATTTGGTTTCTTTGACCACTTCAATTGGAGAATTATAAAGTGTCAGTTCGGGGTCTAAATGCACTTTCCGTTTATTACAAAAATGCATACATACTGTTTTAGAGTTGGAAAATTTAAAACCGTTTTCCGTAGCCCATTTTTCAATTTTATTTAAAGTCAATTGTAATTGTCTTTCAATATTGTTCATATTTTTAGCTCTATAACATTAAAAACTCATCAACGTAAAGAGAGCCTTCAACATTCTTTTGTAGGGTTTTGGCCAAACTATTTATTTTAATGCTAAATAAAGTAACAGAGAGGATGCTTCCCTGGGGAACACCCATCTCCTGTTCAAATGGGTCAGACATAGTTGTATTAACCTTAACCTTGAACTGTCTGTCTGACAAAAAATTGTCAATAAAGGTAGGTAGTCTACCTTTCAACCCCATATCGTTTAAGTCTTTTAAAATACCATATTTCCAGGTGGTGTCGTAGGCTTTTTCAAGATCGAAAAAGACCGACACCACATGTTCCCCTTTAGCAAACCCATTGCGTATAAAGGATTCGAAGCGAACAAGATGATCCAACGTGCTTCTGCCTTGTCGGAACCCACACTGTATATTGGACAGGAGTCCGTTCGCCTCTAGGAACCAGACAAGGCGGTCGTTGATCATCCGTTCCATTGTCTTACAAACGCAACTTGTGAGGGCAATTGGTCGATAATTCGACGGTTCAAAATGATCCTTCCCAGGTTTTGGAATAGGGACAACTGTAGCCAGCTTCCACATAGAAGGCAAGTCACCAGTTTCCCAAATGCTATTTAGTATATTCAAAAGTGTTTGTAATGATCAGGAAGATGCTTCAGTAGTTTATAATGGATATCATCAGGGCCACATGCCGTGTCATGGGCCTTTGACTGAGAATTTTTGAGTTCATCCAAAGAGAAAGGGCTGTTGTAGTCTTCTGTATTTTTAGATCTAAAATTAAGTTTAGTTTTCTCAGTGCGATTTTTGATTTGTTGAAATTCCTGAGTGTAATTTTGAGTAGAGGAATGCTTAGAAAATGTTTCTGCAAGTTTATTAGAGATGTCCTTCTCGGATGTGAGAAGAGTCTGGCCATCTTTAAGATGGTGGAGATTGTTCTTTCTGTTTTTTCCATTAATTTTCTGTATGAAATTCCAAACTTTATTCATTGGTGTATGGGAGTTTATTTTAGAGACGAAGTTTTGCCAAGACTTGCGTCTCTTTTGTTTAAATGTTCGACGTGCTTTAGCACGAAATATACGCACATTACTGAGATTGTCAGAGGTTGGATTCATGTTGAACCGTCGTTCGGCCTTTTTCCTGTGTTTCTTAACTTCCTCACAGTCGTCATCGAACCAGGGTTTGCTTGGTTGTTTTGGATCTGTCGAGGTTTTAGGAATGGTTCTCTCCGCTATCGATACTAAAATTTCAGTAAATTTTAGAATTGGATCGCTTACACTATGGAAAATATCTGTTCTAAGTTCATCTCTGCAGAGTTGTTCGAACAAAGGCCAATTGGCTTTGTCAAATTTCCAGCGAGCAACTCTTTCAGAGGTCGATGGAAATAAATTTTCTAAAATTATGGGAAAGTGGTCACTTCCACATAAATCATCATGGACTCGCCATGAATAATCCAATAATAGTGAAGGATCACAAATTGTTAGATCAATAGCCGAGTAAGAACCATTCCCCGGATGGAGGTAGGTGTCCGATCCATCGTTAAAAATGCATAAACTTTTCTGATTTAAGAAATCTTCAATCTTTTTGCCTTTGTCATTTTGAGAGCCACTGCCCCAGATAGGATTATGGGCGTTAAAATCACCCTAAGAAGAAAAGGGGCAGGTAACTGATCTATTAAAGATTTAAGTTGGTTTATTTCTAAAGGACAGTTTGGAGGGATATAGACAGAACATGGGACCTGTAACAACTGAAGGATTATTTTTACAGAATTTGTTCACTTCGCTTAGTGGTTTCCCCATATAAACCTATGTTAAACTAAGCGACTGCCATCTTGGATTCCCAATCAGCACCAAAAATACAATTTGAGTAAAGAACCATCTATTGTACATCCTTGCCAAGTTTCAGTCCAATCAGCTTAGTGGTTTTGGAGAAGATTTTTACATATTTTTCCCATTGAATCTTTAATAATTTAGATTTTAAATTTCCAATCAACACCAGATTAACAAATTAAGTAAAGGACCAACCAGTGATCATATCTGCAGAGTTTCAATCAAATCAGTAGAGTTGTTTCTGACAAGGAGATTTTTGAAAATCAGCCATTCAGAAACGTTTGTGGCAGCCATATTGGATTTTCCGTCGGCACTAAATTATCAAATCTGAATGAGGACCACCCAAGTACAATTCCTGCCAAGTTTGGTTTTAATTGACTCAGTGGTTCTGGAGAAGATTAAATTAAAATGTAAAAAGTTTACAGATGGATGGACGCCAAAGGCCAAGTGATGGCAAAAGCTCACTTGAGCCGTCGGCTCTAGTGAGCTAAAAGAAACATTTTCATTTTAGGCCTGTTTCATGTTAATAGGTTAATTAAGAGTTTTATGACACTTCTATATGTGTTGTTGTTGTCTGTTCTGTCTGTCTGGTGGAATTTGACTTTGGATCATAATGTTAACTTTTCATTAGGGCTATTCCAGAAAAAAGTGCCGCCAGGGGGCAGAACGCCATTAGTTAATTATTCTGTTGGTGAGGGGGGGGGGGTACAATTTCAAAATTTTCTATGTTACACAAATATTGTATCTAATTAGTTTTAATGTGTTGGTGGTACCCCTAAATTTCATGGGCGTTCTGCCCCCAGGAGACACTTTTTTTCTTGGAATAGCCCTTACATCGTTTGTAGAACAAAAACTTGATTAAAAATACCTTTGTTTTTCTTCATGATTTATATCAATCAGGGCCTTGTCATCTTTGCCATTGTCAAACTGTGTTTTGTCGTCACCATCAGCCATGTCCGACTGTCTTTTGTTATCTTCAGTGTTGTCAGGCTCTGTATTGTCACGAACTTTGGCCATGTCTGATTGTGTTTTGTTTTCAACTTCAGTGTTGTCAGGCTCTATGTTGTCATGAACTTCGGCCATGTCTAATTGTGTTTTGCTGCTAACTTCAGTGTTGTCAGAGGGTCTTTGGTTGTTATCTATTTGAGTGGACTGAGTACTGGAAAAGAAAGTATACGATCATAAATATCTAGATATTGGTTTTCTGTGTAATTTTTTTTTATCTTGTGTTTTGTCTCTTTTTTTCAATGTTTCTTTGGACTGGTCTAGTCCCTTGAAACTTTGTTTTTGATTAGCTCTTTCAAGTGCCGATTGGATTTTTATTTAATAAAGTATCAAGACCACATGTTGATTATTTGACTGTGCATATTGGGTTTCTCACAGGTACCGCATCCGGTGCAGGAAATACTTACCATTACACAGGACCTGATTTCATCCAAATTTTATAGGGGTCCGAGTTACTCAGTCTTTAAGTTTTCAGTGTTTTTTTTTATGTTCATTATTGCTTCTTCTTGTAATGTTTTTGTGTTTGCCATGGCATTGTCTGTTTTTTTTTGGCATCTTGATTACTGTTTAAGATCTCTTCAGCTTCTCTTGAATTTGTCTTTGTTGTTAATTGTAGGCTTACGGGTCGTGACCTTATAGTTGTAGGTTACTGCTTACTGGTTACTGGCTGCTGGCTACTGGCTACTTGCGTTGTGAATCAAACAAAGCTAGTGTTGTTCCAATATTTTAATAGTGGTTAAGACATGAAGTGAACTGAAGTAAAAGCCCAATTGAGCGGACTACAATGTCGCTCGTATTTATAATCTAGCCCCAAAAACCAGTTAGAACAAGATAAAATACTGCGTAGAATAATAAAATAATACGTAGAAAATATTAAACGAATATAGAAAATTAGTCCTTCAAACGTCAATCACAGCATCCCAAAATGGTACTATTACTAATAGGCACCTGACGCGTGAAACATACCCAGTCCAAATACAGTTCCAATACATCTCTATCGAAATATCATGTTAGTACATATCTATTTCCTAAATGTAAATTTTAACAAGTTTTACAATTTGTTCCATGTTTGGTACATAGATGTTTTCTAAAGGTCAATTTTAACAAGTTTTACAATTTAATCATTGGAACTGTACTAAACTGGTATTAGCCTGTCTAAATACAACTTATTATACAATCATATTTTAATTTTAAAATTATTACCTTCCCAAATTAATTGAAATATATTTTATATACTTTGGTCACCCAGGCCATCCCGTTACATAATTTCTTGTTGTCTGTATTGTACTCTTTTCTGCCTGTGCATTTGAATTTGACTTTGGCTCAGTAGTAAAAATGATTAGCTAATTAAAATTATGGATAAACTTACATGGTTTTCCATATAGTCTTAGGTTATCAGCTCTTACAACTTTGTCCAAATCAATGTACATATCACATGGAAGAAAATCTTTAGACTTCATTAAATCATCAAGACTGAAAGTGAAGTCATCCTGTTCATCTATCTGATACCCTGATGTATGGATTATCAACTGATCTTGGTCATCTTCTAATTGACGGATAACCCCACTCAAATCGATAATGTCATGAACGTAGTCTGGATCCACAGTCTCTTCATCGTCAAACATCTTTATGATCGTTGTTTCTATGGGAGCATGTAATAGCGGAACAAAATGATTGGGAATCCAGTTTTTATCAACCATGTCTAATCTTGTGGTTGTCCACATTAGAAATAATTGGCTGTTGATGTCTTTATTTTCCTGTGGTAATGGTTGAATAAATCTATGTACATCTTTCCCAGACCTGTTTACCACTACGATTTTGGCGTAGTTTCTACGATTTTTTTGTACTCAAATTACGCTCTACGCCCAAATAGGTCATTTCTACGCTTTCAAAAATGTTACAGTAAAAAAATCGGCAGTATGTAATTTTGTGTCTAAAGGAAGTTATCCGAACGCAAAACGGAGTCTTTGTCTTTTACGCGCTTGATAATGAATATATAAGTATGTATTACAAACGCTCTGGTGATCGTTGACTGTCAAGTTTGACACATGGGATCGCGATGCCGAAACGAAAGAATAATGTTGTTGAAGGTAACACTGACAAGCTGAATAAGCAATGTCAGCGTTTCAGTCGGGAGTATGCCGAAATGTGGAAATGCCTTGATTCTTCACAGAAAGTGGACCAGTATGATTTACAAGGGAATGAATTAATAAAATTCTTTGTGTGTGTGTGTGTATGTATGTATGTATGATTAAGTTAATAATAATTATTTATTGTTATCTAGTATGAATAAAATATATTAAAAAAAATGTGTTTTTTCTCTCTGAATGGAATCACATCAATACCCAGGAATAGTAGAAAATGACTTCCGTATATATACTTTATTATAATAATTATTATATATAATAGAGGGGCGAAACGACCCAGGGCGAATGGGAATAGGAATAGGAGCGAAACAACTCACGAGGCGAACGGGATTCGGCGCGAAACGACCCGGATTCATTGTGTTCAATATAACTAATCCTATTGAATTTATATATTTTGTATCTTCAAAACATGACTCTAAAAGCTCTCAGAATGCAGGATTTTGCATCTAGTTTTTCAAAAGATTTCTGGGGGGGCATGCCCCTAGACCCCCCTAGCATGATCGCGGCGCGTTGCGCCGCTCATCGGTGATAGTAATTTTTAGGACTTGTAAAATCTAAAACTACACCTAAATATTGAAAACTACACTTTCTAAATGTATAAACTACACTACTAGCTTAAATGGGGTAAACAGGTCTGCTTTCCGCACCATTTTTGAGCCTTTCTCTGGGTATACTGATGCTATTGATGCATTCATGACTGTTGCCAGTGCACAAATTTGCCACATTCCCATTTAGGTGCCGGACTTTAAAATCTCCATTACCTCTCGTCTATATATCCTTTTTGAAATTTCTGCATCGATTTTAGTCCCTGGATTGTAATAATCTGAATACATGGTTAAACTATTTACTAGCCTCTCTCGTGAACGACCTGTGGCCAAATGCTCAAGTTTTAGGTATTTTTCCTCATTTATTACCATTTCAACCGCAATTCTTTTCCGCATTTCTTGGTGACGTGCTTCTGAACCAAATGCCAGAACACTTGCTGTGCGTGGTAGGCAATTACCATCAGCCATTACTTGAACAGGATATACATCTTCAGTTGTCATGTTTTTAATATCTGGCATTATTTTCATTGACAGATCATCAATATTTCTTCCTGAGATACATACATTGGTAGCTAGTTCTTCCTTTCTTAGAACTGGATTTAAAGATGAATTCTTTATCATGTCCTGGAGATCCTCATATGTTTTTGATCAGACTAACCGTATTGCTTCCCACGACAATAGACCATTCTCTTGTTGATGAGTTGTATCTTGTGTATCTTTCTCATCACCTTCAGAAGCAGTTTGTTTTGAGGTCTGTGGATCATTAATCTTCACAGATTCATTCTTTTGTTGATGTGTTGTATCTTGTGTCTTCTGATTACTTTTTGCGTCAGTCTGTTTTGTGGTCTTTGGATCAATTTTCCCAACTTTCTTCTTTGGAATATTACCAGAATTATTTTTACCAGTAATCAATGTTTTGACTTCCCAATTGTCCACAAATTTCTTGTTTGAACACTCACCAATGCCGTACTTGCAGTGTTTACAAAAACATGACAGTTTTCTACATTCTATAATTCCTGAACATATCCCTTTCACAGCATGGAGCTGTCTGGTTCCTTTTACTGTGAGTAGGTTTACAGCATTTTGGTTGGTGCGCTTAACATCACTTGATTCACAAAAATAGAATGATCTTTGAAAGTTTCCATCCGTGGCTGATTTTGTCAGCTTTTGAGACACATAATTAAACACATCTTGGGCAGTGTTTAGAATTTCTCCTCCTTTAAGGGCTCTTGTGACTGCTGCCTTAACTACACCTGAACATCCGTCTGCAGGACCCTTTCCATGTCCACTGCCGAAAACATTTCTTTCAGTTTTTATTTGTGCCTCACTTATATCTAGAAATGGTCGTTTTGACTTGTACTGAGCGCCGCAGCCATCAGTAAACTGTATTATTTTGGATAAGCTTTGTTCTCCAAATTCACTCTTTAGGGTTTTGATCATACTTTCAACAAAATATTCTACTATTTGGGAATCATGGGTAAGATCATCACTGATAAAAACCATCTCATGAGTTACCATTTTCTTCTGCTCTGACCTCTCCTCCTTTGGGACCAAATAATAAGCCACAATTGGATGGATTGTCACTTGTTGTGAGAACCAATGTGCTGATTGGCATTCATCCTGATTTTTAAGAGTAAGGTTTTCTGCAAAGTCCAAAACACAAACAATCTCTCCTTCTTGTATATCTTTCTTAGCCTCATTAAATTGTTCATGCTGCCACATTGCTTCAAATAAATGGAGTGAAAATTGTTCCAAAGATTCACAAAATGCCTCAAATCAACTTATCTAATGTCCCTGAGTGTTTTACCAGCATTTTTCTTTTCCGACTTTGAATTTCCATTCTGAGAAAATGTCTGAGTTTCCCATTTTTTTGTATTTTCCAGGGCTGACTTCAATTCTTATCGTACGGTGTGTGTCTACAAGATGGAAGAAATGTGGAACAATGCCTTTAAGGAGCACCAGCATGAAAGTCCTGCCTGTGAGGGTAAATTAACATGTGATCTAGAGAACGAAGAGAAAAGATGATTCTCTTCTCGCCAGACTCTGATTTGTGCAAGATGCAGTTACAAATCGGAGAAGTATAGCTTGTACGAAGAATTAGAAACAGGAAAGCCGGGCAGAAAACCATCAAAACTGGATACAGCTGGACATGTTGGCCTGAATCAGACACTAATAGCTTCCACAAGTCTGCGCAAAATCATTCTCAGTGGTAATATGCAGGCACCAGCAGCATCCAGTCTACAAAGTGCTTAAAAACATTGTAGATGTAAATAAAATGGACCTGAGGAAAAGAAAAAATGAAATTGTTGAAATCAATCGCCTCAGAGGCAAGGAAGATCCAAACTCAATTAGTGTGCAGATTGACGGAATGTATAACAACCCGCTGTATTCCGGTGTTGGACGCACTCCATTTCAACCTGCAACCACACCACAGCTGAAAATATAACAACAGACCATAATATATTAAGCATAAACATAATAAATAAGCTCTGTTCCAAACATTCAAGTCTTGAGGTGGATCCTGACTCAGGCCGGGTACATGAAGAGTGTACAGATGAATGCAGTGCAAACATTCCAATGGTCAAAAGTATTGGGGATGAATAAACATGGGCCAAGGAGTGCATCCTTGACCTTAAGGCAGACAACATTGAGGTCGAGTACTTGGTTACTGATCCTGACAGCTCTGCATACAGGGCTGCACACGACTTGTATGAAGAAGGCACAACAGATACTCAGCCTGAACATTTCCTTGATACAAGGCATGTGTCTGAGAATATCAGGAAACATACGAAGAACGATAAGAACCTTTTACAGATTATGCCAGCAAGAACTGAAGTGAAGAGACAAAAACTACTGAATTGTTTTTCAGTGGATTTGACAGAAAGGTGCAATGCAGAGCTGGCTCAGGCAATGAAAGTTTACAGTGGAAATTTTCAACAGTTAAAGTGTAAAATATCACATCGTATAATTCCTGTTATTGCTAAAATCCAAGTTAAGAGGTGAGCCATATACTTCTACACCATTAACTTTCAAAGTAACACTGGACATATTGAAGTGTTGAAAATTGAAAGGATTGGCGGTATAGTCCCCATTAACTGCCTTCTGGGAAACAAGTCCAAAAACAACCTTGGATGGTAAAGCTTTTGGAAACAAGGAATCCCAATAAAATTCAGTCGATCCTTTTGGAATGACATTTTGGATCACGTGACTTCTGTTGATTAGGTATTTAGCAGGAGACTCTTTTATCTGGCGTCCGTGATTCAATATTACACCAGGGTCAACCTTAACTCTTGCAGTTCGAAAGAATACGTCTAGTATTTTTACTTTGTATTTTGGTGTCTTCTCTGCAGACATGAGCAAAAACGGAGCACTTGATCGGAAGAGTTTCATATATACGTCCACGCCGCTAATCAAATATTTATCCAAAAGTAAAGAATCCTCCAATAAATTACTTTCTAGTTCAAAAGTCCTAGACTCTTTGGTATATTCATATCTGTTAACAAATCCTGCATTTAAATTCAACGAATCCATGGGGTCATCGTCCTTCATGAAGAGTTGACTTTGCAGTTGAGAATTTTGTTCGTCACTTCCTGACGAAAGTATAACTTTGAAGTATGCCTTCCAGGGATAATTGTTAGAATTTACAGATATTAACTTATTGTTCATGTATACATCAATGTGTGAAAACATACTCTGTAAAGGTAAATTAATAATTCCCGTCTTCTCCTTTGGTGCTAGGTTAGTTCCATCCTCTTTCAGAATTTGCATTTTAACGTAAAGACGAATTTTTCTCAAATCGATGTAATCATTGCCAGCCCCCGAGATTACTATTTCAATCGGCGTAGAATCGTTAATCAAATTTGAAATCGGACGTTCCTCTGTATATGTAATTTTATCAATAGCCACTTGATTAGGAGGGGATGCGAAAATAGATAATTCCATTGGTTGCCCGATTTCTTTATTATCATTTTCTTTTCACGTTCGACTGGTTCCACACGTTATCCAGATAATCTTGGTCAATTTTTCTTTTAACAGTTTTTTTCTTGGTTGTTGATCGTTTGTTGGATTTTTTCGTTTTGAGCTTTTTCTTTTTTCTGTTTGTTTTTATATTGTTCAAGACCTTGACGTGAGGTTTTTTCATTTCTCTCACGACTTTCATTTCTGAAGTTGCTCTTTCTTCTGCAGCAGCAACAGGTGATATCACGGTTGACTTGATAGAATTCGTGTCGGTATCGACTGCATTAGAGTTTACTGGGATCATGTAAAAATTTCTAAAGCGACCGTGTAGACCACGTCCTGACTGGTTCCTTCTTTTTGAACGTCTATAAGAGTAAGGGTTGAATTTATTTGAAGCCATATTTTGTATGGGTTGAATTTATTTGAAGCCATATTTTTATAAAACCGTTCCCAGATTATAGGATCTGTCACAAAATCCATATCAAATAACAAAAGGAAATTTCTTCAAATGAAGTGATACACTCACTTTCTGTTTGAGAAATGAAGCATCTAGCCCTTTATCATCCTTTATATAAAAATGTATATGTTGTATCCCGCCGGGTCTAACAGGTATGTAATATGTATTGTTGTAAATTATATTGTTTTGTGTTTCATTGTCAAAATATATTCTTCTTAATAATGGTTGTTCGTTATTTCCAATGAAACTGTCTTGACAGATATCAGAAAAAATGAAAAGTTCTGGTTTTTTTCCTAAATCATTACGTTCTGTTGTAGTAAATTCGGTAACACCAACCACCCAATATCCATCCAACTGTATCATTTGATTAAGTTTAACTCTAAAGTCAAACGGTTTATTATCAAGATACAAATCTTGTCCATCTTCCGATGATACAACAAGTCTCAAGCTCATGTTTTCTTCAAATGACGTAGATTGTCATGCATGTTCTATTTTATGTCTTTGATTGAACTCTTGGTAATCCAGGAGTTAAATTTTAATGGCCAACCTAACCACTTCACTAATACCTGTTCTTTCCCAGCCTGTACTCGTTTTTTTATAATCTTTTCTATCTTGTACATTTTTGTGTTTGATTGATCTATCTTTTGTAACTCATATCTATAAAATGTTCCTTTGACCTCATCATCCATCATATCTTTTAATTTATATATATCTTGATTATCTCTTTTCATTCTTTTATATATTTTAAAATATTCCAATGTCCAATTTTCCTGGTATCCTTTTCCAAATGTTCTTTTTAGCTGTGAAATTCTGACAAGATCTATTCTTTTTGTACTTTTCTGTGTCGTTTGTTTTGTTTTTCCTGACCATGTATTGAATGTATCTTATTTCGTCTTCGTTCGTTTTGGTCACAGAAGCAGGTGTTGCATCTCCCAATGATTGGTGTGGTGTGTTATTGTAACTATTAACTAATTCTTGGAGAACGTCTATATATTTATATGTTTGTTTTTCCATAAAGTAAGAATACATTTTATTTTTTAAAGTTCTGATAACACGTTCTGCCTAATTACTTTTAATCTGAGAATTATGCGTATAAGATACGCTAATTTTTTCTGCAACTAAATATTTCTTAACGTTTGATTTAAATTCTCCTCCTTGATCAAACCGGATAGTTTTTGGTCTCCTGTTTGTGAAAACTGATTTCAATGCCTCTGTTACCGTTTCACTTTTTTTATCCTTTAAAGGTCTGACTATTAAATACCTGAAAAAAATATCGATCAATACCAATATAAACTTTATTCCATTATTAAATTTCGAAACATTTTCCACTGACATCAAATCACCGTCCCATTGGGAGTTTAACCCTGAAACGATCACCCTATTTCTTTTAAAATTCTTTCTTGCAGGTTTCTGAACACTGTATGTATCTTCTTTGGATAAAATGTTTTTTAATTCTGCTCTACTGATGTTATATTTTCCTTCGTTACGAATTACTTTCATTAATTTATTTTGTCCTACAAATGCCGCAGGATGATTAGGGTCTGTCCATATTTTTTTCACGTAATCTTTTTGCTTTTGTGTCATTTTTTTTGTAATGTGACAAAATATTAAATCTCCAATTGTGTTGTTTCTGATCCTATTGCTATTTGTGGAATGAATATTTTATATTACCAAAACAATTTATAATGTAGTAATACAATAACAAAATAAATCATAATAAGATATTTTATTGAAGAATACATACACTATTTCTTACATTGTACATAAAACTAGTCATTTTCTGATAAAAAAGGAAAGTGTATAAACTGGTTCATTAATGTCATATATATATATAAATACTAGACATTGAACCCGCGCGAGCGCGGGAAAATAAGCATTTTTTTGTGGTGGCCATATTGACTTTAGAAAGTTTTTGCGGCCATGGCATTCGTGGAACACTAACTCAATGTGGATGTTGTGACAGGCTTCCCATAAACTTTCCTGTCAAGTAGGTGGTGTCAACTGATAGTTTCATGTCTATATATGCTGTAGTATTCCAGAAATGGATGTTAATGCAAAATTTAACCAAAGTCAATGAAGCGTGAAATGTAGGTCAACGTGACCTAATTGTCATATGATTGTTCGTTACTACCGAAGATGTATCCACTGATGAAGTAGACTGTATGCCACGTAGAATTACCAAAATGGACCTTAAGGTTCCATCATAGTCGAAATCTATGACGAAAATACAACCACTTAAATTGCCAATATGTTTATGTTACAATTAATTCTGAACTGGAACTTGATGAAAAGCTTTCATTAAATACACATTTCATAATGCATTACCTTTTTCATTCAGAATAAATATGAAAAAGAATATGAATAAACATTTCCTTAGAGACGGATGAATTTTTCAAAAGATGCCGTAAGGTTAAGTAGAGCATATTTTTGGAAAATAATTGTTCCAATTGTTCATTGTCATCATGGGCAGGGCAAGCGAGGCTTAATTTCACAAATAAATCCAATAGACGATAAAAGCATTTTTAATGTGTGGCTGAGTGTGCTGTCCACGTTTATAAAGATGTCCGAGATAAATTTCGTCATTAATGATAAAGTAGACCATTTGTTAAAAATATTTTTATCTAGAGCTTACAGGGAATTGTACGGTAGAGTTATATTTAAACAGGTCACATGACAAATAATGTAAAAATGGATAATGGCTGGTTTTATCACTTTGTGCAAAGTAAACATCCAAGCAATCCAAAAAACAACTAAGTTAGGAATTCCTCTGAATTTTGCCTTACGTCTTCATAATCTTCAAAGTTCATAACCTTTACAGTTAGGAGAAATTGCGTTATTGTAGAAAAAAACAATCCTGAATACATGAAGCGGAAACATCCATTCATACCGGAAAAGTCCATGCAAATTCCATTTGCACATAAACAAAACTGCAGTTTAAAATTTATAAATGCAGATTGTCAAATCCGGTAATAATCTTTATAATCTGAACCATACATCGTTTATTTTGAACCACGCGTTTTGCCGCCTATTCGGCTAATTCGTAAATTTAGTATTATAGATATATATTAATTTCACTCTTAGTCCTTTTTCTTCATATCATTCAGAATCACAATCTGGTGTCAACATATGTTTCACAAGTCTGAAATCTCCTTCTTGATTCTGTGATACAAAGTCGTCATCCTGGAAGGGTTCGCATTCAAAACATCTTAGCATTTCATTTTCGTTGTTATGGGTATATCTACAAATGATTGCACTACTCAGTTCTGGAACAAAGTCTCTCATTATCTTCATAGTATCGCAAAGTTTTTGCCACTTTGTATTATTTAAAGCTATTCCACGCCTAGTAGCCACTGGTTTATCTTTATCGCAGGGTTTCCAAAAATGACGAATGTCAACTGTAGGATATTTAGAATTTAAAGTAACGTAAACACCTCCGCCTAAATGAATAAGTTCTTCATCGACCTGTTCTCCAGTCAAACATAGTTTAAAGACATTATCAATGAAATCCATTTGAGTTTCCAATACTAAACATCTTGATAGTGTAAGTGACACACCTTGTTTTGTAGGATATTTCTTTCCTTCAGTGTTTCGATAATTACGGATGTTGATGTATGTTTGACCTTTGTAGTCTCTAGCTACAACAAAAGAACCTCCCTGTAGCTCTATCATACATCTACCTTCAGATGATTGTTGAATTCCATTTTCGTCATCACTGTTGCTACTCTCTTTTTGTTTTGTTTCACTGATGTAGCTAAGTAAATCTGTTTGACCGGCCTTAATCAAAGCCATTCTTAGGTGATGTAATGACATATTTTCAGATTCTATTATGTTGATCAGCTTTTTTGTTTTGAATTGTTTGGATTTACATTTAAGTAATTCCTCCTTTTGATCGCTTGAAATCACTCTTCTTGCTGTCAAATGGCATGCAACTTGTTCTGTATCCATCTTTTCACTTAATACATTACGTGCATTTTCTATTACTTCAACCATTTTGGTAAACTTGTGATGCCTTTTCTTTTGCTGATTCTTCTGAAGGATGTCTTCCACATATATTTCTGTATTCACTACTTTCTGTATAGTTAAAGAAGTCGTGAGACATTGCCTCAGAAAAACAACCACATCGATACTTTGTCATGTTTCTCTCAAACCCCATTTTATCAACAGTGAGTGAGGTGAATGCTTTTAATAGTTCATTCTGAAAGTTTATATAGTAACTAGACATTGAACCCGCGCGAGCGCGGGAGAATAAGCATTTTTTTGTGGTGGCCATATTGACTATAAAATGTTGTTGCGGCCATGTCATTCATGGAACAGAAACTCCATATGGATGTTGTGGCAGGCTTCCCATAAACTTTCCTGTCAAGTAGGTGGTATCAACTGATAGTTTCATGTCTATATATGATGTAGTATTCCAGAAATGGATGTTAATGCAAACTTTAACCAAAGTCAATGAAGCGTGAAATGAAGGTCAACGTGACCCAATTGTCATATGGCTGTTCGTTACTACCGAAGATGTATCCACTGATGAAGTAGACTGTATGCCACGTAGAATTACCAAAATGGACCTTAAGGTTCCATCAAAGTCAAAATCTATGACGAAAACACAACTACATAAATTGTCAATATTTTTATTGTTACAATTAATTCTGAACTGGAACTTGATTTAAAGCTTTCATTAAATACACATTTCATAATGCATTACCTTTTTCCTTCAGAATAAATATGAAAATGAAATTGTAGATGTAAACATTTCCTTAGTGACGGGTGAATTTTTCAAAAGATGCTGTGAGTTAGGTAGAGCATATTTTTGGAAAATAATTGTTCAAATGGTTCCATTGTCATCATGGGCAGGGCAAGCGAGGCTTAATTTCACAAATATATCCAATAATCAGACGATAAAAGCATTTTAGTGCATGGCTGCGTGTGCTGTCCACGTTTATATTTATCAAAGATGTCCGAGATAAATTTCGTCATTAATGATAAAGATTACCATTTGTTAAAAGTATGTTTATCTAGGGCTTACAGGGAATTGTATGGTAGAGATATATTTAGACAGGTCACATGACAAATAATGTAAACCTCCGAGAAATCCAAAAAACAACTATAAGTTAGGAATTCCTCTGAACTTTACCTTACTTCTCCGTAATCTTCAAAGTTCATAACCTTTACAGAAATTGCGTTATTGTAGAAAAACAATCCTGAATACATGAAGCGGAAACATCCCACTCGAAGGAGAAGATTTTTAGTCTGTTTTATTCTTCTTCCGTAATTTCAAACAGAAAAAGATTTAAAATATGTGCATACTTGTTTATTTAAATCAAATGATGCATTCGAGAACCTTCTAAGGGATATGTTGGGAGAATTCATATCAAAAAAGTGCATACAAATTCCATTTGCACATAAACAAAACTGCAGTTTAAATTTGTAAATGCAGATTGTCAAATCCGATAATAACCTTTATAATCTGAACCATACATCATTTATTTTGAACCACGCGTTTTGCCGCCTATTCGGCTAATTCGTAAATTTAGTATTATAGATTCTGTTATGGTTAATGATTAATAAAGCATCTACTGAGTCATAAAATGTTGGGGGTTATAATAGTTAGGGGGACGAAATTGTATGGTAAGTGGAGGGTTAAATTTTAAGACAAGTAGAACTATATTTTACACTAATTGATGTTTAAATCTGATAAAAAAGTGGGGGGGGGGGGGTATAATTTCAAAAGGGTGATATATCTATAATATGTGTCGTAATCATCACTTACTATAAAGACAAATTATCTAATATAGTGTATCAGATTGTAGACTTGTACATATATCCTCCAGAATCGGTTATGTAAGGGAAATATAAAGTGTACCCTCTAGCATTGGTTATATAAGAGGGTAAAATGTGGGGTTTATAATCAGATGTTTGGGGGGGGGGGGGGGGTATGGAACCCCCTATAGTAGTCCGGGTAAATGTAAGAAACTAAGTCCAGTGTGGAAAGGCCCAGTGGTAATAATAGAAGTTCTTTCCCCCTACCTTTATAAGGTGAAAATGAAAAAAAACTATATACGGCTAATCATGATAGTCTCAAACCATGTAGGGACCGGGAGTTACCGGGCTGGATAATAAAAGAACAAAAGGGTTTGATGCCCACTTTATGGGAAACAGACTCAATGGATCCAAACAACGGGGCGGAAAGTCCAGATCCAGAGGAAGGAGCGGGAAAGATTAAGGAAAATGGGTCAATGGGTAACCAAGTACAGGATGGGGAAGTGGTAGCTACTCATGCAGAATTAGGAGGGAGTCAGGGAAGGGAATTAATTATGACGAAGCCCCATGTTAAAACCTACTGTATTTGTAAGGGACCGTGGGCGGGTGAATTTATGATCGGATGTGATAGGTGCGGGGAATGGTACCATGGGAAGATTGTCAGCCCAAAGAGACCCCACGTCCTCACCGAAAGGTCGCCACCTTCTTGCGGGGTGACGACCCGGGACTGCTGCGCCAGTTCCAGCTCCATTTCCCTCCTCCTCCGACTCCTCTTTCTCCTGACATTCCCCGAGGAGGCGCGTCGGAAGAGCCTACTGGCAAGACTCTCCGGGGTGTACCATCTGCCCCGGAGTCTCCTGGGTGAGACCCCTGGGCACCTCAATTCTGGTGAGCTGAGGAACTGGACCACGGGTGAATTTATGATCGGATGCGCCTGTCTCGCCCCTCTGTCTGTTCCATCTGCCCTGGAGTCTCCTGGGTGAGACCCCTGGGCACCTCCAGTGGTCCAGTTCCTCAGCTTACCAGAATTGAGGTGCCCAGGGGTCTCACCCAAAAGACCCCGGGGCATATTGTACCGGCATGGGGGCAAGACAGGCCCAGGGGTTCTGTTCAAGGAATCCCGGGGCCAGTCCCCAAGGTAGGGCTTCAGGAGTGCCCAATTCCTTGGTGCCCTATTAAGGCCCTGGACATTGGACTACATGTGGTGTCTTCGCATGTAGCCGATGTTTTCAGGGACATCGAAAGGGAAGGTTTGGACCTGACAGCAGTCAGACTGGCAGCCCTTCAAACCCAGGGGTTCAACCTGCTAGGAAGTCCAGACGTCATGGCCCTTACCCACAAGGTGAATACCTGGGGTCTGGGTAGGCGGGTAATTGACGACCCGTTGGCTCAGGGGGCCATGACCAGGCTATGCCGGGAAGGGGGTTGGGTGGTGCCCCGAGTTTTCGAGGTGGGGCCCGCCAACTCGCCTGCCTCATTGCTCCACTGGCGTGTACAAGCGCAGATTATGGGGGCAATGGGGCAGAGGACGGCCGGGGAATTCCTCGGAATGTACAGGGTAGGGGAGACCCAGGTTCAGGAGGTTGTTAGTGCAGGGTATCACCCCGGGAAGAGGCAGAGGGAAGGGGCAGTCGCACTCCCCAGGTCTTCGACGCCCATTTCCATCTGGACAGGGGGATGAGGCAATGGGGGTGAGCCGTCCAGCGGACCCCTCGTTGTTTGTGGGGATCATTCTCCCAACCCCCCCCCCCCCCCCCAACTCTGAAAGAGTTGCTCGCTGGAAATTTGACAAAGCCAATTGGCCTTTGTTCGAACAACTCTGCAGAGATGAACTTAGAACAGATATTTTCCATAGTGTAAGCGATCCAATTCTAAAATTTACTGAAATTTTAGTATCGATAGCGGAGAGAACCATTCCTAAAACCTCGACAGATACAAAACAACCAAGCAAACCCTGGTTCGATGACGACTGTGAGGAAGTTAAGAAACACAGGAAAAAGGCCGAACGACGGTTCAGCATGAATCCAACCTCTGACAATCTCAGTAATGTGCGTATATTTCGTGCTAAAGCACGTCGAACATTTAAACAAAAGAGACGCAAGTCTTGGCAAAACTTCGTCTCTAAAATAAACTCCCATACACCAATGAATAAAGTTTGGAATTTCATACAGAAAATTAATGGAAAAAACAGAAAGAACAATCTCCACCATCTTAAAGATGGCCAGACTCTTCTCACATCCGAGAAGGACATCTCTAATAAACTTGCAGAAACATTTTCTAAGCATTCCTCTATTCAAAATTACACTCAGGAATTTCAACAAATCAAAAATCGCACTGAGAAAACTAAACTTAATTTTAGATCTAAAAATACAGAAGACTACAACAGCCCTTTCTCTTTGGATGAACTCAAAAATTCTCTGTCAAAGGCCCATGACACGGCATGTGGCCCTGATGATATCCATTATAAACTACTGAAGCATCTTCCTGATCATTACAAACACTTTTGAATATACTAAATAGCATTTGGGAAACTGGTGACTTGCCTTCTATGTGGAAGCTGGCTACAGTTGTCCCTATTCCAAAACCTGGGAAGGATCATTTTGAACCGTCGAATTATCGACCAATTGCCCTCACAAGTTGCGTTTGTAAGACAATGGAACGGATGATCAACGACCGCCTTGTCTGGTTCCTAGAGGCGAACGGACTCCTGTCCAATATACAGTGTGGGTTCCGACAAGGCAGAAGCACGTTGGATCATCTTGTTCGCTTCGAATCCTTTATACGCAATGGGTTTGCTAAAGGGGAACATGTGGTGTCGGTCTTTTTCGATCTTGAAAAAGCCTACGACACCACCTGGAAATATGGTATTTTAAAAGACTTAAACGATATGGGGTTGAAAGGTAGACTACCTACCTTTATTGACAATCTTTTTATTGTAACCAAGTGATTGTAGTTTACTTTGAAAGCCAAATAATGAATAATATATAAGCATTTTGCCCTGTTCTGATCTGACAATCGGCCACAGGGTAAGGAGTGAGGGATTTGTTTTTGTTTTTTTAGGTTTATGTTTAGGTCCATTTCCTCATATTTCTTACATTTGATTTTTTTTAAATCTGCTCATTCGAACATATAATAAAAAAAATCAAATTGATACTGCCATAGCTCCATATGTTAGAAATCATGCTGTCAATGATACTTAAACAAAACAATTTTGGTCTTTTAAAGTACAACACAGTTCTGTACCATATTATATTTGCTCCATTATAAACTTCATTTTTCACTTTTATAACTGGATATTTCCTATTTAGGGCAATATTACAAAACCTATATTGTTTTTAGGGTGGGATGTGTCTTATTGACACATTTTCTAGTTTTCTTAACTTTTGACAGAAAAATGAGTTTTTTTTATTGTTATAGGGTACAGATTATATTTTAATTACAAGCTGATTTTATATGGCAAAAAAAAAAGATTAAAAAGGACAAGACGGTTACATTTATGCTTGTAAAAAGTAGTTCGATATGAGTAGTAAAATAAAATGGAATTGATACTTGGAACACTACATCCAACCTTGAATCCATAGCTAAGGGCCAATGCAAAAACCAACCAAGAGTATAAATTAAGTAATATGACTTTGTCCTTTGTTCTCCCACCTTGCCTTAAAAACATAAAGAATGATGATCACAAAAACTTTTACTTTACTAAAATTCTGACAACAATCATTATACCATTCTTGAATTAGTTCTAAAATTGTGCTTAAAAGCATTGTAAAACTTTACACCTATAATACAGGGTCTTGCATAGGGCAACATGAGGAAATAAAAATATCATTTATGATGAAAACTGCCTCAGTGGTCTCCTGGTAGCATGCTTCCCCCAGTGCGGATGGTCGCGGGTTCGATCCCCGGCCAGGTCAAACCAAAGACAATAAATTTGGTATTGGCTGCTTCTCCACCATGCATGTGGCATATAGCTTATAGGAGTAAGAGTAAAGGACTGGTAGTCAGTATAATGTGTCAGAGTGGGGTGATATGTCTTCCTGCAGATATTTACCTCGTGAGCTAGCACGTTAAAAATTTAGCTCAGCGTGTTGGTCTAGTACAAAGCAGGAGCATGTTCATATCATATTAACATGTTCTCGTTCTGATATGCACCTGGCCCCCGTGTGGGTCCCGGGGACACAAATAGAATAGGCCCTCAGCTCCTCGGCTTGGCGTAAGAGGCCCCTAAAGAGGCGACATGTTTGCCGTGTGTCGCAAACCCGTGTCGGTAATAGGGAGTGTTTCTGGATGGCCGGATAAACGGTTCCGATCACCATCCGGGGCGCAACCTTTACCTAGACGGGAGGCCGGATGGACCCGATTCGGTCAATCGGCTGGTCACACCATTCTCCATACAATAATTTATTATTATTTTTTTTTTCTCCTTTTAACTTGAGTTATCTAAATTCTAAATTGCTGATAAATGGGATTGGTGATGGCTTATGGGTCACAAAACTCAACAGGTTTAATATTTTGTTTTTCAGTTTGGCATTCCATTTTTGTTATTGTTGTTGTTTTTTATTTATTATTTCTTAATAATTAATTCCAAAGCATAATATTTAACTTCTCTTTAAGCAAATATTATTTACCATGTTTTTTCCCTTCAACTATTTTTGTTAATTGTTTGACCTTTAATTTTGAAACTTCAATTATTTGTATACCCGGTTCCAAGAATGGCTGGATAGTCCCGGTCCAGCCATTTACTGGTCATGTCTTGCCCTCTGATGTTTTCTCGTGGTTGTTTGAAAAGGCCCAAAGGAACCCTCAATGAAACCGAGATGCAATGGGAGGGATTGGTGGTTTGCATGTATCGTTGTAGGTTGATGTTTGGGTTCTGGGGTCTTGGATGATAACCACTGACGGAAGCACGGAGAAGGCGGTGGCTCATGGGACAAGGCTTCCTCGGCTTAATGAGGCCACATGTTTGCCGTGTGTGGATACCCGTAAGGATAGAGGACGGGATCCTGGTGGCTGAAACACGCCACTTTGGCCCTTACTTTATCTGAAACGGGCGGTCGGACGGGCCCGGTCCTGATCAATCGGCTGGTCACGCCAAGCCCTTGAACTTGACCTGTTTCAAAATGTACAACAATAGTACCATTTATAGGTTGGCTTCAAGAAGGCGGTGGCTCATGGGTCAATCGTGTGGATGTTACTTTGGGCGGTTGTCTCGTCAGGCAACCCCTGACACGAGGCTTGCGCCCATTACAAAGTACTCCATGCGAGTATCTTATACTTGTAGCCCTGGTGCTTGTCACAAATGTGGCAAGCATACATCGTTTTGATGCTGCTCCGAGGTGGGCGGGGAGCAAGGATAACGAAACAATTATATATCACCATGGATTCTCAAAACAAAAAAAACAACCCAAATTCATCCATAAACAAAAGAAAATTGCAGGATTCCAGTGACAATGAGGACATTCCAAACAAAATTTTAAACACAAACTCTGACATTTTCCCCCGATTTATCGTTTTGACCAGTTTAGACAAAGAAAAACCTTTAACTAAGATATCCCCTTTCGTTTTACATAAAACTATACAGTCAGTTGCCGGCACAGTTAAAAATGTTACCAAAATGAAAAATGGAAGTTTGCTTGTAGAGTGCACGAGACAACAACAATCCAGAAATCTGTTATCAATTCAGGAAGTAATGGAACTTGCAGTCTCTGCAACTCCTCACAGAACCCTCAATTACTGTCAAGGTGTTATCCGAGACAGAGACCATGATTTATTTGACATGTCAGAAGAAGAAATCTGCGATGAACTAAAATCTCAACATATCTCAAAAGTCAAACGTTTCACCAAAAGATCTGAATCCAAAATTATAAAACTGAATACATATCTGTTAACATTCGAACTACCGAAAATCCCTGATCACATCTACATAGGACCTTTCAGAATACGAGTTGACCCTTTCGTTCCTAACCCTACCCGGTGTTTCAAATGTCAAAAGTTTGGACACGGGAAGAGTTCTTGCAGGGGGACAGAAAGGTGTGTCAAGTGTTCTGTTGAAGGCCATTCCAGTTTTGAATGTGAAGGGGAAGCCAAATGTACTAACTGCAGCGGTAACCACATGGCAAATTCAAGAGCGTGTGAATTCTACAAACGCGAACTAGAAATTCAAAAAGTCAAAGTGGACAAACACCTGAGTTACCAAGAAGCTAAAAAATTGGTCTCTGCCTCGGATAATTTAATTCCAAATACTTCTACTTCTTACGCCGAAAAAGTAAAAGGTCCTTTAACCACAAGAACACTTAGTATTCAAACAGTATTTACATGGCCACAGGGTGCTGAAATGCCAAAACTTATTTCTGAATTTACTCCGACCCAGTCCTCTAGTTCTTCGCAAACAACAACTTCATCTCTACCATTCAACCACTTTGAGATGGCCGACATCTACCTGGACTCTAATGTTGACAAACAGATGCGCGAAGATCTAGGCAGAAAACTTCAAACATCAAACAAATCTGCAAATAATGCTTCAAATAGAAAATCTCAATCCCCAACACAAAAGTCCTCAACTTCAACCAATAAACAATCTTCGCCTCAGAAGTCCTCAAATAAACAGTCTTCACCGCAGAAATCCAATAAGCAGTCCTCATCATCACAACAGCAAAATAAACGTTCATCTTCAATAGAAAAGTTAAAACAGAACACTGGTCGCATAAAGAAAGCGGAAAAGCACTTGGTTAAATTTCAGACGCTGTCATCCGAATATGGCGATGATGACAGCCAAATGGAAGTAACCCCAGATGATTATACTGAATCAGTCTGGGGTGACCCCATTTCAAATGGCTCTGTTCGGAGGAATGGGAGCTGTTCCCCGCAAGCGCGGCGTAGTAACAAATTATCTCCTATTCGTCCGCCCAGAAAATGAATAAAATATTACAATGGAATTGCCGGGGTTTAAAAACCAACTTTATCGAACTATCGTTACTGATACAAACATTCCTTCCTGTTGCTATTTGTCTCCAAGAAACTCACTTGAAAGAAAATGATTCAATTAATGTTAAAAACTATACATTATACAGTACTTACGTCGGAAAGGATGAAAGAGCTGCAGGCGGTTCTTCTATCCTTGTTAAAAATAACATTATTCACAGTCAGGTTAACCTTACAACAAATTTGCAAGCTGTTGCTGTCAGAGTTTCTCTTGAAAAATCAATTACTATATGTTCAGTATATATTCCTCCAAATTCAACCTTGGATTCTCAGCAACTCAGATCTTTGATCAGTCAGTTGCCAGCTCCTTTCCTACTGGTGGGAGATTTTAACGCTCACAACCCTATTTGGGGTAGTAATATGCAAAATAATAAAGGAAAGAAAATCGAAGATTTCCTAAACCAGGAAGGATTGTGCGTATTTAACGATGGTTCTGTTACTTATCTTCATCCAGGAAATGGTTCTTATTCGGCTATCGATTTAACAATATGTGATCCTTCTTTGCTGCTGGATTACTCATGGCGAGTTCATGATGACTTGTGCGGAAGTTATCATTTTCCAGTCATTTTGGAAAATTTGTTTCCTACTGCATCTGAGAGAGTTGCTCGCTGGAAATTTGACAAAGCCAATTGGCCTTTGTTCGAGCAACTCTGTCGAGATGAACTTAAAATAGATAATTTTGATAATTTTATTCATCCAGTTCTCAAATTTAATGAAACGTTAGTATCGATAGCCGAGAGAGCCATTCCTAAAACCTCGACAAATCCAAAACAACCCAGCAAACCATGGTTTGACGATGATTGTGAGGAGGCGAAAACAAGTAGGAAGAAGGCCGAACGACGATTCAATAAACATCCAACGAAAGATAATTTAAGTAGTTTCCGTATATTCCGTGCAAAAGCGCGTCGAACATTCAAACAAAAAAGACGAAAGTCTTGGCAAAACTTCGTCTCAAAATTGAATTCTCATACACCAATGAACAAAGTTTGGAACTTTATACAAAAGCTTAACGGTAAAAACAGGAAAGCCAATCTTCACCATCTAAAAGATGGCCAAACCCTTTTAACATCAGAAAATGAAATCTCTCAAAAACTTGGTGAAACCTTTTCTAAAAATTCTTCTTCTCAAAATTACTCTCAGGAATTTCAACGTATTAAAACCCGAACCGAAAAAACCAAACTTAACTTTCGATCAAACAATTCAGAAGACTACAACCGTCCTTTCTCTCTTGATGAACTCAAAAATTCTCTGGCGAAGGCCCATGACACGGCATGTGGCCCAGATGATATTCATTATAAACTTCTGAAACACCTTCCTTATACATGTTTAGAAACTCTTTTGGATCTCCTCAATAAAATATGGGTTACTGGCGACTTGCCTTCCCTCTGGAAGCAAGCTACAGTTATCCCTGTTCCAAAACCTGGGAAAGATCATTTTGAATCGTCGAATTATCGGCCAATTGCCCTCACAAGTTGCGTATGCAAGACGATGGAACGGATGATCAACGACCGCCTCGTCTGGTTCCTCGAGACCAATGGTCTCCTGTCCAATATACAGTGTGGATTCCGGCAGGGCAGAAGCACGTTAGATCATCTTGTTCGCTTCGAGTCTTTCATACGCAACGGGTTTGCTAAGGGTGAACATGTGGTGTCGGTCTTTTTCGACCTTGAAAAAGCATACGACACCACTTGGAAATATGGTATTTTAAAAGACCTAAATGATATGGGGTTGAAAGGTAGGTTACCTACCTTCATTGAAAATTTTCTTTCAGACAGACAGTTCAAGGTCAAGGTTAACACCACCATGTCTGACCTTTTTGAGCAAGAAATGGGTGTTCCTCAAGGAAGTATCCTCTCCGTCACTTTATTTAGTATAAAAATAAACAGTTTAGCTAAAACATTAAAACAAAATGTTGAGGGCTCCCTCTATGTAGATGACTTTTTGATATGTTATAGGGCTAAAAATATGAACAATATAGAAAGACAGCTACAGTTGTCTTTAAATAAAATTGAAAAGTGGGCCACGGAAAATGGTTTTAAATTTTCCAACTCAAAAACCGTCTGTATGCATTTTTGTAACAAACGTAAACTGCATTTAGACCCTGAACTAAAGCTCTACAATGCACCTATTAAAGTTGTGAAAGAAACTAAATTCCTTGGAATTCTGTTTGATAATAAACTCACCTTTCTACCCCATATCAAAATGCTGAAAGCTAAATGCTTGAAAGCATTGGACATTTTAAAAGTTGTTTCCAGCACTGACTGGGGCGCTGATAAAAGCATTTTGTTAAATTTATATAGATCTTTAGTGAGATCAAAACTTGACTATGGTTCTATTATCTATGGATCTGCTCGCAAATCCTATATAAAAATTCTAGATACTGTTCACCACCAAGGCCTACGTTTGGCCTTGGGGGCGTTCAGAACATCTCCCGTAGAAAGTTTATATATAGAGGCGAACGAGCCGTCTCTTAACAACCGTAGAATAAAACTTGGTCTACAATATTTAACGAAGCTGAAAGCTTACCCTTCAAATCCTGCCTACGACTGTGTTTTCAACCCTCTCTATGAGGATATATTTGAACAGCATGAAAACAAAATTCCTCCTTTTGGTATCCGGATGAAACCACACATTTCTGGTTCCAACATTAACCTTGGTGAAATAGCCCCTATTAATATACCTCAATCACCACCTTGGCTTGTACCCAAACCCACATTTATTTTTGACATCAGAAAACATAAAAAGTCGGAAACTAACCCAATTATAATTCAGCAACTTTTTGCTGAAATAAAATCAAAATTTGCATTTCATGACTCAATTTACACTGATGGATCCAAGGACGGGGACAAAGTAGCTGCTGCAGCAGTCCATGGGCAGCAGGCAGCAACTCTCCGTCTTCCATCTTCCAGTTCAATATTTACTGCAGAAGCTAGAGCCATCATTCTTGCTTTAAAATTTGTCAGAACTTCTGATAAACTGAAATTCCTTATTTGCTCAGATTCTCTTTCATGTTTATTGGCTATAGAAAGTCAGAAATATAAAAACCCTTTAATTTCCCACATTATTGAATTTTATAAAAGACTTGTCCAAATGGGCAAAGAAATAGTTTTTATGTGGATACCAAGTCATATTGGCATTCGAGGAAACACAGTCGTAGATAGTATAGCGAAGGATGCTTTAGATGACCCAGTTACTAATATGTCAGTGCCTTATACTGATTTTAAACCTTTGATTTATCAATATGTTTTACGTCTGTGGCAGTCCCAGTGGGATCTGCTTATAGACAACAAATTGCATGCTATTCAGCCAACCGTTGGCACAAATATTTGTTTCTTCGGCAGAAGCCGGAGAGAACAAGTTGTTTTAACTAGATGTCGCATTGGCCACACCAGGACGACTCATTCTTTTATTTTAGAAAATGAGCCGCCTCCTGAGTGTATCCCTTGCCAATGCCGACACACTGTAAAACATCTTTTAATAGACTGTGTAGATAAATCCGACATCATTAGTCGGTACTACACAGTCGACAATATTAAAGACTTGTTTACAAAGGTCGCTGGCGACCGTCTTTTAAAATATTTGAGGGATGTTGGGCTATATTCTAGAATATAGTCCACATCACAATTTTAATATGTTCGTAATATTTCAAGTTTATTTGTTTAATCTTATTGTTTGTTGATATTATTTTTGACTGTGATAATGTATATTTATTTGTTTAAAAAGCTTAAACTGTGATATTTTTTTATATAATCAGATTTTTGAGGAATTTTATTATTTAGTTCTATTTTTATTATTTTCCGTTTTTACTTGTTAATATGCATTTTGTTTTATCAAGTTTGATCTTACTTGATTTGTTTTAAAAGAAAATTAGTTTTCGCCACGATATGACCATTTGTGTCGACGTGGCGTTAAACAACATTCAATCAATCAATCAATGATATGCACCTGGTTGCCACTGAACGTTAAGCAATAATTCATCCATCCATCATTTATGATGAACAAAACACATAAATTTAACCTTCATGTAGTATTTTTATATAAGTTTATTATAAACATCCTTCACTGGGAACTGCATGAAAATAACCATGTGCCTATATGTTCAATCTGTATTTTTTTAACCTCTTCTGAAATATTGAATAGGAGAAAGCCTTCATCAGTCATCACAAATTTTGGAGAATAATGTATCATAAATGTGTATGGAAGATATATGTTCCTAAGAAAACAAATGACTATTTGTTCATTTAATGTGCAAACAACAGTTTTCAGTTTCCTAAATGATGTCAGGAATTGATGGTCTCTGTTAAGCAAGTTGGTAACTGACCAGTTTGTTGTATCGTAAACCCCAATAAAACAATATATATATCAAATAAAAGATTTTTACAAGGTTTTCCACTATGTGACATTTATTTGTGTTAAATTTCCACTGTGACATAAACGAGATAAAATGCAGTCCCTCCCCTCTTACAAAATCCCAAATACATGTGTAGCTTACAGGTAAATATGTATGAAGCAATAACACTTCGGACTTGAACAAACATGTTTTACTTTGTCAATTCCTGATAAAAAAAGTATATTCTAATTTGTACAGTCACAAAGATTTTATGTAGATGTATTCTTAATATAATGTTTTCCGTTTTTATTAATAGGATGGTGATCAGTTTACACCCAAAGAGCCTATTGAAAATTGAACATATTAAATGTAAAATTGTCAGTTGTGGAGTTGGACAAAGTTGAGTGTATTATACATTGTACGGCAGTAGCAGTTTGAACAAGCGATTGAATTTTAATTTGACAAATGAATTGAAAATTGAAATACATAATGACATTTCTGGAGTAATGCTGAGAACGTTTGATTTAAAAAGTTTCTGAAATGTTCATCACACCATGAAAAAAAACATTGGATTTATTTGAATTACGGAAAAAGATTAATCAGTTTTGGATAATTATATAACGCTAACTGAATTAACGTTTCTATATTTAGTTTGAAAAATGCTCATTGAAATAGTTGTTTTTAATTCAGAATACAAAAAATCAATAGATTTAATTTATATATTTATTTTTTTATATGTTTTGATGTTCTTTATAAAAAATATCTTTAAAATCCTGCACATGTGTATTTCTTATATTTGGTATGGACGTATTGCTTTATTGTGAGGAATTGTTTTCTACTTGGTGAATATTAAAAGATATCAGTGAAGCATCAATAAGACATCATTCCATTCGATTGAACATACATTTGGGAAGATTACTTGTAAATGTATCTAGTGTTTTCATTGTCCTCATAAGAGATCAACAGTTCACAATTCAAGACAGAAACCCCCCAAAAATGTAAAAAATTCATAGATCCTTTGAGAAAAGTGTTGAAATGGCCACTCCAATTTGATGATTTATTATTAATAGATTTATTAAAATCGTGTGTCTTGAGTAATTTTTCAAGTTGTATTTTTAAAGATTAGGTGGCAAGAATGTGTATAAAATTTCTTGCTCTGTAGTAAGTAAACTTGATATCTCTGCTTGAGGCTTTGATAAAACATTCAAGTAAAGTCAAGAAATACCAAAGGGATATTCGAAGGAAGGGAAAATTGAAACAACTGACAAACTCCAGAAAACAACGAAGACAAGACCAAAACAATACAAGCACTACAAGGAACAACATGGACCCCCACAAAAAACCGGGGGGTAGACTAAGGTGCTCCGGAAGAGTAAGCAGTCTGTTGACAAGTAAAGCAGTATCCAACAATTGTGCAAGTATCATTGGGGGGGGGGGGACTTTTTATGACCGAGGAGTGCGTCGGTGAACTTGAAACCCCTATCGGAAATTCTACGCATATCGAATTTGTGACCCGAAAATATCCAGGAAAGCTAAAATTACATCCAAAATTATCCAAAAATAATAAAAGTCAGTTTTCATGATGAGATATATTTAAGGTCAACCTGAATCTCCTCGATGCTTTATAAAAATCTGCAGAAATTTTTAAAATCCTGACCCAAAATTCTCCAGTGTCAAAAAATCCTGACCTGAAATCTCCACGTTTTGTAAAATCTTGACTGGAATTTGCTGCACATCCTGTATCTAGTATCATTGAGTTACACACACCTCTGAGCATTGGGGATGATAAAAGGTCATGTTGATGGTAAGTGGTGCAGATTCAATTCTGCATGAATTGGCCTCTTTGCAATGATCATGTACTCCTGTAAACCCCTTGTCTTATGTACACATTGACCCCAGAACAGTTAATATGGGTCCTACATTTAATGGTAGAAGATCTCTATTCCTAAGCAAAGAAAGTAGTTTTTCTCCCAAGTAGTGATTAATTACCGGTAGTCCACAATTTTAAAGCATATAAACATTTGCATCCAGACTCTGGTTTCAGAAGCTATCTGCAGTGAAATTTGGCAGTCTGAAGTAAAAAAAAACAATCTCCGAACTTTAAAATTTTAATTCCTTGTCAAATTTAGGGATAATTCAACAAATGAAAGCAAATATTTTATTTGAAAATGAAAATAAAATTTTATTTGTTACATTTTGGCATATGGTCCTACTGGGTTGGTATAAATACATACACATGTGGGGTTTTGTATACATTTTGCTGGAGCCAAAATATTAAATCTGATCATTCTGAAACCTGGTGCTTTGTAATCCTGTGAAAAAATTTACTATAGTGGTATGATATGTGAAATACTGAATGTAACGTTATTATTTATCTAGATCCCATTGTGCATCCCCCCTACTTTTCTTGTGTTGTGTTTCAGTAAACCTAAACCGAATGTAAATTGATTTTTCCCAGAGAACCAAATAGATTGATTGATTAATTGTTGTTTAACGCCGTGCTGGCGATATTGCAGCCAATATCACGGCGAGAACTAATTAGACTCGGACTGATTAAAATGTCACACAATACCTAAAATCAATAGAATATTTACAAATAAAATAATGAGGGCATAATAAACAGTAAAACTGATATCACAGTCGAACTTTCATTTAGAAATAATATCACAGATACACTAATAATATCACAGATACACTATTCATCAAACAATGTCAATATACATAAAACATTCAGTAAAAGATATCATCTTATATAAAAACACGTCAATTAACAGTAACAAAGTTTAAGATAATGACCAATGACTATACTCAAGAACATAGTATAATAATCTATATTCTGGAGTACAGTCCTACGTCTTTCAAATATTGTAAAAGACGGTCGCCAGCGACCACTGTAAATAAATCTTTCATATTGTTGACCGTGTAGTACCGACGAATTATGTCGGATTTATCCACACAGTCTATTAAAAGGTGTTTCACAGTGTGTCGACATTGGCACGGGATACACTCAGGGGGCGGCTCATTCTCTAAAATAAAAGAATGAGTCGTCCTGGTGTGGCCAATGCGACATCTAGTTAAAACCACTTGTTCTCTTCGGCTTCTGCCGAAGGAAAAACCATTTTTGCCAACAGTTGGCTCAATGGCATGTAATTTATTTTCTGTCAGCAGATCCCACTGGGACTGCCACAGACGTAAAACATATTTATAGATCACAAGTTTAAAATCCGTATAAGGCACTGACATATTAGTAATTGGGTCATCTAAAGCATCCTTCGCAATACTATCTACGACTATATGACTTGGTATCCAGATAAAAACTATTTCTTTGCCCATTTGTACAAGTCTTTTATAGAATTCAATAATATGGGCAATTAAAGGGTTTTTATATTTCTGACCTTCTATAGCCAATAAACATGAAAGAGAATCTGAGCATATAAGGAATTTCAGTTTATCAGACGTTCTGACAAATTTCAAAGCAAGGATGATGGCTCTAGCTTCTGCAGTAAATATTGAACTGGAAGATGGAAGACGGAGAGTTGCTGCCTGCTGCCCATGGACTGCTGCGGCAGCCACTTTGTCCCCGTCCTTGGATCCATCAGTATAAATTGAGTCATGTAATGCAAATTTTGATTTTATTTCAGCAAAATGTTGCTGAATTATAATTGGGTTTGTTTCAGACTTTTTATGTTTTCTGAGGTCAAAAATAAATTTAGGTTTGGGTACAAGCCAAGGTGGCGATTGAGGTATATTAATAGGGGCTATTTCATCAAGGTTCAAGTTAGAACCAGAAATATGTGGTGTCATTCGAATACCAAATGGAGGAATTTTATTTTCATGTTGTTCAAATATATCCTCATAGAGAGGATTGAAAACACAGTCGTAGGCAGGATTTGAAGGATATGCTTTTAGCTTGGTTAAATATTGCAAACCAAGTTTTATCCTACGGTTATAAAGAGACGGCTCGTTCGCCTCTACATATAAACTCTCCACAGGAGAAGTTCTGAACGCTCCCAAGGCCAAACGTAGGCCTTGGTGGTGAACAGTGTCTAAAATTTGTATGTAGGATTTGCGAGCAGATCCATACACAATGGAACCATAATCAAGCTTTGATCTAACTAAAGATCGATATAAATTTAATAAAATAGTTTTGTCAGCACCCCAGTCAGTGCTGGAAACAACTTTTAAAATATCCAATGCTTTCAGGCATTTAGCTTTAAGCATTTTGATATGGGGTAGAAAGGTAAGTTTACTGTCAAACAGGAGTCCAAGGAATTTGGTTTCTTTGACTACTTTAATTGGAGAATTATAAAGTGTCAGTTCGGGGTCTAAATGCAATTTCCGTTTATTACAAAAATGCATACATACGGTTTTAGAGTTGGAGAATTTAAAACCGTTTACCGTAGCCCATTTTTCAATTTTATTTAAAGACAATTGTAATTGTCTTTCAATATTGTTCATATTTTTAGCTCTATAACATATTAAAAAATCATCAACATAAAGAGAGCCTTCAACATTCTTTTGTAGGGTTTTGGCCAAACTATTTATTTTAATGCTAAATAAAGTAACAGAGAGGATGCTTCCCTGGGGAACACCCATCTCCTGTTCAAATATATCAGACATAGTTGTATTAACCTTAACCTTGAACTGCCTGTCTGACAAAAAATTGTCAATAAAGGTAGATAGTCTACCTTTCAACCCCATATCGTTCAAGTCTTTTAAAATACCATATTTCCAGGTGGTGTCGTATGCTTTTTCTAGGTCGAAAAAGACCGACACCACGTGTTCACCCTTAGCAAACCCGTTGCGTATGAAAGACTCAAAGCGAACAAGATGATCTAACGTGCTTCTGCCCTGCCGGAACCCACACTGTATATTGGACAGGAGACCATTGGTCTCAAGGAACCAGACAAGGCGGTCGTTGATCATCCGTTCCATAGTCTTGCATACGCAACTTGTGAGGGCAATTGGCCGATAATTCGACGATTCAAAATGATCCTTCCCAGGTTTTGGAATAGGGACAACTGTGGCCAGCTTCCACAAAGAGGGCAAGTCACCAGTTTCCCAAATGTTATTAAGTATATCCAAAAGAGTCTGTAATGATGTATCAGGAAGATGTTTAAGAAGTTTATAATGTATGTCATCAGGGCCACAAGCTGTATCATGAGCTTTTGTCAAAGAATTGTTTAGTTCATCCATAGAGAAAGGGCGGTTGTAGTCTTCTGAATTGTTCGATCGAAAGTTAAGTTTTGTTTTTTCTGTTCGGTTTTTAATACGTTGAAATTCCTGAGAGTAATTTGTAGAAGAAGAATTTTTCGAAAAAGTTTCTCCAAGTTTTTGGGAGATTTCATTTTCTGACGTTAAAAGAGTCTGACCATCTTTCAGATGGTGAAGATTGGCTTTCTTGTTTTTTCCGTTAATTTTTTGTATAAAATTCCAAACTTTGTTCATAGGAGTATGAGAGTTTATTTTTGAGACAAAATTTTGCCAAGACTTTCGTCTCTTTAGTTTAAATGTGCGACGTGCTTTCGCACGGAATATTCGGAAATTACTTAAATTATCCTGGGTTGGATGTAAATTGAATCGTCGTTCGGCCTTCTTCCTGTTTTTCTTCACTTCCTCACAATCATCGTCAAACCATGGTTTGCTGGGTTGTTTTGGATTTGTCGAGGTTTTAGGAATGGTTCTCTCGGCTATAGATACCAACCTTTCGTTGAATTTAAGGACTGGATCACTAACATTATCGAAATCACCTATTGTAAGTTCATCTCGACAGAGTTGCTCGAACAAAGGCCAGTTGGCTTTGTCAAATTTCCAGCGAGCAACTCTCTCGGATGAAGTAGGAAACATATCTTCAAGTATAATTGGAAAGTGGTCACTTCCACATAAATCATCATGAACGCGCCATGAGTAGTCCAGTAATAACGAAGGGTCACAGATTGTTAAATCAATAGCCGAGTAACAACCATTCCCCGGATGAAGGTAAGTATCAGAACCATCGTTGAATACACACAATCCTTCCTGATTTAGTAAATCTTCCATTTTCTTGCCTTTATCATTTTGCAAATGGCTACCCCAAATGGGGTTGTGAGCATTAAAATCTCCCAACAGGAGAAAAGGAGTTGGCAACTGACTGATTAAAGATCTGAGTTCTTGAGAATCGAAGGCAGAATTTGGAGGAATGTATATTGAACATATGGTAACAGTTTTTCCAAGAGAAGCTCGGACAGCGACGGCTTGCAGATTTGTTGTTAGATTAACTTGACTGTGAATGATGTTATTTCTAACAAGGATCGAAGAGCCGCCTGCAGCTCTTTCGTCCTTTCCAACATAAGTACTGTATAGAGTATAGTTTTTAACATTTATAGAATCGTTTTCTTTTAAGTGAGTTTCCTGAAGACAAAAGGCAACAGGAAGGAATGTTTGTACTAACAACGATAGCTCAATAAGGTTAGTTTTTAAGCCCCGACAATTCCATTGAATGATATTACTCATTTTCTGGGCGGACGAATAGGAGAAAATTTGGAACTATGCCCCGCGTGTGGGGAAGAGCTCCTATTCCTCCGCACAGAGATGTCTGAAATGGGGTCACCCCAGACTGATTCAGAATAATCATCTGGGGTTACATCCATTACGCTGTCATCGTCGGCATATTCTGATGACAGCGTCTGAAATTTTACCAAGTGCTTTTCAGCTTTTTTCAAACGGCCAGTGTTCTGTTTAAATTTTTCCACTGAAGACGAACGCTTATTCTTCTGTTGTGATGATGAAGATTGCTTGTTGTAATTTTGCGTTGAAGACTGTGTATTGGAAGACTTTTGAGGTGAGGACTGTTTATTAAAGGACTTTTGAGGTGAGGACTGTTTATTGGAGGACTTTTGTGGTGAAGACTGTTTATTGGCAGAAGTTGAGGACTTTTGTGTTGAGGATTGAGATTTTGTATTCGAAGCTTTTGCAGATTTGTTTGATGTTTGGAGTTTTCTCCCTAGATCTTCGTGCATTTTTTTGTCAACATCAGAGTTGATGTAGATGTCAGCCATCTCAAAATGGTTAAATGATAGAGATGAAGCTGCTGTTTGTGAAGATGTAGAGGACTGCAATGAAGTGTTGGAATTTGGTTTGGATGGAGTAAATTCAGAAACGAGTATTGGCAGTTCTTTTCCGTGTGGCCACGTAAATACTGTTTGGACACTGAGTGATCTGGAGGTTGGAGGGCCTTTAACTTTTTCAGCGTAAGAAGTGTTTGGAGTTGTATTATCCGAGACAGAGAACATTCTGCGAGCCTCTTGGTAGCTCACATTTTTATCTACTTTCAGTTTTTGAATATCAAGTTCCTTTTTATAAACATCACACATTCTGGAATTAGCCATATGATTTCCGCCACAGTTTGTACATTTTATTTCCCCTTCACATTCAAAACTGGAATGTCCCTCAGCAGAACACTTGACGCACCTCTCCGTTCCTCTACAAGAACTCTTCCCGTGTCCAAACTTTTGACATTGGAAACACCGGGTCGGGTTAGGAACGAAAGGGTCAACACGTATCCTGTAAGGTCCAATGTAGATGTGATCTGGGATTTTTGGAAGTTCAAATGTTAAAAGGTAGGTATTCAGTTTAATAATTTTGTCTTCAGATCTTTTAGTGAAACGTTTTACTTTTGTTATATGTTGAGAGTTCAGTTCGTCACAGATTTCGTCCTCTGACATTTCGATCAAATCATGGTCTCTGTCTCGGATGATACCTTGACAGTAGTTTAATGTCCTATGTGGAGTTGCAGAGACAGCAAGATCCATAATTGTCGTCATATATAAAAGATTTTTGGATTGCTGCTGTCTCGTACATTCAACAAGCAGATCTCCACTTTTCATTTTTGTAACTTTCTTCACAGTACCGGCAACTGACTGGATTTTTTTCTGTATGATAAAAGGAGAAAGTTTTGTTAAAGGTTTCTCTTTGTTTACACTACTTAGGACTATAAATCTAGGAAAAATATCAGAATTTGTATTTAAAATTTTAGTTGGAATGTCTTCATCATCACTTGAAACAGGTAATTTTCTTTTATTTATTGAAGTTGTTGGTTTTGTTGTTTTAGTTTGGATCTCCATGGTAATTGTATAACGTTTCGCTGCCCTTGCTCCCCGCCCACCTCGGAGCAGCACCAAAACGATGTATGCCTGCCACATATGTGACAGACACTAGGGCTACAAGGACAGGATACTCGAATAGAGTACTTTTCAACAGGCGCATGCCTCGTGCCAGGGGTTACCTGGCGATTCAACCGCCTAAAGTTTCATCTACTCGATTGACCCATGAGCCACCGCCTTCTTGAACCCAACCTATATAAATGGTACTATTGTTATACGTTTTGGAAACAAGTCACGTTCAAGGGCTTGGCGTGACCAGCCGATTGATCAGGACCGGGCCCATCCGACCGCCCGTTTCAGATAAAGTAAGGGCCAAAGTGGTGTGTTTCAACCACCAGGATCCCGTCCTCTATCCTTACGGGTATCCACACACGGCAAACATGTGGCCTCATTAAGCCGAGGAAGCCTTGCCCCATGAGCCACCGCCTTCTCTGTGCCTCCGTCAGTGTTGTCATCCAAGACCCCAGAACCCAAACATCAACCTACATCGGTACATGCAAACCACCCATTCCATCCCATTGTACCTCGGTGTCATTTAGGGCTCCTTTGGGTCTCTTCAGACAAACACGAGAAAACACAGAGGGCAAGACATGACCATTAAATTGCTGGACCGGGACCATCGAGCCATTTTTGGAACCGGGTGAACAAATAATTAAATTTTGCCAAAATGAAAGTCCAAATAAATATGTTACAACAATAATTGAAGGGGAAAATCATCGTGAATAATATTTTAATGAAAGAAACGGTTAATACTATGTTTTGGAATTAAATATTCAGAAATAATAAATAAAAAACAACAACAATAACAAAATGCAAAGCCAAAACTGAAAAGCAAAAAAAATTAAACCTGCGACCCATAAGCCAACACCAATCCCATGTATCAGCAATTTAGAATTTAGCCATTTCAGTTTAGAAAGAGAAAAATAAATAAATAAATAATTGTAAGGAGATTGGTGTGACCAGCCGATTGACCGAATCGGGCCCATCCGGCCTCCCGTCTAGGTAAAGATTGTGCCCCAGATGGTGATCAGAACCGTTTTTCCGGCCATCCAGGAACACTCCCTATTACCGACACGGGTAAGCGACACACGGCAAACATGTCGCCTCTTTAGGGGCCTCTTACGCCAAGCCGAGGAGCTGTGGGCCTATTCTATTGTGTCCCCGGGACCCACACGGGGGCAAACAATTTGAACCAGAGGCTCACCTGATATATCAAAAATAAATGTTGTAGAAGACTGTTAAATGAGGTTTCCTGCAAATTTTGCTTTTAAAGCTTAAGTGGTTCGGAGAAGGAATATGGTCCAATGTTAAAGAATATTCTGTGGTGCCATCTTGGATTTGAGATTGGCATCAAAAACTCAAAATTAGTAGAGAACCAATCTCGTATCATTCGTGCATGATTTGGTTTAAATGTATGAAACAGTTTGATTGTTATTTTTTTTCTGAGAAGAAGCTGTTTGTATATATTTCCCATAGGATTTTCTGTTAAACTATGTTCCACTGCGGCAGCCATCTTGGATTTCAGATCTGCACCAAAAACTCAAAATTAGTGGAGGATTATTAAGGAGCATTCGCACAATATCAGAATTCAATCTGCCAAGCGGTTTCTCAGACGATTTTTGAAATTTCAGCCAATCAGAACGCATTATTTGCTAAGGTCAAGTTTCGTTCCGTTTGGCCCTGTGAATTCAGAGGAGAAGATTTTTGTATATCAGCCAATCTTAAACAAGAACTACCAATGGTGGCAATATTTGTAGTCTGATCGGGAAATGTGGAAACTTCGTAAACATCCTACCATATATGCTTCCTGTCAAGTTTAGTTTCAATATGGCCAAGCGATTTCAGGAGAAGATTTTTTATATCAGCCAATCAGAAACAAGAACTGCCCATTGAGGTCATATTTGTAGTCCGATTGGAACGAAATGAGGAAACTTTATAAAGGACCTCCCATTTATGCTTCCTGTCAAGTTTTGTTCGATTTGGCCATATTTGTTGTCTGATCAAGACGAAATGGACAAACTTTATCAAGGACCTTACATAGATTGATTGAATGTTGTTTAACGCCACGTCGACGCAAATGGTCATATCGTGGCGAAAGCTAATTTTCTTTTAAAACAAATTAAGTAAGATCAAACATGATAAAACAAAATTCATATTAACAAATAAAACAGAAGATAATAAAAACAGAGCTAAACAATAAAATTCCTCAAAAATCTGATTATATAAAATATCACAGTTTAAGCTTTTGAAACAAAGAAATATATACATTATCACAGTCAAAAATAATATCAACAAACAATAAGATTAAACAAATAAATTTAAGATACTACGAACATATTAAATTTGTAATGTGGATTATATCCTAGAATATAGCCCAACATCCCTCAAATATTTTAAAAGACGGTCGCCAGCGACCTTTGTAAACAAGTCTTTCATATTGTCGACTGTGTAGTACCGACGAATGATGTCGGATTTATCTACACAGTCTATTAAAAGGTGTTTAACAGTGTGTCGGCATTGGCAAGGGATACACTCAGGAGGCGGCTCATTTTCTAAAATAAAGGAATGAGTCGTCCTGGTGTGGCCAATGTGACATCTAGTTAAAACAACTTGTTCTCTTCGGCTTCTGCCGAAGAAACAAATATTTGTGCCAACGGTTGGCTCAATAGCATGCAATTTGTTGTCTGTAAGCAGATCCCACTGGGACTGCCACAGACGTAAAACATACTGATAAATCAGAGGTTTAAAATCAGTATAAGGCACAGACATATTAGTAACTGGTTCATCTAAAGCATCTTTCGCTATACTATCTACGACTGTGTTTCCTCGGATACCAATATGACTTGGTATCCACATAAAAATTATTTCTTTGCCCATTTGGACAAGTCTTTTATAAAATTCAATAATGTGGGCGATTAAAGGGTTTTTATATTTCTGACCTTCTATAGCTAATAGACAAGAAAGAGAATCTGAGCAAATAAGGAATTTTAGTTTATCAGACGTTCTGACAAATTTTAATGCAAGAATGATGGCTCTAGCTTCTGCAGTAAATATTGAACTGGAAGATGGAAGACGGAGCGTTGCTGCCTGCTGCCCATGGACTGCTGCAGCAGCCACTTTGTTCCCATCCTTGGATCCATCAGTATAAATTGAGTCATGATATGCGAACTTTGATTTTATTTCAGCAAAAAATTGGGTTAGTTTCCGACTTTTTATGTTTTCTGATGTCAAAAATAAATCTGGGTTTGGGTACAAGCCAAGGTGGCGATTGAGGTATATTAATAGGGGCTATTTCACCAAGATTGATGTTGGAACAAGATATGTGTGGTTTCATCCGGATACCAAAAGGAGGAATTTTGTTTTCATGCTGTTCAAATATATCCTCATAGAGAGGGTTGAAAACACAGTCGTAGGCAGGATTTGAAGGATAGGCTTTCAGCTTGGTTAAATATTGTAGACCAAGTTTTATTCTACGGTGGTAAAGAGACGGCTCGTTCGCCTCTATATATAAACTTTCTACGGGAGATGTTCTGAACGCCCCCAAGGCCAAACGTAGGCCTTGGTGGTGAACAGTATCTAGAATTTTTATATAGGATTTGGGAGCAGATCCATAAATAATAGAACCATAGTCAAGTTTCGATCTCACTAAAGATCTGTATAAATTTAACAAAATGCTTTTATCAGCGCCCCAGTCAGTGCTGGAAACAACTTTTAAAATGTCCAATGCTTTCAAGCATTTAGCTTTCAGCATTTTGATATGGGGTAGAAAGGTGAGTTTATTATCAAACAGAATTCCAAGGAATTTAGTTTCTTTCACAACTTTAATGGGTGCATTGTAGAGTTTTAGTTCAGGGTCTAAATGCAGTTTTCGTTTGTTACAAAAATGCATACAGACGGTTTTTGAGTTGGAAAATTTAAAACCATTTTCTGTGGCCCACTTTTCAATTTTATTTAAAGATAGCTGTAGTTGTCTTTCTATATTGTTCATATTTTTAGCCCTATAACATATCAAAAAGTCATTTACGTAGAGGGAGCCCTCAACATTTTGTTTTAACGTTTTAGCTAAACTGTTTATTTTTATACTAAATAGAGTGACGGAGAGGATACTTCCCTGAGGAACACCCATTTCTTGCTCAAAAAGGTCAGACATGGTGGTGTTAACCTTGACCTTGAATTGTCTGTCTGAAAGAAAATTTTCAATGAAGGTAGGTAACCTACCTCAACCCCATATCATTTAGGTCTTTTAAAATACCATATTTCCAAGTGGTGTCGTATGCTTTTTCAAGGTCGAAAAAGACAGACACCACGTGTTCACCCTTAGCAAACCCGTTGCGTATGAAAGACTCGAAGCGAACAAGATGATCTAACGTGCTTCTGCCCTGCCGGAATCCACACTGTATATTGGACAGGAGACCATTGGTCTCGAGGAACCAAACAAGGCGGTCGTTGATCATCCGTTCCATCGTCTTGCATACGCAACTTGTGAGGGCAATTGGCCGATAATTCGACGATTCAAAATGATCTTTCCCAGGTTTTGGAACAGGGATAACTATAGCTTGCTTCCAGAGGGAAGGCAAGTCGCCAGTAACCCATATTTTATTGAGGAGATCCAAAAGAGTTTCTAAACATGTATAAGGAAGGTGTTTCAGAAGTTTATAATGAATATCATCTGGGCCACATGCTGTGTCATGGGCCTTCGCCAGAGAATTTTCGAGTTCATCAAGAGAGAAAGGACGGTTGTAATCTTCTGAATTGTTTGATCGAAAGTTAAGTTTGGTTTTTTCGGCTCGGGTTTTAATACGTTGAAATTCATGAGAGTAATTTTGAGAAGAAGAATTTTTAGAAAAGGTTTCACCCAGTTTTTGAGAGATTTCATTTTCTGATGTTAAAAGGGTTTGGCCATCTTTTAGATGGTGAAGATTGGCTTTCCTGTTTTTACCATTAAGCTTTTGTATAAAGTTCCAAACTTTGTTCATTGGTGTATGAGAATTGATTTTTGAGACGAAGTTTTGCCAAGACTTTCGTCTTTTTTGTTTAAATGTTCGACGCGCTTTTGCACGGAATATACGGAAGCTACTTAAATTATCTTGTGTTGGATGTTTATTGAATCGTCGTTCGGCCTTCTTCCTACTTGTTTTCGCCTCCTCACAATCATCGTCAAACCATGGTTTGCTGGGTTGTTTTGGATTTGTCGAGGTTTTAGGAATGGTTCTCTCAGCTATCGATATTAACGTTTCATTCAATTTGAGAACTGGATGAATAAAATTATCAAAATCATCTATTTTAAGTTCATCTCGACAGAGTTGCTCGAACAAAGGCCAATTGGCTTTGTCAAATTTCCAGCGAGCAACTCTCTCAGATGCAGTAGGAAACAAATCTTCCAAAATGATTGGAAAATGATCACTTCCGCACAACTCATCATGAACTCGCCACGAGTAATCTAACAATAAAGAAGGATCACATATTGTTAAATCGATAGCCGAATAAGAACCATTTCCCGGATGACGATAAGTATCAGAACCATCGTTAAATACGCACAATCCTTCCTGGTTTAGGATTGATTGATTGATTGGTGTTTGCTTTACGCCGCCTTAGCGCAAACAGGCTATATCGCGGCGAGAGCTAATTCGAACATTTAACAATTTAAAGTATATTTTTAAAAAGAGACAAAAGGTCCTTCAATATACTAAAACATAAGTCTAAAGCAAATATTTTAATTTACAAATAAAAAACAACACTAAAATAAGGTGATAAAAATTAAATTTTCAATTCATACAACATTTTTATATTTTATAATATATTCCAACTTCTTTTAAGAATAAAACAATATTTGTAATTGGAACACTATTAAATAAATCATACATATTATTGACATTGAAATGCTTCCTACGAATATCAGCTAAGTCAATACAATTAATTAAAACATGTTTAATAGTATACTTGCAGTTGCAAGGTATACATTGTGGTTCTTCTTCATGTTTTAAAAGATATTCATGTGTTATTCTAGTATGACCAATACGGCATCTAGAAATTACACACTGATCTTTTCTGCACGTAAAAGTATTAAAATGATTGATTGATTATTGTTTTACGCCGTGTGGGCGACATTTAAGCCATATCACGGCGAGAACTAATTAAATTAAGTATGATTAAAACATCCTATCTAAAACGAATGAACTATTTACAAATAATATTTAAGGAGAAAATAAAACAATAAAACAATACAAGGCAAACACTCAAAATCAAAAATAATATCACAGACGAAATTTGGAAAATAATATCACAGATACGCTATTAAATAAATAACATCATTCAAAACATATGAACAAATTTAAAATTATTGGACTCTATTCAAGAATGTCAGACTATATTCTCGAATACAGTCCAACGTCTTTTAAATACTGTAAAATACGGTTGCCAGCAACCTTTGTAAACAAGTCTTTCATATTGTTGACTGTGTAGTACCGACTAATAATGTCGGATTTATCTACACAGTCAAGTAAAAGGTGTTTAATACTATGTCGACATTGGCACGGAATACACTCAGAAGGCGGCTCATTCTCTAAAATAAAAGAATGAGTCGTCCTGGTGTGGCCAATGCGACATCTAGTTAAAACCACTTGTTCTCTCCGGCTTCTGCCGAAGAAACAAATACTTGTGCCAACAGTTGGCTCAATAGCATGTAATTTATTGTCTGTAAGCAGATCCCACTGGGACTGCCACAGACGTACAACATATTTATAAATCAAAGGTTTAAAATCAGTATAAGGCACCGACACATTAGTAACTGGGTCATTTAAAGCATCCTTCGCTATACTATCTACGACTGTGTTTCCTCGGATACCAATATGACTTGGTATCCAGATAAAAACTATTTCTTTGCCCATTTGGACAAGTCTTTTATAGAACTCAATAATATGGGCAATTAAAGGGTTTTTATATTTCTGACCTTCTATAGCCAACAAACATGAAAGAGAATCTGAGCAAATAAGGAATTTCAGTTTATCAGACGTTCTGACAAATTTTAAAGCCAGAATGATGGCTCTAGCTTCAGCAGTAAATATTGAACTGGAAGATGGAAGGCAGAGAGTTGCTGCCTGCTGTCCGTGGACTGCTGCAGCAGCTACTTTGTCTCCGTCCTTAGATCCATCAGTATAAATAGTCATGAAATACAAAATTTGATTTTATTTCAGCAAAATGTTGTTGAATTATAATAGGGTTTGTTTCAGACTTTTTATGTCTTCTGAGGTCAAAAATAAATTTAGGTTTGGGTACAAGCCAAGGTGGCGATTGAGGTATATTTATTAGGGCTATTTCATCAAGGTTGATATCACAATCAGAAATATGTGGTTTCATGCGAATACCAAAAGGAGGGATTTTGTTTTCATGTTGTTCAAATATTTCCTCATAGAGAGGATTGAAAACACAGTCGTAGGCAGGATTTGAGGGGTATGCTTTTAGCTTGGTTAAGTATTGTAAACCAAGTTTTATCCTACGGTTATAAAGAGACGGCTCGTTCGCCTCAACATATAAACTCTCCACAGGAGATGTTCTGAACGCCCCCAAGGCCAAACGTAGGCCTTGGTGGTGAACAGTATCTAGAATTTTTATATAGGATTTGCGAGCAGATCCATATATAATGGAACCATAGTCAAGTTTTGATCGTACAAGTGATCGATATAAATTTAACAAAATGTTTTTGTCAGCACCCCAGTCAGTGCTAGAAACAACTTTTAAAATATCCAATGCCTTCAAGCATTTAGCTTTAAGCATTTTGATATGGGGTAGAAAGGTTAGTTTACTGTCAAAAAGTAATCCAAGGAATTTCGTTTCTTTAACTACTTTAATAGGTACATTGTAGAGTTTGAGTTCAGGGTCTGGATGTAAATTTCTTTTATTACAGAAATGCATGCAGACAGTTTTTGATTCGGAAAATTTAAATCCATTTTCTATTGCCCATTTTTCAATTTTATTAAGTGATAACTGCAATTGGCGTTCTATAGTGTTCATATTATTGGCTTTGTAACAAATCAAAAAGTCATCAACATAAAGAGAGCCTTCAACATTGTTTTGTAAAGTTTTAGCAAGACTGTTAATTTTAATACTAAAGAGAGTAACAGAGAGGATGCTTCCCTGAGGAACACCCATTTCTTGTTCAAAAGGGTCAGACATGGTGGTGTTAACCTTTACCTTGAACTGTCTGTCTGAAAGAAAATTATCAATAAAGGTAGGTAATCTACCTTTCAACCCCATATCATTTAGGTCTTTTAAAATACCATATTTCCAAGTGGTGTCGTAGGCTTTTTCTAGATCGAAAAATACGGACACCACATGTTCACCCTTAGCAAACCCGTTGCGAATAAAACTTTCGAAGCGAACAAGATGATCTAACGTGCTTCTGCCTTGTCTGAATCCGCACTGTATATTGGACAGGAGACCGTTCGTCTCGAGGAACCAAACAAGGCGGTCGTTGATTATCCGTTCCATTGTCTTGCATATGCAACTTGTGAGGGCAATTGGCCGATAATTCGACGATTCAAAATGATCTTTCCCAGGTTTTGGAACAGGGATAACTATAGCTTGCTTCCAGAGGGAAGGCAAGTCGCCAGTAACCCATATTTTATTGAGGAGATCCAAAAGAGTTTCTAAACATGTATAAGGAAGGTGTTTCAGAAGTTTATAATGAATATCATCTGGGCCACATGCTGTGTCATGGGCCTTCGCCAGAGAATTTTCGAGTTCATCAAGAGAGAAAGGACGGTTGTAATCTTCTGAATTGTTTGATCGAAAGTTAAGTTTGGTTTTTTCGGCTCGGGTTTTAATACGTTGAAATTCATGAGAGTAATTTTGAGAAGAAGAATTTTTAGAAAAGGTTTCACCCAGTTTTTGAGAGATTTCATTTTCTGATGTTAAAAGGGTTTGGCCATCTTTTAGATGGTGAAGATTGGCTTTCCTGTTTTTACCATTAAGCTTTTGTATAAAGTTCCAAACTTTGTTCATTGGTGTATGAGAATTGATTTTTGAGACGAAGTTTTGCCAAGACTTTCGTCTTTTTTGTTTAAATGTTCGACGCGCTTTTGCACGGAATATACGGAAGCTACTTAAATTATCTTGTGTTGGATGTTTATTGAATCGTCGTTCGGCCTTCTTCCTACTTGTTTTCGCCTCCTCACAATCATCGTCAAACCATGGTTTGCTGGGTTGTTTTGGATTTGTCGAGGTTTTAGGAATGGTTCTCTCAGCTATCGATATTAACGTTTCATTCAATTTGAGAACTGGATGAATAAAATTATCAAAATCATCTATTTTAAGTTCATCTCGACAGAGTTGCTCGAACAAAGGCCAATTGGCTTTGTCAAATTTCCAGCGAGCAACTCTCTCAGATGCAGTAGGAAACAAATCTTCCAAAATGATTGGAAAATGATCACTTCCGCACAACTCATCATGAACTCGCCACGAGTAATCTAACAATAAAGAAGGATCACATATTGTTAAATCGATAGCCGAATAAGAACCATTTCCCGGATGAAGATAAGTATCAGAACCATCGTTAAATACGCACAATCCTTCCTGGTTTAGGATTGATTGATTGATTGGTGTTTGCTTTACGCCGCCTTAGCGCAAACAGGCTATATCGCGGCGAGAGCTAATTCGAACATTTAACAATTTAAAGTATATTTTTAAAAAGAGACAAAAGGTCCTTCAATATACTAAAACATAAGTCTAAAGCAAATATTTTAATTTACAAATAAAAAACAACACTAAAATAAGGTGATAAAAATTAAATTTTCAATTCATACAACATTTTTATATTTTATAATATATTCCAACTTCTTTTAAGAATAAAACAATATTTGTAATTGGAACACTATTAAATAAATCATACATATTATTGACATTGAAATGCTTCCTACGAATATCAGCTAAGTCAATACAATTAATTAAAACATGTTTAATAGTATACTTGCAGTTGCAAGGTATACATTGTGGTTCTTCTTCATGTTTTAAAAGATATTCATGTGTTATTCTAGTATGACCAATACGGCATCTAGAAATTACACACTGATCTTTTCTGCACGTAAAAGTATTAAAAAGGTTTACCTAATTTAGGTTTAATTTCATGTAATTTATTATCAATATTTTCCCTCCATTCATTTTCCAATATATTAAAAACGTATTCTCTAATGTTAGATCTAAAATCGGTATATGGTATATCACAGTTAGATAAGGGATCATCCAGGGCATTTTTTGCTTCTTCGTCTACAACTGTATTTCCATGGATTCCAACATGACTCGGAACCCATAGAAAAATAATTTCTTTATGAAGAATTTTTAAATTCCTCATTACATATAAAATCTTGAGAATTATCGGGTTTTTTATTTCAATATTTTCTATAGCTTGTAAGCACGAAATTGAATCAGAACATATTATAAATTTGGATTTGTCTGAAGTAGCAATAAATTTCAAAGCTAAAATTATTGCCTTTGCTTCAGCAGTAAATATGGATGCGGTAGACGGCAAACGGAGAGTCGCAACTCTGTCTCCAAAGACAGCAGCAGATGCAACTCTGTTACCATCCTTCGATCCATCTGTATAAACAGTTGAAAAATCTGAATAATTTGCCTTAATTTCAGCAAAATGTTGTTGAATTAAAAGAGGGTTTGTTTCCGTTTTCTTGTATTTACGGAGGTCAAATATCATTTTCGGTTTTGGAAGTTCCCATGGAGGGCATTTGCTAGTTTCAACTTGTGCAACAGATTTTAAATCAAAGGTGGTTAAATGTGGTTTTAAACGAATGCCTAATGGAGGAATTTTATTTTCATGTTTTGCAAATATATCTTCATAAATGGGATTAAAAACACAGTTGTAGGCAGGATTTTCTGGATATGCTTTAAGCTTGACAGCGTATTGAAGTCCAAGCTTCAAACGTCTGTTGGAGAGTGAGTGCTCATCAGCCTCTACATACAGACTCTCAACTGGTGAGGTTTTAAATGCGCCAAGACATAAACGCAAACCCTGGTGATGCACAGCATCGAGAATCTGTAAGTAGGACTTCCTTGCAGAGCCATACACTATTGAACCATAATCTAGTTTAGATCTAACTATAGATCTGTATAAATTAAGTAAAATGTTGCGATCAGCACCTCAGTCAGTGCTGCCGACAACTTTCAAAATGTCTAATGCTTTTAAACATCTCGATTTTAACATTTTGATATGGGGTAGAAAGGTTAACTTTTTATCGAAAACTAGCCCAAGAAATTTGGTTTCATCAACCATTTTAATTGGGTTTCCGTACAAGGTGAGTTCTGGATCAAGATGCAGTTTCCTTTTGTTACAAAAATGCATCCCAACCGTTTTTGAAGTAGAAAATTTAAAACCATTTTCCGAAGCCCATTTTTCAATTCTTCCAAGACATAATTGTAATTGTCTTTCAATGTTATTCATATTTTTGCCTCTGTAACATATTAAAAAATCATCAACATACAATGAACCTTCAATATTTCTTTTCAAAACCTCAACAAGGCTGTTAATTTTTAGACTAAATAATGTAACTGATAAAATACTCCCCTGAGGGACACCCATCTCTTGATCATACAGATCAGACATGGTTGAATTTACTCTAACATTAAATTGTCTGTTAGACAGAAAATTCGAAATGAAATTTGGCATATTGCCTTTCAACCCCATATCAAAAAGATCTTTTAAGATACCATACTTCCACGTAGTGTCATATGCCTTTTCAAGATAAAAAAAAAACTGACATCACGTGTTCATTTTTCGCAAAACCATTACGGATAAATGATTCGAATCGAATTAAATGATCAAGAGTACTGCGGCCTTGTCGGAATCCACACTGGATATTGGCTAAAAGCCCATTTGATTCCAGGAACCAAACAAGGCGATCATTGACCATCCGTTCTAGTGTTTTACAGACACAACTGGTAAGAGCAATTGGTCGATAGTTTATAGGATCCGTGTGATCTTTACTTGGTTTTGGAATAGGCACGACGGTTGCAAGCTTCCAGATTGATGGTAAATCACCAGATTCCCAGATGCTATTCATGAGTTGCAAAAGAGCTTCCAGTGAGGAATCTGGCAAGTGTTTTAAAAGTTGGTAGTGAATATTATCAGGTCCACAAGCTGTATCATGGGCCTTTGACAGAGATGTCTTCAGTTCTTCCAAAGAAAAGAGTTTATTATAATTTTCACCATTTTTCGATTTAAAATTCAACTTTGTTTTTTCTTTTTGTTTTTTAACTTTTTTAAAATCTTCCCTGTAGTTGCTAGAAGAAGAAGATTTCGCAAAAGTTTCACCAAGCTTATTGGCAATATCTTTTTCAGATGTTAATAAATTATTGCCATCTTTCAAATGTTTTACTGTGGCTTTAGAATTTTTACCTTTAATCTTTTGTATCATGTTCCATACTTTTGTCATCGGAGTGCGAGATGTTATCCCCGAGACAAACTTTTTCCAAGATGTTCGTCGTGCTTGCCTGCAAGTCCGCCGTGCCTTAGCGCGAAAAATACGGAAATTACTTAAATTTTCCGTCGTTGGATGTTGATTGAACCGTCTTTCAGATTTTTTACGGTCATCTATGGCTTGATCACAAGCGCCATCAAACCATGGTTTGCTGGGATGTTTTGGATTTGCCGAGGTCTTAGGAATTGTTCTGTCAGCAATTGATGTTAAAACTGTATTAAAAGTTAAAATTGGATCTTTTACAGTCTCAAACATCTTTGATTGAAGTTCCGCTCGACAGAGATTCTCAAACAAGGACCAGTCCGCCTTGTCGAGTTTCCAACGTGGAACTCGCTGTCGGGAAGAAGTAAAAAGATGTTCAAGAATTATTGGGAAGTGATCACTTCCACATAGATCATCATGGACACGCCATGAATAATCCAGAAGAAGAGACGGGTCGCAAACAGTGATATCAATAGCAGAATAAGACCCGTTTCCAGGGTGAAGATAAGTATTAGATCCATCATTGAAAATGCATAACCCTTCTTGAGAGACAAAGTCTTCAATGATCTTACCTTTGTCATTATGAGACTTGTTACCCCACAAGGGATTGTGGGCATTAAAGTCTCCCATAAGTATAAAAGGTGAAGGTAATTGATCAGTGAGGTTTTTGAGTTTAGCTTTATCTATATTTGAATTAGGTGGAATATATATAGAACATAATGTTATTGTTCTATCTAATGATAAACGAACTGCAACTGCCTGCAGATCTGTGGTGAGTTGGACTATGCTATGAATGACGTTGTCCTTCACAAAAATGGTTGATCCGCCTGCAGCACGTTCGTCTTCCTTAGAAAATGTGCTATAGATGTTGTATCCTTTTAAAGATATGTTGTCACTTTCTTTTAGATGTGTTTCTTGAAGGCAAAATGCAATAGGTAAAAAAGACTGAACTAGAAGTGTTAACTCGAGAAGATTTATTTTAAGACCTCGGCAATTCCATTGAATGATACTTGTCATAATTTATGAATAGAAGGACGAATGCTATCGAGTTTGCCAGCGTTTTTATTTCGATCACCCTGAGATTGTGATCTCTCGGGTGGCACAACACTTTCGCATTCCACCTCCGATTCATCAGCAAGCTTGGCAAATCTATTTTGTGAAGAGAGTCGTCGATTTGTTTGACTAGACGAAGTTGGTGTTACTCCGCCTCGACCCTTACCCCGTGACTTCCTATCAGAAGACCTCTGAGGGGAGGAATTTTCTGGTGTTTTGGTGACGATCTGCTGTTCCGGAGAACGAAGAGGAGACGGGGCTTTAGAAGAATGTTTACGAGATGTAGAAAGACTATTTGCGATAGATGAATTATCTATCTCATCAGGAAGATCCCAAATAGATCCACTGCCCCAACTGTCTGATTTATTTGCATCTTTTTTACTTGATTTCTTACTTTCATTTTTTTTAGGTGATGACATTGAGCTCTGTAAGGAAGATTGAGTGGACTGAGTACTGGTTTTGGTAGAATTTGGTTTTCTTGCTGTAATAATTCTGTCAGATGGTTCAGTTTGAACTGGCAACATCGTAAACGTTTCAGCATCAATGAGCCAGCTCATTCGAGTCTGTGTCGACTCGTGACTGAATGAACGGCCAACTTTGCTGGCATACGAAGGCTTGTTCGTAGCTCTGAAATCATTCGAAACAGAAGCTATATGTTTAGCTTCTGTGTAACTGATGTTTCGTTCTGTTTTAATTTTTATTATATTTTTCTCTTTTAAGTAAACTGGGCAGTCCCTAGATGATGACAAATGGGATCCATCACAATTTGAGCATTTGAAAGTATCAGGGTGACATGTTGTTCCCTCGTGTCCTTCCCCAGAACACTTGAAGCATTTCTGCTTACCATGACATTGTTTGGTTCCATGACCAAACTTTTGGCATTTGAAACACCTAATTGGGTTTGGGATGTACATGTCTACCTTGATGCCAAAGCATCCCAATTTCAAAGAAGAAGGAGGAGTTGGAGTTTTGAAAGTCAAAAGATAAGTATTTAATTTAATAATTTGGTCATTCTTTTTAATTTGGAATCTAACAACATCAGTTACACATTGGTTTGAAAGTTCTTTGCAAATTTCTTCAACAGTTAGATCAGAAAGATATTGACTTCTGTCTCGAATGATTCCCTTGCTACTGTTTAAACTAGTATGGGCTGATGCCGAAACAGCAAAACCAGTTATAGTTGTCAATTTCAGCAAATTTGCTGATTGACTTTTGTTTGTACATTCAACTAATAAATTCCCTGATCTCATTTTAGAAACATTCTTGACCGTTCCAGCAATGCCTTGAATACATTTCTGAATTACAAAAGGGGAAATTTTGGATATAGGTTTGTCGACAGTACCTGTTATCACAATAAATCGGGGCCAACTATCATCTTCCTGACAGGGCTCAGAGTCATCACATTTTCTTTTTTTTAATAAAGCTGATTTGGAGTTTTGGTTTTGGTGTGCCATAATGAAAGAAAAAATATTCACCATTCTTGTCATCCACCCTCCTCGGAGTACCTACAAGGGCGATACTATATTACCGTGGCGAGCCGGGGTCAAGTGCCAATGCTGAAACCGAGCTCCAAACAATTGTAGCTCGTCCCCAAAATTGGCACTCAAGATCCACTACGGAAAGCACCAGATGTTCCAAGAACAGTATACTCAAGCAGAGCGTATCCATCAAGCGCAATAGAAAGCGTACCACTTGATTGACCCATGAGCCACCGCCCCTCAGTCATCCTTGTTTTTTTTAAAAAGCTCTTATTCAACATTGAAAAACATCATGATTACAGGAAAGCTAAATTGAAGGAAAAACTGAAGGGCTTGGCATGACCAGCCGATTGATCAGACCGGGCCCATCTGACCTCCCGTTTAGATGATATCGGAGCCAAAGCAGAATATTGAGTCTGAAACCTCTTCCATTCGACAGGAGTCTAGCAACAGTCTCTCGTCCACCAGGATCTCGTCAACCATCGACACGGGTAGCAACCCACGGCCTACAGGTTGGAGTGCCTATTTTTATTTTAAACATCGGGCAACTCGTACGATGTTCGGATCGCTTTAGTCTGGTCTCTACCCTTCGACCAGTCCAGCATGGGTAACCCTACCAGGAGACGAAGCTCCAGCTGGCATAGCTCTCAAGGTCACTGAGACACGCTAGCCCCCCGACCACGGCAAGGATAGCGATCCACCGGGGGGTCCTGGTTTAGGACATCTTCGATTTTCTTTCCTTTATTATTTTGCATATTACTACCCCAAATAGGGTTGTGAGCGTTAAAATCTCCCACCAGTAGGAAAGGAGCTGGCAACTGACTGATCAAAGATCTGAGTTGCTGAGAATCCAAGGTTGAATTTGGGGGAATATATACTGAACATATAGTAATTGATTTTACAAGAGAAACTCTGACAGCAACAGCTTGCAGATTTGTTGTAAGGTTAACCTGACTGTGAATAATGTTATTTTTAACAAGGATAGAAGAACCGCCTGCAGCTCTTTTATCCTTTCCGACGTAAGTACTGTATAAAGTATAGTTTTTAACATTAATAGAATCATTTTCTTTCAAGTGAGTTTCTTGGAGACAAATAGCAACAGGAAGGAATGTTTGTATAAGTAACGATAGTTCGATGAAGTTAGTTTTTAAACCCCGGCAATTCCATTGTCATATTTTCTTCATTTTCTGGGCGGACGAATAGGAGAGAATTTGTTACTACGCCGCGCTTGCGGGGAACAGCTCCCATTCCTCCGAACAGAGCCATTTGAAATGGGGTCACCCCAGACTGATTCAGAAAAATCATCTGGGGTTACTTCCATTTGGCTGTCATCATCGCCATATTCGGATGACAGCGTCTGAAATTTAACTAAGTGTTTTTCCGCTTTCTTTATGCGACCAGTGTTCTGTTTTAACTTTTCTATTGAAGATGAACGTTTATTTTGTTGTTGTGATGATGAGGACTGCTTATTGGATTTCTGCGGTGAAGACTGTTTATTTGAGGACTTCTGAGGCGAAGATTGTTTATTGGTTGAAGTTGAGGACTTTTGTGTTGAGGACTGAGATTTTCTATTTGAAGCATTATTTGCAGATTTGTTTGATGTTTTAAGTTTTCTTCCTAGATCTTCGCGCATCTGTTTGTCAACATTTGAGTCCAGGTAGATGTCGGCCATCTCAAAGTGGTTGAATGGTAGAGATGAAGTTGTTGTTTGCGAAGAACTAGAGGACTGGGGTGGAGTTAATTCAGAAATAAGTTTTGGCATTTCAGTACCCTGTGGCCATGTAAATACTGTTTGCATACTGATTGATCTGGTAGTTGGAGGACCTTTAACCTTTTCAGCGTAAGAAGTATTTGAATTTACATTATCCGAGGCAGAGACCAATTTTCTAGCTTCTTGGTAGCTCACATTTTTATCCACTTTGATTTTTGAATGTCAAGTTCTCGTTTGTACAATTCACAATTTCTGGAATTTGCCATGTGGCTACCGCCGCAGTTAGTACATTTGGTTTCCCCTTCACATTCAAAACTTGAGTGGCCCTCACAAGAACACTTGACACACCTTTCAGTCCCCCTACAAGAACTCTTCCCGTGTCCAAACTTTTGACATCTGAAACAACGGGTAGGGTTGGGGACGAAAGGGTCAACTCGTATTCTGTAAGGTCCTATGTAGATGTGATCGGGGATTTTTGAAAGTTCAAATGTTAAGAGATACGTATTGAGCTTTATAATTTTGTTTTTAGATTTTTTGGTGAAACGTTTCACTTTTGTGATGTGTTGAGAATTAAGTTCTTCACAAATTTCGTCCTCTGACATGTCAAGTAAATCATGATCTCTGTCTCGGATAATACCTTGACAATAGTTAAGAGTCCTATGAGGAGTTGCAGAAACAGCAACGTCCATGATTGCCGTCATTGACAAAAGATTTTTGGACTGTTGCTGTCTGGTGCACTCCACAAGGAGACCTCCATTTTTCATTTTGGTAACCTTCTTTACTGTGCCTGCTACTGATTGAATTTTCTTTTGTAAAATGAATGGGGATAATTTATTTAAAGGTTTTTCTGTGTTCAAACTGTTCAAAACTATAAATCTAGGAAAAATGTCCGAATTAGTATTTAAAATTTTGTTGGGAATGTCCTCATCATCACTCGAATCCTGCAATTTTCTTTTATTAATTGAAATTGGTGTTTTTTGGTTGTTGTTTTCATTTGAAGTAGCCATAGTGATTTGTGATGTTTCGTTACTCTTGTTCCCGCCCACCTCGGAGCAGCACCAAAACGATGTATACTTGCAACACATGTAACAAGCACCAGGGTTACAAGAATAAGATACTCGCATGGAGTACCTTTTAATGGGCGCAAGCCTTGTGCCAGGGGTTGCCCGGCAAGACAACCGCCCAAGGTAACATCCACACGATTGACCCATGAGCCACCGCCTTCTTGAACCGACCTATATAAATGGTACTTATGTTGTACATTTTGGAAACAGGTCAAGTTCAAGGGCTTGGCGTGACCAGCCGATTGATCAGGACCGGGCCCATCCGACCGCCCGTTTCAGATAAAGTAAGGGCCAAAGTGGCGTAGTATTAAGAATTGCGACTCTTTAAGCCTGTTTAAGAAGAATATTACTAACAGTAGCCACAAAGTACCACCATATTTTTATGTTGGCAGTAGGTTGGGTCAAATTATACATACGAGAATTCGTATGGATTGTAGCTCCTTAAACCTGCATCTCTTTATGAGAAATCTTGTTGATTCCCCTAACTGTGTATGTGGTTCAATAGAATCTTCATCACACTTTTTCTTTGACTGTCCTAGATATTTTTTACACAGACAGAACCTGTTTGCAGCTTTGAATTTTGTTCCGATTGTTATAAACGTTAATTTATTGCTTTTTGGTTCTCCTGGTATTTCAGATGAACAAAATGCGAAAGTTTTTGTCGAAGTTCAGAACTTTATCATAAAGAGTAAAAGATTTACACCTTGATACAACACTTTTCTTTTTTTTTCCTTTTTTTTTTTAAATATAACAGTCATGAATGATATAAATAATGTTATGTATGCATAGTTTCTCTTTGTGTAACGAGCATTTCGTCTTGATTATTTGTTCGTGTGAAACAAGGAAACAGATTTACATAAGCTTACAGCTTGTTTCTGAATCCTATTTTGTTATGCTCAGTCTGTATTGTACATATGTATGAATATTTATTTGAATAAATATGTTTAAACTAAAGTGGCGTGTTTCAACCACCAGGATCCCGTCCTCTATCCTTACGGGTATCCACACACGGCAAACATGTGGCCTCATTAAGCCGAGGAAGCCTTGTCCCATCAGCCACCGCCTCCCCGTTTCCGTCAGTGGTTAATCTCCAAGACCAAGGAACCCAAACATCAACCTATGTGATGCATGCATTCCGCCCATCCAATCCCATTGCATCTAGGCGTCATTGAGGGTTCCTTAGGATCTTTTCAAACAACCACGAGAAAACAGCAGAGGGCAAGTCATGACCAGTTTTGGCTGGACCGGGGTCATCCAGCCATTCGTGGAACTGGGTGTAGAAAATAAGCACACAATATTTATTATCATCAAAAACAAAATGAGAATTAAGGGAGTTATCCAAAGCCGAAATATTATAATTTAGACGTAATTCCAACAAAAAATATAACAAAACAAAGATAAAGAATAAAATGCCGAACTTAAACAGTAAATAATCTTGAGCCTGTTGAGGTTAGTGACCCATAAGCCAGCAACAATCCCGCCGATCAGCAATTTTAAAGTTCGATTAACAATTTGAGTGAAAAAAATAACATATATTGTGTTACAAAAGGGATTGATGTGACCAGCCGATTGACCGGATCGGGTCCATCCGGCCTCCCGTCTAGGTAAAGATTGTGCCCCAGATGGTGATCGGAACCGTTTTTCCGGCCATCCAGGAACACTCCCTATTACCGACACGGGTTTGCGACACACGGCAAACATGTCGCCTCTTTAGGGGCCTCTTACGCCAAGCCGAGGAGCTGTGGGCCTATTCTATTTGTGTCCCCGGGACCCACACGGGGGGACCTTACATAGATGCTTCCTGCCAAGTTTGGAATTAGTGTTTTCTCCTCGTGAAACGTTAACAGACGGACGCACGCCAAGTGATGACAAAGTTCACATGGCCACTTCCATCTTCAATTCATATTTATATAGACCCCATGATTTTAGACAAAAAACCTACTGTATTCTGAAAACCAGACAATTCGATGGTAAGAATGAATTTGTTATAAATATGATCATTGGCAGATAATATCTGTTTTAGCAGATAATTATGATATACAATATTAAGGTGCTTAAACGAGAATTATAGTCTTATTTATTTACTTTTTTCACGAATGAGTATATCTAGGCAGAAGCATAAGGCATTATGAGTTGGGTCATTTAATTAGATGCATACATGTATGAAATTAGTGCAACATAGGTTGCAATTATAATGAATTTGATTATTTAAAAAAAAGAATAATGATTATTTTAGTGAATTATATGGGTCTGAAGAGAATAATAAAGGTAAAATGTTGAGTTATATTGGTAACCATTCATGGAATACAAAATTCATCTGTTAGATTCCTGTTGACCAATAAAGATTAAATCAGTAGAATAACAATTTTAAATTTGATAATAGAGACTTCGCGAAGCTTCGGGATCGGGGAATTTAGAAGAAGTTAAAAGTATATAGACCAAGGAGCATCAGTTGGGTTTAAGGATGATGTCTTCGTAAGTATATATTACAGACTGTCTTAAGCCTACATATTTTAAGGAACATAACCTTTACCACAGTTAACTGGAATATTTAAATGAGATGATATTATGTATTTCCCATTGCTCTAATTTTTTGTCAAATTAAACCCTATCTAAAACTGGGCAATATTATACCTTTCACATTGTCCTTATCCAAACAGGGTATAGGTTAAGCTTTTTAAATATATACATTTTTAGCTCACCTAGCGTAAAAGGCCATGTGAGCTATTCTCATCACTTTGCGTCCGTAGCGGTCGTCGTATGTCGTCGTCATAAATTTTTTATCAACTACTCTGAAATCACTGAACCAATTTAAACCACACTTAAGTGGAATGGTCCTTGGATGGTCCCCTTTAAAAAGTGTGTTCGGTTTTCCCGGACGCCATCCAATATGGCTGCCACGGTCGGACATAGTTTAACCTTGGACCCTATGGGAATTTTAACATTTTCGTTATCTTCTCTGAGACCATTAGGCCAGTTTAAACCAAACTTTGCTGAAATGGTCCTTGGGTGGCCCCTTTTAAAATCTGTGTTCGGTTTCCCCGATTGCCATTCAACATGGTCGCCATGGCTGGACTTAGTTTAACATTGAGCCTAAGGGAATTTTACTTTTTCGTCAACTCTTCTGAAACCACTGAACCAATTTAAACCAAACCTAAGTGGAATGGTCCTTGGATGGTCCCCTTTAAAATGTGTGTTTGGTTTCCAGGGGCGCCATCCAATATGGCTGCCATGGTTGGACATAGTTTAACCTTGGACCCTCTGGGAATTTTAACATTTTCGTTATCTTCTCCGAGACCATTAGGCCAATTTGAACAAAACTTTGATGGACTGGTCCTTGGGTGGCCCTTTTTAAAATATATTTTCCGTTTCCCTGAATGCCTTCCAACATGGCCACCATGGCTGGACTTAGTTTAACATTGAGCCTATGGGAATTTTACTTTTTCGTCAACTCCCCTGAAACCACTGAGCCAATTAGAATGGTCCTTGGGTGGCCCCTTTCCAAACTTATGTCCGGCATCCCTGACTTCCAGCTGACATGGCTGCTGTTAAAATTCATTGAAAAATCTTCTTGTCTGAAACCACTTGAACATTTGGAACCAGACTTTGCAGCAATGGTCCTTAGGGGGTCCTCTTTCAGAATTGTCTGATTTTCGTGGACTGTGAACCAAGATGGCCGACACAGCCGAACTTAGTTTAACATAGGACCCTATGGAAAATTCACTCAAAAATCTTCTGGTCTGAAACCAGTAAGCCAATTAGAACTAGATTTGGTAGCAATGGTCCTTAGATGGTTCTCTTTTAGAAATGTGTCCATTGACCTAGACTGTCAACCATCTTGGCTGCCACATCCGAACTTAGTTTAACATAGAACCCTATAGAAACACCAACCAAATCTTTAGTCCTGCTCAAGATGAAAAGTTAAATGCAGGTGAGCGATACAGGCTCTTTAGAGCCTCTTGTTTAAACTAGATACCCTAATGATGCTTCGACCAGATGGTACATGGAGGGAGAGGGTGGTACCAAAGATTGAGATACTAAGTAGACCGTTAGAAAAGAAAAACAGAAAGAAATGTGACGGCGACCAGACCCGGCAGCACTTTGAAGATCAACAAACGTGCGACGAGTATGACAGGGAGCTCGGCTTTCAAGACCTGTAAACCAGTTATGCAGTTATTGAAGCTGTTTTTGGGACAGTTCTAGCAATATCTAACACCTTTTCTAGTGTTCGTTGATTAGCTGTTCCCTTATGTTGGACGATTTAATACCAAAAACAATTCTACCTCGAACCATTCAATCATTGTTTTCATAACAAGATAAGAAACGCTATAAAAATACCGACAATTTTGAAGCACATGTTAAGCCCAAATCAAACCAAGTCTCTTCGGGTTACAAACTTAAATGTACAGTACAAAAGCCCTCAGAGTCGTGCGAGGAATTTGTGTCCGTTTGAAAGTATTAGAAGACTGCAGACATTTCTACATGTCTCGCCGACCCAGACCATTAAGTTTGCACATTTTCCTCTCCTTTTTTTCTTTACAGGGCCTTCAAACATAAACTCATAATGGGTTTTAAATGTTATCCAAGCAGCCGGGGAGCTCACCACTGTCCAAGTTCATATGTGGCGTTCTATCTGTCAAACGATCTGCATTTTGCCTAAATGGATGGGTGGATGAATTATTTCTTTTCTCCTGATGGGCGATTTTAACGCCCACAATACATTTTGGGGCAGTAACTCCCAAAATGATAAGGGGAAAAAGTTGAAGACTTCTTAAACCAGGAAGGCTTGTGCATTTTTAACGATGGCTCAGATACATATCTCCATCCGGGAAATGGTTCTTACTCGGCTATCGATCTAACTATTTGTGACCCTTCGTTATTACTGGATTACTCGTGGCGGGTCCACGATGATTTGTGTGGAAGTGATCACTTTCCAATTATTTTGGAAAATCTTTTTCCCTCTTCCTCTGAGAGAGTTGCTCGCTGGAAATTTGACAAGGCCAATTGGCCTTTGTTCGAGCAACTCTGTCGAGATGAACTGAAGAAAGAGACTTTTAATAATGTTATTAATCCAGTACTTAAATTTAATGAAACGTTACTATCGATAGCTGAGAGGTCCATTCCTAAAACCTCGACAAATCCAAAACAACCAAGCAAACCCTGGTTCGATGACGACTGTGAGGAAGCTAAGAAACACAGAAAAAAGACCGAACAACGGTTCAACATGAATCCAACCTCTGACAATCTCAGTAATGTTCGTATATTCCGTGCTAAAGCACGTCGTACATTTAAACAAAAGAGACGCAAGTCTTTGCAAAACTTCGTCTCTAAAATAAACTCTCATACACCTATGAATAAAGTCTGGAATTTTATTCAAAAAATTAATGGTAAAAACAGAAAGACCAATCTTCACCATTTAAAAGATGGCCAAACTCTTTTGACTTCAGAAAATGACATCTCGAATAAACTCGGTGAAACATTCTTCTTCTCTGAATTATTCCCAGGAATTCCAAAGGATTAAAAACCGAACTGAGAAAAATAAACTCAAGTTTAAATCAAACAATTTAGAAGATTACAACCGCCCTTTTTGTTTAGATGAGCTTAAAATTTCTCTGTCGAAAGCCCATGACACAGGATGTGGCCCAGATGATATTCACTATAAACTTTTGAAACATCTTCCTGACACCTCCCTTAAAACACTTTTTGTAACAATTTTGCATATGGTCCTACTGGGTTGGTATAAATACATACACATGTGGGGTTTTGTATACATTTTGCTGGAGCCAAAATATTAAATCTGATCATTCTGAAACCTGGTGCTTTGTAATCCTGTGAAAAAATTTACTATAGTGGTATGATATGTGAAATACTGAATGTAACGTTATTATTTATCTAGATCCCATTGTGCATCCCCCCTACTTTTCTTGTGTTGTGTTTCAGTAAACCTAAACCGAATGTAAATTGATTTTTCCCAGAGAACCAAATAGAGTATTAATGTTTATTTATTTAATATGGTAACAATACAATATTAAAAGTATGTCCATAATATTTGCGCTTCTAAAGTTTATATAACTGGTTGCCGACTACAAAGATGGAAACAGTAATTCCGGATATCTTTTGGGTGATCGGTCCGCTCTTAGAAATCCATCGTTCTCGTTGCGCTTTAAATCCGGAACGAAATGAGAGTAGAGTTGTTGAATAAAATAAAATCGAAAAGTGCATGTGCATACGCTAAACAGACATTATAGACACGAATATGTGTGAAATCTGCTTTATCTGCGGTAATAGAAAAGTGCTGCCACTTTTCCTGGTTTGTATTAGTTTTTGAGAAAACTGCATTTAAAGATGAAAAATCGTGCTTTTTTGACACTTTGGAGTACTTCATGGCAAATTGTATAAACAATAGACAAATACAGACAAAGTAGCAGCACTTTTCAGAAAGGCGCGGTCCTATAGAATATATCGTATATATTCTTGTTAATAGCTGACACCCCTACGCCCTTGCACTTTTGCGAAATATTTGTACACCCGGTCCGTTGTTAGTAATTCGCTGTAGCATGCAAATGAGCAATCACGTGACTGAAATAATTACCAGTTAAGTACCCCTTGTCATTGTCATTATCATGGTGGTTAACGATAACACTCATATGATAAATATGAAGAGTATTCCTTACTTAAATGGAATAGACCCAATATTATGAAATAAAAAAAATCAAATAAACAGGTGCCTTAACATCGCTGCGTAGTCTTTCACTAATTGTCCCCGCCACAACGTTGGACTTGGGTGAATCTGCTTTTGATGGTGAAGAGGAGACCTTTGTTAAACAAACTTCTTTAAATAATTCGAACTCTGATATCAGTTTCCAATCTTGCAAAGCGCCTTCCTCATAACTTTGGATTAAAGTACAATGTATGCATTAAAATTTTAGGAATGCTGCACTATTTGGGGATTGCTCTTTTCACACTAATTGGAGTACTGAGATATTTACATCTTGTGCAAGATTTTTTTTAATGGAGACTGGAGACAAAACTTACAAAATATTATTCAGAATATTCAGAATGCCCAACCAAATGGTCTACAAGTTCAAGCACAAATTCCGCCACAGGACAATAACTTAGCACAACAGAATCTACAAGTTCAAGCCAGAATTGATCAGAGACAGCTCAATTTGAGAAGATCTACCCGTCCACATAAACCAGTCATTCGTCTTGATCTTTGACACTTTGCAAAGTCATTGTAAGAATTTGGAGGGGTTGAAAAATTGAAATCATGAAAAGATTTACTTTACTTTCTTTAAAACACTTAAAATTGCGGTGCTTATCTTGTATAACAATTTTTAAGTTCAAAATAGACTCATCAAATATGTGAGTTGGTGCTGTCTTTGTGCCATTGACTAATAAATGTTCTTCTTCATATTGCATGTACATGTATATTCAAAATTTCATCAAAGTGGAGAATTTTAAGATTTCTGCAAAATTGCCATCCTATTTTAGAAAAATGGTAGCAATACAGTTTGCATATTGTCATGCTATCCAGGGTTGGCTATAACCTGTTTTATTTATATTTTCCAGCTTAGTTTGCACATGTTGTTTTGCTAAGAATAATCCCCCCCCCAAAAAAAAAAAATTCCCCCATCCCATAATAGCATACAATTGTGAAAAGTTTGAAGTATTATGATGTTCTTAAATTGGTGTTACATGAAAAAAAATCCTATTTTAAAGTCACATTGGATTTTTTTCCTAAAAGTATACAGACCTTTTGTTTATGTAACACGGCAAAATTGGCCGTTACATGACATTGCGATGATTTGCTGGTTCTTGGACAGATCGTAGAGTTGCGGGATAGGAATTGAACTAGAGGCGGTTAATTGTAGTGACTGGATTTGGATAATTGTGACGTTCAGTTAAGTTACTTATTCTCCAATTTATGTTAAATGGCTCTTGAATCGTTCTATTAAATAATTAACGAAAGTTTGCATTGTTATACGTAGTGGCAGCGTCGGGATTTTGTGATTTACAGTTAGTGGAAGATCTGACTAATAACCAAAAAAACATTGCGCTTTCAAAATCAACGCACCGTAAGGTTCCGAAAAGTAAGAAGATCTGACTAATTACCAAAAACATTGCAACTTTCAACATCAACGCACCGTAACGTTCCAGAAAAAATTAATGTCTGAAAGGAAACCAGTTTTAATCGTTGTGGGTGACTCTCGAGTAAATGCAATCTACTTAAAAACCGATCTCTCATCGCTCCCGTTTTCTGATATGTCGCGTGGGAGATCTAACGAAATCCGCTTTGAGGTCACATGTGAGTGAACTGGAACTAATGAATTTATAATGACATGCAAATGAGTTGACTTCCTATCAGTAAGCCAATCAAAAACGTTTATGAATTCTGGGGACTGACGAATTCTTCGTAATCAACTTACAAGATCGCGTAAGCCGCAATTTCATTGGTCGAACAGGACACATCTACGAGGTCACTCACATGTGACCTCAAAGCGGGTTTCGTTAGATCTCCCACGCGACATATCAGAAAACGGGAGCGATGAGAGATCGGTTTTTAATTAGATTGGAGTAAATGGATTCGACAAATTGGCTTGCACAGGTTTCTGAACACGTTTTGTTATCAAGAGAGGCGCCCTTATCGAGGATTTGATTCAAGACACATTAGATAAAGTTCAGGATTATAGAGATGAAAATCGAGATGTTATAGTCAAAATTGCAGCTGGTATTAACGCATTTACTGAATTTGTTGAGACAGATCAAGGAAAATTCATCAAATATAACGGAGCCACTGCAGTTTCTATTGCTCGAAAGTTGCGTTCTTTTAAAGAAAAGATAAAAGAAATCAGACCATTGACAGTTGTTGGATTTATAACAGTTCCAACGTTATCTTTCATAGGAAACAGAAAATTCAGACAAGAAGAACGTGCGCCGAGAAAATCAAAATCAGGGAGAAATACATGTGGGATATCGACTCCAAGAATAGTTTCTGATGAGGAATTAGAAAAGGACCAATCAAAATTGGACTCAGAGTTAGTGGGATTGAATGCTAGCATTAAACTTGAGAACGCTAGAAAACAAAGTAGACTATTAAAGGGTTGTTACACAGTTTCTTGGCACAACACCATATCTAAGGGAAGCATTAGAAAGAGGAGATCAGGCAGTCGGAAGGTTGTACGAAATTGTTTTAAGGAACTGTATGACGGATTGCATGCCAAAACCAGCCTAAAACGCAAGTGGCACCACCAACTTCTAAAGACTGCGAACTCCGAGTTGAAACTCATTAAGAATTATAATTTAAAGGCTACAAAGGTGACATTCAGTGCATGAAGGTAAATTGAATAGCTTATATGCAAGACCTAGAACAATTAGCCATGGCCAGATATTTTTAAGGGTGAAGTAGAAGAGGACTGGGAGGAGTACAAGGAAAATTTTGACTCGTGTGCAGATATAAATGGTTGGGATGAACCAACAAAATGCAAATTCATGAGTGTCAGGTTAAAAGGTAATGCCTTCAAGGTGTATAAGGAACTGGATCAAGGGGTTAAGGAAGACTGGACTAACTTATGTGCAACCTTGGAAAAAAGGTTCAAAACAATAACTCAGTCGCAACACTATAAAACAAAATTTTTGAGTACCACCAAAAACCCTGGTGAAAGTCTTCTCGACTTAGGAAATAGAATAAGGTCTTTAGCTAAAAAGGCATATCCTAAACTTGATGCAGGTATGAGAGACGAATTGGCCCGCGACCAGTTTGTGCGGTCGCTCGAAAACTTGGAAATGACACTAAAAATAAGGCATGAAATGCCTGGAACTCTGGATGATGCAATCAGAATGACCATTGACTGGCAGACAGTAGAGCATGATGTTCGAAAAGGTAGTGATACTACAAAGAAAACGTCGGAATCGCGGGAAGCTTGTTGTGCGGGAATGCAACCTGTTGACGCATCACTGCAGGTCATGATGAAGGAGATGCTTACAATGATGAAGGAAGATCGAGAATATTCGAGAAGGGGATGGCGAACTGGAGCCCGAAGGTGCTATACTTGTGGCAGTGACAAACACTTAAAACGAGATTGTCCAGGAGCACAGCTGTGTTGGAATTGCAATAAACCAGGCCACATAAAACGAGATTGTCGAGAGCCACCTTCTGCGTCGGGAAACGGGGAATAGTCGATGTCACGGGTCAGACTTCGACTGGAATTTCAGACCCATCAAACATTAAGGTATGTTCAAATACTGGTATTTCAATGGTTTGTAAAGGCGAAGTTTGTGGTGTTGAAACTGTAATGCTAATAGACACAGGTTCGGTGTTCACTCTTATCAGGTATGAACTTTTTAGAGAAATTGAGAATCGGAACAAGGTAAAATTTCAGGTATCGCAATGCAATTCCACAGTTGTTTCCGCCAATAGCGAAGTAATTGAAATTTTTGGAGTAATTGACTTAACAACCAAAGTGAATAATAAAGTTTTTAAGCAGAAAGCTTTAATTGCTAAGGATCTTGCACATAACTGCCTATTAGGAACTCACTTTTTGAAAAGGAATAATGCCGTCATAGACTTCCAGAACATGACCCTTAAAATCGAACAAACTGAGAGTAAGATATCGATGTCAGCAGGGAATACATCTGTTTGCAGAGTAAGCTTAAAAAACACAGTGTGCGTACCTGCGGGTAACGAGATGCTACTTCAGGGGAAGGTTAATAAAAAGACACGAGGATTCGAAGATTCTGGCATTTTTCTTTTTGAACCAAAACAAAGAGCGACAATGAATGACAAAATTTGTACCGCACATGTTCTTACGGAGGGACGGAACTCTTGTATATTGAGGATAATGAATGTGTCAAATGAACCAGTGACTTTGTACAAAAACACAACTATGGGACAGTTGACTGCGATAGTGAGGGATACCGTAAACACCTCTTTGGAGCAGCAGATGGCAGCTCCTGGCAAGATAATGAAGATATACCGGGAGCAGCAGATGGCAGTTCCTGGTAATTGCACAATGCTATATGAAGCTGGAGGTAATAATTTTCTGGGGCAGCAGCTGGCAGCTCCTAATATTCCTGTGAACATCGATGAAAATCTTAATGAAGATCAGAAAAGAGATTTGACGAAGCTGTTGGATAAATATGATGATATATTCTCAAAATCGCCCTCCGATATTGGTCGTTCGGGAACTGTTAAACTTTCTATAAATACAGGCGATTCTGCTCCAATTAAACAACAAGCAAGACCAGTTCCATTTCATAAACAAAGAGAGGTAAAAACACTAGTTGATGAAATGGTTGAACAAGGTATAGCAAGGCCATCAAACAGTCCTTGGGCATCTCCGATTGTTTTGGTTAAGAAGAAAGACAATTCTACGCGATTTTGTGTTGACTATCGGAGAATAAATGAAATAACTAAAAAAAGACGCATATCCGATACCAAGGCTGAACGATTCTTTTGATGTGTTGTCGGGAGCGAAATTTTTCTCGTATCGACCTTGCTAGTGGATATTGGCAGGTGGAAATTGAAGAAAGCGAAAAGGAAAAGACCGCATTTTCAACGCCGTTTGGCCTTTATGAGTTCAACGTAATGCCGTTCGGGCTAACAGGAGCGCCAAGTGTATTCCAAATGTTAATGGAGAGCGTATTGAGAGGATTATAATATGAAATTTGCTTAATATACTTAGATGATGTGCTTGTGTTTAGTTTTAATTTTGAAGAGCATATCGATCGACTAGAATTTGTGTTTAAAAGATTTCGTGAAAATGGATTAAAACTTAAACCATCCAAGTGTCATTTTGGTGGGAGAAGCGTAAGATGTCTTGGTCACATAATTTCAGACAAGGGAGTTCAAATGGACCCGGAGAAAATCGACAAGATAATTTCATGGCCTCAACCTAGGAATGTACCGGAAGTGAAGTCATTTCTTGGATTAGCCAGCTATTACAGGAGGTTCATAAAGACATTTTCACTCCATTGTGCACCGCTGAACAAACTACTTCAGAAAGAAGAACCATTTCACTGGACAGAAAAATGTGATGAGGCATTCGCAAAACTGAAATCATGTTTGACTCAAGCACCCATTTTATCATATCCAACCATAGATGGAACATTTGTGCTTGACACAGACGCTAGCGGAAATAGTATAGGAGCAGTGCTTTCGCAGTGGCAAGATGGGAGTGAGCATTTAATAGCGTATGCTAGTAGGAGCTTATCGAAAAGTGAAAGGAACTATTGCGTAACGAAGAAAGAAATGTTGGCGCTAGTGTTTTTTGTGAAAAAGTTTCGACACTACTTACTAGGGAAAAAGTTCCAAATACGGACCGATCATAAAGCTTTGGCATGGCTAAGTACATTTAAGGAACCAGAGGGGCAAATTGTCAGATGGCAAGCATACTTATCCGAATATGACATGGACATTGTACATCGCGAAGGCCTGAAGCATCGTAATGCTGATGCGTTGTCTAGAAGGCCAAACAAATCGGACAATGAACCTCTCGCCGATGACGATGTTGATGGAATTAATAGTGACGCAGAGTTTTGTCAGGCAGTATGTTCAGGTTCTCAATTCGATTGGAAGTCCGCACAGCTCGCTGATGACGAAATAAGGACCGTCTATGAATTGAGATTGAATGAGGATAGGAAACCAGAGATTCTACAGGAATACTCGAGCACGACGAAGAGGTTGGTCGGTCAGTGGGATAATCTTATGATAGAAAAGGATGTGCTTTACAGGAGATTCAAAGTTGGAGCCACCAATGACGAGAAATTGCAACTAGTTGTTCCGAGAAATATGAGGAATGCTATTCTTGAGGAGTTACATGCTGGTATTGGCGGAGGGCATCTTGGATCAAAAAGGATGTTACAGAAGGTCAAAGATAGATTTTATTGGCCTGGTTGGACAGAAGATGTAGAAGTTTATTGTGCTGAATGTGTTACGTGTGCTTCAAGACGGAATCCAGCTAAACGACCACGTGCACCCTTACAACCTATCAAGACTGGTGCTCCTATGGAGAAAATAGCTATGGACATTTTGGGACCCCTGCCGAAGTCAAACCTTGGAAATTCTTACATCCTAGTTATTTCCGATTATTTTAGTAAGTGGACGGAGGCGTATGCGTTAAGGAACCATAAAGCTAAGACCATAGCAAAAAAGCTAGTTGAGGAATTCATTTGCCGATATGGGGCTCCATACACTATTCATTCGGATCAAGGGAGGGATTTTGGATCTAAGGTTATTAAGGAAATCAGTGTGCTTTTTGACTCAAAGAAACAAAGAACTACAGCATATCATCCCCAGTGCGACGGTCAAGTAGAACGCTTTAACAGAACGCTTATCGCAATGTTAAGCAAACATGTAGAAGATCACCAGAAAAATTGGGATGAGCTAATTCCGTTTGTGATGCTCGCATATAGGAGTAGTGTTAATGATACGACCGGATTCACACCATCAATGCTCATGTTTGGGTACGAAGTACGACTGCCTGTGGACGTTGTTTTGGGCACTTATCCCAAGCAAGATCAGGATGCTTCACAGTATGTGACCTCGTTGCGGAACAATTTGAATTTGGTGTTTAATATGGTGCGCTCAAATATATCAACTGCACAAAAACGACAAAAAGATTATTATGATCAAGGAGTATCTGGTAAGGATTTAAGAGTCGGGGATGAAGTCATGTTGTTCAATCCTGCTGTCAAGCCTGGTCGTTCGCATAAGCTTCATTGCTCATGGGAGAAAGAACCATATACAATAATCCAGAAAGTGTCTGATGTAGATTATAAGATCAGGAAGAGAAATGTTAAACCCAAGATTGTGCATTTCAATAGACTTAAGAAATTTGTGCGAAATGATGACGAAGAGGAGATAGATTTGTTTCAAATGACAAATCAAGAACATGGGCATAGAAATCGATAAGTAGAAACCGAAAACCGGGAGCAGCAGTTTGCGGCTCCGAGTAGTAATAATAATGGACTGCAGATGATGTCCGATGATAGCGAGGATGAGGGCGATGAGCCCTCAGGAGATTCGTTCCATAATGTCGACAATTCATCAGATGAGGACACACTTGCAGAAGACGACAGTGACGATCTGAACGTAAATGAGGATAGCGACATTGAAGTTTACATTCGTCCACACCGGGTGCGGTGTGCTCCAAAATATTTAGAAGATTACGTAACTTGATGTTTATTTGAGAAAACAGTATCTTGACAGACAGAACAGTGACAAAGCTTTTATTTTATTGTACATAGATTCAAGTTTTAAGTTCATATGGACACGGGACGTGTCTTCTGTTCGACGGGGAGTTGATGTAACACGGCAAAATTGGCCGTTACATGACATTGCGATGATTTGCTGGTTCTTTGACAGATCGTAGAGTTGCGGGATAGGAATTGAACTAGAGGCGGTTAATTGTAGTGACTGGATTTGGATAATTGTGACGTTCAGTTAAGTTACTTATTCTCCAATTTATGTTAAATGACTCTTGAATCGTTCTATTAAATAATTAACGAAAGTTTGCATTGTTATATGTATTAAAAGACCCTATTGTGTACTATTGGAAGTATATAAAATAATGCATTCTCAAGTACATGTAATGGTGTTGCATGTGCCCCTCTTTTTTAATAAGTTCAGTATACAGCATGATAAGCATGTTTGCAATGTATTCTCCCTGAATGAAACAATCAACGGTCATGAAAAATCATGACTTTGAAACTACTAACGATTTCCCGTGACGTGTTATTACACTTGGTCATGGAAAACCGTGACCAATGAATTTAAACTTAAAAAAAATCCCCAAAAAACATCGCGAAACCGGTATAAAACCGAGCGTAACTTAAATAAAAACAACGCAAAAATGTACAACAATCAACCTAGCACGTATCGGTAGTCTTGGTAACCCCACAACATGATGAAAATAGTCTCGAACAGGTTTTTGATCGATGCTGACTTACCACTGTTATTCACTGGAAAAGCCATTTTTGACATTCAATCACGTGATATCGACGGTCACATGATCAGGAACAGCTAGCATTTTATTGGTCATGGTTTATCGTGTTATCCCTGACTGCTTACAATCATATTATACAATATAACAAATTTGACGTCACCGATTCAGTTAAAAGTACCACATGGGTAAATTCACACCCTAGTTAAAATGATTGAATTGTAATGTTTTTGCCATATCATACATTCGAAATACTCATTTCCATATATTTGTATGGTAATTTTGTTAAGATCATTCAGTACTAGTGAAATTTCATCAGAATTATTCCAGATTTGATAAATTTAGTTATAGTCACTATATTTAAACTCTCTTTGTTCTCAAGGAAGCATGATAAATAAACCACATGGTCGACCTATATACCTAAATTTCTGGTGCAACTGAGCCCTAATTATGGCGCCCGGTTGCCCTGTAACTGCTAGTCAGCAATTATTTGCCCTAGTAAATTTATATAATGGTACCCTAGAGCCTTACTAAAATCATTACTCAGGAGTAATTTGCCCTAGTAGGGCATATTTTTGTCATAGTTGTGTTACCGGGCAGAGTGTGGTATAAAAGGAAGTGAGAGAGTTAGCGCAGGAAGGATTGAGAGCCCGAGTAGTGGTTGTTCGTTATTTCAATTATGTTGTTGTACATACCTTACATGTGAATTAATACAGATTTAAATTTATCAGCGACTTTGTATCTTTGTCTGCACTCTAGTTTAGGCCAAAAAAATATATGTCTGTTTCCTGCTTCCCGACCGACCCTTCCAGCTCCTCATGGCAGGGGGTGGATCACTGCCTACCAAAAAGAGGAATAGGTAGGAAGAAAACAAAAGAAATAAGCTGAAGCCCAAATTCTCTCAGGAGAGGATAAATGACTGCATCTCTATAAATGCAGTCTGTCCAAATATTCTCTCCTGCTCTTTCTGCCCCAACCCTGCCTTTATTTTTATGCTTTTGTGTTAAATGTTTTGAACTCAATTTGTCATTCAGTGAGATTGATTTTAATTTAAATTTTCCATGCAAAACGTTTCGATTAATTTATCTTCTGCTCATTTTATTTTCAGTTCATTGGATCATTTGTAAAAAAGTATTTCCCGTTCATTGTGAAAAATGTCCAAAATTTTCCATTTAAAATCTTTCCATGCACCCATTTTTCTTTTTATTCATTTCAACTCTACAGTGCAACAGTTTCGGAAAAAAATTATGTCCATTTCATTCTGAAAGTAAGGCGCATATAGTGGCGGGGGTTTGCGTCCGTGCCAAGTCAGGTTTACCTACAGGTTTAATCTTTTTTAAATGAAGGAAGTGTCTTAGCATCAAACTTTACATACATAAGCACCAAGATATGAACAATTAAAAATCAAAAATTCACCTCTTGCACCAAATTTATGCTTCACTGACAACTGAGAAAAAGGGGAATAATATGAGGTTTACCTACAGGTTTAATATTCTGTTGTGTGAAGGAAATGTACTAAAATAATCAAACTTTACATATATACTTCTGCGATGGTTAATCACCATCCAGGTAAAAGTATGTCAATGTGACCTACATTTTATGCTTCACTGAATACAGCTAATTCCTTAGCAACTCTAAAAGTGGTAGTATAATGTACATGTAACATTGTATACTGATGCATCTCGGATTGTAAGTCATCATCCAAACAAAACTAGGTCATTTTGACCCATTTTATGTTTGAATTCTCCTGTGGTACATGGTGTTCAACAAATTGGTGCCTTCATATAGATATCGTGCTATATCCATCAATAAATTTTTTAAACCCCGCCTGATATTTATTTCTTGTGTAATTATGAAAAGTCCTCAACAGCATACCATTTCATATTAAAAGCAAGTTTTACCCGTTTTTTAGTTTTGGTGTCAAGGATGGTCTTTTCAGGAAGGACGAGCTGTATAATTCCCTGATTGAAAACTTCTTCAAGACAAAGAAATTGGACTTTCCAAGACTGCTAGTAGACACTGAGGGAGCATATATAGTTCAAGTATGCATCTAAATATAAGTTAATAAATATTTAAATCTTTTAATGGCTCATCTACTTTTTGTTAACAGAATACTGTAGCGACATCTTACATCACAACAATTTCTGTCATAGTTTTTTTGCAAGATTTTATTATCAAATTAAAACTCTTCTAATTCCTTTTTACCAAAAACCTTTTTATATCTCAGCAAATATTAAAGTGGTGAGGGTAAACTTTAGAAAAGATTTCAGTATTTAATTTTAATGAAACGTTTCTGCTCAGAATTTTTTCAGTGCTATACAATGATGTACGTGTATGGTTCGATATTCACTGAACATTTGTTCCCATGTATTTAAAGAATATTAAGAAGTTATTACTATTGAATGTTGCTTTCAGTACTTTAAATTGAAGGAACATTAATATCTATGGAAATATAAATTTGTTTATTTATAATTCTCTATATCTTTAACTAAATATATACAAGGTGCTGCAGGTAATACAACTTAATCTTTTACATATATTCACTAACTTTTATAGATTGATTAGATATATATAGCTATATTTTTTTGGTATTGGTTGCTTTATTAAATACCATGTATCAATGCACCTAAAATCGATCCATGCACCTTTTTAGCTCACCTGGCCATAGGCCAAGCTATTGCCATCACTTGGCGTCCGTCGTCGTCTGTTTATAGACAAATTTCAAAAATCATCTCCTCTGAAACTACTGGGCAGAATTCAATGAAACTTGATATGACTGTTCCTTAGGGTATCATGCACAAAATGACTGTGGGGATTTTTTATTCGTAAAAAAACGTGGCCGCCGTTACTGAAAATAGAACATAGGGGTCAAAAAACAGCTTTTGCTAAATAACTCAAAAACGAAGGCAGATATCAATATAACATTTTCCCGCCAAATTTTCAAGTCTCTCTGATTTCAATGAAATTTAATTTATATAGGAAACATGATATGCCGAGTTGAATGGTGATGACGAAAATTTTTTTCCGAGCAGGCATTTTCAAGATGGCCGCCAAGTTGTACAAATTTCAATGAAATTGGGTTTACATGGCTAGTTTTCAAGAGTGTTCTTAAAGCATATGCATATGCAGGAAGATTTTATACCAGGTGAGCGATTCAGGCTCTTTAGAACCTCTAGTTATTCATAATCTACTTGAGTATATTTCCATTTTTTTGACAAAAAAGTGTATATTATTTACTATACTATATAAAAGCTATTGTAAATAATAGTTCCCAAAAATCCTGTCATTTTGATTGGATAACCAGAGTATATAGAGTTATGATTCTAAACGCTTGTCAAGCACATTCATTTTTGCCAGCTTTAATTGTTGCATATCTTGGGGTTTTTTTTCAATAAAAGCTCTTTATGTTGCAATGTTTTGGTCAAATAAATGGTATCAGATGTTAAATTTCAATGGCATGAATTCTTATTTAATGCAACATGTTTAATAAAGATGTGATTAAATATTAAAAGAACTTTACATATAATGTAGGTTCTGACCAATGTACTTTGGTATATCACCAATCTGCACGTCACAATATCAGATGCTGCTCAAGATAGACAATCGGTATTACCCATCCCAGAGGACTTTAGTGCATACCAAGGATCCAATGATGTGAAAAGAAAGAAAGCCAAACAGATGCCACTTAACGTTAGAGGTCTGAAATCTCATTCAGAAGCATTATACAGGTTAGTTGGCTAGTAACAAATTCAGAAGTGACACATATGGGACTATCCATTGTCTTGTGTCAACCTGCTTGAAAAATAAATTCCTTCAAAGTTTTCTCAGCAACTACTCAAAGACAGAAGCTTGAAACTTTGCAGAAGTCTTTCTGCATAGTACTGTAACGTATCAAGCGATTTTTTACGTAGCAATTCCACTTCCTGTTTACTGAAAACTTATGCACAGGTGACATATGCCTTCCCTGAAAGGCTCCATTCTAGTTTTAACAGATTATTAAAACTTGTATACCATGTTCAGAAATATGAAATATTCATTAAAAAAACTTGAAAATAACATTGAACAGATTTGTTTACATCGGAACTTTGCATCTGAAAGGATTTGAAAGGCAATTGAGTTGGTTGTTTCAGGTGGCCATTGTCCAAAAAAAGTATTGAATGAGTTTGAATAAAACTTTTATTTACACATATTAAATATATAAAAATGCATTACTATACTGTATTAAATACAGTAGAGTAGAAAATGAATACATACCATTACAATCTTTCAGACACAGCTTTTCTAACAAGAATCATTTGTTTTTCAGTATACTGCTAAAACCTGTTACCACATCTACTGAATCCTGGAGAAATGGTGCAGATACAATCAAAGACTGCAGGTTGCTTGAATTCATACATAAAATACCTTGAACAAAGAACGAGGAAACGAAACAAAGACATTTTATGGACCACCAAGCAAGAACAATATCATACGCAACAATAGAACATAGACAGTCAATTGCAAGACCTAAGGACCAGTATGCAAAAGTTGATTCAGTCTTAAAAGATGCACAAAAAGAAGTTCCCATTTTCTTTGATGAGCAAGAGCACACAATCGAAACTTTCAAAGACACAGCTCAAAAGTTCAGATTTCTAAGAGTGTAAAGGAGCACTCAATTTCACAAGCAGACTTGATGTACAGTACAAGATACAACGACGTCAGTTACATATTGCTCATATTGACAGTCACTTTTGTAATGCACAATTCAAATACCTAAAAGCGTTTGCTGTGGAAGAAAAGGATAGATGTTTGATGATATGTTGTGACGATAAAGCAAACGTTTCTGTAGGAGAGCCCGGATCAGCCATCTCTACAGGGGTTAGAGGCAAAAAATCAATTGTGCCAACTTCGAGCACACTTGTTGCGTTGGATCATGATATGAATAAAAGTAGTCTAACGCCATCTGTTGTTTTACAATGTAATATTCCCAGCAGTGAGGACAAATCTTTTGTCCAAGGTAGAGTGGTTACAGTGCTGAATTTACTCTGTATTCCAGTCAGCATCTCCTTTTCGTCACGTAACAGTAATTTCAAAGATGATGATAAATGGTGCTATCCAAAAAACATTCTTGTTAAAATTTACAGATGGCGGCACTGACCAAAGAAACACATTAGAATCTGTAAAACTTGCAAATATATGTTTGTTTCAAAAACTTAACTTGGACTTTTTAGCTCATGTCCGATGTGCCCCAGGGCACAGCTAGACCAATCCTGCCGAAAGGGTTATGAGTTTGCTCAACCTTGGTTTGCAAAATGTTTCGTTAGAAAGAAACTCCTGTGGTGACGATATAGAAGATATTCTAAAGAGCAAAAACAGTATGGCAGAAATCAGAACAGTACATGAAACGAAACCAGACAAAAAGATCAAAGAGAAATGGCCAGAATCTCTAGAAGACGTGAAAAGAACGATCACTACCAGATTCATTAGACTCAAATGGAAAGATGAACCAGTTCAAATAATGGACCCAATGACGGATGAGGAAATAGACCTATTAAAAAGGCACATAAGAGAGTTATTTCCCGAAATGAACATGGACAAATTTCAGAAGTCACACACAAACAAGGTCAGAGCCTATCAGACATGGCTAGAGAATCATTCCAAGAGTTCACACTATGTTTTTCAACTGAAGAAATGTGATGATAGGAATTGCTGTCTGAATCTTTCTGGTCCTCTACCTGCATGGCTACCTGACCCCATCTTGGATTGCACTGGGGAACACTATGTCCCATATAGCGAGGTAAAGCACAGAAATAACCGAAAAAGATAGGCCCCATGAATAGTAAAAAGACTGAAAATAAAACAAATAAACAAACGGAAACAGTAGAAGTTCAAGTTGATGACAGTGTTCAAGATGATAATACAAATGTTACTGAATCAAGAGATGACAACCCTGTTGAAGCTGAATCAGTGTCAAATGATAGTGAATACATAGACATCCCAGAAGCACCTGCGAACCTATGTACAGTACAAAATGCAAGATCTATCACAGAATGCACTAAATGTAGGAAACCCCGTGTAGTATACTCCTATCGCAAACTGACTGAAAGATTACAATACTCGTTAGCCATAGGAATGAGTGAGTGGGAGTATTCCTGTGGCTCCCCATTGCTTCCTCCATCCAATCCGTTATACAAATCAGTGATGTGCAGGTCTTCATTAACGTGCGAAACACCTGTTGAAATCGCATATTATAGAGCTGGGCTAGGTTTATCAAATCTCTGCTGCTACTGTTGTGGTGAGTCAGATGGCACAATAGAACAAGAACTTACTAAGAAATTTAAAACCGTATTACCAATCTGCAAAGAATGTGTTGACTCCGGAAAGGATGTAATTATCTCTTTGCTTCTGTTTCATCCAGTCTGAAAAGAAATAGTTTTAAAATACATTTTTTGTTTTTTTTAAGTTTTAGAAATATATTTTCAAATATAAATGTGCAATATAAAATGGAGTCGTGTAAACTTGCATACAGGTGCATCTAAGAAGGTCTGTCAGCATTCCAGTGGAATTAGGTCACTGTGATCCATATTTCAACTTTCAGGGTCTTGGTTAAACTTTATGTCCAATATAGCTTTAACATAGCATTGGCATGTACTAGAGTCATGTAAACTGTCATACAGGTTCATCTAGACTATGATGGTTTGTCAGGATCAATGTTGAATATTTATAAAGGTCACCTCTACCCATGTGCTATGCTTCATTGAACTTAGTTATGCTTTAGATCCAATCTCATATCTCAACAACTATAAGTGGAAAGAATAAGTACACTGTAATACTGATGCATCTTGGATATGAAGTCAGCATTCAAAGAAATATAGGCCACAGTGATATACCTCACTAATTAATTCTGTGACAATAGCAGTGGTTAAAATTCTAGAAGTTTGTCTTCGTTGTGCTTCCAAACTTTTTTGTAAATAAAAAAAAATATTTAGTGTACTTGATGAGGGTAAATGAAAACCAAATGCATCTATAGTATTCTAAGAATGCAATAAAGAACAGCAAGATATGGGGCAACATCAAAAATAGAAGAATGAACATGGGGAATGTGTTAAAGAGACAACAAACCGACCAAAAAGCACAAAACAACCCAAGGCCATCAATGAACCTTCAACACATTAAACATCCAGCACCCAGAGGTGGGCTTCAGCAGGCCCCGAAACATTAATGTAAACTAGTTCAAGAAAATGGACGCCATTCTCTGAAACAGAGATGAATCAAAATTTAAAAATGAAAAAAAAAAAAAAAACAAACAAACAAGACTTGCAAATGCTAGATGTTCCTGACAAATGCAAAAATGTAAAGAGGTTAAAAATGATACTGACATCAAGAATTATGTTATGTCTCATAATGCAAGAAACGAAAGCAGTATTGTAATAGCCACACTTGAAGTGCTAGGCACCTGTGATGGATCACGGGGGCTCAACCCATAGAGCTGTCTAGCGCGCCCCCAGGTGGCGGATAGGGGAGACCCTCTCGTTGGGGGGTTGTCAGGTCATAATACGGAAAGCCTGACCGCGGACCATAGTGGGTAACGTGTTTGGAGAATGCCACACTCCCTGCACGCTAAAGACCCCTTCTGTAGTTTTCGAAAAAGAGTAGGCTGATGGCCGCTACAGAAGGCTAAATTATCCGACCCTACCCAATCATCCTCCTTTTACAGTGGCAGTCAAAATTGGTTCCCCTTTGTGTCCCATCCCACCCTTAATTGAATTGTTTGATAAATTTAACTGGTTCTCGTCCTGAAGATGCATGAAATATTTGCCACTGGACGTTAAGCAACAATCAATCAATCAATCACTTGAAGTGAAACATTTATCTATGAAGATGTTCCATAATTAATGTTTAACCAAATATTTTGGCACTTGTAAAAAATGAAATGGATGACCTAATATTAAAAATACCATTTAATTTGCCTGATAACCATATTTCCTTTATAATTATATTCTCATCAATGATAAACTAGTGAACTAATGCTTGTTTAATAAAGTTACTTCCAGGTTTCTTTGACACAATGTTTGAGCTATAGGAATGTATTCAGGATAAAGTAAATAGTAAAACCACTCACAGTATAACTATTTTTCAGAGAACCCATATACCTGAACAGGCAAAGGAACTTTTGGAGGGGATGTTTGCCCAAGGCATGGACTCAAAAGGGAAAAAGTGCAGTGTGATGCACAACCAGGCTGTCGAGAGAACAGGACTGCCTTTACAGGTTATCAAGTTACGTATTTTACGGTGTTTAGGTCGATAGGCCGTATAGGTCGAATTGCTCTTTTTGGGGTAAAAGTTGGGATTCAGTATCAGATAGGTCGAGGCGTCGTATAGGTCGATCGGAGATGAACGACTTCTAGACACAGAAAAACATCGGTAAGTATGGGTAAGTATTAGCTCAGTAACTCTGTATCCATCATTTATTGTGTAATCATGTTTTTTGAATAAATAAAAAAATAATTGGGACCTAGTGTTGTTTGTTTTCTTTTTTTTTACGTATTTTACGGTGTTTAGGTCGATAGGCCGTATAGGTCGAATTGCTCTTTTTGGGGTAAAAGTTGGGATTCAGTATCAGATAGGTCGAGGCGTCGTATAGGTCGATCGGAGATGAACGACTTCTAGACACAGAAAAACATCGGTAAGTATGGGTAAGTATTAGCTCAGTAACTCTGTATCCATCATTTATTGTGTAATCATGTTTTTTGAATAAATAAAAAAATAATTGGGACCTAGTGTTGTTTGTTTTCTTTTTTTTTAGACAAACAATAAGTTTCTGAAATAAAAAACCTTGACAACAAATGTAAAATTTGACTTTCCACTCGATTGACATGTGTTTACTCGCCATGTTTTTTCAAACCGGTGAATCATTGCGCAGGTGTGAATAAGAGTTATTGTTCTTTATTTACACTGGGTATACACTGACAATCGATGATATCGTACTGTTGTGTATTAATTATGTCCTTTGTGAGTTGATTTGAAATTTCTTCATGTGTTAAATAAAATAAAACTCAGAAGAAGCCACTGGGTCTCTTTACATAGCAAGTAGATAACCATTTGTCCATTACGTCGTTGTTCATCCACCCTTTTTCGTTCTGATCAACAATTACACCTGATGGCAGCTTTCCTTTGATCTGAGTTTTTCTTTTGAAAATCATCATGGGTGGCAGTTTTCTCCCACTTGCAGTACAGCTGAACACTACAGTGAAACACGCTTTCTCGTGGCCAGTGGTCTTAATTGTGACTGAGCTGCTTCCCGTGGTGTGGACCGTTCGGTTCATTGGTATATCGAAGGTCAGTGGTACCTCATCCATATTGATGATACGGTCGTTGGGTATACTGTGTTTACCAATCTGTTCTTTCACAAACGAACGGAAGGAGTCGAGTTTCTCTACGTGGTCTGCAGGTAGTTGCTGTGCCAGTGTGGTTCTTTGCATAATTGATAGGTTTTTACGCTTCATGAAACGGTAACACCAGGTAGGATTGCCATTGAAATTGTCTATGTTGAGCGTCTTGGCGAGTTCAGTAGCCTTCATTTTTAACTGGACGGTACTCAGTCCTCTGCAAGCGGCCCTCTGCTCTAGTACGAAATCTTCCAGTTGGTTCTCCAACTCTGGCCAGTAGGCTTTGCCAGTTCTGAATGCCTTTTTGGTTTTTTTAGTAGTGCGTAATACGTCTTTTTGTTTTCTCCAACCCCGGACTACTTTTTCACTAACACCATATTTTCTTTGAGCAGCCATATTTCCACTATTCTCCTCTGCATAGGTAATGACTTCAAGCTTAAAACCTGCTGTGTACGAACGACGTGACTGAGTTGGAGGCATTTTAACTTTGATGATTTTTTTTAAAAATCACGGCTTTTTAAAAGCCAAAAACGGATTGAAAATTTTTTAACTATCAAAACAAATATTCTAAACAAGCTAATAATTGGTTGTAATTAGCGGGATTAACTAAAAAGATTTAAGATTGGACAACATTGTCTTTCTACCACAATTATTGATTGGCTTATTATCAACCACTGTCGATGACTATAGCAATCATGATTGTTAATTTACAATCAAAACAAACTTGTTAATCCAGATTTCATTGGGTATTTAATGAACAGTTGTCTTTAGTGATTAAAAATATTATTCTCACATTTCTGAAACTACATTTATTTATAAAAAAAATGCATAAATTATGTTTCCATCCCAATAAAAAACGTATTTTATTCATAGTTGTCCCGAATATTTTTTTTTTATTGTTACATGATGCAGTTCCTCCTTGACAAAATCGTAAAAATAAACAACACAAATTCATGTTAAATATATTTTATTTGACTTAATTACATTGTTAATATAAACGGCAGCCATCCCAGCAGTACCATTGCTCCAAAAATCTTTGCCAGCAAGCTCTACAAAAAACAAATCAAATTCTGTGACTATTTTTCTTGCCGGTGGGTATTTTTCCCCAAGACAATTTTCGATTTTGGACACAGATAGGTCGAAACACCGTAAAGGTCGACCAAACAATTTTCTGGGGAAAAAATATCGACCTATACACCGTAAAGTACGGTATTTTAATTTATCTGTCAACTTGGCAATGATGACATCAAATTTTTAAATTTTCATGTGATAAAAAAATTAATACATTGCATTATTAACTGGGCTTTCAAACTGAAAAAAAGTTCTTGATTTGGATTAATACCAAAGAACTGTGTATCCAGTCATATTCAAATTTGAATTTTTTTTCTGATTTTTCTTATTCATATATAACTGGTTGGGTGGAATTCACCTTTAAATACACATATGTATTTTAAATACACATATGTATGTTATTTCATTTTGTCAATTTACATGTTTACATGCAATATAAATCCTGTTATAAAACGATTTATAGATCTATTCTATAGCGTCATTCTAATAAAATAAGAAAAAGAAAAAAAACTAAAAATATCACTATCAATAATATTGATTTTGTACCTTGTGAAACGGACCTATACTGGAATGATTCAACCTATGTAACCACATAGATAAAATGGATTAATAATTGTGAGATATTAAAAGTCTAATTTGATTTTCGACAATTTAACCTTTGTCATTTTGGAGTCGTATGCATGGTGACTGGTATTTGATTGAAAAGGTTGAGATAATTTTAATAGGTTAATTTGTTCATTTTATATCAATTTAAGGACTGGATTGACAATAAGAAAAAAGTAACGGAGGGGAGGAAGTACGAGGTACAGCATAGGACATTTTATACCAAAGGAATGACTGGGTATAACTGCTTTGTCAGAGAGAAAAAAGGTAAACTGCATACTCGATGTTAATATATATATATATATATATATATATATATATATATATATATATATATATATATATATATATATATATATGTCAATTAAGTCTGCGTACACACAAGTAGAAATATAGAAAAGAATAGTTTCAAAATGCACTTAAGTCCTTTAATTTACTACATTTTTCTCCAACCGGTTTCACATTTTTGTAATAATATTGAATAATAATGTTATATATGATAAACCGGAAACTGTGCCTTTTATAGTTTCAATTTTGTAAATATGTAAAACCGATTTGTGATTTAAACAAGTTTAGAGACATTTTTCCATTTTGACGAATCAAGTTAGCAGTTGCAACAACTAATATCGTGATAATGTTGTGAAAGAAATCATTGTAAGAGACTATACACAACATGTCTGTCATTAACGTATCTTATCCATGTATCCTGTAAATGCTTCTGTGACACAAAATCAATAGGCTCCTTCCCCTTCCAAATATGTTCCACCTGTATAAGGTTAATTTCAACCAAGCAAATGATACTAAAGTAATCATACAGAAACCATTTGTTTGGAACATGATTTTTGGGGGCAGCATAAAAAATATTTACCTTTTACATCAACAGCATATATTGTAGTAGAGTCTGATGATCCACAAATGTGATCTGCTCTGGCAAGTTCATTCCTCATATGAATAGGTACATACATGGTTGCTGTAATAGATGTATAGTATGTGTACAATTAAAGCCTTAATGTATGAGGTTGATACAATCATATATAAACCTGAAAGAGATATATTGATTGAGAACAAAGTGAGAGACTGAGAAAATTATTTGGATCAATATATCTTGTAGGCTATAAAGAACATTTTTCATTTAATTTCATGTTTTTTTTGTGTGTACATTTTATGCATTTGAAAATTCTTATTTAAAATAGCCAGTAATAATTTAAAATTTTTTAAAAATATCAACAATTTTATGAAATTCATTTGGTTACCTCACAAAGAATATCAGTTTTTTTTAAACATTACTAAAAGCTGCAATATTGCTTTTCTATCCTGGTTTCTAGTTAAGTTTTAAAAATACATTTAAACTGGTGACTTATCCTGAACAAATGATAGTCGAAATATGCAAATGAATAATACAAGTGTATATATATTATCAAGAATTGCTCCTGCATGCACAGCTTCATTTAAAAAGGGCTGGGGGCAATAATGGAAACAATTCCTGACTGAATAGTTGTTTTTGAATATGAATTGGTGCTGCAAAAAAAATAAGATGTCTTAGATATAATGCCAAATGAAGTCACCAAACTAATAATTACTATACATGTACATGTAAATCCTTTATTCATCCTCTATATGATATTTTGCATGTTTGTGTGGATTTAAAAAGCCTAAAACCAAACGTTATTGTATTTCCCTGCTATACATTTTACTATAGTTTAATACTTATCAATGATTCATTACCATGGAGGGGCCTCGGTGGCCGAGTGGTCTAGGTAGTTCGTCATTACTACTAATGATCACTAGCCTGTCAACGCTGGGGTTGTGAGTTCGAATCTCACCTGTGGTGGGGTGTGTTCGACTCCGATCTTAATTGACAAGGATTGCCAATTTCCTACCGAAGGTCGGTGGTTCTCTCCGGTACTCCGGCTTCCTCCACCAATAAAAACTGGCCGCCCCGAAATGGCCAAATGTGCTGAAAACGGCGTTCAACCCCAACTAAACAAACAAAATTACCATGGATTGAGTCTTAAAGAAAAAATAATGCATTGTGGTCACATTTTACCTTCCACTGGTGTGGCTTATGGAACAGGATGTTCTGATGTATCCTGTTAAAGCAAGCATCACAATAATATGCAGAAGGACCACAATCCTGACAACATGTGACATCATCAACAGTTGAATGACAAAAGCAACAAGAATGAGTGGCTGGAGAATGTTCCTCCAACCTGCTTTCCATAAGCTAGTCTCTAAACAAGTCCCATTACCCTTTTCCTTTTTTCCTGCGTAGGTAAGATTAGTTCTTGAAGTTGCAGGATTACTGTTCATATTCTCTACAAAAACATGACACAATTTATCATGATCATAGTAGTTCTATCAATTACAATACCAAAATAGGCTAATTAACAAGACAAATAGACGCAAATTGTTTTTGACTCATTAGACCGCAGGTTTTTAATTTGTAGGTTTAACTTTAGGGAGCAGACTACCTGGTTTTTGCCAGTTTGCAGAAGAAGAAAAAACCATTGAAAATTCCCTTTTTTTATTGCAGCAGACCTTTCAAACTGGCGTCTAAGATTTAGATTCTTGTAAAAAATAAAATACAAAATTAAGTCTTTTCAGAAGTGAAATAAAGAATGTGTCCATGGGACACAGATGTCCCCGTTTGTAAATATTAAGGGACATAACTCAAGAACAGTGAAAGTGACGCCACCCAAATTAAAACTTGATCTGTGTTTGGTACTGTGTACAAGTTATATGAGATTTGGTTGAGGCAAACTGCGGAAACGGCAATTTAGCAATTTTTTCCATTTATAAAGGGACATAACTGGAGAACGGTGAAATAGACTCCACCCAAATTCGAACTTGATCTGTTTGGTGGTAATAAGCATTGTGTATAACTTTCATAACATTTGGTTAAGGGAAACTAAAGTTAAAGAACGGACACTTAGTTTGGGACGTACGGACGTACAAGGGTAAGACTTATGCCCCTCCGCCACGGCGGGGGCATGAAATTAAAAATTAAAACTTAATCGTCTTAAATTTTCCCAAAAAAAGTACAATTAGAATTTCAGTTCATGTTTCAAATATTGAGTTACTCAAATCAATTGAGTTCCCCGAGCTTGCACGTCAGGTTGTTGAAGTTGCTGGTTGAAATAATGGAAACTTTTCCCTCGAGAACGCTCTGAAAAAAGTCTGTTTGGTACATCACCTGTAGCTCTTCCCTCTAACAAAACGTAAACTGATGCAACCTTAAAAACATGGTCAATGAATGAATTGCATAATTCTTGGGTCATGCTTGTGGTCCAAAGGTTATAATTGCAGTCATAAGTTGGTCTTTGGTAGTTGGTTCAACAGTTGATATTAACTTGCTATTCTGTTAACAAAACTTCAGTTTGGGCTATAGTTTCCAATGTACCAAAGGCGTATTTTGTACAATATTTATAGTACAAAACAAGGAACTGGTCAATTCTCAACATCCTTGATCCATCACCCATATTAATTGCATCATTGTGATCCATTCTTAATAAACCTAATGTTAAAACCAACTTTGTATACGCACTAACACCATCAGATTCATTTTCATTATCTTTGCTACTTGAAACTTTTTCCTTAGCAAAAAGAGGGTCATAATGACCATGGATGGAGGATTCGTGTTTTCTGATTGAATGTGGTTGTTTATACTTTTCTCCACATTATCTACAATTATACGTATTGCAATTCGGCCCATATTCTGGAAGTTTAGGTACTTCTGACAATGTGAATGTCTTAACAAACGAGCCTGCCTGATCAAAAATATATTCCTTCATGTCATTTGTATTCCCAACTTCACTATCATACACATGTTTACAAGGTATAGAGTCTATGCTTTCCATTCCAAAATGAGTAAGACCACCTGTTATAATATATGCTGTGGTGACTTTCTCAACAAGATCAGAAGCTGCATAAAAATCATCAGCCGGATCTTGGGTCACATTTCTTGCATTTATGGTATTGCGTGCTGCATACAGAGTTCCCTGGTCTCTAGCTGATGAGGTTGAGTACAGCAACTTCCAAATTACCTGAAATTGAAGCAATCAGAAAGATTACAGTTTTAACAAAGAAAAAATATGCATTCCTCATATATATATTCAAATTTAATATCAACTTACGACATAATCTATTTCAAATTATTCTTAGGTAGAGTATTGTAGACATTACCTTTAGCAACTCTCCCTGGTTGTGACATTCCATTTTAGGCACCAGTCGCTCTAACATTTTTGTTGGAGTTCGACCATTTCGTTTGGATGACTGTGCCTGTTTGTGCCTCTCAAAAGTTAAAGTCACCTCCACTCAAGACTTTTTGTGGCTGTTTTGTCCAGTCATCTGTTTCATTGTGTCCAGGTACATACTTGTGCATAAATTCACAAATGTCTGTCGTATCTTCGTTGTATTGCTCACTTTTCATTAAAACTCCCATATTTATCTATTAAAAGCAAAATGAGGTACATGACATTAAACGCAATCATATATAATTCATATATGCATATATAGTAAAAAAATATATAGGTCACCGTTCGGCCCTCAACAATGAGCACATTTAAAGCATGTTATTACGTTTATGGGTTATAATCTTTTCGATAAAACTTAAATATTTACTGTTGCTTGATTTTTAACATAAATATGAACAAAACTTCCTCAAAGTTAACTTTGTTAATAAAGGCTTGGATGCCATAAATCTCAGCAATATCCTTCACCACAAAACAGTAAAATCTAAAATTCCTTCATATTTCAAAGACCAAACTGTTCCACTTATTTCTTATTCTTATACAAAACCCATTGCAACCAAGATTTTCAATTATAAACGGGCATTGCGGGACCTTAATTCCGATGACCTCAAGTCTAAACCCCCTGACTGCTCCTGTTCGACATCTCCATTCAATTATAGTCCTGTGGGTCATGTTATCACTGGAGATCTCAATCTAGTTGATAATCAAAAGCTTAAAAATATGCTAGCTAAAGGCCCCAAATACCGAGAACCTCAGCCAATTAATTGGAAATACAATTTCAAGTTACTTATGGATTCGGTTGAGGACTATGCCAGAAAATGGACTTCAAAAGAACAGGAGCCTGCTGACACACTTTCAGAGTGGGTGAAGGCTATTAGGTCAATGATACAAATCAGAATTAAAAGCCTCCAAGGGTCTATGAGCACTAAAGCTATATCCATCTTTAAAGACCCTAAGGTTGTTGAAAACTTGACTCGCCTCCATGACAAATATGTAGTTGTCCCAGCTGACAAGGCCCCCAATAACATTGTTTTTGTTTGTAAGAACTATTATTTTGAGTGTCTTAGAAACGAATTGGGAATAGATAACACTGCGGGTAACCCAACTTATACACCGACCACACTCACTAAGCAGGAAGTCCTTGATAACCACAAGACCGTTCTTCATTCCTTTGGCATTTCTACAAAGGATGAGGAAATGGACCTTCCTGCTCTTTATTGGATTCCTAAACTACATAAGAATCCGTTTAAACAAAGGTACATTGCTGGGTCAGCTAATTGCTCAACAAAACCTCTTTCAAAGATTTTAACATCCATATTGACATGTGTTAAAGAGGGCCTTCAGAATTACTGTGAAACATCATATTCCACCAGTGGCGTCAATCAGATGTGGATTCTTAAAAACTCCAAAAATTTACTTCAATATCTAAAATCAAAATCTTTGGCTACATGCAACAGCATAAAAACTTTCGACTTCTCTACACTCTACACTACCATACCACATTCTCAATTAAAAGATCGTTTAAAGCAACTAGTTCATCAATGTTTTTTCAAAAAAAATGGGACACGCAGGTATAAATTCCTTGTTCTAGGTAGAGAAAAGTCTTATTTCGTGAAGAACCACTCTGATTCTGACAAAAAGTATTCTGAAGATGAAATTACAAACATGTTAGATTTTCTCATAGACAACATATTCGTTGAATTTGGCGGTCTAATTTTTCAACAAACAATCGGCATTCCAATGGGAACCAACTGTGCTCCTCTCCTCGCCGATCTGTTTCTGTACTCATATGAAGCGGACTTCATTCAAGGGTTACTACGTGAAAACAAAAAGAAACTAGCCCAATCCTTTAATTTCACTTTTCGTTATATAGATGATGTGTTGTCGTTAAATAACGACAAATTCCAAGACTTTCTACATCTTATCTACCCCAGTGAGCTTGAAATTAAGGATACTACAGATACACCAAAGTCCGCTTCATATTTGGATTTATTTCTTGAAATAGACTATGAGGGACGTTTGAAGACAAAACTTTATGACAAACGTGATGACTTCAACTTTCCTATTGTTAATTTTCCCTTCTTAAGTAGCAATATACCAGCATCGCCTGCATATGGCGTCTACGTTTCTCAGCTTATCCGATTTTCAAGGGCATGCGTGAGTTACCCTGACTTTCGACAAAGAGGATTACTGCTGTCACAAAAGCTTCTTGACCAGGATTTTATCAGGGATAAGTTGATGTCATCACTTAAGAAATTTTACGGTCGTCATCATGAATTGATTGACCATTACAGTGTTCCAATATCTAAGATGATGTTGGACCTGTTCCCACTGTCGTAACCTATCATGTGCCTCCTACGATTTGTGACTTCCACCGGATTGACTTTGTTGAACTTCACGACGGGTGCCGTATACGGAGCAGGAACTGCTTACCCTTCCGGAGCACCTGGGTTCACTCCTGGTTTTTATAGGAGTTCGTGTTGTTCATTGTTTTTAGTTTTCTGTGTTTATTTGTTGTGCTTGTGGTTGTTCGTTTGTCTTCCCGGGTTTGTCTGTCCAATGGATTACGTTTTTTTGATTGCTCCTTAGGTATATTTGTCCTTTTTAAAGTTATGGTGATTTTATTAAAATATGTTGTATAGATAGGTCTTTTGCTAATAATCAAGAGAAAAATTGCAGGACACCTTAACAAACAATGTCTTTTGAGGACTTTGAAAGTAACCAGTTTTAAACCTTTGTCAACCAAAGTAACCAGTTTTAAACCTTTGTCAACCAACGTTTAAGATTGATCAATTTATTTAAATTTTCATGTTGCATCCTCGTGCTCGTCCTTGTTTGTAATATGCATGGAATATTTGCCACTGACTACATTTAACAACAATCAATAAAATTTTCATTAATTTGTAAATAATAACACAAACTTTCAACTTACTTTTGTTTTGTGTTTCATTTCTTTCATGTACTGATGCTCGATATATTCAGGAAGGACTGGTGCAAATATGTTGAAATGTGGAATATACTGAATCCATATTTTAGCTACTAGGAAAGTGAAGTCACTTGCTATACTGTCCAATTCTGACTGACTCGGTATGAAAGTAGTGAAGGGCACTGTATCTGCATCTCCTTTGGCAACGGTGTTGTCTAGATGGTTCCCTGAAATTCTGTTTTCATAGGCACATATTTGGTACAGATCGAGGGGTTAGTGCCAAACCACGTATCTCAGTATTAGTGTATTTTGGGAAATTAATAAAAACTAATTTTGTCACTTGTCCTTGCATGAAAATGCATGAAATATCTTTTGTTTGTCAATTGGACATTACTGCATTAAATGTCATTTATCCTATTATATCAATTGCGTTATCAATGAGATTTTGATCGATAAGGCATATAATCTCGTCTGACATAATATGTTTGGTTATAAAAATACCAGATGTTATTTTCATAACACATTATCAAGGTGAATCACTTTCTGCTGATAAGATTATAAATAGATTAAACAGATGTTTGCAAGCCTATAAATATTACTGTGACATTTTTTTTCCATTTCATTTAACGGTATATTGTCATGACTACTGTTAAATTCGGAATCATCTTCTTCTGCCACATTTCAAATCTTTGTCCTTTGCTTTTTTTGTTTCTGTTTCGTCCTAGTATGTTTACTGGGTATAGTTGCAGCTTCATTTGAAAGAAAAACATCATTTTTAATTATACTTTCACCTTCTATGTCATACGATATGTCCTGCTCTGTCACAGGTTCTGTGTTTGATGTCTCCTGCTGTGTCACCAGTTCTGTGTTTGTTGTCTCCTGCTCTGTCACGGGTTCTGTGTTTGTTGTCCCCTGCTCTGTCACAGGTTATATGTTTGTTGTTTCCTGCTCTGTCACAGGTTCTGTGATTGTCATCTGCTCTGTCACAGGTTCTGTGTTTGTTGTCTCCTTTTTTGTCACCAGTTCTGTGTTTGTTGTCTCCTGCTCTGTCACGTGGTTTGTGCTTGATGTCTCCTGTTTTGGCACCTGGGTCTTTTTTGCAGTAGAAATGGTGACAGTGACTGAGTTCCAATCCGCATAGTTCACACAGGTCAAGTCATCATCTGAAGACCAATCTGTGTCGGTCATTTAAAACACCTTAAAATAATAAAAAAAGAAAATGCTTCATTTTTTCTCATAGTTAATACAATATATATAAACCGTTATGAAACAAATCTTGTAAAATTATAATGAGAAATAATAAAAATGCTACCTGTCGAAGACTGAAGTTGTGTTTTGTGTTGAATGGGTTGTAACTTTGTTTGCTTCTCTGTTATAACATAACTTGAGGGGCGACCATTTAAATATCTAGAAGGACATGAGGTTTATCTGGAGCACAGTTATTTATATTCAGTTTACGCGACGAAGGCCCGCTAGAGGGCGCGAAAATTTTCTTGCATATCAGCAATACACTGAATTGCAGCAAACATAAGGACTGTATATTTATTTTCATCTTGCTTTGTGCATGACTATTCATTTTCACCTATTGCAAGGCAAGGATATTTATTCCCTCCCCCCAAAAAACAAAATAAAACAAAAAACAAACAAAAAATGGTTTTCTCTTTTTAAACATTAAACCTTTTAATTACTTTTAAAACTGGTATCATTCAAACTTATAATAACTCATAATTAACATAAAACTTATTTACAGCTAACTTTAACATTACAACACTTATTCAAGAGAATAGGTCCATTTTTCATTTAAAATATTATATACAATTTGTCCCTTAAGTACGACAGATATTTAGAAAACTTGACTCAAATTAATTATAAATTTAGTTTTAACTTATTTAATTCAAAATCATATATTAAGTTAAATGTTACGTCAACTCACCTAAAATAGAAGTTCTGTAAGTAAAGATGTTTTATTTTCAGGTTCCAAAGATCAAGGAACGCTAAAACATAATTTTTGATATTCGAAATTTTAGTCACATGACCTTTGGATTTAAGAACTTCTTCTATTTTCTCCAATCAAATTCCAAATAGTAATTAAAACTACTTTCCATAATTAATTTCATTGGTCATCAATTACCTGCTGACCATCTAAGCTTTTGTCAATCATTCCGTCTTATTTCTTAGCGTCCCTAGTAAACGGATTATCTAACTTTTACTTATAAACAAAGAAGATAAATAATTCCCTTTGTTCCTTCAGATTAAAAATACTTCCCAAACACAATTGATATTTTTTTACTAGGATTTATCTATTTACTTTATAAAAGTCTTTATTAGCTAAAAGTATTTGACATCTAGTACTTACAAAAGAGACTAAATTAACATGCTCTTTGATATCAAACTTTACGCAATATTATGTACAAAATATCTGTGAAATTATATAATCAACTTTTAATTATATTTACAAGTCTCCAACTTCAGGTTATAACTGAAATTATATTCTTTATCATAAATCCTTCTTATAGGGTAAAATAAATTTTATCAATTTCTTCTATTATAAATTTTTTTTATATACTAAGTATTATAATTTCACTTTCTTATAAAATCTTTACTATTCTATTGTATCAAAATTAATCGTACTTTATCTTTCTTTTAATGGAAATATAAAATTTCCATATTTTGACTAATTTTCTTTCACTATATTACTCTATGGAACTGAAGACTTTGTTCCTACAAAGTTACTTATATATATATATATATATACTCATGTGTTAAAAAAAAAGATAATATCTTGTTAATCAAATATATGTTTGTTCTATAGATGCTTCCACTATATTTTTGTTCATTCAAATAAAATTCTTTCATTAATCGTACTTTAACTTTCTTTTAATGGAAATATAAAATGTCCATATTTTGACTAATTTTCTTTCACTATATTACCCCATGGAACTGAAGACTTTGTTCCTACAAATTTACATATATATATACTCATATGTGTTAAAAAATACATAATATCTTGTTAATCAAATATATACAATGTCTGTTCTATAGATGCTTCCACTATATTTTTTTCATTCAGATAATATTCTTTCATTAATATTCATAATTCTTTTTAAATATTTCTCCAATTTTTCTGCTAAGGCTGCAGATGAATGGACACCATCAACCAATTTTGAATAGCTATAATAATGTCTTTTTCCCATCATTTTATGCACATAGGTATGAAGAAATGGTGTTACTACATTATTATCTTCATTTGAAGCAGTTATAAATTTGTTCAGTTGATGAAGAACTGAATTAAGTTTATTTTGCATTTCTACATATTGATTTAAATATATTAATTTTGATGTTTTGTCACATCTTAGTCTATGGATATTCTAGTCATGAAAACTCATGGTTCTTTAACCTTACATTTAATAGATTCTAATTTTTTTCTTGTTTAAATTAAGATATTTTGTACAGATAATAATTTATTACTGTCATCTAAATCGTAAAAACTTTCTTCATATGCTGGGGCTGTACTTTTAATACAAATATCTGGTATTCCTGTCATTATATATACTATTTTGGGTTCTTGGACTGTATGCAGTCTTTGATATGCAATATTTGCCAGTTCTTCTAATTTTGATTCGGTTTGACAAAAATTTCTTTTCATCTAATATGTTCTTTAAAACATTTTCCCCGGCTTGAGGAGAAGAAATATGTGTGGTTGCACATCTATAGAAACAAACAATAATAATAATAATAATAATAAAATGAAATAAAAGGGCCATATTAAAAATATACATACACATTTGAATTAATAAATGATCATGTTATTAATTGTTATTTTTAGCATGCAAAGAGCAAACAAAAATAATACTATGTATAAACCTAATAAAAAGATTTGTTGAGGGTTCAACTAGTTACCTGGGATGAATTTAAAATATAGGACTATCTTTGTTTGGTTAGAGTAAATTGTTCATGCAATTTTTATTTCACTTTTATTAAATAAACACTAAATAATCGTTTGAATATGGTATGGTGATGATCACCTTTTCAATTTTTTTACATCATAAATTCACTTTTTCATATAATATAAACACTATGCTGCCTGATGATCTGCGTAACACATAATCCATGATATTTTTAACGAATTAACACATGTTGTCATTCATTATATATGAATATATATATTGTTGTTGTCCAAAATATTGATTATTCCTTTGATGTCCTTCTTTCGGAATATACGGCACAAGTCATGCATTGATGTCCTATCACTATATCACTATATTAACTTAACAATATTGAAAAAAAATTAAGGTAGACAATTTGTCAGGCAAAAAAGACCTTATTCGTGATTTAAGACTTCAAATAGGTTTAGATGTACCAGAACTATATAAATACAGTATGGTTGTTGTAAACTTTGAAATATTGGCAATCTGATCATTTTAGGTACAGTTAATGACTTGTCATTAATTTTGTTTTTGATAAAAAAAAAATCGTCCCATCTAATTAATAAAGTTGGTTGAAAAGTACCAACGACCTCTAGTGATTCTACAGCGGGGGGGGGGGGGGGGGGGGAGCATATTAATTTCCCAATATGCAGGACATAGTGGAATTTTAATAAGCGGAACTTGCAGACAAGAAGTACCAGTAATAACCTCCATCATTAGATATGTAAAATGTGTTTTGATTTTCTTCTTTTAAATAATATAAGTCCAATAAATATAATCAAAGTACCAATTAATATTAATAAAATATGATTCATATTAAATTCCTTTTCAAACATGTGAGATATTATTGATTTAGTGGTGGTTGTTTCAGGTTTAAATATAAAAGACGGTATAGAAGCAGAATGAGTATAAATTGTTCTTTCTAAAATCAAAATTGTTGTTGTCAATGTTCTAATTTTGAAAAATGACCAAATACAATAAATAAATGTAATGCTGGCTAAACAAGTTCCAATTAAACCAAGTGTACCAAACTACTTTCTATATCTATCTGACCATCTAATAAAGGTTCTGCCAAATCTCAAAAAATAACTCCTTCCTTTTTAGCTACTTTAGCCATTTTCTTTAAACTAAGATGTTCTTTTTTATCTTTTACCAAGAATGAAGAATATGAATGATTATAAATCTTAAAGCCTGGAACATTAATATTCATATTTTCTACAAATGTAGAACTACCATTTATTTCTGTTGTTTAGAAGTGAAAAACTGCTGTTGCAATGCTAGATTTATAGGATGGACAACTTTAATATTATTTGACCTTTTGCATGAAGTAATTGACGGGGGATAATTCAATAATTTTGTGGCAATTGAACATTGACAAGCAATATTCCGAGGATTCAGAGCAAAAAGGTGCTATCTGCATTTTTCACATTTTTTGACCTTTTCATATAAAAGTATGCAAAAAGATCAACTCCATATTGTATAAAAATATCTAACATGTTGATATACTAATTAAACTAATAATGTTAATTAACAAAAGGGGCTATCTGCAATCGAGAGAAAAGTTAAGAGCAACAGAATGCTATCTGCCTTCCATGTAGAGCAAAATGGTGCTATCTGCCAGATAGCACCTTTTTGCCCCCAGTAACTGATTAAATATTAAGATAAGAAAAAGCCATGTGTTATTAATTTTATTACTTAACATCCTTTTTCTACATGATGCTGATATGTAACATATGTGTATCTATTGAGGCAAACAGAAAAAATTAAAAGACAAAGAAAATTAGTTTATAAAGGTAAGTCATTTACTATAATTATAATGTTTTAATTAATGGGAATTTTTCAATTTTATCTATTTCAACACAATTAAATTCATAAGATTATGACATAAAAATAACTATAAACAAAAACAAAGCAACTCATTGCAGAATATGTTGAGGCTCTACACGGGTGTGCTAATAAAAGTACTGTTAAGTACTAGGATTAAATTCTGTTAATCATGAAATGAAAATATGCAAACTCATTTTAGTATATTTTAAGGATAAAAATATAAGCATCCTTCTTTTGAAATAAATATACTCTTCAATCTGAAGATGAATGACAGATTGAGGGTCTACAGAAGTATGCAATTTATGTTGTTATACTATTGGACTGATAGCATAAAATAAGTCTGAATATAAATAGAAAATAAAAGTGGAAATATTTCAATTTTCTAGATGGAGGGTGAGGAGGAATGGTCAGACTGGTATGACTCGGAACTACTGAAAATTCATAACTTTTATGAATCAAATCGTGGACAGTCTACAGGTGAACCATATGATACAACAAGTGACAGTCTAAGTCAACATACGAAGAGCCCTGGAAATGGTGACAATGAATCAAATTATTGTCTTTCTGATAAGTCTGAAAGTGGACCATCAAATATTTCAAGTAAACGATCATCAAATACAATAAGAGACAGTCCAAGTCAACATAAGGAGAGTCCTGGAAATGGTAAAAATGAAACCAATGACTGTCAATCTAATACATCCAAAAGTGGACCATCCAATACTTCAACAGAACAATCATCTTATACTACAAGGGATACTAGTGGTGGAAATCAACACGAAGAGGGTCAGTTTGAACCAAACAATACGAAAGTGCAGCATGAAGTTTTTCAGTCAAAAGACCAAAGCAAAGTTCAAAACAATACAAAACCAGCAGAAAATAATGAACATCTAAATTTAGTTGGATATACCTCTAATGAATCATCAACTGACGATACACCACTCATAAAGCTGACTAAAAACAAGCAAAGGCTAAAGAAACAAGATGCTCTGAGAAAAAGCGCTTTGAAAATGCTAAACGTTATATAAACAATTTTCGTGACAAACGTACAAAAGCAAGCAATAAAATACCAGTACCCAGAAAAAAACTTTACTGTTTCCGTGAAAGACAAAACTTGGTGAAACAGACATTTATGCCGACGAGTGATTTGTCTGATGAATCAGGAGATGAACTGTATAAGCCAAGTAGAAAGGATCTTCAATCCTCAGACTCAGACATGACATCTGAAAGGGACTCTGTCAGTGAACAGAATCCATATCTAGTATACAGTTGGCAAAACCAAAACAAAGGCATCGGGACAAAAATTGGAAAAGAAAAGGGAAAAGTATAAAAAAAGACGTCTGAAAAGAAAAGGAGAATTATACATGTTACTGGTTCGAAGAGGGTAAAAAATCAACACAGGTCAGGACCCTGGAAAATTAAAGAAAAAGAAAGGCATGCAGAAGCAGTCAGAACAAACTTAACAGAAACAGAAGCCATTAGGTTAAGCCAAAAGGCAGCAATGAATAGAACAATTGTTCTTAAATACAACACCCTTAGATTAGACAACCTCCTACTCAGTAATGGATTGAAAAGAATTCCAACAATAGCAGATGGAAATTGTTTTTTGTCAGCAGTTTTAAGGCATCTCTCACCAGAAGGGCATGACATGAATGTTCAAATCCTTAGGGAAAAGCTGGTTGGACACATTTCTAGTAAGGATTACCACTACAAGAAGTTTATATCTTTTGACAATGAAACAACTGTTGAGGGAAAAAATAAAAAAATTGATAATTTATTGCAAGATTTTAGTATTGATGGGCATTGGAACAATGAACTTGCTGACTTCATGCCTTTGGCCTTAGCTAATATGTACAAAAGACCATTAAGGATATATTCAAGTATGGTGTCAAATTCAGTTTATGACATTATTCCTGATTTACAAGACCATGAACATTCACAAGAGTATATCAAAGTTGCTTTAACTGCAATAACAGGCCAAGAGCATTATGATGCAGTATGTCATTTGGATGAAGTTCTTGAAAATACCTCTCAAGCAGAGCAATCTACAGTAGGTGACTGCAGTCCACCGGCCATGAATAATGAACGAACACCTGTGACAAATAAAAGGAAAAGGAGTGCTTCAATTACACCAAGGAAACGTGCAAATTATAAGAGTCCTGTTAAGAAACAACTATTTCGAAAGAAGAAAAAGAATCAAGAAGTTTGGAAAAGAAATGTAAGACAGTTTAACAGAGTACATGGTTTACCATATACTGGTTTAACAGGAAAAGAAAAGGATGAAATATCGTGACTGTTCAAAATGCAAATTTAAATGCTCTGCTAAGATAACGGAAGAACAAGCAGGTGAGATTTTCACCACTTATCAGTTGGGATCATATGAGAAGCAAAGAAACTTTATTTGCCAACATGTAGAGCAAACTAAAGCCAAAAGATGTACCACAAATAGAAAAGAAAATTCCAACTCCTACTTTTTAACTACAGACGGGAAAAAAGAGCGAGTTTGTAAAACTTTCTTTCTGGGAATACTTCATGTAAGCAAAAAAACAGTAGAATATTCCTTGAAAAAGAAAGAACATGGAGTATTTGTTGGCAGTGATAATCGTGGAAAGAACCCACCCATAAACAGAACTCCAGAAGGTGATAGGCATTTTATTAGGGAACACATACAATCATTCCCCACTGTATCATCTCACTACACAAGGAAGGACTCAAACCGTCAATATCTAAGCTCAAACCTGTCAGTACAAAAGATGCACCAACTATATGAAAAGGTATGTCAAAAGAAAGGGAACAAACCATGTAAAATAAATGTATATCGTGATACTTTCTGTAACGAGTATAACCTGGCATTTCACAAACCCAAGAAGGACGAGTGTTCAACGTGTACTACTTATTATGAAAAGAAGCAAAGAGGTGAAACGACCAACGAAGACGAAGAACAATTTCAAGAACACCAAATGAAGAAAGAGAAATCAAGAGAAGAAAAAAGACTGGACAAGGAAAGAGCAAAGACAGATAGATCTTTTGTTGCAGTTACTTTTGACTTGGAGGCTGTGCTGCCAACTCCCTGTAGCATGGTTGGAGATCTTTTTTATAAGAGATGTCTCTCAACATATAACCTTTCATTCTATTCACTTGGAGATAGTAAAGGCACATGTTATTTGTGGGACGAGACGAATGGAGGAAGGGGTTCAAGTGACATCGGATCTTGCATATTAATGCACATCAACTCTATTGCGGAAAAAAATTCCGCTGTCGAAGAAATTACATACTTTTCAGATACTTGTGATGGGCAAAACAGGAACCAGTTTGTGGCCTCTGCAATGCTGTATGCCTTAAATTCTCATTCAAACTTGGAAACAATTAACCATAAGTTTTTTGAAAGGGGTCATTCGGAAATGGAAGCTGACTCCATCCATTCATCAGTTGAGAGAGCGAAGAAAAGTACAAAGGTATACCATCCGTCACAGTGGGACACTGTCGTGTCAATGGCGAGGAAGAGAAGTCCTTACATTGTTATTCCATTAAACTATAGAGATTTTTATGACCTAAAAGGCTTAAAAACAGATTTTAACATCAATTTGAAAAAAAACAGTGTCAGGAGAAGCAATCAATTGGCTTAAAGTCAAGTGGATTCAGGTCACAAAAGAATATCCAGGAAGCATATTCTTTAATACTGGCTTTAATCCTGAGAATTTTATGGAAGCTAAATTCCAGTCATGTAGCTTAAGAGGAAGGAAGAAGAAGGCTGGAAATATTAAACTTTCACCTTTGTATGAGTCGAAACTGCAAATTTCTGCTGCTAAGAAAGCAGATCTCCTATCATTGTGCAAGAGCGGGGTTATCCCAGCTATATATCATTCTTACTATGAAAGTCTTCCGGCTGGAAAATTAGTGAAGGACACTTTGCCAGAACCAGACATTACTGAAGATTTAATTGACAATAATTAAATCAAATCAAATGTTAGATGTTGTATATTTCTTACAAATGAAAAAACATGTTCTATTCAGTTTTGATTTTAATTAAATGACATGCTCACGTTTACAAAAAGCCCACCGGCAAAAGGTATCAGAAAATAATCTCTGGAGGCTAAAGTTAAATGGTCAATGTCATTCAATATTTTAAATAAATAATCAAACAATGTTTATCAAATTTAACTGACAAAACTATACCACTCAAATCTTGAATGAAATACAGAATAAACCAATTTAAAAAAAAATATTTAACAATGTCCACTGTATGCTTGCACTGACTGTAGATGTTTCGTAGAATCGAGCATATTTCTATTAAAAATGAGTGAAACACTTTCGTTATTATAAATATGACCCAAAACATTGTCAAAAACCTAACTGAAACAAGAATAAACTGATAATATTTACAACATAAACATGATTAAAAAGAAAATATGTTGAGCAAAAAGGTGCTATATGGCAGATAGCACCTTTTTGCTCTGTATTTTTTTCACCTTTGTCAATGAGCAAAAAGGGGCTATCTGCATTGACCTACTTTAACACTATTTATACTTACTTAATCATTTCAAACTTTTCACAAATTACACACATCAATATTATCTCATATTTGACCAATTTATAGATCATATGGATGACAATCTGATTTTTTATAGTCTGGTAAACCTTTAAACTCGATTTTCTCAAAACTATGAAATATGCAGATAGCTCCTTTTTGCTCTGAACCCTCGATTCATAATGCAAAAATCACAACCTTCATGAATAATTTGTTTTCCTGAACAGTCGATTGAAATTTGTGGGATTTTATATACAACTATAACAGAAGATTTCAAATACATAGTTTTAGGCGTTATCTTGCTATGTAAAATCTAAAATCACACAATGATTGTACTTTATGTTTATCATTATTAAAAATGGATACAAAACATGAATCTTCACTTACAGAAAATGATTGTAATAAAGGACAGTACATCTTGTTATTGTAATTCTTGTTGACTTGTAAGGGATAAATATGTCTTCTTATCATTGGACAAAGCTAAATATTCAGGGACATCCATTAATTGGGTAGCATGCAAGGAAGTGTTTACTGGGACTGGAAGAGCAGTGACTGAAAACAATTCAAATTTTGCCATTTTATATGCTATTGGGACTTTTATCATAAAAATATCAGACCCCTTTTTGGAGTATACAAAATTTTGGGATGAATAATAATAGTTAACATATTTTTGAACAATATAAAATCCAGGATATTTTTGATGCAATTGCATTTCAGTTTGTTTTAAAGATTTTAATCAACAAGGGAGATCATTTTCCTTCAACTAAGGCCAAAAAAAAAATATTATTAACTTCTCAGGCCCCGCCGCGTCTCCCTTAAATTCGCCGCATTCGTCGTTTTTTATCATACAAATAATTTAAATTAAAAATCGGAAATTTTTCGCGTCTGTTTCCGTTACGGTAATTTTTAGGATGAAAACGCTTTATCACGTGGTGTGGTGATTTAAATATACATTGTTTGTTAAACATCCGTCAGCATGGCATCATCTGTAGTGTCATGTCAAGTCCTCTCTGGAGGAAAAACCGTCGTACCGTGGACGATACATTGTGATTACATGACGCAGTGCACATAGGGGGAGTTGCTAGAATCGATTAAAACGAACGATGAAGCAGCTTTTGGAAAAAAAAAGAGCCGCCCTGCCTCATTACAAAATTTCAAAAATGGCCTGAGAAGCAACAAATTTTTTAAGTAGAAAAAAGAAAAAAAAAAAGACTCCTCCCTGCCTCATAAAAAAAATTTGAAAAGTGGCCTGAGAATCTAATGATTTTTTTTTACATGGCGTAAACTGAAAATTCCTAATTTCAAATCATTTAATTTTTGTTTGACTTTTGTATTTAGAGTAATTGTGTTTAAAATTGTGTTATAGTAAAAAATAATTTTTCAAGTGCCTTTGTGTTATTTCTTATAACATTTTGCATCAAATCTATTTCATCATGAGTGTCTTTCATTTCATTAACAATGTTTGAAATTCTTTTATTTACTATAGACATACATGAAGACTGATGATCTGAGTGAATAGCCGTTTCTTTGGTTAACTTTACAGTTTTTATTGTGCGGGCATTGATATGCTGAACCAGGTGTTTTACGTCGGAAACAGTAGCCGTACCAAATAGATTTGGATAATTCTCCAATAAAACCTAAAATTGCCTTCTTTTTCCTATTCTTATTTTTGCCTTTAGTTGGAATGATGTTCTTCAAAGTGGTTATGGTTTGGTTAAGTTCTCGTGTTGTTTGCACCCTGGTTCGATGACGACTGTGGGGAAGCTAAGAAACACAGAAAAAAGGCCGAACGACGGTTCAACATGAATCCAACCTCTGACAATCTCAGTAATGTTCGTATATTCCGTGCTAAAGCACGTCGCACATTTAAACAAAAGAGACGCAAGTCTTGGCAAAACTTCGTCTCTAAAATAAACTCTCATACACCTATGAATAAAGTCTGGAATTTTATCCAAACAATTAATGGTAAAAACAGAAAGACCAATCTTCACCATTTAAAAGATGGCCAAACTCTTTTGACTTCAGAAAATGACATCTCGAATAAACTCGGTGAAACATTCTCAAAACATTCTTCTTCTCTGAATTATTCCCAGGAATTCCAAAGGATTAAAAACCGAACTGAGAAAAATAAACTCAATTTTAAATCAAACAATTTAGAAGATTACAACCGCCCTTTTTGTTTAGATGAGCTGAAAATTTCTCTGTCGAAAGCCCATGACACAGCATGTGGCCCAGATGATATTCACTATAAACTTTTAAAACATCTTCCTGACACTTCTCTTAAAACGCTTTTAGATCTTCTTAACAATGTATGGGAAACTGGCGACTTGCCTTCCATTTGGAAACTTGCCACAGTTATCCCTATTCCAAAACCTGGGAAGGATCATTTTGAACCGTCGAATTATCGGCCAATTGCCCTCACAAGTTGCGTTTGTAAGACAATGGAACGGATGATCAACGACCGCCTTGTTTGGTTCCTTGAGGCGAATGGCCTCCTGTCCAATATACAGTGTGGGTTCCGACAAGGCAGAAGCACGTTGGATCATCTTGTTCGCTTCGAATCCTTTATACGCAACGGGTTTGCTAAAGGTGAACATGTGGTGTCCGTCTTTTTCGATCTGGAAAAAGCATACGACACCACATGGAAATATGGCATTTTAAAAGACTTAAATGATATGGGGTTGAAAGGTAGGTTACCTACCTTCATTGAAAATTTTCTTTTAGACAGACAATTCAAGGTAAAGGTTAACAGGACCATGTCTGACCCTTTTGAACAAGAGATGGGTGTTCCTCAGGGAAGTATCCTCTCCGTCACTTTATTTAGTATAAAAATAAACAGTTTAGCTAAAACATTAAAACAAAATGTTGAAGGCTCTCTCTATGTAGATGACTTTTTGATATGTTATAGGGCTAAAAATATGAACAATATTGAAAGACAACTACAGCTGTCTTTTAATAAAATTGAAAAATGGGCTATGGAAAATGGTTTTAAATTTTCCAACTCCAAAACAGTATGTATGCATTTTTGCAATAAACGAAAACTACATTTGGACCCCGAACTAAAAATTTATAATTCTCCAATTAAAGTCGTCAAAGAAACAAAATTTCTAGGTATTCTGTTTGACAATAAACTTACCTTTCTACCCCATACCAAATTTTTAAAGCTAAATACTTGAAAGCATTGGACATTCTAAAAGTTGTTTCCAGCACTGACTGGGGTGCTGATAAAAACATATTGTTAAATTTATATCGATCGCTTGTACGATCAAAACTTGATTATGGTTCAATTATATATGGATCTGCTCGCAAATCCTACATACAAATTTTAGATACTGTTCACCACCAAGGCCTACGTTTGGCCTTGGGGGCGTTCAGAACGTCTCCTGTGGAGAGTTTATATGTAGAGACGAACGAGCCGTCTCTTTATAATCGTCGGATAAAACTTGGTTTACAATACTTAACCAAGCTAAAAGCATATCCTTCAAATCCTGCCTACGACTGTGTTTTCAATCCTCTCTATGAGGATATATTTGAACAACATGAAAATAAAATCCCTCCATTTGGTATTCGGATGAAACCACATATTTCTGGTTCTAACTTAAACCTTGATGAAATAGCCCCAATTAATATACCTCAATCGCCACCTTGGCTTGTACCCAAACCTAAATTTATTTTTGACCTCAGAAAATATAAAAAGTCTGCAACAAACCCAATTGTAATTCAGCAAAATTTTGCTGAAATCAAATCAAAATTTGCATTTCATGACTCTATTTATACTGATGGATCCAAGGACGGGGACAAAGTGGCTGCCGCAGCTGCCCATGGGCAGCAAGCAGCAACTCTCCGTCTTCCATCTTCCAGTTCAATATTTACTGCAGAAGCTAGAGCCATCATTCTTGCTTTGAAATTTGTCAGAACGTCTGATAAACAGAAATTTCTGATATGCTCAGATTCTCTTTCATGTTTATTGGCCATAGAAGGTCAGAAATATAAAAACCCTTTAATTGCCCATATTATTGAATTCTATAAAAGACTTGTCCAAATGGGCAAAGAAATAGTTTTTATCTGGATACCAAGTCATATTGGTATTAAGGGAAACACAGTCGTAGATAGAATAGCGAAGGATGCTTTAGATGACCCCATAACTAATATGTCAGTGCCCTATTCTGATTTTAAACCTTTAATATACAAATATATTTTACGTCTGTGGCAGTCCCGGTGGGATATGCTTATAGACAATAAATTACATTCTATAGAGCCAACTGTTGGCAAGAATGTTTGTTTCTTCGGCAAAAGCCGAAGAGACCAAGTTGTTTTAACTAGATGTCGCATTGGCCACACCAGGACGACTCATTCTTTTATTTTAGAGAATGAGCCGCCTCCTGAGTGTATTCCGTGTCAATGTCGACATAGTATTAAACACCTTTTAATTGACTGTGTAGATAAATCCGACATAATTTGTCGGTACTACACAGTCAACAATATGAAAGATTTATTTACAGTGGTCGCTGGCGACCGTCTTTTACAATATTTGAAAGACGTAGGACTATACTCCAGAATATAGACTATTATACTATGTTCTTGAGTATAGTCATTAGTCATTATTTTAAACTTTGTTATTGTTAATTGACGTGATTTTATATAAATTAGTATCGTTTACTGAATATTTTATGTATTTTGACACTTGTTTAATGAATAGCGTATCTGTGATAGTATTTCTAAATGAAATTTAGACAGTTTGTGATATATATTTTTACTGTTTATTCAACCTTCAATATTTTATTTGTAAATAGTCTATTGATTTTAGATACTGTTTGAAATTTTAATGAGTTCGAGACTAATAAGTTCTCGCCGTGATATTGGCTGCAATATCGCCAGCTCGGCGTTAAAAAATATTCAATCAATCAATCAATCAATCGTGTTGTTTGCAGTTGAAGTATATTTAGTTCATTTGCTAGCTTATTAAAATTTTCGCAAAAGTCTTTTCCTTTACATGGACTTATCAATTTCGTCCCTTTTTTAACAGGTAATCTTATTTGAAATGTGTGCATCCAGACATCATTGCTAAAATGCACATTAGCTTGTTTTTCAAATAGGATTCCATAGTTCAACCGCAATATAGAATTTGCCTTAGCTTGAGGAATGTTCGAAAGAACTGCCAGCATGGAAACAATTTTCAATTTTGTAACAAATGGTCAAGAGCTTGGTAGCACCTGTCTGGTTACCTACAACATATAATTTAAAATTCAGGCTTCATCTAGCACTAATTTAAGGAACTTAAATTCGTATGGTTTTAACTAGTTCAATTTATTTTGTTATATATATGTGAACATTTAAGTTGTTATTGAAGTTATAACACACATAAATTAAGGCATTATACATTCAATTATAAAAAAAGTTGATTTATTAAATCATTAAAATCTTTTTCTTTATTTTATTTTATTTAATTACTTTCCTTTTTACTGGTTTTCTTATTATACTTGATATTAATGTGCGCCCATAATTCTTTTCAGTATCAAATCTCATGTTTTTATTCAATATATTGAGATGTTTTTGGTTTTTTTTTTATTCTACTTACTTACTAGCTAGTAATTACAATTAATTTCTTGAGTTACATCTCATTTCTATCTATTTCTTTTTATTCCTTATGCATGCCTTATATAGCTTATTATTATTTATTCCTTATTTGCTTTTGTAAAACAACTGCTTTGTTTCTTTTTTCTTAATTTGCCACTTTTGGTGTACTTTGTATAAAATTCTACTAGTAAATCTTCACCAATATCTTCTTCTGCGACCCATGTGGTCTTTATATAACCAACCCACTTAACTCTATAGTAATTTTTATACGACCGCAAAATTTTTGCGGTCGTATATTGGTATGACGTTGGCGTCGTCGTCCGAAGACATTTGGTTTTCGCACTGTAACTTTAGTATAAGTTAATAGAAATCTATGAAATTTAAACACAAGGTTTATGACCACAAAAGGAAGGTTGGGATTGATTTTGGGAGTTTTGGTCCTAACAGTTTAAGAATTAGGGGCCAAAAAAGGGCCCAATAAGCATTTTTGGTTATTTTCTTGGTGTAAGGGAGGTAATCCAAACACATTTAAAGTAAAATGTTGTGTATGACTCGATTACCTCCCTTACAAGTCGTAAATTATGTATAAAGAAATGGGGGGGGGGAGGGTGAAAACAAAATTTAGGGGGGGTAAATGAGAAATTGGGGGGGGGGGCAATTTTTTTCTCATTCCAGATTTCAGAAATCAAAAAGAAAATTTCAAATTTTTTTTTGCAATAAAGGGGGGGGGGGGGGGGTTACAATAATTTTTTTTTTCTTTTTTTTTGGGGGGGGGGGGTCAATGTGCAACTTCATAGTGTATTGCACAAAAGCAAAAAAAGAGGTAAATTATTTTTTTTTTGGGGGGGGGAGGGGCAATTCGCCACAGCATATTGTATTGCACAAAAAGCAAAAAATTGAATATAAATTCAAATCATATGACCAATTTTAAGTTCTTTGATTACAGTTATTCTCTGTCAGAAACCTATAATATGTCAAATATTTAATTACAATCCAAATTCAGACCTGTATCAAGTGCGAATATTGTGTCCATTTTTGCCCCAATTGTTCAGGGTTGGAGCTCTGCGGTCGTATCCAGCTACGCTCAGCGAAGCAATTTATTACCATTTCTTTTCTTTTTTGGCAACTAATTTTTCTGCTAAAAATTCACTATCATCATCAGTTTCACTTTGTGTTTGATCATTTTTAGCTCACCTCACGAAAGTGAGGGGGGCTTATGTGATACCCCCGGCGTCGGCGTCGGTGTCGGCGTCCGCATCCACATACAGAAGAATGGTTAAGATCCATACACGCTTCTTGACAAATGCCACATCAATCATATTGGTATGGTAGGTGCACCTAATGATGCTAAGCACAATGCATGCTTCGGATGCTGGCTCTGACCTATATTTTCCGCATGAATGAACACTTACAGAAGAATGGTTAAGATCCATACACACTTACTGACAAGTGCTACATCAATTATATTGGTGTGGTAGGTGCACCTAGTGATGCTAAGCACAATGCATGCTTCGGATGCTGGCTCTGACCTATATTTTCCGCATGAATGACCACTTACAGAAGAATGGTTAAAGTCCATTCCTGGTTACTGACACATGCCACATCAATCATATTGCCGTGGTTGGTGCACCTACAGATGCTAAGCACGATGCATGCTTCGGATGCTGGCTGTGACCTACTTTTTCCCAAAGGATGACCACTTACAGAAGAATGGTTAAAGTCCATTCCTGGTTACTGACACATGCCACATCAATCATATTGCCATGGTTGGTGCACCTACAGATGCTATGCACGATGCATGCTGGCTGTGACCTACTTTTTCCGGATGGATGACCACTTACAGAAGAATGGTTTAAGTCCATTCCTGCTTACTGACACAAGCCACATCAATCATATTGCTATAGCTGTGACCTTCTGCTTCAGCATAGATGACCACATCAACATTTTTAGTGTTTTTGAAGTAAGATATTTTTTATTTCAATTATGAAATTTGTTTTTGCAGATTGCAACAGATACATGTAGTGAGTAGGTACAACAAATTTTAATAATGAATCACAGTTTGTTAATAAATACTGTGAAAGTAATTTCGTGTCTGGGGTTTTATTTGTGTGCATTAAATAATAAAACAAAAGTTTGGAAATATTCATCAAATTAATTTTGGTTTTAAAAGAATTTTTTTTATTAATTGCTACATCCAAAAACATTGAAAATAATACCCCACAAGTAATGATACTTTCACATTCTGTTGAATTCAATCACATAAATGATAAAAGCATGCTTAAATGTTTAAAAACTGACTCCTTCTTGTCTTGATGGTTTATGGTTGATACAAAATATTTCTTAATAACTGTCATACCGATTTGATGAAAACAACGGTGATGGTCCTTTTTTAACAAAACTTTTTTTCTGACTAATTTATGTTTTATTTTAAGTTACTTCCAATTTAATAGAAAAAATATCTTAATGTAAATCCAGTGAGAAAAAGTGGACTCAGATGACTTAGTGTGGAAAGTAGTTCCTCCTTGTTGTAACACAAATAAATCATTACCAATGCTTCATTTAGGATTGATCAGATCTGGTAAAGGAAGACAACACAAAAGCTCTATGATAAACCATCTTACTTAAGTGATAGAGAAAACATGCAATGTAATAAACTTTAAATGAATTTTTCTACTTTACATGATTAGAAAAGAAGCAGATTCCAATGATCTTTTATGTCTTTTTCAGTATGTCCTGTTGGAAACACTACTTGCTTGGTAATACTGGAGCTCATTCTTACAACGGAAACATATACCAGTGTAGTAAATGTAGCAAAAAATACAAAACTAAGAATGGATTTATGAAACATGAATGCCCAGTGTGTGGGACTTGTGGACACTTGTTTTCATCACTTCAGAAATTGAAAAATCACACATGTGCTACTTCAAAGACTTTATTGACATGTAATAGATGTAGAAAAACTTTTAAATCAAATTTCTGCTTGATACATCATAAATACCCATTCTGTGAAAAGTGTAAAACAGTATTTGCTTCTATGCATTGGTACAAAAAGCACCAATGCAATAAAGACTTGAAAGAAAATGAAGCAACAGGTGCTAGTGAAGACAGTTTAGCAAAACATAAGGACGAAACTGTCACACACAAAATGGATACTAGTTCATCAAACCTACAGCCTAAAAAGAAAAACAAAAATCAAGATGTTCAAGCCAGTAAAAATGACTTTGATTTTCAACCAGCACAGAAAAAGTTAAAACTTGATGGCACTAATGAAGTTATTGTTATAAGCCATAATTCAACAAAACAAAATATTAGTGGAAATGATTCACCATTTGATGTTGTGGAAGTTTCTCATGAACCATTAACTCCAAATTTTTTTCGGCCACTTACATTTCACATTCAAAAACAGCTCTGCCATATATTAGAAATCAGTACATTTGGGATTCTGGAAGTTTATGAGCCAAGATCAACTGACCCTTTATTGACAGTACCAGCATATACCCATTCTGTACTAGGAGACGGCAATTGGTTTTTCCGAGCAGTTTCGTTTGCTGTAACTGGAACAGAGTGCCATCATTTACGTGTAAGGCACAGTGTATGTCGCCATATGCTTCACCTTGGACAACAAATTGTACCAATGCTAGGTGGAATAAGCGTGCAAGACTATCTGGAGAAATCCTGTATGCAACAAGCAAAATCTTGGGCAACTGAAGTGGAGCTTTTTACTTTAGCACATCTTTTAAAAACAGATATACATTCATATACCAAAAATGGAAATATTTGGTCTTGGATACAATTTTCTGGACAGTTCATAGACCCATTACTACAACCTAATGATAGAAGCTTGTATATTTTCCACAAGAATCAGAACCATTTCGATGTTGTTACAGGAGTAAAATTGGCAATTAATCAACCACAGATACAGACACAAGATCAGCAACTAAAGCAATACTTTATTCATCAAAACTTGCAGAAAAAAAGGAAAGAAAATGAGACAAATATCCACCAAGTGCTAGGCACCTGTGATGGATCACGGGGGCTCAACCCATAGAGCTGTCTAGCGCGTCCCCGGGTGGCGGATAGGGGAGACCCTCTCGTTGGGGGGTTGTCAGGTCATAATACGGAAAGCCTGACCGCGGACCATAGTGGGTAACGTGTTTGGAGAATGCCACACTCCCTGCACGCTAAAGACCCCTTCTGTAGTTTTCGAAAAAGAGTAGGCTGATGGCCGCTACAGAAGGCTAAATTATCCGACCCTACCCAACCATCCTCCTTTTACAGTGGCAGTCAAAATTGGTTCCCCTTTGTGTCCCATCCCACCCCTAATTGAATTGTTTGATAAATTGAACTGGTTCTCGTCCTGAATAAGCATGAAATATTTGCCACTGGACGTTAAGCAACAATCAATCAATCAATCCACCAAGTGATTGATAAGAAAACAAAAGACAGAGACAGAAAGAGATTGAAACGTGCTAGTAATGAATACTGCAATAAAGAAAACCTCGCAAAGAGAAATTCCACAGCCAGCAGAGATCGTGAAAGAAAACACAAACAAGAACTGAGACAAGACCAAGGTCAACGAGACAAAGAAAACCTAGCAAGGAGAAATTCCAAAGCCAGTAGAGACCATGAGAGAACACACAAAGAAGAACTGAGACAAGACCAAGTTCAACGAGACAAAGAAAATCTAGCAAAGAGAAATAGTAAACCTAGTAGAGACCATGAAAGAGCACACAAAGAAGAACTGAGACAAGACAAAGTTCAACGAGACAAAGAAGATCTAGCAAAGAGAAATAGTAAACCTAGTAGAGACCATGAAAGAACACACAAAGAAGAACTGAGACAAGACAAAGTTCAACGAGACAAAGAAATCTAGCAAAGAGAAATAGTAAACCTAGTAGAGACCATGAAAGAGCACACAAAGAAGAACTGAGACAAGACCAAGTTCAACGAGACAAAGAAAATCTAGCAAAGAGAAATAGTAAACCTAATAGAGACCATGAAAGAGCACACAAAGATGAACTGAGACAAGACCAAGTTCAACGAGACAAAGAAAATCTAGCAAAGAGAAATAGTAAACCTAATAGATACCATGAAAGAGCACACAAAGGGGAACTGAGACAAGACCAATTTTAACAACTTCCATTAAAATAAGTTCTTGCCGTGATATTGGCTGCAATATCGCCAGTTCTGCGTTAAAACATATTCAATCAATCAATCAATCAAACCATTTTCCTAAAAAGAGGAGTTCATGAGATTAGGGTGAACAACTACAATCTTACTTTACTTAAGTGTTGGAGGGCAAATATGGACTTACAGTTCATACTTGATGCCTATGCTTGTGTCATGTATATTGTGAGCTACATTTCCAAATCCCAAAGAGGCATGAGCAATTTACTCTATAATGCATGTAAAGAAGCTAGGCAGGGAATATGGATATCCGCCAACAAGTCAAGACTATAGGATACAAATTTTTGACTCATGTTGAAGTTTCTGCGCAGGAAGCTGTATACTATATTCTACAGATGCCTCTAAGAAAATCTTCTAGGGAAGTGATTTTTATCAACACAGGACCAGAAGAAGAGAGAATTGTTTTGCTGAAAAGCCAGAAGAGCCTTGAAGATTTACCAGACGATTCTACTGACATTAATGAGTCGAATATTACAGAAAGATATGCTGACAGACCAGCTGATATGGAGGATGTATGTTTAGCAGACTATGTGTCACTTTATAGGGAATCTGATTCCAAAACTACCAACAAATCAAAACATCCAACTAATGAAGCTCCTCAACTAAGTACCAATACTCCCACAGAGAAACATGACAAAAAGAAAAAGACTTTAACAAGGAGAAGTCAGCAAGCCATAATAAGATCTGTTGGATATAATGAGAAAAAGGACCTAGAAAATTTTTACCGTGAATGCTTGTTTCTGTATCACCCATGGCGAGTTGAAAAGAATATCATTCAAGATAGAGAGACTTACTACCAGCGTTTTGTAGACATTATTGACACAATTTAAGGAGCAAAAGAGATTACAGACTTTCATGAACCTGATGAAGCACCAATTCTTGGACCTACAAGTAGCAGTGCAAAAGACCCTCTAGAAATTTTAACCAATGTTATGTCTGAACATGATTATTATGTACTACTGAGATCACTTAACAAAGAACAATACATATTTTTTATTGAAGTACTCAGTAATATAAAAGGCTGCAAAAGACCTTTCTACTATTTGCTGTCTGGTGGAGCTGGAGTTGGCAAAACAGTCGTTGTAAAATCCATATACCAAGCTGCTATTCGATTTTTTAACAGTCAACCAGGAAGCAACCCTGATGATCCAAAGGTCTTATTGGCAGCTCCTACAGGAAAGGCACTATACATAATCTGTTTCAAATACCAGCTAACCAAGGCTTGACCTATAAACCTTTAAAAAGTGATCGTCTTAATACATTGGACGGTTTAAGAAGGCGGTGGCTTATGGGTCAATCGTGTAGATGATACTTCGGACGGTTGTTTCGCTAGGCAACCCCTGGCACGAAGCTTGCGTCCGTAGAGAAGGGCTCTATACGAGTATCTCATCCTTGTAGCCCTAGTGCTTGTCGCAAATGCGGCAGGCATACATCGTTTTGGTGCTGCTCCGAGGTGGGCGGTTGTCTCGTTGAACTTGGTCTTGTCTCAGTTCTTCTTTGTATGTTCTCTCATGGTCTCTACTGGCTTTTGAATTTCTCCTTGCTAGGTTTTCTTTGCCTCGTTGAACTTGGTCTTGTCTCAGTTCTTCTTTGTGTGCTCTTTCATGGTCTCTACTAGGTTTACTATTTCTCTTTGCTAGATTTCTTTGTCTCGTTGAACTTTGTCTTGTCTCAGTTCTTCTTTGTGTGTTCTTTCATGGTCTCTACTAGGTTTACTATTTCTCTTTGCTAGATCTTCTTTGTCTCGTTGAACTTTGTCTTGTCTCAGTTCTTCTTTGTGTGCTCTTTCATGGTCTCTACTAGGTTTACTATTTCTCTTTGCTAGATTTTCTTTGTCTCGTTGAACTTGGTCTTGTCTCAGTTCTTCTTTGTGTGTTCTCTCATGGTCTCTACTGGCTTTGGAATTTCTCCTTGCTAGGTGACGAACCATTATGCTATCACCATGGCGAATACACAAAATCAAACTTTAACATGTTCAAAAAGAAAGCTGACAGAAAGTGATGATGATGGTCCAAATCCAAAATTACAAAATTTAACTGCAACAACCTTTTCGAAATTTTTGGTACTGACAAGTCTTGACGAGGAGAAACCACTTACAAAAATATCACCCTTTATGTTACAGAAAACGATCCAAGGTTGCGCTGGATCAGTGAATAAAGTCACCAAGATGAAAAGTGGAAGTTTACTGGTTGAATGTTCCAGACAACAACAGTCTAAAAATCTGTTATCTCTTACATCCATTTCGGACGTCAAAATCTCCGTTACTGCCCACAGATCCTTGAATTCACGTCAAGGAATTATTCGTGACAGAGACCGCGATTTACTAGAACTCTCTGAAGCAGAAATTTGTGATGAACTGAAATCTCAACATGTCTCCAAGGTCAAAAGATTTACAAAAAAAATAGACAACAACATCATCAAGTTAAACACTTACCTCTTAACATTTGAGCTCTCAGCATTGCCTGAATACATCTACGTTGGACCCTATAGAATTAAGGTTGACACATATGTACCAAACCCTACTCGTTGTTTCAAATGCCAGAAGTTTGGACACGGTAGGAGTTCGTGCAGGGGTACTGAAAAGTGTGTCAAATGTTCTATAGCGGGACATTCCAGTTTTGATTGTGACGGCGATGTTAAGTGCTCAAATTGTGGACTCAACCATATGGCAAACTCACGGAATTGTGACTTTTATAAAAAAGAATATGAAATTCAAAAGACAAAAGCCCAGCAGGGTACTAGCTATCAAGAAGCCCGCAAAATAGTCTCTGCCACGAATAATTCATCTCAGTCTACATATGCTGACAAAGTAAAAAATTCCATAACATACAAGTCATCTGAAACACAGACTGTCTATACCTGGCCAAACAACACAAAATTTCCCATACTGTTACCTCAGTCTCAATCCACAAATCTCCAACAGTCAACATCACAAAAATCTTCGTCATCCATTTCTTCGCAGACACAAACTGTAACCACAAACTCTCTGGCTTCTAACTCTATCCCACATAAGACGTCTACTTCAACCAACAAGCCCTCATCCTCTCCACAGAAACCTAAAAATTCATCTCTGCGCAATCAAGACTTCAGCCTCTTCCAACCAGAAATCTTCACAAAAGCACTCACGACCATCATCACCTGATAACGTTAGAGTCAAACAATCTTCAAACCGCCTGTCAAAGGCAGAGAAAAATCTAAAGTTTAACAAGTTCCGAGACCTTTGCTCAGATTTTGATGACGACTCAGAGCAGATGGATACGACATCAATAGATTGTTTGGATTCCATCTGGGGCGATCCACTAGTTCCAACTGTGGACGACAATCCCCCCAGCAATTCAAATGCTAAGGGTGGCAGGCAGAGAAGTTGTTCGCGTGATCGAAATAAACACTTCTCCCCCATCCGAGCACCAGAAAAATGAACAGCATCATCCAATGGAATTGTCGGGGTTTAAAAATAAACTTAATTGAATTAACCTTATTAGCCCAAACTTTCCTTCCTGTTGCTTTTTGCCTTCAGGAAACTCATTTAAAGGAAAATGATAACATAAATATAAACAATTACTCTATTTACAGCACACAAGTTAAACAGGATGCGAGAGCTGCGGGCGGCTCTGCTATCCTTGTTAAAAACAACATTATTCACAGTCGAATAAATTTAAACACTGATTTGCAAGCAGTTGCTATTCGTCTCTCTCTATCTAAAACTATTACATTATGTTCTGTTTATATTCCTCCAAATACAAACCTGGAAACTAATAAACTCAAATCTTTAACGGATCAATTACCTGTCCCATTTCTGCTTATGGGCGATTTTAACGCGCATAATCCTATTTGGGGCAGCCATTCACAAAATGATAAAGGCAAAAAGATCGAAGATTTTTTAAATCAGGAAAGTTTGTGTTTTTAACGATGGATCGGACACCTACCTTCATCGAGGGAATGGTTGTTACTCGGCTATCGATCTAACGATTTGTGACCCCTCTTTGCTGATGGACTATTCATGGCGAGTCCATGATGATCTTTGCGGAAGTGACCATTTCCCAATCATTTTGGAAAACTTGTTTCCCTCGTCGTCAGAGAGAGTTGCTCGCTGGAAATTTGACAAAGCCAATTGGCTTTTGTTCGAGCAACTCTGTCGAGATGAACTAAGATCAAATTTTTTTCATAATGAGAACGATCCAGTTCTCAAATTTAACGAATCGTTGGTATCGATAGCTGAGAGAACCATTCCAAAAACCTCGACAAATCCAAAACAATCCAGCAAGCCCTGGTTTGATGATGATTGTGAGGAAGCAAAGAAAAATAGGGAAAAGGCCGAACGACGGTTTAACTTGCATCCAACCCAAGATAATTTAAGTAGTTTTCGTATATTCCGTGCGAAAGCACGTAGAACATTCAAACAAAAGAGACGCAAGTCTTGGCAAAACTTCGTCTCTAAAATAAACTCCCATACTCCAATGAATAAAGTTTGGAATTTCATACAAAAAATTAACGGTAAAAACAGGAAGAACAATCTCCACCATCTTAAAGATGGGCAGACTCTTCTAACATCCGAAAAGGACATCTCCAATAAACTTGCAGACACATTTTCTAAGCATTCCTCCACTCAAAATTACACTCAGGAATTTCAACAAATCAAAAATCGCACTGAGAAAACTAAACTTAATTTTAGATCTAAAAACACAGAAGACTACAACAGCCCTTTCTCTTTGGATGAACTCAAAAATTCTCTGTCAAAGGCCCACGACACGGCAAGTGGCCCTGATGATATTCATTATAAACTTCTGAAACATCTTCCTGATACATCATTACAAACACTTTTGAATATACTAAATAACATTTGGGAAACTGGTGACTTGCCCTCTTTGTGGAAGCTGGCCACAGTTGTCCCTATTCCAAAACCTGGGAAGGATCATTTTGAACCGTCGAATTATCGGCCAATTGCCCTCACAAGTTGCGTCTGCAAAACAATGGAACGGATGATCAACGACCGCCTTGTTTGGTTCCTAGAGACAAATGGTCTCCTGTCCAATATACAGTGTGGGTTCCGACAAGGCAGAAGCACGTTAGATCATCTTGTTCGCTTTGAATCTTTTATACGCAACGGGTTTGCTAAGGGTGAACATGTGGTGTCGGTCTTTTTCGATCTTGAAAAAGCATACGACACTACATGGAAATATGGTATTTTAAAAGATCTAAATGATATGGGGTTGAAAGGTAGGTTACCTACCTTTATTGACAATTTCTTGTCAGACAGACAGTTTAAGGTCAAGGTAAATACTACAATGTCTGACCCTTTTGAGCAAGACATGGGTGTTCCCCAGGGAAGCATTCTCTCTGTTACTCTCTTTAGCATTAAAATAAATAGTTTGGCTAAAACACTACAAAATAACGTTGAGGGCTCCCTTTATGTTGATGACTTTTTGATTTGTTTTAGAGCCAAAAATATGAACACTATTGAACGACAACTACAGCTGTCTCTTAATAAAATTGAAAAGTGGGCTACGGAAAATGGATTTAAATTTTCCAGCTCCAAAACGGTCTGTATGCATTTTTGTAATAAACGAAAAATGCATTTAGACCCCGAACTAAAACTTTATAATACGTCCATTAAAGTTGTGAAAGAAACCAAAGAAACCAAATTCCTTGGCCTTCTGTTCGACAGCAAACTCACCTTTCTTCCCCATATCAAAATGCTTTGGATATTTTAAAAGTTGTTTCCAGCACTGACTGGGGTGCTGATAAAAATATTTTGTTAAATTTATCTCTAGTGAGATCGAAACTTGATTACGGTTCAATTATCTATGGATCTGCTAGGAAATCTTACCTCAGGGTTTTAGATACTGTTCACCACCAAGGCCTACGTTTGGCCTTGGGGGCGTTCAGAACGTCTCCTGTGGAGAGTTTATATGTTGAGGCGAACGAGCCGTCTGTTCATGGGCAGCAAACAGCGACTCTCCGTCTACCATCCTCCAGTTCAATTTTTACAGCTGAAGCCAGAGCTATTATACTTGCTCTGAAGTTCATTAAATCCTCAGATAACAAGAAGTTTTTAATCTGTTCAGATTCTCTTTCTTGTTTACAAAGTATTGAATCCAAAAAATATATAAATCCTTTAATATCACATATAATTGAACTTTACAAAAGACTTGCATTGTCTGGTAAAGATATAATATTCTTCTGGATACCAAGTCACATCGGTATCCGAGGAAACACAGTCGTAGACCAGGAAGCGAAGATTGCTTTGAATAGCCCAATTTGTAACGTGTCAGTGCCATACACAGATTTTAAACCTTTAATTTTTAATTACGTTCTACGTCTGTGGCAATCCCAGTGGGATGAGCTAACGGACAACAAATTACATGAAATCGAACCTATTGTTGGGAAAAATTTTATGTACTCTTTAGGCAAAAGCCGCAGAGATCAAGTTGTTTTAACCAGATGTCGCATTGTTCTAGAATATAGTCCAAACCAAATGTTTAATAGTTTTAATTTTTTTGGTTTTCAATTTACCTGTTTATCTGTGATAGTTTATTAATTTGATTATTTAATATTTGATATTTTTAAACTGTGTACAACTGTTTTAATAATCGAAATCGTGGTACTAATCTATCTTTGCTATAAAAAAGTTTTTATTGTTTAGCAATCTTTTTAATGTGCCTTTTTACTTGTGAATATATATTTTGTTGTATTATACTTCTTCTTATTTGGATTATTTTTATGATAATGAATCTGATTCCGCCACGATATGACCTTTTTGCGTCGACGTGGCGTTAAACGATAATCAATCAATCAATCAATGTAAATTTCAATTTGTAAAATTGATAATAATAGATGAAATATCCATGGTTGGAAACCGAATGTTCCAATACATTCATCAGAGATTACAGCAAATCACAGGTGTTGACCAGTTATTTGGTGGTATATCAATTCTAGCAGTTGGTGATCTGTACCAACTAAAACCAGTCTTTGATGGGTGGATATTTGAGAATCTTCAAAATGACTATGGGCCTCTTGCTGCAAACCTAAGGACAGACAATTTTAAATTATATCAGTTGATTGAAATCATGCGCCAAAGTGGATCAAAAATATTTGCTTCTCTACTCAATAGATTACGTGAGTGTAAACACACAAAGGAAGACTTAGATTTACTTGCGAGTAGAAAAATATCCATAGATGAATCAAATCATGACTATCCTCTTTTTACACCACATATATATCTTCAAAACAAGCTTGTGTCAGATTTCAATTCCAAAATTTATGAACTGTCAAGTCAGCTGAAATATTTACACCGTGCAGATGACTATGTTATGGGTGATGTGGAGGAGGATTTGAAAGAAAAAGTCAAAAGAAGTATACCAGATGATACATCAAAGACTATGGGGCAGAACAAAGAGTTAAAACTTTGTATAGGAATGCGATATGAAATAGCTGTTAATGTAGATGTAGAAGATGGATTAGCAAATGGGGCCTCCGGAAAACTTATGGCTATGTCAACTTTCTCAAGAAAATCTAAAGGCTTTGATGTCATGTGGATTAAATTTGATGAGGACAACATCGGTTACAACTGTAGACAAGCTGCCAAGAAAATGTATGCAAGGAAATATCAGAAAATATGGACACCAATTGTAAAAGTAAAACGAGCATTTATGGTTGGACGATACAAGATGGTTCAGGTTATTAGAGAGCAATTTCCTCTGAGAGCATCAGCTGCTAAAACTTGTCATAGATGCCAAGGAGACACATTGGATTGAGCTGTGGTAGATTTCTCCGGAAGATGCTTTCCACATTGCCATTATGTTGCATTAAGCAGAGTTAGAAATTTGGAAAATCTTCATATCAGAGGATTGAATGAAAAGAAAATACATATGGATAAATCTGTTGCTATTGAAATGAAACGAATGAACAACCACATGAAACTAGTTCTACAATGCAGTCACCTTTGCAACAATGATAGTTCTTCCTTAAAAATTTGTTATCAAAATGTGAGATCCTTTCATAAACATTATGAAGATGTTCTTCAAGACATAAAGATTTATTCTGCAGATATTTTAATATTTTTTGAAACAAAACTAAATGGCAGAGACAGTGTTGATAAGCTTCAAATTCCTGGTTATCATTTTCATAGATTTGACTGTACCAATCAAAAAGAAGGCAGATCTGCATACGGAATAATTGTATACTCCAAATTGGACATTATTTGTGAATTTGATCTGAAATCGTACAATATGTCTAAAGAATACATAGAGGCAGTGCTAATTCTATTGCAGCTTCCAAATCTTGGACTGTTTACTGTTGTTGCAATATACTCAAATCCACATACGAACTTTCACACTCTTCAACAATTTCTACAGAATGAAATTAAGGTGTTTGACAATATAGATTTATTGTTTGGAGATTTTAATATTGACATATTATCGAGACCTAACCATCCAATCATCAGATTTTTAGGACAGTTTCACCAACTATTAAAAAAAGCAACAACAGAATACCACTCGCTATTAGACCATGCTTATATTAAGAAATGTTTTACTTTGCCTGTGAAGTGCGATATTCTTGAAACTTACTTTTCTGACCACAAGCCAGTGATTTTATCAGTTTAACAAGAGGACTAATGAATGAAAAATCAACTTCAGGGCCTAATGACTTCAATTAACATTTACCTTTAGTTGCTAATGAACTTATTGTTTCAAGTTTATTACAGAAATATACTTTACAAGGATGTAATCTGGCCATGTTTTACTCATTGCATTGAATATACGAAATTTATGTACACCATAATTTTCCGTCCAAAAAGTAATTTTTTTATTTAGTTTATGAGTTATCACTATTTCAAAATTTATGACCTATAAGAGATGGTAGGTGCAGCTCAAAGTTTTGGAAAAGACACTTTATGAAACATATTTCACTTTACATTCTTATTTGTTTTTGCTGTATTCAACTTTTTATACTTTAAATACCGTTTTTGATAAAAAATCATAAGTCAAATGAAATTTGAAAAATTAAGTATTAGAAAATTGGGATAATCTAGATTCTAAAATATTATTGAAAATTCTGAAAATGCCACTTAAAAGCATGAAAAAAATGGGATAAAACTTTCTTATATCAACACCATACATATGATTGTTTAGTTTGATATATTAATTGCGTGCCCAGGGCTGCCAACTTTGCGATTTTCAAGGGTTTTCCTGATTTTAAGATCTTTATTTTATTAAACATCTCGATATCAAAGAAATAATTAAAAACCCAATTTCAAAAGTTGGCCGCCCTGTCAGTGCCAAAAACCTATAAATTGATTTTGTTGGTTCATCAGAAATCACATTTAAAGAAAAGTTAAATTGAAAATTTTGGCTGTACACCAGAGTATATCCTGAATTATTTATGTATTCATTTTATGTTTGTATTTTTTAATTATAATGTATATTATGCCTATTTTTGCATTTGAGAGGAATCGAACCTCCAACTCACATTGTAATGTGGTTCACCATGCAAATGCTGTTTTTTCTTTTATTATTATATCAATAACAATATTTAAGAATCATCTTCCACTTTAACTTTTGGCTCCTCCTGACTTTCTGGAATTACATCACATGATTCAGCTGTCTCAGGACAATTGATTGAACATAATGTTTCATCATCAGAATCATCAAAATCCTGACAAAATAATTGTATAGTTAGAATATTTTTAATCAACATAAAAAAACTATTTTTTCTAAAGGAAACTACCATTATATACAATAAAACATTACCTTTTTTCTTTTCATTAACATTTTTAATATAAAAAAATCAACTTTAAAGTATTACCACCCACGAATAAATTTTTATGTGAATATGAACATGAATAAAGTTGTCATCTTTGTGCTTTTCTTATTAAAATTTTAATTAATAATCTTCAAGTGTTACAATTTTTGTGATCAGTTAGATAATAAGTATTTATTAGTTATACCTTCACAACACTACCTTCCTCTTTTGGACTCACTGTAGCTTGAACCTAGAATCAAATTCAAAATATAATTATTTAAAAAGTAATATCATGAAAAGTTTATAATTTTGTAACGTTCTAATAACCTGACATTAACAATAGCTGCTTGGTCATTGTATTCATTACTTCCTCTTAATTACAATATTTATGCTGACATGACCAAAATCATCATATTTATATATGTATCCAGATTATTTCATTCATTTTGTAACTTTTTTATGATAAAAGTAGACATTGTACAGGTTAAGTGATAATTTTTATATTTCACAGATTCAAATCCAAAAATTTTCAATAAAATTTATAGAGCTATGAGTTTACCTTTCTTTCTTCATTCTGCTCATCACTGCTCTCTTTAACATCCATCTTTTCAGTGAATTTTTCCAAATTGTCAAGAATTTTAGGATATTCTTCCTCCATTGATGTGATTTTGTATAACCCTTCCTCAATAACAGATGTATTCATTTGGTTTTTGGCATCATTAAGTATTTTTGACCAATATTCAAAATTTGTAATCATGGATTCCATGTCACTGAATAAAAAATGTTTTAATTTATAAAAAAAAGAATTCATTGAGGCTTTAGATCTCTTCATTGATTTATTAATGTTCCTTATTGTTTCCCCAGTTTTGTGGGGCTTATTTTTCCTTACTGATTTTAGTTCTTTTAACTCTTTTTTTTTAAATTTGTCAATGATTTTTTTAAGTTGTCCATTATCTGAAATAAAAATGAAAAAAGTCATAAGAAATAAGAAGACCTGTTTCAAATGATATGTTTCTTTCCTTTTTTTACATTCCCAAAAGACTATGATTGTGGTAATTACATTTATTTAACTGTAAGTCTAACACACTTGAAATTTATTAGCATCTTGAAATAAAGAATACTTTGGCTCAGACTTATAACAACCATAAAAGAAACATGGAAATAAATGTTGAAATAGATAAAATATCACTTACCTTAGTAATTGTCTAATCCTTAAGTTAGAATAATTTTTCAAGATTCCCCCCCCCCCAAAAAAAAAAAAAATATATATATACTGTACATTTGTAGATCTCACTATCCAATTTAACCAATCCAGTAGTACTACATAAATTATTTCCTTATTTGTACATGTACTGATATTTTGTTCATTGATTTAATTGATTTTAATTCCCATTTAAGGAATAATTTAACCATAGGGTATTTTATTGAATTACTTCTGTTATATGTTACTGTAATGAACACTAGTGAACATGTTTTCACTATTTTGTCTGTTTTCATGAGTTTTAATCTATTTTGAATCTTGAAATAAGAAATATATTGTGTTTAACTTAATCACATTAAAAAAGATTATTTTGCATATTTTTACACCCTCGCTTGTAAGAGGGGAATTACCTTGTCCTTCTGACTGTCCATCCATTAAAAACTTTACTAACAGATTTCTTGGCTTTTACTGAAGAGATTGATTTCAACTTTGGTATACAGCTTATGCATGAAAAATTGTATAGTGATTTATCTTTCCAGGTCAGTGGTTTCATCTTCTTCCTTTTTTTTTCTGAGCCAATATAGTCCCATTGTTTTAAGATTTGAAAAATTTTCGTACTCAGCTTTTACTGAAGGGATTGACTTCAAATTTGGTACACAGCTTTAGTATGATGAGTTATACCATGCCTCACCTTTCCATATCAGTTGGTTGTCTCCTTGTTTTTTTTTTTATAATGGTCAAACGATAGCAGCAACTGTGGAAGTTTTATCAAGCAATGTTTTATATGCATCTCCAGATCCCAAGCACAACAGGTTCAAGATTAATGAATCTTTACATCAGTACTGTACTGTTAAGTTTCAATGTTCATCTTTTGACCCTAACCTTTGATGTTTCAAACTCTAACACACAAAAAAATATGGCCCACCTAGCAAAACCTTTTTTTTTATTGTGCTGCACTTTGTTCTATTTTAAGTTACCAATATTTTACTAATGAAAAAAAGTTATTCCATACTGGATAAAAAAGGTGAGTTAATCGACAGCTTAGGATGCTGCCTGTCAATAAATTTTTCCACATGGATGAAACTTTTTAAATGTTTTATTCCATTCCCGCTTATGTAACATTAGTACCACATGGACCATATTAGCATGGTAGGTGTACATAAGAAAGCTTAAAACACAAAGCAGGCTTAGAATGCGGGCTGTGACTTCCTTTTTCTGGATGGATGACCACTTACAGACCTAATAATGGTTAAAGTCCATTCCTGCTTACTGACAAGTGCCACATCAACCATATTGGTATGGCAAGTGCACCTAGTGATGCTTAGCACAATGCATGCTTTGGATGCTGGCTGTGACCTATATTTTTTGCATGGATGACCACTTACAGAAGAATGGTTAAAGTGCATTCCTGCTAACAGGCAAGTACCACATCAACCAAAGCATCCAGAGATGCTTTGTAAGATGCATGGTTCAGATGCTGGCTGTGACCTTCTTTTTCTGCATGGATGAGCACTTAAAATTTTGAAAAGTTCAAGTCAATTACGGCTTAGTGATAATAATGCGTTACGAGGTGAGCTTTGTAATCGATAGATTACCTATGTTTATCAGTATCATTTAGCTTATCCTGCTCTAAATTTTCATCATCTACATTATTTGGCAATTGAATTTCATCATCATTTTTGTCAATGTCTATGCTATCATCATTTTGAGAATTGTTATCATTTATATCATCATTAATATAGGTCATTACAAAATTTCGCATTCCACACCTGTAAAACTAGATTTGAAAAAAGCATGCACAACTTCAGCCTAAATACCGAATGCATCCAAATGCACAATTTGCAGTAAGTTACCGTTTTGGAGATCTCGAGCTCACAAAATCACGAAAATTTTGCTACCCACAGCATAAGGCTCTCAGACCTATGGTCCGGAGAGCCAAAAAACGACAGTACAGTGTGCTTGTATACATTTAATGGTGTAGTAAACAACTCATCCTTCATTTTTTCCTCTTCTCACTGCACTGCACTGACCAATTGCTCCAGCCTCTTTCTGACGTACCACGCCATTGACACAGAAGCACCGAGCGAACTGCCGACTACAATTGTATTATTACGTATTGTTCCATGGGAAACCACATTTCTGCGTGTAATACCTTACAATCATATCATACAATAAGACAAATTTGACGTCACCGATTCAGTTAAAAGTACCACCGGGTAAATTCATAACCTAGTTAAAATGATTGAATTGTAATGTTTTTGCCATATCATAGATTCGAAGTAATCATTTCCATATATTTGTATAGTAATTTTGTTAAGATCATTCAGTGCTCGTGAAATTTCATCAGAATTATTCTAGATTTGAAAAATTAAGTAATAGTCACTATATTTAAACTCTCTTTGTTCTGAAGGACGCATGATAAATTAAACCACATGGTCGACCTATCTACCTAAATTTCTTGTGCAACTGAGCCCTAATTATGGTGCCCGGTTGCCCTGTAACTGTTTAGTCAGCAATTATTTGCCCTAGTAAATTAATATAATGGTGCCCTAGAGCCCTACTGAAATCATTACTCAGGAGTAATTTATGGCAAGCCAAAGTGGACAAAAATGAGGTATTTTCTAATATTAGAAAATGAATTTGTAATATTAGAAATTCATTTTCTAATATTACTTAATCATTTCTAATATTACTAATTTATTTATGAATATTAGAAATTCTTGATTTTCTAATATTAAAAAATAGCCCAGAATTTATAATATTAGAAAATGATTTTGTAATATTACAAATTCAATTTCTAATATTACTAATTCATTTTCTAATATTAGAAATTCATTTTGTAATATTCTTAATTGATTTTCTAATATTAGGAATTGAATAAGTAATATAAGAAATTATGCACCATTTTCTAATATTACAAATCGATTTATTAATATAACTAATTCAATTTCTAATATTACTAATTCAATTTCGAATATTACTAATTCAATTCCTAATATTACTAATTCAATTTCTTATATTACTTATTCATTTTCTAATATTAGAAATTCAATTTCTAATATTACAAATTAAAGGCATTTACAAATATTAGAAATTCAATTTCTAATATTACAAAAAGAAATTCTTATATTATAAAACAAAGCTTTTTTAAAACCATGATATGCTAGAAAAACTAATGATCCCTAATCACTAAAGGATGCTGGGAGCTGGACACTACTGTAGGGATGCTGGGATACCACGTTTCATGGTATTAGCATCCATTGCTGCCACCAGAGCCAAGGATCAACAGTTGCTGTGTGTATTTATTATATTGAATACAACAAACATAATTTTCGTATGGCAAACCAGATTGAGAGGGTTGCAAGAGAGGCAAGGGCAGCCTTAAACGTGAATGATTCGGGGTCGGTTGACGTCACGGAGGACGCTGAAGATGTTGTGCTGTCGACGAACAGAATTTTTCGGCGCCCTAGTACAGGTATCTGCAATCATGGATTTTCTTCAAAAGTTTATCCTCAGAGAACATAAGAGTATTTTTTATATTAATTCATTATATAGTATTGTGTGCGGGGGAGGGGGGATTTTCCCCGCTTTTTCAATGTCCCATGATCTACACATGCACCCAAGAGTTGCCTCCCGTTAACACGTTTACAAATGGAGATAAAGGCCATAACGTAGGCAGCGTTCCAGCATGGTTGTTTCCACAGGGTGTTCGTGTCCTATTTTGAAATTGCAGTGCCTTTTTGGGACGCCCTGCGCTTTTTGCGGGTCTATAAACTCTAAATAAAATATCGTATTGTTTTTTGTTTTAAAGAACTTGCGCACGCGTCGTCCTAAATTTTGACCTATTTACCTTGACAAATTACAAACCTGTATGAAATTTTACACCCGTCATTTAGGCGTTAATGAGACGTCATTTTATGAAAATTACAAGCGTCATACCTATAAGATAGTAATATTGCTTTCCAGGCGTAAATGAGCAGTAATCCAGGCGTCAGTTGGATGGAATATGAGGCGAAATATGCAAATGAGTTACGCCCGTAAAATGCTACTAGAAATTACGCTTACAAATATTACGCCTGGAAAAAGAAAATATGACGCCTGGAAAAAAAAGTTACACCTAGAAAGTAAAAATAAAGAAAACCTAATTTCGAAGAGCTGTACCTATTATATATTTATTTATGCCAGCAGATTTTCAAATAAATAATATACAGTTACAGCCCTCATTTGAGGTAGACATTCAGATTTGGGAACCTGAGAGAGTTTATTTTCCTGAATGTCTACCCCAAATGAGGGCTGTAATTGTTTTATTTTTTTTTCACAGGTGACTTTTAATGCAGACGAATTACGCAATTGTCTCCCTTGTGGGGAAAAATTGGGATGCTTGGAGGTGAACAATAGGGTTGTTTCCAACAATTACGCAGTTGTCTCCCTTGTGGGGGGGGGGGGGGGATTGGGATGTTTGGAGGTAAACAATAGGATTGATTCCCGCGATGTTTAATTTTTGTAATCACATGACAGTTTTCATCCAATGACAGTATTTAAAAATATTTAAAAAATAATAATAAGATTTGAATGTTTTAATTATTTGTCTATAAATGTTTTTTGCTGGGTGTTTTTAGCTGTTTCCTGGCATAGCTTATCCTTTCTGTTATGGCATCATTCAGAACTTGTTCTGTTGGTGGATTGAAGCTGTTCTTCTTGCACCAGATAATCACATAATCTGCAAGTAATAAATATTATTGATACTGGATCTTTGTATTATTGACATTCAAGCCTCAGTTAAAAGAATTGCTGATCAAAAGAATAGGACATCTTATGTATAAAATTACTTTTTTGGATTAATTTTCAGCTTGGTTACATTTAGCAGAGTCCTTGATGATTTGCAGTAAAACGTAATAAATGCATCTATAAATATGAAAAATTTAAGTTTAATGAGATAACTAATCTGATTACTTTTCTTATTGATCATGCAGTGTCTGTTCTGTGGATTTTGCCATCCAGGATTTTGGTATATTGAACCATCTCTGACACAACACTGTTGTCTTGTTGTCTTATCTCATAAAAATGTCAAATGTTCATTTTTCAAAAGCACTTTAAAAGTCATTCTTATACAATGAATACTTCAACAGTGCAATTTATTATGTTCAGATTGGACAATACAGAAACTTAAGTTTAAGTCAAAGGCAATAATAAACATTTTAAATCATACCTTTCAATGCATTCACTCTTTGCCTATTTAAGGGCTGTCTAATGTCGCCTTCCTTTTTTTCCCAATACCCTAACCCCTAGAATTTGCCATCTCTGGTACCGAAAACAGCAATGCTAACAATTTGTAGCGTAAAGTGTACCCAGCTTTTTGAGACTTCTTGGCTGAGGATATTGCCTTTCTCAGGCCATCTTTGTCTACCATTACATCATGGGATTCTAATAATTTTACCTGGCAAAATAAAAGGTATACTTATGTTTTTGTCCACTATTAGAGTATAGTAAGATGAACGTGTGTTGTATATAGTGATATTTGCAGGCTACACATTAGGAACATCTACAATATCATATTGACATAACTTTCTTCATTATAAAAATAAGATCACTATTTCTGACTATTTAAACTAAAAAGGAACCAAAGCCTGTTGTAAGCATTTCCTACAAACTTCTATGGTAAAGATATACCAAATACACTTCTCAGGAAATATTTATTTCTGGATAATGGTGAAATTATTTAGGTAGATCATCATACCTAATACACTAAGCATTTTTTTGGGGCAACTTTCAAATTTGTATGTAAATAAATATTTTCAATGAGCAACTAGTATTTGTTCAAGCCAAAACAATACAGTATTTCCGGCACCAGGGATGATCTTGTACAGACACACCAGGTTCTCGGGGAATAACTATGGTTACACTCCACTAATTATCTTAGTTTCAGAGAAATGCACCGCCAGAATTTTATTAATTATTAGAGTTGGTAAAGTTTGACTACATGATAGATAAATAATAAATGTATTAACCTCAAAATTGTAATATTGACTGAAAGAGGATAGATTTTAGTTTTAAAAAATACGAAAACATTTACTGATTTTGCTTCTGACAAGTGATGGGAGGTCATAAACTGGGACTTGTGAATTGACACGTGGTGTGTAAAACTTTGACAGTGATAATCGGCAGCTGCACTGGTAAGTTAAATTGCGAAAAAAGAGCCGGAAAAGTAAACCTTTTTTTTCCACATATGTAATGGAATTTTATGCAGAATCTGAAACATTAATTCTCAATTGGATTGAAACGCTGCATCAGACCTCAATTTTAAGCCGAAGTGGAGTGAAATTTAACATTTTTAAAGCTTTTTTATGAAAATTTTTGAAATGTTGCTATGCCAACTAGGTTTCCATGGATATTTTTTATTTATTTTATCATTGAAAGAATGCTAACATAATTACGATGGCCGATAGCAGCCGGCAGAAAATAAAAGTAAAAAAAAAATTTGCCCCTAAAAACTGCTGCAGCAAATTTAGAGGCAGAAAAGAAAAAAGAAAAAGAAAATTTGCCTCTAAAAACTGCTGCAGCAAATTTAGAGGCAGAAAATAAAAAAAAATAAAATTTTCCCCTAAAAACTGCTGCAGCAAATTTAGAGGCAGAAAATAAAAATAAAAAAAAAATTGCCCTAAAAACTGCTGCAGCAAATTTAGAGGCAGAAAATAAAAATACAAGTATGTGAATAATAGATCCCGCGCCATACTTTCACATGGACACCTCAGTGTTATTTACAGTGTCACCTTTAAGGATGTCTTGGTTTTTTTTTAAATAATGGTTTATGTTTTCTGATGAAACAGAATGCCGTCGATATGTTATTTTCTATATAGACATTTTTCATATGCTAATAAAAGTTTAATCACTGGTTTGTATATCTTGCTTATAGCATCAAATTGTACAGTTAAAGTTGCAGTTAAGATATACTATTTACTTAGTGTAAAAGTACTAACACGGCCATCGTAATAAACTGACATTTTTAAAAGATGTTTTTTTCATGTGGAAAATAGGTTAATATAAACCATGTGGTAATCATCAAGATGAAATCGAGTCGAGTTACTTTCGTGTTGTCTGATATCTTTTCGATTGAAGCATGCATTATTCAGGTAAGAAATGTTAGATGTTCAGAAAAAAATTGTCAAGAAAATTTAATTGACATTTTTTTTTGTCACGAAAAAAAAGTGTCTAGATAGTTAAATTAACAATTTGTTTTGAAAGTCTATATTACAGAATTGAAGAACCTATAAATAGGTCATACCCTTTGTCTGGAAATTTTGCAGCAGGTACTTCTCAGATTTATTAACATTTTCAAAATTAGCGACCGATTAGAAAAAGGTGAAAAGCGTACTATTTTTAAGATTGTCAATGATTAATACAGCAAAGAAAACAAAAGCAGGAAAATGACCGACGCACATGAAACAGGTAAGATAAGAGTTAACATTTGTATTCATTCGATTTCACTTGTTTCACTACAGTGTGTTGTGCCTCACACTTTGTTTTCTAGATAACCTAAATATTTTAAATGTAGAAAGTATTTTTCGAATGTTGTTTATGTGGATATTCTAAATAATTCCTAAACACTGTCACCAAACGTATTTAGAGATATTCACGTCTTTCATATTGTGTAGTTGTTTGAGAATATTGCAGGGAATTTGGTTGCATATGCCGATTACATGCGATACATGAATATATAAGGTGCGATGTTTACAAAATTTGTTATGCTACAGTACTAGTCATTTTTCATTTGTAGGAAAAGGTTTTATCAATGAAAATATTTTGAGGAAATTTAACCACTCCGATACCGTTTAAGATGTAAAATTTGCTCCAAAAATTGTCTCGGCACAATTTTGATTCATTTGCATTTTGATATCAAAGTCCTTTACATATTCGTTTAGTTGCCTTCGTACGAATCAAAGATTTGTATTTATTTTGTTTGGTTTCAGTGACTGAATTTATAACGAAGCATAGCAAGAATGGATTGAAATATCGAGAAATTTCAGCATTACTACAAAAGACGAAGGGAATAAATCTTAGGTACGATTTCATAGATTAATGGATAATATTTTTAATATTTTTAATATTCTAATGTAAACTTTATATATTAAACAATATGGAAAACACAATGTCGCCCTCATATGAAAAATGCTTTGCAAATTCTCATTATCCATTAATCCTCGTAGGTCACACTATGGAGTGAAGTATTCTTAAATTGAACATCAGATGAGATGCTATTTGTATAAATTTATGGCTCAAAAGTTTCTGTTTCATTCTTTTAATCAGTTCAAACGCAATAGGAAAAAGATTGAAGAAGGCTGGTAGTCCATGTAAAAGAGGGCCGACTATCCATACCAGAAATGAAGTCAAAACATCTATGGAGGTACACATTTTCTTTAATATAAAAGTTCTACGTTGAGTTCCATACTTATCTATATTGTATAAATTTGTCAGTAGAAATGCAATTTTTATCACCACTAGAAGAAAAAAACTGACACATAAAGGAGAAAAGATACACTAGTAGAATATAAATTATTATAAATAATTTAAAAAAAAATAATAACACGCACGATAAAAACAGTCCCCAATCCTCAGTCAAATGACTATTTAATAAAAGCAATGATTTTTTTAAGTTGTAGTTTTTCAACACGAGCACTCTAAGGAACATGCCTTGGTTCATCCAGTTATTTAATGTTTTATTAGTACTGGTACAAATAAATTAAATCACTGGTGTCGAAAGTATCATATAAATTCGGACGTTAACACAAATAAAAGTAAAAATAAAAATTTGCCCCTAAAAACTGCTGCAGCAAATTTAGAGGCAGAAAAGAAAAATTAAAAATAAAATTTGCCTCTAAAAACTGCTGCAGCAAATTTAGAGGCAGAAAATAAAAATAAAAATAAAATTTGCCCCTAAAAACTGCTGCAGCAAATTTAGAGGCAGAAAATAAAAATAAAAAAAAAATGCCCTAAAAACTGCTGCAGCAGATTTAGAGGCAGAAAATAAAAATAAAAAATAAAATTTGCCCCTAAAAACTGCTGCAGCAAATTTAGAGGCAGAAAATAAAAATACAAGTATGTGAATAATAGATCCCGCGCCATACTTTCACACGTTAACACACGTGCACCTGCTCCCGAAATTATGTCTCCCCTACATCGAAGGGATCAGACATATTGTTTTACTATGTCTTCTCAAATTACCTTGTCCGGGCCAGAACTTTTTTGTCTTTTGAGTTTGGTTCATACTTGTATTAGGTCGAGGCGAAGTGTCGCATACAAAAATGACCTTCATATGTGGTCAAGGTCAAATAAATGATTTTTTCCATTGGTAGCGTGTCCGGGGCAGAACTTCTTTATTCATTTGGTATATAGTGTTCACTATGGCATGGTGAAGTGTGGCGTAATATAATTACCCTTTATTGGATCCTCATATCCATTTAGTGAACTTTGATTATTTCTAAATCGGTGGAGATCCCTACCCCAAAACCATAGATTTTGTCATTCCCGTTGTAGGACGAAATCATTTCAGTGTATGTCTAAACTCCTGGGGTTGTCCCCCTCCCCTAACCACCCTAGTGATTTCAATTATCAAATTGATTGAGATCCCCAACCAATATAACCATACGTTTTTATATTCCTGATGATAAAAAGGGTTTATTTCAGTGTAAGTTTTGGTCCCCAGGGGTCATCCCCACCCCCTCTATATAGTGAACTTTGATTATTTGTTAATCAGTTGTTTCAGTTGCAACCCCACCCTCGAAACCATTCATTTTTATATTCATGGTGATAAAACAGGTTTATATTTCAGTGTAAGGTTGGATCCCAAGGGATCATATCCACCCCCTCTATATAGTGAACTTTGATTATTTCTAAATCGGTTAAGATCCCATCCCAAAACCATACATTTGTTCAACTCTGTTTGTAAGACGAGTTCATTTCAGTGTATGTCTAGACCCTGGGGTTTTTCCTCTCCCAACATCCTAGTGATCTTTATTTATCTCCAAATTTGTTGGGATCACCAAAACGACGTGTTTTTATATTGCTGATGATAAGAAGGGATTATTTCAGTTCTAATTTTGGTTGTCCCATGATGAGGAGAAGGGGCGACAAATGTTTTAGTCCACTAAAACAGGGTCTCCTAGTTTAATTTGTGTACACCTTATATGGTTCCACAGATATTACACAGGCAAAATGTAAATTTTAAGCTACTTGTACAATTTTAAGCTACTTGTACAATGTTGGATTTTTCTCTCCTCTAGCTTTTGCTGCAAGATTAGCCTTGGAGTATTGGATATCGAAACATGACAGATATTTTAAGACAGAAAAACATTCATGTTCGGAGGTCAGTTGTATATAAGAATATAAGATAAGTATAGTTGACTTATACCATGGGTGTGTGCTCATCAGTAAAACCAATATGTAGCCAATGAATTGTAGACTCAATCTGTCACTGATAAGAAAATCAACGAAACTTCTTGTCATATAATTGTTTTAATCTTGAAGGTCTCACAGTTGATAACAAACATTTAATGTGACGACATTTACATAAAACTTACGGATTAACAGTTTTATCGATCGAGATGTAATTTTTTTATGACAGCCATCTACATCGGGACAAGACAGGAAGAACTTTATCAATTGATTTCCACTAGTCGACCCATAAAGATAAATATGAAATCCATGAGGTGGATTTCCTATACATGTATACGAAAACCACCTCATTATAAATTCCCAGTGAACCTTTAGTTCACGAGGAATTTATTAGACATATTAAGTTCATGTATATGTTGACTATGGGATTAGTATTTGCAAGATATTAAGCTCCCTATATCCAGTCAGCGAAGTACTGTAACTTAGTGATTTCTATGTTTTTTGATTCTAATAGAGATACTGTTATGGAGTTGATGCGAGAAATAGATCCAGCAAGTAGCATGCTCAGACGTAGAAGGAGATTAAATCGAAAAGTGTACCGTTCAATTGGTCCAAATCATGTGTGGCATATAGACGGGTTTGTAGTACTCTTCCTATGAGACAGTTAACTGTCCATATTTTTTTTATCTTTTTAGTAATAATTAAAAAAAAAGCCGACTTGATCAATTGATTGAATGGAGTTTAACCAGATTTTACCATTTCATAGCTTTTCCTACTAACGGTGAAATCCGTAATAACTCATGGCAAGTAACTGACAATATCATAGTAATTCAGCCTCAAATCTAGAGTTTAGATGGCTACAAGTTATCTGTACATAAAATTGTCCATTCACTATCTAGACCACTTGGCCACAGTTGGACCGCATAGAATATTCACTGCCTTTTTGAAAAAAAAATAGCATTTCTTGGGTAGAGCATTTACATGATATGATCTTTCCTCTCGGCGTTTCAATGACTGCTACTATATCATATCTACTTTTCATATAGTTTTGAATTCACTGTCAAATTCGAAACTCCTATGCGTTTCGATCAAATACTTTATAAGTGTATGCAGACAATAATTGCTTCAAATAATGTCTACAAATGCGCTGGAGTGTGATAGTAATTGTGTCAATGAATCCGTAGTATAGTCATTACACAAACAAAAACACAGGTTGAAATTTTTATTGGCTTGTTTATCGTAGGCCTTTGGTGTGTCAATTGTACAGAACAAAGTATTGTCACGATTAGAGATTAGCCCACTGTTGAATTTGATAGTAAAACTAAAAATGACAGTATGTTAAACAACACGTATATATTAATTGAAAATATAATCTACATATGTACATATATGTGTTTCAGGTATGACAAATTAAAGCCTTATGGTTTTCCGATTCATGGGTGCATTGATGGGTACGTATAGGGAATTCAAGTCTGTTGAATTTATACCCCAAATGATGTTTCCATAATGCATTAAACATTAGTCATTATTGTTTTAAAATTGCAAAATTGAAACTGATGATATATCACGTTTTTCTTTCTTCTTGGCATGGAATAATGGTTATAGCATATGTTTTCAAAGCACCCCCATCTTCATATTAAACAATATTAGTTCTCTCTTTTTAATTTGATTATATTTGATCATTAAAAACGGTGCTTAATTTATTGTTATCAATCAAATATTGTCTTATTGCATGCTTAAGGATTGTGTTGCGATAACGTTTGTAAACTTTTTTTACAGGTACTCAAGGAAGATATTGTGGTTAACTGTAGGACCCTCAAACAATGATCCGTCACTTACAGCATACAATTTCGTATGCTGCATGGCTGAACACCAAGGTAAGGTTGACAATATTGCACAGGTATGACATGCAGTGGTTCATATTTTTCTTACTTGTAGAAGAAATTCTTGCCTCCATGCATGCAATATTTTGGTCGTTATATAAAAAACAAAACCATACTGATCAATATTTGCCATATTTTAAAATTTATAATCTTCGATCAACGTTGAAAATATGTAGATTGTCAAATTCTAATTTGCGTAAGCAGATATTCAGGAATTGGGGGAAAAGAAAGAAAATTACTGTCTCATAACAACCCTTGTGTGGACTATTTCACTATTTGCATTCGATGTTCAAAATATGTTCAAATTTAATTCAGGTTGTCCATTGATTCTTCAGTCGGATCCTGGTACCGAAAATACAACCTCTGGAACAATACAGTGCACATTAAGAAATGATGCCGTTGACTATTTTTCAGGAATAAATAGCTACCGTGTCAGTGAATCTAAACTAAATCAGGTAAATTGGCCGAAGTTGGCATAACTTGAAAAATAATAAATGTGTAGTCAGTTCTAAAGATTTGAACTACAATGACTAGTTATTTATAGTTATCGGTAGGATAATGGACGGCTGTGGTTTCTTAGGAGAAGGGGAGAACCATTAGACGCATTCTGCAAAAATCTGAGTTATAGACTATTCCATTGTTAGGAATAGTCAGAAATTGTTCATCTGACTGCCTTAAAATTTAAGATTCGTACGGTGTGCAAAAAAGACTATGTTAATAGAATTGCCTGCGTGTACTTATACCTTGTATATGTTATTTTTTTATTATTTCCAATATGCAAACTGCAAAATATCGTTTTTGTAAATACATTATTACTGACTTTTACTGAGTTTTTTTTTCAACCGACTGTGGATTGTTTTATCGGTTTGAGGATCTATTTATCTTATCGTAGGCTTTTCTTTGCATATTTCTTGTGCCATTTTGCAGAGGATAGAAGCTTGGTGGAGTATGCTTAGAAGGCAAGAAAGCGAATGGTGGATCTCTTTCTTTAAAGATCTTGCGGCATTTGGTGGATTTCGAAGAGGGAACGATCATGACAAGTAAATATATTTTCCTTCTGCATTGTACATTACTGTAGAAATCAATTTACATTAATTGCGTTGAGAGTTATATCGATGGGTTTCATAGTGCCAAAAAACCAATTAATTATTTTTAATTTTGGTTTTGTTTAGCAATCACATTTTCAGTACTATAATAGTTGTTTTACTTTGTTAACGCTTTCTAGCTGTTTAATGTTATCATAATATGTTTGAACAACGAAAAACTCCACACTTTAACTTCATATTTTCTTCCGTTTAAAGGGGTCTTTAATCCGTTTCGGAAAGATTCTTGAAAATAAAACCTATCATATATTCTTATCTATTGTTATTAGGAGATGTGCCAGATTCTGTTTCATGTCACTTCTTCAAAGTGAATTAGATGACCTTAAGGATCGTTGGAATAATCACCATATTTCACACAGTAGGAATGCTGCTTGTCCAAACGGACGACCTACAATTCTCTTTACTGTTCCTGAACTAAGCGGTAGGTTTATACAATTTTATCGACATGCTACACCCTTGCGGGACAAAACTAATTTCTTTATATTTTGTATCCATGTTGCATCCAACAAGCAGTAAGTAGACAATTGATGGGTATCAGATTACCTCATTCAGCATGATTGTATAATTTTGCTTGTAAAAGAAAAGCAAGAAGCATACCAAAGTCATAGTCAAAATTCGTACAATCAAAGGACAAGGAAAAACCAGGAAAACAGACGAGGACAAGAAAACAAAGAAACATGAAACACAAACATTGAAAACACTGAAAACTAAAGCAATGACGGTAAAACTCACTCAGCCTTGTCACACGAAAATTAAAATTTCACAACAATTGTACAGACAAAAATCAAAGTGCATTTAAAATAGCAGGTGAAGAATAATGCATAGTGCTAGAATTTATTACAGAAATAATAAGAGGATAAAAATCAACAGATAAAAATTAGCATACAGTAAAACTCTCCCTTCACTATTAGCCATGAAATAATATGAACACTGAGTGAATTCCAAAATTAGGATTTGAGTCATGTTTAATAAGGCGATTCAGTCCCTTCAACTGAACATCAACCTCTCATACAGCATACAGTATAAAGTTGGGAGCTCTGAAATAAATATCAATGTGTATTGGTAACTCAGGAGTTTATGTGTTAATATATTTCAACTCTGAATTGTGCAACCTTTATCATAGTTTTCTTTACATGAACCAGTTGTGAAATCAAGTACTTTAGAAGAAACAAAAAAAAAAAAAAAATAACTATATATCACAAACTGCTTTGCCAAAGAACCGTTTTCTGTAAAATATGTAATTTAATTTTTTTCCTTGGTGGTCTTTGTAGGTGGTCATAACTGCATTCAAAAGTTGGATGAAGATGATCTACACTTTGCTTTTCAGTATTGCCGAACACCTACAAGAAGTGGTTCTTCCCAGTTTGATCAGTTAGCCTCCGCAGAATTTCGCAGATTTGGTTGGCAGGATGCCAAACATTGGCATGATGCTCTCAAACAATATTTTCATATCCAAGAGCACCTTCAGTATAACAATATTTAAAAACATATATCTCCTTTTTTGGAGGGCACATAAAATGATATTATGAGGCAAATATCATAAAACAATATATTCTAACGATTAATATGCTATGTATTGTGTCTTTACTAAAGATAATACATATGAATATATAGGCATTAGCTATACACAATATGTTAAAGGCATAAATGAAACCAGAGGCTCCGAAGAGCCTGTAATCGCTCGCCTGGTTCACAGTTGTAAAGAATAAAGCTGAATTTATACATGTGAGACAACTTTAAAAACGAAACAAATTTTGGCAATAGTGAATTATTGTCAAATGAAAACACGACTAAACAGTACTTGCCTTTTCAAGTCTTATGATATATCACAACACTATGTTTGCATTACTTTCTATTTTTAATAACAGCTACCATCTTGGTTGGCAGGCGTTGTCACTGGACATAATTCTGAACCATACCATGAATCTTCAAGCGAGGTTTAGTTCTAATTGGTACAGTGGATTTTATATTTTTAACACTGATGGCCAAATTATTTGGTAGCCGGAGTCATTGGACATAATTTTGAAAAGATCACCACCCAAGGACCATTCCACCAAAGTTAGGTCCCACTTGCCTAATAATTTCAGAGAAGAAGATTTAAATGTGGAAAGTCTACGACTCACTAGGAGTTGGACGCCCAGAGATGACAACAGCTCACATGGCCTTTAGACCAGGTGAGCTAAAACTGATTATATAACGATTACATATGAATATATAGATATTAGCTAGTTCTAGAATTCTGCTAGTGTACAATTTATTTTAAACCAAAATATGTATTGCAAAATGCTAGGTCAAATATGTCAAACAGTTTCTCATCATTCACTTTAGCATCTATTGGAAGGGTTAATCTGTTGATGAATGTAGAGGCTGTAGGCAAATTCCCAGGCAGGTCCGCAAAAGTAACAAGGGGGCTAAGTGCGTATCAGTGGAACTCCTCGTTCATTTTTTTTACATGTCTTTTATTTATATATAGTATTGTTCCTTACTATATATAGATGTGCAGTAAGGCTTTGGATTTTTGAGTGACTGGACTAGGGCCGAATAAGGGGCCAAAAAGGGACTTTTCATGTTAAATAGCTCGTCATTGGAACTCCTCATTCATTTTTTGCTGCAGGTCTTTTATTTGTATATAGTATTGTTCCTTACTATATGTAGATGTGCAGTAAGGTTTTGGATTTTTGAGTGACTGGACTAGGGCCGAATAGGGGGCCAAAATTGATTTCACATGTGAAAAACCTTGTCAGTGGAACTCCTCATTCACTTTTTATTGCAGGGTTTTTTTTGTGCATAGTATTGTTCCTTATTATGTGCAGTTGTGCATTAAGGTTTTGGATTTTTGATTCATGTATAAGCATAAACCAACTAAAAGGCTTTTTGGAAATCAAATAGAAAGAACATAAACTACTATTTAGATTTATTTTGATATAAAATGTTAATCAGTGACAAGTATGCGTCTCTGTAAGCATGTCTGACATTTACTATTGACTATTTACAAAAAAAACTGACATATGACAACAGTAATTATTACCAATATATAGAAAACTGCAATAGGTTCTTGCATTATCAATACATTGTATACAGTTTATCTGAGCCCAAAGAAACTGTTCATAAATGCGAGATCGAACTTATCAAATAGCTGATCTTCACTCAACGTAGTCAGTGGCAAGGTCAGTTGATTGATACAGGTAGATGCAGTGGGAAAATTCCCTTCTAGTTCGGCAAAAGTGGCCTTTGGGTCCACAGAAAACCCCAGTACCGGCTGCTCCAGTTGAAAACTGGAGAATTTTCTCTATTGTTACATTACCACGTCGCCCAGCTGTAAGAAAAAAGATGCAAATTCTGTAGTACATGCATAACAACTTTAATTAACCACACAAAAGGTAAAAGTATTCACTGAATGTCGTTATGGCTAGAAGACATTATAAATCAAGTGCTTTGTTTTAGATATCTGTAAAGTAATTGCCCTTGTAATTTAATAAAATAATAATATCTTGCAACAATTTGCATATACATTAGGACAAATGTAGAATTTTAATAATATTAACACAAAATTTAAAAATATTACATGTATTCACGACTCTTATTAATTTCCACATTATCATTGAATAGTCCGTAAAATTGGGAACTAATCATGCACTGGTATAGAATTAATTTTAGACAGAAATTAGCATTTACCAGATGTAAGGATGTGATGTATTCTTTTTCATCTCCGTTTCATCTGCAAGTAATGGTGGGACCCTCACCGAAAAAAAAACCTTTGCACCTTTTCAAAAAGGTCTTTATTAGATAATAGAGAACATTAAAAGTGTACTTTAAAAGACAAAAAAAAAACCTGACAGAGTTACGAAAAAGTTGGCTTGCCTGATACTTGCCGTCATAAAGTTATCACCAGAAACAAAAAAAATGGCATATATTCCATAAAAATATATATATACATATATCATTACATTACCTGCAGTTTGCCTGACATATCTTACAAAGGCGCTATAAATCCTTTCCTCGGCATTTCTTCTGTTACTTCCAAGCTCTGAGAAGACTGGCTTAAGAAAATGAAGCAATTTGGTGACAGTTACTCTCCCTGTATTGGGTTGGAACAGAAAGGTGAAGGACGGTTTCTCCTTTAACAGCTGCATTAAGATATAAACGAGCATTTCAGTGTTATTGCTTAGGGAAAAAAAATAATTGACCACATATTTCCTCACTGAAAGAAAAGCATGGCAATCTGGAATGAAATATTCCAAAACATTAAGATCACCCTTACGGCCAGAAAACATTGCACTTCTAGTGCTGCTGAAGAATTTTCATTTTGAATAATTCCAAATACTTCTTGTCTGATTTTAAGATTTATGTAACACATCAGCATATCTAGAATTTTCACTGCATCAAATTATCCTATCACGTATTTTCCTATCCCATTTATGTGTACAGTCTCTTCTTCTCGAACGGTGTATTTAATTGCAATTGTAGTCTATTACAACAAGGCATGTATTGATAATTTACCTGTAATAACTATAGATGACATGGGTTACCATGGTAACATGTTAATACACTAATGTTATGTAAATTTGAATATGTTTCATTTTTTTATTAGTTTTCATCTTAATGTGCAAGTCGGTGTAGCAACCCTCAAACTTGTGTAGCTCAAGAAACATGACTTACAGCAATGATATCAACACCAATTTTGTAAGGAACTATTTGTTCAGGTGTAATAATTATAGTGATATTTAGCTTGACAGTACTCTTGCCATAGAAGAAAATTCTTCAATAAACTTGTATAGTTTGAGCTTCAAAATTATATTTCTAAAATCGTAAGAACAAGACATAATAGCGAAGTCTTACAGTAAGTTTTTTGCAATGGAATTCGAAACATTAGAAGTCTTTAATTGTATGTAAGTGTGGTATACTCGATATAAACCTGTAAAACTCCAGTTTTGGACAACCCCTTTCTAAACTGCTCGTATTCCTCTGCCTCTTTGTCTACCGTCATTACGTGTAAAAATTTTGGGCATTCTCCACCCTCTAATATACTGAGTCCTACAAAGAGAATAATTGCTACAGATGCACATTTAATGTTCAACATAATAGCAAATAAGACTAATTTCAATATGTAATTCTGTTAAAGGTTACAACACCTCACTATTGAACTTGCTCAGTGCTTACCTCACCTGACCGAAGTTGACTGTGTTTCAGTGGCCAATATTACCAAAAGGACCCTAATCGCATTTAATTAGCTTTACAACTCAAATCTTCTTCAAATCTATGATTTATCATGAAGATCATGCGTAAGTAGCATTTGCAATTTCAATTTCAAGTCTTCTGATGTATCAAAACTCTATATTATTATGCATTAAGTTCTAATTTCAGTAGCAGTGGCCATCTTGGTCCGAGAACTAATAAGCTGAAATGAAGAAAATACATCACATCTAAACAGCATTTGTAGTTTTGGTCTTCTGATATTTCACAAGTTCTATTTCAAGTAGCAATGGGCCATCATGGTCTGAGAACCATGATATTACCTGTTTATAAGTGTCCTTTGATATGTCACAACCAAATATTTGCATTTTTTTTTGTAACAATCTCCATATTGCTCTGAGCATGATGAAAGAATTTGTTAGCAGCTGGCTAAAATGAACAAAAAACATCACATTTAAGCAGCATGTGCAATCTCAAGTTTTCTGATATGTTACAACCCTATATTTGCATTAGGTTCTATTTTTAGTAACCATGGCCATCTTGCTTTGGGCATGGTGAAAGTATTTATTAGTAGTAGGCTAAAATGAACAAAAGGCATCACATTTTAACAGCTTTTGCAATTTCGAGTCACAACCCCATGTTTGCATTAAGCTCTATTTTTAGTAATGGCACCCATCGTGGTCCAAGGTCGGGACCATCGGATAGCATATTGGAAGGGGGCCAACCAAGGACCATTCCAAGAAAGTTTGGTCCAAATTGGCCAAGTGGTTTCAGAGAAGATTTTTAAGTATATTTTTTGTTAAATTTTCTATTTTTAGTAGCGGCGGCCATGTCGGTAAGAGGTCGGGACTACCAGACAAAATTTTGAAAGGGTACCACCTAAGGACCATTCCACCAACGTTTGGTCTCAATTGGTCAAATGGTTCCAGAGAAGAATTTTTTAGCATTTTCTTGTCGAAATGTTTTAATTTTTAGTAACTGCAGCCATGTTGGTTGGAGGTGGACATTTGAAAGAGGACCAGCCAAGGACCATTCCACCAAAATTTGGTTCAAATAGGCCCAGCCATTTCAGAGGAGATGATGAAAATGTGAAAAGTTAACAAAGACGACATACGACGACTACCACGACAGACGCAAAGTGGTGACAATAGCTTACATGGCCCTTTTGGCCAGGTGAGCTAAAAAGTCATTTGGAATTTGTTTAATTTTAAATATTTTGCTTTTGTGTATTGTTCAGAGTTTGTTGGGCCATACATCGGATTTGTTTGTATTTAGTTGTGTACTTTCAGTTTGTAATGATGCAAAAAGGAATAATTGGGAAGCATAAAAAAGAAAGACTTAATCAAGTTTGATGTGATACTTTATTAGAAAAATCTAGTTTCTTTAATTTATTTACCATACGAGGAGAGTTTATACTGCTGCAGCAGTTTTTAAGAACAATTTTTATTTTATTTTTCCTGCGTGTTACATTTAGTGGCATATTTTATTTTGGTTTTTTTATGCCTCTAAATTTGCTGCAGCAGCTTTAAGGGCAATTTTTATTTTGTTTTTAATCTGCCTCTAAAAATTATTGCAGAATTTTTTAAAGGCAATTTTTATTATCTTTTCTGCCTCTAAAAATTGGTCCAGCAGTTTTTAAGGGCAATTTTTTTTTTTGGCCTCTAAAAGTTGCTGCAGCAGTTTTTAAAGTAAATTTTTATTTTGTTTTTCGTTCTGTCTCTAGAAATTACTGCAGTATTTTAATGGCAATTTTTATTTTGTTTCTTTTTCTGCCTCCAAAAATTTTTGCAGCAATTTATAAGTGCTTTGCTTATTTTATTTTCTTTCTACCTGTAAAATTTGCTATTGCAATTTTTAGTCTCATTTTTAATTTTTTTTTTGCCTCTAAAATTTGCGGCAGCATTATTGAAAGACAATTTTAATTTTCTTTCTTTCCTTCGGCTCATACCGGCCTATTCTAATTGCTGATTGACTTATCGAGGAAAACTTCTTCTAAAGAACCTAAAGAACTACAGAACAGAATGGAATGAAACTTAACAGAGATGCATTCCTACTGAGGTCCGTACATGTATTTTGCTGCTAACTTGAATTTTAATATGGCCTACCAACAGACGTCAGAAGATTACATTGAAACCTTATGGCACCCTACATTATATACATTATTCTCTTGTAGTAGAGAAAAAAATTTCTGAATTTATTGCAACATGGAACAGATTTTCTTCGAAAATCCTTCAAGCAAGAAATAAATTCCTGTCTTTATATTAATATAATCCCATGGAACTTCACATACCAACTGCTAATCCTGCACCATAGTAGTATCTTTCTGATATGTAGACACAATTTTTCACCATTTTCAGATTTTCTTCATCAATCATCTTCTCTTGAATTTCTCTCATCAAAATGTAGAAAAACTCTTTACGAGGGCCTCCTAAGTCTTCACACTCTTCACCATAAAAAGTCACCTTGAGTGGATATCTGATGTTTTCCAATTGTGTCATCTCAGACAAGGCATCATGGAATACGGTATCCCGACCAACAAATATTTCTGACGTTTGACCCTCTGTTTCTAGTGATTCATCCGTAACATCTAACGGACGTCCCATCAGAAAATGCTTGCAATATGTTTTCAGAATTTCTGTTGGTTCTTCAACGCCTTCCCTAAAATAATCAAACTACTGAAATACTGAGTGTCAAGTAAGATCATCATGGGAAATAAGTTAATGGATAATACACATGAACTATAGCTCTAAAGCCTTATGATTCTGCGTTTGAAATAAAGGCTGACTTCAAAGGAATGCAAGTATATAAGTATATGGACAAAAACCAATTCTATGGAGCAAATCTTTATGTAATTCATTGAAGCAAGGGGTAAACAAAGGCTTACTGAGGCAAAACAAATCTTGAGGTTCACCTTAGTCTGTATCACGACTATGTAAATTTCAACTGTTCTAGTCATTTGTTAGATCTTCAAATGCATTTCCCTATTTCCTGAGGCAAAACGAATCTAGAGGCTCACCTGAACTTGTATCACTCACCTATAATCATTTATGAGTATGTAAATTTCAACTGTTCTAATTATTTGTAAGATCTTTAAATGCATTTCCCAAAGGGCCTAATGTTTAACTTTCTTCCAGGATGAAAGAAATCTTGGATTTCCAATCTGGACCAAACACATTCTTTCTTAGACAACCACTTAAGGATCATTCATACCATAGCAGAATTATAATGGTTGTGTAGTTTCTTACAAGTTCTTTGAAATTTCAGCTAATCAAAACACATTGTTGGCCTAGTAACTATGTTCAATTTCTCATCGGCACCAAAAACATAAAGGACCACCTCCAGGACATTCCTGGTCAGGAAAAGCCCGGGGACCGTTCATTCAAAGTTTGATTCTAAATGGCCAAGTAGTTTCACAAGAGAAGATCTTTGTGTTTTTTCCATCCATGTTCTATTTATAATAACAGCGGCCATGTTTAATTGGTCCGCGGGGTCATCGAATACAATCTTGAAAGTAGACATCCTATGCATCACTCAGGCTAACTAACTTTCGTTCAAATTGGCCCAGTAGTTTCAGAGCAGAAGCTTTTTGAAAAAGTTAATACGACGACAATGCCAAGTGATAGCAACAGCTCACATGGCCCTTTGGGCCAGGTGACCTAAAATGGACTGTTGTTATTGTAATACATGTACCATTCATAACTTTGATTCAAAAACGATATTTTCAGAGTTTTTCTTATTACTTTAGCATTATCAGAGAAAATTGTTTACGCTTATCAAGTTAAATAGGTCACGAGGTCTGTTATGATAAGCGTTACTGCAGCTGAAACATAATCACAATAATTACTTTGATAAACTTTAAAACGACAGGCTCTTCCCGTTGTAAACCAAACCCCTGATCAGTTAATTATTCATCGATACATGTATATCATTACTGCAAAGAATGATTATTTCTCATTTTATATACATGAAACAAGTCATTTAATTGTTTGCAAATTTACTGTACAGTAGGTCTATAATATCGTACGATTTGACGATCTACCTGTTCATTTAGTGCAACTTAAAGTACGGTGTGTACCTTATCAACCTATTAATCAGCGCTGTTTTTAGTAACTGATGGTACCTTACAAAATAGTCCGACTCAACCAAAATATTTCAAAAGAAATAATTGTTTTGTTAAGTATATCTTGAATTCAAGTGATTATAATAATATATTGTTCAAATCATACAAGTTATTCTTCAAACCGCATAAATAATAATAGACTGATTCTATGGTTTGATATGGTATGATTGCGCATGGAATCTGTCGAGCAACACGCATCCGGTATTCGATGAAATTTCTGCGACAACATAGTCAAGAAAATCTCAAGAGATCTTGCTTGACAAAAATTAGTGCCAAATCTGATATTACAAAAGTAATCCCTTTAGTTTAATGTGATTTTCATTTCATTTTATGCACGCATGCATGCACGGCCGCACACACACACACACATAAGAGAAAGAGTGGAAATTACAACCGCGTTTGATTAATTTCAAAAAATCATTTTCACATATCATCTTTACATATAGAGGAAAATAATTTGTGATTCTGTAGACACACCCATGTAGTGCCTCCAATATGTACTTTTTTATTTGTTTAGAAGGAAATTACTCACAATTCTTTTAGGGCCACTCTTAAGACGGCCTCGGGACTTGATTTGTTGTCGTAATAAGATGAAACTGGCTTGGATACTTCAGATGAACTAAAAGAAAAATGATATAATTTCATTGAAAGTCGGTATCGCTGAAAATAACGCTACCAATCTATTGTATTGTAAAACCAAGTTAAAGTTTGATGTTACACGTCATTATATCAGCTGAGATGATCTGCTTTTACAAAATACACATTGTTCCTTCTAGGGCCTCGGATAAGTGTTACATATGCAATGAATGATTCGTGAAAATTCTTTTTTGAATCATTTTAAGTATACGGGAAACTCAAGGTCTTTAAGGTTCTTACAATGCTATTGATTCTAACAGTGTTATTGAACTATTATTCACGTAAAACTGTGACATTTTTAATCTCACCTCTGTTCTTCAACCCTGATGAAGACAGGTTCTTGGCTATTGCCAAACAAATCGTTCAATCTTTTGCCCTCATCGATGATCTCTGCTCGAAAAATTAGATTGAACTCGACAAGACCAGTTCTGTCTCTTATGTAGGTTTCCATTTCCTGAAATTATAAATATTTAAGTCTCTTTCTGCTTTTTCATGATGTTAATGAAAAGAAAGTTCTTCATGACATGAGTGTACACGGAGTGATGAATTCAAATATACTGAAATACATTTATTAATATTATTTTCAGTAATGAAATGGACCGGGATAAGTCATGTACTTGGAATGGCCTGAAAGATGCAAAATTTAAAGCATCGGTGCAATAGCTCGGAATTTACACCCAAAAATAGAAAATATGAATTCAATAACATAAAAAAATGGAATGTATATGAGTAGGCACTAAAAATGTTATGTTATGTTGTTTGATGGAATTTATATTAACTCTCATGTACATGTATTTAACACTGATTATTATTCATCTTCTATACCACATTTGTAAATACAAATGTAGCCAGTCACTTTGGAGATGGAAGGTTGTCTCCTTGACATTTGCTCCATATCCGTTCTTTTTCATACATGTAGTAATTTTCATTGGACATCAGATCTCGTTCATATGAAGAATATTCTTACCATACAAATGCATTTGAAGAGAACATGGAAGTATTATATTGTCAATATAATACTTCCATGAAGAGAACTACTCGACTTGGAGATATGTAAATCAATGATGTGAAGTTTTCCTGATCCCAGAAATAAAATTTTGATTCTTTACCTATTACTCTACAAATGAACTGAACATGCTGAAAAGAAGGAATCATGTACTGTGCTCTATCTCTAGATATGCTGACGAGGAAAGGCATCACCCTGTCACCGAAAGCTATATTTTTATACAGCCTAGGTGGCCGAATGGTCTGGGGCGCTGGAAACAGTGCAGGTGATGGTGCCAGAGATGTCACAACAGCGTGAGTTCGAATCCCCCTGAGGGAAGGACAAAATTTGCAGGTATAAAATTCATCCTTAACACTGTTAGGTTAATTTTCAAATATATATATATATATATTGGTCAAATAAAGATCCAACGCAACCAGAAGTTCCATATTTATGATTCACTAGTACTTTCACGTCTTCATAGACGATCTTTAGGTGAATAAATACAGCAGTAACTAAGTAACGTTTAAGTGACGTTACAGACAAAGAACGACTTAGTACTTAGTTACTGCTGTATTTATTCACCTGAAGATCGTCTATGAAGACGTGAAAGTACTAGTGAATCATAATTATGGAACTTCTGGTTGTGTTGGATCTTTATTTGACCAATATATAAACTGTATACAATATTTACCTTAAAGACCGATATATATATATATATATATACCTTTGCTATGGCATTGTTAGGGAAGGATTCAGTATGGGTATTATCTTTCACTTGGAAATGGATAGTTATCACCAGTGGAATAGTGTCATCCAGATTAGTATCTTTGTTCCCTGACGGTTGTGAATAATGTAGCGATGGTAATTCATCATCGGATGAAGAAGAGTCTGTCACAATTGAGACTGTATTATACAAGTCAAAATTTCCTGGAGAAAAAAAAACATGTGTAATTTCTGATGCACAATGTTAGTGAAGTAAAGATAAGTAGGTTAAGTTGATCTGCCGATCATATCCCAATGCTTTTTTTGGTGGGGGATGTGCAGGGATATACATCTGTGATCAGCAAATCACCTTTGTCCTTTTTTTCGCATTTATGAAAAATAACGGATATGGAATTAAGTCAAAGATGCAACATCCCATCTTCGAAGAATAAACTACCAAAAATAAACATCTAGCTGTCTCCCCATGACCTTCAATGCAGTGGAATCCCCACACCATGCAGCAAGCTGTAGATGGCCCTGATGAAAAGCAAGTGGATTAAAATAACAGGAAACCAATCAGTATTTTTCTACCTTCGTCATATTATTTTTTTCTCTTTGTTTTTTAATCTTTATTTCTTTGTACAAAAATAAATGCAAATAACTCTGGAACGACTGCAGTAGTAGGCAATATCAAACTTGCCCCCAGGTTTATGGATATACAACTTGTGTGAAAATGTTTTGAAAATTGATTTAGGCAAAAACCAGTTATCATCGAGAAACTTTAAACAAGACAAACGGATGGACTTGTGCATCATTATTTATATTCCCATCCTATCGAGAGGGGTAAAATATACCATATGCGGACCAATCGTGTAGGGAACAGAAATATGATAAATTCTGAATGAAAGCTATAAACATGAAGATATCAATTGTTGCATTCATTTAAATTTGAATGTTTTATGATCAGGAAGGTTAGAGATAAAAGTATACATGGAAGTGTACATGCATAATCGTAAAAAACATCATACTGATCCTTTCGCAGCAAAGCTATATTGATTGTGCATGATGTGCGTGAAATTTTGTACAGTGTAAATGTGAATGCTAGTGTTAGATAAAATATTAGTCAGACATACTTTTTTCACAGAGATACAGTCTAAGTCGATCAAATTTCATCCTGGGATCCACAAAATTTCTGTACCCTACGATTGAAAACTCTATACTTTTGTCCGGAAGTGTTTCAACTTTTGCCCCATCTGGATATACAAGCACGAATTGGTCCTTGCTAGAATATTTCTCGTTGAAATTTCTGAACGAATAAGTAAACTTTTTGTATGCCTCCTCTATGATCAAGGAAACCGTGTTTTCTTCCTTGGGAATAGGACTGACAAGGACTTTTCCTCCAAACCCTGCAGAGTTGTTCGAAGAGGATTTAGAAAACTTCTTTCCGTCGAACCGTCCAATTCCAACATAAATCTTAAACAGAAAGAGATTATAAAATTATTAATGTAAAGGATTTCAGTTCTCACTGATTTATATAGTTTGGAGCAACGATTCATGTCTAATTTGTCCCTAAAATATACTGAATGTTCTTCACATTCTTGCAATTATTGATTTTAATTGGACGAGTTAACTCAGAGAATGACCAACCAAACCGTAATTATTTTCACTGAAGCCAACGACTGAAGTTAAGAATACTTCTCGTGTGATTGTTAAGCATTTCTCGTGTTTACAGATATCAATCGAAAGTCTGTTATTGTACTATACATAACTTTTAAGGGACGTTCTTTTTTCTCTTATATATATATACGTGCATGAAGACAATATACCTCATGTACAAAACTTACAGAAGTAAATGGATGTTCGACCGTTCTCATAGCAAAGTCGGATACTGACCGACTCTTGGTTGGAGTTTCTTGCAGCCTTTGTCTGAATGTCATGAAGTTTTGGAATCTGGAGGTTCCAGGGGCTAAAAGTATGAAAAAAATTGTCTTCTTAGATTATGAAATTGTTTCAAAATAATTCAGGAAAATATATATGTACTCGACATTCGCTTCGTGTCTTTTCATGCTAGTTCCAAAATGTGATTTATAATTATCCTTCATTGTTTATTAATTACTCACTTGTAAAATAATTAGACAACATAGCCATATATATATATATATATGCGCATAACTTTGGTAATGTTTATCAATTTACAGCAGATAACTTCTGTATACATATCAGTACCTACATGGTGTGTTTCCAGAACCAGTAATAACTAGGTAAACTCGATCTTCTGCAAACCATCCACCCTCTGGTTGTATAAAAACTCCGTCTCGACACAGTACATGATACATTTCTGCATTCTCTGTACTTTCATTTTGATATTGGAGTGACATGGCTGTTGGAAATGCACTACCTGAAAAAAATATGTGTGGAGTTATGTTTAATGTTGGAATCATGTGAAATAAATTGTGGAGTTCCATAAGAAATAAATGTAAAGAAATGAATCATGGTTTGCTGTTATGAAATGATTTTTTATACAGTTTAGTGTCATTCCCTCAATGCACTTGTGACTGAAAAAAGCGGGTGCAATGTTAAAAGATGATGTTGCTTAAATTATCAATGCAACAAATGTTGGCCATGGGTCAATGTTTCTTTTACCATTTTTTTTCTCAATTTTATGATAAAAAAAAATTGTATGTAAATAAACAAATAAATTAGTAGAAGGCAAGATGAGCCTTTCTCAAATGGTAAGGAATACAGTGAGTATTAGTGTAAGTCATCTCTGTAAACGACATGGTACATGTATACCGTTATCAAATGACATGTTCATAATAAATGAAAAGATTTCTTTTCTTTTTCTGTTATACAGTTTTAGTGCTGTTTTTTCTGCACTTCACATGAGCCACACGGGAAGGGAGTGCCATGTAAAAAGATGTATCAATGCAACTAAGTAGTTAAAATTTGGCTAATGGTGGCCATTGGTCAGTTTTGTTTAAACCATTTGTTTTCTTTTCTTTATTTTAAGTCCTGCATATCGTATTTTGTCTCTGTGTCATCTGTCTTGCATGTTCCTAGAAATTGTTTACCTCGAGAAGTTCCATTATTTATCCGCTACATATTTGTTCAAAACATATCTGTAAAGATACTCTGGAACAGTTTGGAATTTTTGTTCCTCTTTTTAGTCATGAACAAAGTTATGTTCTTTGGGTCAATGGAACAACGATATCATGGCTCTCTCAAACACTGGTAATGGGGGAGAATTCTCGTGTACATATTAATCCCCCTCAAAATTTGACCAATAATGACAATGTAAAGGCATAGTAGAATTTAAATAAAATTCTAGAGCATGCCTTGATAACATATTCTTATACCATGGCATTATCAATGCATTGCACTGACCATTATATTATTTGCAGCTCCAATGATAAATGATCAATATACTAAATGTAATAACGACCTAGTGCAAGTTTTATAAACATTTATTATGGAAACCATATACATAATTGCATACATAGTAAGTTGAATGAATGCCACGTAAATTCTATACATTAAAGATTTTGTCGTTTTAACAATTTAAATTTCAATTTTTGTTTTTTTAACTTAAACAATAAAATGCCAACTACTTACGCAGGTCAGACATGGTTAAATCATGTCCTACCACTGGGAATAGTATTCCTGTCGTATCATTTCCAGTTTGCTTTATAACGATCATCGGCCTACGAAAAAAACATCTATTGAGTTAACTTTAGGCCGCATAAATATAATTTTTTAGATTCTCATCTACTCCCTCCCCTGCTTCATGAGCATCACATTCATAATTTATTTTCCATTTTCAACAAATTTATTTTTAAATTTACAAATTTCCTACAATTTTTAGCCTAAATCAACAAATTTCAAATTATAAATTCCTCCCTCCATCCCTCCCCATAGTTTTTCCTCGAGGAGGAGGAAAATCTAAAAATTAATTTTATGTGGCCTTAAAGCCAAACGATTTTACACAAAGTACTAGATTAATTATGGGCCATTAATATTTTCGCTAAAATTAAGTATCTAATACTAATGCATATACTACAAATTCAACATTTTTATTAACAGTACAAAGCATAAACTAATTATTGCTCTATTCAAAAGGCATCGCCTATCAAAAATAGTATAAAATAACCAATGTATATTTAATAATATATATTTGTATATGTCATTACCTCTACAATACAGAATACCATTTGAACAAAAATTGAGGCAGGAGTTCCTTTTAGCCAGGCTAACCCGTTTGGTTGGGAAGGGGATCCGCCAATGCCCACCCATACAATTTTGTATAGACACATAAAGATTTATTTTTGAGTCCACCAGTTCATCTGTTTCCTAAGTAGGAAGTATCATACGTCCTATTTTGGTCGAAAGTGAAACAAGAATTCGGGCTTCATATTGATCCCAATAACCAACTTACATCCTGACTAGATTGAATCGTTTAGGGATCTATCATTCAACTTGAAGGGGATGGCTATGGTTTTTCACTAAAAACTTTTTTTTCTGAATTTAGAAGAAAAAATATTATCATGGAGAGTCAGTGAAAAAAATATTCTGACTCGGAGTTTAATAGTAATTATAGATTATTTAAAATATTAAAAGAAATATTGTGGTTGGTTGAAAAAATGACAAACTTTTTTGCCATCCACGTCCATACAGCCTCCCCCTTAAAACTGGATGGTCGGTCCCTTAACAATTGCATAATTTTTTTTTTTTTTTTTAATTTTGCGTGTTAAAAGGAATTATATAACTTCAGATCTTTGTCTTTATTATGTAAAAAAAAAAAACACATTTACCTTAAAAATACATGCATGTCCAGTAATGTCACTCTACTTACATTGTTTCCTCTACTTTCGCCTCTTCCTTGTTGTTAAACTAGTAAAAAAATACACAGATATTTAGGACTAAAATATATTAAATATGTACCAACTGAATAATGAGATGATTTTGGATCTTTTGAAAATTTGTACACGTTTTTCTTTATCCCAGAAATATCTGCCATAGATGCTATAAATTTGGATATTATCTTGATCGCACGACATATCAACTAGGCCCGCCTTTATGTACAAATATTCCTATGTAAGTAAGGATTTTAGCCTAACCGAAAGATTTGTCTTCTCATCCTTCGAAATTGAGCATTCCTAATGGGTTAATCCACGTAATGCAGACCCATAAAGTATTGTAGTAAGGTGTCTGACTTCAGTGAACGAAATCTGTATCTGACAGAAAAACTTTTACATCAAGGATACCGGTATCATAGGTTAACCAAAACGTTTCTAAGTTTTACTATCGTTACATTGATTTATTATGGAAATTTGGCTGTACATGTTGGACGCTTATTAAACAAGAAATTTAACACCCTACCTTTTATAAAAATATAATCTACAAGGAAAATAAATTAAAAAATTCTCAATTAGGCCTTACAGATCATTTGAATAGGTTAAGGTTTATGGAAGGGAATTACCGCCATAATGATAACGATATATTCTTGTTGTATTATTACTATTCTTATTCCTATTATTGTAATTGTCAGCTGTATTATGATAAATCTTATTTTCTAATTTCATAAACATCTAATTTCTATTTTATATTATTAAATTTCTAAATTGTTACAGGCCGATTATTAATTTTTTATTGTAACTTTTCTACTTTCATGCATAAATTTTTAAATTTTATTTTCCAAAATTATACTTTTAAACTTTACAACCTCAAGCTTGTCAAATCCTGAAATGAAAAAGATCAAATATCCCGTTTCCATAAAAAATACACGAATTAGAATTTAGAACTTAGAACTTAGACGAATAGCAATCAGCATATTGGAATTTAGAACTTACGAATTGGAATTTAGACGAATGCGAGTTAGCATAATTGAGTTGGCATAATTTAATGTCACATTATGACGATCAGTGGCGCTGTCGTCTGTACAATGAATCTCCCTCATCATGTGACCTTGTTTACGACAACTAGAACGATAGCTGAGGGTCTTAAAGAGGGGGTATGAGAACGAACAACGTGAAATAAAAACATTTTCGCTGAAATCGAATCACGAATAATAAGCAACGTTCTAAGGAAAAGAAAACGGACATATACAATTTTTTTTTTTTTAATATTCACTTCTTTATTAAATTGAATATTGATGGAACTGATTAGCCTATATCAGAATTTCCCGTATCTTCAATACCGTAACACGTAAAATAACGAATCGCGGGCAATAAAAAGAACTGGAAACGCCCAAAGATCGAAAACACGAGAAATGAAATGGGGAAAACGCAGCACGATAAACACGCTGTACGTTACCTCCCTCATAACTCTGGGGCCGTCAGATTTACGGCTGTGGTTCACTGTTTACCCAGTAAGTTTTAAAAGAAATATTGGATGGACACTGGTGGATTTAGAGAAGTGGAAGGGCCCGCCCCTTTTTAGCCGAGACCATATATTATGTATAAAAGTCCCATAAAATTATCCCGGGTCTCCTGTTGTCTTCGGGGCCTGTATACGATATTTATTGTGGGTAGGCCTACTCACAATAACTATCGTATTTTACAGGCCCTATGCTTTTTCACTAAAGAATTGTCAGATGCCGTGACCCGGATCCGACACTGATCACAGGGCTCGTATCAATATAGTCTTTCGATCACCAATCATTACTGGTTGATACGAGGGAAGGGGGAGGCTTTTCATAAAACTTTTCATATTGAATCCTTGAAGTCCTCAGTGGGTGATGTGAAGCCCCCGGAATTTCCTGGATTTTCTGAGATAAATTTTAGCATAAAAATAAAAGTTTTATGCCCCCTGACAAAAAATTGGGGGTGGGGTGGGTGTATATGCCGCTTTGTTCGTCCGTCTGTCTGTCTGACCCAAAGCAAATCGTTTCCAGATGATTACTCAAGTTTCCTTTAACCAATCATTCTGATATTTGAACACAACGTTACTGGCTTATATTAAAATACAGGTCAAGTTCTATTATGGGAGGAGCAAGGATCCCAAAATTTAAACCTCACCCCTGTTTTCTCATAGCATTTTTATAACAGAAATTGACCTGTGTTTTTTTTATAAGTAACATTGTGTTCAAATATCAGAAGGATTGGTCAAAGGAAACTTGAATAATCATCTGGAAATGGGACAGACAGACAGACGGACGAACAAAGCGGCATATCCCCCCCCCCCCCCCCCACACCCATTTTTTTTGTCAAAATTTATCTCAGAAAATCCAGGAAATTCCGGGGGCTTCACATCTTGGATATCCAAAACGGCTTCGCCCTGGACCAACTGAGGACTTCAAGGATTCAATATGAAAAGTTTTATGGAGAGCCCCCTCCCCTTTCCCCAGTATCAACCAGTAATGATTGGCGATCGAAAGACTATATTGGTACGAGCCCCTGTGATCAGTGTCAGATCTAGGTTTTCGAAACGTTGGGACACGGCATCTGACAATTTTTAGTGAAAAAGCGTAGGGCCTGTAAAATACGATAGTTATTGTGAGTAGGCCTGCCCACAGTTAATATCGTATACAGACCCCGAAGACAACAGGAGACCCGGGATAATTTAATGTGACTTTTATACATAATTTTATATATGGTCTCGGCTTAAAAGGGGCGGGCCTTTCCTCTTCTCTAAATCCACCAGTGTCCATCCAATATTTCTTTTAAAACTTACCTTGTGTAAACAGTCAACCGCAGCGCACCAGTTATGAGGGAGGTAACGTACAGCGTGTTTGAACTTTTTTATTTATCGTGCTGCGTTTTCCCCCATTTTATTTCTCGTGTTTTCGGTCTTTGTGCGTTTCCAGTTCTTTTTATTGGCCGTGATTCCTTATTTTACGTGTTACGGTATTGAAGATACGGAAAATTTTGATATACGTTAATTTTAGAAATACATATGTAAATTATATCAATATTTAGTACCATCATTATTCAGTGTAATTAAGAAGTGAATATTATCTAAAACAATGTATATGTCCCCTTTCTTTTCCTCAGAACGTTGCTTATTATTCGTGATTACGTTTCAGCGAAGATGTTTTATTTCACGTTGTCCTTTCTCATACCCCCTCTTTAGGACCCTCATATATCGTTCTACGTAAACAAGGTCACGTGATGGGGGAGATTCATCAGACGACAGCGCCACTGATCGTCATAATGTGACATTAAATTATGCTAACTCGCATTCGTCTAAGTTCTAAGTTCTAAGTTCTAAATTCCAATATGCTGATTGCTATTCGTCTAAGTTCTAAGATCTTATTCATGTATTTTTATGGAAACGGGATATTTGATTTTTATCATTTCAGGAGTTTGACAAGCTTGAAGGTGTAAAGTTTACAGGTACAATTTTGGAAAATAAAATTAAAAAATTTAGGCATGAAAGTAGAAAAGTTACAATAAAAAATTAATAATCGGCCTGTAACAATTTAGAAATTTAATAATATAAAATAGAAATTAGATGTTTATGAAATTAGAAAATAAGATTTATCATAATACAGCTGACAATTACAATAATAGGAATAAGAATATGAATAATACAACAAGACTATATCGTTATCATTATGGCGGTAATTCCCTTCCATAAAGGTTCATCATTACTACAATCAATCCACATTAAGTGTGGAGTTTGCTTTCACGTCTTGATCGACTGGCACGATCGTAGATAAATCACGCCCACTTCAATTACCGAACAATGACAGTAAGCGTCACGCCTTCACCTGATGGCTATACTGTCGTTATTCGGTAACTGAAGTGGGCGTGATTTATCTACGATAAGATCAAGAGGTGAAAGCAAACTCCACTTTGTGTAAAATGGACCTCATTTAGCAATGTTTTTCTTCTGAGTGCAGGCAAAACTACAGAATTTTTCTAATTCTAACGGCTGGCAGCACCTAGATATGGAATAACTGTATGCATTTTTTTCAAAAAGTAATAAAAAATCAATTTTAGTTTTTGCTGTGCATTTTATTTTTAATTCTGTACAGCTAAGTGAAAGTTATGAGATGTTCCCTACATGTAAATTGTTGACAATTTCTGATGACAATAGAAAGTATATCTATAACTTTATTGTCAAATAAACATTCATACATGTTTCTGACAGGAAAAAAAAGACAATGTAAACATTTAGTTAACTGAAATCATCATGTACAAATTAAGAGACTTCTGTCCTCAGTTCTAATGACTTTATTAAGTAGAAGCTAATAATTTTGACATGAGCTGTAGATTTAGGATTAAGAAGATAAATTAGTTTTTGTTCATTGGAAAATTGCATAAAATTTGGGTTTTCGTTAGTAAGAATTTCAAATAGATCAGTTCTCAATTTACGGTTTATAATACATTCCAATATAAAGTGTTCTTCATCCTCGATTTTATTACATGTTTTACAAAGTCGGAGTGTTCTAGGTATTTTTGTATATCTTCCTTTCTCTAGATCTATTTCAACAATAGAATAATTGTATTACCTACTTCAGGGGAAAGTGTCATATAAAATGTCGGACTCCGTTTATTTTGGATGCTGTGCAGAAACGGAAAGAAAATGGATAGCAAAGGGCAGGTGATTTTTATCCCTGCACTTTCGAATGAAAGTTCGAGGATATTGTCGTTACCCCCGTCCGTCCTTCCCGTCTGTCCCTCCGTTCGTCTGTCCGTCACGCTTTCTTGTGACGTGAACTCCTCCCACATTTTTGAATTTTGGTATTAGGTTTTTTTTTTCGTTTCATGTGGGAATCGATCGTCTGGTTCTCGGCGTGAAACCCCGATTCTCGGTTTTGAAACGCTGGTTCTCGGAATTGAAACGCTATTTCCACTCCAAAATTACGAAAATGGATTGGTATATGTACATATTGAATATTAAGACCAACTTTATTAGTTAAAACAATGTATTATTTCGTTATTTACATGTGGCATGAAAGCCACAATCACCGGTAAAATATCATAAAAGTCGACAGTTTGACAATATGCCGTTTTCATACATGTTTTTGAAGTTAAAAGACCGTTTGCTGCTATAAATGTTTCACAAAATACAAAGTTCAATATTTTGTAGAAAGGGTGTGATTTATTTCAAAATTTGTTATTGCTATTTTGCATTTATTCCATGACTTTAGACAGATATATGGTTTTTCTTTGCAACTTTGGTTCTCTGATCGGAGAACAAGCGTTGTCAAGATATTTGTATCACTGTCAACAGCAAATCGTCTTTATTTTAATTTTTAATGGATTTTGAGCACGGAAATATATAGTAAAGGCTCCAGCATATATTAGCCGTTTAAATGTATCCTGTTCTGACTTCTGAGTATAGAACACGAATTGCCGACAAAAGATGTTTTACATCAACTTTGCAGTCTATTGAGACACATGGGCGAAACTGTGGAGTTTTTCGTTATTGTTTTCTTATGCTAGCCACATGCAAACTTGTTCAACGTTGCTGCTATAAATGTTTCACAAAATACAAAGTTCAATATTTTGAAGAAAGGGTGTGATTTATTTCAAAATTTGTTATTGATATTTTGCATTTATTCCATGACTTTAGACAGATATATGGTTTTTCTTTGCAACTTTGGTTCTCTGATCGGAGAACAAGCGTTGTCAAGATATTTGTATCACTGTCAACAGAAAATCGTCTTTATTTTAATTTTTAATGGATTTTGAGCACGGAAATATATGGTAAAGGCTCCAGCGTATATTAGCCGTTTAAATTTATCCTGTTCTGACTTCTGAGTATAGAACACGAATTGCCGAAAAAAGATGTTTTACATCAACTTTACAGTCTATTGAGACACATGGGCGAAACTGTGGAGTTTTTCGTTATTGTTTTCTTATGCTAGCCACATGCAAACTTGTTCAACGTAACCGTTATTTGTTCTTTTAACTAATAAAATAGTTCATCTATAATAAAACATATACCTACCTTGCAATTTTTTACGTTTAATGCCTATTTTTTTTTTAAACTGACCAAGAACCGAGAACCGCGTTGCAAATCCGAGAACCAGATGTTCAAACGAGAACCAGACGATCGATTCCCACATGTGATATTGTGGTTTACTCAATAAGGTCTGCAAATTTTGATTTTTCACTATCGGGGTTCACTAAGGGTCTGAAAAGGGTCAAAATCACCAAATTGGCATGTGACGTAAGCTCCTCCTACATTTTTGTTTTTTGTGTTTTAATTTGGTTTACAATTGTTGCTCATCATCTGTAGATGTGCAACAAGATCTTGGATTTTGAATTTTAGGGTCGCGGCCCTTTAAGGGTAAAACATCTTCATATGGCAGTTTATAGCTTGTAACTTGAACTCCTCCTACATTTTTTGTTCCAGGTGTTTTGTTCTGGTTTTAAATAATTACTTATGATTTGGAGATATGCAATACGGTCTTTGAATTTTTAATTGAGGGTCCTGGTCCGAAAAAGAGGACAAAAAGGGATTTAAAATTTTTTTTATTAAAATATAGGTTGTAATATATCATATGAATCGTATCAGACTGTAGAAATTAATGGTGATAATTAAAAAGGGCCTGACCCTATCAGTTGAGTTAAAAGGGCTAAAAAGGGGCCAAATTATAAATTAGTGTAAAATATAGATTGTAATACATCATAAGAATCGTATTAGACTGCAGAAATTAATGATGTTAATAAAAAAAAAGGGGGGCCTGACCCTAGCAGTTGCATTAAAAGGGACAAAAGGGGCCAAATTACAAATTAGAGTGAAATATAGATTGTAATATATCAAATGACTTGTATTTGACTATGGACATTAACGGTGATAATAAAAAGGGGCTTGATCCTTACAGTTGAGAAAAATGGACAAAAAGGGGCCAATTTCAAATTATCATGAAATATATGTTGTAATATATCATATGACTTGCATTAATCTGTTGAAATTTAATGGCGATAATACAAAAAGGGCCTTAACTTATCAGTTGAGAACTGGGCCAAAAAGGGGCCAAATTATAAATTTGTGTAAAATATGTCAAATGATTTGTAATTTACTGTGAACAAAAACACTGAAAAGTGGTCTGACCCTAACAATTGTGAAAAAAGGGACCAGATTTTATATTAATGTGAAATATAGCTTCCGATATAGCAACGGACTTGTATAAGCCTTTATAACTTTAACATTGGTAATAAAAAAGGACCTGACCTTATCAGTTTAGCAACAAGGGCCAAAAGGGGCCATATGTCATGGGGTGTAACGATTCACCGAATTGAATCGAATCGCGTTTTTTTTCGACGGTTCGATTCACGGTTCTTTAAAGGGCCGGTACGAACGATACTTATAAGCCAATTTTGCAACCCCCACACCCCTCATTTTCAAAAACGGTTAAAGTTATGAAACTAGAGGCCGCCATGAGCCTGTAATCGCTCACCTGGCTCACAGTTGCCCACTATTAACTATCACTATTACCAATAGGGTATGAAATTTCCCTAGGGTCCTATGTTATACGAAGTTCGGTCATATTGGATGGACCTGGGAAAATCGAACACATCTTTTATACGAGACCATCAAAGACACCGTTCCACCAAAGTTTGGTTCATATGGGCCAAACAGTTTCTGCGGAATTGACGAAAATGTGAAAATTACCTTGGGTCCTACGTTAAACTAAGTCCGGCCATGGCAGTCATACTGGATGGCGCCCGAGAAAACCGAACACATTTTATAGGAGACCATCTAAGGACCATTCCACCAAAGTTTGGTTCAAATTGGCCCTGCAGTTTCTGAGGAGTTGATGAAAATGCAAATTCCCATAACTAAGTCCGGCCATGGCATCCATATTGGATCGTGCCCGGGGAAATCAAAAACAAATTTTATAGGGGACCATTCAAAAACCATTCCGCCATAGTTTGGTTCAAATTGGCAAAGTGGTTTCTGAGGAGTTGAACACAGTTTTTATAGGGAACCATCCAAGGACCATTCCGTCAAAGTTTGGTTCAAATTTGCCCAGTTGTTTCTGATGAGTTGTCGAAAATGCCAGTTCCTTCAGAAGGGAGAGTATTTGATCCATCAATGATTGTTTGGTTTTAAGAACCATTTGCTGTTACATTCGTGCCAACTGACAGGAATTTTGAGCAAGAGCGTTCTTGGGTTGGAAGTTTATATGTCCCCACCCCCAGCAAAAGTCAGGCATTTTTATCATTTTATCCCATTTTGACTACCACGGAGGCACTTTGAAAGCTCAGGTTTTGCTGTAACTGATTAAACAAGAGGCTCTCAAGAGCCTGTATCGCTCACCTGGGACATGGCCCACATCTGATAGCATAACGTTATTCGAATGGCATATATCCCATAGGATTCAATGTAAACTACTTTCCTCACTGATGACCATCTTAAATGAGGTAATTGCATCCTGGTAAACTTAGAGTCATCTTAGGACCACGGTTACTAATTGTATATAAGTTTCTTATAAATTTGACTTGTGATCACTTGTAGTTTAAGGGAAATTTTTTGAATATTATTGCCATAGGGTCAAATAGTAAATTATGTAAGTGTTTCAAGGAGTAACCAGCATTACAATCAAATAGCATAGAGAACCATAATCCAAAAATAGTTAGAAAGAAATACTCATTTCCCCAAAATAGAAAAAAAGGAGGTCAAATCCAATACCAAGGATTTGAATGTAAAACTACACAAGTTGCTGAAGTTTGCAAATGAAGGTCCTAGTACTGCTGACGTGGCATGACTTGTTGAAATTGCAATTCAGTACATCTAAAGTTTACTATAGTTGGACTTCACATTTTTTATGATGTCGTGTGCATTTACTCCATATCTTTTCGTCAAATATTGGCATGTACTCATTAAGGTGTTTCCAGTCTCAAGTTTTGAGATTTGATCAGGGACAATAACTGAATATTGTTTCTGATTATCGGGATCCTCTGGTTTTTATCCATTTAATTGCATTAAAATTTTTACCTACTGGTGAGTCATAAGTTGAGATTCATGGTTCAATAAACTAGTGTGAAATAACAAGACTTCCGTTGATGCAGATGTATATGAATTCTCATTTGAAATTTGTGTTTTGATTTCATTTTCAATGAAATGTTGGTTTTCGTATGTTTTTAAGTATTTTTTTACATTTGATTCCATTGAAATTCTTCAAATCATGTACTGTGGAATGTGTGAATTCAAATGTGAATTTATTTATTTTTTCTTGTATAAGGGATTGGAATCTGTTCTCTATGCAACTGGTACGGGTAACCTATTCTTCTGCAGTCAGACATGTAAACAACTTGACTATCTTTGGATAGTTAATTTGGTTTTTATATAGTAAAAGGTATAGGTGGGAGCAGTTGCAAACGATAGCTAATTGCCGGTCAGTTGGATAAAAACCATGGTCAAAATAACCTCAGATGCAGATTAATTGCCTGTAAAAAACTTTGAAACATATGCAGTATCTCAGAAGCTGCAAGAGTCTCGAAGATGCATCCACAGACCACAGATGATTGATGTAACACATAAGGTATCTCATACATGAACATTAATGCAAACTTTAACCCAAGTCATTGAAGCATAAAATGTAGGTCAGAGTAACTCAATTATCATCTGAAGCAACATCACTCTCCAAAATACATCAACTAACCAAAGATGGTTATGTAGATTCTCGGAAATGAACCTTAACGCAATTTTTAAACTGAGTCATTGAAGCATAAAATGTAGGCCAAAGTGACCCAATTATCATCCGAAGCAGCATGACTCTCCAAGACACATCTACTGAACAAAGATAATTGATGTGCCACATGTAGTTTCTCCGATATGAACCTTAAGGCACACTTTAACCAGAGTCATTGAAGCACGAAATGTAGGTCAGAGTGACCCAATTATAATCCGAAGCAGCATCACTCTCCAAGACGCATGTACTGACCAAAGATGATTGATGTGCCATATGAAGATTCTCAGATATGAACCTTCACGCAAACTTTAACCTGAGTCATTGAAGCATGAAATGTAGGTCAGAGTGACCCAATTATCATCCAAAGTAGCATCACTCTCCAAGACGCATCTACTGACCAAAGATGATTAATGTGCCACATGTAGTTTCTCAGATATGAACCTTAACACAAACTTTAACCGGAGTCATTGAAGCATGAAATGTAGGTCAGAGTGACCCAATTATCTTCAGAAGCAGCATCACTCTCCTAGACGCATGTATTGACCAAAGATGATTGATGTGCCACATGTAGCTCCTCAGATATGAACCTTAATGCAAACTTTAACTTGAGGTGGGACGAACGGACGGACGGGCGAGATGCTATATTCCCTCCCCAACTTCGTTGGACGAGGGGATAAAAATTGGGCTCCGCAAAGCGTAGCAGGATACGACCGAAAAGGGGTACATTTGGGCAAGTGTGGACACATGAGTTAGTGTGGACTTCAAAATTTGGTGGACCCAAAATGAGTGTGGACTCAGTAAGATACAATAAGTCTAATCTACATATTCAAATTACATGAATATCTGATGAAAAATCTGAAATATACTTTTTTTTTAAATTTGTTATTTTGGCCCTTTTGACCCCTTATAGCTTGAAAACGGTAAGAGCTACCCAAAATTTGTTAACATACTACTGAAAGCTTACATCAAGAGGAATCCAGACAAACAAATCCCATTATAATCCGATTGAAAATAAAAATTTTACTCCAAATCCAATTTTGCGATTTGGCCCCATTTGGCCCCTTATATCTCCATTAGGAGACAAGAAATCATAAATCTGACTGATATGTGCTCAGCTAATTTTTCATAAGAAGTAAATTTTAAAAAAAATGCATCAAAATCCGACAAGAAATTAAAAAAAATTTTTTTTTTTGAAATTTGCCCCTTTTGGACCCCGTTTTGCAAAAACAAAAAAAAAGGTAAATGCTAGCTCAAATCCGTCAACATACTACTGATGCATAATTAAATAAGCAACAAAATGAAAGAAACCCCGTCCTACAAAAGATAAACATTTTGAATCTATATTTGTGAAAACACCCAGATTGGCCCTTTTTAGCCCCTTTTTCCAAAACGTGTGTGGCCACCAACCCCTTATTTCCTATACAGCTTCTTTTTATGACAGGGAACATTGTGCTCAAATTTCATAGTGATCCCTCTTCCAGAACAAAAGTTATTCAATGAAAACTAATGTCCATGGACAACAATGCAGACGACGACGACTGCGCTATACCATAATACGACCGAAATTTTTTTTCAGTCGTATAAAAATGGCTACATAGTAATAAAGTCAGTGTTTCAAGTTGCTTCATTATTTATTAATTCAACTAATTTTATGACCCATGAAAAAAAAAAGATAAAAAATAAGCAAACACTCACACAATCAAAAGGTATTTTATGAAAGATAGTAAAAGGATCTTTTATAAGTGTAAGCTGAATGTTCTTGCAAACAATTTAGCTTTGGTCTATGGCATCTGGACCAACATCATTTTAACTGTGTTACTGAAACAAATTTTATTTTGTTTATCGTAGTTTCATTAAATTTCTAGAGGGATAATTATAAATCATACAACTGTTTGATAAAGTAGATTTGGCCCGTAAAAAAAAAAAAAAAAATTCTGCAAAGTGTAGCATGTTTTTCATAAGTAACCTAATATTGGCAAAAAAGGGTCTTATATATCTCATAAAGTGTAACTGCTAGGTCAAATATGTTTACACTAATTCTTTGAGCAAAATATACAGAAACAACATCAAAATCTAAACAAAAAAAATAAAAATAAAAGATTTAACTGAAAACGACTTGAATAAACAAATTTCCAACTTGACTAAGGAACAAATGAACTGTTTATTTTTCATTGATTTCCAGTGTCTTTATGCTGTTGAATGCCAACCACGCATTTTTTTTATACATACGGTCTAAATTTCATTTTTATTATCTCTTTTGAAACATTTTTTTCTATTTAAAGGGTAGTGTTGCTCAAAAATTCTAGAAATAGGACATCTTCAAATTTTGCAATGTTGACATTGATTTTAAATATTTGAAAGTAGTAATTCAAATTGTTGGGCAGATAATTTTCAAATAAAATCACGCTGATTTTAAACGCAATGATAACAGAGACTTCTTTTACTTTCACTTTTGAGTAAACCCCAAGTTACTCAGAATGAAATCTGAATGACCATATGGAGAAACACCATTAAAAAACATAGCAATGATGGAAAGAAATATCGGAAGACAATTGTTGTTCATAGCAGTCAAATGGTTAAATAATGAAAAGTAGATCTACTTGTTCTACTAAAAAAAGTTATGATTAAATGATGAAAAGTAGATCTATTTGTTCTACTTAAATCAAGTTATGATTAAAGGATGAAAAGTAGATCTGTTTTTTCTACTTAAAAAAAGCTATGATTAAATGATGAAAAGTAGATCTATTTGTTCTACTTGAAAAAAGTTGATGATTAAATGATGAAAAGTAGACCTATTTGTTCTACTTAAATCAAGTTATGATTAAAGGATGAAAAGTAGATCTCTTTGTTCTACTTAAAAAAAGTTATATTTAAATGATGAAAAGTAGATCTATTTGTTCTACTTAAAAAAAGTTATGATTAAATGATGAAAAGTAGATCTACTTGTTCTACTTAAAAAGAAAAAAGTTATGATTAAATGATGAAAAGGAGATCTATTTGTTCTACTTAAAAAAAGTTATGATTAAATGATGAAAAGTAGATCTATTTGTTCTACTTAAAAAAAGTTATGATTAAATGATGAAAAGTAGATCTACTTGTTCTACTTAAAAAGAAAAAAGTTATGATTAAATGATGAAAAGGAGATCTATTTGTTCTACTTAAAAAAAGTTATGATTAAATGATGAAAAGTAGATCTATTTGTTCTACTTAAAAAAAGTTATGATTAAATGATGAAAAGTAGATCTACTTGTTCTACTTAAAAAGAAAAAAGTTATGATTAAATGATGAAAAGGAGATCTATTTGTTCTACTTAAAAAAAGTTATGATTAAATGATGAAAAGTAGATCTACTTGTTCTACTTAAAAAGAAAAAAGTTATGATTAAATGATGAAAAGGAGATCTATTTATTCTACTTAAAAAAAGTTATGATTAAATGATGAAAAGTAGATCTATTTGTTCAACTTAAAAAGAAAAAAAGTTCTGATTAATGATGAAGTAGATCTACATGACAAGTTTAAAATATTACTTCTATGATGTTGAAAGTATTTCATTGTCACCATGAATTTATTTCAAATTTTTCAAAACTGTTGAAATTTCCAAAAATCTTTGACATTTTAGTCCCAAAAATGCTGTTAAAATGTTGAAATTGCTTTAATTTTTCACTAAAAATGTTTGTACAAAATTAAAGCAGATGTAACATTAAAAATTCAAATGACTATCAAAGAAATAAGTTTGAACCCTTTCTTATTGAAATAAAAGAATATATAAGTATTATTGTTGACGTTTTTAGAATAATAATCCCGAAAAATCCTTGACAGAGTTTCGTACCAGTGTACTACAGATTTTAACAACTTTTTTCACTGAACATAAGTGAGTAATCTATTTTGATTCCATTTTGAAAACTGTATTGTCCAATGGAAAATAGTGAATCTTGATCTTTTGTAATGATAAACAATAATTTTCAAATTCTTCCACATCTTCTTTGAGTTCCTCCTTTCCTTGAGCAGTTAAGAAACATGACAATGTTGAATGGAATGCAGTTAGCCTTAAGGTTGAATCTTTTGAACTGATGTTCAAATTTGCTGAAAGTGATCCTGTTAATGTGGAAACTTTCAATTTCATGTCACAGTTATGACACCTTAAGAAAAGACTTTGGCTTGTGCCACTATCATTGATCCTTTGTTTGCATGCTGTGCACATTTTTGTTGCTTTAATACTAATATTCGTAATTTCTCCTTCAACTGTTTTTGTTTCCTGAACTGATATGTTTTCTTCTGTAATGTCTGTCTCTACATCTTCAATTTGCTTGTAAGAGGTTTGTTTAGTAGTTGTCAGATATTTTTTGGTGTTTCTTAATCTAGTTGAAACGTTTGTAAAGTTGTACGACGAGTCTATATTAACTGGTTCGTCCACCAAGTTGCCCCAAAGTTGTAATAAAATGTATCCGGTTTTGTCTGCAAGATATATTTCTTGTTTTTTCATGAGTTCACCCCTTAGGTCTTGAACTGTGGTTTCTTGTTTGGAAATGACTTTCATGGAGATGGATATCTAAAAATAGAAAATTTGTAAAGGAAAAGTTATAAATAAGGTGCTCTAAATCAAATGTTAAATGATGCTTTGTAATATTATATATCAAATATAGAGGTAGCTGTTGTATTGATTGAGTTACGAGTTCAAAGTTCAGTGAGCAATACCTGGAAGGAAGGACAGACAGCGTGATTACTATGTTCCCTGTAAACTTAATTTGTTTATGGCAGTATACTGTACAGCTCACATGGGAAACGCAAAATCCTTGTTGTCATTACGGACAAATTTTGCGAAACGTGTAATTCCACCGCGATCTTGAACGCGGACAACCTAATTGAGAACGTGGACAAAATATTTACCTGTGTGGACCCCTCCTGACATCATGTTGAACGTGGAATCATCACTGGTAAGCATCTAGAAATCATTGTGTTGTAGTCAAAAATATAATTGAAAAGATTGAACTTAATGTCAACAAATGACCATTTTCCCAAAATTATTATAATTAGAAAGTTTGACAGGTTGAAGTGATATATATATATATAATTTTCTTTGACAACAAATATTCCCATGCAGATCGTCAAGTTATTTTAGAATTACGATATTTGCAAGCCTCAATTTTTTGTTTGTCTTGTTGACGTTGCTGTGAAAATAGGCATGAATATTCTGTCAAACTACTGTTCTTTCAAATATTTTCAAGCCGAAATTTGCGTAGATTGAAATGAAAATAAAATATACACTGTCTAGTACAAGAATCCCTCGGCGTCTAAAGTTGCGTAATTGTCACTTGTCAGGTCTCAGCTTTATAACTTTTAGCAAAATATTCTGTCAAAATGGAGCTTCGCAAAGCTCAGCATGATACGACCGCAGCATATTGAACATTAGTATATTTGCGCAAGTGTTCATATAAACGAGTGTGGACACAGTAAGGTTTTGGATACAGTAACTTGCTGGACACCCTAATTGGGTGTACACAGTAAGATTCACCAAATTCCAATTTAAGTCTCAAACTAGGAACACAATGCCATCAAAATCTGACGTAAAATAAAAATTTTAGGCAATTTTGGCCCCATTTGGTCCCTTATAGCTTGGGAACGACAAGAGCTACATCAAATCTGTCAACATACTACTAAAAGCTCATGTGAAGAGGAATACAAAGAAAGAAACCCCATCAAAATCCAATGAAAAATAAAAAATTGAGGTACTTTGTAAAAGTGTGATTTTAGCCCCCTTAGGCTCCTTATAGCTCGGAATCAGTAAGAGCAATGCAAAATCCATTGACATACTACCGAAAGCTCATGTCAAGAGGAATGCAAAGAAAGAAACCCCATCAAAATCCGATGAAAAATAAAAATTTTAGGTACTTTGTAAAAGGTGCGATTTTGGCCCCCTTAGGCCCCTTATAGCTCGGAACCGGTAAGAGCTACGCAAAATCTGATAGTTTTGCGCTATGTTTATTTTCCATAAGGCATCCAATGAAAAAAAACGCATCAAAATCCGACTAGAAATAAAAAAATTAAATTTTTGAGATTTGCCCTTTTGGGCCCCTTATATCTCGTGAACGGTAGATGCGACGTGAAATCCATTGGCATACTGCAGCTGCATAATTCTATTAGGAATAAAATGAAACAAACCCCATCAAAATATGACAAAAAATAAAAGATCTGCAATTATATATGCCAAAACATCAAAATTGGCTCTTTTTGGCCCCTTATTTTAAAACGGGAGGGGCCCCAATTTCCTTACTGTATAGAAGGCTTCCTTTTGTGCCAGGGAATCTGTCTTAAAATTTCATAATGATCCCTATAGTATAACAAAAGTTATGCATGTGGACGTACGACGACTGGGCCATACCATAATACGACCGCAAATTTTTTGCGGTCGTATAAAAATTGTTGTCTATCAAATCTTTATCATAAATAGCTTAAAATTTAAAATAAAGCCTGGATATAGCACATTAAGCAGGAGTGCTTTCGGAAGAATAAGATTTCATATATAGTAGATAGGCACTAGGTAATTTTCTAAAAATAGAACAAAAAAGTGACCAATGAAAAAAATCAATATCTCAGGTAATATAAATACAAATTAGGTAGAGGCGCTCTTTCAACAATTATTGAAGCATGGTTTTGATAACAAATACATATGTAGGAATTTTGAATGTTTTATTTATTTTTTACATGTATTCAGTTTCCATTAATGAACTACGATACGACTGGGACAAATCATGGAATATTTGTTAGTCCCATGATGTAAATATTCCTCAGTTTGTATGTTTGCAACGAAATCAAACATGTTAGTCCAAGGATGTAAATATTCTTTGATTTTTATGTTTGCAATGAAATCAAACATATGTACATCTAAAATTTCCTCAGTGTGGCCGCGATGGTTCTACGAGGATTCCGTCTTCAAAAATTTGTCCATGTTGGGTCACGTAATTTAAGGTGGACATCCACCTTGCTACACGGTCTTAGGTAATCAGTCCACGTCGTGAAAATCCACCCAAAAACAAGGACTTTGCAGTCATCCATGTGAGTTGTACAGTAACTAGAGTGGACTGAAAAAGGTGTCTCGCCCATCAGCACATGATCGCCATGATATGTTCAATAGGCAAAGGTAACTAGAGGTACTGTGGCCTGATGGGCCACAAAGTGATACCCCCCGCTCTATTTTTCAGGACTTATTTTATATGTAATAATACCAAATTCCTCCATGCACATCTTCAGGTGGTGTACTACAACTGTGTGAAGTTTCATCAAATTCCTTTGAGCCATTTAGGAGGAGTTGTGCTGACAAGGAACATAGATTGGCCCTCCCCCTTTTTCATAAGTAAGGTTAATTTTCTCCCCTTCCAAATTTTGGACAGCAATCAAATTCCTTCATGCACATCTTCAGGTAGTGTACTACAACTGTGTGAAGTTTCATTAAAATCCTTTGAGCTGTTTAGGAGGAGTTGCGCTGACAAGGAACATAGATTGGCCCTCCCCCTTTTTCATAAGTAAGGTTAATTTTCTCCCCTTCCAAATTTTAGACAGCAATCAAATTCCTTCATGCACATCTTCAGGTGGTGTACTACAACTGTGTGAAGTTTCATTAAAATCCTTTGAGCCGTGTAGGAGGAGTTGCGCTGACAAGGAACATAGATTAGCCCTCCCCCCTTTTTTCATAAGTGAGTTTAATTAGCTCCCCTTCCAAATTTTGGACAGCAATCGAATTCTTTCATGCACATCTTCAGGTGGTGTACTACAACTGTGTGAAGTTTCATTAAAATCCTTTGAGCCGCTTAGGAGGAGTTATGCTGACAAGGATCAAGGATGGACAGACGGACGGAAGGACGGACAAACAGACAGACGGACGGACAGGGTGATTCCAATATACCCCCCTAAACTTCGTTTGCGGGGGGTATAACTACGTATTATACTATTACCTACACCACTTTAAGTTACATGTATTAAGAAATGAATCTGATCAGAGAAACTAAAAGTGGTCACTACAATTTGAAATTGAAGTCAAGGGCATAAATAACATGTACAAAATGTACTACCCAAAAGCAAAAGACATACTAAATATCATTAAACTACTTTTGATAAATCTTGAGAAATGAATCTAATCTGAGAAACTTAACATGGGGGAAAGGACAAAAGTCATATGCTTGACTGACATGTACCACCCAAGACCAACCTACATACAAAATACCATTGAAATGGATCTAATAAGAGAAACTTAACATAATCAATGGACCATAAAATTTAGGTCAAGGACAAAAATGTTGACATAATACTGAAATCAAGAGGAATCCAATCCTGAAATCAAGAGGAATCCAATCAAACAAATCCCGTAATAAAGGGCTATGCCGAGTGCAGCATGACATGGCGGCAGCATGTTGACCACTGAAATTTGAACAAACGTTAACTAAAATGAGTATGAACACATTAATTTGCTGGACACAATAAGGACCTTGACACATAAATTAACTGGACACAAACTAGTATGCCCCTTCCACAACGTGGCGGGGCATAAAAAATTGTGAAAGGTTCCTCGGAACCAGTTGTCTCGCCTGCTCAGTTAGTTGTCATAATAATTGGCCTGTATTAGGATGCGGTTGCTGGGTAGAATTCCAAATATTATCTGGTCTTTAAGAGTTCAAGGAAATTTACCAAAATTGGAATCAAATATTTTTGAAATGACTGTTTTTACTTAACTATATAAACAAAAAGTATGGTTGCTAGGTAGAATTCCATTAATTACCTGGTCTTAAAAAGTTCCAGGAAATTTGCCAAACTTGGAATTAAATATTTTTGAAATCTAATATTGAAAATGACAAAATCTGGAATGCAATAATAAAGTTGTACTGAATATTGTGTTAAAATTTCATTGATATTGAATGTGATTTGAGAAAATTATAATGTTGTTTAACATTAGGGTTAACCGAATGTTCCCGACGCCGATGGAATCTATGATCAATATGTCTCACTTTCACAATGCAGGCAAGACAAAAATTGCAGAAAACTAAAATTTTAGGCATATTTTCCAAGTCAAAGGGTCATAACTCACTAAAATGTTGAGTGACCTGGAGAAATGTTGAACTTGAGGACAGGACCGTGTATTGGGCCCCTTTGGTCCCTCCCCCTTTTTACAATATTTTCTCCATTTTTCAATATTTGTCATTTATTAATGCTATATTGTACTAATATAACATTGTCCTGTCCTCAAGCATCTTTGGTTTTCAATTGACTGAATACCTACCATGTTTTTCTCTGGAATGTTATTTATGTCTTGGACAGATTTCACGCTTGTGGAAGATGTTTCTTGTTTATCACGTTTGTGGAATCTGAAGTCCAGCTGTCTTGCAGTAGAAATGGAACTTCTGTAATTTACCAGGATGTCTGATTTAGAAGCGTCTTCCCTGTTAGGGGCTTTGCTGATTTTCTGTATCTTTAATGGTGTTTTACTGATTTCAGCTTGGTTAAGCACTGTGTGTTTGTTAGAGTCGAAACAAACCATTTTTTGAAATACGTCAGTTTCAACTTGTATATATCCATGGAAATATGGGTTATTTTTAGCTGACATTTTGACAGGTGAAACATTGTGTATAAAGCCTTCCACGACTGTATCTTGTGCTTCTTCTATTTTCCTTTTCTTTGACATGTTCTTCTTTTTTTTCCCCGAGATTTTTCCTTAATCCAATATGGCGCACTATTTTCCCGCCAATAGATACCAATGGTTCATTAATGAAAAGTTCCGAGAAATTCGAATGTAATTTTAGAAGTTCTCGAATGTTCGAATTCTTAAAAAAAAATACAGTTCATTTTAATAATTGACACAAATTTTACACAATGAAATATAAAATATTAATTACGTTAACACTTTGTCTTATTTTTCTTTGGGAGGGTGGATGGGTTGGGGGACAGGGTCCTGTGCATGTAACTTGAAGGGGAGAGGCCTTGGTTATTTTGTTTGGTCAGAATATTTTTTGTGAAAATTAAATTTAACATTACATTATATGGGGAAAAGATTGCTTCAGATTATTTTTTTTCTCTGTCCATCTGAACCAAATTATTTTTTCCAAAAAATTCAGCATCAAAATATTTTTTAGGAAAAAACCAAGCCCCCCTCTCTGAAGTTAAATGGTCTGTCCCTTAATAAAGTTCATTAAAAGGCAATCGATAGACTTATGCCATTACTTACATTTTTGTTATGCAAAAGCCTTTTCACCAATTTATGCCTCATCAGTGCGGTTTGTACCAAAAATAGATGGAAGACAGACATTTCCAAATTAAGTCAATGTATGAATGAGAGCAAACATGATTCATTAAAAGATACATCATAAATAAATCTATGGTATTAAAAAATACAATATGAGCATATGCATACGATCATCCCCTACTGATTGTGAAAAATAGACTGGGACAGAAATAGGATATAGACTATTGGTGTCAATTTCAAGAATTTGGAGACTATAACCCCCTACCACTTGAATCCAGAATACGCTATAAATTTACAGCTTGAATTCCGCGTACCTTTTAAATTACAGGCAGAAAACACTATTTTGTGCAAAAATTTCAAAAATTTGCATCTGTGTACGGTATACGGTATGTGTTGCGTATTGCGTACCATACTTTTGCGTACGAAATATGCTCTAAAAATGCCTTGAATCCTGCATACAATGGGGGGGGGGATGTGGGTGGGAGTTAGCCTCAATTAGATAGTTTTGATACATAATTCCTGTTAAACCTCAAAACTATACAGGGAAAGTCTTTTTTTAGATGCTTGATTGGTAGTTATGTGTATTTCTCCTGAATCATGATTTTATGTTTATATTTTCTGTGACATGAGAAGAAACAAGTCTAATGAATTGTGATTGGTCCAAATTTTTATTTTTCTTTGATTTTGGTGATTTTAATCCTTATATGTCATGATTTTAATATCTTTTGCAAGAAAAATATAGAAAAGTGAGGAAATAACATATTGTTTTTTATGAAACATGATCACCAAAAATTAATTTTTGTGACTCTGGTGGTGAGAACCTGACACCCCCCCCCCCCCCTTAACTTAAATGGTTGCGAGTAATAAATTCTATTTTTATAAATGAAGCATGTTAACATATATGTAGGTATAATTAAAAAAAATAACTAATAAAATCCATCCATCAATCCTATAAAAAAATCTATAAATTAATTGGATACAACCTTAGTCGTTACGTGCTTAGGATTTGAAATAATCTATGTCCATTGTGGAAAGTGAGAACCTGACACCCCCTCCCCCCCCCCCCCCCCCCCCCCTTAACTTAAATGGTTGCGAGTAATAAATTCTATTTTTATAAATGAAGCATGTTAACATATATGTAGGTATAATTAAAAAAAATAACTAATAAAATCCATCCATCAATCCTATAAAAAAATCTATAAATTAATTGGATACAACCTTAGTCGTTACGTGCTTAGGATTTGAAATAATCTATGTCCATTGTGGAAAGTTTCATAAAATGCATATATTTATATTTTGGTGAAACAATTTGAACAAAAGTACATTGTATATACACTATATTTTTACTGCTACTTTTATAAATTTGACTGCCTTTTTAACAAAAGCATACATCATTAAATAGGTATTGTCTCGCCCGCGACGAATACATGTATATGTTGTGTACAAGTTGCAATTTTAATATACAAGTTAGGTCAAAATTTATACAGGCTTAACAATCTTACTTAATTTGGGAACACCATTTAAATTTTAAGAGGTATGATTTTATACAACTTTTGAGCATAGTGAAAATTCTTTTTTAATTTTCTTATTCTTGTTGTAGTTTCCAAATGACTAAATACAGAAGTTACTGTGAATTTAAATTCTGTATATGCGCATTTCAACAACTTATGTCTCTTCAGTGCAGATAAAATCTAAACGTTTGGAAGACCATAAATCCAAATAAATATTGTTAAAAACTGATAGAGAACAAATAACCAATATGATCTAAATGTAAAGCAACAAGTCTTATGCTTGTCCATGGAATATGTTTTGACTATCAACAAAATGTTAGGAAATGGTCATTAACACATTCCCCATCCTCATGCAATGGAAAGTGTTCACTTAAAACTATTTACCCTACCAATTTAACAGATTTACCAATCTTCCATTTTCTTCCATAGTAAAAGGTTAGTTTTTGTTGTTGCTGTAAAGAGAAGAAAAAATAACAAAATCAACATACCCCTTTTTAATATTTTTTAAATGGAGTTCCCTTTTAAAATGGTGTGAGTGGGAACCCATTATGAAGCAGACCACTCAAAGAACATTTCACATTGCATTGCAATGTGAAATGTTCAAATGTGTTATGCGGGTTCAGATACATACGATTAGTTTACAAGTCTAAAGCTGCATAGACAATTTTGTGGTCAGACCGGTAAGTCTCAATTACATCTGTCTCAACACTAACATCAGAATTCACTTTTACAAACATTAGATCCAAACATGAGCCATAATCAGTAGTCACTTTTGATATGATTTGTTTGCAGTTAAACGTTTCTTCAATGTATGGTAAGAGATTATTGTTGCCTGAAATGGTGTCCAGATTAAAGTCTCCCATTATCATTAAATTTGAACGTCTTGTATCTGTTACAGGAAGCAGTTTAGACATCAATACATCTTTAAGTTCTTCAAAAGAACATTGTGGAGACTTGTAAAGTACTATGGCTTGTACATGTGCTTTTGCTGATGTAATATCTGCCATAATAAATTCAACCATAGGAGAAGAGAACTTTACTATATCGTCTATTAGAAACTCACTTCTCACATACAATACAAGGCCATGATGTGGTCTGAAATCATTGGTTTGTTCTTGATCATTTCTGATAGGCAGCCCAAAGCCAGGTAGACAATATTCTTCATCAGAATCTCTAGGTGAAAACCTTGTTTCTGCAAAACCTATTATATCCGCATTTATGATATTTTGCTCCTGCTTAACATCTTGAAAATGTGCATGAAGTGACCTTGCATTGTTAAAAACCAGCTTCATAATTTCAGGACCTATTGTGTATATTGGTTTGTAACATAATTTAAGAACTGCCTCTTTTTTCAATCTTTCCAATTCCTTTTTTACAGCTTCTGAAACAGCTATCTTACTTTCACATAAGTCTAGGATATGCAAGCCATGTAAAGACCTTACTCTACTAAGAGCTACATAATGAATGTGTGGTATTGTGGCCTTGCATTTGGAATTTAAACTTACAACCACTTCATCTACAGTATCACCTTGTGATTTATGTATTGTTTTGGCAGCTGATGGACGGAGGGGAAACTGTATTCTTTCAAATGTCTTATTTCTATATGAAAAAGATCTTTTAATATCAAAAATTGGAGTCCATGACTTGTTAATGTCTTTTCCATACAAATTGCTATATTTTAATCTGGAAGTAGAACCAATTTTTTTATCATCAAATTTTACCCATACAATACTAGGTCTAGCTGTTTTATCTTTTTGTCTATTTTCAACCAACTTGATTTCACAGGACGAACCATTAGTTAATCCATCAGTAACATCTATATTGGCTGTAAGATCATATTTCATGCCAACAGCAAGTGTAACTTCATTAGCAAGATTTGCTGTATCTGACTGATTTTTTGGCAAACATGCTAATATCTTGTTTTTAACATCTGAAGATACATCAGCAAGAACTGTATCAAATGATTTGACCAAAACCTTCTGGGTTTGTAACCTTTCAATATACTGAAGGTTGAAACTGTCTACAAGTTGATTGTCAACAAATAAATGGTTGGCTGTTAAAGGATACCTTTGATCATCATAGTTGACAATTCTCGAATGTAAAATTGCTAAATCCTTATGAGACAGTTTATCTTCTCTTAGTCTATTTAAAAGTTCTGCAAACTCTTTATCATCTTTTTGCCTCATAATTTCTGTCAATTCATGCATTCTGAATAGCTCCCTCCAATGGTTTGGAGATAAAGATGAAAGCCCTTTCTGCATATCATCAAATATCCAACCATCAAAAACCGGTTTCAATTGAAAAAAGTCACCAACTGTAATGATACTGACTCCTCCAAATATTTGTCGATTGTCCTTGATCTTTTGTAATCTAGTCTGAAGAAGAGAGAACATCTTGTTACCAACCATTGAAATTTCATCAATAATTATCACGGATAAATTTCTGTACTTCATTCTAAGAGTATTGAGAACATCACAAGACAGTGTCTGATTGAATCCTTTACTTGGTTGTATACTGAATGCACTATGAATAGTTACACCACTGATATTGTATGCTGCTTTGCCAGTTGGTGCACAAAGTAATATTCTAATGTCGTCTGGGTTTTCACCTTCTTTGGAGCATAAATATCTGTGTAGGCATTGAAAAAGAGCTTTTACAACAACTGACTTGCCAACTCCTGCACCACCAGTAAGAAAAGCATACAAAGGTTCCTGTTTTGTTTTAATCCAGTGGATGATATGAAGAAAAAATTCTCTTTGTTTATCATTTAAAGATCTACACAAACTTTGATAATCATTGTTATTCATTCTTATTCCTTCTATAATAATGTTTACAGGTCTTTGAGATATTCCAAGTTCCTGACCTATATCATAATTTTTGTGTTCTATTGGATGATCAGGATTAAAATGTATATACTGCTCTGCTTCTACAGTACCCTCTTCAATATCTTCAATTTCTGTCTGCTGAGTACCAGGTGCTAATTCATCATATTGTGCACAATCATTTTCAGCTTGTTCCATTGCTCTTTCTAATTCTTCAACATTTTTTTGATACTGTTTAGCTTTCATTTCTATGCTCCTACAAACAGTTTTGTACATTTCCTCAAATGTTTCAAATGAACCTTTTAAGTTGCTTTCATTTCTCCAAGGATAAAATAACATTAACCTTTCTCTGTAAAAATTTTCAGGATCTGTTTTTTTACTGAAATTAACATGTCTTATAACCCTAAAGGTTTTTCTTTGTTTAATATTTATGCCGTTTCTTAATGTTAAATTTATTTTTCTTACACTTTGGCATGTATCTTCAGTTCCATGTTCATCTTGGTCAGAGATGTTATTTTCAATGTCATTTTCTGCTTCACTTTGTTCATCATCACTTGACTGACAGTCTGACTCTTTTTTGGGAAATTTAATTTCTAATTGTGAAATGTAGTCAGCAAGACACCAATTCTCGAGAGCTTTTGGGCGCTTAGAATAACGTTTTATATCATTGTCAGCTTCAATTTCAGTTGACTGTGGTGGTAATTTCTCTAATGCTGTTTTTTGTTTTAACAAAAATGTTCTTTTGCTTTCTGGTGAGGTATTTATAAATGTAACTTGCCTGGTAGCTTTGGTTAAAGGCATCTGTAGTGTCAAATAGACTGCTTCCTGAGCACAAGTTTCAACAGAATTTGTGAAATAGTTCCCTATGTGTCTTACTTGGCGCTTTAAGTCCATGTTACCTTGTCTAGCTTCTTTAGCAGCTTGATCAAGTAATGCGCTCATGCCTTTCTGCGATTTACTTATGTAAGATACTATATACATTGCACATGCATATGGATCCAGAACAAACTGTAAGTCATGGTTAGCTTTCCATGCAGAAAGAACTATTTTCATGTATGGATTTATGCGTACTTCTGATGGTTTTCTCCTTAAAAACACCTTAGGGCCATTCAAACTGCTTCTGATTATTTTAATATACTCATCTTCAGTTATTTTCAGAAAGTCACTGAGAAACTGATTAAAATCCATGCTACTGATATCTTCAAGTTCATGCAAAAGGTTAATTTTTTTCTGCATTTCTTTGTACAATGCTTTATAGTTATCAACATCTGTTTCAAGAGGTTCTAATATTGTTGTATTTTTCATAGGAGGTAATGGAAATCCAAAGCGACAGACCGGATGACCTTTTTTTCTACAGGTTTTTGAATGTTTGTGTGTTTGTAAATTGATCAAGTCTTGTAACTCTACTGAATAAGCACAAGAGACATGCCTGTCAATATAATCTACTAATGCTTCCTCTGAATCTTGTTTGTATATGGGTGCATTTTCAACCCAAATAAGCATGTGGATGTGAGGTGAACCTCTTTGCTGAAATTCAACTCTATAAAAATAATCAGAAACTTTACCAATTGGATGAAAATCACTTTTCAGGACTATTTTTATAAACTGCTGTACACGATAATCAAAAAATCGGGCACATGTCACTGGATCTTTCTGCACTAGTCTAGTTTTATCATGCCAGGACATATTTGTTAATTCTTCTTCTGTATAGGTTTTGCCATCATTTAACTGTCCAAGTACTCTCAACAAATCATTCCATTTTGTGTCTGCAGAAGAAAATGATCCAAACCATGTTGGTAGGCCAAGTTGCTTTATCATAGCAAACAAATCTTTTTTTCTTTTCTCAAGATAAACCGGTGAGTTTCTTAATGTACGAAAGATAAAATATCCTTCATCTAACCTGACCAGGTCATTTACCATTGAAGGTTGTAGAACATCTTTAACTGTCCATGTTTTGCCTTCAGATTTGCATCTTCTTAATGCAAGGTTAACTTTATCAGAAATGTTCTTAAGTTGAATCTTTTTTAGCTTAAAAAATAAATTTGGCACTGACTGTGCAGCTCTTCTATCAACTGACCTCAATTCCCATTTTACAATGTCAGAGTAGTGAACTGGAACACTTCTGTGTTTATTATCAGTACGTTTTTCACCACAAAATATTGTAGGAAAGGACAGATACTCTGAATTGGGATCATTATATAGACTAATTGGGTGTTGCCCTTCTCCTGGTGCAAAAATGTAATCTCTGTCATTAGTTTGGTCAGCATCAATTTCATCTAACAATGTGTCCGTGTTTCCAACATGCAATTCTCCTTCATCGATTTCACTGAAGTTATCCGAGTCTTCATTGTGATTTTCTTCTTGGTCATCTTGTGGCTCTGAAGTATCAACTTCTTCAAAATGATTCGTTTCCTGTATTTTGTTTACCCATTCACTATCTATCTGTAATCCAGATGACTGATACATTTCACTTTTCTTCATTAAATAATGCAAAGCACAAATAACAGCCAGTGGTCTGACATTTTCACTGAAATCACATTTCTTAAAAGATAACTTTTTTTTTAATTTGACAGCTATTGTGCCAGATTGTTCCAAATTTCTCGGAAGTGAACTAATGGTTGGTTGCACATCAACAGGAACATTTACTACATTGCCTTTCACTGAGAGCTGTCCTCCTCTTGGTAATTGTCTAATCTGCATAAAAGGAATGCGTAAAGAAATTAGTCTTTCCTCTAAAGGATACAATTCTAACTCTTTTGGTCTTTTTGGAAATCTCATTTGATTAGCAAGTGAAAGTCTGGGGATCTTGTTTTGTCTTAATGCAGTTAGGCAAGTATGGCAAATCCATTCTGTGTCATCAACAGATTTGTAATTAGTGGTATATATTGACAAATATGACCCTGGTGTTTTTATATTTGTGGCATTAATAACTGAATCACTGAACCATGTCTGCTGACAGCATGTGCAAATATAAGATGGCCCCCGAGAAGTTTTTTCTTCAAATTTTTTAACACATTCTGCTAAAGATGGACCCTGTTCTCTCCGTTTTCTCAAGTTTTGTTCATGTTGTGAAAATTCTTTTCTCTGTCGTTTTTGTTTTTTAACATTTCGATCATATTCTCTAAATTCTTCTGAATGTCTGTGTCTCATATTCTGTTTTGCAAGTCTTTCTGTTTCCATATTTTGTGACATAGACCTGTACTTTCTTTTCCTGTTTATATCCCTAATAGCTTCAATTTTGTTATAATCTTCATCCTCTCTAACTTGTCTTTTTGCACATTTTTCTTTAATCTTATAATCGGTGTCAGTCCTAGCTTTTCTTTTTGACTGTAGACCTTTAACACGTTCTGCACTTTTAAATTCTTCATCCTCTCTAGCTAATCTTTTTGCACATCTTTCTTTAATCTTATAATCGGTATCAGTCCTAGCTTTACTTTTTGACTGTAGACCTTTAACACGTTCTGCACATTTAAATTCTTCATCCTCTCTAGCTAATCTTTTTGCACATCTTTCTTTAACCTTATAATCGGTATCAGTCCTAGCTTTTCTTTTAGACTGTAAACCTGTAACACGTTCTGCACATTTAAATTCTTCATCCTCTCTAGCTAATCTTTTTGCACATCTTTCTTTAACCTTATAATCGGTATCAGTCCTAGCTTTACTTTTTGACTGTAGACCTTTAACACGTTCTGCACATTTAAATTCTTCATCCTCTCTAGCTAATCTTTTTGCACATCTTTCTTTAACCTTATAATCGGTATCAGTCCTAGCTTTACTTTTTGACTGTAGACCTTTAACACGTTCTGCACTTTTAAATTTTTCATTCCCTCTTGCTTTTCTTTTTGAGTAAAGTCCTTTAACACGTTCTGCACTTTTAAATTCTTCATCCCCTCTAGCTAATCTTTTTGCACATTTTTCTTTAATCTTATAATCAGCATCAGTCCTAGTTTTTCTTTTTGATAGGAGTCCTTTAACACGTTCTGTTCTTTTAAATTCTTCATCTCTCCTCCTTTTTCTCATATATTCCTTTATATAATCTGCCCTCAACTGGGATTTCTTTTCTTCAAATTCCGACTTTCCTGCATTTGAATTTTCAAAAGCTTTGTTCATCTGATATTCAAAATAATTCTTCATCTGTCTGTTTTGCACTGAAACAGGATTCATACAATGAAAGGATACAGGTAAAAGTTCAAACTGGGAATCCAAGTCTATATACATACTTTGATACAGAGAATACAAGTAAGCCAGGAGATCATTTTTATTTTTGAAACTTATAAGTATAGATTTTCCATCTGGACCTGACAAACTGTCTGCCGTGTGAGAATGTGAATCAAAGAAATAATATGTGTCATTGTTAAAATGGAGAGAAGAACATATTGCCCCAATCATTATTAATATATTGCTAGACGCTGCCAATGCTTTCCCAATAGCTTCTTGAAGGGTCAGAACATCTGTAGATGGATTATTAATTGCTGTACCATACACAATGTCTTTTCTCTTGACCTGATATTTACCACTGTTTGTGTCAATAACTGTTGGAATCTCATCAAAATTCAAAAGCATATGTCTATATCTACCCAATCGTTTTAATTCTTCTATTGCACTTCTGTATACATCATCGCCTAAGTTCAGAACTAAGTCTAGGTCAATTTTTGTTGGATCCTTTAATTTCTCAACTAATACTAAATAAACTAATGCATTGCATGTGCACTGATTACCCCTTGAAGAACTACTAAATCTGAAGTCATTTTGAAAAAATGTTCCAAACTTTACACATGATGCATTAAAAAGTCCTGTTGACACACTTCTTACTGATTTACTTTGCTCGTGAATATTTTCGATCAAATAATTGACAGCAAGTTTTTCACATGAATATTCATCAATTTCAGATTTGCATGTGCTATCTTTGTTTCCAGAATTATTTGAACTATCTTTGTAAACAGATTTTTTAGTTTTCCCACAAAGGGCTTCAGAATACAAGCAGTTGTCAATTTGATAATCACATATGCTATTTCCAGCTTTATTTGAACTATCTTTGTAAACAAATTTCTTAGTTTTCCCACAAAGGGCGTCTTGAGCAGTTATGGTTTTCCCACAAGGGGCTTCTTGAGTAGCTATGGTTTTCCCACAAGGGGCTTCTTGAGTAGCTATGGTTTTCCCACAAGGGGCTTCTTGAGCAGCTATGGTTTTCCCACAAGGGGCTTCTTGAGCAATTATATTTTTCCCACTAGGGGCATTTTTTGTTTTCCTGTTGTTTAGGAGGACAGGCTCCCCCGTGTCAATTTGTTTGTCAGGTCTGTCTATAACAGCAGCTTCATCTTTCTGTTCTAATGTAGACTTTTTCCTTGGATTAGCATTTCCTTGCTTGGACAGTGACAATTTCCACTTCTTAGATCTCGGCATGATTTCATACTATAGAAAAAAAAATTTGGTTAATGTAAGTGATATGGACTTGTTGCTGCCAAAATAAAGAATGGGGCTCCGCAAAGCATAGCAGGATAAGATCGAAAATGGAGCTTCGCAAAGCGCAGCATGATACGACCGCAGCATATTGAACGTTAGTAAAAGTTTACGCCGTCGCCATCATACTTTGTACGCATATGTCTCGCTTTCGCGACTTTTCGTCGCGGGCGTGACAAAAATATGATAAAAATAACCGAATTATATGCAATATGTAAAAACATGGAATTCTTCCCCTTTTCGGAAACGGGAGGGGCCATCGACCCCATTTTGATATGGCAGCTGCCTATTGTGCCAGGCAACATTGTTCTAAAATTTGGTATTGATCCATTTACTAGAACTACTAGTTAGGCTGTCCACAGGTGCCGACGCCAACGACTGCGCCGTACCATACAGTCTGGGGTCCTGCTTTATAAAGTAAAAAATAGTTACTTGCAGAAGTTAGTTAAATTCACCCAATGGAGTACACAATTTCATCATTTTCAGGCATACAAATTTATTTACTTATACAAGTTAATTTTCAGAAAATGTAAGGTCTTTATCCCTTTGTTGTGTTATTATAGCATTTTTTGTAAGGGTCATTGATAATTTTCTGTTATAGTTTAATTATTGATGTTCTGATAATTATAATAATTGTCAAGGCACACAGTCTTTCTGTAGAGGAGCACACTTGTCAAAGATTGGTCCTTTGGGACTAATAGTGGCTATTAACATGAAAGGAATTAGTCTTCAACATGCATCATTATCACATTAAGATGGAATAATTGAGTTGCACGCGTTGTCGTGCTAGGTATACCCCCACTCGAACCATTTTTTTTTTTTTTTTTGTTAACAGGAAGCTGACAAGAGCAACAAAAAATGCTTATGTCTCATAAATATAAAGTCAAACACCAAGTTTGAAATAAATTTGTCTAGCAGGAACCAAGAGAATTGCGACAAAAAAATCAATATTTTTCAAAAACGGGGGAAATGGCAAAGTGCCGCAAAACAGGAAGTTGATATGGTAGAGCAACAAAAATTGTTTATGACGTATGCCCCATACAGATAAAGTCAGAGCGACGAAAATTTTCACTATTGTCCAATAAAGGGAAAAATCGCAAAGTCCCGCCAAACAGGAAGTTAATATCGTAGAGCAACAAAAATTGCTTACGACGTATGCCCCATATATATAAAGTCAAACAACAAATTTGAAATAAATCTGTAAACCAGGAGCCAAGAAAAATGTGACGAAAATTTTCACTATTGTCCAATATAGGAAAAATCAAAGAGTCCCGCCAAACAGGAAGTTTATATTGTAGAGCAACAAAAATTGCTTACGACGTATGCCCCATATATATAAAGTCAGATACCAAATTTGAAATAAATCTAAAAACCAGGAGCCAAGAAAATTGTCATTATTGCCAATATAGGGAAAAATGGCAAAGTCCCGCCAAACAGGAAGTTAACATTATGGAGAGACAAAAATCGCTTACGACGTATGCCCCATATATATAAAGTCATACACCAAATTTGAAATGGATTGACCTTGTAGGTGTGGAGAAAATTGTGGCGAAAGTTTTATGGATGGAAGGACAGACAGACAAGGCGATTCCAATATACCACCCACTCTACGAGTGGGGGTATAAAAAATATATAATGAAATATCCCTAGCTATATAAATATCTACATATAATGACCTTATTATTATGGCAAGTCTGTGACTGTACTGCTGTTGACAATTGTCAGTCACAAACAAAGAATTTTGACTTTTGAGCCCATTTGCGTGGATATTTTGTTGAAAAAAGTAATTTGTTATTTCAAATAACATGTTTATAATGGGAAACTAACATTTGAATTGATTTGCTTTTCTTTAGTTACATATCGTTTTTCTGACAAATAATGTATAGAATTTGTCAGATAGAAAACGAACCAAAAAACAGACAAAATACCATTCGTAGAACCTGACAAAAATATTGTGGCCCACTGAAACTTCAATGAATCTCCCCAATGAAATATTATATTGACTGTCTGCTTTTACGAGACATGTTTTGTTCTGAAGGCATCAATTGGTTTTAACACTGGCACATAAAACATAATCATTTGGATTACACACATGTATGTTGTATTGTTTTCAAGAAATGGGTCACATTCCCTATAAGGTCAAGAAAAAAAATACACATGTTTCCGCTAACATGCTCTCGCGGTAAGGTAGGCATAACTTTTTATTTTTTCAAAAGTTTTTAACTGCTTTGTATTGGAAAAGCCTTCTGACTTTAACAGTGCTCGTCAAAATCTGATCAAAAAACTTATAAGGTGCCGATAGGCACAAAAAATAGGGTCAGTACGGTAAGCGGAAACACAAGTATTTTTATTTCAGGCCTAAATTCAGCCAGGATGCCAACTCTCATAAATATAGTGCGAGAATCAAGAATTTTAGAGGAAAAGTTCTGGCAGTTTCTTTTGATCTTTGACTTTTTGCTAAATATAATGCATGTGCTTCACAAAAACTTGACAAATGATTATTAAAATGCACAGAAGCAGAATACACACAAACTTTCTATCCATAACAAAGTCAAAGTAATATCATCATATCATCATATTATGGTCATGTTATTGACCATTACAGTGTAATCAAAAGAATATGTAAAACTGCAGTTTAATTGTTACTAGTACTATGTAAACGGATACATCAAAAAATGCACTGTGTATATAGAGTATATACTTAAATACTAGTACACTTTGATACTTGGGAAAAAGGGAATAAAAATGTAGGGAAATGGGAATAATTGTCAAATGTGAAAATTGGAATCATAAATTTCATGAACTCCACAAATAATGAAACTTCACCAAATACAATACAAGAACCCCACAAATAAAAAATGTAAAAAAGGCAAAACATATCTGGGAAAATGGAAAGTGGTAATGTTCCCATTTTTTATTTGCATGGAAAAGATCATAAAAAACACTATCCCGCCATCTCAACTCATGTATACATAGAATTATGCATGTAAAAGGCAAAAGATATGTTGGTATGTACAACAACCCTCAACCAAAATCAAAACAATAGAAATTTTCCACTCAAGCAAGCACGTTTTCTCACCAAAAGTTGAAACAGGAAGTGAAGAGTTTAGGACTGGGAAACACTAAAAAGAGACAAGAAGTGTCAAGAGCAACAAGAAAACACCCTAACATCATATATACTTTTATGCATTTATTCTCAATAATAAATAGTTATATAGAAATATCCATGAAATAAAAATCCATGAAAAACCTACATTTAATTTTATTTATCTCTTTTTACCATTTAATATTATATAACTTTACAGAATTACATTTTTTTTTATTTTACATTTAATAGATCCGTTATGCTAGCAATTTTAAATATTTAGTTTTTAAATTTAAAATGCTCATTAATATTATTTAGAGGCACAAAACATAAAAATTTTTAAAACCTGTAATTACATATTTTAAAAAAATAAGCATAGTCATTTTAGACAACAAAAAGCATATTGGACATGTTACACTGGTCCAATAAGTTAAACTTTGGTCTCAGCTAGCATCCAGCTTGGATCAGGTACGGATCAAAGCCACACAATTTTTGAAGGTGACCAGTTTGGTTTCAATTGGCCAAGTATTTCCAGTCTCAGCAGAAGAATTTAAAACTTTTCCCATAGGTCAAATATTAAACTATGGTCCCCGCTGGCACCCATTTTTGATTAAGTACAACCCTAAGCAACACAATTTTTTAAACAGGGCCACCCAAGGTTTATTATGACCAAGTTTAGTTCCAATTGCCCAGTTATATCTGATGATAAGATTTTTGAATGTTTTACCATAGGGTCCAATGTTAAAATTTGGTCCCCTCTGGTGGCCATCTTGGATTGGCTACGGACCCAAGAGACACAATTTTTAAAGTAGACCGTTGTAGCCAAGTAAGACCTGAAATTAGTTTCTATGAGAACCAAAACTTCTGCTATCCATTACAATTTCAGACCACCTTTCAAAAAAAAAATCGGGCAGGGGTTTCCCCTATAATCTAGGTTATATATACTGCTGAAATTAAAACCCATCAAAATCAGATATATATTAAATATTCCATCAGACATTAGAAATTTTTATTTCACTAATGCCAAATTTTGAGTTAGAGTTATCTTTCTTTGTATAAGAGTTGCAATGTAAAGACAAAAGAATTTGAAACGCTTGTGGCCCCGCTGGCGGCCATCTTGGATAGGATACGGATGTGAGCAACACCACTTTTGAAGGGTACCACCCAAGGACTCATGTGATTAAGTTTGGTTCCAATTGGCCTAGTACTTTCAGAGGAGAAGATCTTTGAATGTTTTATCCCATAGGGTCCAATGTTAAATTATGATCCCCGCTGGCGGCCATCTTGGATGAGGTATGAACATGAGCGACACAATTTTGAAAGGGGGCCACCCAAGGACTATTGTGACCAAGTTTGGTTTGGATTGACCCAGTGGTTTCAGAGAAGATCTTTGAATGAAAAGTTTACGGACGACGGACGGACGACGGACGACGGACGCCGGACGCAAAGTGATGGCAAAAGCTCACCCTGGCATAGCCAGGTGAGCTAAAAACAGACATAATGGTGGTAAATATAATCAACAGCCACGCAGCTACACAATGAGCCCTCTAGGTAGCATTTATTCAATGTATGGAGTGCCATATTGGACATAAACATGAAGCCCTATCGAAGAGCGGATATATCCGTCACTGCAATATAAGGAGTTAAGACTACCTCTGGAGGTAGTCTAAGTTAGTCCGATTGAAGATCGATTTAAAGTGTTTACATTGGAGTACGATCGATCTTTATGAAGACGATCTTCCCGAAGATCGACCTAAATCTGCTAATGTAAACACGGTTGCATTTATTCAACTGCCATGACAACAACAAAAAAAAATAACAACAAAAAAAAAACCAACAAACTACATGTTAGTTCAACTTTTGAACCATGAAATCTGATATATAAAGGCATTATTTCGTTTAAAAAAAATACATTTTAAGTGGCAAGAGAAATTTTAAAATTAAAATTTGCATATTATCCTAGCTGTTATATGGAATGTGCCGTAGGAAAGTATTGCACAGATTTTCCCCTATTTTTCTAAAAATTCTAAAGATTCATTTTGTAATTTTTCTGAAGCAAGGAAAATCTATCTGTAGCATTCGGAGTTAAAAATCTGCAATATTTTGCATGTTCTTTCTTCAGGTTACTTGAAATCCCTGTTAAGGGAAGAGGTTCATAAATATGCAATATCTCGGATTTTTATGAAATTTGGTATGCAGCCAAAAAAATAATTTACGCAACTTCTTATATTTTTGAGATATGATTAGTTAAAATCTTATCGAATTCGGGTGTGTTATATAGAATGCACGTAAAAATCAATGAAAAAGTTCCGAATTTTCACTTTAACTCGCAATTTCTTCCAACTGTTTCCAGGTAATTTTCTATCAAAATGATATATATCCGTTTTATTGATATAAAATTTTTATAGGGTCACCGAATTCGTTTTCGAGTTAAAAGTCGTTGAAATGTTTTGTTTGAGTGTGAAAACGTCCAAAAGTAAGGTTTTATCGACGCTACGGCAAGCCAACGACGTCGTCGATAAAATCGCATTTTTAGACGTATTTTGCGTATTGAACACATACGTACTCAACGATTTATACGCCGGTGTCCTATAGCCATTTTTCCCCCATGCCAATTTTTCCCCTCAGCGTGATGGGGGGGGGGGGGGGGACCAGGATCAGGCCTATTTTTCTCCCCTAGTAGCACGAAAGCTTGTAGTAACGTCGGCGACGTCAGTTGGAAATTAATTATCCATTAAAGGATAGGTAACCTTCTTTTAATAAGTTTAGCGTTACCACACCATCATCGTATCATTATACATTCAATATCAGATGATTTATTTATATATATATGAACCATAGTCTGATGTGGTGATCACATCCATTCTCCTCCGTGAACCCTTGGTACATGTATGTGTTACGTGACTTTCTGTAGTAGGTCGTAAGGCCCAATGGTCAAACCCATGTTCTAGTTGAAGCCCACACGAAGAAGGGATTTGGTGGGATGGTAACAGTTGTTGTAGGAATGTTTGAAACATATCGTCGGTGATATACAAAAACCTCGTAAGTCGAGTTTTGTAAATTTGTCAGGAGAGCAAAAAAACTGAATTATATCGTCGGTGTTCTGCAAAAACCTCGCAAGTCGGATTTTTTTTGCGGGAGACTTTTTTCGATTTTTGGAATCTTCTAACACGAATACATATTCTATCAAAACAGGGTACGTCTAAACCAATCAAAAAATATTTTTTTAGTAACAATCCTTTACAACAACCATTATTTTCCATTTGAGTTACGAGGTTTTTGCACAAAAAAATTGTCAAATCGAAATACGAGGTTCTAACATGTGACTAAAAAATTATGTTTTGATTGGTCTAGACGTACCCTGTTTTGATAGAATATGTATTCGTGTATGTAGATTCCAAAAATCGAAAAAAGTCTCCCGCAAAAAAATCCGACTTACGAGGTTTTTGCAGAACACCGACGATATGATAGTTAATAACCTCTCTCTTGTGTATCAAATTTGATGACATCTTAGAAATATATTAAGGTCTACTTGTTTAACTGTGTTTGCTTTTGAATAAATCATGACACACATTGTCCATTTTCTATCTTTGATTGATAATCTCAGTATTTGCTGGAATAGTTCTGTCTGCCATCAAGCTCCACATTCCTAAATGGTATACAGCGAAATTCTAAGCACCCTTTAGTGTAAAATTCTGTCTCCTGTAGATATATAGGTCCATAATTCTGTTTCATTCAAGTACAAAGTCCTTTCAAAATATTTGCACCAATAAGTATTGTGACTTCGATGTAACATTTACTGTCGGGAACAATGTTAAATAATTCTATGAACCTCTTGTGTTCTTGTCCTATCCCTTTCATTTATAACGTTCCAGCGATCTGAATCAATTGTTTTGACAGATTTGTTTATATTGGGTATTACCTCGGGCCATTTCTAAACGAAAAATCTACCCCTGTTAACAGATAAACGTTTCCTTCCGAAGAGTTTGGCATTTTTTTTACAAAGTCCATACTTAATAGTGTTTGGCCTGTGATCTAAATGCGACACAACTGGTATAGCGTTACAAAGCTCATGCTGTCTTGTTTGATGAATCCAAAATATTGACACTGATCACATGATCTGGTACAAAATGTATATTCCTTAATGCAGGGTTGCATACTTTTCCAGTCATAAATATTACCTATAATTAATTGCATTATGTGTGGTTTTCCACCCTAAAATGACTTTTGTAGTCGTGTATTATATGATATCTGACGTATCCAAAAGAGAAAAAAACATCTTAAGAAAAATATGATAATCCAAAAACAATAGAAATGTCTACAAGAAATGAAATACTCTGAAATCAATGAGATTATCTGAAAGAGAAAGAAATACACGGTTTGAAATAAATACAAACTTTTGAAACAAAAGAAATGTCAGCATATTGAAGATTTGGACGAGTAGACAAAACAACACAACAAAATAGAATTACAGACGGGTAAATCTAATAGAGATACTCAATACAGCTCATCAGAAAAAAACCAGAACTAACCGACAAACTGATTGACAGACTGGAGGACATGTAGACAGACTTGTGGACAGTAAGACAGACTGGTGGATATGTCGACATACTGGTGGACAAGACTGGTGAACATATAGACAGACTGTTGGACATGTAGACATTCAAATGGACGGTGAATACAAACAAGTGGAGATGTAGACAGGCAGGTGGACAATGGACAGACTTGTGGACACATAGACAGACTTGTGGACATGTAGACAGACTTGTGGACATGTAGACAGACTAGTTGACACATGGACAGACCGGTGAACATGTTGACTGACTGGTCGACACGTAGATAGAATGGTGGACATGTCGACAGACTAGTGGACACATAAACAGACCGGTGAACATGTTGACAGACTGGTGGACATGTAGACAGACTGGTGGACATGTAGATAGGCTGGTGGACACGTAAACAGACTGGTGGACATGTAAACAGACTAGTGGACACATAGACAGACTTGTGGACATGTCGACAGACTAGTGGACACAAAGCCAGACCGGTGGGTGAACATGTTAACTGACTGGTGGACACGTAGACAGACTGGTGGACACGTAGATAGACTGGTGAACATGAAGACAGACTGGTTATCAAGTCGACTGACTGGTGAACACGTAAACAGACTGGTAGACATGTCGAATGACTGGTGGACACGTAGACAGACTGGTGAATATGTAGACAAACTTGTGGACACCTCGACAGACTGGTGGATATGTAAACAGACCTTTTGACATGTCGACAGACTAGTGGACACATAAACAGACCGGTGAACATATTGACTGACTGGTGGACACGTAGATAGACTGGTGAACATGTAGACATACTGGTGGACACATAGACAGACTGGTGGACATGTAGACAGACTAGTGGACACATAGACAGACTGGTGGACATGTAGACATATTGGTGGACACGTAAACAGACTGGTGGACATGTAGACAGACTAGTGGACACATAAACAGACCGGTGAACATGTTGACTGACTGGTGGACACGTAGATAGACTGGTGAACCTGGTGAACATGTAGACAGACTGGTGGACATGTAGACAGACTAGTGGACACATAGACAGACTGGTGAACATGTCGAATGACTGGTGGATATAGACAGACTGGTGAACATGTAGACAGACTTGTGGACACATAGACAGACTGGTGGACGTGTAGACAGATTGGTGGACACGTAAACAGACTGGTGGACATGTAGACAGACTAGTGGACATATAGACAGACTGGTCGACATGTAGACAGACTGGTGGACACGTAAACAGACTGGTGGACATGTAAACAGACTAATGGACACATAGACAGACTGGTGAACATGTCGAATGACTGGTGGATACGTAGACAGACTGGTGGACACGATGTTAGACTGGTGAACCTGGTGGACATGTAGACAGACTAGTGGACACATAGACAGGCTGGTGGACATGGTGACAGACTGGTCGACACGTAAACATGTTTACATGGTGGACATGTAGACAGACTAGTGGACACATAGACAGACTGGTGAACATGTAGACAGACTTGTGAACACATAGACAGACTGGTGGACATGTAGACGGACTAGTGGACACATAGACAGACTGGTGGACATGTAAACAGACTGATGGACATGTAGACAGACTAGTGGACACATAGACAGACTGGTGAACATGTCGAATGACTAGTGGACACGTAAACTGGTGGACATGGTGACAGACTGGTGACAGACTGGTCGACACGTAAACATGTTTACATGGTGGACATGTAGACAGACTAGTGGACACATAGACAGACTGTTGAACATGTCGAATTACTAGTGGACACGTAGACAGACTGGTGAACATGTAGAGAGACTTGTGGACACACACAGACAGACTGGTGGACATGCAGACAGACTTGTGGGCATGTCGACAGACTGGTGAGTATACACACAACCTGGTGAACATGTAGACAGATTTGTGGACATGTACACAGATTGGTGAACATGTTAACAGACTGCTGGACATGAAGACAGACTAATGGACATTTAGACAGACGAATGGCCATGTAGACATGAACTCAGATTTGTGGATATGTGATGAAGTCACCATATTATCTGGCATGCATACGCTAGTGGACACAGACAGCTGCACAAACATAGAGATATAAACAGAGTATAGAATAGGTAAAGCCAATGCAAAATGAAATATCTAGTAGACAATGAGATATTATTTAGGTAGACAGGTTAATGGACAATGAACAAACTATTGGAGACATCAACATATACAGGTGCACACAGAACAGTAGAGCCAGTTGATACTCGCAAATATTAGATAGGTTAAGTTTAAGGCACCACATCAAAAGTTCAATGTAGGATAAAAAACTTAATTCACATAGTTTTTGTTCATTGACATCACGATCCCCCCCCCCTTTACTTAATTTGAAAAAATTATTGATCGATATGATACGTATTTCTACAACCAGAAAATCAATGTAGGATAATTAAACATGCAGCTATTCCCCCACCCCCCCAAACTATGTGAATTAAGTTTTTTTATCCTACATCGATCTTTGAGGCTGTCCCTGAGATTGATTAGTGGAATAATATTGAAATACAGGAGGATATTTAGACAGGCAAACCGACGGGTGAACATGCAGACATTGCCATGAAAATCAGATCTAGTGGAGACACGTAGACTATAAGATACATTTTAGTAGACGAATAATAGAGGAACTTTTGATATAAAATATGTTATCGGTCTTCGAGTTCGACGGGCATGCCTCCTATATCTGATCTTTTTATCTGTTCATTCGGCTGTGCGCTTGGATATGATTTCTTTATATATTTTTCGGGACCGCCCGGAGATGACTGCTTATTGTAGGAGGGAACTGATGTCTTGTTTGCGTGTTGCATTGGGTAATTTTGTGCTGTCTTCGTACCATATCCGCTCCATTTCAGATTTGACCCGCAAGAAAATGGAATTGAAATCAGCGTAACATGACTGAATGACGCCATGAAATATAAGTGCAAAAATACCTTTTAGTTGAGAAAAATCAAATTAAAATTTAATCTCATCAAAGAGGATTTTGTTTGGCATGCCCTATATAAACGTGTTACTAAATATTCAGCAACTACAATGTGTACCCCGCGTAATGAGTTTTGTTGCAACCACGGGGGTCACTTCCTATAAATAAGTTATATACCGATGTCCGTTTTTCAGGATGTTAATAGGAACACATTTTCATGTCAGCCATACGAATAGGTCAGATTTTTGGACAGAGTCAATATATGAATGGGGGTATTTTTTCGAATGCAAACGGCACCCCTGTAACAAAATATAGGTGCCCCACCCCCACTCCCTGACCCCAGACCTTTTAAGTGACACGCGTGTCGACAAAACGAACACAATTTGTACCTATCATTTCTTCTATGCAACCCAAGCCGAAAAACATATTATTTTAGCATTCCAGAGATCAATCATTTCTTAAGAAAATATGGAAAATATATATGCAATAAATGGCCGTGCAATTTTGATGTATATATATAGTGAAATCCATATTGTGGGGGAAATATGGGCATGGGGAAAAGTGGCTATATGTATACGTATTGTCAACTTTCCGCGGGGGAAGAATGGCAATGATCCAAAATTTCTCCGGGGGAAAAATGAGATCTTGCCAGTTTTTCCCCCGGGGGAAAAACTGGCATGGGGGAAAAATGGTTATATAACACCGGAAACGAATTCGGTGACCCTATCAAAATTTTACATCAATAAAACGGAAATTTCTATCGTAATAACATATCATTTTTCAAGGAAATTCCTTGGACACGTTTGGAAGAAATCGCAATTTAAAGTGAAAATTCGGAACTTTCTTAGTGATTTTTAGGTGCATTCTATACAAATATATTCAAATTCGATGAAATTCTTACTGGTCATAATTCGAAAATATAAAAGTTAAATTTATTATTTTCTCGATATTCGTATACAATGCCTTAAAACCCAGTCGCATGCAAAATTTCATAAAAATCAGAGAGAACGCCTATTTACGAACCTGTTACTTAAGGTATCCGGACCATAATACAACCAGAAATGTACTAATACCTTTGATATATCAATTAATGAACAACAGATGAACCTGAAATGTAACATAACCATCTGATTACCAAAAAGAAAAATGTGTACCTGATATTGGTGAAAGTATTCAAAATATATACAATAATTAATGCAACAGCCAACAGAAATAGGAAAAATAACTTTATAATGGTGATTACAGTCTCACTGATATCTAACACCATCTGAAATTGAAGATAATATTTCTCAATTTAAGGATGAAGACCAACTTCCCGTAAATTTGGTTCTCTTCTAGAGTCAATTTCAATTCATGTTGAAAATTAAAGACTTTTTTTTCATTCTTTTTTTTCAATTTTCTAGTTTTTATCTAGACTAGAAAATAAAAATAATTCTCCTTGAAAATCCCAGAAACTGTACTGAAATTCAAAAAAAGTTTGTAGTCCGAATTTCCTGTGACCCTGCGCCCCTCCTTGCTTTTCTAGGATATTGATTTCGGGGTAGGGTCAGAACGATATGCTTTTTGACAAATGGGATTTCAGCGCTACCAGCTGATAGCGTGCTTCTAACACTTCGTGTACTTTTAATTTCTTATCATGGACACCCATCTTGGTGAAATCAAGTCATGTGTGATTTGTCAACTTTTCAAATAGCACCATCGTTCCGACCTCACCCCGACATATCAATAACTCCCCCCCCCCCCAAAAAAAAAAGCAAGGAGGGGTGCAGGGTCAGAGGAAATTCGGACTATCAACTTTATAGATCATTCAAATTTTAAAATTAAGTTCAAAATTCAAGACATTTTCCTGAAAATTCAACATATTAAGAGGATCGTCAGTATTTGTTTTATTTTTATAATTTACTACTGAAATCATCGAAACAATTATTACAAAATACCATCAATTTTAAATCACACTCACGTTATATTATTATCATTGTTACGAAATTTTACTAGTATCGTTTCTGAGATTGATCCCCCAAAAAATCTTATTATTAAACGATACAATTTCTAGAATACTTGCCAACCAAAAGTTGTTGCTAGATAGTTGTTAATATTTTGGCTCCAAATTCTCTCTCTTTATTTTTCACTGAAAGTTAATTTCCCACTTAGGGTATTATATCCCGTTTATTGTGTCCCCACATGTCGAGTGATAGCCTTTTTATGGGGGTATACATAATTATATACATGTATTTGGTTAGAAATAAAGAGGAGGGAAATAATGTTTTGCTTGCTTTTTTAGCTTTCAGAATCCTTTGTCCACACAAGCTGAGTATAAACAGTGTTAGTAGAACTATTTATAAACTTCCTCGCTGTTGTAGTGTATTTTTATGGAAATTGCTACAAATAACAAAATGTTGCAAAAAATATGTACCGATGAAGTTAGACGTGTTTTACAAGACTTTAAAAAAAATAAGGCATAGTTTTGTACCAAGAAGGTCCTACTATACAAAATTTGAGTTTCCCTTCCTCCCTTAGGAAGAACAAAGTTGCCACACTGCATTTTCATATCATTTTTTTGTGTTTTTTGTTTTTGTTTTTGTTTTTTTTTTCTCGCTTGTCACTTTTGGAGATCTCCAGTTCGCACACCCTGTTTGGAAAATCGCACCCTCTTCTGGAATTTCTGGCTACGCTCCTAAAATGCTCGCTTTTAAAGCAGTCGTTTAAACTGAAGTTGGGGGATAAGCCACTTTTTTGCTGTTGCTTACAGTTTTGTAAAGTTGAAAAGGTCAAGTCCAACTGGCAAAATATGACATATTTCATTAATTCATGAAATACAGTAGGAATAGAAAAACTTAATTTTCCAATATTTATATTTAGAATTATACGGGTTTATTTTATATTTGGTTGAAGATATTGAAAATAGTTTTGCGAAAATACAGCCATGGTACCTCTTGTTTATAACTGGAATATTTTGAACACCGGCTGAACAGAAAATCCCCATAGAATATATTTTTAGGCATAGTCTTTACATTTGTATTTTCTTTTGTTTCTTTGCTCACAAAGTTTCCCATACGGAGAATACAAGTTTTACAGTCACCAGACGTTTAGTGACCCTTCTTCCCGTCGTTTGGTAGTGATTTCGACGCGTGTTATGTACTTGTATGTGGGTATAACCCCCCTTTTAGTACTCGGTACTTTGGCCTTTTTTAAGGCAGTGCTTGGTATTTTGACCTTTGAGTATGGTACTTCGGAGTTTGAATATTTGGTACTTGGTACTTACATGTAAGATCGAAAAAAATTTGGTACTCTGTGCGAAAACTATTCAGTATTCGGTCCTTTGATCTCATTTTAGAGAGTACTCGGCACTCAAGGGAGTTTGGGCGTTATATCCCCTTGTATATATGAATGTATTTTTGTCACAAAATTAGTGTTTATTGGCGGATAAATGGTTTGATTTAATGTTTTTCAGATATAACTCACCTAGACGGTCTAGGTGGGTTAAGAAGGGAAGAAGGGGAATTGTACTGGTGGTTCTGGAAAAGGTACAAACTTAAAACAATCGGGAAAAGTCGTACCGAAAACACTTACGTTTTCTTAACGTCCAGCATCCAGGGCCGTTCAAGTCTGTATGTCTTATATATAAGCAGCGTGGGAAAATGGCGATCAAAGATATGAATTCACAAGGTCATTTAAAATGCCGACACCTTTTGAAATTATCAACCAATCGTTTTAAAGGCAAATGCTAACCCATTATTCTATTAATCCCCCTTTGATGTAGATTGAAAAACGGACTTGTTTTGAAAATTCTAAATAATTGGTAAAACTTGTTTGGGTGAGACTGAAATAGATATTAATGAAATATGTGACAATCCTGTTTATGATGTTACCACTGAACAGGAAATATTAGATGGGATAAGGGATTTAAAAAATTACAAGGCTCCTGGAACAGACAAGATTTTAAATGAATTTGTTGAAAATATCTTATACAAAAAGATAATGTAATAAAATAAACTTACATTTTCACCTCCTTCCTCTGGAATTTAACAGTCAAAATGAATGAGAATACACACGGTTTTATCTAAGACGTTGACCTAGAGCGTTTTTTATGATTGTAGATAACATTCTGTTTCGTTTCACGACTCTTAATCTCTTTTCCAGACATCTCAGTTACAAAGTTGACAGAGATTTATACCTTTTTTCCACTGCAGTTTAAAGTGTCGCAAATTTTTGTCTTTACAAAGTATTTTATGTTGTGCGGTATCGGCCATCGTATTATAAAATAATACTTACATTTTCACTTCTTCTTGCGAAATGCTGATATACAATTTTACAAATTTTACATATTCCCTCTGTGGGAATTCAACTGTACACATACAAGCAAAAATTTATGGGAAGCATAAAGAAGAAAGACATTCGTCATTAATCATATGAGGAGAATCTATTTTTCTGCCTCTAAATTTGCTGCAGCAGTTTTTAGGGGCAAATTTTATTTTTTATTTTTATTTTCTGCCTCTAAATTTGCTGCAGCAGTTTTTATGGGCAAATCTTATTTTCTATTTTTATTTTCTGCCTCTAAATATGCTGCAGCAGTTTTTAGGGGCAAATTTTATTTTCTATTTTTATTTTCTGCCTCTAAATATGCTGCAGCAGTTTTTAGGGGCAAATTTTATTTTCTATTTTTATTTTCTGCCTCTAAATTTGCTGCAGCAGTTTTTAGGGGAAAATTTTATTTTTTATTTTTATTTTCTGCCTCTAAATTTGCTGCAGCAGTTTTTAGAGGCAAATTTTCTTTTTCTTTTTTCTTTTCTGCCTCTAAATTTGCTGCAGCAGTTTTTAGGGGCAAATTTTTTTTTTACTTTTATTTTCTGCCGGCTGCTATCGGCCATCGTATAATTTACAGATATAAACAATACCAAAATTTCACATTATTTTTCCAAAATGGTCACAAAGCCACAAATTTGCAATTTCTTTAATGAAAAATGTGCAAAAAAAATAAAAATACCCATAACACTTCGGTTTTGTACATTTCACGAGCAGAAGGTTATATAATATAGTCAAATACGAACTTATAACCCCATCAAAGTATCATACTTTACACGAATTTTAAGAAAATCAACCAAAACCTGACAAAAAAGACTCATTTTTGCAGAGTTATCTCCCCTTTCCAATGTTAATTTCCATAGGAAATTAAAAATGCTGATTTTGAGTTTTCCTCAAGTTAGATTTTATGGTACTTTTTTCTGTGTATATTTGGGGCTTAATGCTATAGATTAAAACTAAAACATTTTCTTTTGCAATTAGTTTGAGGTTAAAACTTAGTCTGACTGGACTATATTTGCGGTAGAAAATGTTGTAGGACTGAACTGCTGAACTGCAACGTCACAGCGTAAATAACCAATGAAAACCAAGCTTGCCTAAAAACTGTTCTTTTAAAAAGAGATAAAAAAGATAGCTAGTTTTCTGGAAAGGAGGTAGAAAAATGTGTTCCGAAGAAATGTAGCGTCTTGATTAATAATATTTGGTTACTCTCGCCTCCGCACTACGTTACAGTGAAGAACTGATGCAGATGCACAACCGATACCCTGTCAGTTGACTGTACAAGTCATGCAAGTGGAGCTCTGTACAGTGAGATAGATAGGTTTTACTAAATTTAGTATTTTTTACAAGTAAATGGGTATTACTTCAAAATTATGGACAGAAAAGGATATGTTTGTGTGCTTGTTTCTGAGATATAATCGACGGAAAAATTTTCTCTTGGGATTTTCCTTAGGAAATACATGGGGAAATCAGTGTCTACATACGTTTGAAAAGTGTTGAAGGAATAAATAACTTTTTGAAATACTTTACTGGAAAAGCCTTTGAAATAAGTCCTTTAAGAAAATGAATAGAAATATATGGGTTGCTGGGCAAAAAAATCTATGGTATTTCGTATGAAAACTCAAGAGGAGTTTGTCAAACGTCAGAAACGTCACAAGCGAACATCCTTAAATAAATAATCAACATTTACTTCATTGTTGTGATGAAACTATATTTCTCTAAATAATATCACAATGAAAAAATCATTCATTATGGAAGAATAGGAAAAAAAACTTGTACAACTTAGTAAAAAGTTATATAAAAAAAGAATAACAAATATTGAAAATAAAATATAAAAAATATTTCTCTCAGAATTGAATCATAATACGCAGATCAAGTGATGAGGGCACTGGCAATTTACTGTGTTGTTTCCTGAATATTTTGTAAATTAAATATCAGTAATTATTTAACTCAGAAATTTCACTATTTCATGGCCAACTATATAAAAAAAGTGTTTTACTAAACCTATAAAAAAGAAGGGATATTACGTAAATGCCAAAGAGACAAACACCAACTCCCCCGTGATCAAACTTGTATAAAAAATCAAACAACTAGAGTATATTTGGCAAAAAATGTGCACTAAAAAGTAAGCCACTCATAATTTTTGATGTTAAAAAACTCATCAGAAAACAAAATGAGACTGCTGTTATTATTACCATAAAATTTTTATATAATGACTTCATAAGTCATGTAAAGCAACCATGCTATGTACTGTTCACTCTGTAATAAGACAATATATTTCTAGACATAAGGACATACCTGTGCTACCTGAATTTGCTCAAAGGCAGTTCTGTGCCCTACTTCCATGACAATAACATCATTTATGAATGTCTGGAGGTATGTCTGTATTGCCATTAAAGGTGCATTCTGTCCTCCCAAGGAATCAATCAGGAACATTCTGTGATATAGAGTATACTAAATTTGTTAGAAATAGTACAAATATTTTAATCTATATACACTGATATGATTCATATAAGGCATTAAGAGCATGATACAGCTCACATACAGCTTCTCAACCAGCATAATATGGATGTTGTTCAATATGATTGATTTTAATCCGTAAATCAGGAAAATATATGACGAAATGTCATATCTAAAAAAATATGTATTCTAAAATATATCTGACATTAATGAAAGAGAATGAACTGCTTAGATATACAATACCTTCTGGAGTTCATACAAACAATGACAAGAACCCAGTGCCACATTTCCCTGCAATACAAATAAAAGTTTATAATATAGTTATATTTTTGTTAAAAATGTTAAAACTATTTCATTGATTCTTAGATTTTCATGTTATCAGTATCATTAAAACCTGGCTTTGTTTGCAGTAAGATCTGATTGTCACAATAAATTTATCACAACAGTACCTTTTATATCATTGAGAAAAAGTTACAGAAAATTGGGAGAAAGAAGTTAAACTACATGAACTGCAACTCTTTAATACTCAATAAGTGTTCTTTTTTGACAAAGGAACCTGTGTTATATCTCACTGTGACAATTTATGAGATAGACATTTTCCAAACAGCAGTCAGCATAGCTAACTCTTAGATTGGTACCAATACATTCATACATAAAATCACAAAAAGTATCATAGAAAAATTGAAAGTAATTGACTGGTTATGCAGATATGCATCACTAACAAGAAAAAAAGTAAAGTGAAACTTTATACAGTAATGATAGAATACATTATTCTGCTTACAAATAGACTTACACAATACATAAAGGGAAAACAAACACTAGTTTCCCTTTAAGATTATCATGTGGAAAGTTTCTTTGTTTCAGAAGCTTGTAATCATATCTTTTTTCTTTCAAAGAGGCAAATAATTCTTGGGTCAATTGGGTTGTCCCAAGAAAAACCCAGTCTGTCAACATCTTTGAGAGATTATATCTACAATATTAAAAGAAAAGTTAAAATATAAACATAATTAAGACCACAGATGAAATTAAAGTTTGTAATCTTATTCAAAGCAGGTTTCCAAAAAGAAGATATTCAAGCCTTAAATATCGCAACATCATATGAATAAGTATTTTAAAAACAGTGTATACTGTGATCATCCTACACAACTTTTTATGTCTACCTAGGCTTTTCTCGTTATGTTATTTGTTAGTTTTGATAAACCCTCACATATGACATTGCACTGAAACAATAATACAATATGTGAAAATTAAATTAGTGTCAGAGTAAGTGTAGTTTTCAAACCATCCAGTCCAGCCCTAGTTTATTAAATGTCTAAGAAACTGCAAGACACACAACAAGTAAGGTATTAAAAATAACTTCATAATGTATCTGTTCATGTAATTTCTTACTGAACCTAAATATTTTTCTCCTTAAACTTCTTTGTCTGTGCACAGTCCACACAGATTGTTTGTTTAAGTAAAAACTTATCTCCTTGAGTATTTTATTATGTACTCATAGCAATTAAATATGTCCGACTCTTACCTTTATATGATGCTTGATCTACAGTTGATGATATATTGAGGAGGCATCTTATTTAGAAAAATACATCAATCTGTATGTATAAGTGCAACATGTTCAGAACAAATACCAATATATATTAAAATTGTATTCAAGCATTTTCACTGTAACAAAGCTTGCAAGCTTGTTCAATAAGATATACTGTGAAGGACATTATTCCTGACTTTAGAGTACTTTTTAATAGTATTAAGTCTACCTCATATAAAAGTTTATGATGGAACCAGCCATTGCCACCAAAAAGTGATCGTACATCTGATTGTCTGATGTCTTCTGCCATTTCATGTATGTGAGGCTGTAATTTCTTTGGTGGTCATGTGATAATGCTAAATAAAACGCATATACAAGTTAAGGTCTATTTTGTAGTATATGTATGGCAATAAATATCTGCTGGACTTATTCAACGGAACATGGAGCTTGCTGCTGAACATGCATCAGAAAACTGGGAAAAGGTTCTGTTGGAATTCATGTTACCCCCTGCTCTATACTCTTAAAAATGCATGTGAAGAAATTAATGCCATTATTTAGCCTCAAAGATATTTTAACAAAATTAAAATTGGCCCAGTTGATACATGGGGGACAACCATATGTGAAAGGTTGGAGCCAAAATCAATAAGGCCAGAGTTCTATGATTGACTGACTGATTAGACAGCAACAAGCACAATGTATTTCATGCATATTCAGGATGAGAATACATTCAACAATACATCATTAAAAGAAAGAAGGAAATAAACAAAGAATTTGCAGTTGTGAGGGAAAACTGAGGCAACAAATTTTGACTATCACTGGAAAAATAAAGGGTGAGCAGGTGCTGCAAATTTAGCCTTCCAAAGTGGCATGAGGGCCTACTCTTTTTTAAATCTATAAAAGGGTACTTTTGTGTGCAAAGAACATGGATTTTCCCCGATATTTTGCTCACTATGGTCCACGGCCAGGCTTTTCATATTATACATGTAACTTGACAACCTCCAGGATGGGGGTCTGCTCTAATTGCAATCTGAGGATGCCCTGGGTAGATCTGTGGGCTGAGTACTTGTGAATCATCAAAGGTACCATCAGGTCCGAAATCAATAATGAAATAATACTTCCACCTAATTTAAAATTGATGTCAGAGTCCATGCATTAATATAATTAATAAAATCTATGTAACATATGTGTATAGACAGAAATTAATTCTGAAATTAAGTACATGTAATTAAAAAGTATCAGAAAAACATAGATTTTTACAACATTTGGTATCTTTTTTAGATATCACACTGAGTATTGGTACATTAATTGTTTGTCAGCTGTTATTTAACAAATTATCTCTAATTTTTTCTTTTGCAAGAGTGGCAACTATCTGTTCTGTACTATTTTCACACACACAGTTGTGTAGGAGTGGATATATCTCTAATTTTTTCTTTTGCAAGAGTGGCAACTATCTGTTCTGTACTATTTTCACACACACAGTTGTGTAGGAGTGGATAATTTCTAGTGCGTGTAGGGATTTTGTGTCATGAATTTATACACCATATCCCTTCTTTTTATTATAGTGAGTAAATTTTATTTATTTTAGTCGTGTGGGTTATTTCTTATAATATGAATTATACATATATTTATTTTGTCAATATGAATTATACATATATTTATTTTGTCATACTGGTAATTTTATTGTGCGCAGTCATAGCACATATTAATTAGTTTCTTTTGATTGTGTGCAAATATCGACACAATTTCTCAGGTAAATTGTGCCCAAATTAACGTATCGTCATTTTGACATTTTTTGGGCAAATGTAATGCACCCAAAAGAGCATGCATGGTATATAAAAAACAATCCAGAGGAAACATATTTATTTTGAGAATTATTTTATACAGGTATGAATTATAGGTAATACATTTCAGCTCCTGACAAACAAGGTCTTTGTTTGCTATTCCCATTTTTTTTTTACTGTCTTCCTTCTGTAGAGTTGCACTGAATCTTGGATATGGAAACTTGGATACAACCTAAGTTTTGCTTAAAACTCTTCAAAAGAATGGAATTTTTCACCAACAGAAAAAGTTAGACCTCTATCGTTGGTAGCATGGCTCTTTTTACTACATGTACATGATGTACTGCCACCGCCAAAATACACGTCATAAATATCTAATAGCTTTGTGTAAAATTCTGATTTGAAATAATTAAGAGTCTTAAGTTAATTATTATAGTTCTATTTTAGTCATACTTTAATTTCGTTTTATTAGATATTCCTGTTGAATGATAATGTCAGGTATTAACAATAACACGAGGTAACCATAAAAAAAATACTGTTACTTTGATTTCCCTGTCAAAACAGGTCCTGTACCATCAATGCAATCCAGTAATTAGTCTTTCAGGTAACACTAATTATTTCTTATTGTTACAGTTTTCAGGTAACCCAAGCCAATGCGTACTAAATAGTAAGTGGTCACTGAAAGATTTTATCGTTGAGCTTATTTTTAGCAGTAAAATTAGTTCACAAAAACTGTCCGTGTAACTAAGATCAGAGTACTCTTTTCAAACAAACTGTTTAGTTTGGCTAAAAGTTTACAATTCTCAATAACTAAGTAATGCCTGCCTAGTTTTGTGCAACTTCTGTAAAGAGAGGTTTGATTTTCTGACAATAGATTTTATTAAATCGTGTTATTGCCAAAATGGAATAACGATTCACGATATAGTGCAATTGCGATTACGCTCAGATCTTGACCTACCCACTCGTGCATAAAAAAGTATACTAGCTTTTTTCTAATAAAAGACAGTTTGTATAATTGCTTTCTATATCACAAACATTTATAATAACTGCATATTACTGAGAATATTCGCAGATAGTACAAATAAGTTAAGATTCCCTTTTCCCCTGAACAGAATGCACACAATTAAAATTAGTATCATTTAATTCATATATAAGTTGTTTATTATAGAAATCGGAAACGACGTTCTGTCTGTAAAAAATGAGGATTTCGTCAAACAGTTTCACGAGAAACAGTTTGTTGAAGGAAAGAGAGTGCGGGGTAAGAAGAGGCTAGATGCCATAACAGTAGTGTAAGCATATCGTAAGGTAATATTCTATGGACACTCAGTTTTCCACGTGTATCTAAATGCAAATGCGTAAATACAGAAGACAAGATTACGAAATAATGCATAGAAAACAATACAAGTCGCCATCGTCATTACTATTAAACTCGACATTTTATCATTATTATCATTCCTATGACGCGGTATGTGCGTTATAAATATTTATATATGCTTAGGCATAAATATTTATGCCTACGTTTAAGGCTAACTATGCCTAAGCATAAATCGATTATGCCTAGGGATAAATCATTTATGCATAGCCTTAAATGGATTTATAACTAGGCATAAATAAATATTTATGACGCACATACCGTGTCATACATTCCACAATTCTTTTATTTATTGAATACATTTTCCTCTACAAAATAGTTTGACTAGAAAAACGCAATGTTGTCTAAGAACTTTTTTTGTTTACTTTTTATGAACGGACTCAGTCCTTGTTTACTTTTTATGTACGGACTCAGTCTTGCTCTGGGTTTCAAAGAGTCAACACATATTTATTTTTATTTTTTATTTTCACACTCGTGATCAAGACCATATTGGTCGAAACGTTGAGTATTTTTTACTTTTTACTTTGTTGTTGTTTTTTACGATTTTATGTTTGGTTTTGTTCGACTTGTGGGTCGTCTTACGCCCCTTTTGACAGCTCACCATTTCCAGTTAATTTTCTTGTTAAAAATGTATGGGCTTTGTTTCTTACTGCAGGTCATACGGTGATCGGTAGTTATTAATTATATTGGTTTAATTTTGTTTCTTGTAAATCTTTACAGGAAGTTTTATCTAGCTCTAATTGTTTAGTTTTATTGTTGATATTAACCCCATATGTATCAAGTGTTAAATTAGGTTTGTTTATATTACAGAACTTTCTTGGTATTCCTTATTGGAAGATTTTATATAAACATAAGTAGTATACCTAAAACGACAACTTGTTTTTTGGATGGATAGTTGTCTCGTTGGCATTCATACCACATCTTCCTATATCCACTAAAACCATTCTACCTTACGTTCTTGAAGATTAAACAATCTGACCCATTCGTAAAGGTTTCAAAATGACAAAGTGAAACAATTCAAAAGAGAAAAAAACAAGCTCTGTTAAAATTTCAAATAGGAACCAACAAAAACTAATAAACGAATCTATGTCTTTATATAAACTAATAAACGAATCTATGTCTTTATATTTATTTATGATAAATATGTATGTATCTGTATCTGTTCTGGTGTTCTTTTTTCAGTTTTCCTCAAGTATGGTCTACAAAAGAAAAAAATCATAAATATTGATATTTTAACGCTAATTATGAACAATTTGTGATAATAAAAGATCAGTAGTGTGTGTTAATAAATAACTCTATGAGATGGTTTTAACAAGAAGGCGGTAGAAACGTTCATAAAAAGTTTACCTTCGAAATGATAATGAAAAATCTAAAATTATACAATTATACAAAATCTACATTTTGCAAAATCATGAAAATTCTTGGAAATTTGAATTATCATGTAACCATCCAAAAGGTTTGAACAGTTCGTTTATATTCGTAATATATGCATCATAATACAGTCAAAATCAATAAATACGACGAAGGGACACTAGGAATTTGGATTATTTCTCCGTCTACTAGATATTTTTAATTAAAAAAAATGAACAAAGATTCCATCAGCAATCGTCTATAACAAATGTAGTTTGATGAAATTGCCTTAATTGCCTGCTAACTTTATTGTCATTTGGTTTATGGTTACGAGTTATTTATATCGGCAATCATATCATATTTTATACTTATCTGAGTATTTCATTTTACCAACGAAATTTTTATAGTCAAAGTTAAGGATCGTATTTAAACCTGAAAGTTCACCAGAAAACAGCATCAATTGATAAGTGTGTTACAAATGAGAGTTTGAATGAAGTTAAGAAGATAGAATAATGAAAATAAAGAGCAAAACCAATAAAGAAAACAAAAAAATGGAATAAAAAAGATAATGAATGGGTGCTAAACATTCATATGTAGGTCTACACAATATTAGATCAAATATGAAATAATGAAGTAAATCATCAAATTAAATCGTATTACTGATTTCAAGTTACTGTTAAAAAGACATGGATACTAATTATGTTTTCTTAAGATGATAGACATTTTCTAATTAATTCTATGTTTTTTGGATTAACAAAAACAATCAGTATACTGGACAATTGATCTGTCAAATTAATTACCACGACGACAATTTGTGAAAAAATCGTAACTTTTAAATGATTTCAATACAAATTTATGTCAAATATATTAAAATTGAAAAAAAGTCTGGTTAACCGGTTAGCATTTTTGGTATTCGGTAATCGGTTGTTCAAACGGTTAACCGTTGACAACACTACTTATAATGTATGAATTTATTCAACATTTCACCTATGTTAAATTTTTAAAGTGAAATAACTCCCACCAGATCAGATCAGCTAAACCTAACCAAAACATTCTTAAGAGTAGACGAACAATTTGGTGAAATCAGTATAAGGAAATCTTGTAAGGTTGTTTCACTTAAACTTCGATGATAAAGAATAAAATTTTAAATACCGTGTTAGAAGATGTCACCTACTTCCGGTTATAATGTCACTTGCAGTTAACATTTTAAAGCGAGAAAAGGCGAAGGGGGTGACAAGTTAAATCTAAATAGACATTGGCAAGTTTACAGTAATTCTGCTTCTCACAAATGTGCTTCAATATCGACCATATCTTTAGATACATTAATTGCAATTTGCTGTAGGGTTTAGCTCCACAAGGCAAAATTGACCTGACCGGAATCTTCCAACTTGTTTGTGTCCATGTGGTTTCATTACCACTGATTTGTTTTGTTGATTTTATTTCCAAATGGCCATGAACATACCTGATGAAGATTAATCATGTGAATTGTACACAGTAAAGTCAGTATCTGAGCATTTTACATAGTTCATTTGTTGGTGTTACAATCTCACTACATGTATTTTAATTTTGGTATTCTCATACTTAACAGGATATATGGATGAGTTGTTTGATGATGTTATTCAGAAGAGAACAATTTACAAGCTACTCTGAGGCATTTGAGGAGTAAAAAGGACGAATTTTCGTGGTTAAATCCATTTCTCAGCAACTGTTATACCTAGGCCAACCATATTTGGTCTATAGATAGTTCTTAGTGGGTACATGCTAGTCTCACACCTGACCTGGTACCTTGACCTCAATTTCATGCTCGAGTGACTTTGTCAATTTTTCTTGGTTAAGTCCATTTCTCAGCAACTTTAAGTCCTACACCCACCATATTTGGTTAATAGATAGTTTAGTGATACATGTCTTTGACCTTGACCTCAATTTCTTCTTACACATTTTTCTTTGACTCGCAAAATGTCGGATATCAGATAATCATTATACTGTGCATACTCAGGCGAGACATGTAGTGTGTCCAGTCTTGTTTATTTTGGGTATTTAAATCTACAGTACTATTGGGATGGAAACTTGTCTCATGGATTTTACCACACAAATTTGAATGTGGGTACCTATACAACCTGAAACAACAAGAATTGCGTATTTATAACTACAAAACTATAATCACAAACTTATTAAAGCAACAAGTTTTTGCTGCTGTTTTTCATCTTACAGCAACATAAACAATCTTTTAGTACTTCATGGCCAAGTTAGACATTTTAGTGTTATGTTGATCCTCAGTAGTAAGTCGTTTGTGTGTGAAATTCTCAGCAAAATTGATATTTCGAAATGAAATTTTTAGGACAAGTTTGAGAAGGTGAGCATCACTGAAAGGAGACGATTCATTAAAAATATTTTTCAGAATTATTATATGACTTGCATGTGAATTTGCTGATTTTCATAAAGTGGTCCATTTTCTTGCTGGTGTTCATAAAATAATGTTTCCAGAACATATTCATTTAGGCAGTTCCCTTGAAAGCCTTCATGTTGTGTGATGCAGTCAATATCTGCTTCCTCAATATTTGTCTCTTGACAATATTTACATTCACGTCTTGTTGGCATTATTGTACAATGACCACATGTACACCTAGAAAATAATATATATGACATCCAAAATATACAAGGAATATCATTAAATGGATATATTAGACTGTATTTTAACAAATAAGTCTTCAAACGTTTTCAAGACTGCACTTAGTAAACTGATAACATCAGTCCAGAAAAAAACTTTATACTAAGCAAATTTGATATATTTCTTGAAAAAAAAACCTCGTTTTGAATAAAAATTATGTTAATCTACTTTCCTCACTCTCAATTAATTATAATGTGTCAGGAAGAAACTATTGAACAGGGACCAGGAATAGCAAACATGTATCCCTATAGTATTTGTGTGTGTATTGTATGCCACGTGTGGGTCCCGGAGACACTAATAGGCCCACAGCTCCTCGGCTTGGCGTAACAGGCCCCTAAAGAGGCGACATGTTTGCCGCGCGTCGCAAACCCGTGTTGGTAATAGGGAATGTTCCTGGGCGGCCGGAAAAACTGTTCTGATCACCATCTGGGGCACATTCTCTACCTAGACGGGAGTCCGTATGGAACCGATTCGGTCAATCGGCTGGTCACACCAATTCCTTTTGATACATTTAATATATATATTTTTTATATCATATAAAACAATCTAAATTCTAAATTTCTGACTTGTCGGATTGGTGTTGGCTAATGGGTCACAAATCTCAACTGGTTCAAAATTTTACTTTTGAATTTGGGACTTAATTTTTTATTAGTATTTGTGTTTTCTTATTTTATATCTGAATATTAAATTTTGGAATTCTGTCGATTTGGTTAGTTTTCCATTTTGTTTCATTTAAATTATACTCACACTTGGACTGTTTTTCGATTTATTTTCATATTTGTACTCCCACGTCAAGTAATGGTTGGATGGCCCGGTTCAGCCAAAATCTGGCCATGTCTTGCCCACTGCTTTTTCTCGTGGTTATTTGAAAAGATCCAAAGAAACCCTGAATGACATCTAGATACAATGGGATGGGATGGGTGGACTGCATGTATCATATAGGTTGATGTTTGGGTTCCGGGGTCTTGGAAGGTAACCACTGACGGAATCAGAGAAGGCGGTGGTTTATGGGGCAAGGCTTCCACGGCTTAATGAGGCCGTGTGTGGATATCCGTAAGGATAGAGGACGGGATCCTGGTGGGTGAAACACGCCACTTTGGCCCTTTATCTTAAACGGGAGGTCGGATGGGGCCCAGCCTGATCAATCCTCTGCTCACGTCAAGCCCTTGAACTTCACCTGTTTACAAAATGTACAAAAATAGTATGGTTTATATACGTTGGGTTCAAGAAGGCGGTGGCTCATGGGTCAATCGTATAGATGTTGCTTTGGATGGTTGTTTTGTCGGATAACCCCCGGCACGAAGGTTGCATCCGAAAAGGAGTGCTCTGTGCGAGTATCCTATCCTTGTAGCCCTAGTGGTAATAAATAAAACTCTCAAATCTTGTGCAGGTGATCTGATAAAGGTTAATAAAATGAAATCCGGAAGTGTATTGGTTGAATCTACTAGACACCAACAATGTAAAACTCTTCTTTAATAAAATGAAATCCGGAAGTGTATTGGTTGAATCTACTAGACACCAACAATGTAAAACTCTTCTTTCTCTACCTACCATTGGAAATGTTGAAATCTCCGTTACTCCTCATTGAACATTAAATTCTTGCCAAGGAGTAATTCGAGACAGAGACCATGATCTCGCTGATTTGTCTGAAGATGAAATTTGTGAGGAATTACAACCGCAACATATCTCTAAAGTCAAACGATTTACCAAAAAAACTGTTAAACTCAATACATATCTTCTGACATTTGACCTCCCAAAACTACCAGAAGATATTTACGTTGGACCCTACAGAATCAAGGTTGACACCTTTGTTCCATCCCGCTGTTTCAAATGTTAAATTTTGGACAAGGTACGAATACTGAAAATGTGTCAAATGTTCTGTGGAGGGCCACTATAGTTGTGATTGTACAAGTGACCCAAAATGTATAAACTGCGGAGGTGAACATATGGCTTATTCTAGAATCTGTGATGTCTACAAAACTGAACTTGAAATTCAAAAATTTAAAATAGAAAGAAATATTAGTTATTCGGAATCGCGAAGGGTGGTCTCTGTGCTGAATAACTCTTCGCAAAATATAACTTATTCAGAAAAGATTAAAACTTCAACAAAAACAAGATCTTTCCAGACACAAACTGAATTTACATGGCCGAACGGAGAACTACTGCCCGTTCCTGTATCTGAATTGAAACTCCCCGGTACCATATTAGTCATAATCTGAGATTTTGTCTCATGTGCATTTAATCAATATCCTTTGTCAGAGATTGTGAGTTTGTCTTATGTACATTTGATTTGTATACTTAGAGATGTTTAATACTTTTTTATTATTTTTGCAGGTTTCCTCTACAGCCATGATGGTATCTTGTAATAAACTGATTAATTTATATTTGAAATGAATAAAACTAAATTTCTGATTTTCATATTTTATTTATTTGATATTTGAATCCAGCATAACAGACATAATAAATATATGACTAAACAGGGTTCTCACTAGGAATTTTTCATAATGAGTCCTGTGACTCATCATTTTTCAGAATGGTGAGTCCCAGCTGATTTTGATGAGTCCCAGTCCCAGGACTCGTCACCACTTTTTTAACGTACATTGCTGCATGATTTTGACCATGGTAGAGCTATTGTTAAAGTTTAATTAAAATCATGTGCTGCCTTAAAATACTGACGAATATAATTTGAAATAAAAAAAAATATATATATATTTATGCAGTGGTGTTCCGAACTTGGAAGAAAATACAGATATGAGCAAAAATATTTGTACCTTTTGACACAACTTATTTATTATTGCCATTTTATTTTTTAATATTTATTGATCTATAATCTTTACTATTATTTTTTCTCAAACATACTCTTAAAATCCTCCCATTCACCTTGCTTGAACACCTTAATAATCAATACATGTATTGACAAAATTTCCACTTGTGCATAGATATGTCAAAATCCGCTAAATTTATTTTTAATAAGGTCTACATATTGTTACCGGTCAAACCAATGAAAGATCACGAGAATTCCGATTGACGCCATTTTCTAGCTTACTTTTTGTCGTTTCTTTCCCCTTCCCCTTTGATCTCCAAGAAAACCAAAAATAGCGGCTCGAGATTTTTAATGAAATTAACGGTCTTCAGACGCAGCTGATTACGTACGTTGTTCGGAGGCGCCTTACTTAAAAACACAGAGCGACATTGGCGAGCATTAGGCGACTTAATCGCCCAGTTTGGTGACCCCTGGGATTAGGAAAAGAATTTGAAAATGGATGGGGGGGGGGGGGGGGGCTTTAAAAATGGAAAGTGTCAAGCAAAAAAAATAACTATTATACAACATGCAGATATCATTGTGTGTGACATTGTTTAAAGTTATTGTGATTTCTTTGTCTAAAGGGGTAGTAGTTGTTTAATTATAAACAATATAAACACCCATCCGATATTTATGCAAATATTTTAAATTATATTTAATCTAATATATAGTCGTTTCTAAACAGATATTATGATACAACATGTATGCAGAGATTTTCCAATAAGCATATTTTTTTAATTTAAACACATGATAAATATAATTATATGCCTCATTTATTCTCATGGTTGCTAAAAAAAATATATATTCATTTTTCTTTAGTGTAGAAAAAAGCGCCAGCAGTTGTTCGTAGAACAACACGTCCCACAACAGCACCTGCACCACCAATTGCACCTCCACAACCACCTGCACTACTACCTGACATACATCCACCTGCCCCTGACAACGACATTTGAACAACAGATCAACACTGACCGTTTTAACTTTCAACAGATTTTCGGATATATGAACACTGACCAGACCATCATACCAGAGACCCCAAGATTGCTCGACTTGTCCCAGGGAACCATCACAGAATTATGCCACACCCCACTACGACCAACGACCCAAGACAGACATTCCATGCAACACATTTTCCGGAGAATTGCCACATTGGAACAGAACCAGACAGAAATAAAGACTATATTAGGCTCCCTCATCCATCTTCTTAGAGACAGACACAGCCATCTACTTTGCACGATGCCCAGGCAGTTGATATTACACCGCCATCCTTTCACCCACTTCAACCAGTAGTAAATCAAAAAACAGCCTTCCTGCCTTGACCTAAACGGACCGTACCCATTTCCTGATATTCCTGACATCTATCGCATCGACATGAAAGGCCTGGATTTTATGCAGCAACACACCCATGGCCCCGGATACTTTGCCACAAAGGTTACAAAAAGACTGTCCTAATTGTTCACATCAGAAAAACTCCTCAAGAAATACTCATACAACGGTTGCAAAGGGCCCGACACAGCCATCTACTTTGCACGATGCCCAGCCAGTTGATATTACACCGCCATCCTTTCACCCACTTCAACCAGTAAATAAAAAAACAGCCTTCCTGCCTTGAGCTAAACGGACCGTACCCATTTCCTGATATTCCTGACATCTATCGCATCAACATGAAAGGCCTGGATTTTATGCAGCAACACACCCATGGCCCCGGATACTTTGCCACAAAGGTTACAAAAAGACTGTCCTAATTGTTCACATCAGAAAAACTCCTCAAGAAATACTCATACAACGGTTGCAAAGGGCCCAACGCCAAGACAGAAATCGACACTGAACGGAAGAACCACCTCTAAAGATACGTTCCGTTCTTCTTTCCACATTTGTCCGAACCAAGGCTGTGGCAAGACGTTATTATTTCTAGGGTCAACGAGATACTTAGGAGAAAAGACAAGGATGACCAAGAAAATTGAACTGTTAGTAATATAAACTTTTAATTGTAACCTTGGGGGTGAACAGTATCTAACATTTTTATATAGGATTTGCGAGCAGATCGGTATATAATGGAACCATAATCAAGTTTCGATCTAACAATACTTTAGATCAAAATTGCAAATGTAGCAAACTGATATGATTATGCATGCACTCCTATCAATAATTTATTTCATTACTTACGATTTATGAAGTATTTTAATCAAACACATGTTCCTTTAGCTAACAGTTCGAGTATGCCGGCGGTCTACTTGATTTGTTCACCAAATCATTTGCTTATTTCATGGAATTACCGCCAGGTATGGCATTTATACAAAAAGTAAGTCATAGGAGTGCATGCATAAACATTTCATATTTCTTGTCCTCAATTTTCGAAATGAAATTCTGAATAATAAAGCCTGCGGATTTTCCACAAATCCTCCGCAGGTCCAACACTGGAATGAAAAAAGGGGTACACAATCCCTAAACAAAACTGTACATTTATAAAGTTAAACTAGTATAAAACAATCGGCACATTTTAATCGAATTTCTCTTCAATAAATGGCGAACGAAAAACAAAGTTAAAATTTCTACCATAACTCATTCTCCTATCTATTCCCGCCAAAAGGAAAATAGTAATCATGATATTATAAGCAAATGGACAACTAAAATTCTAAACATATAACCGTAAAAGGACGCCACGTGAACCACGACTAAAACGTTTTCAGGCCAATGCCCATAAAACAAACCATCCGTGAAATAAAAGCATAACAATTATCAAAACGGCAGACTACCCACAAAACATAGAAAATAATCCGGACAACTTATTTGTTCAAAGAAATTAAAACTACGGACCATCCGCACATAAAAATGAACCATTTTCCAACTGCAGAAAATAAAATAACTTGGACAACCAATGCCCAATAAGATGCAGACCATCCGCAGAAAAATAATAACTACTCGGACAACATTGCCCAATAAAATATCACGTGCAGACCATCCACACGCGAATAAATTAACCATCTCTAACTGCAGACCATCCGCAGAGAAAAAATTAACTCGGACAACCATTGTCCCTAACAAATAACTAAAAAGGTGCAAACCATCCGCACTCAAAATAAATTAACCATCTCTAACTGCAGACCATCTGCAGAGAAAAAATTAACTCGGACAATCATTGTCCCAAAAAAAAAACTAGCTAAAAAAGAGCAGACCATCCGCACAACAAAATTAAAACCAGCATAAATAAAGAAAAATTATACATACATTGAAACGATATAAGTGATGACCGCGAATCAATCTAAAAGATGGCACGTAAAGCACGAGGTCTGAAGTTCCCGCGAATTAGGGCCTAAAGAGAGGACAGAGGAACATCTGTCCTCGCCAACCACATCTCGAAGAATGATTTAAATGGAAAAGTCATGTGACTTCTCGTGTGATGTCGCTTACGATAAAAATAAATCAAACACTAACCTAAAATGACAATCATATATTATAAAGAAATGCGTCTGGGTCCGGGCTGCAAGTGACCACAGACGATTTGGAAGGGGTATATAAGGTGCAGTCTGGTGAGGTTCAATGCAGAAGCAAAATGATCCATATCGGACATAACAAAATTTGTTATTACCAACGAACCGTCAGTCCAGTTACACCAAAACAAAAGTACCAGCTACAGACCAACTGGGGCGTTACCAACTATGCGTCCAAAGCCAAAGCATCCGCTTCAAGTACACGTTTGGACCGGTGTAAGTAGGACAGGGCCTAGACTTGCTACACAATATTAATGTTAAATCAAATAAAACAACATAACTTTAAAAAAAATTCAAAATGTGAAAATTATTACTTGAATGTCAAACATTTTGACATGATATTCACCTTTTTAATAAAGATCTTCTTATTTGTAGGTTATCATATGCCGTGGATTGAAAAATGAAATACGGTGCATGCCTTCGAAGCACTTTCCAATTCTTGATGCCTTAACCTCTGGTGATATGCCTACAGTTGGTTCATTAATTTCAAAAATTCCAGATTTGCAAGATGTTTTCCAAGAAACAGTGTTTGATACCATCAAAGATGAAATTACGTAACCATGACAAGATAAAGTCTCTTACATTTGCCAGTTATAGATGAATAGGGACAGAAAAGATATTAGGTAAAAGATAATCTTTGGGCATTATTATGAACAGAGACCACCAACTATCAAATAAAGCAACATGAATGACATTTTACCTATGAAGATTTTATAATATGATTGTATAGTTTTAACGTCTATTTATATAAAACAAAATAAAGTTTTAGTGGATATGGGAGTCTTACAAATTAACATTTTAAATACTTATTCCATGTAAAGCCCCACTTAATCACCATATGATGTGCTCCTAAAATAAATGGAGGGAGTTACAGAAAATGAGAAAAAGAGTCAAATTAAACATTAGCGATTACACAAACAAATTTCGAACAGAAAATACACAATCTTGTCACATTATACTACTAGTCATTTTAAAACAAAATGTTCTTTATTTCCGGAATCTTTACTCCGTAATGTTACTAGATATTATTTAAATGTGCTGTTTACATCCGGTTCGAAATTTACGATAAATTGGAAGGCATTTTTTCGAATGTTTTCCTTTTTTACAGAGAGTCCAGACCTAAATCCCATAGAGATGGTTTGGAACCAATTAAAGCGACATATAGCAAGTGTTGAACCAACTACCAAAGACCAACTTATGACTGCAATTACCGACCTTTGGACCACAACCATGACCCAAGAATTATGCAACTCATTCATTGACCATGTTTTTAAGGTTGCACCAGTTTACGTTCTGTTAGAGGGAAGAGCTACTGGTGATGTGCCAAACAGACTTTTTTCCGAGTGTTCTCGAGGGAAAAGTTTCCATTATTTCAACCAGCAACTTCAACAACCTGACGTGCAAGCTCGGGCAACTCAATTGATTGGAGTAACGCAATATTTGAAACATGAACTGAAATTATAATTGTACTTAATTTGGGAAAATTTAAGACGATTAAGTTTGAATTTTTAACTTCATGCCACGGCGGAGGGGCATTAAGTTTTACCCTTGTACGTCCGTACGTCCCAAAATAAGTGTCCGTTCTCCAACTTTAGTTCCCTCCACAAAATGTTATGAAAGTTATACACAATTCTTATTACCACCAAACACAGATCAAGTTCGAATTTGGGTGGAGTCACTTTCACCGTTCTCCAGTTATGTCCCTTTATAAATGGAAAAAATTGCTAAATTTGCCGTTTCCGCACTTCATGCCACGGCGGAGGGGCATTAAGTTTTACCCTTGTATGTCCCAAAATAAGTGTCCGTTCTCTAACTTAATTTGCATCAACCAAATCTTATATAACTTGTACACAGTACTTATTACCACCAATCACAGATCAAGTTTGAATTTGGGTGGCGTCACTTTCACAGTTCTCGAGTTATGTCCCTTTATATTTACAAGCGGGGGAATCTGTGTCCCATGGACACATTCTTTAATTCACTTCTGAAAAGACTTAATTTTGTAACTTAATTTTGTATTTTATTTTTTACAAGAATCTTGTGTCATGTTTTTGTAGAGAATATGAACAGTAATCCTGCAACTTCAAGAACTAATCTTACCTACGCAGAGAAAAGGAAAAAGGTAGTGGGACTTGAGAGACAAGCTTATAGAAACCAGGTTGGAGGAACATTCCCCAGCCACTCATTCTGTTGCTTATGTCATATGTTGACAGGATTGTGGTCCTTCTATATATTATTGTGATACTTGCTGTAACAGGATACATCAGAACATCCTGTTCCATAAGCCACACCGAATAAAGGATTTACATGTATAGTAATTATTAGTTTGGTGACTTCATTTGGCATTGTACCCAAGACATCTTAACTATTCAGTCAGGAATTTTTTCCATTATTGCCCCCAGCCATTCTGAAATGAAGCTGTGCATGCAGGAGCAATTTTTGATAATATATATACACTTATATTATTAATTTGCATATTTCGACTATCATTTGTTCAGGATAAGTCACATGTTTAAATGTATTAATAAAACTTAACTAAAAACCAGGATAGAAAAGCAATATATCAGCTTTTAGAATTGTTTAAAAAAACTGATATACTCTGTGACGTAATCAAATGAATTTCATAAAATTGTTGATGGTTTTAAAAATTTTTAAATTATTACTGACTATTTTAAATAAGAATTTTCAAATGCATAAAATGTAAACACAAAAAAAACATGAAATTAATTGAAAAATTGTAAACATGAGATTATTCTTTATAGCCTACAAGATATATTGATCCAAAGAATTTTCTCAGTCTCTCACTTTGTCCTCAATCAATATATCTCTTTCAGGTTTATATATGGTTGTATCAACCTCATACATTAAGGCTTTACTTGTATACATACTATACATGTATGTACCTATTCATATGAGGAATGAACTTGCCAGGACAGATCACATTCGTGGATCATCATACTCTACTACAATATATACTGTTGATGTAAAAGGTAAATATTTTTATGCTGCCCCCCAAAAAACATGTTCCAAACAAATGGTTTCTGTATGATTACTTTAGTATCCTTTGCTTGGTTGAAATTTACCTTATACAGATGGAAGATATTTGGAAGGGGAAGGAGCCTATTGATTTTGGGTCACAGAAACATTTACAGGATACATGGTTAAGATATTTTAATGAGAAACATATGGTGTATAGTCTCTTATAATGATTTCTTTCCAAAAATTATCACGATAATAGTTGTTGCAACTGCTAACTTGATTCATTAAAATGGGAAAATGACTCAAAACTTGTTTAAATCACAAATCTTTTTTAAATATTTACAAACTTGAAACTATAAATGGCACAGTTTCCGGTTAGCACATGTTAAGACCAGAACTGGATTTTTACCAAAAAGTAAAACACAAGGCGAATCATTCTACTACAGACCCTCTATATACATGTATATATGGAGAAGGAATCCCTAAGAAACACATTTATTTTTATTTTTGGCCTTGATCATTTTTTTTCTTGACTTTAAATGTAGGAAAAATTAGCTTACAATGAATTTCAAATTCTCATTTTGCAGGTTTACAACATACATGTAAAATCAAGCTATGTAGATGTGAAGATCCTGCAGTCACCTTTTGTTCAAACTTCCAGGCTAGTAATGCCATTCGCTCTAAAGTACAGTACACTTGATGTCACTGGAATATTCGGCAGTGTATGCAAGCACGACATTCCAATTTATTTTGCAGATATGGTTCATGGAGAAAGGTATATGTATATTCTGTTACAGCTGTTTCATAAAGAAAAGGCCCTTGGGCTGCTGTTTGGTTCAGTTGTTGTCTCTTCTACATATTCCCAGTTGTATTGTTCTATGGACAAAGTCAAGTAAAGGGGTCTTTATTACCGTACAAAATTACCAGTTAATAAACTGTTAAAATGTGTCTGCTTTAGTTTGGTTTAGTTGCAAGAAAAATGTCCAGTCAATTGTAAACTCTTGGGAACCTCTGTAATGTAAATCATATGTCAATGTTGTGAAATGTGTTTGATCTATATCATTTCTAATGTACAACCTTACAATAGAAATAGTCATTCCTTTTTCAATTTTTGTCTGATTACTATTAGTCGGTCAGTGTTTGGTAACACTGATATTAAAAGCAAACTTCAGATCTGTTCACTCAATGCAGCACATGCCCACTTTTATTAAATGGTAAAATGTATGTGTTCACATTTGTTACAGTGAACATGTACATGGAGTACAACAGATACATCAATATTTTTATGTATAATTTGAACTCTGTAGTTCAGTGAAATGGGGAGTGAACCAACACATATGTTTATACGTAGAACTTCTTAAAATTCTTTCTCTTCTCAGATTCAGTTATCCTGTCTATATGTTGAAGTGTATATATTGGAAAATAGGTCTACAGATAATTTGGTTGTCATGTATGACATTGCCTGTATGTTGCATAAACATTTGAAGGTAAACTTTTAAAATTTGTTCAATGAATGTTGAAAAAATATAATCTAAGGGTTTCCTCCTATTCAGTATGAATTTTGGGAGTAGTTAGTGATTTATTTTTGTTGCCATCACGACTACAAGCGGGATCTTCCGCGAAAGGGTTCAGAGAAGGTTTTTTATTAGCCAATCAGAATATAATTGTTAAAATTCAATAATAACAGAAATAAAATTCAGTCTCACAATGTTCTTTGACAATCTTAAGCCTTTTAAAGGCATCCTTCTGGTTTTTGTGGTGCCACTGGTTTTTCCTGGGCCTTCTTGTACTTGTCCTTTTCCTCCTGTCCTTACAAATTCAAATCTAAAATTTTTATGACCAATACCTCTATCTCCAGTAAATGTACTTTAAGCTGCTGCAATGAGTCAAGTGTAAGAAGTAAATGTACCATAGTTGTGGCATTTTTCCTTTGAAAAAATAGTGAGGTATCTACATGCAAACCCACTGTTTTATTTTAAAGTCTGCGATTGGCTAACCATTCGAAGTCCTTAAAACAGTGGTGTATACAGATACCTCCCTCTTTTTCAAACGAAAACGCAAAAATCTGTATGTTTTAGGGCGAGAAATAGAAAATACTGAAGAAAAAAAATATTTATTGCAAAACTTGTCATTAGTAATAATTGTGAAATCATCCTCATTTCGAAGTATTAACTCATACAGATAAATTCTTTAAGTTTTAGCAAAATTGAAAATTGAATCCAAGTAAAATAATTTGTTACTGAAATCCGATATTGAACACGCACCCACTGAACACACTATTTGAACCATAAGGAACATTTTCCATACTCATCGGGCATGGCACATTTTCCGACCCACCGGCTGAAACGTCAGACTTCAGTTTTTTAAACGGTGTTGGTTCCAGCACATTAGATATATCCTTTAGCATGTCATCATTTGCCCTCTTATATTTTCGCACACTTTCAACCGACCTATGTCCAGTTCTGTTCATAATCTCCTGTTCGGGAACACCTGCTTGGTACAGTGTTCTTGCACAGGTACGTTTGCCGGAATGATTAGTAAAATAGCCATCAAAGCCCGCCTCAGAGCACATTGTTTTCATGATTGATAAAAGCTTGTTCTGTCCGATAGGTTGTTCACCAAATTTTGCATCTTTGCTTTTTGATTCGAGCGGTCTTCTATAAAAAGAATTTCCTTTCAGGTTGCTGATTGAATCAAGGTAATAATGATACAAATCATAATTCATCACGCTGGAAGTAGTGCTTTATATTCTTTGCTGACATGACGCTGATTAAGGCCACCTTAAATAAAAAATAATGAAAACAATATATTTTAACAATATTTCCAAGTCTCATTTGAATGCGGACCTCGCAGAAGACACCATTAATTTTTGGAAATGGCCATTTCTTGGAAATAAAGGTGTCTTCTTCGAGGTCCGCGCTAAATTCTAGTTGTTTGTTCCGTTGTTTTTTTTAATTTTTGATAAGCATAGCCATTGAGTTCCTATGTAATGAATAAAACAAGTTAGTTATTTCATATCCACCCGAAATGTGTTTTTTGTGTTTTTGTTTGACCTGATCCGGAGTATTCTGTACACGTGATTCTGTAAAATTCTTAGTTATAGTAGAACATCGTATTAATTAGGGATTTTGATGTACCTCTCCCAAGCAGACCCTTATCCCATAGTTGTTTTTCCATGTCTTCTGAAATCGGTTCAGCTTCTTTTGTACTTGTTCCGACGCCTTGAGTGGTTAGCTCAGTCATTCTTGCACTCAAAGAGCGTCTAAAGTCATAAAACCTTGAATCCCTTTCATCTAAAAAGTTTGAATGAACACCATTTTCTCTGAGACATCTCAATAGTCCAACACACAATAGATATAGAGTCCTTGGTGGGTATGGTTTTCCGTCTTTTCAACGCGTTTCAATAACAAATTTACTCAGCCACTGGTTGATATCCATGACGCCGAAGTCTACCAATTCAGGAATGGCGCATTGAGCTCTTAACATGCGTTCACCTCTCCAATCATTAAAAGTTGCCAAGCTCCAGTTAGTGTTTTTACGTGTATTTTGCTCTCCGTAGACTTAATAAGATTTTGAACACTTGTATCGTCCACAAAACAATACCTTGACTGGCTACTATTGTCCAATACCTTTTCAAGTTGTTCTATAACATTATCGGCTGTAATAGTTACATCAGTGAGTTCAAAATTACCAGACATATTATCCACTTTTTCCATTTCAGCATCTACCTCATACATATCCATCATCTGACTCAAACTTAAATCCTCAAATTTTTCAAATGCAATGCTTTCGTTTTCAATTCCTTCGCAAATTTGGGACAGGGTAACATCATCCAGGGTATTGTCCCAATGTGCGTCCAAAAAATCTATTTGAGAAATGTCCATTTTTGTACGTTTACTCTCGTCAGACATATTTTCAGAAATGACCCAAGGCTACAGAAAAACCCGCGTGCTTTTTGTGACGCAATAATGACGTTATGACGTCAAACCAACCCTGGTACATATCATTTACCATATGTAAAACGATTGGTCAGTGTATAGATACACCATGGGCGGGGCTAAACACACTCGAAAGCAGAGCTTTCTCGTGCATTTAAGCCCCACCCATCGTGTATCTACACACTAACCAATTGTTTTACATATGGTAACTAATACCTGATTGATAGGTTATTTGCTTTTTTTAACCAACTGTGATGTTTTCACTTCCAACAAATTTCAGAGTTGAAATAACAATAGATTCCGTTAAATGCACAGGGAAATTAACTTCTGCCTTTGCATACCTTGTCATATGTATATACATTTTGTACAAGATGACTAATCACAATACACAAAATATTATAAGTGTACAGAAATAATTATGTACGCAGCTGATCATTAAAACAGCAGGATTCTATTTTTATCATTAAATCACCATGAATTTATATATAAATACGTCCACATGTGAAGTGACTGCAAATTATACAGTGTCCATCAGATTTAGCAGAAATACCAGGCTGTAGAAATGTCATAAAATGCCTAGAAAATCAACCTTACAATGTTAGTATATCTGTTTCATGACTTCCTCCACAACCAGTGCTTATATATAAGTATCCATGTTGAAGGCCGTACTGTAACCAATAATGGCTTACATCAAAAGGATTTGAGATTACATGGAGATTTGTGTCATGGGAAATCATACCACCAGGGGCTGCTCTGGCTTCAAAGTTGGAGCCAGAAAAACCACCAGCTGCTATATTTTGTCGCCAGTTTGGAAAACTTGGAGCCAACTTCAGAGCCAGTTAGAGTCTTGATTTTCTCGACACAAATTGAAACCAAGTTGAATTTAAATTCCTCATGCACTGTACATCATTTAACTTTTACAGTCAGGATGAATTGTCATGTAACGTATTGCCCTGTTACTTTACGTTTTTTTCTTCCTTTCTGTGAAAGAACAAAACAAACAAGTTCACTGACACCAGGGTTTAAGCTAGGATTTGAGGGCTTTAAGTCACCTTTGTGTGATTAGAAACCCAACCTTTCTTGGATGGCAGCTTAACACGATAGACTAAGGTAGTTATTGCATAGGGTCAAAAACATGTGTACTTTTATTTTCTTTTTCAGCATCTCATTAGTATACAAATTTTAAAAGATACATCTTGTATGTGAGTGTTTATGTATCAAAAGAGGGACTAATAGGACTTAAAATTACAACTTGTATATATATATATATATATATACAATTCTAAAGATTTACACAACGGTACTAATATAAGATGGTGATATACGAAGATGATGTTATAAAATCGTGTTGACAAAATATTTCGGCTCTTCGTCAATGTCGATAGTTTTTACAATACTAATTGTATGTGTAATATTTGCTCAGTAATCCAGCTAAGTTTTGGTCTATTGATTTTAATCTCAGATCTTGAACTTCATAATTTACAACAAAACTCGATACTCAAATATTGTAGTTCAAGTTCCATGTTTAAATGCTGTATTGTAATTGTTATGTTACGTATTTTATTTTATATGTCAAATTTTAATTGTATTGCCATTTGCCCCTCGAGGGCCCTGATTTGGTCAATAAAATATTCTATACGTGACTCTGTATATGTATATCCCAAAATGAGTGTAAAATTAAACTGTTAGTATTTTTTATTGATGCCGTTTGGATGATGTACATTTAGTTCCTTTAACCAAAAGCTTTCCCGAGCCTGTCGCTGGGCATCACTCCAGTGAAGGTTCTGTTCAATCACTAGGATTTTCATGCGGTTAAAGTCATCAAGTTTGTGACCCAATTGTCTGAAATGCTGAAAACTGGGAGAAGTGGCTTCTTAGAGATATCACTCCTGTGGCCATTGAGGCGTTTGTGGAAAGGCTGCTTTAACTCACCAACATATTGGAGGCCACAAACCGAACATTCATACTTCTGCAGGTAACATTGCGAAATATCCCATAGCTCTTTTCGGTGGCCTTACTGTGAAAAGTTGATGAGGGATGCGAGCATTGATAGCATCACAGTTGTCAGGTGTGAGATGTTCTTTGCAGCTTTTCAAAAGAGTGTTGAATTCATCTGAAGTCATAAATTTGCCAACACAGGCAGGATTATCACTCAACATATACTGGATCTTTTTGCTGATAGATTCAGTCTTGGTATTTATGTTGTACTGACGGCTTCTTTCCATTATAAATGCCTTCTTGAATTGCTTTGGGTCTGGATAATATGGCCAAAAGCTCTGATAAAACTTAGAAGTATTTAATTATAATATACTCCTGATGGTCTTGTTGGGCCATTTATCCAGCCGATAGAAGAAGCAGGAACTTCATTTATATCTTAAAATAGAAAACAAAAACATATCAATAATTTGTACACTGCATACATACAAAAATGATACAATGATATACACAGGTAGGAAAAATCAAATGACATTGTTTATATATGTTACACTTTGTTAAAACATTGGAACAAAACCCTCTGTGAGTGAAAATGCAGGACAAAGTTTTTCTGAAAAACATCCAAGGTGATCGAAAATCAATTGTATAAATCTCTACAAACTTGCAAAGTTGAACACAATCTTCTCCGCTTACAATCTCTATACGCAATGATCCGCTTACAATCTCTAAAAGCTTCTGTCGACGATTGGATGCTCTCATATGTATCTTTGAAATGCTTGTTTTACCTTCAAATTGTGAAACTACTGACATAGTTATTGATGATGATGATGAACTACAGTTAACCCCATTTGGAATACTTGACTTTAAAACTGCTGCTGAACTATATGCTGACATTGCTAGTATTCCCTTACAACAGTCTGAGATAACATGGTAAACCATGACCAATAAAAGTGATGGTTTTCCATGACCAAGTCGTAAATATCGTTATCGGGGTTTTGGAACGATTTTGTACTCTTCCATACACACCAGCGCGCAATGATAGTCGGGTTCGGTTCGTCGTACTTTTTGCTAGCTGTTCCTGATCATGTGACCGTCCATATCACGTGATTGAATGTCAAAAATGGCTTTTCCAGTGAATAACAGTGGTAAGTATGCATCGAAAAACTTGTTTGAGACTATTTTTATTATGTTGTGGGATTACCAAGACTACCGATACGTGCTAGGTTGATTGTTGTACATTTTTACGCTCGGTTTTATACCAGTTTCGCAATGTTTTTTGGGGATTTTTTTTTAAAGTTTAAATTCATTGGTCACGGTTTTCCATGACCAAGTGTAATAACACGTCACGGGAAATCGTTACTAGTTTCAAAGTCATGATTTTTCATGACCGTTGATTGTTCCATTCAGGGAGAAACATGCTTATCATGCTGTATACTGAACTTATTAAATAAAATGCCCCGTGGGGCGCAGCTAGATACGACCGCAGATGTTGAACCCTGAATAGCCCCCCTCCCCCCCCCCAAAAAAAAATTACCCCTTAGCTTTTGTGCAATACACTATGAAGTTGCGCAATGACCAACGCCTCCCAAAAAAACCCCCAAAAAACAATAAAATTTATTGTAAACCCCCCCTTTTTTTTGCTAAACAAAATTTGAAATTATCTTTTTAAATTTATGCAATATGAAATGAGAAAAAAATTAACCCCATTCCCAATTTCTCATTTACACCCGCTAAATTTTGTTTTCAAATTCCCCCCCCCCCCCCCCAACAATTTCTTTATACTTTGCAACCATAACAGCCCATTTAAATACACCATGAACGTATTAAAATAGAAAATGACATCATAGTCATGGATGGCAAATGTTAAATATACATAATTTAAAAGCAGTTTAGATGAGATAAACAAAAACGCTTCATCATCACATTTTATATTGGCAAATTTCAAATGAAGTTCATTAAACTAAAGTTATTGGCAAATTTCCAATGGAATTTAAATAATAAAGTTTTGATAACAGGGCACACATATCTTGCTATTGCGCAATACTGTGCAATTTGAAGATTAATTGCTATTGCACAAAAAAAATAATTTACCACTTTTTTAGCTTTTGTGCAATACACTATGAAGTTGCACATTAACCCCCCATCCCCCCAAAAAAAAACCCAAAAAACAAAATTTATTGTAATCCCCCCCACCCGTTTCTTCCGATAAAAAATTTGAAATCTTTTTAATTTATGAAATATGAAATGAGAAAAAAATACACTATGCTATTGCATATTGACCCCCCCCCCCAAAAAAAAAACTTATTGTACCCCCCAACCCTTTTTTGCAAAAAGAAAAATGTTTGAAGAAATTTTCTTTTTAATTTCTGAAATCTGAAATGAGAAAAAATTGCCCCCCCCCACAATTTCTTATTGACCCCCTTAATTTTCACCCTCCCGACCTTTCCCTTTTTCCAAAAAAAAAATTCTTTCCCTCAAGATAAGGTCATAATCCCTATTCAAATTTCTCATGGAGTTTGCAAACATAATTACCCATTTAAATACATCATTGAAGTCTTAAAATAGAAAATGACATATGGCTAAAATTAATATTAATTAATAGTAACTTCTAAAAATAAATTGACAGCTATAAATCACCCCAAGACAATCTACATTTCTTTATACATAATTGAATCATACACAATATTTTACTTTAAATGTGTTTGGATTACCTCCCTTACACCAAGATAATATCATAGATTTCTATTTACTTATACTAAAGTTATTGTGCAAAAACCAAGAAAAATGCTTATTTGGGCCCTTTTTTTAGCCCCTAATTCCTAAACTGTTGGGATCAAAACTCCAAAAAATTGTCATAAACATTGTTAAAATTTCATAGATTTCTATTTACTTATACTAGAGTTATTGTGCGAAAACCAAGAAAAATGCTTATTGGGCCCTTTTTTGGCCCCTAATTCTTAAACTGTTGGGACCAAAACTCCCAAAATCAATCCCAACCTTCCTTTTGTGGTCATAAACCTTGTGTTTAAATTTCATAGATTTTTATTAACTTGTATTAAAGTTATAGTGCGAAAACCAAATGTCTTCGGACGACGACGACGACGACGCCAACGTCATACCAATATACGACGTATAAAAAAGGGGGGTACATGCAACACCATTACATGTACTGGAGAATGCATTTTTTTATATACTTCCAATGGTACACAATAGGGTCTTTTAATAAACAAAAAATCTATACTTTTAGGAAAAAAATCCAATGTGACTTTAAAATACTGTGGATTCATTTATTTTCGTGGATACCAATTTTCTCGGACAGAGGAAAAAAAGGCATTTCGTGGGGTACATAAATTCGTGGATTGCTGGCTTAGAAAAAAATATAAAAAGTTGTTGAAATACTTAAATTCGTGGATTGGCAGATCAGATATCATGAAAATCTTGCGACAAAACGTGCCGATCAGACTTGATATTGTACAGTAAAGTAATGATTTAAAGCGCTCATTAAACAAAAGTCTAACAAGCAGATTCTTTAAATTTGTAACGGAACAATTAAAGCTTGTCATGAATTTAACAAGATTAACAAAATCCATAATTATTTACTCATTAGGTTAAACAGGTGTGAAATATATATTGACAAAATTGCAATCACTTAATTGTCACCAAATACCTATGGGCATATACATGCATATTTTTAATCCAATTACGATCAATAATTTCTGCTTTATTATCTTTTGACAAGATGTTTTTACTGTAATTTACGAGAAAGTCTGTATTGTTTAGGTCTACTTAGGATTAAGATTTTTCTTGAATGTTTGAATAAAAAAAAACCGGAAGTGAATTAAGCGACAATTTACACAGTTAAAATCTTTTAAAAGAAAATTGTTTGAGTGTTTATATGTTACCTTAAGACAAAATTAGATGAAACACAGTATCCTCTGTGGATATACGGTATCCTCTGTGGATATAGCTAACTCATGATATTTCAGAATTCAAGTACATGCTGTAAAACGCAAAAAAACTATACGCGGTTTTAAACTTCAGTGCATTTGAACAAGAGTAAAAAATATTTTTCGTTGGATATTTAAATTGGTGGTTTACTGGGACCCACGAAAACCACGAAAATTGGTATACAACGAATATTAATGAATCCACAGTAGGATTTTTTCATGTAACACCAATTTAAAAACATCATAATACTTCAAAACTTTTCACAATTGTATGCTATTATGGGATGGGGGTTTTTTTGGTGGGGAGGATTATTCTTAGCAAAACAACATGTGCAAACTGGGCTGGAAAATATAAATATCATAAGCCAGGCCTTTGTAAGGTGTATGTTTGGGTGAATCCCGTCTTGGAGCAGATTTAGGTTGTAAAGTCTTAGGCTTTTGGTTCCACCGTGTCTATTACTGGTTGTCTCTCTTTGGTATGTACGTTGTTGTCTGGTTGATGTCCTGTATAGATCGATGTTAAAGTTCGGAGAAAAGCACTGGTTTTCTTGATTGATGTTTCTTATAGCTTTATTAACCTCAAGTAGTTGATGTTCTAATTGATGATCTTGTTCGCGGAATATTTCTGGATTTTTATGCTTATGTGCTTTATTCCATGCCTCAATTGAGAAATAGGGTATTTCGATTATTGTTGCTCGACTTCCCGGTGATAGTCCCTTCAGTATTTCTATTATTTCTTTATAACTTTTAATTAAGTGCTCAACCTGTTCTGTATTTTGGTATTTAAGCGTTATATATTTGGTCTTTCTGTCATAGGGGGTAAAATCACATGTCCCTAATATAATATATAACCATACATTGCCTGTTATAAGTTGCACTTCTGTGTCCAGATTTTGTTTCAACCAGTCTATTGCTTGAGCAACTGTTCGGCCTCCTTTACACCACTACTATAGGGGGTTCCATACCCCCCAAACATCTGATTATAACCCCCACATTTTACCCCCTTATATAACCAATGCTAGAGGGTACATGTACTTTTCAGCATTAACATTCCTACATAGGGGGTTAAAATGAATAACCTATTCATATAGGGGTTAGTTATACAGGGGGTTAAAGTCAATTATCTTAAAATTAATCAATTTAATCAACCATGAATATGACAATTCAAGCAACCAGTACATAGTTGACTGATAAAGACATTTGTTATTTATGAACACGTTTCATTTCCATTCACAAATTGTATGGGAAAGGTTGTCATACTATTTTAATCATGTCACACACAAGAGTTGGTTCTATTTCCTCCACGTCAAGGAAAAGTATTGCATCTAGTTTGTCAGATATGTACCATCAATATGAAATGCATATAGATGTATTGAAATGGACTGGAGTAGTTGTGATATTAATTTTCACAGCATCAACATTATGGATGACTTGTAGTTTATATGAATCTTCAAAACATAACATAAACATGACTGACTACATTATAATGGACCAAGACTTTGACTTCAATCAGTCATTGTGCTCCTTCATCAAGCATTTCAGTCTGCCAGGTGGATTTGTATTAACTATTTGTGAATACAACAGTAGAACAATCATAGACATCAGACAATTTTTAAACCACAAACCTACCATAAAAGGAGTTTCATTATCATTGACACAGTGGAACTACTTAACATCTATAACACAGTATATTACTAGAGCTTTGTATCAGAGAAGTTGAGGATTGGTCATTGAAGAATGAGATTTGCTTTAACAAACTGTAAAAAGTATACATAATAATTATATTTTACATTGTAATTTATTTGTGAAAACTTATAAAATAAATTAGCTGTATATAATTTTTGTTTGGTTTGTTTGTTATATATATATATAATCTCTTAGTTCATTGAATATATATATATATATATATATATAATCTCTTAGTTCATTGAATATATATATATATATATATTATTTAATGAACAAAGGGGTTTTTATGTATTTATACATTAATGAAAAAACTTACATAAACAACAGAAACATGATTTATAACATCTTTATTTTCGAAACAGCACAGACAGTTCTCTCATTTTCTTCACAACAAATAAAAATTACCTCCAATACATACATCTGGTAATTGTCCATTTTCCAACATTTAGAATGAATAATGTCTGCTATGTCTGCTATGTCATCAGGCTAGTTTAATTGTTGTTGGGATAATAATTCACATTTTCTTTGTTTTACATGTCTTTTGAAGGTGATGTCACTTTTTAACCTTTGTTGGTACAATTTCACAATGTTTGCTTGATACTGCATTTTAACAGCCAGATTTTCAATTTTGTGTGTCATTATCTGTTCCAGATGGTTGAGGGCTGTAATTTCTGAAGATCTACAAAAACACGAAAATTATGATGATAATTAAAATGGATTTTCTTTTTCAATTTTTAAAGATAAAATATTTAGTCTGGTAAAAAGTCATATATAATTTTAGTTACAAATTTAAGAAAAGTGTTAAATTTGAGATATGGCATTTTTATTTACTTTCACTATTATTGTAAAAAGTTAATTAAAAACAATTATAACAGTAACAATTAAAATAATTAAATACCTTGTTTGAATATTATTTGTTCCATGCTCTTGTTTAATTGTTGATGATGATGATGATGATGATGATGTTGATGCCTCCATCATTAACTGGTTCCAATAGAAAACAATGAATTAAAACAGTAGATAAAACAATCACAAAGATGAAATTTGAAATACAAAAAAAAAAAAAAAACAAATGTGAATTGAAGTTTCAATTGGTAAATTGCTTCAAAAATTTTTTTTTTAATAAAAATTCATATTTTGTTTACAAATACTGGTAATATGTAAAATAAGATAATTAATATTTCAAAAGAGTTTAAAATTTTAAGTGTAAAATTAAGATGACATAAATTATAAGTAAAACACTTACAAAAAATATCTGCTTCTCCCTCAGACTGCTTTCTCTGTCAAAAATCAAATAAATTTATAGACAAAATATTACATAGGTAATAAAAAATATTCAAGATCTAAGCTTTTTAACAATTATCATTACACATCTAAAAAATTCCTTTATAACATCAAATAATATTTAAAGACCATAAATATTTTATCTACATTTAAGATTGGTTTTATAGATGTTTATCAACATGTACCATCTTTGAAGGATGTGAATAGTTTTAAACTTTTCTTTAATCTTTTAATTAGTTTGAGTATTTCTTTTATGTAATGTCATTTCATATAGCAAAATAAAGTTATACAATAACTTAAAAATATTATTGGCATTATAGTTGTTTTACTGTGTCAAAAACAATTCATTTTTAGAAAGTATTTTAAAATGGATAAAATCAGTTTGGGTATTGATCTGAAATATGAATGGGTATTGATCTGAAATATGAATGTGTAGCATATTTTGCAAGAATATCCTATGAAAAGCAACCCCATAATTGTGTTGCTGGAGAGGAAGATGAAGGATTTACATGTGATTTGGAACTATATTCCACCAAGCTTTCATATGCTGTAGAAGTAGAGGTTGATGAAGGATTCATAGACTGTGTATAATGATTTTGGATTACACTTATTGAAATATTTAATTTTTATACTTATTATCTTTATTTGACAGACATTATAAAAGATTTTTCATTTTTATTTTTCATCATTTTACTATATTTTTTTTTATGTTTTAAAGTAAATTTATATAAAAGTCCGGAACGAATATCATATGTCCGTACCATTTTGGTAATTTGTAATTGATAGAGAACCGTAAGACATCGTAATCGACCATTATACTTTTACCTAGTGAAATATTTTATTATTGAATATCAATGAAAAACGAAAAAGTAATAACTGTTATAAACTAAATATTTTACTTAAATTCGTAGCATTATGTCATTATCTTGAACTATTGAAGATATTTTAATTCTCAATTTACCATCCCAACGTGTTCTCTCAGATCGTGCAAGGTGCAAACAACAATGGCGTGGATGTATGTTCTTGTAGCATTGTTCGTGACTGTTGTGCATACTCAATGTCAATACGACACTGCTGCTGCCAAATGTTTTTGTGATGAAGTTGTTAATGTCCAGGAAGTAGTATTCATTGAGATAAAGTCGGAGAGCTGCGATTGTGTCCTTAACCTCATCGATTTTGCTAAACCCCCCACGGTGGTCCACAAGTTTTATAGAACATGTAAATGGACTTGCACAAACATAACAATGTGGTAAGTTTTGATACATTGACAAGTCCGTTTTTGCAGCAAAAAAAAAATGGGTTAAAGATGAATTATTTTCACCTGGTCAACATTTTTTTAAATTTTAAAGACACGGATAACTGTTAGCATATAGTCTTGGCTCCTGGCCGGCTGTGACAGGATCATCTGATAATATATAGTCCTTTCCTTTAAAAACTAGCCCCCATTTAATGTTCATCGCCCAAATATAGCTAAAATATTGCTGCTTGGGCGTAAAACACCATTAATCAATCAATCAATCAAAAACTAGCCCAAATAGCTGATTAATATATGGGCCTTAACAGCCTGTGTATCAGGAGAGCACAAAATAACAACTGACATACATCATCATGTCAGCACTGGTAATCGAACCCGCAACCTTCAGCACACTGACCAGTGACCTAACCGAGTCAGCTGAAGAAACACTCCATTAGCTCAGTTGATTTTAACAGGCTATATATCTACTACCTACTACAACGGAGGTAGGCTATTCCATTACGACTGGATAATGAAAAGTATATCATTTTACTAGCCATAATTTTTAGCTAGTGGTTATAGATGAGCACTGTATATATTCCTTTCAGTTACATATATTTATTCATTTTACTAGCCATAATTTTTAGCTAGTGGTTATAGATGAGCACTGTATATATTCCTTTCAGTTACATATATTTATTCTAAATGTACTTTCTTGCAAAAGTATGTCATTTTTATTAATTGTACTGAGATGATTACTTTGTTTTCCCATTTATGTACCACAGCAATTTGCTGTTGAATTACTGCCATACCCCAGTATCACAATGGGAGTGGGAGGTTTGGCATTGTAAAACATGTTTGACCCATCATTTCTTCTGAGATGCCTGTACCAAGTCAGGAACATTGCAGTACCAGTGCTCCAGCAGATTATTGCCTATTTTGTTAATTCCACTGTTGATTTCTGACAATGAAAATGCCAGTTCAGTAGTTTTGTTTAACCCTCTTTTTATTTCTATTAAAAGCATTTTATTTTTTTTAAATTCTTCATAGCTCTTTGCAATATTTACAATAAATTTCCATGTAGAATTTAGTACAAGTGTACATTTTTGTACAATGCTATTTTTAATCATATGAAAGGCTATTTGAACAGGGGTTTGTTTTAAGAAAAGCAAAAGAAAACTGAAGAATCAATCAAAGCTGTAGGTCCAAAACAAGACAACATCAGTGACACAGAAAACATTAATCACAAACAAAAATACACACAAAAAAATCATGACACTGTTTCTGAACTCAGGTGCTTTAGAAGAGTAAGCATTTTTTAAGTGTGTTTTTCTTAACTTGACATTTCATTTGTCCACACTGAAATAAATAATGCTAATAATTTCAAAATATTTCACATTCACAAAAAATATTTGCCCTGTTGTCCTTGACAAATACCATATAAAGGTATTATCACAGTTAGAAGAAAAAGGTAAAAATTAATTATTGCTAATATATGTCTATGGGAACCCTCCTGAAACTGTGAGGTAAGTAAACAGCAAAACTTTGCTGTTATGAAAATTAATATGTTTACAGTGCTATACCCTAATATGATATAAAATGTAAAAATTTCTGTAGAAACTACTAATAGTAAACCTTTGATTTACAGTACCAATGAATCAAGACGACATTTTACCTGAAGCGGTTATGGAAACCGAATCTACAAAAAGACATGAAAAAACAAGAAAGCCAACCCCAGTCAAGACTTTCCATACAACAGATATGACAGAAAGCTATACAAAACAATTTGTAAGATCAACAAAACCAACCGTAGCATCCCCTACAACAGAGACCAAAACACAGATTGTACATCCAGGTAAGATTCAGTGTATTAATAAACCGTGTACATTAATATATGCTGTTAATGCAAGGAATGTGAAAAAGTTGTAAAAGCTGTTAAATCAGAACATCATTCACAAATACAAATTTATTTTTATGTATTTATCAGCTGACAAAGTTTTATAGTCACTTGTTCCACAAATTATTTATTGAGAAAAAAAATTAAAAACACCAAGATTGAAATTATGTTTTAAGTTTAAGAATGAATACTACAGTAAAAAGGGGGTTACAAAATTAAAAAAAGAATTAGAAATGAATTATAGCATTTTACCTAAGTCTTACAAATGTTTTAGTATTGTTTGCTTCAATGTAAAGAAAATAGTATAGACACTGCTTTTATTTATATAAATGAAACAAAGTTTGGTTTTTAGGGTTAGGTTGCTAAGCAACCAAAACCCTTATGCCGTCGGTCGTTTGGTTAGACAATGAAGGAAACTTTGGAAATCTGGTGTTTTGTGGAAAAAGTTGGACCAGAAGTTTTTGAAACTATGTTTTTATGAGTAAATATGCAAGCTTATCTAGGATTGAAGCTTAAGCAAGGCTAGTTAAGCAGCTTTTTATCTCGATTTTGGGATATGACACATGCGCAAAGAAACGAATTTTTTTGCGAATTACGACTATGTTTATATTGGAATATCATATAAGAAAATAAACATTCCGCGGTAAAATAGTCCTAATATTTGTTGTTGCTGTTGTAGTTGTTTTTTAATAGAAATGTAACTGAAACACACCGAGAAGTGTAATTGTCCAGTTATTTAATAAAAGATGTGTGTTTTATTGACGATTTCCTTTTTGTTTTGAAAGCCGTGTAAAGTATTCGCGCCTTTTAAAATGTACCAGATATCGGCGTAAGGATTTTGAATGTTTACTGTGACATTTGCACGGATATTTTCGACTCCGATCTTATTTTCAAAAGATTTCAAAGGTAAGTTCCATTTTTGTTGTGAACGTGATTGTTAACTTATACAGAACATATTTTGCACATTATTTGCTTATTCTTCTTGTAATTCAGATGGTATTTTGTGTATTTGATTAACCTTTTGACCTGATCATCGTGACTTCATTTTGTCAAACCTGTTAGTCAGTGATAGAATTGCATACAGGTTATTTGAAATGCCGACAACTTGCACATTAAGGTTGAAAAACACTGTTTATCATTAATTTAGAAAACGGTATTATCGAAGGTATAATGGGTTTATTTTAATTGAAAGCTTGAATGTTTACGTTCTGATCTACCTGTGAGTGTCAATGTAGTGTAAATAGAAATGACCCCCTTCTACAATTGTCCAAACTTTGTCTTTTTATATAACCTTAATAACTTGAAGACCTTTGATTTCTGTTTATTTTAATTCATCAAATCATTATTATGCGTTTGTCTTTTTAAAAATATTCAATTTAGAGTGATAATTCAAGAAGCGTTAGCCGACTCGTGCTTTCTTTGATTGATTAGTGCATATTTATGTACAGACATGCGCAGTAAAGTTGAGTAGTAGAACCTTCAGCTCAGATACACTGTGTTGCGAAAATATACGTTTTAAAAAAAAGACTGTGGACTAGTTGATTATATTTTATAGAATTTTATTCTGGTATGTAATTATTTGTTACACTACGGGTTAATTTTAAACTTTGGGATCGATACTTGCACATGCGCTTATATACTGTTCACAAAATTTGCATGTATTTAATATCCATCATACCATGTGCCAAGTTTGTCTTAAATACTTACAGACCTGTGACTACTGTTTATTTTATTTCGGAAAATCATTCTTATGTGCTTGTCTTTTAAAAAAAAATCAATTTAGAGTGATAATTTATGAAGCGTAAGCTGACTCGTGCTTTATTTGATTGATTAGTGCTGATTCAATACGGACATGCGCAGTAAAGTGTAAAAACATTGTCATTGGTATTGACTGTTGAGCTGCCCAGGTCGTATTATTTTATACATTGTGAATAGATACCCATTTTATTTGAGACTGCCGACTTAAGTTGATGATATTTTAGAAAATTTGATCTTTATCAGGTATGTTATTACTGTCATAGTCATAGGTTGTGTTTAACAAACATAGAACTAGAACACATGCGCAAAAAATATAAACAATTCGTCATTTTTGTCAAATCTTCATTTGTACATTGGTATGGACTGATTTAGAATGCAATAATGTTGTTACTTGTTTCGATAATGCATTAAATGTGCAAATTGACATTAAAACCACGGAGTTTTTTGGTAAATTTGTTCTGTTCGTTATTGATTGATTGCGTTTCCCTGCACATGCGCATTCAGATATAAACCAATCTTTCCATTTCCCACGTGTAAAATCGCAAAAGGTAATTTGTTAGTTATGTATGTGTGTGCATAACAATTATTTTATAATACTGGACCAATGAATACACTAAAAGGGCAACCCATTTATGTTATATTTTTTTGTTGTTTTTTAAAAATCATTTTTATTATTACACTATTACATCCTACAATGTATCTTACTGTTTTTAATATGCACTTAAATCAATATTCTTCTTCTTTCGTTTAAGAGTCGGACTCGTACAGAGTGTTGATTGACACTCCTAATAATTATACCCCACACAACAAAATTGCAGAGGGTATAATGTTTTTGAATGGTCCCTTCAAAGATCAGTCCATGAATAGATTTCTCAGCAAAAATATTGATCATAGGCTTTTGATATAAAGACATTTAAGTACATGTAATAACATGTATACCACACGCAACAAAGTTGCAAATGTTATGTTTTTTACAGGTCAGTCCATGATCAATATTTCAATAATAGATTTCTCAGCAATTTTTAATCCTAGGCTTTTGATATTTGGTATTTAGCTTTAGGTAGGGGTCCCCTATGGTGGGATACGTTTTCAGGTATGTGGATCAACTTTTTTTCATTAAATTATTAGGGTTGAAAATTTTCATAACAGATTTCTTAGCAACTATTAATCTAAGGCTCATATTTGGCAAGCTGCTTCAGGTAGGTCCATATGTTCGGATGCGTTTTCAGGTCTGTCACTCATCTATAAATGTACGTTGTACTTCCGATTTAAGGGGTCAACTTGGAAAGGCAACAAGTCTGATTTTTTTGGGGTTATGGTCTACACAACTGTCACCATGCTGTGTGACCCTGATCCTATTTTCATGCTACAGTGACTGTGAACTTAGGTCTTTTTTCAGGCTGTGAACTTATTTAAGAATCCTGTGAAAAATGAATTTCTTGAAAAGTATAATAGAAAGGCATCTGATATTTAGTATATCGATGAATGAGATTAGGGTCTTTGCGTCCGCCATCATGTCATCATTACACTCATTGACTGTTAGAAATATTGTTTTTTTTTGTGTTTAGTCTGTTTCTCAAAGACCATGTTATCTAGAATCTTTTTAGTTGGTCTACATATTTTCTTGGTTTCTTAGTACAGTAGTCCCCCTGTTGAACGACCACCCGTCTTTTACGACCATAAACTGTAATCCCCAACTCCTTTTTTAAGAAAATGACCTCTCGCGAACGACCACCCCTCCAACGCGACCAGCGACCACCATTTTGTGGCCGAAAATTAATACAAATCCCTCTGATACGACCAACGAATGATCGATCATAATTTTGAGACAAACCGGAAGTGCCGGTATTATCTTTTATAATCCCGCGGTTACTTAACCCGAATAATCCAGTCGTTATATTACGATCACTACGATCACTCCATTAACTGGAGGACAATGACCGTAAGGGGGCGCTGTAATTATTCGACTTAGCGGTTACTTGGATGTTTGTAAGTCATAGAAAAAAAATCAACCAGTTTTAGGAACCAGTAACTGTGCAGTACGATGTCGTCTACGATTTTGACACTCGATGAAAAAATAAAACTAAAAGTGATCAGGCTGAACGAATAAGGTGACAGAGCGAGATTGATTGCGTCCAATTACGACATGGGGAAGACACAAATTCAGTCAATCGTAAGAAACAAAACGGAGATATTAAATCAGTGGGAGAACGGTGTTGATGGACGGAAAATAATTAATAAGACTGGACATTTTTAATGTTTTGTGGTGTTTTAACAATAAAACGTATCACACAAAATACCGAAATAAATTTGATGCAATTTATTGCAATATAATGACAAGACAATTGAACTTTTTAATATTTTATTTTTTTTAATAAATGTTTTAATGATACAAATATTTTATTCATTAAAGTGACATATCAGGTCTTTATCAGTTTTCATGCATCATTTTTGTCAGATGGCTACACTTCATTCTTAAACCAAAGATACACATCTACAAGTAAATATTAGTTGTTAATTGGACACTACAAATTGCCTTCCTTCAGGGATATCCCCTCAAGAAAGACCACCCCCATTATAAGACCACTTTCATGGTGTCCCTTGGGTGGTCTTATAAGAGGGGGACTACTGTAGTTAAATGCCATTCAGTGACCTGCCACATGACCATGACTTTTATTAACCTCTGATCTCACTTGAGGCCTAGGTAAACTTTTAATGCGTTTTGTGATGGTGTCAACAGGCAAGACATACTTTGAGTGGCCACACTGATGAAATTTTTTTGCAGTGATTACAGTTACATTGAATGTACATGTACAAAACGTATATTAGAGATGTGGAAGGAACTTAAATGTTTTCATTGTCTTGACTATCCATTGGGCTATGAAAATACAGGGTTGTTATAACTTAATTTCTATGATTCATTTCAGAATTTCACAACATATAGTAGCATAAAGGCAACAGATAACTCCAGGGAGAGAGAACAAGCTTTGAATATTTTGTGTAAGATTTTAACATAACTAAAGCAAAGATTTGTATAGACAATATCTGCTAAAGAACTTTATATGTTTTATTGCTCTATCTGCAGGAACGTGTTAAATGTGTACATGTAAAATTAAAAATGTTCAATAAGTTTTGAAAGAGCTATTGGTCAGAACCAGGTCCTTAGACCTTGGTTATGAGATGTACTTTACTCCTTATTCCTGGTAGTAGCTAGCACATTTAGTTATACTCCCACCTGTAAGAGAGGGGCTTTTACTGCAATCGTCTGTCGGTCCTTCAAGGACCATTTCTCAGTTTGTACTACTGATGGGATTGTTTACAAATTAGGTACATAGCTGTAGCATAATGAGTTGTACCATGCCTGCTTTCAAAGTGAAAATATTTAATTTTTATACCCCGCCACACGAAGTGGCAAGGTATGTTATACCCTCAGTTTCGTTTGGTGTCTGTATGTCCATCCATCCCCCAAGGTTTCCAAATGATAACTTGAAAACTCGTCAAGGGATTTGAATGATATTTTGCACCGCTGTTAGGTACAATAAAATAAAGATTAAGTTCAATTTTCAGAATGTTCCGAAAAATGTTTTTTGAGATACATGTAGCCACTTTGAAAAATTAAATTTCATGGCATGTTGAAATTTTCTGATCTAAGAAAGATAACTCAATCTTTAATTTTAAGATAACTCAATATTTAAATTTCATGTTATTTTTTAAATAGGTCAAAAATAGTTCACATTCTTACCCTATTACCATATATATTATTACTCCTTATGATAAGACAAATCATTTGGTATCTTAGGGGGGGGGGGGTCATGCCCCACCCCCTCAAATAACCAAATACTTCATATTCTGAAAACCATTGAGATCCCCACCCTATAACCATATATATTATTACTCCTTATGATGAGACGAATCAGTTGATACCATAGGGGGTCTGTGGGGGGTCATGCCCCACCTCATCAAATGACAAAATACTATATTGTGGCGGGGTATCATTTAATGTCCCATTAGATAACCTATTTTTATTGATCTTTTAGTCAATATATGAAATTGTATTTATACGACCGAAAAATTTTTGCAATCGTATTATGTTATGGCGATGTCGTTGTTGTCGTCGTTGTCGTCCTCTGTAGACATTTGGTTTCCGTGCGATAACTTGAGTAAACTTTGACCAGTTGTTATAAAATTTTAATATCATTTTATTTGTTTAACGCTGAAAGTAAAACATTCCACTAAAAAATAGATGTTATTGATATATAATTTATTTTTAATTGCCATAAAAATTTTGCATAGAAATGAGACAAACATACATTTCCAAATGTTGTTATAATTTTTATTCACATTGTTAGTGCTGATTATTGTTAATTATATCTCAGAACAGATTACCATTAGTGTTTTCCAATGGTGCTCAAAACTCAGGATGTATATATTTTGTTAATTAAGGATATCAAATAAAGTGTTGAATATTTATATAAAATGTTTTCATTAAAACTTTGGACACCATTTATCCCCATCACATGATTATAATATATCATATAAAGATATCCACATATAAATCACACATATAATATAATCACCTAATCTACAAACATAACTGCATAACTGCAACCCCACCATTAGATGATAATCCCATGATACAAAATTGAACAAGTACGCCCTATTGAAAAAACATTACATTATTCTTGGATCATTTAAAGAAGATATGTTTACAAAACTCAAATATACAAAACTTGTCAACTTCAAAATTTAAAAAATAAGGATGCACCAAAATATATTACAATTAATGGCTACATCCTACCATGATGATATAAATACCATCTATACTGATGCATAAACAGACATTTTCTTATTGTACCATTCGTATAAAATAATGAGATGTGGTATAAGTATACACAACACACCTCGCATAAAAAAAGGTTTTATTCAGAAAACCACAATAAAAATAACAGCCAGCAGCCTTCAACAAGGCCAGTAAGCACTGCTTACTGTTTTGCAATTGGCCAAAGGTCAAATTAAAATGCATACAATTAAAAACTAATATTGATATAGTCAAAGAATGAACCCCTTCTTAAACAAGGAACAGAAAACATCAAAACAACAAGAACAAATAAAATCTTTGTCTGATTCCTAGCTTTAAACAGGGACAAAAAAATTGAAGTGTAACCTTCCCCCTCCATCCATCCACAGTTTTCAAGAACCATCCAAGCATTGCATGTTTGTTAATTTGCAAACATTTAATGAAAACCAATGGCTTTCTAATGTTGCCTTAATAATGATCACTTTCTCGCAGTTCATCAACCAGCATGCAATATCATGGTTACTTGACGAACCACAGTTTTTACATGATTCATACCAGCTATATTATGCATTGTATGTAATGCATCATGTAGTAGTCTTCCAAATCATTGACTTGCTATTCACTGTATATTTTGAAACCAAAGCAATACATATGCTGTCAATTTAAAAAAAAATCAGTCACCTACCCACAGGAACATTATTATATAATAGACACTTTTTCCTCAGAGCTCGTTAACTTTCATAATTGATATATTTCCTTGTAAATAATACTGTTAATAAAAAGAATTCAATACCAAAACCTATTTTGCAATACATTGTACAAACAAAAAGCATTGAAATAATCATCAGCAATGTTTGTACAAATAAAAGTCAAATGCTAGCAACCTAACCCTAGCAGTGCTATGCACTTTGATTTTTATCTTGTATTAAAGTGCTATTAAATGGTTTTGAAAAAGTCCTTATAAAATGGTCTCACAGTAAGTCTTAACTATGGTTAATACATGCATACACTTTTTTTTTAAATTTTAGCAGTGGACAAAAGTGAACAAGGAGAATATGTGGATAACAGTATGGCAAATACAATGGACACAGCTGTGATTGGTAACAACCTACCTTTGAACATAAAATTTGCTTATCAAATGCATTCAGATTTACTAAATTTGAGATATATTCCATCAATAAAACTAAAATTTTGATTTAAAACAAGTAAATTATGTCCTGTATTTGATCCTCAAAATTTTGTGGGGGAGTTATGTCCCCTTGAACTTAGAATTTTGCTGAAAATACTCATATATCATTGCTTCCGTGCAACTCCTCTGCAACCGCGCAACAGAATATCACAAAACTTGGTATGTAGTAAGTACATTATATGTAGTTGTGTGCATTATCAGGAGATTTTGATCCGTAAAATGTTATGGGAGTAATGGCTTTTTAAACTTGTAATTTTGCTGAAAATTCTCATATGTCATTGTTTCCTCCTCTAAAACTGCACAACCGAATTTCACGAAACTTGGTATATACTAATTACACCATTTGTAGTTCTACATATTACCAGGAAATTTTGAATTTCATAAAACTTGGTCTTGCCCCAGTCTGGGGGACAGGTGGGGGGAGATGCGTTTTTGTAAGGAAAAACAAACTTTAATTTATTTATAACAATTATTTTGTAACATTTTTTTAAGAGTTAACAAGAATAAGCAATCAAATATTTGAATGAATGAAAAGTACATGCAATGTGATTTTATTAACCTGACCATACGTACTATATATCTGTGTTTTATTTTACAGCATTTTGGTAGGATGTGGAATTTTCGGCATGTTTACCATTTTTTCGATACTAAAACTGCTACTCCAACTGAAAAGAAATCAAGTCTATTTACCTTTACATAGATCCATGGACACGACCACAAATATTGCAGAAACCCACCAAATTTCTCAAACTCAGACATCTTTTTTAAGTATAATTTCATCCAATCCATCGGAAATGTCTCAACCAAGACGCTCATCAACACCAGAAAAACCCAGTGATGTTCAAACAGAACCAAAACGAACCATGCAAAGACTACTTCCTTCTTTCTCATATGAAAGAGATTCATCACCTGAACCTGAAAAGTTATTTATGGACAATAGGGAACCCTCTGCTCCACCAATGGAGTTGGATACTTCACCTGTGGCATCCAGAACAAGGAAAAAGATGGGGAAAAAAGTACTGGAGTCTGTCATGTAGAAAAATGAAAGAGTGTTCTTGTATCATGTCTGGCTAAGTTTTCTGACTATATCAGTCTAAATTATCTAGATTGTAATTTTTCAAAAATTATTATTGTCCAATAGAAAAAGTTATAAAGTAACATGATGAAATATCATTAAAATAAGCATAATTTTTTATGATTTACTTTCAAAAGTGCCATCATGTGCTGTTAATGATAATAATATTTACTTAATATTTTTGCTTTATTTGGTGTAACTGCTAAGACATTCATACAGTTTTACTAGCTCTTTATAATCAAATATGTCTTGTATTGTTTTTAATTTTGTTTGTTAGAATTCACTTTTCATAAGAAATACAAACATGAGCATACATCTGTCAATCATATGGCATGTTGCAAGGGAATGTATATAGTAGTTTAGTACTTTCATAGTATGTTTGATGTTTTACAAACTTGTTACATTCTATACTTGATTTTGATATTGTTAATAAACTCAGTTTTATTTTATTGTTGATCCCTGTAACTACTACAAGAACTGTCTTTTTTTTAAGTTTTGTGACTTGTATTGTTTCATAAAATATATCAATACCTCATACTCATCATGATATATTTTTAATAGTAATAATTTATTTTACATTTTTGCTCTTGTTGATGTTTTAAAAGTGACTTAGCCACTGTGACTTTCATACATTTTTACTGAACACCTTAAATCCAAAATGTCAATTAGCCTTAATTTTTTAAGTTTATATGTTAAAATTCACTTTTCATAAGAAATGCAAACATGAGCACACAATTATCCCTCATATGGAGCATTTTACAGGGAATGTATATAGACATTTAAATGTATAAAGGGTATGGTAGTTTAGTATTTTCATAGTATGTTTGATGTTTTACAAACTTGTTACATTCTATACTCAATTTTGATATTGTTAAAATACTCAGGGTAGTATTGTTATATTTTATTGTTGATCCCCATTGGTGCTACAAGAACTTCATTTTTATAAAGTTGTGTGAATTAAATTGTTTCATAAAATATAGCAAAACTTCATTATTTTTAATTTTAATCTTTATTTTAACATTTTTTGCTGTTATAAAAATGACTTTACTACTGACTTTCATAGATTTTTATGGAACACCTCATTTTATAACTTATCCAACATATTAATTGTATTGTTTTTAATGTTAAATATTAAAATTCACTTTTCATAAGAAATACAAACATGAGCACTTATCTATGAGTCATCTGGGATGTTGCAAGGGAATATGTATATAGTAGTTTAGTACTTTTATAGTATGTTTGATGTTTTACGAACTTGTTACATTCTATACTCAATTTTGATATTGTTAAAATACTCAGGGTAACATTGATATATACTGTTGATCCTTGTAACTGCTATAAGAACTTTGTTTTATTTAAGCTGTGTGACTTATATTGTTTTCATAATATAAATCAATACCTCATACTCATCATGATATGTTTATAATATTAATAATTTTTGCTCAACATTTTTGCTACATTTGATTTTAAAAAAATGACTTTACTGCTTTGACTTAAATAATTTTTATAAAATCATAATTACAGGTAGCTTCATTATTCTAGTCATTGTTTATCATTAATATTGTTAAACAATTGGTGCTTAGATTTTAGATCAATATGTATTGTGTTAAAATGGGATACCAACTGAAGAGGTTTCCAAAATAAGATAAAAGAATTTAAAACAAAAAGTCATTGTTATTTTTTGTTGAACATGGAGGTTAATATCAGAACTTTGTTTGCCATTCCATTTTACAACAACACATAGGATTATTATGATATATATAGTTTGTTGATCTTGAAATACCATGACCAAAGTTTTTTTTTGTTTTTTATATGAGGAATGTATATTTTGATTACTTTTGTATTAAAAGTTTTTGAATTTGTATGTATTGTGTTATTCATCAAAGGGAAGAACTACCATTTCAAGTGAAAATCATTTGAATGTTTTAAAGGTTATTAACCACTAAAAGGAAATTAATGAACCTTATCATTATCCAACAAAGAAAAGATGGACAGGATATAACATATTTTATTATGTAAGTGCATTTTGAATGCCATTACCTACTAAAAGGAAATTGATGAACCATGATATTACCTAACAATTTAAAGTGGTAAAAAGCACTCTAAAAGGATCATCTGACTTTATTATTACATAATAAAATTTAGGGGTTACATATTTTATTATGTAAGTGCATTTTTTGAATGCCATTACCTACTAAAAGGAAATTGATGAACCATGATATTACCTAACAATTTAAAGTGGTTAAAAGCACTCTAAAAGGATCATCTGACTTTATTATTACATCATAAAATTTAGGGGTCAAAAGATCCTATATAAAGTGAAAAAGAAAACAGGAAAAATTTATAGGAGATTGAACATTCACATGTAAGGTAAGCAAAAACAAAAATGTTTTAAATATACAGACATTAGATTGTGTATATTGGAAAAAAAATAATATATAGAATAATATGAAAAAAAAACAGATAAACTTTATACTTTCTACTGGTCATTCAAGAATTTAAGTGTTCAATATGTCAGTGTAGTAGGAATCACCATGTCTGTCAAAATTTTTTTGTAAGCGCAACTTCCTGAACCAATTGAAGGATTTTACGCAAGAAAGGACACTGTATGGAAATGTGGAAGAAGGAATATAATTATTGTACTACATCTAGAAAGGGAGATAATTCCACTTTTATTTTTTGATGAATCAGTTAATAAGACAGCAAGGGGGGTATCTCTGAGCTTTACTTACAGTATTTTTAATTTGTGATTGTTTTGCATATAGTTTAATTTTTTTTTAATTATTTATTTTTAGTCGATCGAAGCCATGAAACATAAACCACCTAGTTTGAACAATATCATCAATGATTTCACATCTTCAAATGAGTTACAACAATGGGCCTCAGATAATGGTTTAACCAATCATTCATTGGTACAAAACAGGATAAGACATATACAGTTGACAAATGCAATAAACAATTTTACGGATGCAGATAGTTTAACAAGTTGGGCCACAGACAACTTTCTCTTGAACAATTCACAAGTTATAGACAAGCTTAAAGATTTACTTACATGCAGATGGTGTAAAAAGAGATTTTATTTGTCATATGAATTGAGGGATCATTTAGAAATGCACGAAATTTTAGGCGATATCCACTCAACTACAAGCCAAAACAATGAATCTGTGCCACCAGACATTCACCCTTCAAATGATCCATTCATAAGTACTTAAACAAGTTCGTCATACCCATTTAATATGAATGTAGAAAATGGTCTTCTGACAAATACATTAAATACTATTTTAAATGATCATTATTTTGGGGAAGAGAACGCACCGTCAACAAGCTTTTTGCCCTCGCAGTACACAGTATGTCCTAACACCAGTACCTATTCAACAAGGTAGCAACCAAAATATCACACTTACGTTGAATGATTTGGAACAAAAGGGTTACGGTGAAGACGCGGAAGAAAAACCATATTTATTTAGAATGTCTGGGCAGAAAACGTTCTCCAAAAATCTAGCAAAAGAAACCACATACAAAATAAAATTCAGGGATACATGGAAGGATAAAAAAATTCGTGATCTCCGAAAAGACCTGAGCAACATGTTCGATGATGTTATAAGCAAAGCTAAAGGCATTGACAATCACCTCGGGAGAGTTATCATTACTCATCCGAACCTAAACAATTCAATTGTGGTACCAATAGATAAATGGTCCAACATCAGTTCCCAAAGGGTCATGGAAGCAGTGGAAAATGTGTTAAATTCCGAGGAAAATTTACCTTTGGATACAGCGATGGAAGTCACGATAGGGAGTATAGCGGTACCCAGTGGTAGTGGTTCAATGCCAATAACAAGACTTAAAGGGAAGCACAATTCCATTGCTTTGAAAAAGTCTCTGTTACAAGTATCCAATGACGACCAAATGTGTTTGGCAACGGCCATTGGTAGATGTTTCTTAAAACTATGCGAAATTGTACCATTGGATAAATGGAGGGAAGCAACAAAAAACGACGAAGACATGAACACCTTTCAAAAGGTCATGAAACATGGCATGACGACAAAAAGCTATTTTAAGCACGTACACGAATCTGCCGTGAAAAATAAATCTTACAGCAAAACCATGGCGTTAACACTGTGCAAGGAAGCCAATCTTCCCACTAACAAGCCTCTAAGTATCAGAGATGTCGAAAGTTTTGAAAATTTATTAGACGTCAATATTCTAGTACTATCAGCAAGATTGGGCAACAAGTTTTGTCGCGTCAGTACCAAATCACAGCGTAAAAATATCTACTTGTACCTTATCGATAATACAGAGGGACCAGGTCATTTTCACGGTATTGGAAGTATTAATGGCTTTTTCGGCTACGGATATTTTTGCACGAGTTGTCTAAAACCTTATAAGAACAAAGGAAAACACTCTTGCATCGAAACGTGCGACGTATGCGGTAGTCACCAATGCAAGGTCAGCAAGGACCAAAAGATTTGCTTGCATTGTCATCGAACATGTCGTAGTGAAGCGTGTTATAAAAGACACAATACCAAAAAATCAATCAAAGGACAAGAGAGCGAAAAATCGATGTGCGAAAAATTTTATCAATGCGAATCTTGTAAAAAGATCATAGACCGAGAGAAACGACCTCCTCAGCAACATAGATGTGGAGAGTGGAAATGTAAAAATTGTTTCGAATTTCATCTGGGAGAACATATGTGTTATCAGCGCAAACCATTTCGAGATTCGTCTAAAAAAGAACCAAGGAAATATTTCTTCTACGACTTTGAAACAACACAGAACGAGAGGATGGTCTGTCAGGAAGGATTTTTACTTGGTGCTCCCTGTGGAAAAGAATGTACATCACAAAAAAGGTGTAGAAAATGTAACATCTGTACGAACTGTAACGAGGTTAAATGTAACTACGAAAATCAATGTTGTAAAGGGTATGTACCTAGTCAGCCTTGTGAAAAACAATGTACTCCAAAAACAAGATGCGACAAGTGTAAAATTTGCATTAATTGTCATCAGTCTTGGTGTGGTTTGGCAGAACACAGGGTGAATTTTGCAGTTTTACAGTCTACATATACCCGTTGTGAGAATGAAGAATTAACCGTGGATTCAAAGTGTCACGTCTGTGGAAGTCGTTGTGAAAAGTGCAGAATTCTCAAGAAGAAAACCAAGATTTTACCCTGTGAAGATGGTTGTGGTTCCAGACAGCGAGTGTTCAAGGGTCAGGACGTACCTTACGAATTTTGTTGTAATATTATGACCCCCTATAGCAAAAACGGTGTTTTCATAGCGCATAACGCCAAAGGTGTCGATAACTACCCGATACTGAATACCCTCATCGAACATCACGGCGTGAAACCTGATAAAATTATCTTTGAAGGTTCCAAGATAGTCTACATGCACATTTCAAAAAACTTGGACCTCACCTTTCTCGATTTGATCAATTTTATTTCGGTCTCAAAGAGCTACAAAAAGGCTATTTTCCCCATCTATTCAACACGAAAGAACACCAGTCATATAAAGGTCCTTATCCGGCAGCCCACTATTACGGAGTCGAATATATGGAGAAGAAGAGGCCAAGACATTTTGGAAATGGTATCATTCAAAAGAAAACGAAACTTTTGACTTTCAGTCCGAAATGTACAACTACTGTGTGTCGGACGTAGACATTTTAAGGCGCGGTTGCATGCAATTTCGTAAACTCATGATGGAAGTCACATCCTTCACCGAGATTAACGAAAAAGGTGAAATTACGCGTGCGAAAGGAATAGACCCGTTTAATTACGTCACCATCGCCTCTGCCTGTCAGGCGATCTACAGACAGTTATTCCTACAGGAAGAATACGAAACTCATATGACGGATTTGACAGATAACGTCACTATCAAGAGTCCTTCAAAATTTGTAAACGGTATACTTCAAGTGCAGTTACCCGACGGTGAATGGGCATCAAAGGAAACATTAGAGTCTTCGTACAAAATTGGGAGAACGGTGATCGTAAAAAGTCCAATTGCAGTTGTTCCGTCAGAGGGTTAGGTAGCCAGGGACAATTTCAGTAAAGTGTCTATTCAGTGGTTGGAGTGGACGATGGAACGAAGTAGACGAACGGGAAAACCTATCCACATACAACACGCCCTGAATGGTAGAGGCAAACACAGAGTACCCGGGACAAATTATAGACTGGATGGCTATGTCGAATTCCCCAAAAAGATGGCTTATGAATTCCTAGGTGAGTAATAATAAAATAGTGGCGGCGGCGGCAATATTGTTTATAAATATATATATATATATTATTTAATTTATTTTTTTCCTTTTATAAAACATAGGTTGCTGTTTCCACGGTTGTCCCACTTGCTACCCATGAATGACCAAAAAGAAAGAGAGAGAACTGAGACGTCTAGGGTACGAGTACGTCAGCATCTGGGAGCACGAATTTCACCAACAACTGACAAAAGAGGACTCAATGAGTAAATACGTATCAGCGTTAGATGTCACTGATCGTTTGAATGCCAGGGTAGTTTCTTTGGCGGAAGAACCAATGCAATCAAACTGTTCCATGAATGCAAAGAACCAGGGGAGACCATCGAATATTATGACTTTACAAGGTATATTGTTTTCTCGTTAAATAAAACAACAGTATTATAATACATACATTTTCAAACGATACATATTTTCTTTTTATATTTTAGCTTGTATCCGAGCGTCAACAAGTATGCCAAATATCCTGTAGGACATCCTGTCATCGTCACATCGGATTTCCAAGACCTGTCCAGTTACTTTGGGGTGGCTAAGGTAAAGGTTCTACCGAGCAAACGGCTGTTTCTCCCGGTTTTACCATATATATCCAACGGAAAATTAAAGTTCCCTCTCTGTAAAAAGTGTGCCGATGAAGAAAACCAAAACGATTGCAAGTGTACAGAAGAAGAAAGAGCCATCGTTGGAACATGGTGTACTCCAGAGCTAGAGTTGGCTCGTTCGCAAGGATACCAAATCCAAAAGATATATGAAATATATCATTTCAAAGAATCTAGAATGTATGATCCTTTTACTGGCGAGGGAGGTCTCTTTGATGCTTACGTGAATCTATTTCTAAAATTGAAACAAGAAGCATCAGGTTTTCCGGAGGAGTGTGAAACGGATCAACAGAAAATGGACTATATAGCAGATTACGCAAAAAATGAAGGAATACATCTGGATTATGACCAAATAAAAAAAAATCCGGGACTCCGTAGCCTAGCAAAAATTTGCTTAAACAGCTTCTGGGGAAAATTTGGTCAACGTCTGAATATGAGACAGACCTCGTTTTTCCACGAAAACGAGGCAGAAAAGTTTTTCCGGTTACTCTCCGATCCTAGAAAAGACGTCCGAGACTTTCACATAATTAGCAAAGATTTTATACAAATGGAATAAGTCTTTCATACCAATGGACGTTAAAACGAACATTTTCAATGCCTCTTTTACCACGTGTTGGGCAAGAATAAAGCTTTACGATTTATTGGAGCGCACGGGAATCAACTTACTGTACGTTGATACCGACTCGGTTATTTTGTCGATAAAAATAAATCCATTACAAAAACACTTCCAATAGGTAATTACCTGGGTCAGTTGACAAATGAAATTTTACCCGAAGACGGCATATCACGCATTTTGTTTCTGGAGGTCCCAAGAATTACGCTTTCAAAATGGCGTCCGGAAAAGAAACTTGTAAAGTTAGAGGATTTTCTTTAGAGAACAAGACAAATTCGGATCTCATAAATTTTTCCTCCATTTGTGACGTGGTAGTGCATAAAAATGTGAAGTCCATCAAGACGACTAATCCTCGTAAAATTTCCAGACTTTCCCGTAAAAGGAAATTATATAACAGAGTAGAAGAAAAAGAGTACAGAATGGTGTACACCAAGAGACGATTGTTAAACGACTTTACAACTTTACCATGTGGCTATTAAAACAACATAGAAACAAAAAATTTTAAATTTTATTGTACAAAAATGCATGATGACAATAAAATTTAATACGAAATCCATTTCACCTTCGTTTTCTTTCTTGCTTTCTTTGGTGGGCGATCAAGTATTCCAGGCGTGCCGTTATTATCATCTTGTTGCCTTTCCACAAATAGTCCATTTCCTGTTTGGTTAGGGTTCGAAACCGGCTCCACGGATTTTAATATTTCATTTGTGACGTCTTTGTTTGTGTCTTCTGTAGACTGGTTTTGTCGATTCTCAGAGACGGATTTTAATTTTGATATTTCATTTGTGACGTCCTTATTTGTGTGTTCTGTAGACTGGTCCTGATGATTATCAGCCATGGATTTTAATAAGTCTTCATATTTTCTTTTTGACAACAGAATCAGTTCTTTCGCCATAGTTACAAGAAGTCCACTACAGGTCTTAACAAATTCGAAATCAATTTGTTGTGACGAACCAATAATTGTTTCTTCTTTCGCACTCCTGTTGATTTTGATCCTAGCTTGTACACAATTGATTTATATGGTTTCAATGATTGAACGTATTTTTGTTTGTTTGGAAACACACCTTTAAAGATGTTTAAAGCCACTTCAGATAAGACATTAACCTGGTCCTTTGTGAGATGTGATAAAATGGCTGCTCTTTGATGCTTACCAGCTTCGTATAAAAATTTTAAAAATACCACATTCGATCTCATTCGACGACTCATATTTTACAAAATAATACGTTTAACGCTAATACATCTATATTTATACAGGTCTGTAAACTACACATGTATCGTCCGGAAAAATACCTGTTCTGAGCATGTATTGTCGATCTTGTCTGTGAGGTGAAAGGTCAATGAGCATGTACGAATATCTCTCCTTTGTAGCTTTTAAAAAGCTGTCCATGAAATATTTAGTCATGCCTGGTAGAATCTGTGATGCAAACGTTGTCAACTGACGCATATCTCTTGGGTTGCGAAACAAAACAAAGTTTGCACAATTTAGAGAAATACTTTTAGCGTATTTCCCTGGTGGATACAAGGACTGTGAAATGACTACCACAGACGCATTTCTGTGATGACTTGTGACTGCAAATAAATGCAAGAGTTCCTCTGATTGTACTATTTTAGATATCAAATCATCCAATATTATCAACGAATGTTGAGCATTACATGTACATTCTTCAATTTTCTGTTTATCGGGGAGACCTTCGTGAAAAATTATATTGGATTTATCTTGCATGTCGTCAAACAATGGTTGATATTTGGAATAGGCATATAAAATTTTTTCCGGTGGTTCTGTAAACATTACATTTGCATTTTGTATGAGTCTTTTAGTAAACATCGATTTACCGGCCTGCGTTGGGCCTGAATTGTAGATCACGGTCGGAGAACAAAAGGGTAATAGCGTTTGCTCATTCTCCATAGCGCTTGTTTGTTAAAAATTAACATTAGTGGTAATATACTGGTTTTTATATATGACTCACGTTTCATAATCTTGTGTTGTTAGAGAGATAGAGAGACTTTCATCTTAAAACAAAATTTATTAAAAATATACATTAAAAAACTATACTTTAATAAATCGATCATTTTCATATGTATTTACACAAAACATATCGTATACATTTTTTAAAGACAATTGAAAACATAATCTCATCAAGACAAAAAATACAACATAGAGTCCACAAATATCTGAAGTATTAGACTGTAATTGTCTTTGTATACATGTACATTTACGACTATTGTTGTCTATGAATTTTAGAAGGTCGGTTCCGTACGACTCCACAGGTTTTCCGAGACTATCGAAATATTCGGCATGTAGTGAACTGTAGAAAATCAGGCAAATCCAATGTTTTCCAGGATTGATGATATACACTTGAGGATACTGTTTCTTTACTACAGAGGGTAGATTATTTATGTCCGTGATGCGAATATTTGCTTTCCTTAAACATTCGTAGTCTGTTAACAATTTTGCTAATTGTCCTGCATTCATGGTTCCACAATGTTAATGTTTCTGGTCTCGTCACAGGTCAAAATGGCCTGTGATTGGTAATAGCATAGACAATTTATAACTTCAGTTGTAGGTACATTAAATCTCATTTCTAATCGTGCGTTACCATGTTTAACGAGATTTAGAAAATCTTCCTGCAAATCGGAAGGATCCAGAGAAAATACGATGAATGTATAACCATTTCCAAAATCGTTTAAGGTTATGTTTAAGCCTGTATCTTTCTGCCATTTATCGCAGATTTCAAAAAGTCTTACATATGCGGCCGTATAATTCCTGTTATTGCTAAAATCCAAGTTAAGAGGTGAGCCATATACTTCTACACCATTAACTTTCAAAGTAACACTGGACATATTGAAGTGTTGAAAATTGAAAGGATTGGCGGTATAGTCCCCATTAACTGCCTTCTGGGAAACAAGTCCAAAAACAACCTTGGATGGTAAAGCTTTTGGAAACAAGGAATCCCAATAAAATTCAGTCGATCCTTTTGGAATGACATTTTGGATCACGTGACTTCTGTTTATTAGGTATTTAGCAGGAGACTCTTTTATCTGGCGTCCGTGATTCAATATTGCACCAGGGTCAACCTTAACTCTTGCAGTTCGAAAGAATACGTCTAGTATTTTTACTTTTTATTTTGGTGTCTTCTCTGCAGACATGAGCAAAAACGGAGCACTTGATCGGAAGAGTTTCATATATACGTCCACGCCCCTAATCAAATATTTATCCAAAAGTAAAGAATCCTCCAATAAATTACTTTCTAGTTCAAAAGTCCTAGACTCTTTGGTATATTCATATCTGTTAACAAATCCTGCATTTAAATTCAACGAATCCATGGGGTCATCGTCCTTCATGAAGAGTTGACTTTGCAGTTGAGAATTTTGTTCGTCACTTCCTGACGAAAGTATAGCTTTGAAGTATGCCTTCCAGGGATAATTGTTAGAATTTACAGATATTAACTTATTGTTCATGTATACATCAATGTGTGAAAACATACTCTGTAAAGGTAAATTAATAATTCCCGTCTTCTCCTTTGGTGCTAGGTTAGTTCCATCCTCTTTCAGAATTTGCATTTTAACGTAAAGACGACTTTTTCTCAAATCGATGTAATCATTGCCAGCCCCCGAGATTACTATTTCAATCGGCGTAGAATCGTTAATCAAATTTGAAATCGGACGTTCCTCTGTATATGTAATTTTATCAATAGCCACTTGATTAGGAGGGGATGCGAAAATAGATAATTCCATTGGTTGCCCGATTTCTTTATTATCATTACTCAGAAAGGCCATTTTTTATCGTTTTCTTTTCACGTTCGACTGGTTCCACACGTTATCCAGATAATCTTGGTCAATTTTTCTTTTAACAGTTTTTTTCTTGGTTGTTGATCGTTTGTTGGATTTTTTCGTTTTGAGCTTTTTCTTTTTTCTGTTTGTTTTTATATTGTTCAAGACCTTGACGTGAGGTTTTTTCATTTCTCTCACGACCTTCATTTCTGAAGTTGCTCTTTCTTCTGCAGCAGCAACAGGTGATATCACGGTTGACTTGATAGAATTCGTGTCGGTATCGACTGCATTAGAGTTTACTGGGATCATGTAAAAATTTCTAAAGCGACCGTGTAGACCACGTCCTGACTGGTTCCTTCTTTTTGAACGTCTATAAGAGTATGGGTTGAATTTATTTGAAGCCATATTTTTATAAAACCGTTCCCAGATTATAGGATCTGTCACAAAATTCATATCAAATAACAAAAGGAAATTTCTTCAAATGAAGTGATACAGTCACTTTCTGTTTGAGAAATGAAGCATCTAGCCCTTTATCATCCTTTATATAAAAATGTATATGTTGTATCCCGCCGGGTCTAACAGGTATGTAATATGGATTGTTGTAAATTATATTGTTTTGTGTTTCATTGTCAAAATATATTCTTCTTAATAATGGTTGTTCGTTATTTCCAATGAAACTGTCTTGACAGATATCAGAAAAAATGAAAAGTTCTGGTTTTTTTCCTAAATCATTACGTTCTGTTGTAGTAAATTCGGTAACACCAACCACCCAATATCCATCCAACTGTATCATTTGATTAAGTTTAACTCTAAAGTCATACGGTTTATTATCAAGATACAAGTCTTGTCCATCTTCCGATGATACAACAAGTCTCAAGCTCATGTTTTCTTCAAATGACGTAGATTGTCATGCATGTTCTATTTTATGTCTTTGATTGAACTCTTGGTAATCCAGGAGTTAAATTTTAATGGCCAACCTAACCACTTCACTAATACCTGTTCTTTCCCAGCCTGTACTCGTTTTTTTATAATCTTTTCTATCTTGTACATTTTTGTGTTTGATTGATCTATCTTTTGTAACTCATATCTATAAAATGTTCCTTTGACCTCATCATCCATCATATGTTTTAATTTATATATATCTTGATTATCTCTTTTCATTCTTTTATATATTTTAAAATATTCCAATGTCCAATTTTCCTGGTATCCTTTTTCAAATGTTCTTTTTAGCTGTGAAATTCTGACAAGATCTCCTGACTTTAACTTGAAAAATTGTTTTTGTTTCCTCTTTTTGTACTTTTCTGTGTCGTTTGTTTTGTTTTTCCTGACCATGTATTGAATGTATCTTATTTCGTCTTCGTTCGTTTTGGTCACAGAAGCAGGTGTTGCATCTCCCAATGATTGGTGTGGTGTGTTATTGTAACTATTAACTAATTCTTTGAGAACGTCTATATATTTATATGTTTGTTTTTCCATAAAGTAAGAATACATTTTATTTTTTAAAGTTCTGATAACACGTTCTGCATAATTACTTTTAATCTGAGAATTATGCGTATAAAATACGTTAATTTTTTCTGCAACTAAATATTTCTTAACGTTTGATTTAAATTCTCCTCCTTGATCAAACCGGATAGTTTTTGGTCTCCTGTTTGTGAAAACTGATTTCAATGCCTCTGTTACCGTTTCACTTTTTTTATCCTTTAAAGGTCTGACTATTAAATACCTGGAAAAAATATCGATCAATACCAATATAAACTTTATTCCATTATTAAATTTCGAAACATTTTCCACTGACATCAAATCACCGTCCCATTGAGAGTTTAACCCTGAAACGATCACCCTATTTCTTTTAAAATTCTTTCTTGCAGGTTTCTGAACACTGTATGTATCTTCTTTGGATAAACTGTTTTTTAATTCTGCTCTACTGATGTTATATTTTCCTTCGTTACGAATTACTTTCATTAATTTATTGTCCTACAAATGCCGCAGGATGATTAGGGTCTGTCCATATTTTTTTCACTTAATCTTCTTTTTGCTTTTGTGTCATTTTTTTTTGTAATGTGACAAACTATTAAATCTCCAATTGTGTTGTTTCTGATCCTATTGCTATTTGTGGAATGAATATTTTATATTACCAAAACAATTTATAATGTAGTAATACAATAACAAAATAAATCATAATAAGATATTTTATTGAAGAATACATACACTGTTTCTTACATTGTACATAAAACTATAGTCATTTTCTGATAAAAAGGAAAGTGTATAAACTGGTTCATTAATGTCATATATATATAAATATATATATTAATTTCACTCTTAGTCCTTTTTCTTCATATCATTCAGAATCACAATCTGGTGTCAACATATGTTTCACAAGTCTGAAATCTCCTTCTTGATTCTGTGATACAAAGTCGTCATCCTGGAAGGGTTCGCATTCAAAACATCTTAGCATTTCATTTTCGTTGTTATGGGTATATCTACAAATGATTGCACTATTCAGTTCTGGAACAAAGTCCTTCATTATCTTCATAGTATCGCAAAGTTTTTGCCACTTTGTATTATTTAAAGCTATTCCACGCCTAGTAGCCACTGGTTTATCTTTATCGCAGGGTTTCCAAAAATGACGAATGTCAACTGTAGGATATTTAGAATTTAAAGTAACGTAAACACCTCCGCATAAATGAATAAGTTCTCCATCGACCTGTTCTCCAGTCAAACATAGTTTAAAGACATTATCAATGAAATCCATTTGAGTTTCCAATACTAACCATCTTGATAGTGTAAGTGACACACCTTGTTTTGTAGGATATTTCTTTTCTTCAGTGTTTCGATAATTACGGATGTTGATGTATGTTTGACCTTTGTAGTCTTTAGCTACAACAAAAGAATCTCCCTGTAGCTCTATCATACATCTACCTTCAGATGATTGTTGAATTCCATTTTCGTCATCACTGTTGCTACTCTCTTTTTGTTTTGTTTCAATGATGTAGCTAAGTAAATCTGTTTGACCGGCCTTAATCAAAGCCATTCTTAGGTGATGTAATGACATATTTTCAGATTCTATTATCATGTTGATCAGCTTTTTTGTTTTGAATTGTTTGGATTTACATTTAAGTAATTCCTCCTTTCGCTTGAAATCACTCTTCTTGCTGTCAAATGGCATGCAACTTGTTCTGTATCCAACTTTTCACTTAATACATTACGTGCATTTTCTATTACTTCAACCATTTTGGTAAACTTGTGATGCTCTTCTTTTGCTGATTCTTCTGAAGGATGTCTTCCACATATATTTCTGTATTCACTACTTTCTGTATAGTTAAAGAAGTCGTGAGACATTGCCTCAGAAAAACAACCACATCGATACTTTGTCATGTTTCTCTCAAACCCCATTTTATCAACAGTGAGTGAGGTGAATGCTTTTAATAGTTCATTCTGAAAGTTTATATAGTAACTAGACATTGAACCCGCGCGAGCGCGGGAGAATAAGCATTTTTTGTGGTGGCCATATTGACTATAAAATGTTGTTGCGGCCATGTCATTCATGGAACAGAAACTCCATATGGATGTTGTGGCAGGCTTCCCATAAACTTTCCTGTCAAGTAGGTGGTATCAACTGATAGTTTCATGTCTATATATGATGTAGTATTCCAGAAATGGATGTTAATGCAAACTTTAACCAAAGTCAATGAAGCGTGAAATGAAGGTTAACGTGACCCAATTGTCATATGGCTGTTCGTTACTACCGAAGATGTATCCACTGATGAAGTAGACTGTATGCCACGTAGAATTACCAAAATGGACCTTAAGGTTCCATCAAAGTCAAAATCTATGACGAAAACACAACTACATAAATTGTCAATATTTTTATTGTTACAATTAATTCTGAACTGGAACTTGATGAAAAGCTTTCATTAAATACACATTTCATAATGCATTACCTTTTTCCTTCAGAATAAATATGAAAATGAAATTGTAGATGTAAACATTTCCTTAGTGACGGGTGAATTTTTCAAAAGATGCTGTGAGTTAGGTAGAGGATATTTTTGGAAAATAATTGTTCAAATTGTTCCATTGTCATCATGGGCAGGGCAAGCGAGGCTTAATTTCACAAATATATCCAATAATCAGACGATAAAAGCATTTTAGTGTATGGCTGCGTGTGCTGTCCACGTTTATATTTATCAAAGATGTCCGAGATAAATTTCGTCATTAATGATAAAGATTACCATTTGTTAAAAATATGTTTATCTAGGGCTTACAGGGAATTGTATGGTAGAGATATATTTAGACAGGTCACATGACAAATAATGTAAACCTCCGAGAAATCCAAAAAAACAACTATAAGTTAGGAATTCCTCTGAACTTTACCTTATTTCTCCGTAATCTTCAAAGTTCATAACCTTTACAGTTAGGAGATATTGCGTTATTGTAGAAAAACAATCCTGAATACATGAAGCGGAAACATCCCACTCGAAGGAGAATATTTTTAGTCTGTTTTATTCTTCTTCCGTAATTTCAAACAGAAAAAGATTTAAAATATGTGCATACTTGTTTATTTAAATCAATGTGTTAAAATGATGCATTCGAGAACCTTCTAAGGGATATGTTGGGAGAATTCATATCAAAAAAGTGCATACAAATTCCATTTGCACATAAACAAAACTGCAGTTTAAATTTGTAAATGCAGATTGTCAAATCCGATAATAACCTTTATAATCTGAACCATACATCATTTATTTTGAACCACGCGTTTTGCCGCCTATTCGGCTAATTCGTAAATTTAATATTATAGATTCTGTTATGGTTAATAATTAATAAAGCATCTACTGAGTCATAAAATGTTGGGGGTTATAATAGTTAGGGGGACGAAATTGTATGGTAAGTGGAGGGTTAAATTTTAAGACAAGTAGAACTATATTTTACACTAATTGATGTTTAAATCTGATAAAAAAGTGGGGGGGGTATAATTTCAAAAGGGTGATATATCTATAATGTGTCGTAATCATCACTTACTATAAAGACAAATTATCTAATATAGTGTATCAGATTGTAGACTTGTACATATATCCTCCAGAATCGGTTATGTAAGGGAAATATAAAGTGTACCCTCTAGCATTGGTTATATAAGAGGGTAAAATGTGGGGGTTATAATCAGATGTTTGGGGGGTATGGAACCGCCTATAGTAGTCCGGGTAAATGTAAGAAACTAAGTCCAGTGTGGAAAGGCCCAGTGGTAATAATAGAAGTTCTTTCCCCCTACCTTTATAAGGTGAAAATGAAAAAATCAAAGTGCATAGCACTGGTAGGGTTAGGTTGCTAGCATTTGACTTTTATTTGTACAAACATTGCTGATGATTATTTCAATGCTTTTTGTTTGTACAATGTATTGCAAAATAGGTTTTGGTATTGAATTCTTTTTATTAACAGTATTATTTACAAGGAAATATATCAATTATGAAAGTTAACGAGCTCTGCGGAAAAAGTGTCTATTATATAATAATGTTCCTGTGGGTAGGTGACTGATTTTTTTTTAAATTGACAGCATATGTATTGCTTTGGTTTCAAAATATACAGTGATTTTTTAAAACGTATATTTTCGCAACACAGTGTATCTGAGCTGAAGGTTCTACTACTCAACTTTACTGCGCATGTCTGTACATAAATATGCACTAATCAATCAAAGAAAGCACGAGTCGGCTAACGCTTCTTGAATTATCACTCTAAATTGATTTTTTTTAAAAAGTCAAACGCATAATAATGATTTGATGAATTAAAATAAACAGAAACCAAAGGTCTTCAAGTTATTAAGGTTATATAAAAAGACAAAGTTTGGACAATTGTAAAAGGGGGTCATTTCTATTTACACTACATTGCGCATGTGCAGGTAGATCAGAACGGGTACCACGAATTACTGGAATCCCCAGGTAAGTACTGGAATCCCCTTCGAAATAACCGAAATCCCCTTTAATATCACTGCAAACCCTTTGAAATCGATAAATAATGTGTGTTTTTATTAAAATATGTTATTTTTGGGTAAATTAATTCAGAAAAATGTGTATTTTAAAGCATTTTTCTATATATCCTTTACACTGTACACAAACAATATGGCGTCTTTTCTATAGTCATAGTCGTCATAGTGTTTTTATTCCTTATAGAGAATTTTTTTTCTTTGTGTGTTTTTTTTTTTGTTTTTGTTTTTTGTTACTCATTATATAACAGTAGTAATCAAACAAACAAACAGTAATTACAAAAATTTTAATTATCTATATTTGTTTCAATATACATTATTGATTGCAATAATCAAAATTACCTTTAAAAATTATTAAGATATTAATGATTATTAAGAAAATTAAAATTAATACTAAAATCAAAACACGAATTACAAAAAAAACACAAGAAAAACAAAAAAAAAACATAATAACGATGTTTTTACAACTGAGCAGAAATAATCACCATACATCAGACAAGACCGAAAAAATATAAAAGAGCAGTGTATTGGACAAGACAAAATTAATTAAGAACGATGTTTGTACAAATGAGCATAGATAACGACCGTTTATTGGATGAGACTAAAACAATATTTTGGGGGAGTGGGATAAAAACTTGTGTTTTGTACTTACACATCCTAGTTATCAGAAAATTAATTATATTTTTTTCTGCATAATAAATTAATACTGTATTTGCCATGACGTTATACCCGTGTACCAAATGTGATGAGGAGTGTGATGAAGACACCATCCAGTGCAGTTGCTGTGACAAGTGGACACATAGTGCGTGTATACCAATGTCAGGAGAGCAGCTGATGGCGTGGTCTGACGCATCCCTGAGGTTCTTGTGCCCTGAATGCTGCTTCACAGACAACACCTTTGACACTGAGAAGGCTCTGGGAAGGCTGAAGTCGGTGGTTGGTGCTGCACCCAAAGATGTCCGCTTGGTAACCAAGACGGAGAAGTTGCTACTGGAGACTTATGGTGTACGGATACCAGAGGCTGTATTCTTCGGGTGTGCAATGACGCGGTGAAGATCGGTCTACTATGGACATAAAAATGACTGCCACGTCTCTTGAAATGCACGCTTCGGCTAATTCTGTTGCGTCTTGTTGAAATCGGGAGATGTTGAACTCGTGGCTGCTGCAGTCATTTCCACCTATCTGTAAGATTACAAAGTTTGGTCTATAGTATACAAAAAGGCCTCTGTTGATTTCTTGCGTTAGGTGATGAATCTTTCCGCCGGGTAGGCCATGGAATTGTATGTTGACTTTGTCCTTACAATTGGTAGGATCTTCCCATTGGTGTGGTAGTTTTGGGTCTTCAATCTTCCTTCGAAGATGGTTTACAAAACTGTGACCAAGGACAAGAACGTTAAGCATTTTGGAGATATGTAGTTATTCAAGCTGATAATCAAACTGTCTGTAACATTGAAACCCTGTTATTTATACACAGAACATGCATGTAATTACTCTAATTAGTTAACTTTATTAAATGATTATGAAGAAAGTGAACTGAAACTCAATTATTTTAATTGGTATATCTTTGCCCGTTAAGGTTAATAAAATAATTAATTAACCAAAATGCCACTGAACACTATTCATTGTGATTACTAATGGCTATATAAAGGTCTCTTCTCTCTATTTTATATAAAAGTATTTCTAGTTGTACATTGATAATATATTTTGAAAATGATTACATACGTAAAAGGAAAGTCAGACGTTTTGTCAAACTTTTACATGTATGACCTAGAGTTCAACGGGGAAACCTTTAAATCAGCTGAACACTTGTACCAGAGCAGAAAGGCAGCATTTCATGGTACGATCCATCTTGACATACAAATAAAAGACAGTCCCGATGCAGTCTCAGCCAAAAGAATAGGAAAGCACATCAAGACCAACCAAACATGGGAAGAAATCAAGCCGATAGTAATGGGGGAAATTCTTAAAGTTAAATTCACCCAATGCCCAGAGTTTAGAGATAAACTTCACCAAGCCACAGGATACATTGCACACAATGTCAACGACAACTTTTGGGGAACTGGACCTAGAGGGAAAGGAGACAACGTTTTCGGTTTACTTCTTGCAGCACTTAGAAATGGAACCTTTTGAACTTTATTATTTTTTTTACAATTATAAAAATCATTGTACATTTCTTTATTTCCTAGATCTATTCTTTATATAATAATAAAATTATGATTTACAATTAAAGTTGTTTTACATTATATGTATTTTAATATGAACTAATAGAGACAGTAACAAAAAACATGGCAATTTATTTAAAAAAAAAAAAAAATAATAATAAAAAAATAGACTTGGTTATATATAAAGAAAAAAAATGCATGAACATATACAAAATACTACAAATCATAACAATTAAATCAATTAAATCAAACATTACATTTAATATAATTTTATTGAATAAAATCATAAAAACATAAATAATCAATAATATCATTCAACAGTCAATCTAGAGTTGTCTTTCTTTTCCTTGATATTAAAGGGGATTTCGGTTATTTCGAAGGGGATTCCAGTATTTACCTGAGGATTCCAGTTACTGTTATATAATGAGTAACAAAAAACAAAAAAAAAACAACAAAAAAAAACACACAAAGAAAAAAATTCTCTATAAGGAATAAAAACACTATGATGACTATGACTATAGAAAAGACGCCATATTGTTTATGTACAGTGTAAAGGATATATAGAAAAATGCTTTAAAATACACATTTTTCTGAATTAATTTACCCAAAAATAACATATTTTAATAAAAACACACATTATTTATCGATTTCAAAGGGTTTGCAGTGATATTAAAGGGGATTTCGGTTATTTCGAAGGGGATTCCAGTAATTACGGGGGATTCCAGTAATTCGAGGTACCGGATCAGAACGTAAACATTCAAGCTTTCAATTATAATAAACTCATTATACCTTCGATAATACCGTTTTCTAATAATACCGTAATGATAAACACAGTGTTTTTCAATCTTAATGTGCAAGTTGTCGGCATTTCAAATAACCTGTATGCAATTCTATCACTGACGAACAGGTTTGACAAAATGAAGTCACGATGATCAGGTCAAAAGGTTAATCAAATACACAAAATACCATCAGAATTACAAGAAGAATAAGCAAATAATGTGCAAAATATGTTCTCTATAAGTTAACAATCACGTTCACAACAAAAATGGAACTTACCTTTGAAATCTTTTGAAAATAAACCTGATTGTAATCCTTCCCAAAATATCCGTGCAAATGTAAACATTCAAAATCCTTACGCCGATAGCATTGTACACTTTAAAAGGTGCGAATACTTTACACGGCTTTCAAAACAACAAGAGGCTCTCAAGAGCCTGAATCGCTCACCTGGCAAACAATGCACTATAAACTAAATTAATATATTAATGTTTGTTGTAAATTAAACTGAGTATTAAAGGTCACGTAAAATGCTGAAAATACCTTTAAAAGCCTTTCAAGAACCTCTGGAAAGAAATGGGCATGAGTTCTCCCTACGCTTGATTAAGATACAGTCATGGTCAATCTGATGATTCACAATACAAAATACAAGCTTTAATTCATCTTCAAATACAAGTATAAATCTTTTGGTCTATATGTTGTCTTCATTTTTTAAAATGTTTGAAAGAAGTTATGTAAAAATTGTGGGTTAAGGCTTTTTATTGTACTTGAAAAGGAAATATTGCAGGAACAATCATGCTAAGTTTAATCCAAATCCCCCTAGTAGTTTCAGAGGAGAAGATGTTTGAAAATTTGTTAACGATGATGACAGACGCCAAGATGGCAATTAAAAGCTCACATATTATGAAGTTTAATCATTGTTATACAACATTCTCATCATCACCATTCACTAAGGATACCATGTTTACTTTAAAAACCAAATATAGTTGAAATCCGAGCAAGTGTAAAAAATGGCGGGAAAATGGCAGCCATTTTAAAAATGGCCGTCCAAAACAAACTTTCATCATCACCATTCAACTCGGAATACCATGTTTGCCTTGAAGGTAGCTTTCGTCTTCATTTTATTTCTATAATTCATGAAAAAATAGCAAAAAAAAGCATTTTGACCCCTATGTTCTATTTTTAGTAAGGGCGGACATGTTTTTCGACCAATAAAAAATCCAAGCATTAACTTTTTGCAGGATACCCTAAGGAACAATCATACCAAGTTTCATTTGATTTTGAATAGTAGTTTCAGATAAGATTTTTGAAATCATAACATAAAAAAAAGCCAAAAATGTCAAAAAAGGACAATAACTCTAACATCAGTTGACAGATTTTCACGAAAATAAACACACAGGTAGCTCTCATCATGCTGAACACTTTCAACCTGCCAGAATTTGCCATAACCTTATGATTTTTGAGATAGTTGCGAAAAACTGTTGTTTGACCCCTATGTTCTATTTTTAGTAACAGTGGCCGTGTTTTTCGACGGATCAAAAATCGAAGCATAAACTTTGTGCAGAATACCCTAAGGAACAATCATGCTAAGTTTTATCCAAATCCATTCAGTAGTTTCAGAGAAGAAGATTTTTGAAATAATAACATAAAAAAAAACCAAAAATGTCAAAAAAGGGCAATAACTCTAACATAAGTTGACAGATTTTCACGAAAATCAGCACGCAGGTAGCTCTCATCATGCTGAACACTTTCAACCTGCCAGAATTTGCCGTAACCTTATGATTTTTGAGATAGTTGCGAAAAACTTGTTTGACCCCTATGTTCTATTTTCAGTAACAGTGGCCATGTTTTTCGACGGATCAAAAATCGAAGCATAAACTTTGTGCAGGATACCCTAAGGAACAATCATGCCAAGTTTTATCCAAATCCATTCAGTAGTTTCAGAGGAGAAGATTTTTGAAATAATAACATAAAAAAATTTGGAAAAAATCAGGAAAAAGGGTGATAACTCTGAAATGAGTGGTTGGATCTTCTTCAAAATTTCATGGCAGGTAGATCTTGAGGTGCTGATCACTTTTACCCTATGCCAGAATTTTGATATCTGTGACCGTTTCTGACTTATTTGCAAAAAACTGCGATTTACCCCTATGTTCTATTTTTAGCCATGACGGCCATGTTTTTATACGAATCAAAAATCCAAACAATAGATTTGTAGCACCCATACCAATTAATAACTGTACCAAGTTTGGTTGCAGTTGGACTTATGGTGTTGGAGGAGTTAACGTTTGAAAAAGTTAACGGACGACGGACGGACGGACGGACGACGGACGCCAAGTGATAGCAATAGCTCACATGACCCTTCGGGTCAGGTGAGCTAAAAAGGAAATCGTCAATAAAACACACATCTTTTATTAAATAACTGGACAATTACACTTCTCGGTGTGTTTCAGTTACATTTCTATTAAAAAACAACTGCACCAGCAACAACAAATATTAGGACTATTTTACCGCGGAATGTTTATTTTCTTATATGATATTCCAATATAAACATAGTCGTAATTCGAAAAATATGGAGGTTTCTTTGCGCATGTGTCATCTCAAAATCGAGATAAAAAGCTGCTTAACTAGCCTTGCTTAAGCTTCAATCCTAGATAAGCTTGCATATTTACTCATAAAAACATAGTTTCAAAAACTTCTGGTCCAACTTTTTCCACAAAACACCAGATTTCCAAAGTTTCCTTCATTGTCTAACCAAACGACCGACGGCATAAGGGTTTTGGTTGCTTAGCAACCTAACCCTAAAAATGTATATACGGCTAATCATGATCGTCTCAAACCATGTAGGGACCGGGAGTTACCGGGCTGGATAATAAAAGAACAAAAGGGTTTGATGCCCACTTTGGGGGAAACTGACTCAATGGATCCAAACAACGGGGCGGAAAGTCCAGATCCAGAGGAAGGAGCGGGAAAGATTAAAGAAAATGGGTGAATGGGTAACCAAGTACAGGATGGGGAAGTGGTACCTACTCATGCAGAATTAGGAGGGAGTCAGGGAAGGGAATTAATTATGACGAAGCCCCATGTTAAAACCTACTGTATTTGTAAGGGACCGAGGGCGGGTGAATTTATGATCGGATGTGATAGGTGCGGGGAATGGTACCATGGGAAGTGTGTAGGGGTATCTCCTGAGGAGGCAGAAGACATGGGAAGTGAGGAATACATATGCCCAAAATGTAACAAGTGTAGGGACTAAGAAAAAGAGGAGGTAGGTGATACGGGAACCCGGAAAAGGGTGCCCAGAAAGAGGAGGCAGTAAGTAAAAGGTATGGAGGTAGTGTAGGTGTCAGGATGAGGTTGTTCTCTACTGGGGTTTTGCAAATAATATTTCCATGCAAGACTCCACGAGAGGACAACCATGCAACAGTTATCCTGAGGCCCTGGGCAGGTTGGATGGGGGAATTTGTGATATACTATTTTTCTCTTTTCAGATGTCAGACTCAGAGGATGAAAAGAGGGAGTGGGCCAAGGAGAGGGAGATGCCGGGGGAGGGCCCGATCTTGGAGGGAGGGAGATACCGGGGCATCCCGGGGATTGCTATCCCGCCGCATGAGGCATTTGAGATGCGGGTGGGAATGTTACGGACTCTGGGTCGACTGCGTGCCCGGAGTCCCACACAGGGTCCTACCCGGAGTCCGGTGGAGGTTAGGGAGGCCGACCAAACCCAGAGTAATCCTCAGGGTCTGGAAGGTAGGGTTCAGCGGGAAAAGGGGGATTTAAGGGCCTCAGAGGAGGAAGGGGTCGATGCCTCGAGGACAAGAGGCACCCCTGGGGCCGATGTCCCGAGGACCAGGGACACCCCGGAGAGAGTCTTGCCAGTAGGCTCTCCCGACGCGCCTCCTCGGGGAATGTCAGGAGAAAGAGGAGTCGGAGGAGGGAAATGGAGCTGGAACTGGCGCAGCAGTCCCGGGTCGTCACCCCGCAAGAAGGTGGCGACCTTTCGGTGAGGACGTGGGGTCAGCCCAAAGAGACCCCGCAGCTGACCATGGAGATGCCCAGGGGTCTCCGGGGCAGATGGAACAGACAGAGGGGCGAGAAAGGCCCAGTGGTCCAGTTCCTCAGCTCACCAGAATTGAGGTGCCCAGGGGTCTCACCCTGGAGACTCCGGGGCAGATGGAACAGACAGAGGGGCGAAACAGGCCCAGTGGTCCAGTTCCTCAGCTCACCAGAATTGAGGTGCCCAGGGGTCTCACCCAGGAGACTCCGGGGCAGATGGTACAGACAGAGAGGCGAGACAGACCCAGTGGTCCAGTTCCTCAGCTTACCAGAATTGAGGTGCCCAGAGGTCTCACCCAGGAGGCCCCGGGGCATATTGTACCGGCATGGGGGCGAGACAGGCCCAGGGGTTCTGTTCAAAGAATCCCGGGGCCAGTCCCCAAGGTAGGGCTTCAGGAGTGCCCAATTCCTTGGTGCCCTATTAAGGCCCTGGACATTGGACTACATGTGGTGTCTTCGCATGTAGCCGATGTTTTCAGGGACATCGAAAGGGAAGGTTTGGACCTGACAGCAGTCAGACTGGCAGCCCTTCAAACCCAGGGGTTCAACCTGCTGGGAAGTCCCCCGGGTCTTCGACGCCCATTTCCATCTGGACAGGGGGATGAGGCAATGGGGGGTGAGCCGTCCAGCGGACCCCTCGTTGTTTGTGGGGATCATTCTCCCACCCCCCCCCCCCCCCCAAGTATCCGGTTCAGGTGGAAGGGGGAGTCATTAATTACTGTGACTCCAGTGAGTGGCCCCGACCCAGCGAATTGGATTTCGGTAGGAACTGGCCAGTGGCTATCGGGGTCCACCCGAAGAAGGCTGCCCAATTTTTCGACAGGGAGTCTGCAGAGATGGAGGCTCTACTGAGAGCCCCATCTGTGAGGGCTATCGGGGAGGTGGACCTTGATCGGTTTGGCCCGGAAAGGAGTTCCTGGGGCAGGCAGGAGAGCACCCTGAAGTGGGTGCTCGGGCTGGCCCGAAAGTATCCGAACCTGCCGGTCATCCTCCACGTAAGGGGGGATCAACATTCGGCCAGAGCTTATGGTGATTGTTTGACGATCACCAGGGCATTGTTGGATCGGTCGAGGAAGGTGCACCTCCATTGTTTTGATGGAGGCGTACCAGAGGCCAAGGCCTGGTTGGAGGCGTTTCCTCACTGTGTTTTTGGTTTTACGCTGGGGATTTGCTCAGCTGACCGGGACCAACAGGAGGTCGTCAGGCGGTTGGGCGCTGGCCAGATTCTGCTGGAAAGCGATGCCCCCTATTTTAGTCCCTCCTGGGTGCCTCAAGGTCAACGGGGGTACCCACAGTACCTTGGCGAGGTTGCAAGGGCAATCTGAGGGAGGGGGCAACAGTGGAAGGGGTCCTGGTCAGGGGATCCCAAAATGGGAGGGATTTTTACGGGGTATGAGGAAAGGAGGGGTAGGTAGGGGGTGGAAACGGGAGGTTGGGGGCACAGATGTTCGAAAGAGAAGGGGGTAGGTAGGGGAAACAACAATGATGGGCTGGGGGGAAATACAAAACATGTTAATATTGTAAATATGTTTTAATTAATCTGTTCATTATATGATGGGAGAGGGGATGTATGGTCGGGCTTCTACCCATGTGGGATGGCTGGGGAAAACTTTCGGGGGGGGGGGGGGGGATATGGGTCTCACACAAATCGGAATTTTATAAATTTAATCTATTTTGGCAGCTTTTTAACAAAACGGGGGGAGTGTAGTAGATTTTGGGTAATTAGTGAGACCCAAACGGAAAACGTTAGCCGTCCCACAGTGCATCTCTCTCTTGCTTGCATCCATCTTAAAGCAGACACAGAAAATCGACACAGATACTAATCGTACAGAATCTTCCAGTCAAAGAGAAGATTAAAACCAGAAATCTAAGGTAAATTAATTAGTTTGCCTTACAATAGTAGTGTTCCAGGGGTAATACCTTACAATCATATTCTTATATATACATATACAAACTTTGTACTTTTTTTTGTTACTTGTTTATTTTATTTTGCTTTCTCTAGTCATGTTCATAAATATGTGAGCTTTCTGATAATAATCTAATCTAATCTAATCTAATCATATTATACAATAATACAAATTTGACGTCACCGATTCAGTTAAAAGTACTGTCGCGTTCGCGTGGGCCAAGGGTGACACATGACAATTACCTTATAACAGTCGTTGTCAGGTTGGTGACTTCAAGTGGACGACGAACGCTCAACGAAGGAATCGACGTGTTTCTTGCTTGGAATCTCGACTTGAAGTGCCTCGTTTTCAGTCAGGGAATTGTGGGTAATTTCCGGTGTAGCCTTCTCCTAGTATGGAGCACCGCCAGGTCTACGACATTCCTCCCTATTCCATCTATTTTGGAAACGTCTCACTACCGTTGTCAGGTGGCTCCACCAGGCTGGTCACTCTCTGGATTCAGTGGTGAAATGTGGCCATTTAATTTTTTAGTAATTTTGAATTCAAATATTCAAAACTTCAACTTGCAAGGGTCAGAGCATCTGGCACGTCCTGCAAGCTGAAAAATTCTCCTAATAAGCCAAAACTAGTCAAGCCAAATGAGTACCAAAGTGAAGTGTGCAGCATTAATCTGGACACTAGTGTCAAATCAGTTAAAAGATTGCAGTATTTTGGTGTACTGCAAATGGTACATAAATTTATGAATCTTAATGACATATGGTAAATGATGCAATATGAATAGCAATTACAGCACTAGAGGTCAATCCAAGTAATCATATTGCAAACAGTATTTTGTGGATGAAATAATACATTACACAAAAAATCAGTATCAGACAAATCATCAAGATCAATACAAATGCCATCAAATAAAATCTTGAAGTGTGAGAATAATACAAACACACTTCAACATAAACAAAATCATCAAGATCAATACAAAAATCAATAGATAGCAAAATGAAGTGTGCAACAAAGTAAAAAGTACACTTCCACAATACAAAATCAACAAGATTCAAAATAATATCAACATATCTTGTTGATAGACAGGATTAATTACAACATAATAAAATAAGCACATTGTCATTCAGTCTTATTCCAACCGGTATGTCCTCCTTACGTTTCGGGTGGACACTTTCAGGACCTCCTCAATTGGAATTTGAATTACCCTGGAGACTTCGTTGGCCACATAATAAACTTGGTAAGGACTACCCTCCTGTTGTTCTGTTGAGATATATGGTGCATCGGATTCTAAAACAATTTTGTTAATACCATGGTGAGCCAAAAATTCTGTGATGGTTGATTTCTTTCTGTTATGGAGGATGAAAGGAGTGATGCCAAACACAATATTTGAAAACTTTTGAACTGCAGAGGTGTAAACTGCTGAATTTCCCAAAAAACAATGCCAATGGATAGGATGCTGAGGTTGAAGATGTACTGACAGGGTCTCCACGATGGTCTGGTGGAGTCTAAAGTCACCTCTGCAATGGATAACAACAGGAAGGTTCATCTCATGGGCAAGTTCCAGCTGTTTTTCCAGGAAGCGAATCTGGCGATGGTAATTCCTGGTTGCAGGACTGTCTGTGGTATCCAGGCCACATTCCCCAATAGCCACTGTCCTAGTTGACTTGCAGATAGATTTCAGACTGTCAAACCATCCCTCCACGACATCAGTTTTGGTTGAAGAAACAAGTCGGGGGTGAAGTCCATAGGTGAAATAGATCCGCTCGTCCCTTCGGATGTTGGAACGCTGGAGCGCAGAAGGGAATGTGTCTGGATAGCAGTAGTTGGTTACCAGATACTTCAGGTTCACTCCTGGAAACTGCACACTGGAGTTCAAATCATCCAACTCATGAAGGTCAGAGCATCTGGCACGTTTCATGAGTTGGTCGAGATGAAAGTGTGCGTCGGCTATGGGCAGTATTCCTGATGGTTTCACTGCTAGGCTCCCAATCGTCACTCCCTGATGATTCTTTCTCTCTTCAAAGGTGGCATACATCCCTCTGACTTCCTCATCTAGCTGGTGAAGTACAGCTTTGGTTACCTTCCAGTGGATAAGAGAATCTATCCGGAACCCAGTGGTGGATTTAATGGTGGGATAGACTCTACTCTCTGGAAAATTAGCCGACAAGAACAATCTGGCCAGGGAACGCTCCTTCTCAGTAAAGCCAGCAGGAAGCTGGTACTTCTTGGGGTCCAAGATCTGGTTGACTCTCTGCACAAGTCCCTCAGGGTAAGAGACGCCTAATATACTGGCGAGATCAAAGAAGAGGCCCGTCATCAGCTCTACCCATTTCTGTCCGTGAACTTCCTCGGAAAACTGGGCCTGGTCCACAGAATTGGCATGACAGTCTCGTATATGTTGAAGAGCAAACTTCTCCTGGCCTTCCTGCATTCCACACTTCCAACATGCAGTATGTGGAGCGAAGTACCAGGGAAGATGCGCTGTCAAGGTGTGTCTGGCCGGGTTGGAAAATCTAACCGAGGAGTCACAAAGGAAACAGGGTCTCTATTAAAACCTGAAAAAACTAGAAGAACATTTTCTCTCATTAATATATCACTTCTATGTACACAATCATATAAAAATATATATATATATAATTAAATGTCTATATCATAGTCACGGAGATAACCCGGAGGTTTCCGAACTCTCTTGTCCCTTCTTTGAGGTGAAGATTCCTCTTTAACGTTTTCTACATCGGAATCCTCTATCCCGTAGAGAAAGGTTTCATCCAGATCCTTACTATCTAGATCTGCTAAATTATTTACAAAAATTCTATCTGTACCGGTTTTATCAGAATCAGTGACAGTCCGCTTGCAGAGGTCAGAGCATCTGGCACTTTCTACAAGCTCGCTGTCCCTGATTATTTCCTCTATGGGGTCCAAATGTGCCATATCGGTGGCAGAATCGGTCAATGAGTTCATACAGGGGTCAGAGCTTCTGGCACTTCCTATAGACTCATTAACGGTATCATCTGTATTTCGTTGAAAAAAGGCCGGAATGGATTGTTCTACATCCTCTTCTTTTTCTGCAGTGTCCTCTTGTTGATCATCATTTTGATTAAGGATTTGATGTTTCTTCCTCTTCAGCCAAATGGGTATGTGTTTATCATGACAAGGTTTTAGTTGATCATGATGGATAACTGTTTCTCTCTTTCTATCGACAATTCGGTATAAAACTGGAGATACAACTTCTGTGACTAAGAATGGGCCTTGCCATGGCGACTGCAGTTTTTTACTTTGCCCAATCCGTGTGGCAGAATTTATTCTGTAAACCAAGTCACCGACTGCATAGGACTTTTGGTTGAGTCTAACATCATAATCTCTTTTCTGACGGAATTGTGCCCCAGATATGTTTTCTCTTGCTACTCCATGTATTTGCTCTAGAGTGTCCCTTAAACCACTTACGTATTGTGAAGGGTAAAATTCTCTCCTGTTGATTTCATAAATGCCGGTTAACAAGTCGATTGGATATGTTACTTCTCTTCCTAGCATCATCATGTTGGGGGTGAAGCCCGTGTGCCGATTTTCTGAGGCTCTTATGGCTCCTGCTAGTTGTTGAATATATTTGTCCCAATCTTTTTGTTTGTTCTTCAAATAACACCGAACAGACTGTAATATAACAGAATTATACCTCTCACATTGTCCATTTGAGCATGGGTGGTAAGGAGTAGTTCTGGTTTTAGCAATTTCCAATAACTTACAAAGTTCCGTAAAAAGATTTCCTGTGAAATTTTTACCCTGATCTGTATGGATTTCAATGGGACAACCAAATCTTGAGATGAATCCATCGACAGCTGTTTTAGCTATTGTTTCTGCATTTTGGTTTGGTAAAGGAAAAAACTCTATCCATTTTGTAAATTGGTCTATGATGACTAATATGTATTTATTTTTATCTGTGCTTTCTGCCAAAGGCCCTAAAATGTCCAAATGTATTCTTTCAAGGGGTACTCCAGAGTGAAATTGTCCAAGTTCTGCTTTTGCTTTCAAATTTGGTTTTTTATTCCTGTTGCAAATCTCACAACTTTTTACATATAATCTTGCATCGAGTTGTAATCCTCTCCAAATAAATCTCTGTTTCAGTCGACTAACTGTTTTGTTTTGTCCAAAATGACCTGCAGATTTGGCGTCATGGCAACCTTTTAATACGTCATTTTTCATAGATGTAGGAACAAGTAACAAAAGTCTAGGTTCAATTGGATCCAACCATCTGTAGCAAAGTACATTTTTAGCAAAAGAAAGTTGTGTGCGACAATTCCAAAACTGTTTCACTGCAGCACTACAGAGTTGTAATTCATGTTCTGAAGGTTCTACATCATTTTCTAGCCAAAAAATCAGCTTCTTTAGATCAGGATCCCTTCTTTGTTCTTTGGCAACTTTATCAACAGATTCTATGCCAACCCAGTTTTTACTTGTAAGATCTTGTTCATCTTGGCTATCTTGTTGTTGAATTTGCTCACTGATACTACGAACAGCAAGAGGAACTACGTCATCAACATCTGTCTCAAATCTTTCCCAGTTTCTTTGGGCTCGGGTGCAATATGCACATCCACCACAAGGTAGTGATTGCAAAGTTGCTCCTGCATAATAACAATCACACTTTTGCATTTCATCTGGACGTCTAGAAAGTCCATCTACATTACCATGTTTCTTTCCAGCTCTATGCTGAACAACCATATCATATTCTGACAGGGCCTCTAACCAACGGGCTAATTGACCTTCTATTGTTTTGAAGCGTAGTAACCATGTTAAGCTGTTGTGGTCAGTTCTTACCACGAATTGGTTTCCTAATAGATAATTCCTAAACTGTTTGGTAAATGTTACTACTGCCAAAAGCTCTTTTCTGGTGGTACAATATCTCCTTTGTGCAGGTGTTAATACCTTACTGGCGTAGCAAATTACATATTCTTTTCCGTTGTGTACTTGAATCAGTTCAGCGCCTATGGTGTCATTTGATGCATCCGTGTCGAGAATAAAGGGGTCGTCAGGATAAGGATAGGCTAAGGTGGCTGAATTTAGTAATGCTTTTTGAATGGTTTGAAATGCTTCTTGATGTTCTTTTTCCCAATGAAAGGTACCCTTCTTCTTAGTCGTTTCATACAGTGGAGCAGCTAATTTTGCATAGTCTTTTATATGTTCGCGGTGGTAATTGGCGAAGCCCAAAAATGATTGAACGTCTCTTTTGCGTTTTGGTACTGGCCATTTCATAATGGTTTCTTTGTTTTCTGGATTGATTGACACACCATGTTCATTAACGAGTTTGCCTAAAAATAATACTTCAGTCTGAAAAAACGAGCATTTCTTCGGTTTTAATTTTAAGTTGTTGTCTCTAAATCTTTGTAGGACTTTTTTAAGGTTTTCTAGATGGTTTTGAAAACTGTTTCCTAATACTATAACATCGTCAAGGTACGCTAAACATTCTTTCCAGGTTAAGCCTGTCAGAATTAGCTGGATCATGCGTTGAAAAAATGCTGGGGAGTTGCAGAGTCCGAAACTGAGTCTTATATGTTCAAATAAGCCATATTTGGTCACAAATGCAGTTTTATGTCGATCGTTCTCATGAATTTCGGCCTGATAATAACCGGAGGCCATGTCGAGGCACGAGAAAAATTGTGAGCCTCGAAGAGTGTCGATACAGGACTCGATTCGTGGCAATGGAAACGCATCTTTCCGGGTACAATCGTTTAACTTTCTGTAATCAATGCAGTATCTTAGCTTACCATCTCGTTTCCTTACTAGTACAGGTGCAGCAGCCCATTCAGAACTAGAAGGTTGAATTATCCCTTTGTCTAATAATTGTTGAATATGTTTCTCTTCCTCATCTTCGAAACCAAATGGGGTTCTTCGCATTTTTTCTCTAACAGGTGTTGCATTTCCAGTATCAATCCTGTGCTTGATCTTAGTAAAGTGGCCAATGTCAAAATCATCTTTGGCAAATGTGTCCTGAAACTCTATCAGTAATTTTGCTACTTCAGTTGCTTGTGTTGAAGTTAAATGTTGAATTGATCTTTCATACAAATCTTGAAGATGTGATTGTAATTGTTTTGAAGTTGAACTTTCTTGATTAATATTTGTTTCCTCTAGTGTCACTTGACGAACTTCTTTCTCATTTTGAATATTGTCCTGGATAATATGGTCTATTTCCATTGCTGTCCCTAGCTCTGTGTCTCTTTTCAAGTAAATATGTTTGTCTGTAAAATTCTTTAAAGTAATTGGTACTGTCTTGCTGTTTTCAGCTAATATATACGGCATGACAAGTCCATTTAATGATTTTGAAGGTTGAATAATTAGCTCTCCATTAAGTTCTCCAAACAACTTTGCTGGTAACTGTACTGTTGATTTAGGTTCAACGACCAATTTCTTTTCTAATTTCACTCGGCATACTTTCGTAGATTTCTCATTATTACTGAAGGCATTTATTGGAATTCTGTCCTTCCCAATCGTGATGGAATAATCATTAAGATTGACGACTGCATGCAAGTATTGTAAAAAGTCAAGTCCAAGTATAAGATTATCTGTAATATTAGCAACTATTACTCTCCATTTTGTCTCTGTTTTCCCTATCTTAAAGTGAAGCTTCCCAATATCATAAGCTTCAATGGAGCTACCACTTCCGGCGCCTTTTAATGCTACAGGTTTGAAGGAAGCGATGGAAATCTCCAACATTTCAGCTAAGGTTTTACTTAAAACTGTAACTTGTGCAGCTGTGTCCACTATTGCTTCTATTTTAATTCCATTTACTTCAACCTGAACTCCCAAATTAACATTTCTTTGGTCATTTTCATCATATAGGGATACTTCCTGTACTTTAATATCTGCGATATGTTGTTCAGTTTCTCTCTTTTTGTTGTTGTTTTGTTCATAGGGGCCAGCACTCCTGGCACATCCTATGGATTTTACTGGCTCATTTTCTGATGTTTGTTCAAACTTTACGGGCTGTATGTTTGATGATTCTCCCCGGTTTGTGTGCTGCTTGTCCGTTTCCTTCAATTCCTGATGATTCTCTGTACTATCTTGTTCGTGGGGGTCAGCGAACCTGGCACATCCCATGAACTTTGAATAAGGCTTCACTTCTGGCTCTTCCTGTGTATTTTTGACTTGTTCATGAGGGTCAGAGCATCTGGCACTTCCCATGAACGAAGTCAAAAGTTGATCTCTGTTGATGTTAGGTTTGGGTGGTGGTCGACCATATGCTGGTGGGATTGAAGATTGGTCGTCATCTTCAATCCTTATTCGTTTAAATTGTCCTTGTTTTTAGTTGGTGAAGCCAATCGGCTTGACCTCACTGGCGAAAACTGTTTACGAGGACATCGGGAAGCAAAATGTCCTTCCTCATTACAATGAAAACATCTTAATGGTTCATTTGACCTTACAGGACTACGACTAGGTGACCTCGAACCTGTTCGCTTTGTTGTTAATATGTTCAAAATCTTAGAGATGTCTGTTTTCATACCTCCCATCTCACCTTTTATAGATGACACTTCCTTTTCCACTTTCACTTCTAGCTGTTCCAGTCTTTGTGACATGGATGGTTTACTTGGGCTACCTGGACTATTGGATAAACTACTTCTTGCAGGTAATCTTCTTACTGCCCTTACTTCATATGCTGTATCTGTTTCTGTGTCATCAGCATCTTCTTCAAAGGTGACCCTCTTTAATTCTGGTTTTCTGCCAAGTACTACTCTTTGGTTATGGATTGTGCTTTTCACACATTGAACTGCTTCATCCATAGTTGGTGGATTTTTCTCCATGGCAAACAGGACCGCCTTTTTGTCACTACATCCTTTCATAAATGCATCTACGGCTATTGTCTCTACCACTGCTTCAGGTGCATTTAGGTATCCATCTGTTGCCATCTCTTGTACCCTCTCTGCGAATTCTTCTAGGGTCTCATCAAAATTTTGTCTGACATCTTGTAGTTGACGTCGGATGGTGTAAGGCAAATCTTTGTTTCCGAATCGCTGGTTCATTTTTTCAACAAGCTGTCTCCAATTATTCTGGACCGAAGGTGGCCTTGTGCTATAGAATTTTGTTGCCTTTTCTCGGAGACACTCTATGAGTTTATCCAGCCTTGTCGCATCACTCCAATTGTACTTATTTGCAATATGGAGGAACTGCATATAGTATGCTTTCCAGTCACTTTTTCCATCAAAAGTTGGTAGTTTTGGGGGTGTCGGGCCTTGAGAATATCTATTTTCTGCAGATGTTACTTCATTCTTGGTGGACTTTGTACTAGTAGTTGAAGCTCCAGATTCTTCTGTTTTGGTGAACTTTGTACTAGTAGTTGATGCTCCAGATTCTTCTGTTTTGTCATCTTTATTACTGGCTTTTGGTGTTGACGTGTTCAATTTGTGTGTTTCTGTAGACATCTGAGTAGTAGTTAAATTTATAGGTGATTTCTCTTTTTCTTTGGTCTCAGTATTGTAAGGAGAGTCAAACTTAGTTGTTGTTCTTGATCTGAATATTCCACTTGGCGGTATTATATCCTCTATCTTCTTAGCTACAGTTTTTTGTTTTAACTCCTCTCTTAGTAATGACATTTGTCTTGATAATTCTTGGTGTTGATTAATTAACTTAGCTTCAAGGCTTTTCCTGTTTTTGACTTCTACCTCCAATTCTGCTGACTGTCCAGCTATCTTGGTCATCATCAACTTGTATTCGTTTTCATACTGTAGATTTTCTGTCCTGAGTCTATCAACATCGCTTTCCTGCTCTTGTAAATGTTTCTGCAAATTTTCCCTATCTATTGCCCATTGACTTTCTTGCTCCTGTAAGTGTTTTTCCAAATTTTCCCTATCTCTTGCCCATTGAATTTCTTGTTCTTGCAAATGTTTTGTCAAACTTTCAACTTCCCGTTCTTTCTCCATTTCTTTGTTGATACAAATTTCACATTCTTCTTCTTTGTTTCTTAATTTTTGTTGGTAATCTACAATTGTCTTGTTTAGCTCTCTCTCTGTTTGGACTTTGGATTGCTCGGCAATGACCCATTTTGTTTTCTGCTCTTCAAGAAGTCTTTTCAGATGTTCAATCTCTTCTTGGGCACGGATTGCTTGTATTTTTTCCGGAGGTGTTTCTTTTTCTCCCTCTGTGGTAGGGTTTTCGAATATTATGTGACCGGCTGCTACTAGTGGGTCCCATAAAGTGCTTGGAACTCCTTCTATTAATTTGACATCTTCAAGAGTGAGTGGACTTCCTTTTGCATTTCTAGCTGTTATTATTGCTTTGGCTCTCACTTCACCAATGTCTCTGATTGTCATTAATTCCTCTTTGTTTGCTGTATTTATGTTCACTGGTTTACGACCGGCCATTTTGTACAAATATTTGTGCGAAAATTCAGCGATTAAATCAAAATAAATTGCCGAGAAAATTCACGACAGAAAAATAACCGATTTGCTGAAATCGATTTACAACATAGTAATAGTAATGACAATTATAATAAACTGATAATTAAACAACTTTTGTTTTGTTTGTTTTTTTTTTTTTTTAATAATTGAAAATATTACTAATTAACTAAATTTTCAAAGACCAAAATTAATTTTAATCAATTTCAAAAAATTAATAAATTATGAAAAAGATTTTCCTTTTAATTTAATTTAACCAACAAATTCTAAATAAATTGTCTAAATTTCAAGAAATTGAATCAAAATAATCTAGACATATTCAAAATTAAATATTAATATTTTAAATATATTTTTTTTTTTATGAAGGCTAATACCAGAAATAAATAATCAGTAAATTTATGGGGGTATAAATAAATTTTATGTAAGACTTAGGTCAGCTCCGCTGGCACGTTAAGCTACATAAATGAAAATCTAAGACAAAAATTGTGAAAATTAAAGTTAAATTCAAAAACAAAAATTTAACCAAAAATTGTCAAAAATTTATTTTGTAAATAAATAAAATTATATCTAGGTCAGCTCAGCTGGCACGTTAGACATAACTCACTGAAAAAAAAATACAAAAGAAAAATTGTATTAATAAATAGATAAATAAATTATAAAAAATAAATATAATTTATTTAACCTTAAATATGAAATAAATATATAAAAAATGTAATGTGTGTTATACTTAGGTCAGCGCGGCTGGCATGTTAAGCATAACCTAGTAAAAATTGAAAAAAGAATAAATAAGGGGCTAGTAAATGAAATTAACCTTGAACAAAAATAAATGACCTAAATTTTTGAATCCAGGTCAGCTCTGCTGGCACGTTGGACTCAAAAATCAATAAATATGTAGATTAGCCTATGAGTTACTAGTGCACGGACATGACGGGCACTATATGATATGCATATGACCTTTGACTAGATTTGTGATCAATGTTAAACTATTGTATACTTGCTTTGTACATGTAGTTGCTGCAAATACACAAATATTGTAAATTTGTGCAAGTATACTTATAAATTACACATATTTATATGACATATGTGTAAACTGAGATGCATATCTATTGTAATTCACTCAAATAATATATTATCTATCACCTGAGTACTAAGTCAAAATGCAGCACCTGAATGTTCTGCAAACTCAAGTGAAAATTTTGAAAAATTTTTGTGTAGCTTTCAAAATGTTAAAAGTGTATGCAAATATTTACTTGCAATGTTTATTTGTTGTTTTTAAGTGTAATGTAGGTCAGGGAACGCGAGAAATACGCGAAACAAATTTGACTATTTGACCCGCGTGGTTCATTGAATATCCAATATGGCGGCAAATTGAAAATTTTGACGCCAACAAATTTCGTCAAAAATAAACAAAATTTGACATCAGATGTATAATTTTTACACCTGACACCAATGTCGCGTTCGCGTGGGCCAAGGGTGACACATGACAATTACCTTATAACAGTCGTTGTCAGGTTGGTGACTTCAAGTGGACGACGAACGCTCAACGAAGGAATCGACGTGTTTCTTGCTTGGAATCTCGACTTGAAGTGCCTCGTTTTCAGTCAGGGAATTGTGGGTAATTTCCGGTGTAGCCTTCTCCTAGTATGGAGCACCGCCAGGTCTACGACATTACCACCGGGTAAATTCACAACCTAGTTAAAATGATTGAATTGTAATGTTTTTGCCATATCATTTCCATATATTTGTATAGTAATTTTGTTAAGATCATTCAGTGCTAGTGAAATTTCATCAGAATTATTCTAGATTTGATAAATTAAGTAATAGTCACTATATTTAAACTCCCTTTGTTCTGAAGGACGCATGATAAATTAAACTACACGGTCGACCTATATATCTAAATTTCATGTGCAACTGAGCCCTAATTATGGTACTCGGTTGCCCTGTAACTGTTTAGTCAGCAATTATTTGCCCTAGTAAATTTATATAATGGTGCCCTAGAGCCCTACTGAAACCATTACTCGGGAGTAATTTATGGCAAGCCAAAGTGGACAAAAATGAGGTATTTTCTAATATTAGAAAATGAATTTGTAATACTAGAAATTCATTTTCTAATATCACTTAATCATTTCTAATATTACTAATTTATTTATGAATATTAGAAATTCTTGATTTTCTAATATTAGAAAATAGCCCAGAATTTATAATATTAGAAAATGATTTTGTAATATTACAAATTCAATTTCTAATATTACTAATTCATTTTCTAATATTAGAAATTCATTTTGTAATATTCTTAATTGATTTTCTAATATTAGGAATTGAATAAGTAATATTAGAAATTATGCACCATTTTCTAATATTACAAATCGATTTATTAATATAACTAATTCAATTTCTAATATTACTAATTCAATTTCGAATATTACTAATTCAATTCCTAATATTACTAATTCAATTTCTAATATTACTTATTCATTTTCTAATATTAGAAATTCAATTTCTAATATTACAAATTAAAGGCATTTACGAATATTAGAAATTCAATTTCTAATATTACAAAAAGAAATTCAAATAAAGCTTTTTTAAAACCATGATATGCTAGAAAAACTAATGATCCCTAATCACTAAAGGATGCTGGGAGCTGGACACTACTGTAGGGATGCTGGGATACCACGTTTCATGGTATTAGCATCCATTGCTGCCACCAGAGCCAAGGATCAACAGTTGCTGTGTGTATTTATTATATTGAATACAACAAACATAATTTTCGTATGGCAAACCAGATTGAGAGGGTTGCAAGAGAGGCAAGGGCAGCCTTAAACGTGAATGATTCGGGGTCGGTTGACGTCACGAAGGACGCTGAAGATGTTGTGCTGTCGACGAAAAAAATTTTTCGGCGCCCTAGTACAGGTACTGTTTATTGTATCTGCAATCATGGATTTTCTTCAAAAGTTTATCCTCAGAGAACATAAGAGTATTTTTTATATTAATTCATTATATAGTATTGTGTTCGGGGGAGGGGGGATTTTCCCCGCTTTTTAGCTCACCTGACCCGAAGGGTCATGTGAGCTATTGCTATCACTTGGCGCCCGTCGTCCGTTAACTTTTTCAAACGTTAACTCCTCCAACACCATAAGTCCAACTGCAACCAAACTTGGTTTTGGTTTTTTTTTATGTTATTATTTCAAAAATCTTCTCCTCTGAAACTACTAAATGGATTTGGATAAAACTTAGCATGATTATTCCTTAGGGTATCCTGCACAAAGTTTATGCTTCGATTTTTGATCCGTCGAAAAACATGGCCACTGTTACTAAAAATAGAACATAGGGGTCAAACAACAGTTTTTCGCAACTATCTCAAAAATCATAAGGTTATGGCAAATTCTGGCAGGTTGAAAGTGTTCAGCATGATGAGAGCTACCTGTGTGTTTATTTTCGTGAAAATCTGTCAACTGATGTTAGAGTTATTGTCCTTTTTTGACATTTTTGGTTTTTTTTTATGTTATGATTTCAAAAATCTTCTTCTCTGAAACTACTATTCAAAATCAAATGAAACTTGGTATGATTGTTCCTTAGGGTATCCTGCAAAAAGTTAATTCTTGGATTTTTGATTGGTCGAAAAACATGTCCGCCCTTACTAAAAATAGAACATATTGGTCAAAATGCTGTTTTTTGCTATTTTTTCCTGAATTATAGAAATAAAATGAAGATGAAAGCTACCTTCAAGGCAAACATGGTATTCCGAGTTGAATGGTGATGATGAAAGTTTGTTTTGGACGGCCATTTTTAAAATGGCTGCCATTTTCCCGCCATTTTTTACACTTGCTCGGATTTCAACAATATTTGGTTTTTAAAGTAAACATGGTATCCTTAGTGAATGGTGATGATGAGAATGTTGTATAACAATGATTAAACTTCATAATATGTGAGCTTTTAATTGCCATCACTTGGCGTCTGTCATCATCGTTAACAAATTTTCAAACATCTTCTCCTCTGAAACTACTAGGGGGATTTGGATTAAACTTAGCATGATTGTTCCTGCAATATTTCCTTTTCAAGTACAATAAAAAGCCTTAACCCACAATTTTTACATAACTTCTTTCAAACATTTTAAAAAATGAAGACAACATATAGACCAAAAGATTTATACTTGTATTTGAAGATTAATTAAAGCTTGTATTTTGTATTGTGAATCATCAGATTGACCATGACTGTATCTTAATCAAGCGTAGGGAGAACTCATGCCCATTTCTTTCCAGAGGTTCTTGAAAGGCTTTTAAAGGTATTTTCAGCATTTTACGTGCACTGAAAAAAATAATCAGTCAATCTGATTATATCCTTAATCAAACTTCTCTGGCTAATCAATCAAATAAGCTATCTACACAGTATGTGATCAATCCGATGAAGAAGTAGATCAAGATAATCCCACGTGGCGGGTGTCCGATTGCACGATGCATGTGCGCGCATATTTTCAGTACCGCCATCATCATCGACATTGCATAAAGCGAGGTGTACAGAAGACAAATAATTCCCATTAATCACCACTAGAAGAAAGGGGTAAGTTCGTAGAATTGTAAGTCCGAAAAAACAACAATTGAAATAAAAATATCCTTATTTTAAAGTTTTATTCATGTATTCTCCTTATATAATGCAATTTCTGTTGCACGTGTTGGCGCCAATTTCATCATTCAATATCGAGTCACTCTAACCATTACAATGCGCAAGCTACATGGAGACTTATTTCAAACAACAATTATAAAAAGTATCATTGAATTTGGATATTTTGTTCAGTAAAATGTCCGCAGGGCGTATATAACGAGGGGGTCTCCGAATCTCGTAAAAGGGGGGGGGGGGGCAGGTTATTGTCTAGGAAATTTTCTGGAACGTGGTATTACATGTCCTATATGGATGCTTTATAAAATTCAGATTTATACAATATATTAAAAATCCATATACGGAAGGCGACGCAAAAATTACGGGTTTTTTTTTTGTCCAATCCGGTCTTATTTTTACCTGAACCATCTTGGTCAATATAACGTTTAATGTAAGGGAACCCAAGAAATAAACTAAAAATATATTTTAACCTCATTTAACGAAAAAACACAAAAACAACTGCACCGAAAATTCTATTAAGATCTGTTTTATCCAACATCAGATTGATCATGAAGCATACTCACACAGTGATCTGTTTTAATTTTAGATTTTTGTACCATGGGAAAACACAATATTTTAAAAAGAAGGGAATATCAGAAAAAAAGAAGACTTGCTCAAAAACTTAAACGCAAGAGTTCAAAGGCAAAATGTGATGATACACGTAGCAAACAAACAAACTATGAGTCCAGTTCTAAGAGCGAATTGTCTGTTGAAAACCGTTGTTCACACAGGGATGTGGAAACAGACACTAGTACAAGCTATTCCCAAACTGGAAGCACTTCTAAATCCAACGATACATCAATTAAATCACCTTTTCATATCTCTACGTCGTCATCAACTTCATCAAAAAGAAAATCCTTATTTTCCAGACAGTCAAGATCATCGGCTTCATCATTTTCCTGGGAAAAATTAAATTCGACAGATCCATTGCTAGTCAAGTGGGAAGAATATAAGCTGCACCAGACACGAATCATTCAAATTAGACATACAAAATTTTAAAAGTTAACTTCATTATAATTTTGTACTTTCTATCGCATTTGATTATGTGTTCGTTTGGGGAACATAATGATATATGTTTTTTTTTCATATGAAAAATGAATTGTACACAAAACATTTTAAAGGTTTTTTTTTGTACAATGTCAATGTACCTGTATGTCACAAGAATTGTATATATTTTTAATGAAGAACAAGTTGCCAAACTTTTATTTTAGAGAACAGCTATAAAATTTAGAACAAGTTCCAATGAATTGATTAAAACTTTCCAATGAAATTAATAATTTTCAAATATGTTGCCCATAGTTGTGAATTGTTATCATCTGGGCATTTGTTTAGAGATTGGGCACATAGCCTGGCATCTCTAAGCAGAGTGGGTGATATTCAGTTTACATTTAAATTGGTTAAGATATTGAAATCAAACAATTTTTTACCAAATTACCTTTCTCGTGCATTCAGATAATAAAGTCCTGTCCACTCTAAAATGTTTCTTTGTGTAAAATGTCATTTCAGTGCAAGAAGATATAAAGATCTTCTTTTTCATTACCGATTTGTTCACTCGCATGAAGTTGGTTTTAGTATTATATGCTCAGTAGATGGTTGCCAAAAAAATACAGCCTTGTCCCTTCGTTAACTAAACATATAAAGAGGAAACATTCCACTTTTTATAGTGAACACTTGTCATTGTTGAGGGAAGCTCAGAAAGACCCTAATGTTTTAAATAACTTACATGAGGTAATCGAGGAATTGGATGATGATGATGAACAACAAATGCAAGAGCACAATGCATTGTGCAATGCTGAAAAAAGACCAGATTTTTGTAAACAACTGGCAATGTTTCTTTTAACACTTAAAGAGCAATGTAAATTACCTGCAAATTCTATATCGTTAGTAATAGATGAAATAAGTAATTTGATATCTTTACACCAAGCAGAGGTGACACAAAATGTCATGAGTGTTTTACAAGAGAATAGTGTTGATGCAGATTTAGCTAAAATTATAAAAACCACAATGATTCAAGATTCTGGTGTTGAAAATGCATGTAGTAGCCTCAATTCTGCTTACAGGTTCAACCAGTATGTTGAACAAAAAATGAACATGGTAAAGCCAGTTGAATATATATTAGGATATGGTAGAAATGGTAAATCACATTTTATGGAATATGTTCCCATTTTAAATTCCTTGCAAATGGTGTTGAGGCATGATGATGTGTTAAGTTATGTTTTAAATAACCACAAATCTAACGATGACACTTTACGAGACATTTGTGATGGTACAATTTTTAGTGAGAATGATCTTTTTATTAACGATCCTACTGCATTACAAATACTTTTGTTTTTTGATGAATTTACGGTGACAAATCCAATAGGACATTCTGTTAAACAATACAAAATTGGAGGATTTTATATGCTTCTTGCCAATGTTCCACCAAAATACAGGTCTCATTTAAATACTATACAATTGGTAGCTCTTGTAAAAGGATCTGATTTGAAACAATATGGTTACTCAACAGTTTTAGCTCCACTTATTCATGACCTGAAAATTCTTGAAACTGAAGGTATATGTATTAAACGTCCTGAAGGGGATGTAACACTTTATGGAACTATAATTGCAGTCATTTGTGATAATTTAGGGGCACATTCATTTGGTGGCTTTGTTGAAAGCTTTATCACACAGAGGTACTGTAGATTTTGTTTTTTGCCTAGAAATGAGATTCAAAGAAAAGTTGATTGTTATAACTTACCAATGCGAACAGTTCAGATGTATACTCAGCAAGTTGAATTGGTAGCAAATGATGTAAATTTGTCAAGTGTGTATGGTATTAAATATAGTTCAACCTTGAACGATCTAGATTTTTTTCATGTGGTTGGTGGACTACCATCTGATATAGCTCATGATTTATTTGAAGGTGTGGTACCTTATGTTATGAAATTGGTAACAACTTATTTTGTTAGAAGTGGTTTTTTCACTTTAGATTTTTTAAATGAACAAATCAACGGCCTGAAATATTCAGACTTTGATAAAACAAATAAACCAGGACCTGTACCTGCAACATTGGCTAAGTTCAAAATAAGTCAATCTGCTTCACAGTGTTGGTGTTTTTTTCGTCTTCTACCAATTATGATTTCTGACCAAATTCCTATTGGCGATGCAAAATGGGAAGTACTACTGCTTTTACAAGATGTAGTTTACTGTATTTGTGCACCTTCTATTAAAAAGTACCAGGTTCAATTTATGAAAGATGCAATAGAAGATTTTTTGGAAGCTTTTTGTCAAGAATTTCCAGAGGAAAATTTGAAGCCAAAGTTTCATTTTTTGTTACATTATCCTGATGAGGTTCTACGTTTTGGTCCACTGTTGCACATACAAACCTTGCGTTTTGAAGCAAAACATAGTTACTTTAAGGAACTTGCACAGAGAACAAAATGTAAAAAAAATATTTGCAAGTCACTTGCTACAAGGCATCAGAATCTCCAATGTATTGCTAATGAAAGCAAAGATTTTCTTAAAAGTAGTGCTACCGAAACAGTAGGGGGCGATTTGATTCCCATTGTTTTATTACAAAACCGAATTAAAGAGCTTTTGAAGCCTTTTACACAAAATGTAACAAATATTTTTCAGTGCAAATCTGTACAATATAGTTCGGTGAAGTATACTGTTGGTTGTTGTCTTGTAGTAGGTCATGACGGAAACAATTATAGGTTTTGCAAAATTGAACAGTGTTTTGTTATTAATGGGACTGTTTTAATATTAGGTAAAAAACTTGCATTTGTTCAATATAAGAGGCATATGAATGCGCATATTGTCAGGGAAAGTCATGATTATGAATTGATTGATTTGAAGACGATAACTCAGCCATGTACATTAGGAATGTACAGAATAGGCAATGGAGATTTATTAGCTGTGATTATGAAATATAAATTGTTATTTTAGCAGCATTTTTGTTCGATTAACATAGCATCACATGGAGCAAATTTGACCGAATAATTGTTTTTAAAAATAGAGTTAATGTTATCAGTGTTTGATTGACAAATGGGCAAAAAATATAATTGAATTCAGGATGAATCCAGATTTTTCTCCAAAAAAGTGGCACATTATTTTTTTTTCATAAACAGGTTGATCATTATTTGGAAAAATCCCCCCCCCCCCCCTTTTTCAGAAAGGGGATTCTAGGTTCACCCTTGGAAAACAATTGCTATCAAGTGATAAAAATTCTTAAATTACAATTACATTTACTTACAGTCAAACATGCCTATGTGATTGCCTGTATTGAAAGGTCACCTTTATTAAGAGGTCACTTTTCCCATTATACCTGAAGATGATTTCACATGAATTAAAAATGTCCAGAAAGGTTATGTCTCATAAGGTGTGAATATAGTTTAGATTTTTTGTGATGTAATATAAACATTGTACTTGTTTTAATTTTTTTTTTATATTTATTGTGACAAGTCAACAATGAACTTTTGCATCATACATGTACTTGTATATATTTTTTATAGGCATAATGTTCAAACTTGTGATATCGTGTGAAAATAGGACAAAAAAGTGCTTAGCTGGTCCGTATTTACATGACATTGAAACTGAAATTAGGGAAAAGTTTTTAGTGACAAAGAAATTTTACATACAATACTTTGATGCAGAAGTGAAAGAGTTTATAGATTTGGATTCAACGGAGGAATTGAGTACAGTAGATTACACAAAACTTAGAGTTATTCTTGAACCTGACACATCACCGCATTCTCCAGCACCAAGATCAGAAACACCAGTTAATGAACATACCCCATCAAGACCCCTGATACCTGCATCCTTAGAATCAACACCATTACCACTGAGATCAGTAACACCAGTAACAGATGAGGATTTGCCAAGATTAGTAACACCCACATCTAGAAGAAGTTTAAAAGATCCAGAATTGAACAGATCAGTTACCAGTATATCTAATCCAGAGAATACTTTACCATCAAGTTACACCAAAAGGTAATATAAATTTGGCATTTTTCCTAAAATACATGTACACTGCAACTTGTCATAATATTTTTGATGATTGTTAATAATTTCTGTATTGTCGATTTAAAGCTTTCTCATAGGCTATACCCATGACAACAAAAAAGTTTACATGTAGATGAACTTTTTTGATGACGTCATAATATATAAAATTATTACATTATTGGCATACAAAACCTTTGTTGTTTTTATCAGTCAATTTTAAGTAAAATTTGAGGAATCATTACTAAAATAAATTCATTGCATGAAACAGCAATTTCATGGAGCCAATGACATTATGTTTCTTTAATGTAAATTTGAAAAAAATATAACTTCCATTTATCCATAATTTCACTGGTGACATTTTTTTTATAAACCTAAAAACTTGGTAAATGTATGTAATAAACATATTTATTTTCATATTATATATAGGAAAGTCAAGCAATGGCCAAAAGTGTATAGTTTTCCCAATCATACCATTCCAGTCTCTACAATGATGAAGTTGGAGAATCAACAACCATTGACTAGTAAAGACAGGAGGGATATCCTGACTGGTTTATACCAAGATGTCACATCATACGAAGGAGGAATGTGAGTGTTTTTAAGGGAGATAAAACTGAGCCATATGCTGCCTCTTTATATTGAACAATAATTAAGATATTATAGGATTGAATATGATTTTGTAGGATTTTATCGATGTGTAAACTCAGCCGCATCACTCACAAACAGACGATATAAAGTTTATGAGTGAAAGGCCAAGTTTACACATCCATAAAATAATACAAAATCATATTTAATTCTTACAATTCCATTTTAGAATAACGATGAAAAAAATTGTTCATCTTGCATGATTAATACAATGTGTGGCCATGCTGTGATACAGAGACATAAATACACCATCACCTGATGAGTTTATTGATGTGTAAACTTTTACTAGTCTGCAGTCTCATCTAATGAAATGTGCGGCAATTGCAATATGGAAACTAAAATGACATTATACATTTGTAAAACAAAACACAAAATCTACAATCAATTTTTTTTTAAAAACTGCAATAGCAGAATTAAAATATCAGAAATTTAAGTCTTGAGGTTTTTATGTGTTTTGGTGATGGAAGTTTCTTCAACAAAGACTGATTTTATTCATCATTCTATTTAATTTCAGCTACCCAACATCAGAGCGTTACGATGCCATAGTTGATGCAATATTTAGAGAATTTCCAAATCTAATATCTAATGAGGGCCTAGGTGTGGAAAACTCTAGGGTATGTCAATCTTTAAATTCAATTTTAAGTAAATCTTATGTCACATTTACACTACATGGTCTTATGTGATAAAATTTGTCTGTTACATAAAAGGTCAGTGAGTTTTTCTGTGTTGTTTGGATTCCTCCAATAAATTTAACTGATATGATACAACTGAAATCTTTTTGAAAGTGGTATTGGATGTATACCCCAAAACCTAACTTAACCTATTTTAATATTTAAGTCGTACTTATGAAATGAAATTGTTTGTATTTCACATTAAGAAGCACTTGATCACCTATAAATAATGTGAGATGTTGAGTTTGACTTTTACCAAACATTTTAGGAACTATGGAAGGACAGGCTGAAAGTCAAATTTCAAAATTCAAGGAGAAGAGTTGATGGGGCTCTTCCTGAAATTGCATCGAGAAAAAAGAAGAAAATTTCTACTGAAGAAATGACAGAAACTAGTACAGTATCTTTGACATGGGGTTTGGTTAATTATTTGCCTGAATGTCCTGAATCCGAAGATGAACAAACAGCACAAAGCCACATAATTTGGTTACAAAAGGAACATAAAAAAAAAGATGGAAAAGATATTGAAGGAGTGGACAGAAGGATGGGCCTGACATTGTCACATCGTCGAAAGATGATTGTTGAAGAACAAAAAAATGTAAATGACGTGCTTGTTCAGTATCCGTGGCTTGGATCAGTTCCTGAGGTATGAACACTATCACATAGAATTTTGATATCCTTAGCTACTTGGACAGAATTAATTATGCACATTTCTTATACTAGGGTTGTCAACCTTGTTTTGAAAGGATGTTTCATAGGTTCTATGTATGATTCAGTGGAACAGCCCTTATGTCATATTAAAAGGACTGCATTGTTTTGGAATTATTTTGTTTCCGGTTACGATAATATCTGGATCATTACGAACCGGAACCGAAAATCCTAATTTGTCGATAAGTTGCTTCCTTCAATTGAAGGTCACCTGTCTTATGCAGCCATTTTTTCCTTGTCCTAGTGGTGACCATTGAATACAGGCTTTACTGCATTTAAAGAATATTAACAATTTTTTATGCTATCAGCTTTAACATTTTGAATACATTTTACATCTTAACACAATACATTATATATAACATACTATGTTTTGGATAAGGCACACTGATAAGTTATCATGTCTGACACATGACTAGTGTTTTCGATATATATTTTATATTAATGTACATCTGAACCCACCATAAGTTTATTCATCACTATATCACCTGTAAAAAAATGAATGAACTATTGCACAAATTTGAATAGTTGTAAAACCTCACAACTTTGATATTATTATTTTATTATTTCAGCTGATCAAGGAGTTTTTGAGGCTGGGACCAAAGGTTGCCAGTAGAGAGGTGACAAAAACGATTGAGGAAAACTTGTGCAAATATTCTCAAGCAATAGATGCCTTAACAAAAAATAGGAAAGCAGCCTCCTTTGGGAATGAGCTAAAAAGAAAAATCAAAGATCTGAGAGGAGAAGTTGAAAGAAAATGTAAGAAAATATGTTATTATTTTATGTTAAGAATAACATCTTATATTTTAACATTTGTTTAAGTTAAATGCAGACTTTTGTTGCAGTTTTACTTTTCTACTTTCAATATGATGTTTTTGTTTTTAGTTATATTCACAATTAAAGTTTTGACAGACAGGAGGGGGAGGTGTTTATTATAATAAATACAGTAATAATGGATAAGATATGTTATTTATATATTTTTTTGTAGATATAGAGAATTGCTGTGCAATTTTGTGCCTACCATGCCTGTTAAGAGAAAATATTCAAGATATCTTGAAAACAGATGCAGAATATCAAACAAGTGAAGAGGTAATATTATAAAACAGTGCATTAATTCAAATGTAATTATAGTGATTTAATTGATTGCGTCAGATTCATTGGTTAACCAAAAAAAAAACATATGACCTGGAGAGAATCACTGATTTTTTCACGAAACTGACAAAACACGCCACATATGGTATGAGCAACCTTGTTTTTATTGGATCACCCTCGTGCGATTCCATACTTAGATGTGATAAGTCTGTGCGCTCTGCACATGATAGGTTGTCAACTATCTAGACCTACTTGTCCACCAAGACCTTCTGATGTATTTATAAGATGTCTTGCCAATGATAATTGAGGATATAAAATTTATACGGATATATTAATAAATTAACAGATAAAAGGGGAAAGACAAGTAGTTTAAGGAAAAACATACCACAATTATATTAAATTCAGACAAAGTCTTAAAGAAGGTGTCGCACATTAATGGAAAAAAAGTGTCATCAGTTGCCCAAACATTTCCAGCAAGTATGTTGTGGTACCGGCATTTTTTTTACCAATTTCAATAAGCAAACAATTTTGCATTTATATTGGGGTGATTAGTCAACATTCTTCTTTGTCAGTGATATTGTTCTTATATAGCCAATTGCTCAGCATCTAGCCTTTCTATGCCAACTAGGTTGATACATTTTGATGAGAGCTGATTTTCCATTATGTTTGCTTAATCACATGTGAGACATATTTTTGTTCATACATCTGTACTGATAAATGTATTAGCTGTTATTAAAGTACTCTTTTCTTTTTTTTCAGCCAGCTCGAATTGCCATATGCTACGAAAAAGATGTTTTAGCAGTTGAAAAGAACAGCTTTAAACTAATTGTTGAAGGAGTTGTTGTTTTTCAGTGTAGTAACTTTTTAAAAGCATTTACTGGTCTCTTGATGGCTATATATTGTTTTAACTTAGCGTATCCTAAAGAACTTAACAAATCTCTTTTGCTGATACAAAAAGTATTTCTTGGCCTTGATGACGAGAATTTAGTCGATAAAAAAATTCGAAATTTAATGGCACAAATTAATCAAGCTTTATAACTTGTTTCTACTTTTTGTGCTATTCTGTTTGAACAATCTCAATTCATTTTATAATAAATACCCAATGTGAAAGAATACCTGTCAAAAGTCTTATTTTGGAATTGAAGATTATTTGTTATGTTATTTATTCACATTTTTGTGCAAATTTATTTAGTGTGTGGCAGATACAACTATTTTTGTGCATGTCCTGTTCATAAATATTTTTGGACCTTTTTAATCATATAATTGTGTCTCAATATTTCTATTTTTTTTAAAAACACTTAATAGCATATATATATTTTCAAACTAACAATAACTTTTGCTGGAAACTTTTCCCTTAATTTGCTATTTAAATTGGGAAAGACAACTCGTGTTTAAGGATTTGAGATTGTGCACATTGAATTGTGATCATTGTTCTTGCTGTTCATTTTTTAAGATAAATTTGATCCAGGGAAGGCACTTGTTAGTTTCAAAGTGCCTTTTCTAGATACCATGCATGTTACCATGGTTTTGAATTTTGATAGTTAAATGTTTTTATTATATTTTGTTTTTTTCTACTGCAATATATGTCAATGAGGATGAGACAAAGGGATATTTCATCTTTGTGTCAGTTCTGTCCTTGAACTTTTTTCTTATTTTGTGTTGATTCAAGTTTGTTTATAAATCTTTTGATGCATTTATGGTATATTGTTGTTCATCCATAAAATTGTCATTTGAAAACCATTTGCTTTGATAATTTTTTTTTAATGCTGTTAGGAATGATGGTACAATGTATAATGAACCATTTTCACTGTTGTGGGATATTTTTCTTAAATGGTTTTCTTGATCTGTTTCATTTTACTTAAAATTTGCCTTTATATTGATACAATTTTTAAAAAATTAAAATAAAAGATAAATTTTAAATATAAGTTTAATATTAGATTTTTAGAGGGATATTTTGTTTTAACAAACATTATTTTTTTCACAGGTTTTTGAATTGTTCAAGACATTGTAATTGTTTATTTTTTCCCCCTATTTAAGGAATTAGTTTTATAAAATTAATGCTGATTTTCTTTATTACATTATCTATTTTTACTAGCACTATTCTTGCATAACAATGGTTGGATTTACCAGCATTTACTTACCAATCTGAAACATCCTTCAATTGTTACAAATATTTAATTGTCCTTTATACTTATTGCTTTATATACCAAACCGAAACTTATTTGAATTTGCCATCTGTAGGCAAGACACAGTGTTCATGCAAACTTATTAACATGTATGTTATTACCTACTGTTCATTTGGTTTCTGAGATTGATATAGTATAAATGATTCGACCCAAATGATTCAAATTGCTTTTTATTAATGTTTTTATATAAATATTGTTGTTTTGTATTTCTTTTAAAAACAATTGAAAACCTTAAAAATATATATGTATATACGGGTTCTTAATTTCAAATCAATTAAAGAATATTGTTTCTTAAAGTCTGTATTTGTTTGTCTTTCATGCGATTGATATAATTACTTATAATAACAGTCTACCAAATAATGTTACTATTAACAATAATAGGTTAATCGACTTGGTATGTAACTGAGCATGGCATTACCTGTTTTGTGTCGTCTGAAAATATTGTGAGCCCGCTATTGATTTCTGATTTGGGAAACAGAATACCAAGAAAAAAAAAGCCAATATTTGACAAGTAACTGGAAGTTTTCTCACATTGAGTGCAAGTCAAAGGCAGCTCACAGTTAGTGAAAATCAAAATAGCTGTGAGAGGCAATTGATCTATATAAATAAAGCATAAAACTGAAGATGATAACATACAACACTAGCCAAACATTTTGGAACAATGCAAGGAAACATACATGTTACATAATTTGATACATTAAGGCCTGTGAGTTTAGAAACATGTTGCAAACATTGATGCCTGACCAATTTTTGCGTACATTCATCAGTCAATTTGATCTACATACTCATCAAATTGGATTGATATAACCATCTTTTTGAATATTCATTTGATCAGGGTTGATTAATAAAACTGTCTTCTTGATTGTTCATTTAATCGGAGTGGATTAATAAAATCGTCTTTTAGATTATTCATTTAATTGGAGTGGGTTAATAAATTCATCATTTTGATTATTCATTTAATCAGATTGGATGAATAAAATCATAATTTTGATTATTCATTTAATCAGGGTGGATTAATAAAATCATCTTTTGGATTATTCGTTTAATCGGAGTGGATTAATATAAACATCAATTTGATTCATTGGGTCGTCGTCTGGAGGACAATCAGATTGACGGCTTTTGTCAATCAATTTGACGACTTTTTTTTTCAGTGTGACCTTTAATACTCAGTTTAATTTACAACAAACATTAATATATTAATTTAGTTTATAGTGCATTGTTTGCCAGGTGAGCGATTCAGGCTCTTGAGAGCCTCTTGTTCAATGTCCCATGATCTACACATGCACCCAAGAGTTGCCTCCCGTTAACACGTTTACAAATGGAGATAAAGGCCATAACGTAGGCAGCATTCCAGCATGGTTGTTTCCACAGGGCGTTCGTGTCCTATTTTGGAATTCCGGTGCCTTTTTGGGACGCCCTGGGGGGGGGGGGGATTGGGATGTTTGGAGGTAAACAATAGGGTTGATTCCCGCGATGTTTAATTTTTGGAATCACATGACAGTTTTCATCCAATGACAGTATTTAAAAATATTTAAAAAATAATAATAAGATTTGAATGTTTTAATTATTTGTCTATAAAGGTTTTTTGCTGGGTGTTTTTAGCTGTTTCCTGGCATAGCTTATCCTTTCTGTAATGGCATCATTCAGAACTTGTTCTGTTGGTGGATTGAAGCTGTTCTTCTTGCACCAGATAATCACATAATCTGCAAGTAATAAATATTATTTATACTGGATCTTTGTATTATTGACATTCAAGCCTCAGTTAAAAGAATTGCTGATCAAAAGAATAGGACATCTTATGTATAAAATTACTTTTTTGGATTAATTTTCAGCTTGGTTACATTTAGCAGAGTCCTTGATGATTTGCAATAAAACGTAATAAATGCATCTATAAATATGAAAAATTTAAGTTTAATGAGATAACTAATCTGATTACTTTTCTTATTGATCATGCAGTGTCTGTTCTGTGGATTTTGCCATCCAGGATTTTGGTATATTGAACCATCTCTGACACAACACTGTTGTCCTATCTTATAAAAATGTCAAATGTTCATTTTTCAAAAGCACTTTAAAAGTCATTCTTGTACAATGAATACTTCAACAGTGCAATTTATTATGTTCAGATTGGACAATACAGAAACTTAAGTTTAAGTCAAAGGCAATAATAAACATTTTAAATCATACCTTTCAATGCATTCACTCTTTGGGCTGTCTAATGTCGCCTTCCTTTTTTTCCCCAATACCCTGACCCCTAGAATTTGCCATCTCTGGTACCGAAAACAGCAATGCTAACAATTTGTAGCATAAAGTGTACCCAGCTTTTTGAGACTTCTTGGCTGAGGATATTGCCTTTCTCAGGCCATCTTTGTCTACCATTACATCATGGGATTCTAATAATTTTACCTGGCAAAATAAAAGGTATACTTATGTTTTTGTCCACTATTAGAGTATAGTAAGATGAACGTGTGTTGTATATAGTGATATGTGCAGGCTACACATTAGGAACATCTACAATATCATATTGACATAACTTTCTTCATTATAAAAATAAGATCACTATTTCTGACTATTTAAACTAAAAAGGAACCAAAGCCTATTGTAAGCATTTCCTACAAACTTCTATGGTAAAGATATACCAAATACACTTCTCAGGAAATATTTATTTCTGGATAATGGTGAAATTATTTAGGTAGATCATCATACCTAATACACTAAGCATTTTTTTGGGGCATCTTTCAAATTTGTATGTAAATAAATATTTTCAATGAGCAACTAGTATTTGATATATGTAAAATTTATATCTTAAGTTTTATTTAAATAAAAGAAAATTGACAAAACTGTATAAAAGCATAAAAGCAAAATTACCAAATTTTATTCCAAAAAGAACCCTTTTCAGGGGAGATAATTCGGAGAAGTTTTTTCTAATGAAATGTAAAGGAAATTTTAGTTTTTTGGAAATAGCTACGATAAAATGGACGATGACCCCAATTTTTCCTTTAAGAATATGAAAGCATGTCAGATAAGTGTTCTTTTCACAATTTTATTAAAAAAAATTCTATCTGCCAGTTTTTTTTTAACGAGAAATTTGGATATTCACTGAGTAATCTATATAAAATTTACCAACATTAAGACTCAATTATCTCAAAATCAAGGATGATGACCTGTTTTTTAAATTAAAGTTTCAAAGTATATCTATACAACATCCCCCCGTGTGGGTCCCTGGGGCACAATAGAATAGGCCCACAGCTCCTCTGCTTGGCGTAAGAGGCCCCTAAAGAGGCGACATGTTTGCCGTGTGTCGCAAACCCGTGTCGGTAATAGGGAGTGTTCCTGGATGGCCGGATAAACGGTTCCGATCACCATCTGGGGCACAATCTTTACCTAGACGGGAGGCCGGATGGACCCGATTCGGTCAATCGGCTGGTCACACCAATTCCTTTTGTTACATTAAATATTTATTTTTATATATCATATAAACATTCTAAATTTCTGATCTGATGGATTGGTGTTGGCTTATGGGTCACAAAACTCAACAGGTTCAATTTTTGCTTTTCAGTTTGGAATTCCTTTTTGTTATTGTTGTTGTTTTCTATTTATTATTTATGAATATTTAATTCCAAAGCATAGTTATTAAACTTCTCTTTAATTAAAATATTATTTATCATGTTTTTCCCCCTTCAACTATTTTTGTTACATACATTTTTGAACTTTTAATTTGGAAAATTTAATTATTTGTACACCCAGTTCAAACAATGGCTCGATGGTCCCGGTCCAGCCATTTACTGGTCATGTTTTGCCCTCTGCTGTTTTCTCGTGGTTGTTTGAAAAGATCAAAGGGAGCCCTCAATGATACCTTGGATGGGTGGTTACACTGCATCTAGGTTGATGTTTGGGTTCCTGGGTCTTGGAAGATGACCACTGACGGAAACACGGAGAAGGCGGTGGCTCATGGGGCAAGGCTTCCTCGGCTTAATGAGGCCACATGTTTGCCGTGTGTGGATACCCGTAAGGATGAAGGACGGGATCCTGGTGGCTGAAACACGCCACTTTGGCCCTTACTTTATCTTAAACGGGCGGTCGGATGGGCCCGGTCCTGATCAATCGGCTGGTCACGCGAAACCCTTGAACTTGACCTATTTCCAAAATGTACAACAATAGTACCACTTATTAGGTTGGGTTCAAGAAGGCGGTGGCTCATGGGTCAATCGTGTGGATGTTACCTTGGGCGGTTGTCTTGCTGGGCAACCCCTGGCACAAGGCTTGCGCCCATTAAAAGGTACTCCATGCGAGTATCTTATTCTAGTATCCCTGGTGCTTGTCGCAGATGTGACGGGCGTGCGTCGTTTTGATGTATTCTGGTATCCATCATGGATGCTAGAGTGCATCAAGGCGATGTATGCATCACGCTTGTCGCAAATGTGGCAAGCATACATCGTGTTGATGCTGCTCCGAGGTGGGCGGGGAGCTAGGGTAACGAAACATATATACATCACCATGGAATTCATAAATAAATAAATCGAACAGCGTTCCGAAGTCCCCCGCCACTACAGCATCAGAAACCCTTGGACAAGTGAAACATAACAAAATGTTCTCAAAGAGAGAGAATAGACGGACAAACAATTTGTGGTTATTGCTAAAGTTTTTTACAAGTTAATGAGTGGTATGAAGACATTTATACAATATGGGTATAGTGTTGAAATCTTATTTTACCATGTGTATTGAGAATTTATACAAATGTACATTTACTCCTTTTCAATAAACAGAAATGCTTTGATCAAAAGTATTCCGCCTAACAAACTCTTAAAGACAGTATTTTTCAATTTTATACGTTTCGTTAGGAGTTTATGTATAAAACCTCCCTTTAGGTCCAAGTGTATAAATATTATTCCAATGCAAGGAGAATATAAATTTTCTAGAACACTTAGATGAACATTTTGTCAATTTTCAAAGTTATTAAGGGGCATAACTCCTACAAAAATATTTCAACATGACTCATCTTCGAACTCCCTTGAGGTATCATTGAGTTAAAGCTACTGTATAAATATTATCCAAATCGGTCAAGAAATAAATTTGCTAGAGCGCTTACATGAAAATTTTGTCAATTTTCTAAGTTATTAAGGGGCATAACTCCTACAAAAATATTTCGAGGTGACTCATCTTCGAACTCCCTTGAGGTATCATTGAGTTAAAGCTACTGTATAAATATTATCCAAATCGGTCAAGAAATAAATTTGCTAGAGCGCTTACATGAAAATTTTGTCAATTTTCTAAGTTATTAAGGGGCATAACTCCTACAAAAATATTTCGACATGACTCATCTTCGATCTCCCTTGAGGTATCATTGAGTTAAAGCTACTGTATAAATATTATCCAAATCGGTTACCTTGGGCGGTTGTCTTGCTGGGCAACCCCTGGCACAAGGCTTGCGCCCATTAAAAGGTACTCCATGCGAGTATCTTATTCTAGTATCCCTGGTGCTTGTCGCAGATGTGACGGGCGTGCGTCGTTTTGATGTATTCTGGTATCCATCATGGATGCTAGAGTGCATCAAGGCGATGTATGCATCACGCTTGTCGCAAATGTGGCAAGCATACATCGTGTTGATGCTGCTCCGAGGTGGGCGGGGAGCTAGGGTAACGAAACATATATACATCACCATGGAATTCATAAATAAATAAATCGAACAGCGTTCCGAAGTCCCCCGCCACTAGAGCATCAGAACCCCTTGGACAAGTGAAACATAACAAAATGTTCTCAAAGAGAGAGAATAGAAGGACAAACAATTTGTGGTTATTGCTAAAGTTTTTTACAAGTTAATGAGTGGTATGAAGACATTTATACAATATGGGTATAGTGTTGAAATCTTATTTTACCATGTGTATTGAGAATTTATACAAATGTACATTTACTCCTTTTCAATAAACAGAAATGCTTTGATCAAAAGTATTCCGCCTAACAAACTCTTAAAGACAGTATTTTTCAATTTTATACGTTTCGTTAGGAGTTTATGTATAAAACCTCCCTTTAGGTCCAAGTGTATAAATATTATTCCAATGCAAGGAGAATATAAATTTTCTAGAACACTTAGATGAACATTTTGTCAATTTTCAAAGTTATTAAGGGGCATAACTCCTACAAAAATATTTCAACATGACTCATCTTCGAACTCCCTTGAGGTATCATTGAGTTAAAGCTACTGTATAAATATTATCCAAATCGGTCAAGAAATAAATTTGCTAGAGCGCTTACATGAAAATTTTGTCAATTTTCTAAGTTATTAAGGGGCATAACTCCTACAAAAATATTTCGACGTGACTCATCTTCGAACTCCCTTGAGGTATCATTGAGTTAAAGCTACTGTATAAATATTATCCAAATCGGTCAAGAAATAAATTTGCTAGAGCGCTTACATGAAAATTTTGTCAATTTTCTAAGTTATTAAGGGGCATAACTCCTACAAAAATATTTCGACATGACTCATCTTCGATCTCCCTTGAGGTATCATTGAGTTAAAGCTACTGTATAAATATTATCCAAATCGGTTACCTTGGGCGGTTGTCTTGCTGGGCAACCCATGGCACAAGGCTTGCGCCCATTAAAAGGTACTCCATGCGAGTATCTTATTCTAGTATCCCTGGTGCTTGTCGCAGATGTGACGGGCGTGCGTCGTTTTGATGTATTCTGGTATCCATCATGGATGCTAGAGTGCATCAAGGCGATGTATGCATCACGCTTGTCGCAAATGTGGCAAGCATACATCGTGTTGATGCTGCTCCGAGGTGGGCGGGGAGCTAGGGTAACGAAACATATATACATCACCATGGAATTCATAAATAAATAAATCGAACAGCGTTCCGAAGTCCCCCGCCACTAGAGCATCAGAAACCCTTGGACAAGTGAAACATAACAAAATGTTCTCAAAGAGAGAGAATAGAAGGACAAACAATTTGTGGTTATTGCTAAAGTTTTTTACAAGTTAATGAGTGGTATGAAGACATTTATACAATATGGGTATAGTGTTGAAATCTTATTTTACCATGTGTATTGAGAATTTATACAAATGTACATTTACTCCTTTTCAATAAACAGAAATGCTTTGATCAAAAGTATTCCGCCTAACAAACTCTTAAAGACAGTATTTTTCAATTTTATACGTTTCGTTAGGAGTTTATGTATAAAACCTCCCTTTAGGTCCAAGTGTATAAATATTATTCCAATGCAAGGAGAATATAAATTTTCTAGAACACTTAGATGAACATTTTGTCAATTTTCAAAGTTATTAAGGGGCATAACTCCTACAAAAATATTTCGACATGACTCATCTTCGATCTCCCTTGAGGTATCATTGAGTTAAAGCTACTGTATAAATATTATCCAAATCGGTTACCTTGGGCGGTTGTCTTGCTGGGCAACCCATGGCACAAGGCTTGCGCCCATTAAAAGGTACTCCATGCGAGTATCTTATTCTAGTATCCCTGGTGCTTGTCGCAGATGTGACGGGCGTGCGTCGTTTTGATGTATTCTGGTATCCATCATGGATGCTAGAGTGCATCAAGGCGATGTATGCATCACGCTTGTCGCAAATGTGGCAAGCATACATCGTGTTGATGCTGCTCCGAGGTGGGCGGGGAGCTAGGGTAACGAAACATATATACATCACCATGGAATTCATAAATAAATAAATCGAACAGCGTTCCGAAGTCCCCCGCCACTAGAGCATCAGAAACCCTTGGACAAGTGAAACATAACAAAATGTTCTCAAAGAGAGAGAATAGAAGGACAAACAATTTGTGGTTATTGCTAAAGTTTTTTACAAGTTAATGAGTGGTATGAAGACATTTATACAATATGGGTATAGTGTTGAAATCTTATTTTACCATGTGTATTGAGAATTTATACAAATGTACATTTACTCCTTTTCAATAAACAGAAATGCTTTGATCAAAAGTATTCCGCCTAACAAACTCTTAAAGACAGTATTTTTCAATTTTATACGTTTCGTTAGGAGTTTATGTATAAAACCTCCCTTTAGGTCCAAGTGTATAAATATTATTCCAATGCAAGGAGAATATAAATTTTCTAGAACACTTAGATGAACATTTTGTCAATTTTCAAAGTTATTAAGGGGCATAACTCCTACAAAAATATTTCAACATGACTCATCTTCGAACTCCCTTGAGGTATCATTGAGTTAAAGCTACTGTATAAATATTATCCAAATCGGTCAAGAAATAAATTTGCTAGAGCGCTTACATGAAAATTTTGTCAATTTTCTAAGTTATTAAGGGGCATAACTCTTACAAAAATATTTAGACATGACTCATCTTCGATCTCCCTTGAGGTATCATTGAGTCAAAGCTACTGTATAAATATTATCCAAATCGGTCAAGAAATAAATTTGCTAGAGCGCTTACAAGGTGGACGGAAGGACGGACGAACGGACGCCCGGCATTACCATATCCCCCGCATCGCGTTGCGGCGGGGGACAAAAACCAAACCAAACCCATAAACGAAAATTAGAAACAAGCGACGAAGAGGAACATGCAGCTAAATTACCAAATACTTTTCCGGACAATTTTCCTAAATTCTTAGTTATAACATCAGTCAACACTGAAAAACCTGTCACCAAAATTTCTCCTTTTGTTATTCAAAAAACACTACAAGGCTGTGCCGGCCAGCTTCAAAAAGTCACAAAAATGAGAAACGGAAATCTTAGTTGAATGTCTCGGATCACAACAGGCCAAAAATTTACTCTCTCTTACAACAATTTCTGATGTCCACATCTCTGTTACACCTCATAGATCACTGAATTCATGCCAAGGTGTGATTAGAGACAGAGACCGTGATTTAGCTGAGTTGACAGAAGAAGATATATGTGAAGAACTGAAATCCCAAAATGTTTCCAAAGTCAAAAGGTTTACAAAACGACATGAAGGTAATATTATTAAACTTAACACTTATCTCATCACTTTTGACCTTATCCGTGTGCCAGAACATATCTTCATAGGTCCCTACAGAATCAAAGTTGACACTTTCATACCTAACCCTACCCGTTGCTTCAAATGCCAGAAATTTGGGCACGGTAAGAGTTCATGAAGAGGTGTTGAAAAGTGCGTCAAATGTTCTGTAGAGGGCCACTCCAATTTTGATTGTGACGGCCACGTTAAATGTGTAAATTGCGGACTAGATCATATGGCCAATTCCAGAAACTGCCAATTTTACAAAACAGAGCTTGAAATTCAGAAAACTAAAGTAGAAAAAGGTATAAGCTATCAGGAAGCAAAAAAATGGTCTCTGCCTCTAACAACTCTACTCCTACAACATCATACGCTGACAAAGTTAAATCATCTAAAACCAATAGATCCTTTGCAACTCAAACTGATTTCACTTGGCCTGACGGAACAGAATTCCCGGTTCTCACCGTCAAACCCAACCAAGCAAGTGGAAAATCATCTCATCCTAAACAGTCTTCATCCAATTCTTCACAAACGTCTGACACTTCTTTTTCTTCAAATGTCCGTAATCAACAAAAACCAACTCCGAAACAAAGGTCTTCTACATCTTCAACAAAAAATCGCCTCAAAAACCGTCACCATCACAGAGAGCTGCACGTTCCTCATCACAAGACAAATCAAAAAACAAAAACTCTTCAAATCGCCTCTCGAAGGCTGAAAAATGTCAAAAATTCAACAAGTTTCGAGACCTCTGCTCAGAGTTTGACGACGATATCGATGAAGACTCTGAGCAGATGGATACAAATGAATGTCTGGAGTCGATCTGGCCGGACCCAATAGTTCCACCTGAGGGTTCTGGTCCTTCTGAAAATCGTAACAGAAGTTGTTCGTCAGATCGATCTAGAAAAAAAAATTTCCCCAATTCGACCACCTAGAAAATGAAAAACATCATACAATGGAATTGTCGAGGTTTAAAAATTAATTTAATTGAATTATCTCTTCTTGCTCAGACTTTCCTTCCAGTTGCCTTTTGTCTTCAAGAGACTCATTTAAAAGAAAACGATAATATAAATATTAAAAATTATTCTCTCTACACCACACGAGTGAAACAGGATGAAAGAGCTGCTGGCGGCTCATCCATCCTTGTTAATAATGACATCATTCACAGTCAGATATCCCTGAAAACTGACTTACAGGCAGTTGCTATTCGTATAACACATAACAAAACTATTACGTTATGTTCTGTCTATATCCCTCCGAACTGTCCTTTAGAAATAAACCAACTTAAATCTTTAATAGATCAGTTGCCTGCCCCTTTTCTTCTTATGGGTGATTTTAACGCCCATAATCATATTTGGGGCAGTGGCTCTCAAAATGACAAAGGCAAAAAGATTGAAGATTTTTTAAATCAGGAAAGTTTATGCATTTTCAACGATGGATCGGACACCTACCTCCATCCGGGGAATGGTTCTTACTCGGCTATTGATCTAACAATTTGTGATCCTTCACTATTATTGGATTATTCATGGCGAGTCCATGATGATTTATGTGGAAGTGACCACTTTCCCATAATTTTGGAAAATTTATTTCCATCGACCTCTGAAAGAGTTGCTTGCTGGAAATTTGACAAAGCCAATTGGCCTTTGTTCGAACAACTCTGCAGAGATGAACTTAGAACAGATATTTTCCATAGTGTAAGCGATCCAATTCTAAAATTTACTGAAATTTTAGTATCGATAGCGGAGAGAACCATTTCTAAAACCTCGACAGATCCAAAACAACCAAGCAAACCCCCCCCCCCCCCCAAAAAAAGCCCAAACTCTGGCTAAGTTTTTAGTTGTTAATAAAACATCTTTTTATATAACTAAAGTTTATTATAAACATCCTTCACTGGGAACTGCATGAAAATAACCATGTGCCTATATGTTCAATCTGTATTTTTTTAACCTCTTCTGAAATATTGAATAGGAGAAAGCCTTCATCAGTCATCACAAATTTTGGAGAATAATGTATCATAAATGTGTATGGAAGATATATGTTCCTAAGAAAACAAATGACTATTTGTTCATTTAATGTGCAAACAACAGTTTTCAGTTTCCTAAATGATGTCAGGAATTGATGGTCTCTGTTAAGCAAGTTGGTAACTGACCAGTTTGTTGTATCGTAAACCCCAATAAAACAATATATATATCAAATAAAAGATTTTTGCAAGGTTTTCCACTATGTGACATTTATTTGTGTTAAATTTCCACTGTGACATAAACGAGATAAAATGCAGTCCCTCCCCTCTTACAAAATCCCAAATACATGTGTAGCTTACAGGTAAATATGTATGAAGCAATAACACTTCGGACTTGAACAAACATGTTTTACTTTGTCAATTCCTGATAAAAAAAAGTATATTCTAATTTGTACAGTCACAAAGATTTTATGTAGATGTATTCTTAATATAATATTTTCCGTTTTTATTAATAGGATGGTGATCAGTTTACACCCAAAGAGCCTGTTGAAAATTGAACATATTAAATGTAAAATTGTCAGTTGTGGAGTTGGACAAAGTTGAGTGTATTATACATTGTACGGCAGTAGCAGTTTGAACAAGCGCTTGAATTTTAATTTGACAAATGAATTGAAAATTGAAATACATAATGACATTTCTGGAGTAATCCTGAGAACGTTTGATTTAAAAAGTTTCTGAAATGTTCATCACACCATGAAAAGCAACATTGGATTTATTTGAATTACGGAAAAAGATTAATCAGTTTTGGATAATTATATAACGCTATCTGAATTAACGTTTCTATATTTAGTTTGAAAAATGCTCATTGAAATAGTTGTTTTTAATTCAGAATACAAAAATCAATAGATTTAATTTATATATTTATTTTTTTATATGTTTTGATGTTCTTTATAAAAAATATCTTTAAAATCCTGCACATGTGTATTTCTTATATTTGGTATGGACGTATTGCTTTATTGTGAGGAATTGTTTTCTACTTGGTGAATATTAAAAGATATCAGTGAAGCATCAATAAGACATCATTCCATTCGATTGAACATACATTTGGGAAGATTACTTGTAAATGTATCTAGTGTTTCCATTGTCCTCATAAGAGATCAACAGTTCACAATTCAAGACAGAAACCCCCCAAAAATGTAAAAAATTCATAGATCCTTTGAGAAAAGTGTTGAAATGGCCACTCCAATTTGATGATTTATTATTAATAGATTTATTAAAATCGTGTGTCTTGAGTAATTTTTCAAGTTGTATTTTTAAAGATGAGGTGGCAAGAATTTGTATAAAATTTCTTGCTCTGTAGTAAGTAAACTTGATATCTCTGCTTGAGGCTTTGATAAAACATTCAAGTAAAGTCAAGAAATACCAAAGGGATATTCGAAGGAAGGGAAAATCGAAACAACTGACAAACTCCAGAAAACAACGAAGACAAGACCAAAACAATACAAGCACTACAAGGAACAACATGGACCCCCACAAAAAACCGGGGGGTAGACTAAGGTGCTCCGGAAAAGTAAGCAGTCTGTTGACAAGTAAAGCAGTATCCAACAATTGTGCAAGTATCATTGGGGGGGGGACTTTTTATGACCGAGGAGTGCGTCGGTGAACTTGAAACCCCTATCGGAAATTCTACACATATCGAATTTGCGACCCGAAAATATCCAGGAAAGCTAAAATTACATCCAAAATTATCCAAAAATAATAAAAGTCAGTTTTCATGATGAGATATATTTAAGGTCAACCTGAATCTCCTCGATGCTTTATAAAAATCTGCAGAAATTTTTAAAATCCTGACCCAAAATGCTCCAGTGTCAAAAAATCCTGACCTGAAATCTCCACGTTTTGTAAAATCTTGACCGGAATTTGCTGCACATCCTGTATCTAGTATCATTGAGTTACACACACCTCTGAGCATTGGGGATGATAAAAGGTCATGTTGATGGTAAGTGGTGCAGATTCAATTCTGCATGAATTGGCCTCTTTGCAATGATCATGTACTCCTGTAAACCCCTTGTCTTATGTACACATTGACCCCAGAACAGTTAATATGGGTCCTACATTTAATGGTAGAAGATCTCTATTCCTAAGCAAAGAAAGTAGTTTTTCTCCCAAGTAGTGATTAATTACCGGTAGTCCACAATTTTAAAGCATATAAACATTTGCATCCAGACTCTGGTTTCAGAAGCTATCTGCAGTGAAATTGGCAGTCTGAAGTAAAAAAAAACAATCTCCGAACTTTAAAATTTTAATTCCTTGTCAAATTTAGGGAGAATTCAACAAATGAAAGCAAATATTTTATTTGAAAATGAAAATAAAATTTTATTTGTTACATTTTGGCATATGGTCCTACTGGGTAGGTATAAATACATACACATGTGGGGTTTTGTATACATTTTGCTGGAGCCAAAATATTAAATCTGATCATTCTGAAACCTGGTGCTTTGTAATCCTGTGAACAAATGTACTATAGTGGTATGATATGTGAAATACTGAATGTAACGTTATTATTTATCTAGATCCCATTGTGCATCCCCCCTACTTTTCTTGTGTTGTGTTTCAGTAAACCTAAACCGAATGTAAATTGATTTTTCCCAGAGAACCAAATAGAGTATTAATGTTTATTTATTTAATATGGTAACAATACAATATTAAAAATATGTCCATAATATTTGCGCTTCTAAAGTTTATATAACTGGTTGCCGACTACAAAGATGGAAACAGTAATTCCGGATATCTTTTGGGTGATCGGTCCGCTCTTAGAAATCCATCGTCCTCGTTGCGCTTTAAATCCGGAACGAAATGAGAGTAGAGTTGTTGAATAAAATAAAATCGAAAAGTGCATGTGCATACGCTAAACAGACATTATAGACACGAATATGTGTGAAATCTGCTTTATCTGCGGTAATAGAAAAGTGCTGCCACTTTTCCTGGTTTGTATTAGTTTTTGAGAAAACTGCATTTAAAGATGAAAAATCGTGCTTTTTTGACGCTTTGGAGTACTTCATGGCAAATTGTATAAACAATAGACAAATACAGACAAAGTAGCAGCACTTTTCAGAAAGGCGCGGTCCTATAGAATATATCGTATATATTCTTGTTAATAGCTGACACCCCTACGCCCTTGCACTTTTGCGAAATATTTGTACACCCGGTCCGTTGTTAGTGATTCGCTGTAGCATGCAAATGAGCAATCACGTGACTGAAATAATTACCAGTTAAGTACCCCTTGTCATTGTCATTATCATGGTGGTTAACGATAACACTCATATGATAAATATGAAGAGTATTCCTTACTTAAATGGAATAGACCCAATATTATGAAATAAAAAAAATCAAATAAACAGGTGCCTTAACATCGCTGCGTAGTCTTTCACTAATTGTCCCCCGCCACAACGTGGAAGGGGGGCATAGACATGTCGGTGTCCGTCAGTCCAAACCTCGTAAGCACTCCCACCTACAATCCTCAATGGATATTGATGGAATTTATACTGCATGTGACTACTTCGAAGATTGATTGATTGATTGATTGTTGCTTAACGTCCAGTGGCAAATATTTCATGCATCTTCAGGACGAGAACCAGTTCAATTTATCAAACAATTCAATTAGGGGTGGGTCGGGACACAAAGGGGAACCAATTTTGACTGCCACTGTAAAAGGAGGATGGTTGGGTAGGGTCGGATAATTTAGCCTTCTGAAGCGGCCATCAGCCTACTCTTTTTCGAAAACTACAGAAGGGGTCTTTAGCGTGCAGGGAGTGTGGCATTCTCCAAACACGTTACCCACTATGGTCCGCGGTCAGGCTTTCCGTATTATGACCTGACAACCCCCCAACGAGAGGGTCTCCCCTATCCGCCACCTGGGGACGCGCTAGACAGCTCTATGGGTTGAGCCCCCGTGATCCATCACAGGTGCCTAGACTACTTCGAAGACCTTGGACTAGTAAAAATTTAGTGCCGACGGATGATTCTTGTTAATTTTTATCATCAAAACTGCAGGGTGGGGGCATACTTGTAGCAATCTTGTTTTAATAAAGAAAAGTAAGGAATTATTTAGTCCATTCAAGATAATCCTTGTTTTTCGCTCCTCTGTGTTAAGGGTGTAGGGTTTTCCAAAATCCTATCATTGTACTTTTAAGAACAAGTTTATAATATTGATGTTTTAGCATTCACTGTGGTTTTCTTCTATGCATGTGGAGTGTGCATAGTTCGACACAAAAAGAGAGACTCAGAGAACGACTTAGAAAATGTCTCGATACATGACCTTTCGAAAAATGCACCATCGATATCAAACACGAATCCTTACGATTTAATACAAATACATGAAATATCAAAAACATTAAGGGCATTCCATCCGATTCATGATTCTCAATTGGACTTGGGTGAATCTGCTTTTGATGGTGAAGAGGAGACCTTTGTTAAACAAACTTCTTTAAATAATTCGAACTCTGATATCAGTTTCCAATCTTGCAAAGCGCCTTCCTCATAACTTTGGATTAAAGTACAATGTATGCATTAAAATTTTAGGAATGCTGCACTATTTGGGGATTGCTCTTTTCACACTAATTGTAGTACTGAGCTATTTACATCTTGTGCAATATTTTTTTAATGGAGACTGGAGACAAAACTTACAAAATATTATTCAGAATATTCAGAATGCCCAACCAGGTGGTCTACAAGTTCAAGCACAAAATCCGCCACAGGACAATAACTTAGCACAACAGAATCTACAAGTTCAAGCCAGAATTGATCAGAGACAGCTCAATTTGAGAAGATCTACCCGTCCACATAAACCAGTCATTCGTCTTGATCTTTGACACTTTGCAAAGTCATTGTAAGAATTTGGAGGGGTTGAAAAATTGAAATCATGAAAAGATTTACTTTACTTTCTTTAAAACACTTAAAATTGCGGTGCTTATCTTGTATAACAATTTTTAAGTTCAAAATAGACTCATCAAATATGTGAGTTGGTGCTGTCTTTGTGCCATTGACTAATAAATGTTCTTCTTCATATTGCATGTACATGTATATTCCAAATTTCATCAAATTGGAGAATTTTAAGATTTCTGCAAAATTGCCATCCTATTTTAGAAAAATGGTAGCAATACAGTTTGCATATTGTCATGCTATCCAGGGTTGGCAATAACATGTTTTATTTATATTTTCCAGCTTAGTTTGCACATGTTGTTTTGCTAAGAATAATCCTCCCCCCCCCCAAAAAAAAAAAATTCCCCCATCCCATAATAGCATACAATTGTGAAAAGTTTGAAGTATTATGATGTTCTTAAATTGGTGTTACATGAAAAAAAAATCCTATTTTAAAGTCACATTGGATTTTTTTCCTAAAAGTATACAGACCTTTTGTTTATGTAACACGGCAAAATTGGCCGTTACATGACATTGCGATGATTTGCTGGTTCTTGGACAGATCGTAGAGTTGCGGGATAGGAATTGAACTAGAGGCGGTTAATTGTAGTGACTGGATTTGGATAATTGTGACGTTCAGTTAAGTTACTTATTCTCCAATTTATGTTAAATGACTCTTGAATCGTTCTATTAAATAATTAACGAAAGTTTGCATTGTTATACGTAGTGGCAGCGTCGGGATTTTGTGATTTAGTTAGTGGAAGATCTGACTAATAACCAAAAAAAACATTGCGCTTTCAAAATCAACGCACCGTAAGGTTCCGAAAAGTAAGAAGATCTGACTAATTACCAAAAACATTGCAACTTTCAACATCAACGCACCGTAACGTTCCAGAAAAAATTAATGTCTGAAAGGAAACCAGTTTTAATCGTTGTGGGTGACTCTCGAGTAAATGCAATCTAATTAAAAACCGATCTCTCATCGCTCCCGTTTTCTGATATGTCGCGTGGGAGATCTAACGAAATCCGCTTTGAGGTCACATGTGAGTGAACTGGAACTAATGAATTTATAATGACATGCAAATGAGTTGACTTCCTATCAGTAAGCCAATCAAAAAAGTTTATGAATTCTGGGGACTGACGAATTCTTCGTAATCAACTTACAAGATCGCGTAAGCCGCAATTTCATTGGTCGAACAGGACACATCTACTAGGTCACTCACATGTGACCTCAAAGCGGGTTTCGTTAGATCTCCCACGCGACATATCAGAAAACGGGAGCGATGAGAGATCGGTTTTTAATTAGATTGGAGTAAATGGATTCGACAAATTGACTTACACAGGTTTCAGAACACGTTTTGTTATCAAGAGAGGCGCCCTTATCGAGGATTTGATTCAAGACACATAGATAAAGTTCAGGATTATAGAGATGAAAATCGAGATGTTATAGTCAAAATTGCAGCTGGTATTAACGAATTTACTGAATTTGTTGAGACAGATCAAGGAAAATTCATCAAATATAACGGAGCCACTGCAGTTTCTATTGCTCGAAAGTTGCGTTCTTTTAAAGAAAAGATAAAAGAAATCAGACCATTGACAGTTGTTGGATTTATAACAGTTCCAACGTTATCTTTCATAGGAAACAGAAAATTCAGACAAGAAGAACGTGCGCCGAGAAAATCAAAATCAGGGAGAAATACATGTGGGATATCGACTCCCAGAATAGTTTCTGATGAGGAATTAGAAAAGGACCAATCAAAATTGGACTCAGAGTTAGTGGGATTGAATGCTAGCATTAAACTTGAGAACGCTAGAAAACAAAGTGGACTATTAAAGGGTTGTTACACAGTTTCTTGGCACAACACCATATCTAAGGGAAGCATTAGAAAGAGGAGATCAGGCAGTCGGAAGGTTGTACGAAATTGTTTTAAGGAACTGTATGACGGATTGCATGCCAAAACCAGCCTAAAACGCAAGTGCCACCACCAACTTCTAAAGACTGCAAACTCCGAGTTGAAACTCATTAAGAATTATAATTTAAAGGCTACAAAGGTGACATTCAGTGCATGAAGGTAAATTGAATAGCTTATATGCAAGACCTAGAACAATATTAGCCATGGCCAGATATTTTTAAGGGTGAAGTAGAAGAGGACTGGGAGGAGTACAAGGAAAATTTTGACTCGTGTGCAGATATAAATGGTTGGGATGAACCAACAAAATGCAAATTCATGAGTGTCAGGTTAAAAGGTAATGCCTTCAAGGTGTATAAGGAACTGGATCAAGGGGTTAAGGAAGACTGGACTAACTTATGTGCAACCTTGGAAAAAAGGTTCAAAACAATAACTCAGTCGCAACACTATAAAACAAAATTTTTGAGTACCACCAAAAACCCTGGTGAAAGTCTTCTCGACTTAGGAAATAGAATAAGGTCTTTAGCTAGAAAGGCATATCCTAAACTTGATGCAGGTATGAGAGACGAATTGGCCCGCGACCAGTTTGTGCGGTCGCTCGAAAACTTGGAAATGATACTAAAAATAAGGCATGAAATGCCTGGAACTCTGGATGATGCAATCAGAATGACCATTGACTGGCAGACAGTAGAGCATGATGTTCGAAAAGGTAGTGATACTACAAAGAAAACATCGGAATCGCGGGAAGCTTGTTGTGCGGGAATGCAACCTGTTGACGCATCACTGCAGGTCATGATGAAGGAGATGCTTACAATGATGAAGGAAGATCGAGAAGGGGATGGCGAACTGGAGCCCGAAGGTGCTATACTTGTGGCAGTGACAAACACTTAAAACGAGATTGTCCAGGAGCACAGCTGTGTTGGAATTGCAATAAACCAGGCCACATAAAACGAGATTGTCGAGAGCCACCTTCTGCGTCGGGAAACGGGGAATAGTCGATGTCACGGGTCAGACTTCCACTGGAATTTCAGACCCATCAAACATTAAGGTATGTTCAAATACTGGTATTTCAATGGTTTGTAAAGGCGAAGTTTGTGGTGTTGAAACTGTAATGCTAATAGACACAGGTTCGGTGTTCACGCTTATCAGGTATGAACTTTTTAGAGAAATTGAGAATCGGAACAAGGTAAAATTTCAGGTATCGCAATGCAATTCCACAGTTGTTTCCGCCAATAGCGAAGTAATTGAAATTTTTGGAGTAATTGACTTAACAATCAAAGTGAATAATAAAGTTTTTAAGCAGAAAGCTTTAATTGCTAAGGATCTTGCACATAACTGCCTATTAGGAACTGACTTTTTGAAAAGGAATAATGCCGTCATAGACTTCCAGAACATGACCCTTAAAATCGAACAAACTGAGAGTAAGATATCGATGTCAGCAGGGAATACATCTGTTTGCAGAGTAAGCTTAAAAAACACAGTGTGCGTACCTGCGGGTAACGAGATGCTACTTCAGGGGAAGGTTAATAAAAAGACACGAGGATTCGAAGATTCTGGCATTTTTCTTTTTGAACCAAAACAAAGAGCGACAATGAATGACAAAATTTGTACCCCACATGTTCTTACGGAGGGACGGAACTCTTGTATATTGAGGATAATGAATGTGTCAAATGAACCAGTGACTTTGTACAAAAACACAACTAATGGACAGTTGACTCCGATAGTGAGGGATACCGTAAACACCTCTTTGGAGCAGCAGATGGCAGCTCCTGGCAAGATAATGAAGATATACCGGGAGCAGCAGATGGCAGTTCCTGGTAATTGCACAATGCTATATGAAGCTGGAGGTAATAATTTTCTGGGGCAGCAGCTGGCAGCTCCCAATATTCCTGTGAACATCGATGAAAATCTTAATGAAGATCAGAAAAGAGATTTGACGAAGCTGTTGGATAAATATGATGATATATTCTGAAAATCGCCCTCCGATATTGGTCGTTCGGGAACTGTTAAACTTTCTATAAATACAGGCGATTCTGCTCCAATTAAACAACAAGCAAGACCAGTTCCATTTCATAAACAAAGAGAGGTAAAAACACTAGTTGATGAAATGGTTGAACAAGGTATAGCAAGGCCATCAAACAGTCCTTGGGCATCTCCGATTGTTTTGGTTAAGAAGAAAGACAATTCTACGCGATTTTGTGTTGACTATCGGAGAAAAAATGAAATAACTAAAAAAGACGCATATCCGATACCAAGGCTGAACGATTCTTTTGATGTGTTGTCGGGAGCGAAATTTTTCTCTTGTATCGACCTTGCTAGTGGATATTGGCAGGTGGAAATTAAAGAAAGCGAAAAGGAAAAGACCGCATTTTCAACGCCGTTTGGCCTTTATGAGTTCAACGTAATGCCGTTCGGGCTAACAGGAGCGCCAAGTGTATTCCAAAGGTTAATGGAGAGCGTATTGAGAGGATTACAATATGAAATTTGCTTAATATACTTAGATGATGTGCTTGTGTTTAGTTCTAATTTTGAAGAGCATATCGATCGACTAGAATTTGTGTTTAAAAGATTTCGTGAAAATGGATTAAAACTTAAACCATCCAACTGTCATTTTGGTGGGAGAAGCGTAAGATGTCTTGGTCACATAATTTCAGACAAGGGAGTTCAAATGGACCCGGAGAAAATCTACAAGATAATTTCATGGCCTCAACCTAGGAATGTACCGGAAGTGAAGTCATTTCTTGGATTAGCCAGCTATTACAGGAGGTTCATAAAGGCATTTTCACTCCATTGTGCACCGCTGAACAAACTACTTCAGAAAGAAGAACCATTTCACTGGACAGAAAAATGTGATGAGGCATTCGCAAAACTGAAATCATGTTTGACTCAAGCACCCATTTTATCATATCCAACCATAGATGGAACATTTGTGCTTGACACAGACGCTAGCGGAAATAGTATAGGAGCAGTGCTTTCGCAGTGGCAAGATGGGAGTGAGCATGTAATAGCGTATGCTAGTAGGAGCTTATCGAAAAGTTAAAGGAACTATTGCGTAACGAAGAAAGAAATGTTGGCGCTAGTGTTTTTTGTGAAAAAGTTTCGACACTACTTACTAGGGAAAAAGTTCCAAATACGGACCGATCATAAAGCTTTGGCATGGCTAAGTACATTTAAGGAACCAGAGGGGCAAATTGTCAGATGGCAAGCATACTTATCCGAATATGACATGGACATTGTACATCGCGAAGGCCTGAAGCATCGTAATGCTGATGCGTTGTCTAGAAGGCCAAACAAATCGGACAATGAACCTCTCGCCGATGACGATGTTGATGGAATTAATAGTGACGCAGAGTTTTGTCAGTCAGTATGTTCAGGTTCTCAATTCGATTGGAAGTCCGCACAGCTCGCTGATGACGAAATAAGGACCGTCTATGAATTGAGATTGAATGAGGATAGGAAACCAGAGATTCTACAGAAATACTCGAGCACGACGAAGAGGTTGGTCGGTCAGTGGGATAATCTTATGATAGAAAAGGATGTGCTTTACAGGAGATTCAAAGTTGGAGCCACCAATGACGAGAAATTGCAAATAGTTGTTCCGAGAAATATGAGGAATGCTATTCTTAAGGAGTTACATGCTGGTATTGGCGGAGGGCATCTTGGATCAAAAAGGATGTTACAGAAGGTCAAAGATAGATTTTATTGGCCTGGTTGGACAGAAGATGTAGAAGTTTATTGTGCTGAATGTGTTACGTGTGCTTCAAGACGGAATCCAGCTAAACGACCACGTGCACCCTTACAACCTATCAAGACTGGTGCTCCTATGGAGAAAATAGCTATGGACATTTTGGGACCCCTGCCGAAGTCAAACCATGGAAATTCTTACATCCTAGTTATTTCCGATTATTTTAGTAAGTGGACGGAGGCGTATGCGTTAAGGAACCATAAAGCTAAGACCATAGCAAAACAGCTAGTTGAGGAATTCCATCTGCCGATATGGGGCTCCATACACTATTCATTCGGATCAAGGGAGGGATTTTGGATCTAAGGTTATTAAGGAAATCAGTGTGCTTTTTGACTCAAAGAAACAAAGAACTACAGCATATCATCCCCAGTGCGACGGTCAAGTAGAACGCTTTAACAGAACGCTTATCGCAATGTTAAGCAAACATGTAGAAGATCACCAGAAAAATTGGGATGAGCTAATTCCGTTTGTGATGCTCGCATATAGGAGTAGTGTTAATGATACGACCGGATTCACACCATCAATGCTCATGTTTGGGCACGAAGTACGACTGCCTGTGGACGTTGTTTTGGGCACTTATCCCAAGCAAGATCAGGATGCTTCACAGTATGTGACCTCGTTGCGGAACAATTTGAATTTGGCGTTTAATATGGTGCGCTCAAATATATCAACTGCACAAAAACGACAAAAAGATTATTATGATCAAGGAGTATCTGGTAAGGATTTAAGAGTCGGAGATGAAGTCATGTTGTTCAATCCTGCTGTCAAGCCTGGTCGTTCGCATAAGCTTCATTGCTCATGGGAGAAAGAACCATATACAATAATCCAGAAAGTGTCTGATGTAGATTATAAGATCAGGAAGAGAAATGTTAAACCCAAGATTGTGCATTTCAATAGACTTAAGAAATTTGTGCGAAATGATGACGAAGAGGAGATAGATTTGTTTCAAATGACAAATCAAGAACATGGGCATAGAAATCGAGAAGTAGAAACCGAAAACCGGGAGCAGCAGTTTGCGGCTCCCAGTAGTAATAATAATGGACTGCAGATGATGTCCGATGATAGCGAGGATGAAGGCGATGAGCCCCTTGGAGATTCGTTCCATAATGTCGACAATTCTCAGATGAGGACACACTTGCAGAAGACGACAGTGACGATCTGAACGTAAATGAGGATAGCGACATTGAAGTTTACATTCGTCCACACCGGGTGCGGTGTGCTCCAAAATATTTAGAAGATTACGTAACTTGATGTTTATTTGAGAAAACAGTATCTTGACAGACAGAACAGTGACAAAGCTTTTATTTTATTCTACATAGATTCAAGTTTTAAGTTCATATGGACACGGGACGTGTCTTCTGTTCGACGGGGAGTTGATGTAACACGGCAAAATTGGCCGTTACATGACATTGCGATGATTTGCTGGTTCTTTGACAGATCGTAGAGTTGCGGGATAGGAATTGAACTAGAGGCGGTTAATTGTAGTGACTGGATTTGGATAATTGTGACGTTCAGTTAAGTTACTTATTCTCCAATTTATGTTAAATGACTCTTGAATCGTTCTATTAAATAATTAACGAAAGTTTGCATATATTTATTAACAGACCCTATTGTGTACCATTGGAAGTATATAAAATAATGCATTCTCAAGTACATGTAATGGTGTTGCATGTACCCCCCTTTTTTAATAAGTTCAGTATACAGCATGATAAGCATGTTTGCAATGTATTCTCCCTGAATGAAACAATCAACGGTCATGAAAAATCATGACTTTGAAACTAGTAACGATTTCCCGTGACGTGTTATTACACTTGGTCATGGAAAACCGTGACCAACGAATTTAAACTTAAAAAAAATCCCCAAAAAACATCGCGAAACCGGTATAAAACCGAGCGTAACTTAAATAAAAACAACGCAAAAATGTACAACAATCAACCTAGCACGTATCGGTAGTCTTGGTAACCCCACAACATGATGAAAATAGTCTCGAACAGGTTTTTGATCGATGCTGACTTACCACTGTTATTCACTGGAAAAGCCATTTTTGACATTCAATCACGTGATATCGACGGTCACATGATCAGGAACAGCTAGCATTTTATTGGTCATGGTTTATCGTGTTATCCCTGACTGCTTACAATCATATTATACAATATAACAAATTTGACGTCACCGATTCAGTTAAAAGTACCACAAGGGTAAATTCACACCCTAGTTAAAATGATTGAATTGTAATGTTTTTGCCATATCATACATTCGAAATACTCATTTCCATATATTTGTATGGTAATTTTGTTAAGATCATTCAGTACTAGTGAAATTTCATCAGAATTATTCCAGATTTGATAAATTAAGTTATAGTCACTATATTTAAACTCTCTTTGTTCTCAAGGAAGCATGATAAATAAACCACATACCTAAATTTCTGGTGCAACTGAGCCCTAATTATGGCGCCCGGTTGCCCTGTAACTGCTAGTCAGCAATTATTTGCCCTAGTAAATTTATATAATGGTACCCTAGAGCCTTACTAAAATCATTACTCAGGAGTAATTTGCCCTAGTAGGGCATATTTTTATCATAGTTGTGTTACCGGGCAGAGTGTGGTATAAAAGGAAGTGAGAGAGTTAGCGCAGGAAGGATTGAGAGCCCGAGTAGTGGTTGTTCGTTATTTCAATTATGTTGTTGTACATACCTTACATGTGAATTAATACAGATTTAAATTTATCAGCGACTTTGTATCTTTGTCTGCACTCTAGTTTAGGCCAAAAAAATATATGTCTGTTTCCTGCTTCCCGACCGACCCTTCCAGCTCCTCATGGCAGGGGGTGGATCACTGCCTACCAAAAAGAGGAATAGGTAGGAAGAAAACAAAAGAAATAAGCTGAAGCCCAAATTCTCTCAGGAGAGGATAAATGACTGCATCTCTATAAATGCAGTCTGTCCAAATATTCTCTCCTGCTCTTTCTGCCCCAACCCTGCCTTTATTTTTATGCTTTTGTGTTAAATGTTTTGAACTCAATTTGTCATTCAGTGAGATTGATTTTAATTTAAATTTTCCATGCAAAACGTTTCGATTAATTTGTTCTGCTCATTTTATTTTCAGTTCATTGGATCATTTGTAAAAAAGTATTTCCCGTTCATTGTGAAAAATGTCCAAAATTTTCCATTTAAAATTTTTCCATGCACCTATTTTTCTTTTTATTCATTTTAACTCTACAGTGCAACAGTTTCGGACAAAAATTATGTCCATTTCATTCTGAAAGTAAGGCGCATATAGTGGCGGGGGTTTGCGTCCGTGCCAAGTCAGGTTTACCTACAGGTTTAATCTTTTTTAAATGAAGGAAGTGTCTTAGCGTCAAACTTTACATACATAAGCACCAAGATATGAACAAATAAAAATCAAACATTCACCTCTTGCACCAAATTTATGCTTCACTGACAACTGAGAAAAAGGGGAATAATATGAGGTTTACCTACAGGTTTAATATTCTGTTGTGTGAAGGAAATGTACTAAAATAATCAAACTTTACATATATACTTCTGCGATGGTTAATCACCAGTATACTGATGCATCTCGGATTGTAAGTCATCATCCAAATAAAACTAGGTCATTTTGACCCATTTTATGTTTGAATTCTCCTGTGGTACATGGTGTTCAACAAATTGGTGCCTTCATATAGATATCGTGCTATATCCATCAATAAATTTTTTAAACCCCGCCTGATATTTATTTCCTGTGTAATTATTTTCCGTAAAGTCTGCGCAGTATCAATATTTGGAAGATTGGTAATGGCAGCTGTAAAAAAGCAGTTTCCGTCTGCAGGAACCATTTTTCTTTGAAGTCCATTAGCAAAAAAGCAAATCGTCCAGCTTCTTTCCATGGTGACTTGTTGACAGCATATTTAAAGTTGCTTCTTGAAGACTCCTTTCCTTTACATCCTGTAAATTCTGTGCTGCTGTCAGATGTTTTGTAGCACTATTAATATCATTGCTTTTTTCCGAAGATGATTGTTTATTAATATTTTCCCCCGTGTGGGTCCCGGGGACACAATAGAATAGGCCCACAGCTCCTCGGCTTGGCGTAAGAGGCCCCTAAAGAGGCGACATGTTTGCCGTGTGTCGCAAACCCGTGTCGGTAATAGGGAGTGTTCCTGGATGGCCGGAAAAACGGTTCCGATCACCATCTGGGGCACAATCTTTACCTAGACGGGAGGCCGGATGGACCCGATTCGGTCAATCGGCTGGTCACATCAATCTCCTTACAATAATTTATTTATGTTTTTACTTTTTCTAAAATGAGTTATCTAAATTCTAAATTGCTGATATATGGGATTGGTGTTGGCTTATGGGTCGCAAAATTCAGCAGGTTTAATTATTTACTTTTCAATTTGACATTGCATTTTGTTATTGTTGTTGTTTTTTATTTATTATTTCTGAATATTTAATTCCAAAGAATAGTATTAACCATTTCTTTATTCAAAATATTATTCACGATATTTTCCCCCTTCAATTATTTGTGTTACATACTTTGTTTGGACCTTTATTTTGACAAAATTTAATTATTTGTTCACCCGGTTCCAAAAATGGCTCGATGGTCCCGGTCCAGCCATTTAATGGTCATGTCTTGCCCTCTGTGTTTTCTCGTGCTTGTCTGAAGAGACCCAAAGGAACCCTTAATGAAACTGAGGTACAATGGGATGGGATGGGTGGTATGCATGTACCGATGTAGGTTGATGTTTGGGTTCTGGGGTCTTGGATGATAACACTGACGGAGGCACAGAGAAGGCGGTGGCTGATGGGGCAAGGCTTCCTCGGCTTAATGAGGCCACATGTTTGCCGTGTGTGGATACTCGTAAGGATAGAGGACGGGATCCTGGTGGTTGAAACACACCACTTTGGCCCTTACTTTATCTAAAACGGGCGGTCGGATGGGCCCGGTCCTGATCAATCGGCTGGTCACGCCAAGCCCTTGAACTTGACCTGTTTCCAAAATGTACAACACTAGTACCACTAATATAGGTTCGGTTCAAGAAGGCGGTGGCTCGTGGGTCAATCGAGTAGATGAAACTTTAGGCGGTTGAATCGCCAGGTAACCCCTGGCACGAGGCATGCGCCTGTTGAAAAGTACTCTATTCGAGTATCCTGTCTTTGTAGCCCTAGTGTCTGTCACATATGCGGCAGGCATACATCGTTTTGGTGCTGCTCCGAGGTGGGCGGGGAGCAAGGGCAGCGAAACATATACATTAACCATGGTACTTCAAAACGAAAACCCAAAACCAACCAGTACAATAAATAAAAGAAAATTACAACAAGATTCAAGTGATGACGAAGACATTCCAAATAAAATTTTAAACACAAATTCAGATATTTTCCCTAAATTCATTGTCTTGAGCAGTACGAACAAAGAAATGCCTTTAACTAAATTGCCCCCCTTCATTATACAGAAAAAAATCCAATCAGTCGCCGGTACCGTAAAAAAAGTAACAAAAATGAAAAGTGGATGTCTGCTCGTTGAATGCACGAGACAGCAGCAGTCCAAAAATCTTTTGTCTATGACGACAATTATGGACCTTGCTGTCTCTGCGACTCCACACAGAACTCTCAACTATTGTCAAGGTATTATCAGAGATCGAGACCGTGATCTAATTGAAATGTCAGAGGAAGAAATTTGCGACGAACTGAAATCTCAACACGTATCAAAAGTTAAGCGCTTCACTAAAAGATCTGAAAACACAATGATTAAACTGAATACATATCTTTTACAATTTGAACTTCCGAAAACCCCAGATCATATATACATAGGACCTTACAGAATACGAGTTGACCCTTTCGTTCCTAACCCGACCCGTTGTTTCAAATGCCAAAAGTTTGGACACGGGAAGAGTTCTTGTAGGGGAACAGAAAGGTGTGTCAAGTGTTCTGTTGAGGGACATTCCAGTTTTGAATGTGAAGGGGAAACAAAATGTACAAACTGTGGTGGTAATCACATGGCCAATTCCAGAACTTGTGACGTTTACAAAAAGGAGCTTGAAATCCAAAAAATCAAAGTTGATAAAAATCTGAGTTATCAAGAAGCTCGCAAAATGTTCTCCATCTCTGATAATACAACTCCAAATACTTCCTACGCTGACAAAGTTAAAGGTCCTACAACATCCAGAACACAGAGTGTTCAAACAGTATTTACATGGCCGCACGGCAATGAACTTCCAATCCTTATGTCTACCTTAACTTCATCCAAATCAAGTTCTAAAACTACATTGCAATCCACCAGCTCTTCGCAAACAGAAGCTTCATCTCTTACATTCAACCATTCTGAGATGGCTGACATACACCTCAACTCGCACGTTGAGAAAAAGATGCGCGAAGAGCTCGGGAGAAAACTCGAAACAACCTCTAACAAATCTGCGAATGCTGCTTCAAATGCAAAAACTCAATCCTCAACACAACAGCCTTCAACTTCCTCTAATAAACAGTCGTCGTCTCAGAAGTCTGCCAATAAACAGTCTTCACCTAAAAAGTCAAACAAACAGTCTTCGTCATCACAACAACAAAGTAAACGTTCGTCTTCAGCTGAAAAATTCAAGCAGAACACTGGCCGCTTAAAAAAAGCTGAAAAACACTTAGTAAAGTTTCAGACGCTGTCATCAGAATATTGTGATGATGACAGCCAAATGGAAGTAACCCCAGATGATTATTCTGAATCAGTCTGGGGTGACCCCATTTCAGATGTCTCTGTGCGGAGGAATAGGAGCTCTTCCCCACAGGCGGGGCATAGTTCCAAATTTTCTCCTATTCGTCCGCCCAGAAAATGAGTAACATAATTCAATGGAATTGTCGGGGTTTAAAAACTAACCTTATTGAGCTATCGTTGCTAGTACAGGCATTCCTTCCTGTTGCCTTTTGTCTTCAGGAAACTCACTTAAAAGAAAACGATTCTATAAATGTTAAAAACTATAGTCTATACAGTACTTATGTTGGAAAGGACGAAAGAGCCGCAGGCGGCTCTTCGATCCTTGTTAGAAATAACATCATACACAGTCAAGTTAATCTAACAACAAATCTGCAAGCCGTCGCTGTCGGAGCTTCTCTTGGAAAAACTGTTACCATATGTTCAATATATATTCCTCCAAATTCTGCCTTCGATTCTCAAGAACTCAGATCTTTAATCAGTCAGTTGCCAACTCCTTTTCTCCTGCTCGGAGATTTTAATGCTCACAACCCCATTTGGGGTAGCCATTTGCAAAATGATAAAGGCAAGAAAATTAAAGATTTACTAAATCAGGAAGGATTGTGTGTATTCAACGATGGCTCTGATACTTACCTTCATCCGGGGAATGGTTGTTACTCGGCTATTGATTTAACAATCTGTGACCCTTCGTTATTGCTGGACTACTCATGGCGCGTCCATGATGATTTATGTGGAAGTGACCACTTTCCAATTATACTTGAAGATATGTTTCCTACTTCATCCGAGAGAGTTGCTCGCTGGAAATTTGACAAAGCCAACTGGCCTTTGTTCGAGCAACTCTGTCGAGATGAACTTAAAACAGGTGATTTCGATAATGTTAGTGATCCAGTCCTTAAATTCAACGAAAGGTTGGTATCGATAGCCGAGAGAACCATTCCTAAAACCTCGACAAGTCCAAAACAACCCAGCAAACCGTGGTTTGATGATGATTGTGAGGAAGTGAAGAAAAACAGGAAGAAGGCCGAACGACGATTCAATCTACATCCAACCCAGGATAATTTAAGTAATTTCCGAATATTCCGTGCGAAAGCACGCCGAACATTTAAACAAAAGAGACGAAAGTGTTGGCAAAATTTTGTCTCAAAAATAAATTCTCATACTCCTATGAACAAAGTTTGGAATTTTATACAAAAAATTAATGGAAAAAACAAGAAAACCAATCTTCACCATCTGAAAGATGGTCAGACTCTTTTAACGTCAGAAAATGATATCTCCCAAAAACTTGGAGAAACCTTTTCAAAAAATTCTTCTTCTACAAATTACTCTCAGGAATTTCAACGTATTAAAAACCGAACCGAAAAAACCAAACTTAACTTTAGATCGAACAATTCAGAAGACTACAACCGCCCTTTCTCTATGGATGAACTAAACAATTCTTTGGCAAAAGCTCATGATACAGCTTTTGGCCCTGATGACATACATTATAAACTTCTTAAACATCTTCCTAATACATCATTACAGACACTTTTGGTGATACTTAATAACATTTGGGAAACTGGTGACTTGCCCTCTTTATGGAAGCTGGCCACAGTTGTCCCTATTCCAAAACCTGGGAAGGATCATTTTGAATCGTCGAATTATCGGCCAATTGCCCTCACAAGTTGCGTATGCAAGACTATGGAGCGGATGATCAACGACCGCCTTGTCTGGTTCCTTGAGACGAATGGTCTCCTGTCCAATATACAGTGTGGGTTCCGGCAGGGCAGAAGCACGTTAGATCATCTTGTTCGCTTTGAGTCTTTCATACGCAACGGGTTTGCTAAAGGTGAACACGTGGTGTCGGTCTTTTCGACCTAGAAAAAGCATACGACACCACTTGGAAATATGGAATTTTAAAAGACTTAAATGATATGGGGTTGAAAGGTAGATTGCCCTCATTTATTGATAACTTCTTGTCAGACAGACAGTTTAGAGTCAAGGTTAATACAACAATGTCTGACCCTTTTGAACAAGAGATGGGTGTCCCTCAGGGGAGTATCCTCTCTGTTACTCTATTCAGTATTAAAATAAATAGTTTGGCTAAAACATTACAAACGAATGTTGAGGGCTCGCTTTATGTTGATGATTTTCTTATATGCTATAGAGGTAAAAATATGAACAACATAGAAAGACAACTACAATTATCTTTGAATAAAATTGAAAAATGGGCTATGGAAAATGGTTTTAAATTTTCCAACTCCAAAACAGTATGTATGCATTTTTGCAATAAACGAAAACTGCATTTGGACCCCGAACTAAAAATTTATAATTCTCCGATTAAAGTCGTCAAAGAAACAAAATTTCTAGGTATTCTGTTTGACAATAAACTTACCTTTCTACCCCATATCAAAATGCTTAAAGCTAAATGCTTGAAAGCATTGGATATTTTAAAAGTTGTTTCCAGCACTGACTGGGGAGCTGATAAAAACATATTGTTAAATTTATATCGATCACTTGTACGATCAAAACTTGATTATGGATCAATTATATATGGATCTGCTCGCAAATCCTACATACAAATTTTAGATACTGTTCACCACCAAGGCCTACGTTTGGCCTTGGGGGCGTTCAGAACGTCTCCTGTGGAGAGTTTATATGTAGAGGCGAACGAACCGTCTCTTTATAATCGTCGGATAAAACTTGGTTTACAATACTTAACCAAGCTAAAAGCATATCCTTCAAATCCTGCCTACGACTGTGTTTTCAAACCTCTCTATGAGGACATATTTGAACAACATGAAAATAAAATTCCCCCATTTGGTATTCGGATGAAACCACATATTTCTGGTTCTAACTTAAACCTTGATGAAATAGCCCCTATCAATATACCTCAATCGCCACCTTGGCTTGTACCCAAACCTAAATTTATTTTTGACCTCAAAAAACATAAAAAGTGTGAAACAAACCCAATTATAATTCAGCAACATATTGCTGAAATAAAATCAAAATTTGCATTTCATGACTCAATTTATACTGATGGATCCAAGGACGGGGACAAAGTGGCTGCCGCAGCAGTCCATGGGCAGCAGGCAGCAACTCTCCGTCTTCCATCTTCCAGTTCAATATTTACAGCAGAAGCTAGAGCTATCATTCTTGCTTTGAAATTTGTCAGAACGTCTGATAAACTGAAATTCCTTATATGCTCAGATTCTCTTTCATGTTTATTGGCTATAGAAGGTCAGAAATATAAAAACCCTTTAATTGCCCATATTATTGAATTCTATAAAAGACTTGTACAAATGGGCAAAGAAATAGTTTTTATCTAGATACCAAGTCATATTGGTATCTGAGGAAACACAGTCGTAGATAGTATAGCGAAGGATGCTTTAGATGACCCAATTACTAATATGTCAGTGCCTTATACGGATTTTAAACTTGTGATTTATAAATATGTTTTACGTCTGTGGCAGTCCCAGTGGGATCTGCTGACAGAAAATAAATTACATGCTATTGAGCCAACTGTTGGCAAAAATGTTTTTTCGTTCGGCAGAAGCCGAAGAGAACAAGTGATTTTAACTAGATGTCGCATTGGCCACACCAGGACGACTCATTCTTTTATTTTAGAGAATGAGCCACCTCCTGAGTGTATTCCGTGCCAATGTCGACACACTGTGAAACACCTTTTAATAGACTGTGTGGATAAATCCGACATAATTTGTCGGTACTACACAGTCAATAATATGAAAGATTTATTTACAGTGGTCGCTGGCGACCGTCTTTTACAATATTTGAAAGACGTAGGACTGTACTCCAGAATATAGACTATTTTACTATGTTCTTGAGTATAGTCATTGGTCATCATCTTAAACTTTGTTATTGTTAATTGACGTGTTTTTATATAAGATGATATCTTTTACTGAATATTTTATGTATATTGACTTTGATGTATGGCGTATCTGTGATATTATTAGTGTATCTGTGATATTATTTCTAAATGGAAGTTCGACTGTGATATCAGTTTTACTGTTTATTCTGCCCTCAATATTTTATTTGTAAATATTCTATTGATTTTAGGTATTGTTTGACATTTTAATCAGTTCGAGTCTAATTAGTTCTCGCCGTGATATTGGCTGCAATATCGCCAGCACGGCGTTAAACAACAACCAATCAATCAATCAATTATTAATATTTTTATCATTGACTTTTTTAAACTTGGAGTAATCTTATTTTTAAAAGCATTTCTCTTCATTTTCTTTTTCCGCACGTCAGGTGTTTCAAAATTAAAAACGTTGCCAGCCGTTTTCTCTGAAGACAAATCACCTTGTAATTTTCTTGCTGATTGACATTTTTTCTGCTTTGTTTTCTTTTTCTTTTTGCGTTTTCTTTGTTTTTTGTTTGCCTGCTCTCCATCAGTACTATCATAATCATTATCTTCTGCAGGTGTTGTAAGATTCGAATCTGTTGAATTAAAATCCTTTTTTGAAGGTTTGTATGAATCACCACTGTCGTATATTGATTCATCTTCACTTTCACTGATAAAATCTTCGGCTTTGTCAGCATTGGTCTTTTTATTTTTTTTGAACACGGGTCTGCTGCTTTCCGTTTTAAGTCTTTGCTTTCGCTTTCTCTGTATTTTCTTATTTTTCTGAAAATAGGTTAATGGTACATCATCATCATCACTGTCCCCTGACTCATCAACCTGCTTGGCACCACATTGTGAAGGAGTGCCAGTGGATGTGAAATGTTTTTCTAAAATTTTGTCTGTAACATTCTCCTGCTGCCTACGGTCTTTTGTACCATTCTCCTGTTCCTGACCATAATCTTCTGTATCATTCTCCTGATCCTGCCTAGAGTCTTTTATGCCATTCTCTTGATCCTGCATACGGTCTTTTGTACCATTCTTATGTTCCTGCCCAGAATCTTCTGTACCATTCTCCTGTTCCTGACCATAATCTTCTGTATCATTCTCCTGATCCTGCCTAGAGTCTTTTGTGCCATTCTCTTGATCCTGCCTACGGTCTTTTGTACCATTCTTATGTTCCTGCCCAGAATCTTCTGTACCATTCTCCTGTTCCTGACCATAATCTTCTGTATCATTCTCCTGATCCTGCCTAGAGTCTTTTGTGCCATTCTCTTGATCCTGCCTACGGTCTTTTGTACCATTCTCATGTTCCTGCCCAGAATCTTCTGTACCATTCTCCTGTTCCTGACCATAATCTTCTGTATCATTCTCCTGATCCTGCCTAGAGTCTTTTGTGCCATTCTCTTGATCCTGCCTACGGTCTTTTGTACCATTCTCATGTTCCTGCCCAGAATCTTCTGTACCATTCTCCAGTTCTTGCCTACGGTCTTCTGTATCGTTCTCCTGTTCATGCCTTGAGTCTTCTGCACCATTCTCCGGTTTCTGCCTACAATCATCTGTACCTGCCTCTGTATTACCAATTCCAACCTGTGAATCTTCGTTACGCTTTTTATTGTCCGGTTCCTTATTTTGACCATCAAGTAATTGGATTTCATTATTTGTTTCAGGTTTTTGATTTTCAGTAACAGTGCTGTTTTCTTCAATGTTTTCATCTATTTCAGTTTTATCTTCTTTAGGCTTACATTTCTCTGTCCTCTCATTATCGAGTTCAATAGATTTAGAGTAATCTGTTTGCGTTGGTTGATATATTTTTTCGTTTTCATTATTTGATGTTTTAGTGTGCATGCCTTCAGAGGTCACTGTTTTCTTTTCCCCCGACTCATCATTTTTATGTGATGTTGTAGTATTTTCACAATTAACTTCTATATTTTCATTTGCAGAGCCATTCTCACCTTTAGCTTCTTTCTTTTCATTATAATTGGAGTTTTCTGGCGACTGTTTTGCAACTGAAGGAGTTGATGCATCTCTAGGATCTTTTTTGTCATCTGCTTCAACAGGAATATGTTCTGTTTGTTTCACCCAGTCTTCATCAGATGACCATTCTATTTCAGCCATACTTATACCTTAAAGAAAGAAAGAAAAATATAATTTGATATGAGGTTTAGTGTATAGATAAATTAATTAATTTCTGGTATATCAATGTGATATTCTAATAACTTATAGTAATTCTTCGATGAATGTGTTGCGCAAGACCAGTATAGTAATAATCGATAAAAATTAGAATTATATTGTTTTCAGTGTAAGGTTCTCCTTATACTAAAATATCTTATGTTAAAACATACCTATAGTGTATTCAGTTTCAGATGATTCTCTTTCTGTTACTTTCCTTTCAGCAAAAAAGCATTAATCTGACCTGAAAGATAAATATCAACTGTTATCATTGCAATTATATAACAAAATGATTAAATCATCAGTCTGCTATTCAACTTTGTTAAGGTATCATAGGCAGTATATCATATGTATATTCAAAATCTACATAACTATCCTCTACTTGAATTATAAAATTCATGGAAGTACCAATTAAGAATACATTATAAGAATTATTGAATACAAATTATTAAATAACACGACTAAATCGTCAAATTTAAAATAAATGTTACATTCATATGAAAATAAAAATGTGTTATATTTTACTGAATTTTTCATTGAAAATATATCAATATTAAAATATACATTGCAAATGAATAAGCATAATCATGTTTTCTTAGATTAAATACAGAATGTAAAACCTTCTTTTTGGATTAATTTACTTGTGTTTTTTAGTTTCATATTCAATATCATTCTTTTAACTGAGAAGTTAAACAATACTGCTTATAACAACAAATTATTTCATTAATTCTTACCTTTTCTCACATTTTATTTTCAAAACATTCCACCAAGCTGCCGACATTGAAACACATACGCCTTTTTATCTAACAGTAATGGTTTATGTCTACATGATGATGTTAAAGTCAGAAGAGTGTAATATTACATACTGCATTCTTTCACTACACAAAATAATATAATTTAACATCTGGTGTTACTTATCTCTAGATGATGTGGTTATGCTATTTATATTGGATATAACTTACAGAAAGTTTGAAAGCCAAAACAACATATCTAAAGATACTATAATTTGGCAATTTTTTCACTATTTGAAATTTACAAACAAAAAAACCATTCAAATTTATTTTCAGATAGGTGATACTGGCAAATTAATTAGATATTAAAAAAATAGATATTATTAAGATAATCATGGTTATCATCAGTTACATTGTAAAAGCAGGCAATAAAATACCATCAAATCAATAAGTCATATTGGTTCTACTCAATAAAAAATCAAAACATAGTCTGATTGCTTTAATAATTTGTGAGATAATTTTTACAACTAAAAACTACACAATGAAAGTTAAATATGAAAATCCTTAAAAATTGAGATACGTGGTTTTGGCATTAACCCATCGAAATATTAAAGTGGTGAGGGTAAACTTTAGAAAAGATTCCAGTATTTAATTTTAATGAAACTTTTCTGCTCAGAATTTTTTCAGTGCTATACAATGATGTACGTGTATGGTTCGATATTCACTGTTGTATCATGTTCCCATGTATTTAAAGAATATTAAGAAGTTATTACTATTGAATGTTGCTTTCAGTACTTTAAAATGAAGGAACATTAATATCTATGGAAATATAAATTTGTTTATTTATAATTCTCTATATCTTTAACTAAATATATACAAGGTGCTGCAGGTAATACAACTTAATCTTTTACATATATTCACTAACTTTTATAGATTGATTATATATATATAGCTATATTTTTTTTGGTATTGGTTGCTTTATTAAATACCATGTATCAATGCACCTAAAATCGATCCATGCACCTTTTTAGCTCACCTGGCCATAGGCCAAGCTATTGCCATCACTTGGCGTCCGTCGTCGTCTGTTTATAGACAAATTTCAAAAATCATCTCCTCTGAAACTACTGGGCAGAATTCAATGAAACTTGATATGACTGTTCCTTAGGGTATCATGCACAAAATGACTGTGGGGATTTTTTATTCGTAAAAAAACGTGACCGCCGTTACTGAAAATAGAACATAGGGGTCAAAAAACAGCTTTTGCTAAATAACTCAAAAACGAAGGCAGATATCAATATAACATTTTCCCGCCAAATTTTCAAGTCTCTCTGATTTCAATGAAATTTAATTTATATAGGAAACATGGTGTGCCGAGTTGAATGGTGATGACGAAAATTTTTTTCCGAACAGGCATTTTCAAGATGGCCGCCAAGTTGTACCAATTTCAATGAAATTGGGTTTACATGGCTAGTTTTCAAGAGTGTTCTTAAAGCATATGCATATGCATGAAGATTTTATACCAGGTGAGCGATTCAGGCTCTTTAGAACCTCTAGTTATTCATAATCTACTGGAGTATATTTCCATTTTTTTGACAAAAAAGTGTATATTATTTACTATACTATATAAAAGCTATTGTAAATAATAGTTCCCAAAAATCCTGTCATTTTGATTGGATAACCAGAGTATATAGAGTTATGATTCTAAACGCTTGTCAAGCACATTCATTTTTGCCAGCTTTAATTGTTGCATATTTTGGGGTTTTTTTTCAATAAAAGCTCTTTATTTTGCAATGTTTTGGTCAAATAAATGGTATCAGATGTTAGATTTCAATGGCATGAATTCTTATTTAATGCAACATGTTTAATAAAGATGTGATTAAATATTAAAAGAACTTTACATATAATGTAGGTTCTGACCAATGTACTTTGGTATATCACCAATCTGCACGTCACAATATCAGATGCTGCTCAAGATAGACAATCGGTATTACCCATCCCAGAGGACTTTAGTGCATACCAAGGATCCAATGATGTGAAAAGAAAGAAAGTCAAACAGATGCCACTTAACCTTAGAGGTCTGAAATCTCATTCAGAAGCATTATACAGGTTAGTTGGCTAGTAACAAATTCAGAAGTGACACATATGGGACTATCCATTGTCTTGTGTCAATCTGCTTGAAAAATAAATTCCTTCAAAGTTTTCTCAGCAACTACTCAAAGACAGAAGCTTGAAACTTTGCAGAAGTCTTTCTGCATAGTACTGTAACGTATCAAGCGATTTTTTACGTAGCAATTCCACTTCCTGTTTACTGAAAACTTATGCACAGGTGACATATGCCTTCCCTGAAAGGCTCCATTCTAGTTTTAACAGATTATTAAAACTTGTATACCATGTTCAGAAATATGAAATATTCATTAAAAAAACTTGAAAATAACATTGAACAGATTTGTTTACATCGGAACTTTGCATCTGAAAGGATTTGAAAGGCAATTGAGTTGGTTGTTTCAGGTGGCCATTGTCCAAAAAAAGTATTGAATGAGTTTGAATAAAACTTTTATTTACACATATTAAATATATAAAAATGCATTACTATACTGTATTAAATACAGTAGAGTAGAAAATGAATACATACCATTACAATCTTTCAGACACAGCTTTTCTAACAAGAATAATTTGTTTTTCAGTATACTGCTAAAACCTGTTACCACATCTACTGAATCCTGGAGAAATGGTGCAGATACAATCAAAGACTGCAGATTGCTTGAATTCATACATAAAATACCTTGAACAAAGAACGAAGAAATGAAACAAAGACATTTTATGGACCACCAAGCAAGAACAATATCATACGCAACAATAGAACATAGACAGTCAATTGCAAGACCTAAGGACCAGTATGCAAAAGTTGATTCAGTCTTAAAAGATGCACAAAAAGAAGTTCCCATTTTCTTTGATGAGCAAGAGCACACAATCGAAACTTTCAAAGACACAGCTTAAAAGTTCAGATTTCTAAGAGTGTAAAGGAGCACTCAATTTCACAAGCAGACTTGATGTACAGTACAAGATACAACGACGTCAGTTACATATTGCTCATATTGACAGTCACTTTTGTAATGCACAATTCAAATACCTAAAAGCGTTTGCTGTGGAAGAAAAGGATAGATGTTTGATGATATGTTGTGACGATAAAGCAAAAGTTTCTGTAGGAGAGCCCGGATCAGCCATCTCTACAGGGGTTAGAGGCAAAAAATCAATTGTGCCAACTTCGAGCACACTTGTTGCGTTGGATCATGATATGAATAAAAGTAGTCCAACGCCATCTGTTGTTTTACAATGTAATATTCCCAGCAGTGAGGACAAATCTGTTGTCCAAGGTAGAGTGGTTACAGTGCTGAATTTACTCTGTATTCCAGTCAGCATCTCCTTTTCGTCACGTAACAGTAATTTCAAAGATGATGATAAATGGTGCTATCCAAAAAACATTCTTGTTAAAATTTACAGATGGCGGCACTGACCAAAGAAACACTTAGAATCTGTAAAACTTGCAAATATATGTTTGTTTCAAGAACTTAATTTGGACTTTTTAGCTCATGTCCGATGTGCCCCAGGGCACAGCTAGACCAATCCTGCCGAAAGGGTTATGAGTTTGCTCAACCTTGGTTTGCAAAATGTTTCGTTAGAAAGAAACTCCTGTGGTGACGATATAGAAGATATTCTAAAGAGCAAAAACAGTATGGCAGATATCAGAACAGTACATGAAACGAAACCAGACAAAAAGATCAAAGAGAAATGGCCAGAATCTCTAGAAGACGTGAAAAGAACGATCACTACCAGATTCATTAGACTCAAATGGAAAGATGAACCAGTTCAAATAATGGACCCAATGACGGATGAGGAAATAGACCTATTAAAAAGGCACATATAAGAGAGTTATTTCCCGAAATGAACATGGACAAATTTCAGAAGTCACACACAAACAAGGTCAGAGCCTATCAGACATGGCTAGAGAATCATTCCAAGAGTTCACACTATGTTTTTCAACTGAAGAAATGTGATGATAGGAATTGCTGTCTGAATCTTTCTGGTCCTCTACCTGCATGGCTACCTGACCCCATCTTGGATTGCACTGGGGAACACTATGTCCCATATAGCGAGGTAAAGCACAGAAATAACCGAAAAAGATAGGCCCCATGAATAGTAAAAAGACTGAAAATAAAACAAATAAACAAACGGAAACAGTAGAAGTTCAAGTTGATGACAGTGTTCAAGATGATAATACAAATGTTACTGAATCAAGAGATGACAACCCTGTTGAAGCTGAATCAGTGTCAAATGATAGTGAATACATAGACATCCCAGAATCACCTGCGAACCTATGTACAGTACAAAATGCAAGATCTATCACAGAATGCACTAAATGTAGGAAACCCCGTGTAGTATACTCCTATCGCAAACTGACTGAAAGATTACAATACTCGTTAGCCATAGGAATGAGTGAGTGGGAGTATTCCTGTGGCTCCCCATTGCTTCCTCCATCCAATCCGTTATACAAATCAGTGATGTGCAGGTCTTCATTAACGTGCGAAACACCTGTTGAAATCGCATATTATAGAGCTGGACTAGGTTTATCAAATCTCTGCTGCTACTGTTGTGGTGAGTCAGATGGCACAATAGAACAAGAACTTACTAAGAAATTTAAAACCGTATTACCAATCTGCAAAGAATGTGTTGACTCCGGAAAGAATGTAATTATCTCTTTGCTTCTGTTTCATCCAGTCTGAAAAGAAATAGTTTTAAAATACATTTTTTGTTTTTTTTAAGTTTTAGAAATATATTTTCAAATATAAATGTGCAATATAAAATGGAGTCGTGTAAACTTGTATACAGGTGCATCTAAGAAGGTCTGTCAGCATTCCAGTGGAATTAGGTCACTGTGATCCATATTTCAACTTTCAGGGTCTTGGTTAAACTTTATGTCCAATATAGCTTTAACTTAGCATTGGCATGTACTAGAGTCATGTAAACTGTCATACAGGTTCATCTAGACCATGATGGTTTGTCAGCATCAATGTTGAATATTTATAAAGGTCACCTCTACCCATGTGCTATGCTTCATTGAACTTAGTTATGCTTTAGATCCAATCTCATATCTCAACAACTATAAGTGGAAAGAATAAGTACACTGTAATACTGATGCATCTTGGATATGAAGTCAGCATTCAAAGAAATATAGGCCACAGTGATATACCTCACTAATTAATTCTGTGACAATAGCAGTGGTGAAAATTCTAGAAGTTTGTCTTCGTTGTGCTTTCAAACTTTTTTGTAAATAAAAAAAATATTTAGTGTACTTGATGAGGATAAATGAAAACCAAATGCATCTATAGTATTCTAAGAATGCAATAAAGAACAGCAAGATATGGGGCAACATCAAAAATAGAAGAATGAACATGGGGAATGTGTTAAAGAGACAACAAACCGACCAAAAAGCACAAAACAACCCAAGGCCATCAATGAACCTTCAACACATTAAACATCCAGCACCCAGAGGTGGGCTTCAGCAGGCCCCGAAACATTAATGTAAACTTGTTCAAGAAAATGGACGCCATTCTCTGAAACAGAGATGAATCAAAATTTAAAAATGAAAAAAAAACAAACAAACAAACAAGACTTGCAAATACTAGATGTTCCTGACAAATGCAAAAATGTGAAGAGGTTAAAAATGATACTGACATCAAGAATTATGTTATGTCTCATAATGCAAGAAACGAAAGCAGTATTGTAATAGCCACACTTGAAGTGAAACATTTATCTATGAAGATGTTCCATAATTAATGTTTAACCAAATATTTTGGCACTTGTAAAAAATGAAATGGATGACCTAATATTAAAAATACTATTTAATTTGCCTGATAACCATATTTCCTTTATAATTATATTCTCATCAATGATAAACTAGTGAACTAATGCTTGTTTAATAAAGTTACTTCCAGGTTTCTTTGACACAATGTTTGAGCTATAGGAATGTATTCAGGATAAAGTAAATAGTAAAACCACTCACAGTATAACTATTTTTCAGAGAACCCATATACCTGAACAGGCAAAGGAACTTTTGGAGGGGATGTTTGCCCAAGGCATGGACTCAAAAGGGAAAAAGTGCAGTGTGATGCACAACCAGGCTGTCGAGAGAACAGGACTGCCTTTACAGGTTATCAAGTTATTTTAATTTATCTGTCAACTTGGCAATGATGACATCAAATTTTTAAATTTTCATGTGATAAAAAAATTAATACATTGCATTATTAACTGGGCTTTCAAACTGAAAAAAAGTTCTTGATTTGGATTAATACCAAAGAACTGTGTATCCAGTCATATTCAAATTTGAATTTTTTTTCTGATTTTTCTTATTCATATATAACTGGTTGGGTGGAATTCACCTTTAAATACACATATGTATGTTATTTCATTTTGTCAGTTTACATGTTTACATGCAATATAAATCCTGTTATAAAACGATTTATAGATCTATTCTATAGCGTCATTCTAATAAAATAAGAAAAAGAAATAAAACTAAAAATATCACTATCAATAATATTGATTTTGTACCTTGTGAAACGGACCTATACCTGGAATGATTCAACCTATGTAACCACATAGATAAAATGGATTAATAATTGTGAGATATTAAAAGTCTAATTTGATTTTCGACAATTTAACCTTTGTCATTTTGGAGTCGTATGCATGGTGACTGGTATTTGATTGAAAAGGTTGAGATAATTTTAATAGGTTAATTTGTTCATTTTATATCAATTTAAGGACTGGATTGACAATAAGAAAAAAGTAACGGAGGGGAGGAAGTACGAGGTACAGCATAGGACATTTTATACCAAAGGAATGACTGGGTATAACTGCTTTGTCAGAGAGAAAAAAGGTAAACTGCATACTCGATGTTAATATATATATATATATATATATATATATATATGTCAATTAAGTCTGCGTCCACACAAGTAGAAATATAGAAAAGAATAGTTTCAAAATGCACTTAAGTCCTTTAATTTACTACATTTTTCTCCAACCGGTTTCACATTTTTGTAATAATATTAAATAATAATGTTATATATGATAAACCGGAAACTGTGCCTTTTATAGTTTCAATTTTGTAAATATGTAAAACCGATTTGTGATTTAAACAAGTTTAAAGACATTTTTCCATTTTGACGAATCAAGTTAGCAGTTGCAACAACTAATATCGTGATAATGTTGTGAAAGAAATCATTATAAGAGACTATACACAACATGTCTGTCATTAACGTATCTTATCCATGTATCCTGTAAATGCTTCTGTGACACAAAATCAATAGGCTCCTTCCCCTTCCAAATATGTTCCATCTGTATAAGGTTAATTTCAACCAAGCAAATGATACTAAAGTAATCATACAGAAACCATTTGTTTGGAACATGATTTTTGGGGGCAGCATAAAAAATATTTACCTTTTACATCAACAGCATATATTGTAGTAGAGTATGATGATCCACAAATGTGATCTGCTCTGGCAAGTTCATTCCTCATATGAATAGGTACATACATGGTTGCTGTAATAGATGTATAGTATGTGTACTATTAAAGCCTTAATGTATGTGGTTGATACAATCATATATAAACCTGAAAGAGATATATTGATTGAGAACAAAGTGAGAGACTGAGAAAATTATTTGGATCAATATATCTTGTAGGCTATAAAGAACATTTTTCATTTAATTTCATTTTTTTTTGTGTGTACATTTTATGCATTTGAAAATTCTTATTTAAAATAGCCAGTAATAATTTAAAATTTTTTAAAAATATCAACAATTTTATGAAATTCATTTGGTTACCTCACAAAGAATATCAGTTTTTTTTAAACATTACTAAAAGCTGCAATATTGCTTTTCTATCCTGGTTTCTAGTTAAGTTTTAAAAATACATTTAAACTGGTGACTTATCCTGAACAAATGATAGTCGAAATATGCAAATGAATAATACAAGTGTATATATATTATCAAAAATTGCTCCTGCATGCACAGCTTCATTTAAAAAGGGCTGGGGGCAATAATGGAAACAATTCCTGACTGAATAGTTGTTTTTGAATATGAATTGGTGCTGCAAAAAAAAATAAGATGTCTTAGATATAATGCCAAATGAAGTCACCAAACTAATAATTACTATACATGTACATGTAAATCCTTTATTCATCCTCTATATGATATTTTGCATGTTTGTGTGGATTTAAACAGCCTAAAACCAAACGTTATTGTATTTCCCTGCTATACATTTTACTATAGTTTAATACTTATCAATGATTCATTACCATGGAGGGGCCTCGGTGGCCGAGTGGTCTAGGTAGTTCGTCATTACTACTAATGATCACTAGCCTGTCAACGCTGGGGTTGTGAGTTCGAATCTCACCTGTGGCGGGGTGTGTTCGACTCCGATCTTAATTGACAAGGATTGCCAATTTCCTACCGAAGGTCGGTGGTTCTCTCCGGTACTCCGGCTTCCTCCACCAATAAAAACTGGGCGCCCCGAAATGGCCAAATGTGCTGAAAACGGCGTTCAACCCCAACTAAACAAACAAAATTACCATGGATTGAGTCTTAAAGAAAAAATAATGCATTGTGGTCACATTTTACCTTCCACTGGTGTGGCTTATGGAACAGGATGTTCTGATGTATCCTGATAAAGCAAGCATCACAATAATATGCAGAAGGACCACAATCCTGACAACATGTGACATCATCAACAGTTGAATGACAAAAGCAACAAGAATGAGTGGCTGGAGAATGTTCCTCCAACCTGCTTTCCATAAGCTAGTCTCTAAACAAGTCCCATTACCCTTTTCCTTTTTTCCTGCGTAGGTAAGATTAGTTCTTGAAGTTGCAGGATTACTGTTCATATTCTCTACAAAAACATGACACAATTTATCATGATCATAGTAGTTCTATCAATTACAATACCAAAGTAGGCTAATTAACAAGACAAATAGACGCAAATTGTTTTTGACTCATTAGACCGCAGGTTTTTAATTTGTAGGTTTAACTTTAGGGAGCAGACTACCTGGTTTTTGCCAGTTTGCAGAAGAAGAAAAAACCATTGAAAATTCCCTTTTTTTATTGCAGCAGACCTTTCAAACTGGCGTCTAAGATTTAGATTCTTGTAAAAAATAAAATACAAAATTAAGTCTTTTCAGAAGTGAAATAAAGAATGTGTCCATGGGACACAGATGTCCCCGTTTGTAATTAAGGGACATAACTCAAGAACAGTGAAAGTGACGCCACCCAAATTAAAACTTGATCTGTGTTTGGTACTGTGTACAAGTTATATGAGATTTGGTTGAGACAAACTGCGGAAACGGCAATTTAGCAATTTTTTCCATTTATAAAGGGACATAACTGGAGAACGGTGAAATAGACTCCACCCAAATTCGAACTTGATCTGTTTGGTGGTAATAAGCATTGTGTATAACTTTCATAACATTTGGTTAAGGGAAACTAAAGTTAAAGAACGGACACTTAGTTTGGGACGTACGGACGTATAAGGGTAAGACTTATGCCCCTCCGCCACGGCGGGGGCATGAAATTAAAAATTAAAACTTAATCGTCTTAAATTTTCCCAAAAAAAGTACAATTAGAATTTCAGTTCATGTTTCAAATATTGAGTTACTCAAATCAATTGAGTTCCCCGAGCTTGCACGTCAGGTTGTTGAAGTTGCTGGTTGAAATAATGGAAACTTTTCCCTCGAGAACGCTCTGAAAAAAGTCTGTTTGGTACATCACCTGTAGCTCTTCCCTCTAACAAAACGTAAACTGATGCAACCTTAAAAACATGGTCAGTGAATGAATTGCATAATTCTTGGGTCATGCTTGTGGTCCAAAGGTTATAATTGCAGTCATAAGTTGGTCTTTGGTAGTTGGTTCAACAGTTGATATTAACTTGCTATTCTGTTAACAAAACTTCAGTTTGGGCTATAGTTTCCAATGTACCAAAGGCGTATTTTGTACAATATTTATAGTACAAAACAAGGAACTGGTCAATTCTCAACATCCTTGATCCATCACCCATATTAATTGCATCATTGTGATCCATTCTTAATATACCTAATGTTAAAACCAACTTTGTATACGCACTAACACCATCAGATTCATTTTCATTATCTTTGCTACTTGAAACTTTTTCCTTAGCAAAAAGAGGGTCATAATGACCATGGATGGAGGATTCGTGTTTTCTGATTGAATGTGGTTGTTTATACTTTTCTCCACATTATCTACAATTATACGTATTGCAATTCGGCCCATATTCTGGAAGTTTAGGTACTTCTGACAATGTGAATGTCTTAACAAACGAGCCTGCCTGATCAAAAATATATTCTTTCATGTCATTTGTATTCCCAACTTCACTATCATACACATGTTTACAAGGTATAGAGTCTATGCTTTCCATTCCAAAATGAGTAAGACCACCTGTTATAATATATGCTGTGGTGACTTTCTCAACAAGATCAGAAGCTGCATAAAAATCATCAGCCGGATCTTGGGTCACATTTCTTGCATTTGTGGTATTGCGTGCTGCATACAGAGTTCCCTGGTCTCTAGCTGATGAGGTTGAGTACAGCAACTTCCAAATTACCTGAAATTGAAGCAATCAGAAAGATTACAGTTTTAACAAGGAAAAAATATGCATTCCTCATATATATATTCAAATTAAATATCAACATACGACATAATCTATTTCAAATTATTCTTAGGTAGAGTATTGTAGACATTACCTTTAGCAACTCTCCCTGGTTGTGACATTCCATTTTAGGCACCAGTCGCTCTAACCTTTTTGTTGGAGTTCGACCATTTCGTTTGGATGACTGTGCCTGTTTGTGCCTCTCAAAAGTTAAAGTCACCTCCACTCAAGACTTTTTGTGGCTGTTTTGTCCAGTCATCTGTTTCATTGTGTCCAGGTACATACTTGTGCATAAATTCACAAATGTCTGTCGTATCTTCGTTGTATTGCTCACTTTTCATTAAAACTCCCATATTTATCTATTAAAAGCAAAATGAGGTACATGACATTAAACGCAATCATATATAATTCATATATGCATATATAGTAAAAAAATATATAGGTCACCGTTCGGCCCTCAACAATGAGCACATTTAAAGCATGTTATTACGTTTATGGGTTATAATCTTTTCGATAAAACTTAAATATTTACTGTTGCTTGATTTTTAACATAAATATCAACAAAACTTAAAGTTATGGTGATTTTATTAAAATATGTTGTATAGATAGGTCTTTTGCTAATAATCAAGAGAAAAATTGCAGGACACCTTAACAAACAATGTCTTTTGAGGACTTTGAAAGTAACCAGTTTTAAACCTTTGTCAACCAACGTTTAAGATTGATCAATTTATTTAAATTTTCATGTTGCATCCTCGTGCTCGTCCTTGTTTGTAATATGCATGGAATATTTGCCACTGACTACATTTAACAACAATCAATAAAATTTTCATTAATTTGTAAATAATAACACAAACTTTCAACTTACTTTTGTTTTGTGTTTCATTTCTTTCATGTACTGATGCTCGATATATTCAGGAAGGACTGGTGCAAATATGTTGAAATGTGGAATATACTGACTCCATATTTTAGCTACTAGGAAAGTGAAGTCACTTGCTATACTGTCCAATTCTGACTGACTCGGTATGAAAGTAGTGAAGGGCACTGTATCTGCACCTCCTTTGCCTACGGTGTTGTCTAGATGGTTCCCTGAAATTCTGTTTTCATAGGCACATATTTGGTACAGATCGAGGGGTTAGTGCCAAACCACGTATCTCAGTATTAGTGTATTTTGGGAAATTAATATAAACTAATTTTGTCACTTGTCCTTGCATGAAAATGCATGAAATATCTTTTGTTTGTCAATTGGACATTGCTGCATTAAATGTCATTTATCCTATTATATCAATGAGATTTTGATCGATAAGGCATATAATCTCGTCTGACATAATATGTTTATTATAAAAATACCAGATGTTATTTCCATAACACATTATCAAGGTGAATCACTTTCTGCTGATAGGATTATAAATCGATTAAACAGATGTTTGCAAGCCTATAAATATTACTGTGACATTTTTTTTCCATTTCATTTAACGGTACATTGTCATGACTACTGTTAAATTCGGAATCATCTTCTGCCACATTTCAAATCTTTGTCCTTTGCTTTTTTTGTTTCTGTTTGGTCCTAGTATGTTTACTGGGTATAGTTGCAGCTTCATTTGAAAGAAAAACATCATTTTTAATTATACTTTCACCTTCTATGTCATACGATATGTCCTGCTCTGTCACAGGTTCTGTGTTTGATGTCTCCTGCTGTGTCACCAGTTCTGTGTTTGTTGTCTCCTGCTCTGTCACGGGTTCTGTGTTTGTTGTCCCCTGCTCTGTCACAGGTTATGTGTTTGTTGTTTCCAGCTCTGTCACAGGTTCTGTGTTTGTTGTCTCCTCTTTTGTCACCATTTCTGTGTTTGTTGTCTCCTGCTCTGTCACGTGGTTTGTGCTTGATGTCTCCTGTTTTGGCACCTGGGTCTTTTTTGCAGTAGAAATGGTGACAGTGACTGAGTTCCAATCCGCATAGTTCACACAGGTCAAGTCATCATCTGAAGACCAATCTGTGTCGGTCATGTCAAACACCTTAAAATAATAAATTCATTTTTTCTCATAGTTAATACAATATATATAAACCGTTATGAAACAAATCTTATAAAATTATAATGAGAAATAATAAAAATGCTACCTGTCGAAGACTGAAGTTGTGTTTTGTGTTGAATGGGTTGTAACTTTGTTTGCTTCTCTGTTATAACATAACTTGAGGGGCGACCATTTAAATATCTAGAAGGACATGAGGTTTTTCTGGAGCACAGTTATTTATATTCAGTTTACGCGACGAAGGCCCGCTAGAGGGCGCGAAAATTTTCTTGCATATCAGCAATACACTGAATTGCAGCAAACATAAGGACTGTATATTTATTTTCATCTTGCTTTGTGCATGACTATTCATTTTCACCTATTGCAAGGCAAGGATATTTATTCCCTCCCCCCAAAAAACAAAATAAAACAACAAAAAAAAAACAAAAAATGGTTTTCTCTTTTTAAACATTAAACCTTTTAATTACTTTTAAAACTGGTATCATTCAAACTTATAATAACTCATAATTAACATAAAACTTATTTACAGCTAACTTTAACATTACAAGACTTATTCAAGAGAATAGGTCCATTTTTCATTTAAAATATTATATACAATTTGTCCCTTAAGTACGACAGATATGTAGAAAACTTGACTCAAATTAATTATAAATTTAGTTTTAACTTATTTAATTCAAAATCATATATTAAGTTAAATGTTACGTCAACTCACCTAAAATAGAAGTTCTGTAAGTAAAGATGTTTTATTTTCAGGTTCCAAAGATCAAGGGACGCTAAAACATAATTTTGGATATTCGAAATTTTAGTCACATGACCTTTGGATTTAAGAACTTCTTCTATTTTCTCCAATCAAATTCCAAATAGTAATTAAAACTACTTCCCATAATTAATTTCATTGGTCATCAATTACCTGCTGACCATCTAAGCTTTTGTCAATCATTCCGTCTTATTTCTTAGCGTCCCTAGTAAACGGATTATCTAACTTTTACTTATAAACAAAGAAGATAAATAATTCCCTTTGTTCCTTCAGATTAAAAATACTTCCCAAACACAATTGATATTTTTTTACTAGGATTTATCTATTTACTTTATAAAAGTCTTTATTAGCTAAAAGTATTTGACATCTAGTACTTACAAAAGAGACTAAATTAACATGCTCTTTGATATCAAACTTTACGCAATATTATGTACAAAATATCTGTGAAATTATATAATCAACTTTTAATTATATTTACAAGTCTCCAACTTCAGGTTATAACTGAAATTATATTCTTTATCATAAATCCTTCTTATAGGGTAAAATAAATTTTATCAATTTCTTCTATTATAAATTTTTTTTATATACTAAGTATTATAATTTCACTTTCTTATAAAATCTTTACTATTCTATTGTATCAAAATTAATCGTACTTTATCTTTCTTTTAATGGAAATATAAAATTTCCATATTTTGACTAATTTTCTTTCACTATATTACTCTATGGAACTGAAGATTTTGTTCCTACAAAGTTACTTATATATATATATATATATATACTCATGTGTTAAAAAAAAAGATAATATCTTGTTAATCAAATATATACAATGTTTGTTCTATAGATGCTTCCACTATATTTTTGTTCATTCAAATAAAATTCTTTCATTAATCGTACTTTAACTTTCTTTTAATGGAAATATAAAATGTCCATATTTTGACTAATTTTCTTTCACTATATTACCCCATGGAACTGAAGACTTTGTTCCTACAAATTTACATATATATATACTCATATGTGTTAAAAAATATCTTGTTAATCAAATATATACAATGTCTGTTCTATAGATGCTTCCACTATATTTTTTTCATTCAGATAATATTCTTTCATTAATATTCATAATTCTTTTTAAATATTTCTCCAATTTTTCTGCTAAGGCTGCAGATGAATGGACACCATCAACCAATTTTGAATAGCTATAATAATGTCTTTTTCCCATAATTTTATGCACATAGGTATGAAGAAATGGTGTTACTACATTATTATCTTCATTTGAAGCAGTTATAAATTTGTTCAGTTGATGAAGAACTGAATTAAGTTTATTTTGCATTTCTACATATTGATTTAAATATATTAATTTTGATGTTTTGTCACATCTTAGTCTATGGATATTCTAGTCTCTATGGATATTCTAGTCATGAAAACTCATGGTTCTTTAACCTTACATTTAATAGATTCTAATTTTTTTCTTGTTTAAATTAAGATATTTTGTACAGATAATAATTTATTACTGTCATCTAAATCGTAAAAACTTTCTTCATATGCTGGGGCTGTACTTTTAATACAAATATCTGGTATTCCTGTCATTATATATACTATTTTGGGTTCTTGGACTGTATGCAGTCTTTGATATGCAATATTTGCCAGTTCTAATTTTGATTCGGTTTGACAAAAATTTCTTTTCATCTAATATGTTCTTTAAAACATTTTCCCCGGCTTGAGGAGAAGAAATATGTGTGGTTGCACATCTATAGAAACAAACAATAATAATAATAATAATAATAAAATGAAATAAAAGGGCCATATTAAAAATATACATACACATTTCAATTAATAAATGATCATGTTATTAATTGTTATTTTTAGCATGCAAAGAGCAAACAAAAATAATACTATGTATAAACCTAATAAAAAGATTTGTTGAGGGTTCAACTAGTTACCTGGGATGAATTTAAAATATAGGACTATCTTTGTTTGGTTAGAGTAAATTGTTCATGCAATTTTTATTTCACTTTTATTAAATAAACACTAAATAATCGTTTGAATATGGTATGGTGATGATCACCTTTTCAATTTTTTTACATCATAAATTCACTTTTTCATATAATATAAACACTATGCTGCCTGATGATCTGCGTAACACATAATCCATGATATTTTTAACGAATTAACACATGTTGTCATTCATTATATATGAATATATATATTGTTGTTGTCCAAAATATTGATTATTCCTTTGATGTCCTTCTTTCGGAATATACGGCACAAGTCATGCATTGATGTCCTATCACTATATCACTATATTAACTTAACAATATTGAAAAAAAATTAAGGTAGACAATTTGTCAGGCAAAAAAGACCTTATTCGTGATTTAAGACTTCAAATAGGTTTAGATGTACCAGAACTATATAAATACAGTATGGTTGTTGTAAACTTTGAAATATTGGCAATCTGATCATTTTAGGTACAGTTAATGACTTGTCATTAATTTTGTTTTTGATAAAAAAAAAAATCGTCCCATCTAATTAATAAAGTTGGTTGAAAAGTACCAACGACCTCTAGTGATTCTACAGCGGGGGGGGGGGGGGGGGGGGAGCATATTAATTTCCCAATATGCAGGACATAGTGGAATTTTAATAAGCGGAACTTGCAGACAAGAAGTACCAGTAATAACCTCCATCATTAGATATGTAAAATGTGTTTTGATTTTCTTCTTTTAAATAATATAAGTCCAATAAATATAATCAAAGTACCAATTAATATTAATAAAATATGATTCATATTAAATTCCTTTTCAAACATGTGAGATATTATTGATTTAGTGGTGGTTGTTTCAGGTTTAAATATAAAAGACGGTATAGAAGCAGAATGAGTATAAATTGTTCTTTCTAAAATCAAAATTGTTGTTGTCAATGTTCTAATTTTGAAAAATGACCAAATACAATAAATAAATGTAATGCTGGCTAAACAAGTTCCAATTAAACCAAGTGTACCAAACTACTTTCTATATCTATCTGACCATCTAATAAAGGTTCTGCCAAATCTCAAAAAATAACTCCTTCCTTTTTAGCTACTTTAGCCATTTTCTTTAAACTAAGATGTTCTTTTTGATCTTTTACCAAGAATGAAGAATATGAATGATTATAAATCTTAAAGCCTGGAACATTAATATTCATATTTTCTACAAATGTAGAACTACCATTTATTTCTGTTGTTTAGAAGTGAAAAACTGCTGTTGCAATGCTAGATTTATAGGATGGACAACTTTAATATTATTTGACCTTTTGCATGAAGTAATTGACGGGGGATAATTCAATAATTTTGTGGCAATTGAACATTGACAAGCAATATTCCGAGGATTCAGAGCAAAAAGGTGCTATCTGCATTTTTCACATTTTTTGACCTTTTCATATAAAAGTATGCAAAAAGATCAACTCCATATTGTATAAAAATATCTAACATGTTGATATACTAATTAAACTAATAATGTTAATTAACAAAAGGGGCTATCTGCAATCGAGAGAAAAGTTAAGAGCAACAGAATGCTATCTGCCTTCCATGTAGAGCAAAATGGTGCTATCTGCCAGATAGCACCTTTTTGCCCCCAGTAACTGATTAAATATTAAGATAAGAAAAAGCCATGTGTTATTAATTTTATTACTTAACATCCTTTTTCTACATGATGCTGATATGTAACATATGTGTATCTATTGAGGCAAACAGAAAAAATTAAAAGACAAAGAAAATTAGTTTATAAAGGTAAGTCATTTACTATAATTATAATGTTTTAATTAATGGGAATTTTTCAATTTTATCTATTTCAACACAATTAAATTCATAAGATTATGACATAAAAATAACTATAAACAAAAACAAAGCAACTCATTGCAGAATATGTTGAGGGTCTACACGGGTGTGCTAATAAAAGTACTGTTAAGTACTAGGATTAAATTCTGTTAATCATGAAATGAAAATATGCAAACTCATTTTAGTATATTTTAAGGATAAAAATATAAGCATCCTTCTTTTGAAATAAATATACTCTTCAATCTGAAGATGAATGACAGATTGAGGGTCTACAGAAGTATGCAATTTATGTTGTTATACTATTGGAGTGATAGCATAAAATAAGTCTGAATATAAATAGAAAATAAAAGTGGAAATATTTCAATTTTCTAGATGGAGGGTGAGGAGGAATGGTCAGACTGGTCTGACTCGGAACTACTGAAAATTCATAACTTTTATGAATCAAATCGTGGACAGTCTACAGGTGAACCATATGATACAACAAGTGACAGTCTAAGTCAACATACGAAGAGCCCTGGAAATGGTGACAATGAATCAAATTATTGTCTTTCTGATAAGTCTGAAAGTGGACCATCAAATATTTCAAGTAAACGATCATCAAATACAATAAGAGACAGTCCAAGTCAACATAAGGAGAGTCCTGGAAATGGTAAAAATGAAACCAATGACTGTCAATCTAATACATCCAAAAGTGGACCATCCAATACTTCAACAGAACAATCATCTTATACTACAAGGGATACTAGTGGTGGAAATCAACACGAAGAGGGTCAGTTTGAACCAAACAATACGAAAGTGCAGCATGAAGTTTTTCAGTCAAAAGACCAAAGCAAAGTTCAAAACAATACAAAACCAGCAGAAAATAATGAACATCGAAATTTAGTTGGATATACCTCTAATGAATCATCAACTGACGATACACCACTCATAAAGCTGACTAAAAACAAGCAAAGGCTAAAGAAACAAGATGCTCTGGGAAAAAGCGCTTTGAAAATGCTAAACGTTATATAAACAATTTTCGTGACAAACGTACAAAAGCAAGCAATAAAATACCAGTACCCAAAAAAAACTTTACTGTTTCCGTGAAAGACAAAACTTGGTGAAACAGACATTTATGCCGACGAGTGATTTGTCTGATGAATCAGGAGATGAACTGTATAAGCCAAGTAGAAAGGATCTTCAATCCTCAGACTCAGACATGACATCTGAAAGGGACTCTGTCAGTGAACAGAATCCATATCTAGTATACAGTTGGCAAAACCAAAACAAAGGCATCGGGACAAAAATTGGAAAAGAAAAGGGAAAAGTATAAAAAAAGAAGTCTGAAAAGAAAAGGAGAATTATACATGTTACTGGTTTGAAGAGGGTAAAAAATCAACACAGGTCAGGACCCTGGAAAATTAAAGAAAAAGAAAGGCATGCAGAAGCAGTCAGAACAAACTTAACAGAAACAGAAGCCATTAGGTTAAGCCAAAAGGCAGCAATGAATAGAACAATTGTTCTTAAATACAACACCCTTAGATTAGACAACCTCCTACTCAGTAATGGATCGAAAAGAATTCCAACAATAGCAGATGGAAATTGTTTTTTGTCAGCAGTTTTAAGGCATCTCTCACCAGAAGGGCATGACATGAATGTTCAAATCCTTAGGGAAAAGCTGGTTGGACACATTTCTAGTAAGTATTACCACTACAAGAAGTTTATATCTTTTGACAATGAAACAACTGTTGAGGGAAAAAATAAAAAAATTGATAATTTATTGCAAGATTTTAGTATTGATGGGCATTGGAACAATGAACTTGCTGACTTCATGCCTTTGGCCTTAGCTAATATGTACAAAAGACCATTAAGGATATATTCAAGTATGGTGTCAAATTCAGTTTATGACATTATTCCTGATTTACAAGACCATGAACATTCACAAGAGTATATCAAAGTTGCTTTAACTGCAATAACAGGCCAAGAGCATTATGATGCAGTATGTCATTTGGATGAAGTTCTTGAAAATACCTCTCAAGCAGAGCAATCTACAGTAGGTGACTGCAGTCCACCGGCCATGAATAATGAACGAACACCTGTGACAAATAAAAGGAAAAGGAGTGCTTCAATTACACCAAGGAAACGTGCAAATTATAAGAGTCCTGTTAAGAAACAACTATTTCGAAAGAAGAAAAAGAATCAAGAAGTTTGGAAAAGAAATGTAAGACAGTTTAACAGAGTACATGGTTTACCATATACTGGTTTAACAGGAAAAGAAAAGGATGAAATATCGTGACTGTTCAAAATGCAAATTTAAATGCTCTGCTAAGACAACGGAAGAACAAGCAGGTGAGATTTTCACCACTTATCAGTTGGGATCATATGAGAAGCAAAGAAACTTTATTTGCCAACATGTAGAGCAAACTAAAGCCAAAAGATGTACCACAAATAGAAAAGAAAATTCCAACTCCTACTTTTTAACTACAGACGGGAAAAAGGAGCGAGTTTGTAAAACTTTCTTTCTGGGAATACTTCATGTAAGCAAAAAAACAGTAGAATATTCCTTGAAAAAGAAAGAACATGGAGTATTTGTTGGCAGTGATAATCGTGGAAAGAACCCACCCATAAACAGAACTCCAGAAGGTGATAGGCATTTTATTAGGGAACACATACAATCATTCCCCACTGTATCATCTCACTACACAAGGAGGGACTCAAACCGTCAATATCTAAGCTCAAACCTGTCAGTACAAAAGATGCACCAACTATATGAAAAGGTATGTCAAAAGAAAGGGAACAAACCATGTAAAATAAATGTATATCGTGATACTTTCTGTAACGAGTATAACCTGGCATTTCACAAACCCAAGAAGGACCAGTGTTCAACGTGTACTACGTATTATGAAAAGAAGCAAAGAGGTGAAACGACCAACGAAGACGAAGAACAATTTCAAGAACACCAAATGAAGAAAGAAATCAAGAGAAGAAAAAAGACTGGACAAGGAAAGAGCAAAGACAGATAGATCTTTTGTTGCAGTTACTTTTGACTTGGAGGCTGTGCTGCCAACTCCCTGTAGCATGGTTGGAGATCTTTTTTATAAGAGATGTCTCTCAACATATAACCTTTCATTCTATTCACTTGGAGATAGTAAAGGCACATGTTATTTGTGGGACGAGACGAATGGAGGAAGGGGTTCAAGTGACATCGGATCTTGCATATTAATGCACATCAACTCTATTGCGGAAAAAAATTCCGCTGTCGAAGAAATTACATACTTTTCAGATACTTGTGGTGGGCAAAACAGGAACCAGTTTGTGGCCTCTGCAATGCTGTATGCCTTAAATTCTCATTCAAACTTGGAAACAATTAACCATAAGTTTTTTGAAAGGGGTCATTCGGAAATGGAAGCTGACTCCATCCATTCATCAGTTGAGAGAGCGAAGAAAAGTACAAAGGTATACCATCCGTCACAGTGGGACACTGTCGTGTCAATGGCGAGGAAGAGAAGTCCTTACATTGTTATTCCATTAAACTATAGAGATTTTTATGACCTAAAAGGCTTAAAAACAGATTTTAACATCAATTTGAAAAAAACAGTGTCAGGAGAAGCAATCAATTGGCTTAAAGTCAAGTGGACTCAGGTCACAAAAGAATATCCAGGAAGCATATTCTTTAATACTGGCTTTAATCCTGAGAATTTTATGGAAGCTAAATTCCAGTCATGTAGCTTAAGAGGAAGGAAGAAGAAGGCTGGAAATATTAAACTTTCACCTTTGTATGAGTCGAAACTGCAAATTTCTGCTGCTAAGAAAGCAGATCTCCTATCATTGTGCAAGAGCGGGGTTATCCCAGCTATATATCATTCTTACTATGAAAGTCTTCCGGCTGGAAAATTAGTGAAGGACACTTTGCCAGAACCAGACATTACTGAAGAAGATTTAATTGACAATAATTAAATCAAATCAAATGTTAGATGTTGTATATTTCTTACAAATGAAAAAACATGTTCTATTCAGTTTTGATTTTAATTAAATGACATGCTCACGTTTACAAAAAGCCCACCGGCAAAAGGTATCAGAAAATAATCTCTGGAGGCTAAAGTTAAATGGTCAATGTCATTCAATATTTTAAATAAATAATCAAACAATGTTTATCAAATTTAACTGACAAAACTATACCACTCAAATCTTGAATGAAATACAGAATAAACCAATTTAAAAAAAAATATTTAACAATGTCCACTGTATGCTTGCACTGACTGTAGATGTTTCGTAGAATCGAGCATATTTCTATTAAAAATGAGTGAAACACTTTCGTTATTATAAATATGACCCAAAACATTGTCAAAAACCTAACTGAAACAAGAATAAACTGATAATATTTACAACATAAACATGATTAAAAAGAAAATATGTTGAGCAAAAAGGTGCTATATGGCAGATAGCACCTTTTTGCTCTGTATTTTTTTCACCTTTGTCAATGAGCAAAAAGGGGCTATCTGCATTGACCTACTTTAACACTATTTATACTTACTTAATCATTTCAAACTTTTCACAAATTACACACATCAATATTATCTCATATTTGACCAATTTATAGATCATATGGATGACAATCTGATTTTTTATAGTCTGGTAAACCTTTAAACTCGATTTTCTCAAAACTATGAAATATGCAGATAGCCCCTTTTTGCTCTGAACCCTCGATTCATAATGCAAAAATCACAACCTTCATGAATAATTTGTTTTCCTGAACAGTCGATTGAAATTTGTGGGATTTTATATACAACTATAACAGAAGATTTCAAATACATAGTTTTAGGCGTTATCTTGCTATGTAAAATCTAAAATCACACAATGATTGTACTTTATGTTTATCATTATTAAAAATGGATACAAAACATGAATCTTCACTTACAGAAAATGATTGTAATAAAGGACAGTACATATTGTTATTGTAATTCTTGTTGACTTGTAAGGGATAAATATGTCTTCTTATCATTGGACAAAGCTAAATATTCAGGGACATCCATTAATTGGGTAGCATGCAAGGAAGTGTTTACTGGGACTGGAAGAGCAGTGACTGAAAACAATTCAAATTTTGCCATTTTATATGCTATTGGGACTTTTATCATAAAAATATCAGACCCCTTTTTGGAGTATACAAAATTTTGGGATGAATAATAATAGTTAACATATTTTTGAACAATATAAAATCCAGGATATTTTTGATGCAATTGCATTTCAGTTTGTTTTAAAGATTTTAATCAACAAGGGAGATCATTTTCCTTCAACTAAGGCCAAAAAAAAAATATTATTAACTTCTCAGGCCCCGCCGCGTCTCCCTTAAATTCGCCGCATTCGTCGTTTTTTATCATACAAATAATTTAAATTAAAAATCGGAAATTTTTCGCGTCTGTTTCCGTTACGGTAATTTTTAGGATGAAAACGCTTTATCACGTGGTGTGGTGATTTAAATATACATTGTTTGTTAAACATCCGTCAGCATGGCATCATCTGTAGTGTCATGTCAAGTCCTCTCTGGAGGAAAAACCGTCGTACCGTGGACGATACATTGTGATTACATGACGCAGTGCACATAGGGGGAGTTGCTAGAATCGATTAAAACGAACGATGAAGCAGCTTTTGGGAAAAAAAAGAGCCGCCCTGCCTCATTACAAAATTTCAAAAATGGCCTGAGAAGCAACAAATTTTTTAAGTAGAAAAAAGAAAAAAAAAAAGACTCCTCCCTGCCTCATAAAAAAAATTTGAAAAGTGGCCTGAGAATCTAATGATTTTTTTTTACATGGCGTAAACTGAAAATTCCTAATTTCAAATCATTTAATTTTTGTTTGACTTTTGTATTTAGAGTAATTGTGTTTAAAATTGTGTTATAGTAAAAAATAATTTTTCAAGTGCCTTTGTGTTATTTCTTATAGCATTTTGCATCAAATCTATTTCATCATGAGTGTCTTTCATTTCATTAACAATGTTTGAAATTCTTTTATTTACTATAGACATACATGAAGACTGATGATCTGAGTGAATAGCCGTTTCTTTGGTTAACTTTACAGTTTTTATTGTGCGGGCATTGATATGCTGAACCAGGTGTTTTACGTCGGAAACAGTAGCCGTACCAAATAGATTTGGATAATTCTCCAATAAAACCTAAAATTGCCTTCTTTTTCCTATTCTTATTTTTGCCTTTAGTTGGAATGATGTTCTTCAAAGTGGTTATGGTTTGGTTAAGTTCTCGTGTTGTTTGCACCCTGGTTCGATGACGACTGTGGGGAAGCTAAGAAACACAGAAAAAAGGCCGAACGACGGTTCAACATGAATCCAACCTCTGACAATCTCAGTAATGTTCGTATATTCCGTGCTAAAGCACGTCGCACATTTAAACAAAAGAGACGCAAGTCTTGGCAAAACTTCGTCTCTAAAATAAACTCTCATACACCTATGAATAAAGTCTGGAATTTTATCCAAAAAATTAATGGTAAAAACAGAAAGACCAATCTTCACCATTTAAAAGATGGCCAAACTCTTTTGACTTCAGAAAATGACATCTCGAATAAACTCGGTGAAACATTCTCAAAACATTCTTCTTCTCTGAATTATTCCCAGGAATTCCAAAGGATTAAAAACCGAACTGAGAAAAATAAACTCAATTTTAAATCAAACAATTTAGAAGATTACAACCGCCCTTTTTGTTTGGATGAGCTGAAAATTTCTCTGTCGAAAGCCCATGACACAGCATGTGGCCCAGATGATATTCACTATAAACTTTTAAAACATCTTCCTGACACTTCTCTTAAAACGCTTTTAGATCTTCTTAACAATGTATGGGAAACTGGCGACTTGCCTTCCATTTGGAAACTTGCCACAGTTATCCCTATTCCAAAACCTGGGAAGGATCATTTTGAACCGTCGAATTATCGGCCAATTGCCCTCACAAGTTGCGTTTGTAAGACAATGGAACGGATGATCAACGACCACCTTGTTTGGTTCCTTGAGGCGAATGGCCTCCTGTCCAATATACAGTGTGGGTTCCGACAAGGCAGAAGCACGTTGGATCATCTTGTTCGCTTCGAATCCTTTATACGCAACGGGTTTGCTAAAGGTGAACATGTGGTGTCCGTCTTTTTCGATCTGGAAAAAGCATACGACACCACATGGAAATATGGCATTTTAAAAGACTTAAATGATATGGGGTTGAAAGGTAGGTTACCTACCTTCATTGAAAATTTTCTTTTAGACAGACAATTCAAGGTAAAGGTTAACAGGACCATGTCTGACCCTTTTGAACAAGAGATGGGTGTTCCTCAGGGAAGTATCCTCTCCGTCACTTTATTTAGTATAAAAATAAACAGTTTAGCTAAAACATTAAAACAAAATGTTGAAGGCTCTCTCTATGTAGATGACTTTTTGATATGTTATAGGGCTAAAAATATGAACAATATTGAAAGACAACTACAGCTGTCTTTAAATAAAATTGAAAAATGGGCTATGGAAAATGGTTTTAAATTTTCCAACTCCAAAACAGTATGTATGCATTTTTGCAATAAACGAAAACTACATTTGGACCCCGAACTAAAAATTTATAATTCTCCAATTAAAGTCGTCAAAGAAACAAAATTTCTAGGTATTCTGTTTGACAATAAACTTACCTTTCTACCCCATACCAAATTTTTAAAGCTAAATACTTGAAAGCATTGGACATTCTAAAAGTTGTTTCCAGCACTGACTGGGGTGCTGATAAAAACATATTGTTAAATTTATATCGATCGCTTGTACGATCAAAACTTGATTATGGTTCAATTATATATGGATCTGCTCGCAAATCCTACATACAAATTTTAGATACTGTTCACCACCAAGGCCTACGTTTGGCCTTGGGGGCGTTCAGAACGTCTCCTGTGGAGAGTTTATATGTAGAGACGAACGAGCCGTCTCTTTATAATCGTCGGATAAAACTTGGTTTACAATACTTAACCAAGCTAAAAGCATATCCTTCAAATCCTGCCTACGACTGTGTTTTCAATCCTCTCTATGAGGATATATTTGAACAACATGAAAATAAAATCCCTCCATTTGGTATTCGGATGAAACCACATATTTCTGGTTCTAACTTAAACCTTGATGAAATAGCCCCAATTAATATACCTCAATCGCCACCTTGGCTTGTACCCAAACCTAAATTTATTTTTGACCTCAGAAAATATAAAAAGTCTGCAACAAACCCAATTGTAATTCAGCAAAATTTTGCTGAAATCAAATCAAAATTTGCATTTCATGACTCTATTTATACTGATGGATCCAAGGACGGGGACAAAGTGGCTGCCGCAGCTGCCCATGGGCAGCAAGCAGCAACTCTCCGTCTTCCATCTTCCAGTTCAATATTTACTGCAGAAGCTAGAGCCATCATTCTTGCTTTGAAATTTGTCAGAACGTCTGATAAACAGAAATTTCTGATATGCTCAGATTCTCTTTCATGTTTATTGGCCATAGAAGGTCAGAAATATAAAAACCCTTTAATTGCCCATATTATTGAATTCTTTAAAAGACTTGTCCAAATGGGCAAAGAAATAGTTTTTATCTGGATACCAAGTCATATTGGTATTAAGGGAAACACAGTCGTAGATAGAATAGCGAAGGATGCTTTAGATGACCCCATAACTAATATGTCAGTGCCCTATTCTGATTTTAAACCTTTAATATACAAATATATTTTACGTCTGTGGCAGTCCCGGTGGGATATGCTTACAGACAATAAATTACATTCTATAGAGCCAACTGTTGGCAAGAATGTTTGTTTCTTCGGCAAAAGCCGAAGAGACCAAGTTGTTTTAACTAGATGTCGCATTGGCCACACCAGGACGACTCATTCTTTTATTTTAGAGAATGAGCCGCCTCCTGAGTGTATTCCGTGTCAATGTCGACATAGTATTAAACACCTTTTAATTGACTGTGTAGATAAATCCGACATAATTTGTCGGTACTACACAGTCAACAATATGAAAGATTTATTTACAGTGGTCGCTGGCGACCGTCTTTTACAATATTTGAAAGACGTAGGACTATACTCCAGAATATAGACTATTATACTATGTTCTTGAGTATAGTCATTAGTCATTATTTTAAACTTTGTTATTGTTAATTGACGTGATTTTATATAAATTAGTATCGTTTACTGAATATTTTATGTATTTTGACACTTGTTTAATGAATAGCGTATCTGTGATAGTATTTCTAAATGAAATTTAGACAGTTTGTGATATATATTTTTACTATTTATTCAACCTTCAATATTTTATTTGTAAATAGATTTTAGATACTGTTTGAAATTTTAATGAGTTCGAGACTAATAAGTTCTCGCCGTGATATTGGCTGCAATATCGCCAGCTCGGCGTTAAAAAATATTCAATCAATCAATCAATCAATCGTGTTGTTTGCAGTTGAAGTATATTTAGTTCATTTGCTAGCTTATTAAAATTTTCGCAAAAGTCTTTTCCTTTACATGGACTTATCAATTTCGTCCCTTTTTTAACAGGTAATCTTATTTGAAATGTGTGCATCCAGACATCATTGCTAAAATGCACATTAGCTTGTTTTTCAAATAGGATTCCATAGTTCAACCGCAATATAGAATTTTCCTTAGCTTGAGGAATGTTCGAAAGAACTGCCAGCATGGAAACAATTTTCAATTTTGTAACAAATGGTCAAGAGCTTGGTAGCACCTGTCTGGTTACCTACAACATATAATTTAAAATTCAGGCTTCATCTAGCACTAATTTAAGGAACTTAAATTCGTATGGTTTTAACTAGTTCAATTTATTTTGTTATATATATGTGAACATTTAAGTTGTTATTGAAGTTATAACACACATAAATTAAGGCATTATACATTCAATTATAAAAAAAGTTGATTTATTAAATCATTAAAATCTTTTTCTTTATTTTATTTTATTTAACTACTTTCCTTTTTACTGGTTTTCTTATTATACTTGATATTAATGTGCGCCCATAATTCTTTTCAGTATCAAATCTCATGTTTTTATTCAATATATTGAGATGTTTTTGGTTTTTTTTTATTCTACTTACTTACTAGCTAGTAATTACAATTAATTTCTTGAGTTACATCTAATTTCTATCTATTTCTTTTTATTCCTTATGCATGCCTTATATAGCTTATTATTATTTATTCCTTATTTGCTTTTGTAAAACAACTGCTTTGTTTCTTTTTTCTTAATTTGCCACTTTTGGTGTACTTTGTATAAAATTCTACTAGTAAATCTTCACCAATATCTTCTTCTGCGACCCATGTGGTCTTTATATAACCAACCCACTTAACTCTATAGTAATTTTTATACGACCGCAAAATTTTTGCGGTCGTATATTGGTATGACGTTGGCGTCGTCGTCGTCGTCCGAAGACATTTGGTTTTCGCACTGTAACTTTAGTATAAGTTAATAGAAATCTATGAAATTTAAACACAAGGTTTATGACCACAAAAGGAAGGTTGGGATTGATTTTGGGAGTTTTGGTCCTAACAGTTTAAGAATTAGGGGCCAAAAAAGGGCCCAATAAGCATTTTTGGTTATTATCTTGGTGTAAGGGAGGTAATCCAAACACATTTAAAGTAAAATGTTGTGTATGACTCGATTACCTCCCTTACAAGTCGTAAATTATGTATAAAGAAATGGGGGGGGGGAGGTGAAAACAAAATTTAGGGGGGGTAAATGAGAAATTGGGGGGGGCAATTTTTTTCTCATTCCAGATTTCAGAAATCAAAAAGAAAATTTCAATTTTTTTTTTGCAATAAAAGGGGGGGGGGGGGTTACAATAATTTTTTTTTCTTTTTTTTTTTTTTTTGGGGGGGGGGGGGGGTCAATGTGCAACTTCATAGTGTATTGCACAAAAGCAAAAAAAGAGGTAAATTATTTTTTTTTTTTTTTGGGGGGGGGGAGGGGCAATTCGCCACAGCATATTGTATTGCACAAAAAGCAAAAAATTGAATATAAATTCAAATCATATGACCAATTTTAAGTTCTTTGATTACAGTTATTCTCTGTCAGAAACCTATAATATGTCAAATATTTAATTACAATCCAAATTCAGACCTGTATCAAGTGCGAATATTGTGTCCATTTTTGCCCCAATTGTTCAGGGTTGGAGCTCTGCGGTCGTATCCAGCTACGCTCAGCGAAGCAATTTATTACCATTTCTTTTCTTTTTTGGCAACTAATTTTTCTGCTAAAAATTCACTATCATCATCAGTTTCACTTTGTGTTTGATCATTTTTAGCTCACCTCACGAAAGTGAGGGGGGCTTATGTGATACCCCCGGCGTCGGCGTCGGTGCCGGCGTCCGCATCCACATACAGAAGAATGGTTAAGATCCATACACGCTTCTTGACAAATGCCACATCAATCATATTGGTATGGTAGGTGCACCTAATGATGCTAAGCACAATGCATGCTTCGGATGCTGGCTCTGACCTATATTTTCCGCATGAATGAACACTTACAGAAGAATGGTTAAGATCCATACACACTTACTGACAAGTGCTACATCAATCATATTGGTGTGGTAGGTGCACCTAGTGATGCTAAGCACAATGCATGCTTCGGATGCTGGCTCTGACCTATATTTTCCGCATGAATGACCACTTACAGAAGAATGGTTAAAGTCCATTCCTGGTTACTGACACATGCCACATCAATCATATTGCCGTGGTTGGTGCACCTACAGATGCTAAGCACGATGCATGCTTCGGATGCTGGCTGTGACCTACTTTTTCCCAAAGGATGACCACTTACAGAAGAATGGTTAAAGTCCATTCCTGGTTACTGACACATGCCACATCAATCATATTGCCATGGTTGGTGCACCTACAGATGCTATGCACGATGCATGCTTGGATGCTGGCTGTGACCTACTTTTTCCGGATGGATGACCACTTACAGAAGAATGGTTTAAGTCCATTCCTGCTTACTGACACAAGCCACATCAATCATATTGCTATAGCTGTGACCTTCTGCTTCAGCATAGATGACCACATCAACATTTTTAGTGTTTTTGAAGTAAGATATTTTTTATTTCAATTATGAAATTTGTTTTTGCAGATTGCAACAGATACATGTAGTGAGTAGGTACAACAAATTTTAATAATGAATCACAGTTTGTTAATAAATACTGTGAAAGTAATTTCGTGTCTGGGGTTTTATTTGTGTGCATTAAATAATAAAACAAAAGTTTGGAAATATTCATCAAATTAATTTTGGTTTTAAAAGAATTTTTTTTATTAATTGCTACATCCAAAAACATTGAAAATAATACCCCACAAGTAATGATACTTTCACATTCTGTTGAATTCAATCACATAAATGATAAAAGCATGCTTAAATGTTTAAAAACTGACTCCTTCTTGTCTTGATGGTTTATGGTTGATACAAAATATTTCTTAATAACTGTCATACCGATTTGATGAAAACAACGGTGATGGTCCTTTTTTAACAAAACTTTTTTTCTGACTAATTTATGTTTTATTTTAAGTTACTTCCAATTTAATAGAAAAAATATCTTAATGTAAATCCAGTGAGAAAAAGTGGACTCAGATGACTTAGTGTGGAAAGTAGTTCCTCCTTGTTGTAACACAAATAAATCATTACCAATGCTTCATTTAGGATTGATCAGATCTGGTAAAGGAAGACAACACAAAAGCTCTATGATAAACCATCTTACTTAAGTGATAGAGAAAACATGCAATGTAATAAACTTTAAATGAATTTTTCTACTTTACATGATTAGAAAAGAAGCAGATTCCAATGATCTTTTATGTCTTTTTCAGTATGTCCTGTTGGAAACACTACTTGCTTGGTAATACTGGAGCTCATTCTTACAACGGAAACATATACCAGTGTAGTAAATGTAGCAAAAAATACAAAACTAAGAATGGATTTATGAAACATGAATGCCCAGTGTGTGGGACTTGTGGACACTTGTTTTCATCACTTCAGAAATTGAAAAATCACACATGTGCTACTTCAAAGACTTTATTGACATGTAATAGATGTAGAAAAACTTTTAAATCAAATTTCTGCTTGATACATCATAAATACCCATTCTGTGAAAAGTGTAAAACAGTATTTGCTTCTATGCATTGGTACAAAAAGCACCAATGCAATAAAGACTTGAAAGAAAATGAAGCAACAGGTGCTAGTGAAGACAGTTTAGCAAAACATAAGGACGAAACTGTCACACACAAAATGGATACTAGTTCATCAAACCTACAGCCTAAAAAGAAAAACAAAAATCAAGATGTTCAAGCCAGTAAAAATGACTTTGATTTTCAACCAGCACAGAAAAAGTTAAAACTTGATGGCACTAATGAAGTTATTGTTATAAGCCATAATTCAACAAAACAAAATATTAGTGGAAATGATTCACCATTTGATGTTGTGGAAGTTTCTCATGAACCATTAACTCCAAATTTTTTTCGGCCACTTACATTTCACATTCAAAAACAGCTCTGCCATATATTAGAAATCAGTACATTTGGGATTCTGGAAGTTTATGAGCCAAGATCAACTGACCATTTATTGACAGTACCAGCATATACCCATTCTGTACTAGGAGACGGCAATTGGTTTTTCCGAGCAGTTTCGTTTGCTGTAACTGGAACAGAGTGCCATCATTTACGTGTAAGGCACAGTGTATGTCGCCATATGCTTCACCTTGGACAACAAATTGTACCAATGCTAGGTGGAATAAGCGTGCAAGACTATCTGGAGAAATCCTGTATGCAACAAGCAAAATCTTGGGCAACTGAAGTGGAGCTTTTTACTTTAGCACATCTTTTAAAAACAGATATACATTCATATACCAAAAATGGAAATATTTGGTCTTGGATACAATTTTCTGGACAGTTCATAGACCCATTACTACAACCTAATGATAGAAGCTTGTATATTTTCCACAAGAATCAGAACCATTTCGATGTTGTTACAGGAGTAAAATTGGCAATTAATCAACCACAGATACAGACACAAGATCAGCAACTAAAGCAATACTTTATTCATCAAAACTTGCAGAAAAAAAGGAAAGAAAATGAGACAAATATCCACCAAGTGATTGATAAGAAAACAAAAGACAGAGACAGAAAGAGATTGAAACGTGCTAGTAATGAATACTGCAATAAAGAAAACCTCGCAAAGAGAAATTCCACAGCCAGCAGAGATCGTGAAAGAAAACACAAACAAGAACTGAGACAAGACCAAGGTCAACGAGACAAAGAAAACCTAGCAAGGAGAAATTCCAAAGCCAGTAGAGACCATGAGAGAACACACAAAGAAGAACTGAGACAAGACCAAGTTCAACGAGACAAAGAAAATCTAGCAAAGAGAAATAGTAAACCTAGTAGAGACCATGAAAGAGCACACAAAGAAGAACTGAGACAAGACAAAGTTCAACGAGACAAAGAAGATCTAGCAAAGAGAAATAGTAAACCTAGTAGAGACCATGAAAGAACACACAAAGAAGAACTGAGACAAGACAAAGTTCAACGAGACAAAGAAATCTAGCAAAGAGAAATAGTAAACCTAGTAGAGACCATGAAAGAGCACACAAAGAAGAACTGAGACAAGACCAAGTTCAACGAGGCAAAGAAAATCTAGCAAAGAGAAATAGTAAACCTAATAGATACCATGAAAGAGCACACAAAGGGGAACTGAGACAAGACCAATTTTAACAACTTCCATTAAAATAAGTTCTTGCCGTGATATTGGCTGCAATATCGCCAGTTCTGCGTTAAAACATATTCAATCAATCAATCAATCAAACCATTTTCCTAAAAAGAGGAGTTCATGAGATTAGGGTGAACAACTACAATCTTACTTTACTTAAGTGTTGGAGGGCAAATATGGACTTACAGTTCATACTTGATGCCTATGCTTGTGTCATGTATATTGTGAGCTACATTTCCAAATCCCAAAGAGGCATGAGCAATTTACTCTATAATGCATGTAAAGAAGCTAGGCAGGGAATATGGATATCCGCCAACAAGTCAAGACTATAGGATACAAATTTTTGACTCATGTTGAAGTTTCTGCGCAGGAAGCTGTATACTATATTCTACAGATGCCTCTAAGAAAATCTTCTAGGGAAGTGATTTTTATCAACACAGGACCAGAAGAAGAGAGAATTGTTTTGCTGAAAAGCCAGAAGAGCCTTGAAGATTTACCAGACGATTCTACTGACATTAATGAGTCGAATATTACAGAAAGATATGCTGACAGACCAGCTGATATGGAGGATGTATGTTTAGCAGACTATGTGTCACTTTATAGGGAATCTGATTCCAAAACTACCAACAAATCAAAACATCCAACTAATGAAGCTCCTCAACTAAGTACCAATACTCCCATAGAGAAACATGACAAAAAGAAAAAGACTTTAACAAGGAGAAGTCAGCAAGCCATAATAAGATCTGTTGGATATAATGAGAAAAAGGACCTAGAAAATTTTTACCGTGAATGCTTGTTTCTGTATCACCCATGGCGAGTTGAAAAGAATATCATTCAAGATAGAGAGACTTACTACCAGCGTTTTGTAGACATTATTGACACAATTTAAGGAGCAAAAGAGATTACAGACTTTCATGAACCTGATGAAGCACCAATTCTTGGACCTACAAGTAGCAGTGCAAAAGACCCTCTAGAAATTTTAACCAATGTTATGTCTGAACATGATTATTATGTACTACTGAGATCACTTAACAAAGAACAATACATATTTTTTATTGAAGTACTCAGTAATATAAAAGGCTGCAAAAGACCTTTCTACTATTTCCTGTCTGGTGGAGCTGGAGTTGGCAAAACAGTCGTTGTAAAATCCATATACCAAGCTGCTATTCGATTTTTTAACAGTCAACCAGGAAGCAACCCTGATGATCCAAAGGTCTTATTGGCAGCTCCTACAGGAAAGGCACTATACATAATCTGTTTCAAATACCAGCTAACCAAGGCTTGACCTATAAACCTTTAAAAAGTGATCGTCTTAATACATTGGACGGTTTAAGAAGGCGGTGGCTTATGGGTCAATCGTGTAGATGATACTTCGGACGGTTGTTTCGCTAGGCAACCCCTGGCACGAAGCTTGCGTCCGTAGAGAAGGGCTCTATACGAGTATCTCATCCTTGTAGCCCTAGTGCTTGTCGCAAATGCGGCAGGCATACATCGTTTTGGTGCTGCTCCGAGGTGGGCGGTTGTCTCGTTGAACTTGGTCTTGTCTCAGTTCTTCTTTGTGTGTTCTCTCATGGTCTCTACTGGCTTTTGAATTTCTCCTTGCTAGGTTTTCTTTGTGTGCTCTTTCATGGTCTCTACTAGGTTTACTATTTCTCTTTGCTAGATTTCTTTGTCTCGTTGAACTTTGTCTTGTCTCAGTTCTTCTTTGTGTGTTCTTTCATGGTCTCTACTAGGTTTACTATTTCTCTTTGCTAGATCTTCTTTGTCTCGTTGAACTTTGTCTTGTCTCAGTTCTTCTTTGTGTGCTCTTTCATGGTCTCTACTAGGTTTACTATTTCTCTTTGCTAGATTTTCTTTGTCTCGTTGAACTTGGTCTTGTCTCAGTTCTTCTTTGTGTGTTCTCTCATGGTCTCTACTGGCTTTGGAATTTCTCCTTGCTAGGTGACGAACCATTATGCTATCACCATGGCGAATACACAAAATCAAACTTTAACATGTTCAAAAAGAAAGCTGACAGAAAGTGATGATGATGGTCCAAATCCAAAATTACAAAATTTAACTGCAACAACCTTTTCGAAATTTTTGGTACTGACAAGTCTTGACGAGGAGAAACCACTTACAAAAACCCTTTATGTTACAGAAAACGATCCAAGGTTGCGCTGGATCAGTGAATAAAGTCACCAAGATGAAAAGTGGAAGTTTACTGGTTGAATGTTCCAGACAACAACAGTCTAAAAATCTGTTATCTCTTACATCCATTTCGGACGTCAAAATCTCCGTTACTGCCCACAGATCCTTGAATTCACGTCAAGGAATTATTCGTGACAGAGACCGCGATTTACTAGAACTCTCTGAAGCAGAAATTTGTGATGAACTGAAATCTCAACATGTCTCCAAGGTCAAAAGATTTACAAAAAAAATAGACAACAACATCATCAAGTTAAACACTTACCTCTTAACATTTGAGCTCTCAGCATTGCCTGAATACATCTACGTTGGACCCTATAGAATTAAGGTTGACACATATGTACCAAACCCTACTCGTTGTTTCAAATGCCAGAAGTTTGGACACGGTAGGAGTTCGTGCAGGGGTACTGAAAAGTGTGTCAAATGTTCTATAGCGGGACATTCCAGTTTTGATTGTGACGGCGATGTTAAGTGCTCAAATTGTGGACTCAACCATATGGCAAACTCACGGAATTGTGACTTTTATAAAAAAAGAATATGAAATTCAAAAGACAAAAGCCCAGCAGGGTACTAGCTATCAAGAAGCCCGCAAAATAGTCTCTGCCACGAATAATTCATCTCAGTCTACATATGCTGACAAAGTAAAAAATTCCATAACATACAAGTCATCTGAAACACAGACTGTCTATACCTGGCCAAACAACACAAAATTTCCCATACTGTTACCTCAGTCTCAATCCACAAATCTCCAACAGTCAACATCACAAAAATCTTCGTCATCCATTTCTTCGCAGACACAAACTGTAACCACAAACTCTCTGGCTTCTAACTCTATCCCACATAAGACGTCTACTTCAACCAACAAGCCCTCATCCTCTCCACAGAAACCTAAAAATTCATCTCTGCGCAATCAAAAGACTTCAGCCTCTTCCAACCAGAAATCTTCACAAAAGCACTCACGACCATCATCACCTGATAACGTTAGAGTCAAACAATCTTCAAACCGCCTGTCAAAGGCAGAGAAAAATCTAAAGTTTAACAAGTTCCGAGACCTTTGCTCAGATTTTGATGACGACTCAGAGCAGATGGATACGACATCAATAGATTGTTTGGATTCCATCTGGGGCGATCCACTAGTTCCAACTGTGGACGACAATCCCCCCAGCAATTCAAATGCTAAGGGTGGCAGGCAGAGAAGTTGTTCGCGTGATCGAAATAAACACTTCTCCCCCATCCGAGCACCAGAAAAATGAACAGCATCATCCAATGGAATTGTCGGGGTTTAAAAATAAACTTAATTGAATTAACCTTATTAGCCCAAACTTTCCTTCCTGTTGCTTTTTGCCTTCAGGAAACTCATTTAAAGGAAAATGATAACATAAATATAAACAATTACTCTATTTACAGCACACAAGTTAAACAGGATGCGAGAGCTGCGGGCGGCTCTGCTATCCTTGTTAAAAACAACATTATTCACAGTCGAATAAATTTAAACACTGATTTGCAAGCAGTTGCTATTCGTCTCTCTCTATCTAAAACTATTACATTATGTTCTGTTTATATTCCTCCAAATACAAACCTGGAAACTAATAAACTCAAATCTTTAACGGATCAATTACCTGTCCCATTTCTGCTTATGGGCGATTTTAACGCGCATAATCCTATTTGGGGCAGCCATTCACAAAATGATAAAGGCAAAAAGATCGAAGATTTTTTAAATCAGGAAAGTTTGTGTGTTTTTAACGATGGATCGGACACCTACCTTCGTCCAGGGAATGGTTGTTACTCGGCTATCGATCTAACGATTTGTGACCCCTCTTTGCTGATGGACTATTCATGGCGAGTCCATGGTGATCTTTGCGGAAGTGACCATTTCCCAATCATTTTGGAAAACTTGTTTCCCTCGTCGTCAGAGAGAGTTGCTCGCTGGAAATTTGACAAAGCCAATTGGCTTTTGTTCGAGCAACTCTGTCGAGATGAACTAAGATCAAATTTTTTTCATAATGAGAACGATCCAGTTCTCAAATTTAACGAATCGTTGGTATCGATAGCTGAGAGAACCATTCCAAAAACCTCGACAAATCCAAAACAATCCAGCAAGCCCTGGTTTGATGATGATTGTGAGGAAGCAAAGAAAAATAGGAAAAAGGCCGAACGACGGTTTAACTTGCATCCAACCCAAGATAATTTAAGTAGTTTTCGTATATTCCGTGCGAAAGCACGTAGAACATTCAAACAAAAGAGACGCAAGTCTTGGCAAAACTTCGTCTCTAAAATAAACTCCCATACTCCAATGAATAAAGTTTGGAATTTCATACAAAAAATTAACGGTAAAAACAGAAAGAACAATCTCCACCATCTTAAAGATGGGCAGACTCGTCTAACATCCGAAAAGGACATCTCCAATAAACTTGCAGACACATTTTCTAAGCATTCCTCCACTCAAAATTACACTCAGGAATTTCAACAAATCAAAAATCGCACTGAGAAAACTAAACTTAATTTTAGATCTAAAAACACAGAAGACTACAACAGCCCTTTCTCTTTGGATGAACTCAAAAATTCTCTGTCAAAGGCCCACGACACGGCAAGTGGCCCTGATGATATTCATTATAAACTTCTGAAACATCTTCCTGATACATCATTACAAACACTTTTGAATATACTAAATAACATTTGGGAAACTGGTGACTTGCCCTCTTTGTGGAAGCTGGCCACAGTTGTCCCTATTCCAAAACCTGGGAAGGATCATTTTGAACCGTCGAATTATCGGCCAATTGCCCTCACAAGTTGCGTCTGCAAAACAATGGAACGGGTGATCAACGACCGCCTTGTTTGGTTCCTAGAGACAAATGGTCTCCTGTCCAATATACAGTGTGGGTTCCGACAAGGCAGAAGCACGTTAGATCATCTTGTTCGCTTTGAATCTTTTATACGCAACGGGTTTGCTAAGGGTGAACATGTGGTGTCGGTCTTTTTCGATCTTGAAAAAGCATACGACACTACATGGAAATATGGTATTTTAAAAGATCTAAATGATATGGGGTTGAAAGGTAGGTTACCTACCTTTATTGACAATTTCTTGTCAGACAGACAGTTTAAGGTCAAGGTAAATACTACAATGTCTGACCCTTTTGAGCAAGAGATGGGTGTTCCCCAGGGAAGCATTCTCTCTGTTACTCTCTTTAGCATTAAAATAAATAGTTTGGCTAAAACACTACAAAATAACGTTGAGGGCTCCCTTTATGTTGATGACTTTTTGATTTGTTTTAGAGCCAAAAATATGAACACTATTGAACGACAACTACAGCTGTCTCTTAATAAAATTGAAAAGTGGGCTACGGAAAATGGATTTAAATTTTCCAGCTCCAAAACGGTCTGTATGCATTTTTGTAATAAACGAAAAATGCATTTAGACCCCGAACTAAAAGTTTATAATACGTCCATTAAAGTTGTGAAAGAAACCAAAGAAACCAAATTCCTTGGCCTTCTGTTCGACAGCAAACTCACCTTTCTTCCCCATATCAAAATGCTTTGGATATTTTAAAAGTTGTTTCCAGCACTGACTGGGGTGCTGATAAAAATATTTTGTTAAATTTATCTCTAGTGAGATCGAAACTTGATTACGGTTCAATTATCTATGGATCTGCTAGGAAATCTTACCTCAGGGTTTTAGATACTGTTCACCACCAAGGCCTACGTTTGGCCTTGGGGGCGTTCAGAACGTCTCCTGTGGAGAGTTTATATGTTGAGGCGAACGAGCCGTCTGTTCATGGGCAGCAAACAGCGACTCTCCGTCTACCATCCTCCAGTTCAATTTTTACAGCTGAAGCCAGAGCTATTATACTTGCTCTGAAGTTCATTAAATCCTCAGATAACAAGAAGTTTTTAATCTGTTCAGATTCTCTTTCTTGTTTACAAAGTATTGAATCCAAAAAATATATAAATCCTTTAATATCACATATAATTGAACTTTACAAAAGACTTGCATTGTCTGGTAAAGATATAATATTCTTCTGGATACCAAGTCACATCGGTATCCGAGGAAACACAGTCGTAGACCAGGAAGCGAAGATTGCTTTGAATAGCCCAATTTGTAACGTGTCAGTGCCATACACAGATTTTAAACCTTTAATTTTTAATTACGTTCTACGTCTGTGGCAATCCCAGTGGGATGAGCTAACGGACAACAAATTACATGAAATCGAACCTATTGTTGGGAAAAATTTTATGTACTCTTTAGGCAGAAGCCGCAGAGATCAAGTTGTTTTAACCAGATGTCGCATTGGCCACACCAGGACGACCCATTCTTTTATTTTGGAGAATGAGCCGCCCCCAGAGTGTATCCCGTGCCAATGCCGACACAATGTCAAACACCTTTTAATAGACTGTGTAGATAAATCCGACATTATTCGTCGGTACTACACAGTCGATAATATTAAAGAATTGTTTACCAAGGTCGCTGGCGACCGTCTTTTACAATATTTAAAGGATGTTGGACTATATTCTAGAATATAGTCCAAACCAAATGTTTAATAGTTTTAATTTTTTTGGTTTTCAATTTACCTGTTTATCTGTGATAGTTTATTAATTTGATTATTTAATATTTGATATTTTTAAACTGTGTACAACTGTTTTAATAATCGAAATCGTGGTACTAATCTATCTTTGCTATAAAAAAGTTTTTATTGTTTAGCAATCTTTTTAATGTGCCTTTTTACTTGTGAATATATATTTTGTTGTATTATACTTCTTCTTATTTGGATTATTTTTATGATAATGAATCTGATTCCGCCACGATATGACCTTTTTGCGTCGACGTGGCGTTAAACGATAATCAATCAATCAATCAATGTAAATTTCATAATAGATGAAATATCCATGGTTGGAAACCGAATGTTCCAATACATTCATCAGAGATTACAGCAAATCACAGGTGTTGACCAGTTATTTGGTGGTATATCAATTCTAGCAGTTGGTGATCTGTACCAACTAAAACCAGTCTTTGATGGGTGGATATTTGAGAATCTTCAAAATGACTATGGGCCTCTTGCTGCAAACCTAAGGACAGACAATTTTAAATTATATCAGTTGATTGAAATCATGCGCCAAAGTGGATCAAAAATATTTGCTTCTCTACTCAATAGATTACGTGAGTGTAAACACACAAAGGAAGACTTAGATTTACTTGCGAGTAGAAAAATATCCATAGATGAATCAAATCATGACTATCCTCTTTTTACACCACATATATATCTTCAAAACAAGCTTGTGTCAGATTTCAATTCCAAAATTTATGAACTGTCAAGTCAGCTGAAATATTTACACCGTCCAGATGACTATGTTATGGGTGATGTGGAGGAGGATTTGAAAGAAAAAGTCAAAAGAAGTATACCAGATGATACATCAAAGACTATGGGGCTGGACAAAGAGTTAAAACTTTGTATAGGAATGCGATATGAAATAGCTGTTAATGTAGATGTAGAAGATGGATTAGCAAATGGGGCCTCCGGAAAACTTATGGCTATGTCAACTTTCTCAAGAAAATCTAAAGGCTTTGATGTCATGTGGATTAAATTTGATGAGGACAACATCGGTTACAACTGTAGACAAGCTGCCAAGAAAATGTATGCAAGGAAATATCAGAAAATATGAACACCAATTGTAAAAGTAAAACGAGCATTTATGGTTGGACGATACAAGATGGTTCAGGTTATTAGAGAGCAATTTCCTCTGAGAGCATCAGCTGCTAAAACTTGTCATAGATGCCAAGGAGACACATTGGATTGAGCTGTGGTAGATTTCTCCGGAAGATGCTTTCCACATTGCCATTATGTTGCATTAAGCAGAGTTAGAAATTTGGAAAATCTTCATATCAGAGGATTGAATGAAAAGAAAATACATATGGATAAATCTGTTGCTATTGAAATGAAACGAATGAACAACCACATGAAACTAGTTCTACAATGCAGTCACCTTTGCAACAATGATAGTTCTTCCTTAAAAATTTGTTATCAAAATGTGAGATCCTTTCATAAACATTATGAAGATGTTCTTCAAGACATAAAGATTTATTCTGCAGATATTTTAATATTTTTTGAAACAAAACTAAATGGCAGAGACAGTGTTGATAAGCTTCAAATTCCTGGTTATCATTTTCATAGATTTGACTGTACCAATCAAAAAGAAGGCAGATCTGCATACGGAATAATTGTATACTCCAAATTGGACATTATTTGTGAATTTGATCTGAAATCGTACAATATGTCTAAAGAATACATAGAGGCAGTGCTAATTCTATTGCAGCTTCCAAATCTTGGACTGTTTACTGTTGTTGCAATATACTCAAATCCACATACGAACTTTCACACTCTTCAACAATTTCTACAGAATGAAATTAAGGTGTTTGACAATATAGATTTATTGTTTGGAGATTTTAATATTGACATATTATCGAGACCTAACCATCCAATCATCAGATTTTTAGGACAGTTTCACCAACTATTAAAAAAAGCAACAACAGAATACCACTCGCTATTAGACCATGCTTATATTAAGAAATGTTTTACTTTGCCTGTGAAGTGCGATATTCTTGAAACTTACTTTTCTGACCACAAGCCAGTGATTTTATCAGTTTAACAAGAGGACTAATGAATGAAAAATCAACTTCAGGGCCTAATGACTTCAATTAACATTTACCTTTAGTTGCTAATGAACTTATTGTTTCAAGTTTATTACAGAAATATACTTTACAAGGATGTAATCTGGCCATGTTTTACTCATTGCATTGAATATACGAAATTTATGTACACCATAATTTTCCGTCCAAAAAGTTATTTTTTTATTTAGTTTATGAGTTATCACTATTTCAAAATTTATGACCTATAAGAGATGGTGGGTGCAGCTCAAATTTTTGGAAAAGACACTTTATGAAACATATTTCACTTTACATTCTTATTTGTTTTTGCTGTATTCAACTTTTTATACTTTAAATACCGTTTTTGATAAAAAATCATAAGTCAAATGAAATTTGAAAAATTAAGTATTAGAAAATTGGGATAATCTAGATTCTAAAATATTATTGAAAATTCTGAAAATGCCACTTAAAAGCATGAAAAAAATGGGATAAAACTTTCTTATATCAACACCATACATATGATTGTTTAGTTTGATATATTAATTGCGTGCCCAGGGCTGCCAACTTTGCGATTTTCAAGGGTTTTCCTGATTTTAAGATCTTTATTTTATTAAACATCTCGATATCAAAGAAATAATTAAAAACCCAATTTCAAAAGTTGGCCGCCCTGTCAGTGCCAAAAACCTATAAATTGATTTTGTTGGTTCATCAGAAATCACATTTAAAGAAAAGTTAAATTGAAAATTTTGGCTGTACACCAGAGTATATCCTGAATTATTTATGTATTCATTTTATGTTTGTATTTTTTAATTATAATGTATATTATGCCTATTTTTGCATTTGAGAGGAATCGAACCTCCAACTCACATTGTAATGTGGTTCACCATGCAAATGCTGTTTTTTCTTTTATTATTATATCAATAACAATATTTAAGAATCATCTTCCACTTTAACTTTTGGCTCCTCCTGACTTTCTGGAATTACATCACATGATTCAGCTGTCTCAGGACAATTGATTGAACATAATGTTTCATCATCAGAATCATCAAAATCCTGACAAAATAATTGTATAGTTAGAATATTTTTAATCAACATAAAAAAACTATTTTTTCTAAAGGAAACTACCATTATATACAATAAAACATTACCTTTTTTCTTTTCATTAACATTTTTAATATAAAAAAATCAACTTTAAAGTATTACCACCCACGAATAAATTTTTATGTGAATATGAACATGAATAAAGTTGTCATCTTTGTGCTTTTCTTATTAAAATTTTAATTAATAATCTTCAAGTGTTACAATTTTTGTGATCAGTTAGATAATAAGTATTTATTAGTTATACCTTCACAACACTACCTTCCTCTTTTGGACTCACTGTAGCTTGAACCTAGAATCAAATTCAAAATATAATTATTTAAAAAGTAATATCATGAAAAGTTTATAATTTTGTAACGTTCTAATAACCTGACATTAACAATAGCTGCTTGGTCATTGTATTCATTACTTCCTCTTAATTACAATATTTATGCTGACATGACCAAAATCATCATATTTATATATGTATCCAGATTATTTCATTCATTTTGTAACTTTTTTATGATAAAAGTAGACATTGTACAGGTTAAGTGATAATTTTTATATTTCACAGATTCAAATCCAAAAATTTTCAATAAAATTTATAGAGCTATGAGTTTACCTTTCTTTCTTCATTCTGCTCATCACTGCTCTCTTTAACATCCATCTTTTCAGTGAATTTTTCCAAATTGTCAAGAATTTTAGGATATTCTTCCTCCATTGATGTGATTTTGTATAACCCTTCCTCAATAACAGATGTATTCATTTGGTTTTTGGCATCATTAAGTATTTTTGACCAATATTCAAAATTTGTAATCATGGATTCCATGTCACTGAATAAAAAATGTTTTAATTTATAAAAAAAAGAATTCATTGAGGCTTTAGATCTCTTCATTGATTTATTAATGTTCCTTATTGTTTCCCCAGTTTTGTGGGGCTTATTTTTCCTTACTGATTTTAGTTCTTTTAACTCTTTGTGTGAGTTTTCAAATTCTTTTTTTAAATTTGTCAATGATTTTTTTAAGTTGTCCATTATCTGAAATAAAAATGAAAAAAGTCATAAGAAATAAGAAGACCTGTTTCAAATGATATGTTTCTTTCCTTTTTTTACATTCCCAAAAGACTATGATTGTGGTAATTACATTTATTTAACTGTAAGTCTAACACACTTGAAATTTATTAGCATCTTGAAATAAAGAATACTTTGGCTCAGACTTATAACAACCATAAAAGAAACATGGAAATAAATGTTGAAATAGATAAAATATCACTTACCTTAGTAATTGTCTAATCCTTAAGTTAGAATAATTTTTCAAGATTCCCCCCCCCCCCCAAAAAAAAAAAAATATATATATACTGTACATTTGTAGATCTCACTATCCAATTTAACCAATCCAGTAGTACTACATAAATTATTTCCTTATTTGTACATGTACTGATATTTTGTTCATTGATTTAATTGATTTTTATTCCCATTTAAGGAATAATTTAATCATAGGGTATTTTATTGAATTACTTCTGTTATATGTTACTGTAATGAACACTAGTGAACATGTTTTCACTATTTTGTCTGTTTTCATGAGTTTTAATCTATTTTGAATCTTGAAATAAGAAATATATTGTGTTTAACTTAATCACATTAAAAAAGATTATTTTGCATATTTTTACACCCTCGCTTGTAAGAGGGGAATTACCTTGTCCTTCTGACTGTCCATCCATTAAAAACTTTACTAACAGATTTCTTGGCTTTTACTGAAGAGATTGATTTCAACTTTGGTATACAGCTTATGCATGAAAAATTGTACAGTGATTTATCTTTCCAGGTCAGTGGTTTCATCTTCTTCCTTTTTTTTTCTGAGCCAATATAGTCCCATTGTTTTAAGATTTGAAAAATTTTCGTACTCAGCTTTTACTGAAGGGATTGACTTCAAATTTGGTACACAGCTTTAGTATGATGAGTTATACCATGCCTCACCTTTCCATATCAGTTGGTTGTCTCCTTGTTTTTTTTTTATAATGGTCAAACGATAGCAGCAACTGTGGAAGTTTTATCAAGCAATGTTTTATATGCATCTCCAGATCCCAAGCACAACAGGTTCAAGATTAATGAATCTTTACATCAGTACTATACTGTTAAGTTTCAATGTTCATCTTTTGACCCTAACCTTTGATGTTTCAAACTCTAACACACAAAAAAATATGGCCCACCTAGCAAAACCTTTTTTTTTATTGTGCTGCACTTTGTTCTATTTTAAGTTACCAATATTTTACTAATGAAAAAAAGTTATTCCATACTGGATAAAAAAGGTGAGTTAATCGACAGCTTAGGATGCTGCCTGTCAATAAATTTTTCCACATGGATGAAACTTTTTAAATGTTTTATTCCATTCCCGCTTATGTAACATTAGTACCACATGGACCATATTAGCATGGTAGGTGTACATAAGAAAGCTTAAAACACAAAGCAGGCTTAGAATGCGGGCTGTGACTTCCTTTTTCTGGATGGATGACCACTTACAGACCTAATAATGGTTAAAGTCCATTCCTGCTTACTGACAAGTGCCACATCAACCATATTGGTATGGCAAGTGCACCTAGTGATGCTTAGCACAATGCATGCTTTGGATGCTGGCTGTGACCTATATTTTTTGCATGGATGACCACTTACAGAAGAATGGTTAAAGTGCATTCCTGCTAACAGGCAAGTACCACATCAACCAAAGCATCCAGAGATGCTTTGTAAGATGCATGGTTCAGATGCTGGCTGTGACCTTCTTTTTCTGCATGGATGAGCACTTAAAATTTTGAAAAGTTCAAGTCAATTACGGCTTAGTGATAATAATGCGTTACGAGGTGAGCTTTGTAATCGATAGATTACCTATGTTTATCAGTATCATTTTGCTTATCCTGCTCTAAATTTTCATCATCTACATTATTTGGCAATTGAATTTCATCATCATTTTTGTCAATGTCTATGCTATCATCATTTTGAGAATTGTTATCATTTATATCATCATTAATTCGTCTAATTGATTCCCTAACATTTCTCGGGTCTTCATAAGGTTTTATCCTATTTGCATGGATTCTGGACTTTATTATTTTATGATCTGACATTCTCCTTAATTTATAAGTATTATTTTGACCTACATTAGTTATGTAATATGGACCTATCCGTTTTGCATGTAATTTTGGTAAAAGTCCTTTTGGAACTTTCGTACATTGAAGTAGGACTCTATCACCTACTGTAAAATTTGGTTCCTTTGACCATTTGTCATAATAGTGTTTGGATTTTTCTTGAGATTTATGTAAGTTTTGCTTACAAATTTCATTAACTATTTTCAAGTGATCTATCAATTGATGCAAATGTTCCTTAGCAGATTTAGACATGTTGTCTTTTGGAAGTACAGAAATATCAAAAGGAATATACATCTCCCTTCCAAAAACCACATGATAAGGGGAGAACCCTGTGGATTCAGTATTTGGTGACATTCTTATAGCCGTCGTAACACTTTGGATTAAGTCTGGCCAATTCATTTGATTTTGATCACAGTAAGTTCTTAGAATTTGACCTATAGTGCTGTTCATACGCTCACATGTTGAGTTTGATTGGGGGTGGTATGAACTAGTATGATGTCGGGTAACTTGAAAAAGCTCACACAAGGCTTTAATAAGCTTTGAGCAAAAATTTGACCTCTATCACTTGTCAGGCTACCTGGGCAACCAAAAACTGATCAAATAAAACGCCACCTTAAGAGGGGGGATACAAGGAACGCATAATTGAAGATCCGTTAAGGAAAGTGGACACTCTAAATATGGAAAATTTACTTACTTACAAAGAAAAGAAGCGGAATACAAGAGTACCATTGGTTTTGACATTTTCTAGAGCCTTACCTAATATCCATCAAATTTTGCGGAAAAACATGAAAACACTACACAATTACCCCCGTCTTAAGGAAGTATTTCCAGAGCCACCGTTAGTTTCCTTCAAGCGGGATAAAAATATTAAAGATATTTTGGTACATAAGAAGCACAATCTTTTATTCTATAAAAATAGGAATGGATGCCGAAAGTGCGGTAATAATTGTGCATTATGCAAGCATCTTATTGAGAGTGGGGTATTTTATGATGGATGTATTCAAAAGCTTGATTCAAGGAATTAGAATTTTTTTTAAATATGATTTAGTATTTAGTAAAGCAGAAATTAATTTGTATTATTGCAGTTATTGGAAGAGCTAGAAGAGGAAACAGGGCTACTTGAGGGAGTAGTCGATTCGGCTTCTTTTGAAAGGTACGTTTTCCCTGGCGGCACGTCATTTATTTTATGGCTATCGTGAAGAAAGATTTTGCTTTTGTACATAGAAAAAAAAAACAACAGCAAAGCCCGATTTAATAGCTTAGCGTATCGCACGACACTTGTGTCGACCCTTTTAAGAATTTTTGGATTGCTTGAACGTTTGATTGGTTTTAATTGAATTTGTAGCTAAATTTCTTTGATAATTTGCGTTTTTAAAGCTTACATCTAGTACAAAACAATTGTGCTTACAATTTGATAAATTATTTATTTTTAACTGGAATATATTTCAAGTTTCCAAACTGAATTTTCCCTGGGACATTTCATTTACTGCTATTTTTCATGGTAGTAACAATATCTAACGTTGCGCCTTTCGCATTGCCATAAAATATTAGTGTGTAATTTAATGAATGCGTAGGAAGTTCTCGAGTTTAGCGAAAGTTTTTTAAAAACAATTTTTCGGAAACACTAGAGAAAATATATCCGTAAAATTGAAAAATTACTTTAAAATATAGTGAGAAATACCAAAGACCTACTATTTCAAATTTTGCATACAATATTTTGTGTATTTCTATTGATGGAAGGTTTTGAAATTCTAAATATCATTTACATTTGTACAACACATGTCAAAAGTATTTGTCCTAAATGTTTTCTTCAAGGTAACCAATATTTGTAAGAGAAACATTAAAAAGTTAGGTACTCCTTGAAGATGAAGACCACCAATAATATAGGAAAATGTTAAATATTTACTTTCAATCGTATCTTAATACACAATGGAATTTCCAAGTCTCATAAGAGCCGTCCGCAATGACAATAAAACTTCTACGTAAAGTGTATGAAACTATAATGAATTTTTAGATTTTAAGATAAACGTGGGATAGCTCGATGGGAATAAAATAAATGTAATACTTTGAAAAAGGGAGATATAAAAAGCAATGTTTTGCACATACTATTTCATATAAATTAATATAAGTCTATTTTTGAATTTCAGCAATTTAATAGAGGTACAAGAGGAGTATTACAGCATTCCTAAAGCCATGCTCATGGCAGTTTTCCCTTCCGGGATATTTGTCAGTAATACAAACATTCGTGCTAAAAGGAAGAGAGAGAAGAAGTAATCAAAATGTAAGTACTTTTTACTTTTGGTCCGATATGTTTCTCTCTACACATAAAATCGGACATCAGAAACGGTTTAGTTGAAAAAAACAAGACTGCTCTTCATTTATCGTTATGGCGTCGATAAGTATCTCTGAATAATTAATAAACAAAAATCTCAGTGAGAAATGCGTAAATGAGAATGTAAATGACTATAATAGTGCGTCTATGACATTTTCCAAATTAAAAATGAGAATATTGCGTCTTTAGTTTAGTATTTGTATTATCGAAATGAACGCGACGGCTTTTTTTTTGTGTTATTAATTTATCTTAAAATACAAGGTAAAATAAAACATTTTTTTTTTTAATTACTTTTACATCAGTAATTCATATTATAGTTTTGTGTTGTACGAAGTGTCGAAGATGTGTTACATTTAATGATATAAAGTGCTAAATGTGCTATTTTTAAATTTCAGAATGGATGTAAAAGAACAGAAAATACATTAAAACGATGCCAGTGTCGAGGATATGTTTCTGGTACCTTACCAATATGTACCATACCAATATGCAATGATTATTAAAAATGATAACATTTTATTATATATTTTTTTTATAACAGTAACACGTTAACAACGCAATTGCACTTAAATACAATTAAAATGAAAAGGCAGTATACACCAAGGAGACGAAACGAGCACTACAAACTCGCTATACAGAGCTAAACTAAACTAAGAAACGCAAAACTCACTCAAATTGGTGACCCTATATGCTTGGGAAGTCCACCTATTCGTATAACCTATAAGGAAATCCGCCGTTCATTCGCGTTCTTGACACTATGTCATGAAAGACACCAATACATAATTATTATATACACTTGTGTAACTGCAGTTTCCTAGTTCTTAGTATTTCTCTGACCCTTTCGTCAGCAGTGCGACCATATATTTTAATATGGAGTTTGTTTTTGCAAATATGACTTTAACATCTATTAACGGCGTTTGCAATATTTATGAAAATGTTAAGGACGTTGAGACCTAGCTTTGTTACATTTCCATAAAAGTTGTATGACGTCATTTTATAGGCGTAATTGCCCCCAGAACGTTTAAATTTTCGGTTTTTCGTTTATTTCTCAACAATGGTACATGATAAAGGCATGGGGTCTTTTGTTCTGACATCAAGGATTGATAACCTTCAAATTGGCATCAAGGTCAAAGGTCAAGGTCAAGTTCTATTATTTGACATTTGCTTGTTATCACTACTCCTCTGAAATGGTTGTGGATAGCCAAGGAAATGTAATGGTGGAAATGTTTAGGACATTGATGCGGAACTTTGTTACATTTGAGTTAAAGTTGTATGACGTCATCTTTTGGGAGTAATTACGCCTAGAACTTAAGGTTTTTCGTTTATAACTTGACGATGGTACATAATAATGGCATGGGGTCTTCTGCAATGACCTCAGCGACCAATGACCTTGAAAAAGGTCACAAGGCCAAAGGTCAAGGTAATGACCTTTATTACGTATTTTGCATTTTTTCATACTTTATAAGGTTTTTTTCAGATTTTTAAAGCAATTAAAGTTTTTGAAAGCGTGAAATTCAGGCACTACTTTGGATGACGTTATTTCTGGCAACGTTATTATTTCTGTAGACGTTTTGAGTATATTGGAATGTTAATTTCTTGTCAGGCATTGGGCTGACAGTCAGCAAGGTCTTGTCAGACCCATGAATTTCTTGTCACACCCACAATTTTTTGTTTCTAGTTAACTTGTACTATTCGTGCCATGAAATGCCTGGAAAATAAAGTATGTTTAACAAACGTGTATTTTTCAGCACGAAATTAATCAATAGATGTCCTTACAAATAAAGTTTCCTGTTCTGCAATGGAATCATCAGTTGAACCACCCATAGTTAAAGAAAAAAAATTACATCTTTTCACTAATTTTACTAGGTTTTCAACCTCTGCCTGGAACATAGAGCTCAGTATATCTTTACCACCTTGTATGTTGTCATAGACTGTACCATTGTCATAACATTTGGCCCTATCTAATTCGTTAAACCAAGTAAAATCAGACAATGGTCTATTTTTCTTCACAATTGCATGTATATTTTGGAATTTTAAATTCATTTGGGTTCTCAAGCTTTCTTTTAAATTTAGGACACTTTTTGCTGCTGTTGTTTGTGAAGGCTGGAGTGATGCGTGGTACATTTTGGTAGTTTCCTGGTGTATAACAGAACGTTCATGATCAGTTATTGAACTGGCGCTAAAGTTACTACACCCAGACACAAACAACATTTTGTTTTTAAGGTTAGTTGCACATTTCGATTTCACGATGCATTTATCGTAATATTTAATACAGTAAGTGCAAGTCATTGAGTTCTTATCCTTGTCAAACTGTAGCCATTCCCGGTTTTCTTTCCATTTGTTGTTAAAGGCCCTCTCCGGTCTCCTTGCTTTTTCGTATTCGGCCCTGTCCTTTTTTTGTTGAACTTCCTTCTCCGCTGATGTTTCTGTTTTCTTGCGTTTAACACCCGCTTTGCATCAGCGGAGAATTTTATTTTCCAACCTCCGGTATCCATTCTATCGTAACTGGTAATTAAGCTCTAAAACATTATATGGGGAACTAGTTGCGCAATTGGAAGGGAGACAGCTGAAATGTAAACAAATGACGGGATCGGCTTGTTTTGCCGGATCCAAGCCCCATTTGTTTTTGTCGGACACCAGGACCGGCAGAATTGACAGTCGAGTCGGACCTACTGGAATGTTGTCGGTCGGGACCGACAGGTCCGACGATTTTCGACAACTCTGTAATTAACGTGACAATGTCACAGCCCATGAAAACGTCTAGAATAGTCAATTTATAAGGTCACATTTATGACGTTTTTGATGTTATAGTGCAAAACAGTATAATTCATCACAAACATTTATTTAACCAGAAATAAACATTTTTCTTAGTTATTCAAACTAGCAGTCCATATATTTTTTTAACAATTGTGAAATTACCTATCATATCAAACCAGAAGTGATATTTGTAATACGGGAAGTAGCATAATACCTCCCTTATTTCAATCAAAAGTACATAGAACCATATATTTGTGCAATCGCTGAAAGCTTAGCTATGCTCTAAAACCAACAATTACATTTTAAACCTCATGTTTGTTATCAACAAATCTGCAATTGAGGTTGAAAGACCTTCAATTGTTCTCTGAACAATTGGTTTTTAATTATGAATTGTATTTGATGTTGTTGAAAAAATCAAACCTTTTTTATAGAATTTTGTAGGATTTGGTATATGATTTGAATCTTAAAATCTTGAAGATCATCATTTTCCGAAATAGTAAACCAAAGAAGAAATGATGACGACTTTACTCATAACAATAGACTGTATTCATATCACAGCATATAAAAAATAGAACTGTGCTTCGGAAGAATATTCAAATCTACTTGAATTGAACTCGACTGATATGCAAATAAATTTCACACTGATTTCCGCGACTCCTTTTTATAGTATATCATAAGACAATTTCACACCACCGCCAAAGTGCAATATACAATGCTAGTTTTTCTGTATCTAAATAATGTACTAGTAGCATTTTGTTTAGTTGAATATTGATATTTACCTTTACTGACTTCTTGTTCATTCACTTAAACATGCTTTTTCAGGATGAAATAAACAAGGTCCAATTTGAAGCTTTTCCTCTATTTATATTGAGCATCCAAGAAAGATACTTTTAGCTAGTGCCATGGATATTTGCCCCTCTTTGAAAGGCATGTATTGATCATACTGAGGGTGAAGATGAATATGCCTATCAAACATGTACATAACCATGGAAACCTTTGGCTAGTAAATCTAATATAATAGTGACCACATGGCTTTTTAATTGCTTTGACTTTGATCTTTCCATCTTATTGCAAGCATATATACTGAACCGCAAAAGAAACGTCGCTTTTTCAAAATGTTAGCAAAATTCAAAATAAATATTAATTAATGATTTTTATATAATCAGTATTAAGATTACATCACCAGGTAAGATTAAATTACTTGTGAATTAAATTTTCGGTTGAATAATTTTCAGTTGATATCGTAGAGCGACCGTACCTAAAACCACTCGTGTGACACACTTGGCGGTAATTTTTCTTAAATCTTAAATGTTCGTGAAATTCATGCTCCTTTATGGGTATAAAAGGCCGGAGAAAATTAAAGAGTGTTAGTATCAGTGTTGACACAGAAGCTATGCCACGTCTGACTCCACAACAGAGAGAACAGGCCATTGGTCGATTGGATGCTGGGCAATCTGCCAGAGTTATTGCCAACGACTTCAACTGTGCTGTTCGAACAATTGAACGTCTACAGACACGGTACAATGCAACAAACAGCACAAATGACCGTCCACGGAGTGGTAGACCCCAAGTCACTACCCCTAGACAGAATAGAGGCATTGTTCGTCACCATTTGATGAATCGGTTCACCCCAGCTGCCGAAACTGCCAGAAACACTGTTGGAACACATGGACGACCCATAAGTGATGATACGGTTCGTCGGCGATTAGCTGCTAGAAACATGAGATGTCGCCGTCCAGCAAGAGGACCTATTCTTACTCCTCGACACCGTCAAGCTCGTCTTCAGTGGGCCACTCAGCGACAGAATTGGCGAAATCGACAATGGCGTAACATCATCTTCTCTGACGAAAGCCGTTACTGCATTTCAACAGCCGATGGCAGAACCAGAGTGTGGAGAAGACGCGGGGAACGTTACGAAGACAGCTGCATTCTGGAAACAGACGCGTGGGGAGGACCTAGCATCATGGTATGGGGTGGAATCGGCCTTAACGTTAAACTTGGTCCAGTCATCTTTCAGAACCTTGGCCCAGGCAGAGGAAATGGCGTAACAGCTGCCCGTTACATCGACCAAGTCTTGACACCCCATGTTCAGCCCCATTTCGCACGTCATCAAAACAAGACTTTCCAACAGGACAATGCACGTGCGCATACCACAAGAGCCACAAGAGACTTCCTACAGCAGAATAACATTAATGTTATGGATTGGCCGGCTTTGAGTCCAGATTTAAACCCTATTGAACATTTATGGGACGAAGTTCAAAGACGGTTGAATAATGAGCAGCCAAGTCCGACAACTGCAGCTGAACTTTCACAAGCGTTTCAGAGAGTATGGGCACTTATTCCGATGGCGTTTATTAATCGGCTCATCAACTCCATGTACCGAAGATGTGCCGCAGTAATTGGTGCCGGTGGAGGACATACACGTTATTAACGGACGTGGGAGCACAGCATTGAAAACATGTGACCTTGCGATAATTGTGACGTTTTTGTGAACATTGTAACCAAAAGACTGTAAATCATTCATTAAATTTTGTAAAAATTAATTTAAAATATATAAATGTCACTTTGAAATAAATGTATGTGAACATGTCATTTTGTGCGACGTTTCTTTTGCGGTTCAGTGTATTTTCTTGTATGCATTATCTAAGGAATGTTAAATCCCATATATTTTATGTATTGATTTTTATATGATATTTGTACATAGTTCCTTTACTTGAATCCCTGATCAAACATAAACCTAGTTTAACCAACCAAAGCTTTATATGAACCTGTCCACAATAAGCGTGACTTCAAATAAGAACACGAACAGATAGGATAAGTCCATAATTACATAATTACAAAAGCAAAATCCAAGAGCATTTCCATCCATGAACATGAAACAATTTATGGACAATCATATTCCTGGCTTGGCATAGGCATTGGTTTAAAACATCAAACCTCCCTCTCGTATGACGACCGTACGTGATAATGTTTGTCAGTTACCTGCCCAAGGAAGGCAGTTTCCTCTGGTTACCTCCGCAACTAAATCTGGCTGCCATGATATAGCTGAAATACTGCTGAAAAATGCGTTAAACTCCATTCAATCAATCAATCTTGTATGACGACTGTCCTTAGTTACTTATGCATAATCAGGAACTGTTGTGTTGGCCTTGTTTATGACTTCACCAGTTTTAATTTTTAACGAAATATATGATGAAGAGCCATTATGCATGACAGCAACATTAGAATTAACCTCCTCAGAAAATTATCATTTTCCGTGCATAAAGTGAAGATACCCGTATTTAATCAAAAGTACACACTTCAATTATATGAAATTCCATAAAATTTGTTTAAACCTGCTACAGGTTTTCATGTGCTTGTAAAAAGTCGAGAATTGACCGTCATTTATATTTCTTTTGTTTCGTTGGAATTTAGTTATGACTGCCATCTAGCTGTGTACATACATAGAGGGGCCTGGGTGGCCTAGTGGTTAAGGTAGTTGGTTTACCTGTACAATCACCGTAGCCTATCACCTCTGCGGTTGTGAGTTCGCGCCCCGCTTTGTAAACAACAAAAAAGGGTGCACTCGACTAACAACCTTATGTGATAAGGTTTGTCAGTTACCTGCCCAAGGTTGGCGGTTTCCTCCGGGTACTCCGGTTTCCTACGCCACTAAAACTGACCGCCACGATATAGCTGAAATACTGCTGAAAGTGGTGTTAAACACCATTCAATCAAACAATCAATCCATATATAGACTGCCCCCGTGTGGGTCCCGGGGACACAAATAGAATAGGCCCACAGCTCCTCGGCTTGGCGTAAGAGGCCCCTTAAGAGGCGACATGTTTGCCGTGTGTCGCAAACCCGTGTCGGTAATAGGGAGTGTTCCTGGATGGCCGGAAAAACGGTTCCGATCACCATCTGGGGCACAATCTTTACCTAGACGGGAGGCCGGATGGACCCGATCCGGTCAATCGGCTGGTCACATCAATCCCTTTTGTAACACAATATATGTTATTTTTTTTAACTCAAATTGTTAATCGAACTTTAAAATTGCTGATCGGCGGGATTGTTGCTGGCTTATGGGTCACTAACCTCAACAGGCTCAAGATTATTTACTGTTTAAGTTCGGCATTTTATTCTTTATCTTTGTTTTGTTATATTTTTTGTTGGAATTACGTCTAAATTATAATATTTCGGCTTTGGATAACTCCCTTAATTCTCATTTTGTTTTTGATGATAATAAATATTGTGTCCTTATTTTCTACACCCAGTTCTACGAATGGCTGGATGACCCCGGTCCAGCCAAAACTGGTCATGACTTGCCCTCTGCTGTTTTCTCGTGGTTGTTTGAAAAGATCCTAAGGAACCCTCAATGACGCCTAGATGCAATGGGATTGGATGGGCGGAATGCATGCATCACATAGGTTGATGTTTGGGTTCCTTGGTCTTGGAGATTAACCACTGACGGAAACGGGGAGAAGGCGGTGGCTGATGGGGCAAGGCTTCCTCTGCTTAATGAGGCCACATGTTTGCCGTGTGTGGATACCCGTAAGGATAGAGGACGGGATCCTGGTGGTTGAAACACGCCACTTTGGCCCTTACTTTATCTGAAACGGGCGGTCGGATGGGCCCGGTCCTGATCAATCGGCTGGTCACGCCAAGCCCTTGAACTTGACCTGTTTCCAAAATGTACAACATAAGTACCATTTATATAGGTCGGTTCAAGAAGGCGGTGGCTCATGGGTCAATCGTGTGGATGTTACCTTGGGCGGTTGTCTTGCCGGGCAACCCCTGGCACAAGGCTTGCGCCGATTAAAAGGTACTCCATGCGAGTATCTTATTCTTGTAACCCTGGTGCTTGTTACATGTGTTGCAAGTATACATCGTTTTGGTGCTGCTCCGAGGTGGGCGGGGAACAAGAGTAACGAAACATCACAAATCACTATGGCTACTTCAAATGAAAACAACAACCAAAAAACACCAATTTCAATTAATAAAAGAAAATTGCAGGATTCGAGTGATGATGAGGACATTCCCAACAAAATTTTAAATACTAATTCGGACATTTTTCCTAGATTTATAGTTTTGAACAGTTTGAACACAGAAAAACCTTTAACTAAATTATCCCCATTCATTTTACAAAAGAAAATTCAATCAGTAGCAGGCACAGTAAAGAAGGTTACCAAAATGAAAAATGGAGGTCTCCTTGTGGAGTGCACCAGACAGCAACAGTCCAAAAATCTTTTGTCAATGACGGCAATCATGGACGTTGCTGTTTCTGCAACTCCTCATAGGACTCTTAACTATTGTCAAGGTATTATCCGAGACAGAGATCATGATTTACTTGACATGTCAGAGGACGAAATTTGTGAAGAACTTAATTCTCAACACATCACAAAAGTGAAACGTTTCACCAAAAAATCTGAAAACAAAATTATAAAGCTCAATACGTATCTCTTAACATTTGAACTTTCAAAAATCCCCGATCACATCTACATAGGACCTTACAGAATACGAGTTGACCCTTTCGTCCCCAACCCTACCCGTTGTTTCAGATGTCAAAAGTTTGGACACGGGAAGAGTTCTTGTAGGGGGACTGAAAGGTGTGTCAAGTGTTCTTGTGAGGGCCACTCAAGTTTTGAATGTGAAGGGGAAACCAAATGTACTAACTGCGGCGGTAGCCACATGGCAAATTCCAGAAATTGTGAATTGTACAAACGAGAACTTGACATTCAAAAAATCAAAGTGGATAAAAATGTGAGCTACCAAGAAGCTAGAAAATTGGTCTCTGCCTCGGATAATTTAAATTCAAATACTTCTTACGCTGAAAAGGTTAAAGGTCCTCCAACTACCAGATCAATCAGTATGCAAACAGTATTTACATGGCCACAGGGTACTGAAATGCCAAAACTTATTTCTGAATTTACTCCACCCCAGTCCTCTTGTTCTTCGCAAACAACAACTTCATCTCTACCATTCAACCACTTTGAGATGGCCGACATCTACCTGGACTCAAATGTTGACAAACAGATGCGCGAAGATCTAGGAAGAAAACTTCAAACATCAAACAAATCTGCAAATAATGCTTCAAATAGAAAATCTCAGTCCTCAACACAAAAGTCCTCAACTTCAACCAATAAACAATCTTCGCCTCAGAAGTCCTCAAATAAACAGTCTTCACCGCAGAAATCCAATAAGCAGTCCTCATCATCACAACAACAAAATAAACGTTCATCTTCAATAGAAAAGTTAAAACAGAACACTGGTCGCATAAAGAAAGCGGAAAAACACTTAGTTAAATTTCAGACGCTGTCATCCGAATATGGCGATGATGACAGCCAAATGGAAGTAACCCCAGATGATTATTCTGAATCAGTCTGGGGTGACCCCATTTCAAATGGCTCTGTTCGGAGGAATGGGAGCTGTTCCCCGCAAGCGCGGCGTAGTAACAAATTCTCTCCTATTCGTCCGCCCAGAAAATGAAGAAAATATTACAATGGAATTGCCGGGGTTTAAAAACTAACTTCATCGAACTATCGTTACTTATACAAACATTCCTTCCTGTTGCTATTTGTCTCCAAGAAACTCACTTGAAAGAAAATGATTCTATTAATGTTAAAAACTATACTTTATACAGTACTTACGTCGGAAAGGATGAAAGAGCTGCAGGCGGTTCTTCTATCCTTGTTAAAAATAACATTATTCACAGTCAGGTTAACCTTACAACAAATCTGCAAGCTGTTGCTGTCAGAGTTTCTCTTGTAAAATCAATTACTATATGTTCAGTATATATTCCCCCAAATTCAACCTTGGATTCTCAGCAACTCAGATCTTTGATCAGTCAGTTGCCAGCTCCTTTCCTACTGGTGGGAGATTTTAACGCTCACAACCCTATTTGGGGTAGTAATATGCAAAATAATAAAGGAAAGAAAATCGAAGATGTCCTAAACCAGGAAGGATTGTGCGTATTTAACGATGGTTCTGATACTTATCTTCATCCGGGAAATGGTTCTTATTCGGCTATCGATTTAACAATATGTGATCCTTCTTTATTGTTAGATTACTCGTGGCGAGTTCATGATGACTTGTGCGGAAGTGATCAATTTTCAATCATTTTGGAAAATTTGTTTCCTACTGCATCTGAGAGAGTTGCTCGCTGGAAATTTGACAAAGCCAATTGGCCTTTGTTCGAGCAACTCTGTCGAGATGAACTTAAAATAGATGATTTTGATAATTTTATTCACCCAGTTCTCAAATTTAATGAAACGTTAATATCGATAGCTGAGAGAACCATTCCTAAAACCTCGACAAATCCAAAACAACCCAGCAAACCATGGTTTGACGATGATTGTGAGGAGGCGAAAACAAGTAGGAAGAAGGCCGAACGACGATTCAATAAACATCCAACACAAGATAATTTAAGTAGCTTCCGTATATTCCGTGCAAAAGCGCGTCGAACATTTAAACAAAAAAGACGAAAGTCTTGGCAAAACTTCGTCTCAAAAATCAATTCTCATACACCAATGAACAAAGTTTGGAACTTTATACAAAAGCTTAATGGTAAAAACAGGAAAGCCAATCTTCACCATCTAAAAGATGGCCAAACCCTTTTAACATCAGAAAATGAAATCTCTCAAAAACTGGGTGAAACCTTTTCTAAAAATTCTTCTTCTCAAAATTACTCTCAGGAATTTCAACGTATTAAAACCCGAGCCGAAAAAACCAAACTTAACTTTCGATCAAACAATTCAGAAGATTACAACCGTCCTTTCTCTCTTGATGAACTCGAAAATTCTCTGGCGAAGGCCCATGACACAGCATGTGGCCCAGATGATATTCATTATAAACTTCTGAAACACCTTCCTTATACATGTTTAGAAACTCTTTTGGATCTCCTCAATAAAATATGGGTTACTGGCGACTTGCCTTCCCTCTGGAATCAAGCTATAGTTATCCCTGTTCCAAAACCTGGGAAAGATCATTTTGAATCGTCGAATTATCGGCCAATTGCCCTCACAAGTTGCGTATGCAAGACGATGGAACGGATGATCAACGACCGCCTTGTTTGGTTCCTCGAGACCAATGGTCTCCTGTCCAATATACAGTGTGGATTCCGGCAGGGCAGAAGCACGTTAGATCATCTTGTTCGCTTCGAGTCTTTCATACGCAACGGGTTTGCTAAGGGTGAACACGTGGTGTCTGTCTTTTTCGACCTTGAAAAAGCATACGACACCACTTGGAAATATGGTATTTTAAAAGACCTAAATGGTATGGGGTTGAAAGGTAGGTTACCTACCTTCATTGAAAATTTTCTTTCAGACAGACAATTCAAGGTCAAGGTTAACACCACCATGTCTGACCTTTTTGAGCAAGAAATGGGTGTTCCTCAGGGAAGTATCCTCTCCGTCACTCTAGTATAAAAATAAACAGTTTAGCTAAAACGTTAAAACAAAATGTTGAGGGCTCCCTCTACGTAGATGACTTTTTGATATGTTATAGGGCTAAAAATATGAACAATATAGAAAGACAACTACAGCTATCTTTAAATAAAATTGAAAAGTGGGCCACAGAAAATGGTTTTAAATTTTCCAACTCAAAAACCGTCTGTATGCATTTTTGTAACAAACGAAAACTGCATTTAGACCCTGAACTAAAACTCTACAATGCACCCATTAAAGTTGTGAAAGAAACTAAATTCCTTGGAATTCTGTTTGATAATAAACTCACCTTTCTACCCCATATCAAAATGCTGAAAGCTAAATGCTTGAAAGCATTGGACATTTTAAAAGTTGTTTCCAGCACTGACTGGGGCGCTGATAAAAGCATTTTGTTAAATTTATACAGATCTTTAGTGAGATCGAAACTTGACTATGGTTCTATTATTTATGGATCTGCTCGCAAATCCTATATAAAAATTCTAGATACTGTTCACCACCAAGGCCTACGTTTGGCCTTGGGGGCGTTCAGAACATCTCCCGTAGAAAGTTTATATATAGAGGCGAACGAGCCGTCTCTTTACCACCGTAGAATAAAACTTGGTCTACAATATTTAACCAAGCTGAAAGCCTATCCTTCAAATCCTGCCTACGACTGTGTTTTCAACCCTCTCTATGAGGATATATTTGAACAGCATGAAAACAAAATTCCTCCTTTTGGTATCCGGATGAAACCACACATATCTGGTTCCAACATCAATCTTGGTGAAATAGCCCCTATTAATATACCTCAATCGCCACCTTGGCTTGTACCCAAACCCACATTTATTTTTGACATCAGAAAACATAAAAAGTCGGAAACTAACCCAATTATACTTCAGCAACTTTTTGCTGAAATAAAATCAAAGTTTGCATATCATGACTCAATTTATACTGATGGATCCAAGGATGGGAACAAAGTGGCTGCTGCAGCAGTCCATGGGCAGCAGGCAGCAACTCTCCGTCTTCCATCTTCCAGTTCAATATTTACTGCAGAAGCTAGAGCCATCATTCTTGCATTAAAATTTGTCAGAACGTCTGATAAACTAAAATTCCTTATTTGCTCAGATTCTCTTTCTTGTCTATTAGCTATAGAAGGTCAGAAATATAAAAACCCTTTAATCGCCCACATTATTGAATTTTATAAAAGACTTGTCCAAATGGGCAAAGAAATAATTTTTATGTGGATACCAAGTCATATTGGTATCCGAGGAAACACAGTCGTAGATAGTATAGCGAAAGATGCTTTAGATGAACCAGTTACTAATATGTCTGTGCCTTATACTGATTTTAAACCTCTGATTTATCAGTATGTTTTACGTCTGTGGCAGTCCCAGTGGGATCTGCTTACAGACAACAAATTGCATGCTATTGAGCCAACCGTTGGCACAAATATTTGTTTCTTCGGCAGAAGCCGAAGAGAACAAGTTGTTTTAACTAGATGTCGCATTGGCCACACCAGGACGACTCATTCCTTTATTTTAGAAAATGAGCCGCCTCCTGAGTGTATCCCTTGCCAATGCCGACACACTGTTAAACACTTTTTAATAGACTGTGTAGATAAATCCGACATCATTCGTCGGTACTACACAGTCGACAATATGAAAGACTTGTTTACAAAGGTCGCTGGCGACCGTCTTTTAAAATATTTGAGGGATGTTGGGCTATATTCTAGGATATAATCCACATTACAAATTTAATATGTTCGTAGTATCTTAAATTTATTTGTTTAATCTTATTGTTTGTTGATATTATTTTTGACTGTGATAATGTATATATTTCTTTGTTTCAAAAGCTTAAACTGTGATATTTTATATAATCAGATTTTTGAGGAATTTTATTGTTTAGCTCTGGTTTTATTATCTTCTGTTTTATTTGTTAATATGAATTTTGTTTTATCATGTTTGATCTTACTTAATTTGTTTTAAAAGAAAATTAGCTTTCGCCACGATATGACCATTTGCGTCGACGTGGCGTTAAACAACATTCAATCAATCAATCAATCATATATAGACTGATTTCTCATTTTAAAACATGTTGAAGACCTTGTGACTTCTGAATGGAGGTTTTGTCATTTCTTTTGGATGTGTGCTGTTTGATATGTGACATTTCCCCATTTCTATTCTTTTTCTACTACATGTATAGAGTTATCCATTCTTTTTCTGATATATACATGTAGTTTTATTTTTTATTTAAACAAAAGAACAGTTATGAACATTTTATTTGAACATTTAATTCAACATGAATAAATTTGTTACAGTAAATGCTGACAATTTGGGTTCATACATGTAATTATCTATAACTTGTACCAAAAATAGGCAGAATTGGATCAATGTTCAAAATTTAAAAGTAAACGTAAAAGTGTAGAATTTTCCTGTTGATCAATTTTGCAAATCATTTACATTGCTAAATTTAAAGGAAATCAAGGGAACCAGGATTATAACAGCAAACAAAAATTTTGCATTTGAGCGACAAAAGACCAGGTACAAAAAATAGTCAAAAGTCTGCAAATATCACAAATTATGATAAAAAAATTTAAGAGATCCAGTATTGGTTCAGGGATTTAAATCTTGCAGTTGAAACAAGAGAAAATCTTATCATGTTCAGTGCTGACAAGAGTAATTTCTCTTGATTGACTTCAAGAAAAAAACACGGAACAAAAATGGATCTCTTTTAATATCTTATATTTATTGTCGATATTTAAGTATATGATTTTGTCCATTCAAGGGAAACATTGTTGTACATGATAAAAACTATTTTAGAGATGACTTGCAACAGCTAATTTTTGTAAGAAGTCTAAGCACTGAACAAGAAGTCTTTTGTAGCTTTGGCAAGATCTGGCATATAAACTCCATACCAGTGTTAGATACATTTGGCACATGCTTACTGGAGTGTTTAACAAGAATTTTACAGACTGAACCATAGACGATAACGTTACAACATTCTCATATGACCTCGCTGTGTTGAAAACTTACTTGAGAAGGATATACTTATAACATGAGAAAAGTATAAAAATCAACTGTATATTGGACAAGCATTTGATAAGGAAGTCTCTCAATTTAAGTGAATTGAAATGTGCTGGGAAGAATAAAAAAATACTTTCCTGTACAATTTGTTAAAATATTTTGACCCCCTATCAAAACCACCTCTTCATAAACATAGCACATCAACTTTGTATCTTTTTAAACTTATTAGCAAACATTGTCAACTTGAATATACATTTTGTATATCAGCACAAATCTCTATACATGTTTATCTTTGACTAAAGGCTCAGGTGAGCCTGTATTGCTCACCTAATTTAAATACATCAATTGTGTTCATCTAAATAAATTAGCCAATTGAGAAATATCTGTATGATGAATTGTCCACTGAGAAAGCTATCATGGGCACAGAGGGAGGTCATCAGATAAATGTCGATTTTGAAATTCAACCAAATATTGATCCAAATTGGCCGAGCCATCTCGGAGAAGGTTTGTAAACATTTTTCCCATACAAGCAAGGTCTCTATGTTAAAACTATGTCAGCTTATGGCAGCCATCTTTGATGCATATTGAGATGTTGAGGTTATCTAAAATGACCATTCCAACAAAGTTTGGTCCCAACTGGCCAAGCAGTTTTCAGAGGAGAAGATTTTTAAACATTTTACTAATTGAGTTATCAACCTTTCCAATTATTGTATTTTAGTTATGGGGGCCATTTTGATTGGTGGGTGGGGTTGTTGGATTTAATTCTGAAAGGGGATAATCTGAGGATCATCTCTGCCAAGTTTGATCTGTATTGGCCCAGTGGTTTCAGTGAAGATTAAAATGTCAAAAGTTAACGGATGACAGACGCTCAGTGGTAGCAATAGCTGACATGACCAAAAGCTTTGGGTCAGGTGAGCTAAACATAAATTTAATCATTCAAAAATTCATCCTGGGACAAACCAGATTTTTTAACTACCCCATGAAGTAAAAACAGCAAATCTGCTGTTTTGTTCTCTTGTATAAGAAACACAATGTTTTTCTAAATACTGCTTCAATTCAACAATTGTTAATTGGCCAAGAGGAGTACCCTGATAGCTATCTTTAATTGCTTTTCGTTTTTCAGATAACTCTTCCTTCTCCTTTCTCTGATGTATATATTTTTGAATGTTCTCAATTGATACACCTATTAAATTCTGAAGATTCTCCAAGTTAGTGTTATCTGTCTGTTCAGCATTTTCCATATAAAAGTTAATGTTCTTAGATGGAAGATAGTAGTCAGGACAATCCAAAAATGTTGATAAATCCATCGATTTCTCCACAAAATATTTCAACATCTGGATAACTTGAGAGTATGGAAGATAGTGGAATTCTGGCAATTTGCCAACATCTATAATTGGCTGAATTTCAATTCTTTTGTATGGTAAACCTAGATGTCTAAATGGAAACATGTTACCTCTGAATGCATCATCTCTCCTGAATGAGGAAAACCCGTAGTGTTGCTGCCAAGAACAAAAAGGGTCATTTGATTCGTCATAAATAGAGATTGCATGAAAAGCCTTTGTTCTACTTAATTTGTATTTATCACAAAGTTTCTCCCACATAGTTTACATCTGCCTGACCATAGTGATCATTAATGGAAATGTCATGTGTTGCACCTTCCTTTGTAGGTTTTCTTAAAGAAATACATGGGTTCACACCCTTTCCTTCATGATGTCGTACAGCTTGTTTAGTTTTGGATCGAACATTTTCTGTGTACGTATCAGCTGCACTGAGAGATACATCTATTCCGTACACATCTTGAAGTATTGTAACACATCTTGGCATATCAACATAATCATGATTTTTGTAAAGATACAAGTTTCACATGCAAGCCTTGGGTGATATTGAAGTCCTTCCTGCGAATCAAAAATTCTAAGCATGAGTTTTGTAAGACCAGGATAAACTTCTGACAAAAGCAGTCTTCCTGATCATGGAAGTCTATTACCTGATAATTTTGATTTCTTTTTCTCATGATCAGACATTTCCATCCAATCCTGTAACGATTTTTGTGCTAGAATGGAATCGCGCTTCAGGTATGTATGATCAAATTTTCTATCACCAATACCTGATTTTGTTAAATATCTCTTTATAACCGTAGGATAAAACTTGGTTTACAATACCTAACCAAGCTAAAAGCATATCCTTCAAATCCTGCCTACGACGGTGTTTTCAATCCTCTCTATGAGGATATATTTGAACATAAAAATAAAATTCCTCCATTTGGTATTCGGATGAAACCACATATTTCTGCTTCTAACTTAAACCTTGATGAAATAGCCCCTATTAATATACCTCAATCTCCACCTTGGCTTGTACCCAAACCTAAATTTATTTTTGACCTCAGAAAACATAAAAAGTCTGAAACAAACCCAATTATAATTCAGCAACATTTTGCTGAAATAAAATCAAACTTTGCATTTCATGACTTTATTTATACTGATGGATCCAAGGACGGGGACAAAGTGGCTGCCGCAGCAGTACATGGGCAGCAACTCTCCGTCTTCCATCTTCCAGTTCAATATTTACTGCAGAAGCTAGAGCCATCATTCTTGCTTTGAAATTTGTCAGAACGTCTGATAAACTGACATTCCTTATATGCTCAGATTCTCTTTCATGTTTATTGGCTATAGAAGGTCAGAAATATAAAAACCCTTTAATTGCCCATATTATTGAGTTCTATAAAAGACTTGTCCAAATGGGCAAAGAAATAGTTTTTATCTGGATACCAAGTCATATTGGTATCCGAGGAAACACAGTCGTAGATAGTATAGCGAAGGATGCTTTAGATGACCCGGTTACTAATATGTCTGTGCCTTATACTGATTTTAAACCTTTGATTTATAAATATGTTGTACGTCTGTGGCAGTCCCAGTGGGATCTGCTTACAGACAACAAATTGCATGCTAATGAGCCAACTGTTGGCACAAGTATTTGTTCCTTCGGCAGAAGCCGGAGAGAACAAGTGGTTTTTACTAGATGTCGCATTGGCCACACCAGGACGACTCATTCTTTTATTTTAGAGAATGAGCCGCCTCCTGAGTGTATTCCATGCCAATGTCGACACACTGTGAAACACCTTTTAATAGACTGTGTGGATAAATCCGACATAATTCGTCGGTACTACACAGTCAACAATATGAAAGATCTATTTACAGTGGTCGTATATTTGAAAGACGTAGGACTGTACTCCAGAATATAGACTATTTTACTGTGTTCTTGAGTATAGTCATTGGTAATTATCTTAAACTTTTTTATTGTTAATTGACGTGTTTTTATATAAGATGATATCTTTTACTGAATATTTTATGTATATTGACTTTGATGAATAGTGTATCTGTGATATTATTAGTGTATCTGTGATATTATTTCTAAATGAAAGTTCGACTGTAATATCAGTTTTACTGTTTATTCTGCCCTCAATATTTTATTTGTAAATATTCTATTGATTTTAGGTATTGTTTGACATTTTAATCAGTTCGAGTCTAATTAGTTCTCGCCGTGATATTGGCTGCAATATCGCCAGCAATCAATCAATCACTTCACAACAAAAGCCTGGGTGTTGTTATCTTCTATCTGTTTATATACAATAATTACAGGTAAATGATTCATTATAAGATCACTTGCATCACTGCTAATATATTTCATCTTTGGTAGTTTTAATAAAAAAGTGACAATTTTTGATGTTGTTCCTTTCCCAAACTCTTCTTCTATTTTCAACTGCTCATTATTTTTCAAACTAGTGAAGTCACCAAAAACATTGAAACAATCAAGAATTGTCTCTACTATGGTCTTCGAAATACCTTGCACACGAGTAAGGTGGTAAAACAACAGTTCACTGTGATATTCTTTTCTATATATGCTATATGCTTCTTTAAGTGATATAATATGATGTGTTTCAATATGGTCAGCAACTTTCAAAAAGTGCACATGCTTTTGCACGTACTTTAATACTACTTCTAAAATTATTCACAGTCTGTACCAGATCTTTTATAGCATCATTAAAAAACGTCTTGACCCTATCTAAATCATACCACATACTATTCTTAGAAGCTTCAGCTCTAAAACTGTCTCTTTTATGTTTCTGATAGTTGATGCTGACGCTATTAGTTTTGCAAAATGATGAGAGATCTTCATTTATTTTTTGGATTTAATCTCAAAACTGTCATGCAACCAGTTGTGTCAGAAAATTTGATTTCATTTGAAAGATCTGAAAATATATATTTCAGCAAGGTTTCCCCACTATTTTTTTTTCCAAATACACAGATGCCTCTTCAATATTTATTAGATATTGTGTCATCAAAGTTGATATTATCAGACTTGGAATAATGTACATGGCTGTCTAGGAGGCAACAATTTCCTGTTTCATCAGACAATACAACAAAAGATTTGTCTGGTAAAATTGTGAAAACTAAACCATTTTTGCGGTTGGCTCGTTTAATTTTCATAAAATTTTGACAAAGTATTTATTTTGACCCATTGACAAAAAATTTAAAATTTCAAAACATTTGAACCAACCAATTCATCAGAAAAATTACACTGATTGTATAGCAGTTTGACAAACACTAATATTGATCATTGAAAAGCTTAATATTCCCTTAACAACACAACGTTATTAAAACGTTTAGCTGATTTTACAGAGTTATCTCCCTGTAGTGTTAGGTACCACCTTAAAGACCAAACCAACTAATCATTTCTGTAATTGATGTTTTCTTGAAACTCAACATATTCGTTCTTGGTGGGTTTTTTGAACGATATTAGCGAATAAAAAAGATAGGTCACCGAATTCGTTTCGTTGCTATAGTACCGCAAAGAATGCTTACATTCAGCCAGATGCTAAATTTACGGCATATTTTTCGAATGAAGCCATTTCCGTAATGAAAGTCGAATTTTTATACGGACTTTTGTGTTGGCTTCCAGAATATATATATTTTTTTATTGTAACAAAGAAAACGGTTTCCCATAACGTAATGACCACGTATTCTGCTCTAAAGGCCTTTCCCGCGCAAATTTTGGCCAATTTTTGCTGCATATTCTATTGAATTTTGAAAAATCTGTAATTGATTTTTTTCTTAAAAGTTTATACTGTGTTTAGTTATTCATTGTTGTCAGAATAATACCAAAAAAATGATAGGTCACAGACTTCATAAAAAAAAATAAAACGGATTTAACGTCGAAAAAATGACATATTCAGCTACGCCAAGCTTAGTTTTGTTTTCTCAATAAACATGACTCACAATAAGCAAAAAAGAACTTTCCCTTCAAGTCACCGTGTCGCCGGCGATGTACATAGTGTAAGCCTCGTTCAAACCAATTTTGTTATTGGTTGGAATGATATGATAAAATATTTTTGATTTTGTCGCTGCGCTTATCATTTGTAGATGCTTCAACACTAACCTAAGAGTTCGAGTTCGTGCCTCAGTTAATTTCATTTTGACAAAACGTAAATTTATATTGTTTGCAAGAAAGCCAAGAATATTTTGCCAATTTTTATGTTTGTTGCATAACTAGTTTCTGTGCTGGAAAAAGTTTGTCAACATCTATGCTAGGAACTGTCCGGAACGTTTTCTTATAAAACCATTACTTTGAAGGAAAACAAGAACCCTAAAACTACAACACAATACCGATATTGCTGTCCGTGTATTGGAACCCTAAAACTACAACACAATACCGATATTGCTGTCCGTGTATTGCCATTTCGACAGTTATAGTTATTTACTGCTAATTTAAATAAAATGCTCCGCTGGGCGCAGCTAGATACGACCGCAGATGTCGAACCCTGAATAGTTGGGGCAATTATGAACACAACATTCAAGCTTGATACAATACTGAATTTGGATTGTGAATAAATATTTGACACAGCATAGGTTTCTGACACAGAATGAATGTTGTCTAAGAACTTAAAAATTTTTAATTTACCTATTCAAACCATATCAGTATTATTTGTTTTTATATATAAATCAGAAATAACCAATTTAAAATTTAAAATTGGGCACACATATCAATTTCTTGCTATTGCGCAATACTGTGTAATTGAAAATTTCTTCAAATATTTCACACATAATAGGTTTCTGACACAGAATAACTGAAATCAAAGAACTTAAAATTGGTCATATGATTTGAATTTATATTCAATTTTTTGCTTCTTGTGCAATACAATATGCTGTGGAGAATTGCCCCCCCCCCCAAAAAAAATAATAATTTACCCCTTTTTTTAGCTTTTGTGCAATACACTATGAAATTGCACATTGACACCCCCTCCCAAAAAAAAAACAAAAAACAATAAAATTTATTGTAACCTCCCCCCCTTTTTTTGCTAAAAAAAATTTGAAATTTTCTCTTTAATTTATGAAATATGAAATGAGAAAAAATTACCCCCTCCCCAATTTCTCATTTACCCCCCCCCCCCCCCCCCCATTTCTTTATACTTTGCAACCATAACAGCCCATTTAAATACACCATAACATATTAAAATAGAAAATGACATCATAGTCATGGATGGCAAATTTTAAATATACATAATTTAAAAGCAGTTTAGATAAGATAAACAAAATAGCTTCATCAGCACATTTTATATTGGCAAATTTCCAATGGAATTTGTTAATAATAAAGTTTTGATAACAGGGCACACATATCAATTTCTTGCTATTGCACAATACTGTGCAATTGAAAATTTCTTCAAATATTTGACACATAATAGGTTTCTGACACAGAATAACTGAAATAAGGACTTAGAATTGGTCATATGATTTGAATTTATATTCAATTTTTTGCTTTTGTGTAATACAATATGCTGTGGAGAATTGCCCCCCCCCCCCAAAAAAAAAAAAAAATAATTTACCCCCTTTTTAGCTTTAATTTTGGACCCCGATTTGGACCAACTTGAAAACTGGGCCCATAATAAAAAAACTAAGTACATGTTTAGATTCAGCATATCAAAGAACCCTAAGAATTCAATTTTTGTTAAAATCAAACTAAGTTTAATTTTGGACCCTTTGGACCTTAATGTAGACCAATTTGAAAACGGGACCAAAAATTAAGAATCTAAATGCACGGTTAGATTCGGCATATCAAAGAACCCCAATAGTTCAATTTTCGATGAAATCAAACAAAGTTTAATTTTGGACCCCGATTTGGACCAACTTGAAAACTGGGCCTATAATAAAAAAAACTAAGTACATGTTTAGATTCAGCATATCAAAGAACCCAAAGAATTCAATTTTTGTTAAAATCAAACTAAGTTTAATTTTGGACCCTTTGGACCTTAATGTAGACCAATTTGAAAACGGGACCAAAAATTAAGAATCTAAATGCACGGTTAGATTCGGCATATCAAAGAACCCCAATAGTTAAATTTTCAATGAAATCAAACAAAGTTTAATTTTGGACCCTTTTGGCCCCTAATTCCTAAACTGTTGGGACCAAAACTCCAAAAATCAATCCCAACCTTCCTTTTGTGGTCATAAACCTTGTGTTTAAATTTCATAGATTTCTATTTACTTATACTAAAGTTATTGTGCAAAAACCAAGAAAAATGCTTATTTTAGCCCTTAATTCCTAAACTGTTGGGTCCAAAACTCCCAAAAACAATCCCAACCTTCCTTTTGTGGTCATAAACCTTGTGTTAAAATTTCATAGATTTCTATTTACTTATACTAGAGTTATTGTGCGAAAACCAAGAAAAATGCTTATTGGGCCCTTTTTGGCCCCTGATTCTTAAACTGTTGGGACCAAAACTCCCAAAATCAATCCCAACCTTCCTTTTGTGGTCATAAACCTTGTGTTTAAATTTCATAGATTTCTATTAACTTATACTAAAGTTATAGTGCGAAAACCAAATGTCTGCGGACGACGACGCAGACGACGACGACGACGACAACGACGACGACGACGCCAACGTCATACCAATATACGACCGCAAAAATTTTGCGGTCGTATAAAAAAAAAAACAAAAAAACCTCTCAGTGCCAACACCAAGGTACCAGCTACTAGACATATCATAATTGCAGAAAATGTAACTATGGCCATTATGCCTTATCAATGCAGGTTACATCGAGAAAAAAAGAAAGTTAACATAAGAAACTGTGAATAACCATACTAGATTCTGGTACTACCGATAGTTAGTGGTATATCAGACAATTTGTTACGACTCAACCATAAGTCTTACACATCACTCCAATCCAGTGGGTAAGTTCCGACAACTATGACATTTGAAAATACGAAAATCTGTGCATTGTCAAACAATTGCCTCTTAGAATTAATAGCCAATTCATCGTACATGCATTTCTCTCTCTCAGGGGCGTTTCCAGGATATTTGAAAGGAGGGCGTATAATAAAACTTTGGCCGAGCGGTGTCGAAAAATTTTTTGAACCTTTTTTTTTGCTAAAAAACAAAATAATTGGGAAATGCACTAATGTAACGGTAACGGTTCCTGACTTGGAGCATGTATATTTTATGGTTAGTCAGGGTTTGATATTTTTGTGCCGAATTCTCTCCAATAATTTTTTTTTTTGAAAGGGGGGGGGTGTACGCTCATTATTGGAACAATACTTATGCGCTGAGATGTGCGTATGAACAATAGTTGGTTTGGTCTTTAACAAATCCTTTTTACAGGCTGTATATCCATTCGATCCTCCAACATTCAATAATGTATTCAAGTATATCTCTTTCATTTCACATATATCAAGTTTTAGTACATCTTTTGCAGCGGATTTAACATCCATACTCGAAAGTTGTTTCTCATTCCATAATGTAACTGTTTCAGTCATGGAGTTTATAAATAATTTTGTGATTGCTTGGTGGTCTTCTAGGTTAATCTCAGTATTAGTAAAAGCTTGCTGAGGATTTAATGCTATTCCTTTGCAAGCACTACTTCCTTTTACTCCCCCTAAAACTGTGTTTTGGCATTGCTGTGGGAATGTCACTTGCAGACCATTTTCAAGTAAAACTTTCTTGAAGCAATCTTCTGATATGCTATTAATATCTTGTTCCATAATATACATTTGATTATCAATTGGACTATCTCGTTCTACATCCTGTTCTGGTGCATCGATCTGATATTCTCGTTCTATGACCTGAACTTCATCATCATTCTGATCATCTCGTTCTACATCCTGTTCTTGTTCACTGATCCGACTATCTTGTTCTACAACCTGAACCTCATCATCATTCTGATCATCTTGGTCTACATCCTGTTCTTGTTCACTGATCCGACTATCTTGTTCTACAACCTGAACTTCATCATCATTCTGATCATCTTGGTTTACATCCTGTTCTTGTTCACTGATCCGACTATCTTGTTCTACAACCTGAACTTCATCATCATTCTGATCATCTTGGTCTACATCCTGTTCTTGTACACTGATCCGACTATCTTGTTCTACAACCTGAACTTCATCATCATTCTGATCATTTTGGTCTTCAACCTGTACTTGGTCATCTTGAAAACTTGATTTGAGTTTCTTCGCAGATTTGTATTTCAATAATGTACTGTTCTCACTTTTCCTACCCCTTTTTAGGCGTAGGCACCCTTTTGGTGCCTTGCGCCTATTGTCATCCAGACACAAACCGGATTCCATTTTATCAGAGACACCTAGCGGCATTTTCAGTACCGTTACACGTGAAGCACGCCAATCGAGATTGCAAGAGTAAGTATTTATGTAATTTTATTTATTTATACAGATTTAGTATCTGGTTGATTCCCAAGAAAATGCCTAAAAATATATATTCAGTTAATCATATCAGTAATACTATTTAACATGTTTAATGTTAATTATTTTGTATGTGAACGTGTTACTTTGTAAAGAAAAACGATTTAAAGTGGTGTGTTATATAACTTATTAGCGGAACATTTATGCACTGCAGTGTAGTATCATATATATACTGTCAATGTATATCAATTAAATTTATCATATTAATCATGAATGTTTGAATCATAAAAAATTTACAGTGTATAGCATGTTTAGTTTATTTTGTAAAGTAGGGTGTTGTTTTATAACCGGAACAGCCGTCAAAAAACCAAAAAGTTATCTAGACTGGGATAATAAATTTTGTGAAGTTAATTTTTTACAGATGTTGTATATGTGAAAGTCATTATAATAGTATTACTTACAAGTAACATACAAACCTGGGAATAAGATAAAGATTGATATATGCGTGTTTTCTCCTAAAATTGACTGAGGGTATTAAATTTGTCAATTTCATTTTCTACATATGCTGCATTTGTGAATATAATTGATAATATTATTTTCATATACCCCTCCCAACATGATATTTCTGTTTAATTACACTGAATATCATTCATAACAATGGCTAAATTTGAAATACCTTTTGTTAGCTTTTTTTTTCAATTTTGGGTTATTAGTGTTCACTTCTTTGACTTTTTATATCCCGCTTGCAAAAATTGGAAACTTTGTGGTTTCGAGATGATAAATAGAGAACAGCTTTACGAAATCAGATTGTCGCCATTTTTACTTTCCAGGGTTTTTTCTCCCCTTATTTTAGGTTCGAATTTCGGCCCCATTCCCAATCATAAATGTGTCCTTTTTTCCCTAAATTGGTCAGAAAATTCCCTAATGGATCATAGTTATTTGCAGTAAAAATCCGGATTTTGTAACTGTTTCCAGCACCGTTTTTTTGTGTATTACGATTCCATATCCGGTCGTATGTGCGCTTTTCATCATGGATATTTTGTACACATGTTCGTTGTTCATCTGTAACATTGTCTCACACCAACCGAACGAGCACAGATTAATTTGAAAAACATGTAAGTGGTACCCTTGATCTTACGTCGGTCCATCCGATTTTGGTTTCTGCACTCTAACTTTAATTTGCTTGAACCAAATATTATGAAACTTATACCACAATACGCAGATAGATTTTGAATAAGAGTAATATGACTTTTACCGTTCTAGAGGTATGTCCCAGTTCGGGAAAGGTACGAATTCGTTAACATTAACGAATTTGTTAACAGCATACAAATTCGTTAACCTATTGTTCGCAATATTTTTAAATTTAACAAATTTTGTGTCATGACAGGCAGTGTTATTTTCATGTTACTGTTGATGTTTCCTTTATTGGAGAACACCAATTTTTGACAGTTAATTTTGCCAAAATGCTCAAAAATAGGAAACATCAAATTTAAAGAGAATATTTGATCAGATTTGTAACACATCAAAAGTTTTAATGTAAAGTTAACAAATTTGTTAACACTACTTTCTTTGAATTTATGTCTATTTTAAGGGTTGCTGTAACTTCTTTCCAGGTGTTTGAGGTTTTTCAAGTGGTAATTTTTAATCCTTAAAAAAATTATTGACTTACACAATAAACATCTACAAAAATGCAGAGTTTGAAATTAGAGTTAACAAATTTGTTGACATGCAGGACCCCTTTTTCTAATGGGTAAATAGGGAAAAATTTAAATTTTTGCCTGTAACAAAAAAATGCTTGGTCAATAATTTTACAACCTTGGTATTAAATGTGCAAAATGTTATTCTCTTTGTAAGCAAACTAATTTAAAAATGCCATTTTTGCTTATTTCAAGCCAAAATTTAACAAATTCATTAACATCTTCTTGGTTAACTTGTTAAAGAAGTTAACAAATTTGTTAACGTTAACAAATTCGTACCTTTCCCGAACTGGTCCCTTTTTATAAGGAAAAATTGGAAATTTTGTTGTTTCCGCACTCTAAATTTAGTTTGCCTTGAAAAAAATAGTATGAAACTTATACAGAATGCTAAGAACCACAATAATGTCAATATGCAGATAGAGTTTGAATAAGAGTAATGTGACTTTTACCCTCTGGAACTATTTTCTTTAATTGTAGATTGTAGTGAAATCGTGTTATTTTTATGATTTTAATGCACAAAGAGTTAATTATTTACATGTAGATTCGTTGCTAGGAAAATATGCCTATCTGACATTATTCATACGACTTTCACCGCATTTTCACGCTTCAGTGGTCAGGATAAATGTTCAGGAATAGGTCTGTTCCCCAAAAACTATAGATAAATTATTTTATACCGTGTTCACACTACATTTTCATCACGCGATTATCACATATTTATTCTGGAAAGACCGTTCACATAAGAAAGAGATGTTGAATGAATCTAGATTAATCACGCGATGTCATCGCACGATCAAACCACCTCTAGGAGGTGGTGGTGGTTTGATTGCGCGATGATTCCACATTGACATAATCCAGATTATATGTGAACGCCCAATCTATAATCATCATGCGATGAAATTACGCGCAGACTCCAAGAGATACAGCGGAAGCAGACATAACAGCATGTTTATTTCCCGTGTTATCTGTTGAAAACAAACCATGGCAATCTGGAATATTCAAACAATAACAGACTACGCGAAATTCGTCGGACCGTCGGACATTTCCGGTAAAAAATGGATCGGTCCGGTAAAATTTTGTTGAATTCCGGACCAAATGTCCGGTGTTGTTTTTTTGTTTATCGTATTTCCGGTAGTATACTACTTCCGTTTATTTTCATAATATGATAGGATAACATGATAGGATTAAAATATACGCAAGGAGCCATTCCAGGTAAGGCTACAAAAAAGAAAATTATGGATGATCAAATGAAAGAGAAAAGCAAAGTAGAGGCACACAGACCTTTGCACATTAGAAATTTTGGTCTGGTAAAATTACATTCGGTCTGGTAAAGCTAGGTTGTTTACCAGACCGAATGTCCTGTAAAATAAAAAATCATTCGCGTAGTCTGCAATAAGTAAACTAATTGAGATATGGGCGAAAGAGAAGGTCCAAGATATGTTGGATTCATCCTACAGAAATTCAGATGTTTTTAAGGACATTGCGGACAGAATGATTGAGGATAGGGAAGAACAGTTCAATTGGCAGCAATGTCACAACAAAATAAAAACACTCCGATCGTAGTATAGAAAAGCAAAACTTTATCAAAATAAATCAGGAAGTGGACGAATGCGATTCATTTATTTCGATGTAATGGATGCTGTTCTTGGGGACAGGCCGTCGGTAACCCCAGTCCATACTGTCAACACATCAATTGAGTCTGTGCCCTCAAATGACGAGGAAACGTCTACTCGCACATCAACCCCCAGGTCTTTAGAACACAAAGGTTTGTATTTAAAGAAATTATCTATTATTTTTCTTCTATAAAAATATAAAAAACAAAATTCCTAAACGCATGTGTATACTAGTACAAACTTCTTCACGTGTACCCATGATTCTTTGAATCTATATCTCATTGCGCAATAGATGTGAACGTGCTATCCCGATTAAATGCGGAATGACATTTTGTAATGTGAACAACCAATACGTATCCATCGCATGATATACGATCGCATGATGTATCTAGAATGGAAATGCGCGATGTAGTGTGAACACAGTATTAGAATGCAGCCTGATACAAGATATTGCATAAATTGTTTAAAAACTGAGAAAATAACAGCAAGGTACTGAATTATCCAATTGACTGCCAAACAGATGAGTGAAGATCAAATCTGGTATAGCAAAGACTTTCATGACTCAATTTTTTGAAAATAAAGAGTAAAATACCCAATACATCAATTCTTATCTGGAGCTCTGCCTCATTTTCATCCTCTAGTGGTTAGTTTCAGACATCCCTGGTACTCCTTCTTTATTACATGTATGTACACTGTATGGGGCACTTTGGGGTTTTCATATAACAAGACATATACAAAATGTAAGGGGGGGGGGGGGCAGCTTCTGTCTGCTTTTCCTTCTTAACCAGGGACTCTTGCATAATTTTTCCTCTCATAATACTATTGTGCACCTCCTATTTCATTTTTTTATCCGTATAATTTTTGGTGTTTCCCATAACAAAACATGGACTTTGGGGATCGGGTGGGAGGGGGAGGGGGAAGTTGGCGGCTCAAGCTTCTGTCCGCTTCTCCTCATAATATAAAGCAGGGACTGGATTCCAATGAAATTTTTAGTTAATCTTTTTCACTTACATGACATAATGGTGTAGTTCACCTCCTACTTTATTTTATTTTCAAAATATTTTCAAGGTTTATCATAATGAAATGAGTAGGGGCTATAAGTTACTTCAGAGTTACATCTAGTTGAATTTGGTCCAATACTCCTGAGTAATGGGTATTGTTCTTTCAAATCACAATTTTGGAGTTAGTTATTGAAATTACTAAATACCTTTACTATGGGATAGAATTTTTTCTTTATAGGAAAGAATTATGCCAATAATAGTTAATCGACATTAATTGTAAATTCAAAAACAATTATGTCTGTATATTTTTGCACGATCATCTTTTAGTAAAATGATTTTTTTCTCTCTTTATTACAGAAAAAGACAATGATCAGTGCATGTTCATGCAATAACGTTATAATAGTGATAGTATTGTCCATTTTGATTTTTTTTTAACTGTTGTTGCATTGTGTGCATGGTACACAAGTAGGATTGCAAGTGTTAGGTATTATACCATGTTTCAATGTCCTTTGTTTTTTATGTCCCGTCTATCATACCAGCAAGGTGTCTGTTTGTCCATCCATATGTCAATTTGTTTTTTCTTTATGTTAAGGATAAGTTTAAAGGTAATTCAATATAAATAAATGTCATATCAGTATGAAACTTTATCATATAAAACCTCATAAGGTATCTATGCCCATCTTTGAGATTCAGACTTATTTGTAAGATAATTAATTATACATGGGATCTATTCAAAACTCAGATTAAAAGTATGTGACGACCTCCGTTTCATGGTAATTGATGATAAGTTAAAGTATTTGCTGCGTGGCGGGACATAACATTCTGTGGACACATATTTTCTCGTTTTTTTTTAATTATATTTTTAAGCTTACATGAATGGAATTGTCTTTAAAAAAACTTACATTAAAAAAAAGTCTTCTGTTACATTTCAGGTACATGTAGGCCTGGTTACTTTTATTTTTGGTATTTCTAGACAAACATGACTATCAAAAAAATTATCACCTTTACAAGAAATTTACATTCAGTTGACCAAAGCTGTTTATAGTATATGACATGTATGATGAAATTACATTATGTGCTGTAAAAGCATAATTCCAAATTTTTTAAACATTTCAGGGGTACTTTAATGAACTTTGCACTTTCCAGTAAACAACTTTGGTGTACATTTGTTCAAACAAGGAAATAAATAAAAATTCTAAAACTGTCATTTGCAAGTTCAGTGCAAATAATGTAATTTGAAAAAAAAAAATTATAGAAATTTTTGATGACACACATTTAGTATTGTTAACATCAAACACAAATTTTTAGTTACGTTATGCAAACAATTTAAATTTTAATCACTATTCCATTCAGCTTTGCTGTATATCAGGGTTTTTGATTTTTCAAAATATTGATGAGTATCACAGTGTTATGTTAATCCTGAATTCTGGAAATTTGATGAGTCGATGACTCACCTAGATGAGATACCAAAAACCCTGGTATATTTATTTTTCTTTAACCATTGTTCTGTTTTTTTTTAATTGGCTCACCTGTCCTAAAAGTACATGTGAGCTTTTGCTATTACTTGGCGTCCGTCGTCGTCCGTCCTCCGTCCGTCGTAAACTTTTTCAAACATCTTCTCCTCTGAAACTACTGAACCATTTTCAGCCAAACTTAAGTGGATTGATCCTTAGGCTATCTAGTATGAAGTTTATGTTTTATTTTCTTAACCGTTGAGAAACATGGCCGCCATGGCTAAAAATAGAATATAAGGGGTAAACTGCAGATTTTGGCTTATATCTCAAAAACTAAAGCATTTAGAGCAAAACTGACGGGGTAAAAATGATCATCAGGTCAAGATCTACATGCCGTGAAATTTTCAGACGAATCGGTCAACCCTTTGTTGGGTTATTGCCCCTGAATTGTTAATTTTAAGGAAATTTTGCAGTTTTAGGTTATTATCTTGAATATTATTATGTCCCGCCCACGAATGTGGATGGGGCATATAGAGTTACCCTTGTCAGTCCGTCTGTACGTCCGTCCGAACTATGTGGTTAAGTTTTGCGTTAAGCATAGTGTATCAATGAAACTTCATCAGTGGATGTGCCTTGGGTAGTACTGAGCAGTCATACAATAATTGGGTCATTATGACCTACATTTTATGCTTGAGCGACTCTGGTTAGGTTTTGCGTTTAGGTTCATTTCTTTGGAACTAAGCATAGTGTATCAATGAAACTTCATCAGTGGATGTGCCTTGGGTAGTACTGAGCAGTCATACAATAATTGGGTCATTATGACCTATATTTTATGCTAGAGCGACTCTGGTTAAGTTTTGCGTTTAGGTTCATTTCTTTGGAACTAAGCATAGTGTATCAATGAAACTTCATCAGTGGATGTGCCTTGGGTAGTACTGAGCAGTCATACAATATTTGGGTCATTATGACCTACATTTTATGCTTGAGCAACTGGTTAAGTTTTGTGTTTATATGGATTATAGGGCGGGGTATCCGTGTATTACAGACACAATTTCTAGTTATAGATAAAGACAAACTGTAAACACTAGCAAAAATGTTCAACAAAATAAGATCTACAAATAAGTCAACATGACCAAAATCGTTAATTGACCCCATATAGGAGTTTTTGCCCTTTAAAGACAAGTTTTCACATTTTTTTGTCATCTTTGTAAACTTTCAAAAATCTTCTCCTCTGAAACTATAGAATCAATTTCATCCAAACTTAGGCTGAAAGATCCTTAGGGTATCTAGTATAAAGTTTGTGTTTAATTTTCTTGTCCATCGAGAAACATGGCTGCCATGCCTAAAAATAGAACATAGGTGAAAAATGCACTTTTTGGCTCATATCTCAAAAACTAAAGCAGTTAGAGCAAAACTGACAAGAAGTAAAAATGTTTATGAGGTCAAGATCTACTTACCATGAAATTTTCAGACGAATCAGTCAACCCATTTTCGAGTTATTGCCCCTGAATTGTTAATTTTAAGGAAATTTTGCAGTAAACTGTAAACAGCAAAAATGTTCAGCAAAGTAAGATCTACAAATAAGTCAACATGACCAAAATCGTCAATTGACCCCATATAGGAGTTTTTGCCCTTGAAAAATTATTTACATGTAAACAGTAATTATCAGAAAAAAAAATGGTCTGACATATTGTCACAGATGTTTAGAGCATAACTTGAAATAAATTAAATGGTAGCGGAGAGCCAAGGGTCAAGGTCATTGAAAAAGTCCATAGCAATCGATGAAAAAGTCCCTAACAACCATATATATTTAGATTCATAGCTGTACAAGTCAATATGGAGGCTCAAGGGTCAAGGTCATTGAAAAAATCCCATAGCAACCGATGGAAAAGTCCCTAGCAACCAGATATATTTGGGTTCAGGACCCTACAATTTACCTGTTCAAGTCAAAATGGAAGGTCAAGAGTCAATGCCATTGAAAAAGTCCATAGCAACCGATGAAAAAGTCCCTAGCAACCATATATATTTGGGTCAGGATTCTATATTTTAGCTGTACAAGTCAATATTAAGGCGAAAAATGCGACGGTATACATTAAATAGCAAAAATAATCATTGATGCAAGATCTACACAAAAAATAACAGGTGAGCGATTCAGGCTCTTGGGAACCTCTTGTTAATATTTGCATATTTTGTCAAAATTAGACGATTAAAAGGCTGTAATTAACATATCCTTATTTCTGAATGTTAAAATTTAAAATATTTTCTATTCTGAAACTGGCTAGTAATATTTTAAATGTTCACTGTTCCTGAACCAGTAATCTTGGATATACTTTTTTATCCTTTTTATTTTAGTTTCACTAATATTTTTTTTCCAGGGTAACAAGAAGTAGACAAAGAAGATAAACAAGGTAGGATTTTTATTTTAATAATATTTATAGATATCAGGAATGTATAATAATGTACATTTATTCTTATTAACTTGTATTCTTTTTTAATCCTTATTTTTGTGTTGATGCCAACACATTTTTTTTTGTTAAATACAAATGTTTGAATGATTCAAGAATGTCAGAACTGTTTTTGATGGTTCCTTTCCAAGCAAGCGAAGTTCGCTTTTATATTTAGCACTCTGGTGTATAGAAATATGATGGAAGTGGTAATTCCTGTATCAGTTGTAAAAGCTGACTTCTGCCAGAGTGCATCAAGATTTAGTGAGAATTCTAGAGGAAGGCAATGCATGACAAATTGTTTCATGTTTTTCATTCATACATGTTTGAAGCAAGTCAGTTCTTTTGATAAGAATGATTTGCATTTAGTATTAAATTCAGGTGATATGTTGTACAATAAATTAAGAGCAATTAATAAAATAACCGAAATTTTTTTGCAGTTTTCAGATTTGCCAAAACTTGTTAAGTACAGACTAAAATATTTCACATTTAATTTTTTGTCAAATTGTGATTTTGGTTTTATGTCTGAAAAAAATAGCACAGGACTACCGGTAATATTGCAATACAATATGAACAAAATTGTTACTACATATTCGACTCTCATAGTAGAGGTATAAATGCTCTTTGTCATCCAGAAGGACAGTGTGTTCTTTCTATTTTGCATACATTTCAAGATCTTTGCTCTTTTTGCGAAAACTCTGCTTATCATTGTCAACAACTTCATTGGAAATCGTACAATATGAAGCCTGTGGATTTCGTATTAAGAATGTGTTGAAAAAACCTGTAGGTAAAACTGCAGTTTTTGTAAATGATGAAATTTACAGTGAACATTCTGATGAACTGAATAACACAAATAATTTGTTCTATGATCACAATTTTATATCAAAAAAGAGGAAAATAGATGAAGCAAATGGAGCACATGAAACTTTTCATTCATCTAAAAAATGTGCATATATTTTACCAGATAAACCAGGTAACACAGTTTTACAAAATAGTGTAAAAAAAGTTTTTTCCAAAGACAAAGATATGGTGTGTACAAATCCTTGTATGGAGAAGGCTATTGAAAAATGCATCTTAAAATTTAAAAAAGAAGTGTGTGATGGACCTTCATACATTTGCTCATGCTGCACACAGATTTGGTTTAAAGGAAGTGTTGTTAAAGCTCACAGTTTAAAAAATAGATCTGCACTAACAAAATCATGCTTAATTGGTATAAAAAGTAAAGATGATATTGAATGGATATGCAAAACTTGTGATGAAAACATCAAAGCAAATAAAGTACCTAGTTGCGCAGTTATTAATGGTATGGGATTTCCAGATAAACCATCTGAATTGGAAATAACTGAAATGGAAGAGAGGCTTATTACTCCAAGAATTCCATTCATGCAACTTGTTGAAAAACCAAGAGGTGGTCAGAAAAGTCTTCGTGGAAATATTGTCAATGTTCCTACTGATGTAAGTTCAACAGTTGCAATGTTACCTAGAACATTGACAAACACTGAAACTATTCAAGTAAAATTAAAAAGGAAAAAAAGTTATAAACACTCTGTAATGTATGAAGCAATAAGACCAAACAAATGTATAAATGCTTTGAAATATCTCCTAGCCACTAGTGAGCTGTTCCAAAATGAAGGAATTCAAATAAACTTAAATTGGAATACTTCAGAACAGAATGAATGGTATAATTTTGAACAATATAATGGGAAAAATACAGATGTACAATCAAAAAAAAAGTAAAGAAAATGATATTGATGAGTCCGTTATACATCTTCATGGTAATGAAGTGGCCAAAGAAGAAACTAATGTTCTTCATAGTTCTGAAACTTTTATTGTTGAACCTTTCCTTGGTTCAGAGAACACAGTGAAGAAGGAAATTGATGTCGAAGAACAAGGTGATAATACAAACAATTCTGATGAATCTGATGGATGGACAGAAGATCCAAATTTTGAGAATCGCCTGACTGGGAACACTGACACGCTGTTACATCCAGTTGATGTTAGGGCATTTAATAAAAATTTTTCCTTTGCACCAGGTGAAGGTCAGACTCCTCTTGGAATATATCAAGATGAAAATGCAGAATATCTTGCCTTTCCAACAATATACTGTGGTAAAAAACGCCCGAAAAACAAAGAACGTAAAACTCGTGTTTATTATAGTACTATTTGTAAATGGGAATTGCGGTGTATAGATAGGAGAGCTGCTTGTTCAATTCCAAATATTTTCTTTAAATTGAAAAAGTTGCAGATAAAACAGATTCAAGATAAAGTAGCCTTAGCAATGAGGAAATGCCAAAATAATGGAAAAAAGGCAACAGTTGCAGATGTTTTAAATCCAACTTCTTTTGACAACATAGTTAGACTGAATGAAGGGTATCGAGTATTAAAAACATTAAGAGGATCACCAGCATACTGGGAATGTGCAAAGAAAGATATATATGCCATGATAAAACAGTTAGGCATTCCAACATGGTTTTGTTCTTTATCTGCAGCAGAAACTAGATGGAAAAGTCTTTTAGGAATTCTTGGTAAAATTCTGCATAACAAAGATTACACAGAAAATGAATTAAATTCATTGTCCTGGATTCAAAAATGTGAATTGATAAAAGCCGATCCAGTGACATGTTCTCGTTATTTCAATCACAGAGTTCAAGTTTTCATTTCTACTGTCCTCAAAAGTCAATTGCAACCTTTAGGAAAGGTGAAAGATTTTTTTTATAGAGTAGAATTCCAACAGAGAGGTTCCCCCCATATACACATGCTTGTATGGATAGAAAATGCTCCAGTTTATGGACAGTCTGAAATACAATGTCTTAGCCAATTTATAGATTGCCATTCCACTTGCCGTCAAAACAGTGGTATAGCAGAGTTGATAAATCATCAAACACACAGACACGCTCGTACATGCAGGAAAAAGGGTAAAGCTATTTGCAGATTTAATTTTCCTTTACCACCAATGCCAGAAACTAGAATTTTAGAGCCACTTGAAGAAAGTGAATATGACATATATCCCAACCTGTCAAAGAACTATGAAAAAATATCTGAAATATTGAATCAGATGAAATCAGGTGAAGAAATGTCATTTACAGATTTTCTTGAAAAACTTGGAATGAGTGAAGAAATGTACTTATGCGCAATTATGTCTTCTCTTAAATCGCCAAAATTATTTTTGAAACGACAAACATCTGAAATTAGAATCAATTCATATAATGAACTTCTGCTTAAGTCTTGGGAAGCAAACATTGATGTTCAGTTCATTCTGGATGGTTATGCTTGTGCAGCATATATTGTTTCTTATATATCAAAGTCACAAAGAGGTATGTCAAATTTACTTTTTGAAGCATGCAGGGAAGCTCGCAAAGGATCTTTGAATATAAAGGAACAAGTACGGCAGATAGGAAATAAATTTCTCACACATGTAGAAGTGTGCGCACAGGAGGCTGCTTACTTAATTTTGCAAATGCCTTTGCGTATGAGTACTAGAACTGTTGTTTTCATAAATACTAGTGAACCACATGAAAGAACATTTCTTCTTAAGCCATTGGACATATTAGAACAACTTCCAGAAAATTCAACTGATATTGAATCAGACAACAGTATTAAACGTTATCAGCGAAGACCCCGAGCATTAAATAATTGCTGTTTAGCAGATTTTATATCCCGATTTGATGTAATCTTTCCCCCCAAAGATAAAATTAATCAAAAGACTGATCAGAGTGAACATTTGCCAGAGGATGAAAATGGGGAAGTAGATGAAGATGTAGAATATACAGATGAGAAAGAAAGCATTGAAACCACAGAATTACAGGATGATGCTATCAAGGATGTTAAGGAATATTTAATGAAAGATGGATCAATTATAAAAAGCAGGAAAATACAAAAAATAATCCGATATGTAAGATATAATAAAGACCATGACCCAGAAAACTTTTTCAGGGAGCAACTCATGTTATTTTTTCCTTGGCGTAATGAAACGAAGGACCTAAAGGGAAAATTTGGAACATACCAGGCTCACTACATAAGTCAGATACATATCATACAAGAAAACAAAAAAGGGTATGAACTGGACAATGGTATTTCTGATATCATACAAAACTGTGAACATGGATTTGATGAAGATAGTATTGTTTGTCCTGAAGTACAACATAGTGAAGAAGTTGATTTACATGAACAGGAAAACGTAGCCGTCTTGCATGGCTGTTTTGATCCAAAAGTTCTTGGATATAATTATGATTTATCTCTAGATCTTGGCATTACTAAAAAACAGTTGTGTACAAATGACACTATGATGAATCATTTTACTTACCCTAATTACATGAATCTAGTGAGATCACTTAATGAAAAGCAGAACATATTCTTTTATCATGTGCTACACCAAATCAAAACTGATGACCTGCCATTTTACTATTTTCTTACGGGTGGAGCAGGTGTAGGGAAAAGTGTTGTTATCACTGCTTTGTATCAAGCTATTTGTCGTTTTTATGTAAAATGTATTGCTGATTGTCCAGATGAAATTAAAGTAGTACTGTGTGCACCAACTGGCAAAGCAGCCCATAATATTGGATGAAATACTATTCACTCACTTTTCTGTATTCCAGCCAACCAGAACTTGAAGTTTAAATCATTAGATGTACAGCAGTTAGATAGACTCAGGATAAAATTTCGATATCTTAAAGTTATATTTATAGATGAAATATCTATGGTAGGGAATAAAATGTTCAATTTCATAAATTTAAGGCTACAAGAAATATTTGGTTGTAATATAATATTTGGTGGTGTTAGCATTATTGCTGTTGGAGATCTTTTCCAGTTGAAACCAGTTTTTGACAGTTGGATCTTTGATGATTTGCGTGAAGGATATGGGCCACTTGCTATAAATTTATGGACTTATTTGTTTCAAACATTTGAACTGACTGAAATTATGCGACAAAAAGAGGACAAGACTTTGCTGAAATGTTGAACAGATTGAGGGAAGGTATTCATACTGATGCAGATGTTCAAAAATTGAAATCCAGAGTAATTTCTCCTGAAGATGGTGATTGTGATAGTCATTTGGTTTCAGATATACCACATTTATTCACAACTAATAAAGAAGTGATTATGCACAATACTCAAGCATATAAAATGGCAAGTAAAAACTGTAAATGCAATGTAGAAGCAATAGATACCGTGAGTGGAGATGTCTCTCATGATGTTAGACAAAAAATTTTAGACAAAATACCTGATGATCCATCGAAAACCATGGGGTTATTGAAATATTTGCTTTTAGTAGAAAATTTACCATCAGAAATATGCATCAATATTGATGTAGAGGATGGACTGACAAATGGAACACCATGTATTGTCAAAAAATTAGATTTTAGAGTGAAAGATTCACAACGATGTAGTATTGTGTGGGTTCTTTTTGAAGAATCTGATATTGGGTCATCTACTAGAATGAAATATTGCCATTTGTATACACCATTTACTTGTAAAACATGGACACCCATTATAGAAGTAACCAGAAATTTTACAGTTGGAATGCATCGATCGTTCTTTGCTACAAGACGACAATTTCCTTTAAGACTAGCTTGTGCAAAAACAATACATAAATCACAGGGTTCTACAATGCCAAAGATTGTTTTAGATTTTGGGAAAAGAAGGAATGATCATATGCATTATGTGGGCCTCAGCCGTGTTCGTAAATTAGATGATGTTCACATATTGCAACTGAATGAAAAGAAGATATCAACCTCACTCCCAGTAATTCAGGAAATGGTTCGTTTGCGTGAGAACTCGTATTTAATTTCTTGTTTACCTATTTTAAAGAATATTAAAGATGACATCAAAATTGTGTATCATAATGTTAGGTCTCTTCATTTACACATAGATGACGTGTTAGCAGATAAAAATGTGATTTCTGCAGATATCATTGCCATAAGTGAAAGCAGACTTACTGCTACTGACAGTGATCAGAAGTATAAAATTCCAGGATTTTTTTTGTACCGGTTTGATGATAAACGCATTAATAATTATGAAAGACCATATAGAGGCATTGCTGTTTATTCAAAATTGGAGTTATTTGAAATCAAATATGAGAAAGTGTTTGATATTGAGACAGTTTTTGCTTCTTTTAACCATAGAGGTATGGTGAATCAGGTGATTTTTTTTTATTGTTCACCTCAAAAATCCAATATTTCTGATTTTTGTAAATATTTACAATATCTATTAGATATACTTGACTCTAGTAAACCCATAATTCTAATGGGGGATACTAATATTGACTTCTTTTCCCAAACATGTTTAAACGTATTCATCAAAAAGAAAATGATCAGGCAGTTGATGCACAGTTGTACAACAGATTATGGGTCATGTTTAGATCATATATATACTACCTATTATTCAAGTTCAGATATTTCTTGTGCAACTCTTGAATGTTATTATTCTGACCATAAACCAATTATTGCTTATTTGCCTCTAAATAAAGAAAAAGTAGAAACTGGTTGAATTAAATTCAAGTGTTTTACAAGAATATTGATTTCAAGTGTAACAACAAGTGATGAATGAAAATGTAACAAATTGCCAACACTGAATATTAATATCAAGTGTAACAACAAGTGCTCAAAATGTTGCAATTTATTAACTATTGAATAAAATCTGTTATGACAGGAATTCAATAACTACAATACCGGTATTTTCATTTCAGATGTTGACGATTGCTAAATTGACAGCATTTAGATCTACTAAACCATACTCGTCTCCTTTGAAACTGAAGGTATGTGGTGTGAGTCCAGTCAACAATTACAGAGTGGAAAATGGTGATTTAAAAGAAAATTGGATTTTGGGGATGGCTGATCCTGAAAATACAATGAAAGCTGTTTTGTATGACCGTACTAAATTAAACCTCTGTGCAGAAGGAAATACAGTTCTTCTTTTTAATTTCATCTATAAGGATGAAGTGCCACCATTCATAGTAATTACCAACAGAACCAAGGTTGTTAGGACGGGACCACTTCAAGTTCCAGAAAATTTGGAAGCAACAGCATATGTAATAGCTAATCCTCCAGTAACTCCAAAGTCACCTGTAAAACAGGCTGCATCATCTCAACTGAAGTCAATAGTTTCTGTAGAAGGCAGAGTTATTTCAGTAAGTTAATTCATTGTATAACATAACGACAATTCATTATTCTAAAAAATTGATAAAAAGAATTTTCAAATTGCATGCATTAAATTCCAATCCTTAGCAGTACTTATTTCATTTTGATTTTGATTTTTGTCATTGCATTGCAAAGTACCAAATTTAATATATCAGTTTTTAGACATTATCTTTGAATGGTTGATGATTTAGTCACATGTTTAAATACTGAGCTTGTTTTCAGTTACTATGTCACTTGTCAGTCTGTCACTGTCAGGTGCCCCCGTGTGGGTCCCGGGGACACAATAGAATAGGCCCACAGCTCCTCGGCTTGGCGTAAGAGGCCCCTAAAGAGGCGACATGTTTGCCGTGTGTCGCAAACCCGTGTCGGTAATGGGGAGTGTTCCTGGATGGCCGGAAAAACGGTTCTGATCACCATCTGGGGCACAATCTTTACCTAGACGGGAGGCCGGATGGACCCGATTCGGTCAATCGGCTGGTCACATCAATCCCTTTTTGTAACACATTATATATTTATTTTTTCCCCTTCAAGACTGATTAATATAAATTCTAAATTGCTGTTTGGCGGGATTGGTGTTGGCTTATGGGTCACAAATTTCAACAGGCTCAAAATTTTACTTTTGAATTTGTGAATTTAATATTTTAGTGTTATTTTTGTTTTGTTATTTTTATTTTATATACGAATATTGAAATTTGGATTTTTTGTCAACTTGGTTAGTTTTTCACCCCCTTCAAATATATTTGGATTGTTTTTTATATACACCCAGTTCAAAGAATGGCTGGATGACCCCGGTTCAGTCAAAACTGGTCATGTCTTGCCCTCGGCTTTTTCTCGTGGTTATTTGAAAAGATCCTGAGGAACCCTCAATGACATCCAGATACAATGGGTTGGATGGGCGGAATGCATGTATCATATGGATTGATGTTTGGGTTCCGGGGTCTTTGGAAAGTAACCACTGACGGAATTGCGGAGAAGGCGGTGGCTTATGGGGCAAGGCTTCCTCGGCTTAATGAGGCCACATGTTTGCCGTGTGTGGATACCCGTAAGGATAGAGGACGGGATCCTGGTGGCTGAAACACGCCACTTTGGCCCTTACTTTATCTTAAACGGGCGGTCGGATGGGCCCGGTCCTGATCAATCGGCTGGTCACGCCAAGCCCTTGAACTTGACCTATTTCCAGAATGTACAACAACAGTACCACTTATTAGGTTGGGTTCAAGAAGGCGGTGGCTCATGGGTCAATCGTGTAGATGTTACTTTGGGCGGTTGTCTTGCCGGGCAACCCCTGGCACAAGGCTTGCGCCCATTAAGAGGTACTCTATGCGAGTATCTTATTCTAGTATCCCTAGTGCTTGTTGCAGATGTGGCGGGCGTGCGTCGTTTTGATGTATTCTGGTATCCATCATGGATGCTAGAGTGCATCAAGGCGATGTATGCATCACGCTTGTCGCAAATGTGGCAAGCATACATCGTGTTGATGCTGCTCCGAGGTGGGCGGGGAGCTAGGGTAACGAATCATATATACATCACCATGGAATTTCCAAATAAAAACCCCCCAAACAACCAATCAAAAAACAAAAGAAAATTAGATACCAGTGATGATGAGGAACATGCAGCTAAGTTGCCAAATACTTTTTCGGACAATTTTCCAAAATTTTTAGTTATTACATCAGTAAACAATGCAAAACCTGTCACTAAAATTTCTCCATTTGTTATTCAAAAAACATTACAAGGCTGTGCCGGCCAGCTTAAAAAAGTTACAAAAATGAGAAATGGAAATCTGCTAGTTGAATGTCTCAGATCACAACAGGCCAAAAATTTACTCTCTCTTACAACAATTTCTGATGTCCACATCTCTGTTACACCCCATAGATCACTGAATTCATGCTAGGGTGTGATTAGAGACAGAGACCGTGATTTAGCTGAGTTGACGGAAGAAGATATATGCGAAGAACTGAAATCTCAAAATGTTTCCAAAGTCAAAAGGTTTACAAAACGACATGAAGGTAATATAATTAAACTTAACACTTATCTCATCACTTTTGACCTTACCCGTGTGCCTGAACATATCTTCATAGGTCCCTACAGAATCAGAGTTGACACTTTCATACCTAACCCTACCCGTTGCTTTAAATGCCAGAAATTTGGGCACGGTAAGAGTTCATGTAGAGGTGTTGAAAAGTGTGTCAAATGTTCTGTAGAGGGCCACTCCAATTTTGATTGTGACGGCCACGTTAAATGTGTAAATTGCGGACTAGATCATATGGCCAATTCCAGAAACTGCCAATCTTACAAAACAGAGCTTGAAATTCAGAAAACCAAAGTAGAAAAAGGTATAAGCTATCAGGAAGCAAAAAAAATGGTCTCTGCCTCTAACAACTCTACTCCTACAACATCATATGCTGACAAAGTTAAATCACCTAAAACCAATAGATCCTTTTCAACTCAAACTGATTTCACTTGGCCTGACGGAACAGAATTTCCTGTTCTCACCGTCAAATCCAAACAAGCAAGTGAAAAATCTTCTCATTCTAAAAAGTCTTCATCCAATTCTTCACAAACGTCTGACACTTCTCTTTCTTCAAATGTCAATAATCAGCAAAAACCAACTCCAAAACAAAGGTCTTCTATATCCTCAAACAAAAAATCACCTCAGAAACCGTCACAGAGAGCTGCACGTTCCTCATCACAAGATAAATCAAAAAACAAAAACTGTTCAAATCGCCTCTCGAAGGCTGAAAAAACTCAAAAATTCAACAAGTTTCGAGACCTCTGCTCAGAGTTTGACGATGATATCGATGAAGACTCTGAGCAGATGGATACCACTGAAATAGAGTCAATCTGGGGGGATCCAATAGTAACATCTGTGGATTCCACACGCCCAGTTACTGACCCCAGAGCTTCGGATGGACGACACAGAAGTTCCTCCCGTGAACACCCAAAGAAGAACTATTCTCCCATCCGTCCTCCAACAAAATAAATAACATAATACAATGGAATTGTCGGGGTTTAAAAATTAACTTAATAGAGCTATCGTTACTTGTACAAGCTTTCCTTCCTGTTGCCTTTTGTCTTCAGGAAACACATTTAAAGGAAAACGATAATGTAAACATTAAAAATTACTCGATTTACAGCACTCAAGTTAAAAAGGATGAAAGGGCCGCTGGCGGTTCATCAATCCTGGTTAAAGATGGTATTATACATAGTCAAATAAAACTTAATACCGAATTACAAGCAGTTGCTGTCAAACTCTCCCTTCAAAAAACTATAACATTGTGTTCTGTCTATCTCCCCCCTAATACGTCCTTGGAAATAAATCAACTTAAATCTTTAACAGATCAGTTGCAAGCCCCTTTTCTCCTTATGGGTGATTTTAACGCCCACAATCCAATATGGGGCAGTAACTCCCAAAATGATAAGGGGAAAAAAGTTGAAGACTTCTTAAACCAGGAAGGCTTGTGCATTTTTAACGATGGCTCAGATACATATCTCCACCCGGGAAATGGTTCTTACTCGGCTATCGATCTAACTATTTGTGACCCTTCGTTATTACTGGATTACTCGTGGCGGGTCCACGATGATTTGTGTGGAAGTGATCACTTTCCAATTATTTTGGAAAATCTTTTTCCCTCTTCCTCTGAGAGAGTTGCTCGCTGGACATTTGACAAAGCCAATTGGCCTTTGTTCGAGCAACTCGGTCGAGATGAACTTAAGAAAGAGACTTTTAATAATGTTATTAATCCAGTCCTTAAATTTAATGAAACGTTAGTATCGATAGCTGAGAGGTCCATTCCTAAAACCTCGACAAATCCAAAACAACCAAGCAAACCCTGGTTCGATGACGACTGTGAGGAAGCTAAGAAACACAGAAAAAAGGCCGAACGACGGTTCAACATGAATCCAACCTCTGACAATCTCAGTAATGTTCGTATATTCCGTGCTAAAGCACGTCGCACATTTAAACAAAAGAGGCGCAAGTCTTGGCAAAACTTCGTCTCTAAAATAAACTCTCATACACCTATGAATAAAGTCTGGAATTTCATCCAAAAAATTAATGGTAAAAACAGAAAGACCAATCTTCACCATTTAAAAGATGGCCAAACTCTTTTGACTTCAGAAAATGACATCTCGAATAAACTCGGTGAAACTTTCTCAAAACATTCTTCTTCTCTGAATTATTCCCAGGAATTCCAAAGGATCAAAAACCGAACTGAGAAAAATAAACTCAATTTTAAATCAAACAATGTAGAAGATTACAACCGCCCTTTTTGTTTGGATGAGCTGAAAATTTCTCTGTCGAAAGCCCATGACACTGCATGTGGCCCAGATGATATTCACTATAAACTTTTGAAACACCTTCCTGACACTTCTCTTAAAACACTTTTAGATCTTCTTAATAATGTATGGGAAACTGGCGAGTTGCCTTCCATTTGGAAACTTGCCACAGTTATCCCTATTCCAAAACCTGGGAAGGATCATTTTGAACCGTCGAATTATCGGCCAATTGCCCTCACAAGTTGCGTTTGTAAGACAATGGAACGGATGATCAACGACCGCCTTGTTTGGTTCCTTGAGGCGAATGGCCTCCTGTCCAATATACAGTGTGGATTCCGGCAGGGAAGAAGCACGTTAGATCATCTTGTTCGCTTCGAGTCTTTCATACGCAACGGGTTTGCTAAGGGTGAACACGTGGTGTCGGTCTTTTTCGACCTTGAAAAAGCATACGACACCACGTGGAAATTGGTATTTTAAAAGACCTAAATGATATGGGGTTGAAAGGTAGGTTACCTACCTTCATTGAAAACTTTCTTTCAGACAGACAGTTCAAGGTAAAGGTTAACACGACCATGTCTGACCCTTTTGAACAAGAGATGGGTGTTCCTCAGGGAAGTATCCTCTCCGTCACTCTATTTAGTATAAAAATAAACAGTTTAGCTAAAACATTAAAACAGAATGTTGAAGGCTCCCTCTATGTAGATGACTTTTTGATATGTTATAGGGCTAAAAATATGAACAATATTGAAAGACAACTACAGTTGTCTTTAAATAAAATTGAAAAATGGGCTATGGAAAATGGTTTTAAATTTTCCAACTCAAAAACAGTGTGTATGCATTTTTGCAATAAACGAAAACTGCATTTGGACCCCGAACTAAAAATTTATAATTCCCCGATTAAAGTCGTCAAAGAAACAAAATTTCTAGGTATTCTGTTTGACAATAAACTTACCTTTCTACCCCATATCAAAATGCTTAAAGCTAAATGCTTGAAAGCATTGGATATTTTAAAAGTTGTTTCCAGCACTGACTGGGGTGCTGATAAAAACATATTGTTAAATTTATATCGATCGCTTGTACGATCAAAACTTGATTATGGTTCCATTATATATGGATCTGCTCGCAAATCCTACATACAAATTTTAGATACTGTTCACCACCAAGGCCTACGTTTGGCCTTGGGGGCGTTCAGAACGTCTCCTGTGGAGAGTTTGTATGTAGAGGCGAACGAGCCCTCTCTTTATAACCGTAGGATAAAACTTGGTTTACAATACTTAACCAAGCTAAAAGCATATCCTTCAAATCCTGCCTACGACTGTGTTTTCAATCCTCTCTATGAGGATATATTTGAACAACATGAAAATAAAATTCCTCCATTTGGTATTCGGATGAAACCACATATTTCTGGTTCTCACTTAAACCTTGATGAAATAGCCCCTATTAATATACCTCAATCGCCACCTTGGCTTGTACCCAAACCTAAATTTATTTTTGACCTCAGAAAATATAAAAAGTCTGAAACAAGCCCAATTATAATTCAGCAAAATTTTGCTGAAATCAAATCAAAATTTGCATTTCATGACTCAATTTATACTGATGGATCCAAGGACGGGGACAAAGTGGCTGCCGCAGCTGTCCATGGGCAGCAAGCAGCAACTCTCCGTCTTCCATCTTCCAGTTCAATATTTACTGCAGAAGCTAGAGCCATCATTCTTGCTTTGAAATTTGTCAGAACGTCTGATAAACTGAAATTCCTTATTTGCTCAGATTCTCTTTCATGTTTGTTGGCTATAGAAGGTCAGAAATATAAAAACCCTTTAATTGCCCATATTATTGAGTTCTATAAAAGACTTGTCCAAATGGGCAAAGAAATAGTTTTTATCTGGATACCAAGTCATATTGGTATCAAAGGAAACACAGTCGTAGATAGTATAGCGAAGGATGCTTTAGATGACCCAGTTACTAATATGTCAGTGCCTTATACCGATTTTAAACCTTTGATTTATAAATATGTTGTACGTCTGTGGCAGTCCCAGTGGGATCTGCTTACAGACAATAAATTGCATGCTATTCAGCCAACTGTTGGCACAAGTATTTGTTTTTTCGGCAGAAGCCGGAGAGAACAAGTGGTTTTAACTAGATGTCGCATTGGCCACACCAGGACGACTCATTCTTTTATTTTAGAGAATGAGCCGCCTCCTGAGTGTATTCCGTGCCAATGTCGACATAGTATTAAACATCTTTTAATTGACTGTGTAGATAAATCCGACATTATTAGTCGGTACTACACAGTCAACAATATGAAAGACTTGTTTACAAAGGTTGCTGGCAACCGTATTTTACAGTATTTAAAAGATGTTGGACTGTATTCGAGAATATAGTCTGACATTCTTGAATAAAGTCCAATAATTTTTAATTTGTTCATATGTTTTGAATGATGTTTATTTAATAGCGTATCTGTGATATTATTTTCGAAATTTTGTCTGTGATAGTATCTTTGATTTTGAGTGTTTGTCTTGTATTGTTTTATTGTTTTATTTTCTCCTTAAATATTATTTGTAAATAGTTCATTCGTTTTACATAATATTCGTTTTAACATAGTACTTAATTTAATTAGTTCTCGCCGTGATATGGCTTCAATGTCGCCCACACGGCGTAAAACAATAATCAATCAATCAATCAATCAATCACTGTCAGGTGACCTTGACCTTATTTTCATGCTTCAGTAATAATGTCTGAATGTTTTCATGAAAAGTTCTGTTTCTCAATAACAATACGCATTAGGTCACCTATATTTGGACTTCTAATGCAATGTAAGGGGTACATGACAGTCTGCCAGGTGTCATATGTTCTTTACCTTAATTTTATCGTTCATGCTTGGACAGGCGAGTTATTCTCGTGTTTCCACACTTTGTTTTTATGATTAGTCAAAATTTTAAAAATCTTTTTTTCTAAAATAGCATAGAAAAATGAACTGAAGCTTGGTAGGAAGCATCTTTTGAAGGACCATTATAAAGTTTGCAAATTTCATCATGTTCAAATGACTGACATGGTCACAGCATCAAAAATCCTTTTTCTCTGAAAATGTTTTGCCCAATGAATTGAAAACAGGAACCAGATGCATAAAATTTTAAGTTTTTTTAATGTTTGTAATACCCCTGTCCTCCAATTAAATTTGTTTAAGTATCCTGACCACTGAATATAAAAGTACATTACATTACTTAAATGAATATTAATGTTATTTTTCATCTCATTATTCATCTGTTTGTCATCTGCTTACTGTTGTAAACATTTAATTTGATCTTATTCTATAAAATTATTGGGTAAGTTTAACAAAAAAAAAATGTCAATGAAAAATTAAAAAAATACTGTCTACCAAAATTGGAAAAATTAGCAATTGCAACATTAACAAAATTTACGCTGATTGTACAATATATTACAAAAATGTTCTGTGTAAGGTTTATAAAACAGTTTGCTTTTACTTTTTATAGGAAGATATGGTGAAGACCGTCCAAGTAAAAGGACGGGATACTAATGTCAAAGATGTATGTATAAAAGATAAGTCTGGCAGTGTAAAAGTATCATTATGGAGGGATTTATCTCTGCAGGTGTCTGTTGGTCAATATGTTGGTATAACAGACTTAATTGTGACAACATATAACAATGAAATTTCATTGTCAAGTACAAAAAGATCAACAGTCCAGGTAAATAGCATAATTTTAACTTTTGTCCTATACTCATGATATTGATGTGTATTTCAGATTATATTATTTTAATTAAATGTTTGACATTTGTTTCGGGCCTTTTAGTGCTTGTTGTGTGGTATGGGCTGTTGCTTACTGTTGAAAGCCACACGGCGAACCCTAGATGATGGTATTTTTGCCATGTTCTTTTTTATTGGGATTTTGTCTCATTGACACATACCCCGTATCTTTCCTTTTTCATATTGATATAAGCGTGTACATGAATGAATTTTCTTGAAGAGCATACATTGTTCTTTTAAAGCATCGTTTTATTCAGTTTCCACTTGTTTCAAATGCATTTCTTTTAAAATCTTCATACCTCAAATTTTTTTTTTTATTCTAACAGAAACCGCCTCGGTAGTCTCGTTGTAGAGTGCTTGTCTCAAGTGCGGAATGTTGTGGGTTCGATCCCCTGCCGAGTCAAATCAAAGAATTTAAAATTGGCATTCAGTATAATATATCCGAGTGTGGTGATATGTCTTTCTTTGGACTGTTTCCTCCGTGAGCTAGTACATTAAAAATCAGACCCAGTGTGTCAGTCTAGTACAAAGCAGGGTTCACATTCATTTGATACCACCATGTCTCTTCCTGAGATGCATGTAATATTTACATTTGGACGCTAAACAGCAATCAGTCAATCAATATAACAGAACTTTATTCATCAGGAAATGACATTTTTGTTCACCTTGTATGAGTATGTAACCATTCAAAATAAAATCAACTATTCAGTCTATGAGCATGTTTCTTTAATACTGAAAATTAATTTACAATATATACATGTAATATATTATGGAAGGGAATTACCGCCATAATGATAACGATATATTCTTGTTGTATTATTCATATTCTTATTCCTATTATTGTAATTGTCAGCTGTATTATGATAAATCTTATTTTCTAATTTCATAAACATCTAATTTCTATTTTATATTATTAAATTTCTAAATTGTTACAGGCCGATTATTAATTTTTTATTGTAACTTTTCTACTTTCATGCCTAAATTTTTTAATTTTATTTTCCAAAATTGTACCTGTAAACTTTACACCTTCAAGCTTGTCAAACTCCTGAAATGTTAAAAATCAAATATCCCGTTTCCATAAAAATACATGAATAAGATCTTAGAACTTAGACGAATAGCAATCAGCATATTGGAATTTAGAACTTAGAACTTAGAACTTAGACGAATGCGAGTTAGCATAATTTAATGTCACATTATGACGATCAGTGGCGCTGTCGTCTGATGAATCTCCCCCATCACGTGACCTTGTTTACGTAGAACGATATATGAGGGTCCTAAAGAGGGGGTATGAGAAAGGACAACGTGAAATAAAACATCTTCGCTGAAACCTAATCACGAATAATAAGCAACGTTCTGAGGAAAAGAAAGGGGACATATACATTGTTTTAGATAATATTCACTTCTTAATTACACTGAATAATGATGGTACTAAATATTGATATAATTTACATATGTATTTCTAAAATTAACGTATATCAAAATTTTCCGTATCTTCAATACCGTAACACGTAAAATAAGGAATCACGGCCAATAAAAAGAACTGGAAACGCACAAAGACCGAAAACACGAGAAATAAAATGGGGGAAAACGCAGCACGATAAATAAAAAAGTTCAAACACGCTGTACGTTACCTCCCTCATAACTGGTGCGCTGCGGTTGACTGTTTACACAAGGTAAGTTTTAAAAGAAATATTGGATGGACACTGGTGGATTTAGAGAAGAGGAAAGGCCCGCCCCTTTTAAGCCGAGACCATATATAAAATTATGTATAAAAGTCACATTAAATTATCCCGGGTCTCCTGTTGTCTTCGGGGTCTGTATACGATATTAACTGTGGGCAGGCCTACTCACAATAACTATCGTATTTTACAGGCCCTACGCTTTTTCACTAAAAATTGTCAGATGCCGTGTCCCAACGTTTCGAAAACCTAGATCTGACACTGATCACAGGGGCTCGTACCAATATAGTCTTTCGATCGCCAATCATTACTGGTTGATACTGGGGAAAGGGGAGGGGGCTCTCCATAAAACTTTTCATATTGAATCCTTGAAGTCCTCAGTTGGTCCAGGGCGAAGCCGTTTTGGATATCCAAGATGTGAAGCCCCCGGAATTTCCTGGATTTTCTGAGATAAATTTTGACAAAAAAAAATGGGTGTGGGGGTGGGGGATATGCCGCTTTGTTCGTCCGTCTGTCTGTCTGTCCCATTTCCAGATGATTATTCAAGTTTCCTTTGACCAATCCTTCTGATATTTGAACACAATGTTACTTATAAAAAAACACAGATCAATTTCTGTTATAAAAATGCTATGAGAAAACAGGGGTGAGGTTTAAATTTTGGGATCCTTGCTCCTCCCATAATAGAACTTGACCTGTATTTTAATATAAGCCAGTAACGTTGTGTTCAAATATCAGAATGATTGGTTAAAGGAAACTTGAGTAATCATCTGGAAACGATTTGCTTTGGGTCAGACAGACAGACGGACGAACAAAGCGGCATATACACCCACCCCACCCCCAATTTTTTGTCAGGGGGCATAAAACTTTTATTTTTATGCTAAAATTTATCTCAGAAAATCCAGGAAATTCCGGGGGCTTCACATCACCCACTGAGGACTTCAAGGATTCAATATGAAAAGTTTTATGAAAAGCCTCCCCCTTCCCTCGTATCAACCAGTAATGATTGGTGATCGAAAGACTATATTGATACGAGCCCTGTGATCAGTGTCGGATCCGGGTCACGGCATCTGACAATTCTTTAGTGAAAAAGCATAGGGCCTGTAAAATACGATAGTTATTGTGAGTAGGCCTACCCACAATAAATATCGTATACAGGCCCCGAAGACAACAGGAGACCCGGGATAATTTTATGGGACTTTTATACATAATATATGGTCTCAGCTAAAAAGGGGCGGGCCCTTCCACTTCTCTAAATCCACCAGTGTCCATCCAATATTTCTTTTAAAACTTACTGGGTAAACAGTGAACCACAGCCGTAAATCTGACGGCCCCAGAGTTATGAGGGAGGTAACGTACAGCGTGTTTATCGTGCTGCGTTTTCCCCATTTCATTTCTCGTGTTTTCGATCTTTGGGCGTTTCCAGTTCTTTTTATTGCCCGCGATTCGTTATTTTACGTGTTACGGTATTGAAGATACGGGAAATTCTGATATAGGCTAATCAGTTCCATCAATATTCAATTTAATAAAGAAGTGAATATTAAAAAAAAAAATTGTATATGTCCGTTTTCTTTTCCTTAGAACGTTGCTTATTATTCGTGATTCGATTTCAGCGAAAATGTTTTTATTTCACGTTGTTCGTTCTCATACCCCCTCTTTAAGACCCTCAGCTATCGTTCTAGTTGTCGTAAACAAGGTCACATGATGAGGGAGATTCATTGTACAGACGACAGCGCCACTGATCGTCATAATGTGACATTAAATTATGCCAACTCAATTATGCTAACTCGCATTCGTCTAAATTCCAATTCGTAAGTTCTAAATTCCAATATGCTGATTGCTATTCGTCTAAGTTCTAAGTTCTAAATTCTAATTCGTGTATTTTTTATGGAAACGGGATATTTGATCTTTTTCATTTCAGGATTTGACAAGCTTGAGGTTGTAAAGTTTAAAAGTATAATTTTGGAAAATAAAATTTAAAAATTTATGCATGAAAGTAGAAAAGTTACAATAAAAAATTAATAATCGGCCTGTAACAATTTAGAAATTTAATAATATAAAATAGAAATTAGATGTTTATGAAATTAGAAAATAAGATTTATCATAATACAGCTGACAATTACAATAATAGGAATAAGAATAGTAATAATACAACAAGAATATATCGTTATCATTATGGCGGTAATTCCCTTCCATAATATATTGCATTCTTTTATTGGTACAGGTGTTGGAACATCCAGAAGACGAATTAAAAGGGTCAATAATTGGAATTGAAAGTTTTGAAAATCATTTTTCTATTGTTATGGAAACAGAAGAAATACTAGAAAATGGGCCATTTCCTTCATTTGATGTAGGAAAAAACCTTCTTGTTTCATTTCTGGAATGTCCAGAAGAAGAGGTGGAAAGACAATTGGTGGAACGTCTGTATGGAAGGGAATTACCGCCATAATGATAACGATATATTCTTGTTGTATTATTCATATTCTTATTCCTATTATTGTAATTGTCAGCTGTATTATGATAAATCTTATTTTCTAATTTCATAAACATCTAATTTCTATTTTATATTATTAAATTTCTAAATTGTTACAGGCCGATTATTAATTTTTTATTGTAACTTTTCTACTTTCATGCCTAAATTTTTTAATTTTATTTTCCAAAATTGTACCTGTAAACTTTACACCTTCAAGCTTGTCAAACTCCTGAAATGATAAAAATCAAATATCCCGTTTCCATAAAAATACATGAATAAGATCTTAGAACTTAGACGAATAGCAATCAGCATATTGGAATTTAGAACTTAGAACTTAGAACTTAGACGAATGCGAGTTAGCATAATTTAATGTCACATTATGACGATCAGTGGCGCTGTCGTCTGATGAATCTCCCCCATCACGTGACCTTGTTTACGTAGAACGATATATGAGGGTCCTAAAGAGGGGGTATGAGAAAGGACAACGTGAAATAAAACATCTTCGCTGAAACCTAATCACGAATAATAAGCAACGTTCTGAGGAAAAGAAAGGGGACATATACATTGTTTTAGATAATATTCACTTCTTAATTACACTGAATAATGATGGTACTAAATATTGATATAATTTACATATGTATTTCTAAAATTAACGTATATCAAAATTTTCCGTATCTTCAATACCGTAACACGTAAAATAAGGAATCACGGCCAATAAAAAGAACTGGAAACGCACAAAGACCGAAAACACGAGAAATAAAATGGGGGAAAACGCAGCACGATAAATAAAAAAGTTCAAACACGCTGTACGTTACCTCCCTCATAACTGGTGCGCTGCGGTTGACTGTTTACACAAGGTAAGTTTTAAAAGAAATATTGGATGGACACTGGTGGATTTAGAGAAGAGGAAAGGCCCGCCCCTTTTAAGCCGAGACCATATATAAAATTATGTATAAAAGTCACATTAAATTATCCCGGGTCTCCTGTTGTCTTCGGGGTCTGTATACGATATTAACTGTGGGCAGGCCTACTCACAATAACTATCGTATTTTACAGGCCCTACGCTTTTTCACTAAAAATTGTCAGATGCCGTGTCCCAACGTTTCGAAAACCTAGATCTGACACTGATCACAGGGGCTCGTACCAATATAGTCTTTCGATCGCCAATCATTACTGGTTGATACTGGGGAAAGGGGAGGGGGCTCTCCATAAAACTTTTCATATTGAATCCTTGAAGTCCTCAGTTGGTCCAGGGCGAAGCCGTTTTGGATATCCAAGATGTGAAGCCCCCAGAATTTCCTGGATTTTCTGAGATAAATTTTGACAAAAAAAATGGGTGTGGGGGGGGGATATGCCGCTTTGTTCGTCCGTCTGTCTGTCTGTCCCATTTCCAGATGATTATTCAAGTTTCCTTTGACCAATCCTTCTGATATTTGAACACAATGTTACTTATAAAAAAACACAGGTCAATTTCTGTTATAAAAATGCTATGAGAAAACAGGGGTGAGGTTTAAATTTTGGGATCCTTGCTCCTCCCATAATAGAACTTGACCTGTATTTTAATATAAGCCAGTAACGTTGTGTTCAAATATCAGAATGATTGGTTAAAGGAAACTTGAGTAATCATCTGGAAACGATTTGCTTTGGGTCAGACAGACAGACGGACGAACAAAGCGGCATATACACCCACCCCACCCCCAATTTTTTGTCAGGGGGCATAAAACTTTTATTTTTATGCTAAAATTTATCTCAGAAAATCCAGGAAATTCCGGGGGCTTCACATCACCCACTGAGGACTTCAAGGATTCAATATGAAAAGTTTTATGAAAAGCCTCCCTCTTCCCTCGTATCAACCAGTAATGATTGGTGATCGAAAGACTATATTGATACGAGCCCTGTGATCAGTGTCGGATCCGGGTCACGGCATCTGACAATTCTTTAGTGAAAAAGCATAGGGCCTGTAAAATACGATAGTTATTGTGAGTAGGCCTACCCACAATAAATATCGTATACAGGCCCCGAAGACAACAGGAGACCCGGGATAATTTTATGGGACTTTTATACATAATATATGGTCTCAGCTAAAAAGGGGCGGGCCCTTCCACTTCTCTAAATCCACCAGTGTCCATCCAATATTTCTTTTAAAACTTACTGGGTAAACAGTGAACCACAGCCGTAAATCTGACGGCCCCAGAGTTATGAGGGAGGTAACGTACAGCGTGTTTATCGTGCTGCGTTTTCCCCATTTCATTTCTCGTGTTTTCGATCTTTGGGCGTTTCCAGTTCTTTTTATTGCCCGCGATTCGTTATTTTACGTGTTACGGTATTGAAGATACGGGAAATTCTGATATAGGCTAATCAGTTCCATCAATATTCAATTTAATAAAGAAGTGAATATTATAAAAAAAAAAATTGTATATGTCCGTTTTCTTTTCCTTAGAACGTTGCTTATTATTCGTGATTCGATTTCAGCGAAAATGTTTTTATTTCACGTTGTTCGTTCTCATACCCCCTCTTTAAGACCCTCAGCTATCGTTCTAGTTGTCGTAAACAAGGTCACATGATGAGGGAGATTCATTGTACAGACGACAGCGCCACTGATCGTCATAATGTGACATTAAATTATGCCAACTCAATTATGCTAACTCGCATTCGTCTAAATTCCAATTCGTAAGTTCTAAATTCCAATATGCTGATTGCTATTCGTCTAAGTTCTAAGTTCTAAATTCTAATTCGTGTATTTTTTATGGAAACGGGATATTTGATCTTTTTCATTTCAGGATTTGACAAGCTTGAGGTTGTAAAGTTTAAAAGTATAATTTTGGAAAATAAAATTTAAAAATTTATGCATGAAAGTAGAAAAGTTACAATAAAAAATTAATAATCGGCCTGTAACAATTTAGAAATTTAATAATATAAAATAGAAATTAGATGTTTATGAAATTAGAAAATCAGATTTATCATAATACAGCTGACAATTACAATAATAGGAATAAGAATAGTAATAATACAACAAGAATATATCGTTATCATTATGGCGGTAATTCCCTTCCATACGTCTGCCGCTGGAATGTGCGATTGTTATCCGGGACAGAAATGTTGAAAAAATAAAATAAGTGCAAAGAATATTAAGATGATATCAAAATTGTGTATCATTTTTGCAGATATCATTGCATAAAATTCAAAATAGGGGGCGTTAATTAACATTGTTGAAAATCAATGTCGGTCTGGGACTATTTTCAGGGCTTATTTATCTCTTTTTAAGCATTTTTGGCTATTAATTTAATGGCAGATTGTAGTGAAATTGTGTTTTTTTATGATTTTAATGCACATTTCAGTTTATATTTTCAATTTATCAGGCCAAACATTTTCAGGGAAAAAAATTACTCTTGACCGTCTGTTTATTTATTCGTACAACCAATTTGGTTTTCGCACTCTAACTTTAGTTTGCCTGAACAAAATATTATGAAACTTATACACAATGCTTAAGACCACAATACACAGATAAAGTTCTAATAACGGTAATGTGACTTTTACCGTTCTAGATTTATGCCCCTTTTTAGAAGGAAAAATTCTAATTTTATTGTTTCCACACTCTAACTTTAGTTTGTCTTGACCAAAGATAATGAAACTTATACACAATCCTGAGGACCACAATACACAGATAGAGTAGGGTTATTTGCTTTTTACCATTCTAGAGTTATGCCCCTTTTTTAGAAAGAAAAATTTGCTAATTTTGTTGTTTCCGCACCCTAACTTTGATTTGCCATGACAAAATGTTATGAAAATTACACACAATGCTGAGGACCACAATGAACATAGTTTTAGTTAGGGTATTGTGTCTTCTACACTTTTAGAGTTATGTCCCTTTTTAAAAGATAAATTGCAGATTCTGGTACATGTATTATACGCAAGCTTAAGTGGGGGCATCCGTCTCTTTAGACACCTTCTTCGTTTATTCTTTCTTGCATGTACTAAATTTGCCTGTTTTGATTTTGAAATATTGTAAAATAATTGACTCATGGTCATATATTTTGTTTAGCAAATATATTAGTATACTAGTTAGCTGCTGAACCGTAGATCTCAAGGTCCTTTTGAATTTTTTTTTGCGACCATAGAGATACAAGTTAATGCCAATAGAAATTTTGTGATATTGTGCTCCAGATTTGAGTCAGAATATTTTGTCTAATTAAATTGTGCCTCTACCTTTGAAAGGCTCCAAAATGATATAGTTTGTCTCATTACTCTTTTCTTACAACCTTCCATACGTATAATGTTAGGAATATTCATTTCTTCTTCACAATAAACTTAATTACTTTCTTTGTCAATGATCCTGCCTACATGGACATGCCATCTTGAAACTCACCAATTAATAAAACCAAAACGGGAGACATCGGAACAGAGTTTGTTCATTTTTAATTCTGGGATTAAAATGGAACAAACGTCTCTGGTTTCTTGTTTTAGAAATCACGAGATCATAGGCGAGTATCATGTAGATTCAAGACGGCAAGTAAAAGTAGGTGGGATCATTCACAAAAAATGGTATTTTAAGTTTAAAAATAGCAAAAGGACTTTAAGAACTACGGTTCTGCAGCTAGTGTACTAGTGTAAATAGTGCTTTTCAATGCAGATTTAATTTTTTGTTGTCGTATTCTGTGCTTTTTTGTCAGTTATGAATAAATGGAGAAAAGAGGAATTCTACATTTTTACTGCAAGTTGTTTAAAAATGTAAAACAAATTCTGGTAAAGTGTTATATCTTTGTTACTCGTGTAGCTTTATTAAAAACAAAAATAATTATCACGAGTACATGTACATGTATATATGATGTCCTAGTAATCTAGTAATTACATTATGTTCAGGCAATTTTTTTTCTCTTTTTGAAGTCTCATACATAATACATTTCCCAGTTAAAGAGAATTTTGTTTAGAATTCTGCAACAAGCTTATTATGTAGTTACTAATATACTCTTTTTAGCTCACCTGGCCTATAGGCCATGTGAGCTTATGTCATCACTTTGCGTCCGTCTTCCATCGTCCGTAAACTTTTCACATTTTGATCTTCTCTGAAACTACTTGGCGGATTGTAACCAAGCTTGGTAGGCATAATGTATGGAAGGACTTCTACAAACGATCTACCATTGGTTTTGGTTGGATGAACAACATGGCCGCCAGAGGCCATCTTTGATGTTTATTGGCCAATTTTCAAAAATCTCCCCTGAAACTACATTATGAAATGTCTTGAAATTTTGCAGGATTGATGACAATGATACCCTCTACAAACGATCCTCTTTTGGTTGAGATTCATACACTCAACCGACGTATGCGGCTTTTTAAAATTTCCATTGAAACCATATGGTAAAAAGACTTTTTCATCAGTTGCTCAGGAAATAATGGGCAGATTGTAACTAAAGCTGGCAGGAATGATGTATGGAATGACCTCTACCATCTTCCAACCTTTGGTTCCGGTTGAATGAACAACATGGCCACCAGATGCCATCTTCGATATTTATTGGCAAATTTTCAAAAATCTTCTTCTCTGAAATTACATTATGAAATGTTTTGAAACTTTGCAGGATTGATGACAAATATACCCTCTACAAACCATCCATTTTTGTTTAGATTCATCCACTCAACCAACAGCTGCAGCTGTTCAAAGTTTTCATTGAATCCATATGGGATAGGGTTTGTTTTTGTCATTTGCTCAGGAACTAATGGGCAGATTGTAACCAAAGTTCGCAGGAATGATTTATGGATGGACCTCTACCATCTTTCTACCTATGGTTCTGGTTGAATCTACAACATTGCAGCCAGAGGCAATCTTTGATTTTGATTGGTCAATTTTCAAAAATCTTCTCCTCTGAAACTACATTATGAAATGTTTTGAAACTTTGCAGGATTGATGACGACAATACCCTTTACAAACAATCCACTTTTGGTTGAGATTCATCTGTTCAAAGTTTACATTGAATCCATATGTTGAAAGCCTTATTTGTCATTTGCTCAGGAGCCAATGGGCAGACTGTAACTAAAGTTGGCAGGAATCTCATATGGAAGGACAGATGCAAATAATCCCCCTTTTTAAGGTCAAAGGTCAAATATCAAGGTTACATTGACATTTTGCGTTTCTTTAAAAGCCTTGTGGATACAAAAGAGCTTACATTTTATAATAGCAAAATAAAAGCCAGGGGAGCGATACAGGCTTAGGTGAGCCTCTAGTTTTTTCTTTCTTGTTTGTAATAAATTTGCATGTTTTTATTTTGAAATACTAGTATTGTAAAATAATTTACTCACGGTCATATATATTGTTTAGCAAATATATCAGTGTACTAGTGTTAGTAGTGCTTTTCAAAGCAGATTTGATTTTTTGTTATTATATTTTGTGCATTTTTGTCATTTATGAATAAATGGAGAGAGAGGATTTCTACAATATTGATGCAAGTTCTTTAAAAATTCAAAAAAAAGAAATCAGGTAAAGTTTTTTTATCTTTGTTAATCGTGTAACTTTGTGCTGGAAACTGTACATGATAAAAAAACAAATTTTGACAAAATGGGAAAAAACAGCTTTAATTTAATTTACTCTTGAAATGTAGATGATGTGTGAGTTATCAATATTTTTTGGTTGATTGTTCAAGTTTTAACTTCATTAGTTTTGGTCAACTATGCAAAAGTAGGCATAATCAGCAAAAAGTCATATGCACCATTTTAGTTCAATTTAGCAGAAATGTTTTTTTTGAAGTGGGTACACTTTCAAAAAGTGTAAATGTAGCACACTTGCATAATTATGAAGTCCTAGTAATCTAGTAATTACATTCAGGGAATTTTTTTCTCTTATTCAAGTCTCATTCATCATTTATTTCCCATTTAAAGAGTTATTTTGTTTTATTCTTTTTGAATCATTATTATCTTTAAGGTGTTCCTTTTACGCAGGTTTCATTGAAACCAGACATTTATGTGACAAACACGAAATTTTCAAATATATGATGCATCTGTGTGGTAAACAGAAGATCCTCATTTTTCTTCTTTATACATGTATATACCAATGTTATTGTTTTTTATACTGCAATCGTTCTATTTGAGCAGTCAAATTGCGTTGACAGTATATTTACAAGTGATATACGGTTACTGACAGTATATAACATTTAGGCCACACCTACTTGACCTGATCGACGAACTGAAATGAACAAATTTACTGACTTAAATCTTTAGAACAAAATTTCAATACTTATTTTCTTGTTTCTTATTTTTTATTGTCGGGAAAAAAAATTGCAGCCATGTCCTTTATTTTAAATAATCTTATGCGACTATCAATGATATACCTGCTCATCGATCTTTGGAAAGGTGAGTTCTCCCGCCAAATTATTTGGGGCCTCTTGAGGGTAACAAACGTTTTAAATAATTTTGAAAATGGTTGAAATATTCACTAATGTCACCAAAGGTTGCAGTATAAAAACAGTAACAGTGCATTGACTTGACATAAAATTCGTTATACGAATTCGGCACAAATTAGGGAAAATGCTTGGGAAAACCTCGCATTTTCACCCGATTCTAAGCCTCATCCGTATATCGATTTTATGTCAAGTCAATGCAATATTATTGTCTATACACATAGTTAGTGCATGTACCAATAAAAAATTTAATCACTTAAAATTTTAATTTTTACCAGTTATAGTTATAAGAAGACCCATTATTAATATCAGCAACAATTGAATATTGGATTTTATGGCAGATGTATCTCATCCAGAGAAAAAATTTCTAATTGTGTTCCCTTACATAGCTTACTTGCTTTATTTTCAACTATTAATCAGTCTCTATTCCATACACAATGCCTTTAATAAACTGGTGTTATTTTGCATACTCAAGTATATGAGAAAAAAAACAAAAATAAGTAGTATAGCTTTCAGGATTCAGAACAGTTGGGAATGTTTGTACATACAACCACATTTTAATAATATCCTGACCTCTTCTCTCCTGATTCTATACATTTTAAAATAATAGCAAGAAATTTTCATCTTTTTAGAAGGGCCAGGTGAGCTTATACCATCACTTAGCATCCGTCGTTGTAAACTATCTCAAAAATCTTCTCCTCTGAAACAACTGTGCCAAATACTTTCAAACTTTACTTAGATGTTCCTTAGGGTATCTAGTTTAAAAATTATATCCGGGGATTTGATCCATCAACAAACATGACTGCTGTTGCTAAAAATGGAACATAGGGGTGAAATGCAGTTTTTGGCTTATATCTCAAAAACTAAAGCAGTTAGATCAAACCTGACAGGGGTTAAAATGATTAACAGGTCAAGATCTATCTGCAATGAAATTTTCAGACCAATTGGACAACCCATTGTTGGGTTACTGTCCCGGGATTGTTAATTTTTAGGAAATTTTGCAGTTTTTGGTTATTATCTTTAATATTATCATAGATAGAGAGAAAGTGTAAATGGTAAAAATGTTCAGCAAAGTAAGATCTACAAATAAGTCAATTGACCCCTTAAGGAGTTATTGCCCTTGAAGGACATTTTTTTCACAATTTTCTTGTTAGTCATTTACTTTGTCAAAAATCTTCTCTGAAACTACAAGACCAATTTCAACTTAACTTTACCTGAATGTTCTTTAGGGTATATAGTTTAAAAATTATATCCGGGGATTTGATCCATCAACAAACTTGACCGCCGTTGCTAAAAATAGAACATAGGGGTGAAATGCAGGTTTTGGCTCATATCTCAAAAACTAAAGCAGTTAGAGCAAAACTGACAAGAAATAAAAATGTTTATGAGGTCAAGATCTACCTCCCATGAAATTTTCAGACGAATCAGTCAACCCATTTTGGGGTTATTGCCCCTGAATTAATTTTAAGGAAATTTTGCAGTTTTAGGTTATTAACTTGAATATTATTATAAATAAAGACAGACTGTAAACAGCAAAAATGTTCAGCAAAGTAAGATCTACAAATAAGTCAACATGACCAAAATCGTCAAGGATTGCCAATTCTCCTACTGATGGTCAGTGGTTCTCTCCTGGTACTCCGGCTTCCTCCACCAATAAAAACTGGCCGCCGCGAAATAGCCAAATGTGCTGAAAACAGCGTAAAACCCCAACTTAACAAACAAACCAAAATTGTCAATTGATCCCTTATAGGAGTTTTTGCCTTGGAGAGATTATTTACATGTAAACAGTAATTATCAGTAAAAATAATGGTCTGACATATTGTCACAGATGTTTAGGGCATAACTTGAAATAATTTATGCCCCGTCCACAAATATGGAGAGGGCATATTGATTTACCCTTGTCTGCTCATGTTGGTTAAGTTTTTGCATTTGAAAATGTTTCACAGGAACCAATACAGATACATTAATGGGGATTCGAACCAATACAGATACAGTGGAACCTCTGTAAACCGAACAGCTATCGGACCGTAGAAATTGGCCGGTTTTCAGAGGTTCTCAGAGGTTCCGGACTTTACTGAATTCAGACTGGAAGTAAATAAATTGAAATATCGAAAGGCATGAAGTTCCACTGTACATTAATGGCGATTCAGCTCAATTATTTTTGTTTAAATCATAAGGTAGTTTAAAAACATTTGGAGCAATTCGACTTATATTTAATGCATGGATGACTGAAAAGTTTTTGTGTTGTGTTCGGACATCAAGAACTTCCAATTGGTATACAATTATTTTAACACTATAATGCTTTTGCATATGAAAAAGAAAGGATACGGGGTATGCATCAATGAGACAAAAAAAAGAGAACATAAACAAAACTCACATCATCTGGGGGTCACTGTGTGACCGTCAACAATGAGCAACAGCACATACAACATAACATACACTAAAAGCCCCAAAACAAACGTCTAAGATTCATTCAAAGTCACAACAAAGCCCATAATAAAAACATTTCACATAATATACAACAGAGAGTTCATACAAGACAACCACTAGAAATAAAGGCTTTTGGCTTTGAACAGGCACATATAGAATGTGGCCGGGTTAAATATGTTTTTGAGTACTCAACACTCCCTCTTAATCTTGGGTCAGTGGTTCAAAAAATATATAAAATAAAAATACTTCCCAACAAGTACAAAATTCTAAAGTTCGGCACTTCAACAAAATACATAAAAAACAAATCTATGTTAAAAAAAGTGCCACACAATTAGAATGTCAGTGTTAACTGACAGCAAGTTAAAATTCAATACATTGTATATGTTTATAATAAGACCAATAACTCCTAGACTAAAATGTCCGCTATAGTAATTCAAGTGATTTTATACCACGGCATGGGGCATTTGTGTCGCACAGACACATTTCTTAGTTTTACGTCTTTCCTCGTTAGTGGCAAGTTAAAAAATCTTGCTCATTGTGTCGGTTTTGTACAATTGATTGATTGATGTTTTTACGCCACTTTCAACAATTTTTCAGTTATATCGTGGCGACCAGTTTTAGTGGTGGAGGAAGCCGGAGTGCCCGGAGAAAACCACCGACCTTGGGTAAGCAACTGATTAACTTAATCACATGCGGATGTGAGTCGAGTGCACCCTTTTTTTGTAAATGCTCAAAGCGGGGATCGAACTCACGGTTTTGTACAAAGCAGGATACATATTCATTTAACATCATCATGTTCTTGTCTTGAAATATGCACGTAATAATCGTTGTTCGGCGTTAAGCAATCATCAATCAATCTAGATTCAAGTCTTGTGTACATATTTTATAACTAAATTAAAAAAAAGCCTACGCCTTTCAGTACTTTGATTTTATTTACTGGTCCATTTTTTTCAATGCGGGCAATGTAATCGGCCCAATTAGTTAGAATTTTGGAGTGCTGGACTTCTGTAGCTTTAATTTCATCAGATAATTTTTCTGTGTTTTTTCTTTGACGCCTTGTCACTCACTGATATTGTTCTTGATTTCATTCTGCTAAGCATTTCATTTTCCTGCATTTCCCTTTCTTTTTTCAATCTGACAATTTCTTTTTCTTTATCTCCTGAAGAATCACTGTAATGACTAAAAAAATATTATCTAACTTGTGTTTTTGTATAATTGATTTGCCCAATTTTATACAAGCTGCTGTTTTTCCGCCTTCATATGACCATTTGAGTTTTATCTTTCCCTCCATTTCTGACCTTTTTGTCCCTTTTTTTGCCCATCGCAATCCCTAAAACATCCCTAAAACCTAGTCTGACGTCAGAGTTCTTTGTTCTGCATCACTAGAGCGCACTGAGGTCACCACTGGGAGACATGAGTAAATTTCCACCGATGTTTCATTGGCTACACCAACAACACCACATGGTAATGACAGATCTAGAAATCTTAGTCATCTTAGTGATGCTAGAGTGACCTCAACCTACTCAGATATCATATTAAGCAATGAAACATCGGTGGAAATTTACACCATACCCAGATATCATATTATGCAAGGCCTATACAGCTCCTTCCACTTCCAATGACTTCAAGATGGCCGCTACCGAAAGCATCTGCTGATGTTCTTATCATCCTTATTAACAACTTAAAAAGCTTAATGTAATCAGCTTTATTATAACCTCAACAAATATATGAACTACATGTCTATAAATAATGATGCATGCACGTTGTGTTGTCATTGTGACAGACAGATTATGAGTATGAATGCAGACGTAAATTGATCCAAGCATGTGATGAACTCTTTACCTCCCAGTGGTAAAGTGATCCAAAACGATTTGGATCACTTTATCACTAATCGAAATAACTTTTTTCTAAGTGATTTTTTTAGAAATTTATAGAAAAATAATTCTAATATAGTTTCACCAAAAATTGAAATATTACATGATGCAATACATATTCATGAATCTCTAGGCTGAATTGCTCTAAAATTTCAAAATTTTTACTTAGATCACTTCACTTCTGAATCACTCAATTATTCCGATTAATGTGTGTCAAAGCGCTGTTTGCAACAAGGTATTCCTTTTCACATGAGCATTGGAATACTACCTTATTCCATTATGAAATATTTACAGGTTCATGTAAATAAAAAATATTTTCCCGGACTGTTAGACATTGCCTCAAGCAACCTCAAATACATCTGCTCTTGTGAGGATATATGTATGAATTGTCATGAACGAATGGTATGAATAAAAAATCTGACGTCAGAGTCAATGTTTGGTAGTTTTTCAAAAACATTTTAAATGCTTTGATCAGCTTTACCATGTCTTTCAAGAAGTTGGAAGAAGTACTGTTCATACTGTTCACACCAACGGAAAGCTCGGCCTGGTCTGACATGCTTTGAGCAGCTTTACCATGTATTTCAAGAAGTTGGAAAACTTCTCCTTGTGGTTCCCCTCGGTAAATTTGTAACTGCTCACTTCTATGATGTTAATTTGGTTTGGGTCCTTCGCACCTATAAACAGTTGAGCTTCCAGGTAGCATATCAACCAATCTGCAGTGAGGAGAACCTAGTGATAGCTGAGACAAAAGCTCATGTCGGTGCTGCTCACGATCTTCAGGACGTAAGAGCCCTGTCTTCACTTCTGCCACAAGGTAGGTCTCCGGCCCCCAGACCATACAATCCATTACAGGTGTGTGAGAATGATCAAAGTCATCAGTACTAGTAGTACTGCAATCAGAGCTCGACGAGGATTTCTCTGGCGAGGATGATTCTGTCCAGGAGCTTGAATCAGCGTTGTAGAAATTGTATTGTATGGCCAATATTTCAGTTTTTTGTTTTTGTTACTGCCACCGCCGACATTGTATATGTTCAAGACAGGGGACTCCTCCACCAGGGATTTCAGCAGGGAATATAGGCAGTTCCTTCCTGGGCTGTTCGAAAGTTCTTCATCGAAACCTTTTATCAGAAGCCTCTGGCATTCGTGTGGCCAATCTGCAATTAAAAAAAATTATCAGATTAACTTGCATACTAAACCAGGTCAATCCATGAAATGTCTGTGACATTGTGTGCTAAGCTGGAATGTTACACATTGACGTAATTCTCAAGACTCCCACTGGAATTTTAATGTAAATGTAATAGTGATGTGCCGATCATCGGTAAAAAGAGAAAATCGATTTACTAAAACTAATCAGGATTATTTTATAACAACTAAAACATTACTTAAAAAATACAATTGTAAATAAAATGCAATTATTATAATAATAAAGGTCATGATGGTTCAATCTAACATGAAATATATGATGAAAATTCAAAGATATGAAAATTTTAAATGTTGTATGATGTAATTTTTTAAGAAGACATATCAACTTTAAATAGGAAGTTGAAGTACAAATACAAACTATCAAAATTGAGAATTTTTAAAACTATATAGCGAAGTGAGCTCCGAAGCCACATTTCGTTATTTTCATGATAATGAACACAAATTTTATATGCATACAAATGTATATATGCACAATTGATTGAGACAAAGTGAAACTGTCATAGTAGCTAATTTCAATATGTACTAAGAAAATGGAATTAGCTATACAATAAAAGATTTAGCTCAAATATTGCGCATCTAGAGCAGAAGCAAATAAATGTTGTATGTAAACCAATAGAACCGATAGTAGTAGATAATCGGTTGGTTGAGGTGAACCGATAGTAATTATCGATCGGATGTGATTTTCAACCGATTGCACATCACTAAAATGTAAATTTAAATGCCTGAAATCGCCTTGCCCAGGTGCACAAGTCGGGAGTAGAACACACGACCTACCGTATTTCGTGAGTTTCCACCTATTTTTGTCCCATTTCATGGTAGCCATGACCTCATCAAACTTGGTGGTGTTCACGCTGACCATGGTTTTCAGCATTTCACAGATCTTTGGTGCACTGTTGGAATAATACACACTATACACCGGGCTATCATCTGTGGAAGATAACGGCTATATGTAAGATTTATAGTCAATGCAAATTGTGCACAGTGAAATGTCTCTCTGACAAGGTTCTCGTGGGGAGCAAACCCATAGTATTCCTGTTTTAACTGACAGGACTGATGAAATATCAGTTGAAGTAATTTAGAAAATATTTGTCAGTGGGGCACGCAGTGAGATATAGCAGAATACAGCTATTGCAAAAAGCTTGATTTTCTATGTCTTGGAACTTTGCAAAATATTGGAAGTATGAAACACATGTTTTAGAGGGACAGTGAATATGAATGGAACATTCTAGGACCATTTTTGTAATGCAGCAGTCAATGTAATTCCCCTGACCCCCCACCGCGGGGGTACCTGGGGAATACCAGGGGGTTATCAAGGGCTTTGCTACCAAAGTATGCCCCAGGGGATGGGGAGTTTTCTCGATTTTGGCAAACAAATCTTTACAGGGGAGTTGGACAGGGCTAGAATAAAGAGCCCTACCCACGGGAATGCAGGGGTTTTGACAGACAATTGTTCCCCTGGGTGTGGGAAATTCTGCTATTTTTGAAATCCCAAATTACAATTGTTGCATAAGCAGTTCTTTAGAACAGGAGCTAAAGTTTATTGAGGTAGAATATGGTTTACCTTTGATCTACAGAAACTTTTTTTAAATTTTTTTTTCATGCAAAAGTGTACGATAATAGGTTCCACCCTCGTACCTTTCAAACTTTTCCAAGTTTTGACCTCCCCAAATTTCCACGCCCAACTCTTGGAGGTAGATCTATTAAACATCTCGGGAGTATCTACAGTGATCAGAATGTCTGGTCTTCTCGCAGTTTTTTGTTTTTTTTTATTTCTTGTTCTTGCACATTTTCCCTGCATTTTCTCTTTCAAGACATGCCTCGGTTGATCAACAATAGGGCCTCGGTTTGGGTACTGACTAAAATGTGTAACCCGTACCCGTACCCGCACCCAAATCACATTTTCGTTAATAAATCACGAATTCAATGACAAAATTTTGGTTCGCGCGACACACCCCCGGAAATGGAGGTTTCTCCAGTCGCCAGGTGGCGTTCTGCGAAGCCGCGCGCGCAGCCTAGACAACAGTGGTTTGAAACATCGGCAGTTGAAACATCAAAATGATAGACCTAGATCTCTTTGCAGTATGTGGGGCGCCTTACCCCAAATTTGGCATTTGGCCATGCGTGGTAAGTGTGTGTGTGAGAGAGATTTCACATGAAAATGGCCGATGTTTCAAGAAAACACTAATGCCAGAGTGGCCATACCGCAGGTCAACTCAATAGGGCCTACTCATATATCATATTTAACCCTTTCACCGCTGAATGAAGGTGTTTCATCCCACATAAACTTTTTCTATAGATTTTTTTTAAATTTTTTTATATTAGTTTTAAAAAAGACTGTGAAAAAATAAGACAGATTCACCGTTTAGTTTTTTTATTGCATAAATTTATATATTTCTTCTTTTGGTAAAATTTTCGGGCAATTTTTACTAGAGTTTGCACTTTTAACAACAAATTCAAGTTTTTGTTCCATTAGTATCAATCATACCAAATATATCTGGGCAATTCCGTGAAAATAGGGACATAAAAGCTGAAATTTTGTTCTCCTTTTTCCATATTTTAAAAGTTATTTTCTGAAAGAGTAAGATTTGAATTGTTGAAATTCAAAAGGGCCAAAGAGTTATCATAGATTATATTACAGTGATAAGCAAACATATTTGATGTATAAATGACACTGTAAATTACTATATAAGTTTAACTAAGAATATATCGTCGTGGCTGTCACAAAATAGTATTTCAGCTGTCACATTGTACTATATCCTATGCTTTTCATTTATGACAATTGAATTTATACCTAGTCTAACATATTTGTTAACTTGCGATATTTTACATGTAACTGTTTTAATAAAAACTATTGAAACATTGGGAGATGCAGCATATCCTTTAAACGAATCACTCTTAACTCCATACAGAGACAAAGGATATTTATCACAACAACAAACTCGTTTTAATGTTGCATTGTCATCAAAACGCCAGGTAATTGAGAGATGTTCTGGCATGCTCAAAGGAAGATTTAGAAGACTAAAATACATTAACATGAAATCCATGAGAGAAATTTGCCAGACAATCATTGCATGCTGCATTTTGCACAACATATGCATTATTGAACATGACATTATTGAGGAAATCTTAAATGATGTAGTTGTTCCAGCTCAAAATTTTGTACCTGGTATTGCTGGATTATATGAGAATGATGCACAAGGCCAGTTGAAAAGAATGAACATTACAAACAGAAGGTAAATCGCCCATCATGGACTTTGTGATGAATTTAGAAATGGTCATCTTCCTTTAATAAAAATCATGAAATATATGGTATATTAGTTTGTCCACACAAAATTATGCCAGTCTAACCTAAATGGGGGTCTAGATTAAAAGCCATAAAAGTCTTTTAATTATTTGTCAAAAGTATTGTTTATATCCGTTTATTCATATTGTGTCATAGATCAAACTTGTTCATTCAGTGTTTTAGGAATAAGTTATTTTGATCAAGTTAAGCCATTTCAATTGATATGTTATTATTTATAAAAAAGAAGATGTGGTATGATTGCCAATGAGACAACTCTCACCAAGAGACCAAATGACACAGAAATTAACAAATAATACAAATTAACAACAATTGTCTTTTTAAGTTGTAGTGTTACACATCTGTGTCAGGTTAGGGTGAAGGTTGGTGCCTGTTAAAACGTTTCAACTCGCTGCATTTTTATACATATGTACTAAGTCAGGAGCCTGTTGTTCAGTGGTTGTTGTCTGTTGGTGTGGATTAAAGTGTTTCTTGTTTTGTATATAGATTATACCATAGGTTTTCCTGTTTGAATTGTTTTACAATAGTCATTTTGGGGGTCCGTTATAGCTTGCTGTACAAGTGAGACAAGTTGGACGCCCTTCTTTGACCTATACGTGTATAATTTTTACACATTGTGACTTATTTGTCTCATTGGAACTCATACAAATGTTCCACACCTTATTTATATATTATAATACCTATTTTAAAAATATAACTAGAGGCTCTCAAGAGCCTGTATCACTCACCTGGATTTAACTTTTCACCTTGAGCAGACCTAAAAATTTAAGTGTTGCAGTCAATTTGGCTGTGTTTTTCTATAGGATTCTATGTTAACTAATTTCAGCTGTGGCAGTCATCTTGGTTTAGTCCAGGTCAACGGATACATTTCTAAAAGAGAACCATCTAAGGACCATTTCTGCTAAGTCTTGTTCCAACTGGCTAAGCGGTTTCAGACAAGAAGATTTTTCAATGAATTTTTCCATAGGGTCCTATGTTAAACTAAGTTCGGCTGAGGCGGCCATCTTGGTTAACAGTCCGGGTCATTGGACATATTTCTGAAAGAGAACCTCCTAAGAACTATTACTGCCAACTTTGGTTCCAACTGGACTTGTAGTTTCATATAAGAAGATTTTTGAAAGTCACCCCCTCCCCCTCTTTTTCTATTTTTAGTAACAGCAGCCATCTCGGTTGGAAGTCGGGGATGCCAGACATAATTTTGGAAGGGGGCCACCCAAGGACCATTCCACCAAAGTTTGGTCTCAATTGGCCTAGTGGTTTGAGAGGAAAAGATCTTTAAAGGAAAGTTTACGCTGGATGCCGTCGTTAAAGCGCAAAAACTCCTATAAGGGGTCAATCAATGATTTTGGTCATGTTGACTTATTTGTAGATCTTACTTTGTTGAACATTTTTGCTGTTTATAATTTCTCTTTATCTATAATGATATTCAAGATTATAACCTAAAACTGCAAAATTTCCTTAAAATTAACAATTCAGGGGCAATAACCCAACAAAGGGTTGACCGATTCGTCTGAAAAATTCATGACAGGTAAATTTTGACCTGATGAACATTTTTACCCCTTCAGTTTTGCTCTTATTGCTTTAGTTTTTGAGATATAAGACAAAAACTGCAGTTTACCCCTGTTCTATTTTTAGCCATGCCGGCCATGTTGGTTTGCAGGCGGGGTCATCGGACACATTTTTTAAACTAGATACCCTAATGATGGTTGTAGCCCTGTTTGGTTCAATTTGGCCCAGTAGTTTTAGAGGAGAAGATTTTTGTAAAAGTTAACGGACGAGATATAACATCAACACCCCTTCTTGGTCTTTTTGCTGATTTCGCTTTATCTACAAACCAATATTAAAGTTATTTACAAACACGCAAGGATGTACACCTCTGAGGACCCAAAAAATTATAGAATTGAACTTTTTTACTTAACCTGGCTTTTGTGTTTATATGACGGAATTCACGGAAAGTAAATGGTGAAGAAAAATCAAATGGTGGTGCACTTCTTTTTTGGCGACAGCCATTTGAAAGAACCCATTTTTGTATTTCCTAATTTTTCATGAATTTTTATCAATATTTGGGCTATTATCATGAAAAATAAAAATCATAATTACAAATTAACCTTTTTTTTCATAATGTTACTGAAGATTAAGTGGACCAATCTGAATAAGTTTAACTAAATTTTCCCCCACAATGATCGCAGTTCAAATTACAAATCAGTTACTTCATTCATAAAACAAAATTGAAAGATCCTGTAGTGGCAATCATACCAAATTTCTTATTTCATATATGATTATATGTGTATTATAAAATTATTTTGGATCATTTGTCTTTATCAAATTGTTCACATATTTGTTATTTGGTCTTTTAGAGAAGTTGTCCTAGTGACTATCATTACCACATCTCCTTATTTTTGTATATACTATTCCTGTTAGTTACATTTCCAACACATGAAAATAATTACCATTCACTACACTGCTGCTTGAATCACTCTCGGGACTTGGGGACTCCATCATTTTTGTTGGTCCTTTCTTAGAGGAACTGGAGGAATCAATTGAAAATTATGGATTCATATCAGGGAATTTATCAAAAATGTCATCTAATTCTAGCTCATCTTCCGTTCCTGGAGATTCTCCTGATTTTTTATTCTTTTTTTTTTGGTTTCTTTCATATTTTTCTTTAAGTCCTTTGATTTTTAGCCTACAATGCTCTGCAGTAAATTTATAGTTAAATGTATGCATGAATTCATATACTTTCTTCCATTTATTCTTTATGGGTATATTGGATTCTCCAAATTCTTTATGCTTGTTTAACACTATCTTCTCAGCTGAAGGAGTCCATTGCATACCTGCAAATAAATTTGTTTTTTTTATCAATCACCTAAGTATGTATATATGTGCAACAGCATATAAAGAACTGTACACATAAACTTAAGTGATAAATAAGTGTACATATTGTGATAAATAGATACAAAAATACAAAAAAAAATATGTGTACACAATAATTCATGCACACTTATTCACTATCACATTTCAATGTTCATTGTACCACAAAACCAACATCAAAACTGTAATATAATAAAATTGACAACAATTTCTGGGCAAATTGTCTGAACCAAAAAGTTAATCTGATACAGGATTGACAGATATCAGAATACATACATGAATGATACATGAAATAATATTTGGTATTTAACTCATTACTATCAGTTTAACAAGATGAAGAACAACACTAAAGGGATTTTCTTACCTATATTTTGAATCATTACTCTTCAACAATTTATATTAAAGTTTTTCTTTCAAGTTTTTACAGTTTAACAATCAAAATATGTAAAAATATAAGAACACTCAGACTTAAGTAACATACTTGAATCCTCTCTTGCATTAGTACAGACATTGCCACTAGTACTACAACCTGGCTGTTCATCATTGTTATAGTTTGGACCCTCATTGTCATTGGTTAACATTGACTCCTCATTGTTGTTACTAGTATTTGTTAAAGTTTGCCAAAGTAGAGCTTTCACCTCTGGATCTAAATAAAAGTTACATATATGTTAAATATCTACAATTCATATCAGGAATATGCATTGCATATATATGAAAATATCTAGTTTTTCTACATCTATATATATACTCTTGATTAAAAAAATACTACTACAGAGGCACAGACATGTTTTATCCCTCTGAAAGACTTATCTGTGTTATTTTTCATCAATACACACTGTCAGTTGTGAGTTCAATTTTGATAAAGATTTGATAAGAGTTTTTTTGCTCTGTGTTGAAGGCCTCACGGTGACTTCGATATGAAGAACAGCAATACAAGGGTTGTTCCTTTGCTTTTTGTGTGTTTTTGTTGTTGTACATGTACTGATTTTGTGTTATGAATACCACAGAGGTCAATTGTTTTTTTTATATTACAATGTGATAAAGCCCAACTTTGCTTTGTAAGGAGTATAAGCCTCATCATCAATAGTCAAACTTTCTTTCCTCCTGAAATGGATGGAATAATTGATTCTAGAAATTAAGCAAGCAATTAATATTTATTTACTTATGAAAGAATTCACTTTAAGTACCTGTATTTGAAGATTTTAATGCTTCTGCAATATCTCTATGAACAAGCTTTTTGATTACTTCACCAGGCTTTCTTGTCAAACTAATCCATACCCCATAATCATTTTAAAAGGCGGCTGTGAATTAAACTGTATTAAATATCATTGATATAAACATGTACACTTTCACTGTACTACAATCTATCAATACCTATATTTTAGCATTGCTCAAAGTCACATTTTCTCTTCCTGGAAATGACTTTTTTACACAAAATCCATTGGATTGAGTACATGTGCATGATGACTACTGAATTATATATAGATACATATTTTTTTTCTGTTATTTGTTACAGGCCTTGAACTATTTATCAGTTTCTGCGAGTACTCTCAGATCTGTACTTGGTGTCCTTTTTGATGTATAAATACCTTGACAATTCCAGTCTGTGATTTTGTTAAATGTTTTTCTGCTTTGTATTGATCTGATGATTAAGGCCCTTTTCAACTGATTTCTATATATAATTTGTTCTTCTGTTGTGCTGTAACACTATTTTTCCAGGTATTAAAGGGCCAAAATTAAAAAATAGAAACAATTCTTTAAGAAACTGACAACCTAAAATTATTACTATTGGCAATTATATTTACAAATCATTTGGGTTGTTCCCCTGAGCAGACATCACAAATTCCTTCTTCTCCTTCTTTTGTCAGTAAATCTATTAGTTCGTATTTGGCACAATCAGCATGAAATAAAAGAACTGCAGTACCTGCACCTGATGTAGATTCTGAAAAAAAAATTCTAATTTTATCAAATTAATCTGCTTCAGAAAATAAACTGTTATCACAGAGATATGTTTCGCTTTTTGGTAATTTCTATAATGCAAATGTTGAAATTTAAATAGCAACACTTTAAAATGTTAGATTTGCAAATATTGAATATTGTCAATGAACCATGACTGAAGGTACATGGCTAAACAATCTTCATGGAAATGAGATGTGCCAATGCTAATACAACGCATACCAAATACCATTGACTGATCATAAATGGTTCCCTTTCAATAAACCTTAACACAAACTAATACATGTAAACTTAAACAAATTTCAAAGTCAATAAACCATAACTTAGTGGCGGGTCAAATAATCGTCATGGTAATGAGATGTGCCAATGCTTGTACAACTGAATACCAAATATCATTGACCTACCAATAGTGGTTCACCATAAACTAGACCTAATCACAAACTAATACACTGGTGACGCCGCCTTCGTCGTCGCCGTCAAACGAGACAAAAATGACAAACGTATACATTTTATTTACAGATTATTAATCTTTATTCAAATCAATCTAATATTTAATTCAAAATTATCATAACAAAATATGCAATTTTATTTAATGTTGTGCTAATCAACTGACCTATAACTGCCGTCTACATAAATGTTAGTTTTTTTGGATGTCTCCTGTTCTGTCAAGCTGTCAATGGAAGCAGCTGGGGCCTTCTGGTGGCAAATATAGCAGGTCCACTTAAGATTTATACTTTCTTGAAACTTTTTGCTAAGAAAAAGAACAGAAGTATTTTTTAAACAATGGGTATAGAACTATAACATGTATAAAGCATAAAAAGCGGTGTTCTAAATTTTTATTGATGTTGAAAGTTGAATATTTGTTGACATATAAACATAATAAACAAAAAGGGATACACTATATAGATATAGGAAGCAGTGGCGGATCCAGAAATTTTCATAAGTGGGGGCCCACTGACTGCCTAAGAGGGATGGCCGCTCCGGTCATGCTTCAGTGATTTCCTATATAATCAACCAAATTTTTCCCCTGCCTCCCCCCCCCTCTAAATCTGCCTCTGGGAAGATGTGGTAAGAGTACCAATGAGACAACTCTCCATCCAAGTCACAATTTATAAAAGTTAACCAATACAGGTCAAGGTACGGTCTTCAACACGGAGCATTGGCCAACATCGAACAGCAAGCTACAATGTTTAAAGTGCCCCAAAAATTACTAGTGTAAAACCATTCAAACTGGAAAACCAACGGTATAATCTATTTAAAAAACAGCATTATTCTTATAACTTATACTTTTAAATGTAAATACCACTGTATTACCTATACCAACAATGTTTCGGTACATATATATTTTGGGTACGTATTCAGACCTATGTGCGACTCATCTAAAGTGATAACTGTTTATATACAGTTGCTAAATGATTACTTGGTGTATTAGTGAATGTCGTTATACGAAGCAGTATCAAATTTTAAAAGAATTTTCAGCTTCGACAAATTACCTTACCATTCGCTCTCCGCCATTATTTTTTTTAACCGGGTGATGTCTTTCCGCTCTGTGAAGACCGGCAAGATCGGCTTAAGCCGTTGTGCTCGGGCGGCTGATTTTTCAGTAAATGAAGTGACTTAGCCTAACCGGAAGTACCGACCGGGATAACCCGGGTTAAGCCGCCTTAGCAAATGAAGTCCTACCATTTTTTTTCAGGTCGAACTGGCTCTGTCAAATTTTCTAAATTTTGAGGGTTGCGCTTAGAAAATAATTTGTCAGTGAATTTAACTGGAAAGTATTATTCAATTTATACAAATACAAAATGTGTAGAGGGTGGTGTTGTCAGAGTGACAAATAAATCCAGAAATCAACCACAATATATTAGCATAGAACAGTATTCTAATCTCATTGGTACCCTAGTGTCCATATATATATAAGATATGGAGTAGGAAAAAACGGAAATGAACACATATGAAACACTAGGTACGGGGAGGGAAAATAAAACCTGGAAGAACCAACAGCAACTGAGAAAAACAATACCTTTTTTTTTCCATAAATTTCAAAATAGTTTTATTAGGAGAATCAATTTTGTATACCTAAAGAGGTCACTTATCAACCTAATGTGAAAACCATCATGTATTCATCTGGACAAATACACACATTAAAATCAATTCTACATGGATAGATCATAAAATAATGGTCTAGAGAAGCATGAGATTAATGATAATTAAAAGTAATGTATTAGCAGACCAGAACATATAAACCATTAGCACGTCTGTGGTCGTGTAAATAACCTCTTGGGAAATTGAATGGATAACCAGATAAAGGTCAACTTTGTTGTTAAGTAAGGATATATTGTTACAAAAACATCATTCAATACTAATACTACACATTTATTTTCCAAACAAAGAAAACAACAATGTACATGCAAAAATGAATATAAGTGCTTAAAACTAAAAGAAGTGATGACATAATATGCAAAATGAACAAACTCTATTTATATGAGACCTTTCATATTTTTTACAAACAAACTTTCACCTGCCACATTCATATGTACCTGGTCTTAAAGAAAATGAGGTGGAATATTTGAGTGATCAACAGAATAATACTTATATTCTTTACATAATGTAAACAAATGCTTATTTAAAATATCTATGCGGTAATTAATTATATGGGATTTAGTATACACACAACCTGAAAATACTACAGCAAATTTATAACACTTTTGAATTTGCTGAATGGTAGAAAACAAATAATCCAGGTCTTCTTTAGCTTTCACAAGTTGGGAATTTCCGGGATAATGTACTTTGTTAACATCATTGGTCCCAATATGAAAAATTATAACAAATGTACTCAACTTTTCAAGTTCATTTTTTACCATATCCAACACATCAAGTATTCGACCACCTCCCATAGAAAATACCATAACTTTTTTTTTATAACTCTCTAAAAATCTAACCATAGAATCTCCAATAATAATAACAGGTACGAAATTCACAGGCTGGCTTTTTACATGGTGGCTATACAGATTACCAAAGATGTTCGATTCATCTACATTGGAGAAATTGAATCTCGCAGCTAGCATATTAAACTCCAAACCTCGCTTATCACCTTGATATCCTTTTCTTGTCGGGAACAACAAAACACCTTTGTCCCCTTTAAATGCTATTGTAACAATAATACACGCATATCTTAAAATTGCAGTAAACCAGCTTGGGACTGGAAAAAATTGCGGAAAAATCAACGTACAATTGATACATTCATCTACAATAAAACGTACAAAGCCTGGTAAAAGACAAAAAGGGGGAAAGGCATAATAATTTTCAAAATTGTTATAAGTTTGACTAAAAGCATCCACACCAGCAGACAGTGGGGATGGTACAGGCGTGAAATGTTGAAGAGTTTTTCCTTCAAAATCAGTCATAGCATTGCTATCTAAAGCAAAAGTATCAATCGTATGTTTACCAAACAAATATTCCAAATACACCCATGTTCGTTTGGTAATAGTTGCATCAGATTTTGATAGTGTACGTGAGGGAAAATCTGATGGGTTTTCAGTAGTGTGAACATAATTCAAAGTTAAGAAACAATTATTCTTAAATGTAATTTGAAAAATATCTTTCAGAACTTTTGTAACTTCAAAATTCTTGGAGTATTGGTTTTCCCACGCATACACTACCGCCTGATTATCTACATATGCGCAAATGCACTGCAATTTAATGTAGCTTTTGATATTGCTTGGTTGCAAACCGATGTGTATAATTTACCCCCCGGGATGGCCAAACACATAGAGACACAGATACCGGTAAATTTCTGCATCATTGAAATTGATACTTTTTGACACTGCAAGATTTTTTCTCGCATGTTTTTAAGTTTTTGCTTTTTTTTGTCAGTAATAAAGAAAGACATGCGTTTTCTATTAATGATCATGCCCAAAAACATAATAGTTTGTGTAGGTTTTAAAATTGACTTATCGATATTAAGAAAATAACCTAAACTCACAAACAATTTTACAGCCAAATGAATAGAGATTCTTGCACGAGTCAAACGAGTGTTCATGTAAAGTGGCAATTTATCATTGTACTCTTCAAGAAGTCTATCATCTATATATAACAAACATGATACTGACCATTTCCTAAATTGTGAAATTGCTTGTAAGTTAATTGTATGTTAAACAAAAGCAGAATTTTTCCAACCGAAAGGTAATGTATTACAAACAAAGTAATAGCCACCCCATTGAACACCTAGTAAAAATTTTGAATTATCTGACATTAACACATTATCATAACCAGATTTATCATCTAGTTTTGTCAAAAAACTGTCTTTCTTGACGACTTTTGGCACATCTACTAAAGTATCCAGTTTAAACGTAGTATCCTTCATGAAGCAGTTTAAGTACATCAAGTTTATACACAACCTTGGTTTTGATGGTTCAATTGTTATCGGCGAGACGATGTGAGGTGGTTGCACTTCCCCAACTTTTCCTACATAGGAAATAGCACCTGAAGCAAGTCTCTCTTGTAATTCCGTGTTAATGAAATCTACAAACTGTTGACAGTTTTTTGCATTTTGAAATTGTCTGGGCGGAGGAAAGTCATGATTGTATTCAACACCCCAGAATTCCCCTTTGAATGGCCTTAAAAAGTCGTTTATGTCGACGCCAAATGTCAGCCATTTTAATACTTCACTATCTTGGTTTTGTATGACATTTTTCCATTGATTCAAATGACGGTGTAGATTTCAAGCCACAAATTGGTTCTGGTTGTAGGTGTACATTGGTTCATTCAAAATGTTATGCAAATCTGATGATTGAAAGTCGAAATCGACACATTTATTATTTACATTTACACTATTGTCATCCAGGTTGATCAACAGTGGTTTGCTTGACCTCAATGTTACTTCTGGCGGATGAAATAATTCAGTCATTTCCCAAGGATAAGGCAGCAAAGGTGAAAGTTTGGTCAAAATCTGTAAAATAATATGAAAAACACATCTTACTGTCTACGAGAGCAGTCAATTTGATAATGTGAGATATCGCCACAAATATGACATCCGGAATAATTTTGTCCCGGACGAGGTCGGAAACTATTTACTCTTCTTTGCTGAGCGAAGACGGGTCTTGGCGGCCTTTGGAAGCGCACCGGTTTGCTGCGGGATAAAATTTTGCATGAAATGTATCATTGCGGAAAATTGATCAGGAGTTGATGATTTGCTGTCGGTGTTGACGACTGCACCTGTGTTACTTGTCGAAGAACCACCTTTATTTTCCAAATTCCCGTGTAACTTAAGGAACTACTGTTCCTTTTCAAAAACCTTTGCTTCTGCGGTTGAACATAAGAGTGAGGTAATTAGATATCCAATTCTAGATTGATCTTTGTGGCATAAAAAACGCTGGAGGACTAAGGAATACAATTCTTTGTCGGGATGTACACGACGGCCCATTTCGTCTAGGTGCATTAATTTCATTTGAAGGGTGTCTATATTGATTTCAGATGATCTAGCTGCGTATTCTTTAACTTCACGCAAAGCATGCGCTACAGTATCTACGCTCATGCTCTTTTTCAACTCTTGTATTTGTTGTTTTAGCTCGGAGTTCTAAAAACATAAGAAAATAGTTTTATAGTGTAACTTGTAATTCACAAATCCATCAATTTTGAAAAGCTTGTATGATTTTTATATCGCTCGAAAACTGCCTGCAAAGACGTTTGATTTGAAGAACAGAGGGCCCTCGCAGATGAATAACGGTTACACATATCATTATCTAATGTATAATGATGAAGCATTGCATCAGACTTCCAGCCTACGTGTTGCTTAATGATTTCATTGTCAAAGCCTAACTATTTTAATGTTAACGCACACCCACTACGTGTACTATGTGGTGTTTCTCCTTCCCACATGCCCAGTGTACAAAGATAGGATCTTAGTCTTCCATTTACAGTTGATGAGGACAGAGCTTTATTACTTAACTTTAAGGTCGGATCGACAGGACGAAAGACATATCCATCGGATAGGTTAAGGTCATTGTTTTTACAAAATACCGTGTAATTTTTTAAATCTTGTGCTGGACAAAATTCTAGATCATTTGACTTTAAGACAATGACAATTCGCGGATCACGAATATCTATAGTTTTCCCTGTAGTCAAATTAAGGAGGATACCCTCATTGCAAAGAAGAGCAAAAATTTGGTCAGTTAATAATGCTCCTAGGTCTCCTGCTCTGTCCCCAGTATGAGCTAATAAGTTGAAGAATACTCGGTCTCGTAAAAGTATGTATTTCTGGATGATCGAGATCGTCGGGTTACAAAGTTTATAGGGAATATGTCTCAATATATCAAAATATATATATATCGAAATAAAGGGACGGCTCTTTGAGGTACAGTCGCGCTCTTAGATTGTTCTAGACGAATTGCTGATAGATAACGCTTAATAATTTATGCTGCTGCTGGGTTTCCAACTCCTAATGACTCATTCCATTCTGATCCTCTACCATAATCCCGAAAGATTGCCCTAGTTTGACCTATAAGACTGTCAACTGAACCCGCTGATCTGCGTAATGGACATTCACACTCAGAATTTTTGCTATTTTTCCCTTTGAACTGACAATTTATCTTATGAACCTTCGTCTTTCTATCCTTTTCTTTAAATACCAAATACATACGGACATCAGATGGAAACGCCGTGGATAAGTCTTTCGGGGGAGTAAAATTACTGAAAAACTTTAACAAGTCTTCTTTTAATGCACTCTTTTGTTTCGAATATTTTGTACTATTTAGTAGGGAATCTAGTTCTTCTAATCTTTGATTGATACTCTCTTCATCAATGACGGAAGCATTCTCAGGAGGGGTAATAACCTGCAAATTTTTGTAAAAGTTATGAACCTGAATTTGTTAAACTCTTTGCAGGCAACTTTCGTGTGATGGAATAACTATTAAATTACATGTTTTAAAACATTTTTATGGAATACCACTCAAACCGTTTATACTTATCATCAATCATATATATGTACTCTTGGTGTCTCCTTACAGATTTGTTTATATTGCCGCGAAATTGACCACGCATAATAGCTATAAAATTGCAAATGTGTCTGGTCTAATAAATTGAGAAGTGTTGCAGACGATACGACTGGCCGTTAAAATCAAATTTACGATGCACATTATATTTGTACTATCAGCATTAAGAGGTAGAATCCATCTGATTAATGATGATTGATGTTCTTGTTTGTTTATTTGGTACTTTTAATGGGAAGTATGAAAGTTAATGGCATGAGAAAGTTGAAAAGGACCTCTGTATGTGTCCAAAATTGAACCTAATAATACAACGAATTAACAATCAAAGTTATTTGCATTAATAAAATAATAATATAATAAATAAGTTCCGTATTTTAGGAGAATCTAATTTCTATAACTAACATGTAAACATAATATGAGACATATACTATTAGCAGATTTAAAGAAAACATCAATAATTAGCCACATTTAATCTTAAATTTTACTATCAAAATGATTATGTTCTGTGGGCAATAAAAAATATTACACTGTTATTTTGTTTTAGAGGCAATGGGCAGTGAAGAGAAAAAATGGCTATATCTAAAAGGTACCTCTCCACTAAATATAAAAAAAACAAAGTAGTTTTTACCAAATATTTAATCTCTAATACTTCTAAAAATAATTTTCTCTTTTTTTATATTATTTATATTAGACTCATGGATGCTCTGAGTGCAGGTGCTCAAAAAAAAGAAAATGTTTATAAAAACTAATGTTATCTTACGAAAATATGCATTATTGATTTATTGATTTATCTATATATTTATTTATTTATTCAAATTAATAATTTATTTCCTTTATTTATTCATTTAATTTTACAATTCGACAATTATTTAATGAGATTTATAAAGTATTTGTTTATTTATTTAATCAATTAATTATTTATTTGTTTATCATCACTATTTCTGACAAAAACCACAGATTTCTTCATTTTTTCTATTCTCGCTTAAAACTTTCCAAATGCTAATAATATCCAAAATTAACATCTTTTTCTTTCAACAATTTTCCAAAATTTCATACTTTTCTACTTAGTATCAATTATGTAATCCACTCTCTCCCTAGCATATGCCTTAAATTATAAATTTTATATAAATTTTAGAGAACGCATGCAGCCAAAATTACCACAGCTCCCATTCAACCATGCACGCCATGGATTTTTAAATTAGAAATTGCATTACAACTCTTTGACTCTTTGATAGGCGTTCTGCATTTTAGATACCACAGATGCACCTGATTTCCGAAATCTGAAAATCAATCCTCACAATTTTTTGGTCACTATCAGAGGGCGTATTGGAAATGGCGAGATAATTGCCTTATATATAATATTCAAATTAGGTGGTTCAAAACGTGGCTGTGATTGGTCGGAAGCTGATGAAGATGTTTATTCCCATCAAGCATTTCAAAAACATCCGTTCTTGACGCCATCTTGCCAAGGACTGCTGTTTCGAAATTTCGAAGCGATAAAAAAACCTTAAATCAACTCATCATCATCATCATTTATCATTATTATTTGTTGTATATTGTACTTTTGTATCTTATTTCTTGCATCATAATAGTTTAAAAGCAATTGAACGAATTTTATTGACCCGTATTTAAAAGTTGTTATTTGCATCTCGTAAAAATTTTGGTCTCTGTAATTTTTTTATTCATTGTTCTGTGTTAACCGGGTGTTTACCTATTGTGAAATGGCCGGAAGCGTATATTTTGCAGGTGATTCCAACTATAAGCAGCTTGTTGACCTAATGTCATACCCAGTGATGAGCTTCAGTGGTGCCAAAGTGGTTGGTGACAGTACTGGGTTCCATGGTGAGCTGGACCGCGTGTTGCAATATTCTCATGGTTTGGACGTTCTGGTGTTGCATTTGGGGTCCAATGATGCTAGGAATCCTGATATTGATCAGTTTGTGAGGTAATAATATTTACAGTACACCAAGAGACATACTGTGATAGTGGTACACCACTTTTAGAGTGATAGCCCATAATTTTTAATTAAATAAGATTGTCTAAAAGTCTTTTCTGAAATTGTTCTGTATAACCATTCCCTTTAAATGTAAGAAGAATTTTTGAAAAATCTTCAACTAGAAAAGAGATCTTTGTTATGTCTGTAATAGTGATGTATCACTTTCACGCCATCATGGTGTTATGACAGTCACGGTATGTCTCTTGGTGTACTGTATGCATTCCATACTAGAACTGTAGCCATGCATACAGTTCGACCAGAGGACATGTGGCCCGGTCTTGGTTTCCCTAAAATTAATATTTGATATTAAATACTTCATTGTCAATTCGTTGGTCTTTGATTATTGTTTTGTACATTATTAAGACATGTTTTGCATATTTTAATATCTTGTTTCAAGATATTTAGATTTCACAAAATTTGCTGTATTCTGGAACATCTCTCTCTAGACAGCTCTGTTATGACTTGCTGAATCTGTACCATACTGTGTCTGTACATCACATAACATTATTTTAGGTAGAAATAAGTTGATTTCGGCTTTTTTACCGTATTATGCATATCCAAGCTAACATATAATTGCACTATGCTCATGACTGTTGCTGATTTCATAAATGAAAATTTTGCTAATTAAACGGCGAATGGAAGGCAGGGGTTATTTTCTAAATGTTTTGTCAGCAAGCTGCAATTAATTATCATATTCTCATATACATGATATAGACTCACTCCCACGAACAAAGGAAGCCATGACAACTAGCCGTGTGTAAATTTCCAATATACACCGAGTCAAGGTCACAGTTACTTAAATGCTTAAACAAGCGACATCATAATATGTTTTGTGCACTAAAAACATCAAAATGGCAAACATTTTGTATTGCAGTATAGGTCCACAGAAAACACAAACATGACATATTAGAATCAAATTATTCATGGCCGCCTGTGGTTTATAGTTGATTTTAACATGCGTATCCATTATTTCGTATCTTACCCCTCGCTCTGCTGTGCTCCACTTAGGGCAAAATATTACTAAAACAAAAACAATGACTACAAATGTTAAAATCTCCATTAAACCACAGGCGGCTATGAATTATTTCTTAAGCCCCTTGATTTTTGATATCTCGCATTTTATTTTTTATTGTAGGATTTAATTTCAGGTCTGTTGTTTACCTACTTCAAATACTTTAGATTTCTTTCATTGACTCATTTTTGAAAATTTAATTTTATAGTTTCTTTTACTCTGTTAAGATTGTATAGGCAGATCCTTGATAGAACTTTTGAGTTGAGGCCCAATGTCAACATAGGTGTTGCGGAGATCCTGCCTAGAAGGTGGAATTCTTTTAAAGACCATGCCTACAACAGTCATCTTCAACAAACAAGAGACAACATCAAGAAAATGAATACCATGTTAAGAGCGACCACAAAAGAGTACAGGTTTATTTATATTATCATTATGTAGTATAAATACTGCTGTTCCATATTTTCATTTCCTAATTCTTAATGCCATAGGCTTTTTACATTTTATAATGCTGTTGGTAGAGGTGTAACGATCTACCAGTGCATGGTGATCTTTTTGACTTGCGATCCAGAAATTGAAACTGTATTTGACTCCGTGATTCTTATCCGATTCTGCAAAATCACTTGTCCAAAAATCAGGAACAGTAACTCAAACCGGAAGTTTTGCAAAAACATGGTGAAAATTCTTTCCCTACCGTCCCAATTTAAATCGGCTTTGTGGAAGCATAAATCTCATATGCGCTTATAAATAGTCATTCAAATGGTCCATTTAAGATCCTTGCAAAATTGACCAATATCCTGGAAAAATCCTAGAAAAACCCTGTAATTCCATATGTCCAAAGGTGTGGGAACCCTGTTATATATTAGTTTTTTAATTTAATATTTATTTTAATTTTAAATATGCATCATATTTTGCAGGAATTGTTTCTTCATTCAATATTCAAAGGACTTTGATGCCAGTAAACATTTTGGGTACGATGGTCTGCACATTAACAGGTCTGGTGCCTTCGTTCTGCATGAGGTGCTGAACCGTGAAGTAGAAGCCCAAATTAAAGACAAACAAGTTGTACAGAATAGTAATGCTCCAAGGCCTTCTAATTCTGAAGGAAATTTTTCTTATGCTGATGCTGTTAGGACCATTTCTGTAAGTCAAGTATTTTACGATCTTATTATTAATATTGTTATGTACATGTACCATGTGTAGTTTGAAATAACATATGCAGATATGAAACAAGGATATTCGTTTTTTACTCAGTAGAACATAATCAACCACTGTTTTTGGCAATCTACTCATAAAAATTTATCATAGGAGTGAAATTCACCCGTCTTTAGTAAAAGCTCGGCAAAACACTGTAAAGCATAACAAAATAATGACCCAGCCTTTAATAATTAAATTTAATATTCATCATTATGAGTTTACATAACATCCATTCAAATATACATATACAATCCATTCAATAGGAGAATGCAACTAAAAGGATCAAGCCAGAGCATTTGTGTACCAACACCAATGACCAGTCTACCATGTCAGTGAAACGTGTGAACAGCTGGATGATATGTTACAGGAAGCAGACATAAAGCTGCAGAAGTCAGCAAAGTATGATGAAAGAAGGGAACTATTTAAAGCGGCACAAGAGTTAATCGAGGAGTACAACAGAAAACTCCAGAGCTATAAGGATTCTTTGGCTAGGAAGCCAACTATAACTAAGCCAAAAGACAGATTTAATAAAAAAAGATTTTAGTGGGACTTAAAGTCAGATATGTGGACTATAAAGATTCCCTGTAACTAGTTTTAGAAAGTCGGACTTTATATGTGAACTTGATGGATTTTCGTTTCTATGTATTGTAGGATTAGTTTATTAAATAGTAGTTAATCTTTATTGAAGTATGTTGTCATTTTCTAGTGGGCTGTCCTAGTGCGTACGCATGTGCAGTTTAGATTAATCAGAGTAAGTTATTTCCTTCTTTACAGTTATGTTCATTATCAGCATGGGTTGCAGACGCTTTAGAATATCTTATAGATTAGTAAATCGCAAGAGAAGGGTTAATTCAAACACCCTAAGAAATAAGAGAACTCGAGCTGAGTTCAATAAGAATTTTATTCTTAATTTTACTAGAACAAAATTATCTAATGAAGAGATCCTCCTACTGAGCAAAGGAACTAAATTTGTTCCGAGCCCTAATACATTTCACATCAGAAATAATATTATGGCAGATTTTTTAGAATTAGCCAGGAAAATGAGATGTAGATTTTGTTATTCTGATGCATTAGAAAACAAAGAACTTCATCCCTTATACTTGAAAACAGGACATGTACCTCCTAGGTGCAACGATGCTCTTGAAAATTATATAACAGACACAATGTTGGCTATATCTAGCTTGGAGGTGAACACATTTAAAGACAATCTGTCGAAAGTAGAACGTAAATCACTAGCTAAATTTATTAATAATTCTGAGATTTATATTTCTAAAGCAGACAAAAATAACACCACAGTATTAATAGATAAGAATAACTACACAAAAGCAGGAGAAAATCACCTACGTAGCATATATTACGTGGAACTTGAACAACCTAATACTGCACTTATTAGTAAAAAAATAGAAGAGATAATTACGAAATTGTTTTCTCAGAAAGAAATGAATGTGAAAACATATACTTTTCTGACACAAAGAGATAACCCAAAACATGGGCACATGTATTTTCTACCTAAAATTCACAAAATCAACCCAGAGGTAGTTAAAAATATCATTAAACAAGGTTTTAGCCAGTCAGATATTGAGATTACATATAGACCCATTGTCAACAAAAGCAATTCCCCAACTTGTAGAATTGAGAAATTCTTAGATCTAATTTTTAAACCTTTATTGAGAAAAGATCCATTCTTCATTCAAGACTCTAAAGATTTTATTGTAAAATTAGAGAAAGAAAAGAAGGAAAACAAATGTTTTCTGATTGCCTATGATGTTACTTCGATGTATACAAACATGCAAATAAAAGATTTGCAAGAAACATTAATCAACAATCTAGAAAGAATTGACAGACTATCATATGATATTCAAATCCCCAATTCAGCAGATTTAGCTCAGCTAATTAAAATAGTATTAGAAAACAATGAATTTGAATTTAATGGACACATATATAAACAGATAATAGGCGCCCCCATGGGAGGAATTTTATCGCCTACATGCACAGATTTACATCTGGCCTCTATACAAAAGATGATATTAGATAAGTTCCAGTACAGAACACTCATTAAATTACACTGTCAATACAGAGATGATGGCTTTATGGTCTTCACTGGTAATATGTTACAAATTGAGGAATTTTTTAGCATTGCTAATAAGATCGACCCTCTGTTAAGATTTACATACGAAGTATCTGAAGAGTTAATGACCTATCTAGATTTAGAGGTTTATAAAGGTGATAGATTTCGTAAAAATAGAATCTTGGATGTCAAATCTCACATTAAGAAGACAGAAACTTATCAATATTTGCCACCTAATAGCTCACATCCACAGAGTACTTTTAAAAGTATCACTGTGGGAGAAACTATACGGCATATTAGAAACAATAATAATGAAATTGATTTGAACAAGCACCTGTTTAACCTTGAACAAAAATTAGTAAACAGAGGATATAATGAACGCATTACTAGAGATCTAATTTCAGACACCCGCAACAAAGTTAAACGTTGCAATACATTAACTAGAAAGACCAATAAGAAACATATACCTTTGACTCTTATAACTAAATATAACCCAGCAGTTAAAGGGCTGGGTAGAGCATTAAGAAAGTCCTGGGATAATTTACAGTCAGATGAGTTATGCAGAAAAATATTTAAACAAGTGCCTATCATTGCGTACAAACGCGGCAGAAATCTTAAAGAATATTTTGCCGAAACCCGGCATTAGTTGGGAGACTTTTGAAAAGGGACCCAAGATAGGCCACTTATAGAGTGAGCCAATCTAAAAATCCCGAAACACCGTTATTAAAACTGAATTCATACCGTAGGCAATCAGAAATAAAGAAAAACGGTGTAAAGTCTTGAGTTTAGCTATGTATGTTGGTTGAGGGAACTCTTGTTTATAGTGCTATAATATCCTGCATTCCATCATATTTGTAATGCACAAAAGCCATATGCTTTCTACAAAACATATACATTATCTTTTTCTACTTATTCCCATAACTAATCATCCTCTATTTGCACACATATATACTTTTCCTTAACTAAAATCGCACTTTTTCACTTTATATTTATTTATTTATTTCTTATTTATTTATTTATTTATTGTTTTATTGTATACATATATTTATTTATATATTTAACTTTCGTTATCTCCCAAGTTCACTAATTATAACTTTTCTATAAAATACTCAATCATCAAATATTATAGACATCTCAACCATATCAACAGTTTGAACATCTTATCTAGTCTATCTTTATTCTTAAAAATCTGTCGTCAACTTTATCGTCCCTACAATAATTCCGTATTTGACAATTTCTTACATCTGAAACTTCCTCACTTTTACGTCTTCGTTTTGTCTCTTAACTTACATATATATGTTATAAAATTCTAAAATATTGGAGTTCATTCTCATAACTCCAACATTCACAAAATAAAAATTTCATAGAAACTTACCGTTGGCTCTAGTGTTTTGCTCTTTTTGCTTTCCGTTGCATCATCATTTTTCCCACCCTTCCTTTTTTGTTTTCCACTACTCTTATTTGCGATTTCGATACAACAATGGGCTAAGTTTATCACATCATTTGATACCAGCTTTTTTTTCACAATCTTCTCAACCTTTTCTATTTCAACATCGAAACTTTTCAGCAGCCTTTTCTCGAGTTCGCTTCTTTCAAGAGTTTGTAAGGGTTCATTCTCCTTAAAAGTATTCAGCTTCTCAAAATGTTCATTACTTTGAAACATCAAAATTAAATCCATAAAAAGATCAGAATTAAACGGCAAGTCATTTGTTAACTTCATACTGTTTAAGTATATATATATATATATATAAATGCGTTATTGCAAAACAAATAAAATCGCACGTGCACAGTCAGCCAGCCTCTACACGAATGATGAGACAGTGGGCATCTTATCTATATATAAACCCCTCGGCTACCAATGAGATTAGTTCAAAAACATGAATTGCATGGTGTTTTGACATGGATATTTCTTTAAAGAATGACCTCGGCTGTTACTATTTCTGTTTGTCACATTATCTGTATATCCACAGAGGAAAATAATAACAATTTTGATGCTGAACAATAATGTAGCTCCTGTGATTTCTTTTGACTCGGTGGAGCTTCTAACCGGCCCCATTGCTCGTAAATTATCTTTTATATGTAAAAACTTTAAAATTTGTGTAAATTAATGAAAAGTTTAGCCAATCTATGATGCACATTAGTTTAAATTGACAATCTAGTAGTCTATTGTATTGTTTTGATTTCAGCGAGTTCAAGATTATAAAACACATATGAAATTATCAAGTTGATAACATTAATAATTTTGGTTTTTTATTTATGGTCAATATTGGTGTATACTATTTGAAAATTTTAAACCGTAAAATATGTGTAAATCTCCCTATTCTCATCCGGTTTGCTCCATTTAGAATTATGGGACTGCATTGTAGGTTACAAGAGCGCAATTATTTGTAATGCATTTTCCATAGGACCCCAGTGGTGTTTAAAAATTTATTTCTTGAAGAATAAACAATCTAGAAAAACATGGGTAGCAGTTCCTGTGACTATTACGATGGCCGATAGCAGCCGGCAGAAAATAAAAGTAAAAAAAAAATTTGCCCCTAAAAACTGCTGCAGCAAATTTAGAGGCAGAAAAGAAAAAAGAAAAAGAAAATTTGCCTCTAAAAACTGCTGCAGCAAATTTAGAGGCAGAAAATAAAAATAAAAAATAAAATTTTCCCCTAAAAACTGCTGCAGCAAATTTAGAGGCAGAAAATAAAAATAGAAAATAAAATTTGCCCCTAAAAACTGCTGCAGCATATTTAGAGGCAGAAAATAAAAATAGAAAATAAAATTTGCCCCTAAAAACTGCTGCAGCATATTTAGAGGCAGAAAATAAAAATAGAAAATAAGATTTGCCCCTAAAAACTGCTGCAGCAAATTTAGAGGCAGAAAATAAAAATAAAAAATAAAATTTGCCCCTAAAAACTGCTGCAGCAAATTTAGAGGCAGAAAAATAGATTCTCCTCATATGATTAATGACGAATGTCTTTCTTCTTTATGCTTCCCATAAATTTTTGCTTGTATGTGTACAGTTGAATTCCCACAGAGGGAATATGTAAAATTTGTAAAATTGTATATCAGCATTTCGCAAGAAGAAGTGAAAATGTAAGTATTATTTTATAATACGATGGCCGATACCGCACAACATAAAATACTTTGTAAAGACAAAAATTTGCGACACTTTAAACTGCAGTGGAAAAAAGGTATAAATCTCTGTCAACTTTGTAACTGAGATGTCTGGAAAAGAGATTAAGAGTCGTGAAACGAAACAGAATGTTATCTACAATCATAAAAAACGCTCTAGGTCAACATCTTAGATAAAACCGTGTGTATTCTCATTCATTTTGACTGTTAAATTCCAGAGGAAGGAGGTGAAAATGTAAGTTTATTTTATTACATTATCTTTTTGTATAAGATATTTTCAACAAATTCATTTAAAATCTTGTCTGTTCCAGGAGCCTTGTAATTTTTTAAATCCCTTATCCCATCTAATATTTCCTGTTCAGTGGTAACATCATAAACAGGATTGTCACATATTTCATTAATATCTATTTCAGTCTCACCCAAACAAGTTTTACCAATTATTTAGAATTTTCAAAACAAGTCCGTTTTTCAATCAACATCAAAGGGGGATTAATAGAATAATGGGTTAGCATTTGCCTTTAAAACGATTGGTTGATAATTTCAAAAGGTGTCGGCATTTTAAATGACCTTGTGAATTCATATCTTTGATCGCCATTTTCCCACGCTGCTTATATATAAGGCATACAGACTTGAACGGCCCTGGATGCTGGACGTTAAGAAAACGTAAGTGTTTTCGGTACGACTTTTCCCGATTGTTTTAAGTTTGTACCTTTTCCAGAACCACCAGTACAATTCCCCTTCTTCCCTTCTTAACCCACCTAGACCGTCTAGGTGAGTTATATCTGAAAAACATTAAATCAAACCATTTATCCGCCAATAAACACTAATTTTGTGACAAAAATACATTCATATATACAAGGGGATATAACGCCCAAACTCCCTTGAGTGCCGAGTACTCTCTAAAATGAGATCAAAGGACCGAATACTGAATAGTTTTCGCACAGAGTACCAAATTTTTTTCGATCTTACATGTAAGTACCAAGTACCAAATATTCAAACTCCGAAGTACCATACTCAAAGGTCAAAATACCAAGCACTGCCTTAAAAAAGGCCAAAGTACCGAGTACTAAAAGGGGGGTTATACCCACATACAAGTACATAACACGCGTCGAAATCACTACCAAACGACGGGAAGAAGGGTCACTAAACGTCTGGTGACTGTAAAACTTGTATTCTCCGTATGGGAAACTTTGTGAGCAAAGAAACAAAAGAAAATACAAATGTAAAGAATATGCCTAAAAATATATTCTATGGGGATTTTCTGTTCAGCCGGTGTTCAAAATATTCAAGTTATAAACAAGAGGTACCATGGCTGTATTTTCGCAAAACTATTTTCAATATCTTCAACCAAATATAAAATAAACCCGTATAATTCTAAATATAAATATTGGAAAATTAAGTTTTTCTATTCCTACTGTATTTCATGAATTAATGAAATATGTCATATTTTGCCAGTTGGACTTGACCTTTTCAACTTTACAAAACTGTAAGCAACAGCAAAAAAGTGGCTTATCCCCCAACTTCAGTTTAAAAGACTGCTTTAAAAGCGAGCATTTTAGGAGCGTAGCCAGAAATTCCAGAAGAGGGTGCGATTTTCCAAACAGGGTGTGCGAACTGGAGATCTCCAAAAGTGACAATCGAGAAAAAAAAAACAAAAACAAAAACAAAAAACAAAACAAAAACAAAAAACACAAAAAAATGATATGAAAATGCAGTGTGGCAACTTTGTTCTTCCTAAGGGAGGAAGGGAAACTCAAATTTTGTATAGTAGGACCTTCTTGGTACAAAACTATGCCTTATTTTTTTTTAAAGTCTTGTAAAACACGTCTAACTTCATCGGTACATATTTTTTGCAACATTTTGTTATTTGTAGCAATTTCCATAAAAATACACTACAACAGCGAGGAAGTTTATAAATAGTTCTACTAACACTGTTTATACTCAGCTTGTGTGGACAAAGGATTCTGAAAGCTAAAAAAGCAAGCAAAACATTATTTCCCTCCTCTTTATTTCTAACCAAATACATGTATATAATTATGTATACCCCCATAAAAAGGCTATCACTCGACATGTGGGGACACAATAAACGGGATATAATACCCTAAGTGGGAAATTAACTTTCAGTGAAAAATAAAGAGAGAGAATTTGGAGCCAAAATATTAACAACTATCTAGCAACAACTTTTGGTTGGCAAGTATTCTAGAAATTGTATCGTTTAATAATAAGATTTTTTGGGGGATCAATCTCAGAAACGATACTAGTAAAATTTCGTAACAATGATAATAATATAACGTGAGTGTGATTTAAAATTGATGGTATTTTGTAATAATTGTTTCGATGATTTCAGTAGTAAATTATAAAAATAAAACAAATACTGACGATCCTCTTAATATGTTGAATTTTCAGGAAAATGTCTTGAATTTTGAACTTAATTTTAAAATTTGAATGATCTATAAAGTTCATAGTCCGAATTTCCTCTGACCCTGCACCCCTCCTTGCTTTTTTTTTGGGGGGGGGGGAGTTATTGATATGTCGGGGTGAGGTCGGAACGATGGTGCTATTTGAAAAGTTGACAAATCACACATGACTTGATTTCACCAAGATGGGTGTCCATGATAAGAAATTAAAAGTACACGAAGTGTTAGAAGCACGCTATCAGCTGGTAGCGCTGAAATCCCATTTGTCAAAAAGCATATCGTTCTGACCCTACCCCGAAATCAATATCCTAGAAAAGCAAGGAGGGGCGCAGGGTCACAGGAAATTCGGACTACAAACTTTTTTTGAATTTCAGTACAGTTTCTGGGATTTTCAAGGAGAATTATTTTTATTTTCTAGTCTAGATAAAAACTAGAAAATTGAAAAAAAAAATGAAAAAAAGTCTTTAATTTTTAACATGAATTGAAATTGACTCTAGAAGAGAACCAAATTTACGGGAAGTTGGTCTTCATCCTTAAATTGAGAAATATTATCTTCAATTTCAGATGGTGTTAGATATCAGTGAGACTGTAATCACCATTATAAAGTTATTTTTCCTATTTCTGTTGGCTGTTGCATTAATTATTGTATATATTTTGAATACTTTCACCAATATCAGGTACACATTTTTCTTTTTGGTAATCAGATGGTTATGTTACATTTCAGGTTCATCTGTTGTTCATTAATTGATATATCAAAGGTATTAGTACATTTCTGGTTGTATTATGGTCCGGATACCTTAAGTAACAGGTTCGTAAATAGGCGTTCTCTCTGATTTTTATGAAATTTTGCATGCGACTGGGTTTTAAGGCATTGTATACGAATATCGAGAAAATAATAAATTTAACTTTTATATTTTCGAATTATGACCAGTAAGAATTTCATCGAATTTGAATATATTTGTATAGAATGCACCTAAAAATCACTAAGAAAGTTCCGAATTTTCACTTTAAATTGCGATTTCTTCCAAACGTGTCCAAGGAATTTCCTTGAAAAATGATATGTTATTACGATAGAAATTTCCGTTTTATTGATGTAAAATTTTGATAGGGTCACCGAATTCGTTTCCGGTGTTATATAACCATTTTCCCCCATGCCAGTTTTTCCCCCGGGGGAAAAACTGGCAAGATCTCATTTTTCCCCCGGAGAAATTTTGGATCATTGCCATTCTTCCCCCGCGGAAAGTTGACAATACGTATACATATAGCCACTTTTCCCCATGCCCATATTTCCCCCACAATATGGATTTCACTATATATATACATCAAAATTGCACGGCCATTTATTGCATATATATTTTCCATATTTTCTTAAGAAATGATTGATCTCTGGAATGCTAAAATAATATGTTTTTCGGCTTGGGTTGCATAGAAGAAATGATAGGTACAAATTGTGTTCGTTTTGTCGACACGCGTGTCACTTAAAAGGTCTGGGGTCAGGGAGTGGGGGTGGGGCACCTATATTTTGTTACAGGGGTGCCGTTTGCATTCGAAAAAATACCCCCATTCATATATTGACTCTGTCCAAAAATCTGACCTATTCGTATGGCTGACATGAAAATGTGTTCCTATTAACATCCTGAAAAACGGACATCGGTATATAACTTATTTATAGGAAGTGACCCCCGTGGTTGCAACAAAACTCATTACGCGGGGTACACATTGTAGTTGCTGAATATTTAGTAACACGTTTATATAGGGCATGCCAAACAAAATCCTCTTTGATGAGATTAAATTTTAATTTGATTTTTCTCAACTAAAAGGTATTTTTGCACTTATATTTCATGGCGTCATTCAGTCATGTTACGCTGATTTCAATTCCATTTTCTTGCGGGTCAAATCTGAAATGGAGCGGATATGGTACGAAGACAGCACAAAATTACCCAATGCAACACGCAAACAAGACATCAGTTCCCTCCTACAATAAGCAGTCATCTCCGGGCGGTCCCGAAAAATATATAAAGAAATCATATCCAAGCGCACAGCCGAATGAACAGATAAAAAGATCAGATATAGGAGGCATGCCCGTCGAACTCGAAGACCGATAACATATTTTATATCAAAAGTTCCTCTATTATTCGTCTACTAAAATGTATCTTATAGTCTACGTGTCTCCACTAGATCTGATTTTCATGGCAATGTCTGCATGTTCACCCGTCGGTTTGCCTGTCTAAATATCCTCCTGTATTTCAATATTATTCCACTAATCAATCTCAGGGACAGCCTCAAAGATCGATGTAGGATAAAAAAAAACTTAATTCACATAGTTTGGGGGGGGGGGGGGGGGGTGGGGGAATAGCTGCATGTTTAATTATCCTACATTGATTTTCTGGTTGTAGAAATACGTATCATATCGATCAATATTTTTTTCAAATTAAGTAAAGGGGGGGGATCGTGATGTCAATGAACAAAAACTATGTGAATTAAGTTTTTTATCCTACATTGAACTTTTGATGTGGTGCCTTAAACTTAACCTATCTAATATTTGCGAGTATCAACTGGCTCTACTGTTCTGTGTGCACCTGTATATGTTGATGTCTCCAATAGTTTGTTCATTGTCCATTAACCTGTCTACCTAAATAATATCTCATTGTCTACTAGATATTTCATTTTGCATTGGCTTTACCTATTCTATACTCTGTTTATATCTCTATGTTTGTGCAGCTGTCTGTGTCCACTAGCGTATGCATGCCAGATAATATGGTGACTTCATCACATATCCACAAATCTGAGTTCATGTCTACATGGCCATTCGTCTGTCTAAATGTCCATTAGTCTGTCTTCATGTCCAGCAGTCTGTTAACATGTTCACCAATCTGTGTACATGTCCACAAATCTGTCTACATGTTCACCAGGTTGTGTGTATACTCACCAGTCTGTCGACATGCCCACAAGTCTGTCTGCATGTCCACCAGTCTGTCTGTGTGTGTCCACAAGTCTCTCTACATGTTCACCAGTCTGTCTACGTGTCCACTAGTAATTCGACATGTTCAACAGTGTGTCTATGTGTCCACTAGTCTGTCTACATGTCCACCATGTAAACATGTTTACGTGTCGACCAGTCTGTCACCAGTCTGTCACCATGTCCACCAGTTTACGTGTCCACTAGTCATTCGACATGTTCACCAGTCTGTCTATGTGTCCACTAGTCTGTCTACATGTCCATCAGTCTGTTTACATGTCCACCAGTCTGTCTATGTGTCCACTAGTCCGTCTACATGTCCACCAGTCTGTCTATGTGTTCACAAGTCTGTCTACATGTTCACCAGTCTGTCTACGTGTCCACCAGTCATTCGACATGTGCACCAGTCTGTCTATGTGTCCACTAGTCTGTCTACATGTCCACCATGTAAACATGTTTACGTGTCGACCAGTCTGTCACCATGTCCACCAGCCTGTCTATGTGTCCACTAGTCTGTCTACAGGTTCACCAGTCTAACATCGTGTCCACCAGTCTGTCTACGTATCCACCAGTCATTCGACATGTTCACCAGTCTGTCTATGTGTCCATTAGTCTGTTTACATGTCCACCAGTCTGTTTACGTGTCCACCAGTCTGTCTATGTGTCCACAAGTCTGTCTACATGTCCACCAGTCTGTCTATATGTCCACTAGTCTGTCTACATGTCCACCAGTCTGTTTACGCGTCCACCAGTCTGTCTATGTGTCCACAAGTCTGTCTACATGTTCACCAGTCTGTCTATGTCCACCAGTCATTCGACATGTTCACCAGTCTGTCTATGTGTCCACTAGTCTGTCTACATGTCCACCAGTCTGTCTACATGTTCACCAGGTTCACCAGTCTATCTACGTGTCCACCAGTCAGTCAACATGTTCACCGGTCTGTTTATGTGTCCACTAGTCTGTCTACATGTCCACCAGTCTGTTTACGTGTCCACCAATATGTCTACATGTCCACCAGTCTGTCTATGTGTCCACTAGTCTGTCTACATGTCCACCAGTCTGTCTATGTGTCCACCAGTATGTCTACATGTTCACCAGGTTCACCAGTCTATCTACGTGTCCACCAGTCAGTCAATATGTTCACCGGTCTGTTTATGTGTCCACTAGTCTGTCGACATGTCAAAAGGTCTGTTTACATATCCACCAGTCTGTCGAGGTGTCCACAAGTTTGTCTACATATTCACCAGTCTGTCTACGTGTCCACCAGTCATTCGACATGTCTACCAGTCTGTTTACGTGTTCACCAGTCAGTCGACTTGATAACCAGTCTGTCTTCATGTTCACCAGTCTATCTACGTGTCCACCAGCCTGTCTACGTGTCCACCAGTCAGTTAACATGTTCACCCACCGGTCTGGCTTTGTGTCCACTAGTCTGTCGACATGTCCACAAGTCTGTCTATGTGTCCACTAGTCTGTTTACATGTCCACCAGTCTGTTTACGTGTCCACCAGCCTATCTACATGTCCACCAGTCTGTCTACATGTCCACCAGTCTTTCAACATGTTCACCATTCTGTTTATGTGTCCACTAGTCTGTCGACATGTCCACCATTCTATCTACGTGTCGACCAGTCAGTCAACATGTTCACCGGTCTGTCCATGTGTCAACTAGTCTGTCTACATGTCCACAAGTCTGTCTACATGTCCACAAGTCTGTCTATGTGTCCACAAGTCTGTCCATTGTCCACCTGCCTGTCTACATCTCCACTTGTTTGTATTCACCGTCCATTTGAATGTCTACATGTCCAACAGTCTGTCTATATGTTCACCAGTCTTGTCCACCAGTATGTCGACATATCCACCAGTCTGTCTTACTGTCCACAAGTCTGTCTACATGTCCTCCAGTCTGTCAATCAGTTTGTCGGTTAGTTCTGGTTTTTTTCTGATGAGCTGTATTGAGTATCTCTATTAGATTTACCCGTCTGTAATTCTATTTTGTTGTGTTGTTTTGTCTACTCGTCCAAATCTTCAATATGCTGACATTTCTTTTGTTTCAAAAGTTTGTATTTATTTCAAACCGTGTATTTCTTTCTCTTTCAGATAATCTCATTGATTTCAGAGTATTTCATTTCTTGTAGACATTTCTATTGTTTTTGGATTATCATATTTTTCTTAAGATGTTTTTTTCTCTTTTGGATACGTCAGATATCATATAATACACGACTACAAAAGTCATTTTAGGGTGGAAAACCACACATAATGCAATTAATTATAGGTAATATTTATGACTGGAAAAGTATGCAACCCTGCATTAAGGAATATACATTTTGTACCAGATCATGTGATCAGTGTCAATATTTTGGATTCATCAAACAAGACAGCATGAGCTTAGTAACGCTATACCAGTTGTGTCGCATTTAGATCACAGGCCAAACACTATTAAGTATGGACTTTGTAAAAAAAATGCCAAACTCTTCGGAAGGAAACGTTTATCTGTTAACAGGGGTAGATTTTTCGTTTAGAAATGGCCCGAGGTAATACCCAATATAAACAAATCTGTCAAAACAATTGATTCAGATCGCTGGAACGTTATAAATGAAAGGGATAGGACAAGAACACAAGAGGTTCATAGAATTATTCAACATTGTTCCCGACAGTAAATGTTACATCGAAGTCACAATACTTATTGGTGCAAATATTTTGAAAGGACTTTGTACTTGAATGAAACAGAATTATGGACCTATATATCTACAGGAGACAGAATTTTACACTAAAGGGTGCTTAGAATTTCGCTGTATACCATTTAGGAATGTGGAGCTTGATGGCAGACAGAACTATTCCAGCAAATACTGAGATTATCAATCAAAGATAGAAAATGGACAATGTGTGTCATGATTTATTCAAAAGCAAACACAGTTAAACAAGTAGACCTTAATATATTTCTAAGATGTCATCAAATTTGATACACAAGAGAGAGGTTATTAACTATCATATCGTCGGTGTTCTGCAAAAACCTCGTAAGTCGGATTTTTTTGCGGGAGACTTTTTTCGATTTTTGGAATCTACATACACGAATACATATTCTATCAAAACAGGGTACGTCTAGACCAATCAAAACATAATTTTTTAGTCACATGTTAGAACCTCGTATTTCGATTTGACAATTTTTTTGTGCAAAAACCTCGTAACTCAAATGGAAAATAATGGTTGTTGTAAAGGATTGTTACTAAAAAAATATTTTTTGATTGGTTTAGACGTACCCTGTTTTGATAGAATATGTATTCGTGTTAGAAGATTCCAAAAATCGAAAAAAGTCTCCCGCAAAAAAAATCCGACTTACGAGGTTTTTGCAGAACACCGACGATATAATTCAGTTTTTTTGCTCTCCTGACAAATTTACAAAACTCGACTTGCGAGGTTTTTGTATATCACCGACGATATGTTTCAAACATTCCTACAACAACTGTTACCATCCCACCAAATCCCTTCTTCGTGTGGGCTTCAACTAGAACATGGGTTTGACCATTGGGCCTTACGACCTACTACAGAAAGTCACGTAACACATACATGTACCAAGGGTTCACGGAGGAGAATGGATGTGATCACCACATCAGACTATGCTTCATATATATATAAATAAATCATCTGATATTGAATGTATAATGATACGATGATGGTGTGGTAACGCTAAACTTATTAAAAGAAGGTTACCTATCCTTTAATGGATAATTAATTTCCAACTGACGTCGCCGACGTTACTACAAGCTTTCGTGCTACTAGGGGAGAAAAATAGGCCTGATCCTGGTCCCCCCCCCCCCCCCCATCACGCTGAGGGGAAAAATTGGCATGGGGGAAAAATGGCTATAGGACACCGGCGTATAAATCGTTGAGTACGTATGTGTTCAATACGCAAAATACGTCTAAAAATGCGATTTTATCGACGACGTCGTTGGCTTGCCGTAGCGTCGATAAAACCTTACTTTTGGACGTTTTCACACTCAAACAAAACATTTCAACGACTTGTAACTCGAAAACGAATTCGGTGACCCTATAAAAATTTTATATCAATAAAACGGATATATATCATTTTGATAGAAAATTACCTGGAAACAGTTGGAAGAAATTGCGAGTTAAAGTGAAAATTCGGAACTTTTCATTGATTTTTACGTGCATTCTATATAACACACCCGAATTCGATAAGATTTTAACTAATCATATCTCAAAAATATAAGAAGTTGCGTAAATTATTTTTTTGGCTGCATACCAAATTTCATAAAAATCCGAGATATTGCATATTTGTGAACCTCTTCCCTTAACAGGGATTTCAAGTAACCTGAAGAAAGAACATGCAAAATATTGCAGATTTTTAACTCCGAATGCTACAGATAGATTTTCCTTGCTTCAGAAAAAATACAAAATGAATCTTTAGAATTTTTAGAAAAATAGGGGAAAATCTGTGCAATACTTTCCTACGGCACATTCCATATAACAGCTAGGATAATATGCAAATTTTAATTTTAAAATTTCTCTTGCCACTTAAAATGTATTTTTTTTAAACGAAATAATGCCTTTATATATCAGATTTCATGGTTCAAAAGTTGAACTAACATGTAGTTTGTTGGTTTTTTTTTTTTTTGTTGTTGTTTTTTGTTGTTGTCATGGCAGTTGAATAAATGCAACCGTGTTTACATTAGCAGATTTAGGTCGATCTTCGGGAAGATCGTCTTCATAAAGATCGATCGTACTCCAATGTAAACACTTTAAATCGATCTTCAATCGGACTAACTTAGACTACCTCCAGAGGTAGTCTTAACTCCTTATATTGCAGTGACGGATATATCCGCTCTTCGATAGGGCTTCATGTTTATGTCCAATATGGCACTCCATACATTGAATAAATGCTACCTAGAGGGCTCATTGTGTAGCTGCGTGGCTGTTGATTATATTTACCACCATTGTGTCTGTTTTTTAATCAGTTACAGCAAAACCTGAGCTTTCAAAGTGCCTCCGTGGTAGTCAAAATGGGATAAAATGATAAAAATGCCTGACTTTTGCTGGGGGTGGGGACATATAAACTTCCAACCCAAGAACGCTCTTGCTCAAAATTCCTGTCAGTTGGCACGAATGTAACAGCAAATGGTTCTTAAAACCAAACAATCATTGATGGATCAAATACTCTCCCTTCTGAAGGAACTGGCATTTTCGACAACTCATCAGAAACAACTGGGCAAATTTGAACCAAACTTTGACGGAATGGTCCTTGGATGGTTCCCTATAAAAACTGTGTTCAACTCCTCAGAAACCACTTTGCCAATTTGAACCAAACTATGGCGGAATGGTTTTTGAATGGTCCCCTATAAAATTTGTTTTTGATTTCCCCGGGCACGATCCAATATGGATGCCATGGCCGGACTTAGTTATGGGAATTTGCATTTTCATCAACTCCTCAGAAACTGCAGGGCCAATTTGAACCAAACTTTGGTGGAATGGTCCTTAGATGGTCTCCTATAAAATGTGTTCGGTTTTCTCGGGCGCCATCCAGTATGACTGCCATGGCCGGACTTAGTTTAACGTAGGACCCAAGGTAATTTTCACATTTTCGTCAATTCCGCAGAAACTGTTTGGCCCATATGAACCAAACTTTGGTGGAACGGTGTCTTTGATGGTGTCGTATAAAAGATGTGTTCGATTTTCCCAGGTCCATCCAATATGACCGAACTTCGTATAACATAGGACCCTAGGGAAATTTCATACCCTATTGTGATAGTTTATAGTGGGCAACTGTGAGCCAGGTGAGCGATTACAGGCTCATGGCGGCCTCTAGTTTCATAACTTTAACCGTTTTTGAAAATGAGGGGTGTGGGGGTTGCAAAATTGGCTTATAAGAATCGTTCGTACCGGCCCTTTAAAGAACCGTGAATCGAACCGTCGAAAAAAAACGCGATTCGGTTCAATTCGGTGAATCGTTACACCCCATGACATATGGCCCCTTTTGGCCCTTGTTGCTAAACTGATAAGGTCAGGTCCTTTTTTATTACCAATATTAAAGTTATAAAGGCTTATACAAGTCCGTTGCTATATCGGAAGCTATATTTCACATTAATATAAAATCTGGTCCCTTTTTTCACAATTGTTAGGGTCAGACCACTTTTCAGTGTTTTTGTTCACAGTAAATTACAAATCATTTGACATATTTTACACAAATTTATAATTTGGCCCCTTTTTGGCCCAGTTCTCAACTGATAAGTTAAGGCCCTTTTTGTATTATCGCCATTAAATTTCAACAGATTAATGCAAGTCATATGATATATTACAACATATATTTCATGATAATTTGAAATTGGCCCCTTTTTGTCCATTTTTCTCAACTGTAAGGATCAAGCCCCTTTTTATTATCACCGTTAATGTCCATAGTCAAATACAAGTCATTTGATATATTACAATCTATATTTCACTCTAATTTGTAATTTGGCCCCTTTTGTCCCTTTTAATGCAACTGCTAGGGTCAGGCCCCCCTTTTTTTTTATTAACATCATTAATTTCTGCAGTCTAATATGATTCTTATGATGTATTACAATCTATATTTTACACTAATTTATAATTTGGCCCCTTTTTAGCCCTTTTAACTCAACTGATAGGGTCAGGCCCTTTTTAATTATCACCATTAATTTCTACAGTCTGATACGATTCATATGATATATTACAACCTATATTTTAATAAAAAAAATTTTAAATCCCTTTTTGTCCTCTTTTTCGGACCAGGACCCTCAATTAAAAATTCAAAGACCGTATTGCATATCTCCAAATCATAAGTAATTATTTAAAACCAGAACAAAACACCTGGAACAAAAAATGTAGGAGGAGTTCAAGTTACAAGCTATAAACTGCCATATGAAGATGTTTTACCCTTAAAGGGCCGCGACCCTAAAATTCAAAATCCAAGATCTTGTTGCACATCTACAGATGATGAGCAACAATTGTAAACCAAATTAAAACACAAAAAACAAAAATGTAGGAGGAGCTTACGTCACATGCCAATTTGGTGATTTTGACCCTTTTCAGACCCTTAGTGAACCCCGATAGTGAAAAATCAAAATTTGCAGACCTTATTGAGTAAACCACAATATCACATGTGGGAATCGATCGTCTGGTTCTCGTTTGAACATCTGGTTCTCGGATTTGCAACGCGGTTCTCGGTTCTTGGTCAGTTTAAAAAAAAAATAGGCATTAAACGTAAAAAATTGCAAGGTAGGTATATGTTTTATTATAGATGAACTATTTTATTAGTTAAAAGAACAAATAACGGTTACGTTGAACAAGTTTGCATGTGGCTAGCATAAGAAAACAATAACGAAAAACTCCACAGTTTCGCCCATGTGTCTCAATAGACTGTAAAGTTGATGTAAAACATCTTTTTTCGGCAATTCGTGTTCTGTACTCAGAAGTCAGAACAGGATAAATTTAAACGGCTAATATACGCTGGAGCCTTTACCATATATTTCCGTGCTCAAAATCCATTAAAAATTAAAATAAAGACGATTTTCTGTTGACAGTGATACAAATATCTTGACAACGCTTGTTCTCCGATCAGAGAACCAAAGTTGCAAAGAAAAACCATATATCTGTCTAAAGTCATGGAATAAATGCAAAATATCAATAACAAATTTTGAAATAAATCACACCCTTTCTTCAAAATATTGAACTTTGTATTTTGTGAAACATTTATAGCAGCAACGTTGAACAAGTTTGCATGTGGCTAGCATAAGAAAACAATAACGAAAAACTCCACAGTTTCGCCCATGTGTCTCAATAGACTGCAAAGTTGATGTAAAACATCTTTTGTCGGCAATTCGTGTTCTATACTCAGAAGTCAGAACAGGATACATTTAAACGGCTAATATATGCTGGAGCCTTTACTATATATTTCCGTGCTCAAAATCCATTAAAAATTAAAATAAAGACGATTTGCTGTTGACAGTGATACAAATATCTTGACAACGCTTGTTCTCCGATCAGAGAACCAAAGTTGCAAAGAAAAACCATATATCTGTCTAAAGTCATGGAATAAATGCAAAATAGCAATAACAAATTTTGAAATAAATCACACCCTTTCTACAAAATATTGAACTTTGTATTTTGTGAAACATTTATAGCAGCAAACGGTCTTTTAACTTCAAAAACATGTATGAAAACGGCATATTGTCAAACTGTCGACTTTTATGATATTTTACCGGTGATTGTGGCTTTCATGCCACATGTAAATAACGAAATAATACATTGTTTTAACTAATAAAGTTGGTCTTAATATTCAATATGTACATATACCAATCCATTTTCGTAATTTTGGAGTGGAAATAGCGTTTCAATTCCGAGAACCAGCGTTTCAAAACCGAGAATCGGGGTTTCACGCCGAGAACCAGACGATCGATTCCCACATGAAACGAAAAAAAAAACCTAATACCAAAATTCAAAAATGTGGGAGGAGTTCACGTCACAAGAAAGCGTGACGGACAGACGAACGGAGGGACAGACGGGAAGGACGGACGGGGGTAACGACAATATCCTCGAACTTTCATTCGAAAGTGCAGGGATAAAAATCACCTGCCCTTTGCTATCCATTTTCTTTCCGTTTCTGCACAGCATCCAAAATAAACGGAGTCCGACATTTTATATGACACTTTCCCCTGAAGTAGGTAATACAATTATTCTATTGTTGAAATAGATCTAGAGAAAGGAAGATATACAAAAATACCTAGAACACTCCGACTTTGTAAAACATGTAATAAAATCGAGGATGAAGAACACTTTATATTGGAATGTATTATAAACCGTAAATTGAGAACTGATCTATTTGAAATTCTTACTAACGAAAACCCAAATTTTATGCAATTTTCCAATGAACAAAAACTAATTTATCTTCTTAATCCTAAATCTACAGCTCATGTCAAAATTATTGGCTTCTACTTAATAAAGTCATTAGAACTGAGGACAGAAGTCTCTTAATTTGTACATGATGATTTCAGTTAACTAAATGTTTACATTGTCTTTTTTTTCCTGTCAGAAACATGTATGAATGTTTATTTGACAATAAAGTTATAGATATACTTTCTATTGTCATCAGAAATTGTCAACAATTTACATGTAGGGAACATCTCATAACTTTCACTTAGCTGTACAGAATTAAAAATAAAATGCACAGCAAAAACTAAAATTGATTTTTTATTACTTTTTGAAAAAAATGCATACAGTTATTCCATATCTAGGTGCTGCCAGCCGTTAGAATTAGAAAAATTCTGTAGTTTTGCCTGCACTCAGAAGAAAAACATTGCTAAATGAGGTCCATTTTACACAAAGTGGAGTTTGCTTTCACCTCTTGATCTTATCGTAGATAAATCACGCCCACTTCAATTACCGAATAACGACAGTATAGCCATCAGGTGAAGGCGTGACGCTTACTGTCATTGTTCGGTAATTGAAGTGGGCGTGATTTATCTACGATCGTGCCAGTCGATCAAGACGTGAAAGCAAACTCCACACTTAATGTGGATTGATTGTAGTAATGATGAACCTTTATGGAAGGGAATTACCGCCATAATGATAACGATATATTCTTGTTGTATTATTCATATTCTTATTCCTATTATTGTAATTGTCAGCTGTATTATGATAAATCTTATTTTCTAATTTCATAAACATCTAATTTCTATTTTATATTATTAAATTTCTAAATTGTTACAGGCCGATTATTAATTTTTTATTGTAACTTTTCTACTTTCATGCCTAAATTTTTTAATTTTATTTTCCAAAATTGTACCTGTAAACTTTACACCTTCAAGCTTGTCAAACTCCTGAAATGACTGTTTACACAAGGTAAGTTTTAAAAGAAATATTGGATGGACACTGGTGGATTTAGAGAAGAGGAAAGGCCCGCCCCTTTTAAGCCGAGACCATATATAAAATTATGTATAAAAGTCACATTAAATTATCCCGGGTCTCCTGTTGTCTTCGGGGTCTGTATACGATATTAACTGTGGGCAGGCCTACTCACAATAACTATCGTATTTTACAGGCCCTACGCTTTTTCACTAAAAATTGTCAGATGCCGTGTCCCTACGTTTCGAAAACCTAGATCTGACACTGATCACAGGGGCTCGTACCAATATAGTCTTTCGATCGCCAATCATTACTGGTTGATACTGGGGAAAGGGGAGGGGGCTCTCCATAAAACTTTTCATATTGAATCCTTGAAGTCCTCAGTTGGTCCAGGGCGAAGCCGTTTTGGATATCCAAGATGTGAAGCCCCCGGAATTTCCTGGATTTTCTGAGATAAATTTTGACAAAAAAAAATGGGTGTGGGGGGGGGATATGCCGCTTTGTTCGTCCGTCTGTCTGTCTGTCCCATTTCCAGATGATTATTCAAGTTTCCTTTGACCAATCCTTCTGATATTTGAACACAATGTTACTTATAAAAAAACACAGGTCAATTTCTGTTATAAAAATGCTATGAGAAAACAGGGGTGAGGTTTAAATTTTGGGATCCTTGCTCCTCCCATAATAGAACTTGACCTGTATTTTAATATAAGCCAGTAAAGTTGTGTTCAAATATCAGAATGATTGGTTAAAGGAAACTTGAGTAATCATCTGGAAACGATTTGTTTTGGGTCAGACAGACAGACGGACGAACAAAGCGGCATATACACCCACCCCACCCCCAATTTTTTGTCAGGGGGCATAAAACTTTTATTTTTATGCTAAAATTTATCTCAGAAAATCCAGGAAATTCCGGGGGCTTCACATCACCCACTGAGGACTTCAAGGATTCAATATGAAAAGTTTTATGAAAAGCCTCCCCCTTCCCTCGTATCAACCAGTAATGATTGGTGATCGAAAGACTATATTGATACGAGCCCTGTGATCAGTGTCGGATCCGGATCACGGCATCTGACAATTCTTTAGTGAAAAAGCATAGGGCCTGTAAAATACGATAGTTATTGTGAGTAGGCCTACCCACAATAAATATCGTATACAGGCCCCGAAGACAACAGGAGACCCGGGATAATTTTATGGGACTTTTATACATAATATATGGTCTCAGCTAAAAAGGGGCGGGCCCTTCCACTTCTCTAAATCCACCAGTGTCCATCCAATATTTCTTTTAAAACTTACTGGGTAAACAGTGAACCACAGCCGTAAATCTGACGGCCCCAGAGTTATGAGGGAGGTAACGTACAGCGTGTTTATCGTGCTGCGTTTTCCCCATTTCATTTCTCGTGTTTTCGATCTTCGGGCGTTTCCAGTTCTTTTTATTGCCCGCGATTCGTTATTTTACGTGTTACGGTATTGAAGATACGGGAAATTCTGATATAGGCTAATCAGTTCCATCAATATTCAATTTAATAAAGAAGTGAATATTAAAAAAAAAAATTGTATATGTCCGTTTTCTTTTCCTTAGAACGTTGCTTATTATTCGTGATTCGATTTCAGCGAAAATGTTTTTATTTCACGTTGTTCGTTCTCATACCCCCTCTTTAAGACCCTCAGCTATCGTTCTAGTTGTCGTAAACAAGGTCACATGATGAGGGAGATTCATTGTACAGACGACAGCGCCACTGATCGTCATAATGTGACATTAAATTATGCCAACTCAATTATGCTAACTCGCATTCGTCTAAATTCCAATTCGTAAGTTCTAAATTCCAATATGCTGATTGCTATTCGTCTAAGTTCTAAGTTCTAAATTCTAATTCGTGTATTTTTTATGGAAACGGGATATTTGATCTTTTTCATTTCAGGATTTGACAAGCTTGAGGTTGTAAAGTTTAAAAGTATAATTTTGGAAAATAAAATTTAAAAATTTATGCATGAAAGTAGAAAAGTTACAATAAAAAATTAATAATCGGCCTGTAACAATTTAGAAATTTAATAATATAAAATAGAAATTAGATGTTTATGAAATTAGAAAATAAGATTTATCATAATACAGCTGACAATTACAATAATAGGAATAAGAATAGTAATAATACAACAAGAATATATCGTTATCATTATGGCGGTAATTCCCTTCCATAAACCTTAACCTATTCAAATGATCTGTAAGGCCTAATTAAGAATTTTTTAATTTATTTTCCTTGTAGATTATATTTTTATAAAAGGTAGGGTGTTAAATGTCTTGTTTAATAAGCGTCCAACATGTACAGCCAAATTTCCATAATAAATCAATGTAACGATAGTAAAACTTAGAAACGTTTTGGTTAACCTATGATACCGGTATCCTTGATGTAAAAGTTTTTCTGTCAGATACAGATTTCGTTCACTGAAGTCAGACACCTTACTACAATACTTTATGGGTCTGCATTACGTGGATTAACCCATTAGGAATGCTCAATTTCGAAGGATGAGAAGACAAATCTTTCGGTTAGGCTAAAATCCTTACTTACATAGGAATATTTGTACATAAAGGCGGGCCTAGTTGATATGTCGTGCGATCAAGATAATATCCAAATTTATAGCATCTATGGCAGATATTTCTGGGATAAAGAAAAACGTGTACAAATTTTCAAAAGATCCAAAATCATCTCATTATTCAGTTGGTACATATTTAATATATTTTAGTCCTAAATATCTGTGTATTTTTTTACTAGTTTAACAACAAGGAAGAGGCGAAAGTAGAGGAAACAATGTAAGTAGAGTGACATTACTGGACATGCATGTATTTTTAAGGTAAATGTGTTTTTTTTTTTTACATAATAAAGACAAAGATCTGAAGTTATATAATTCCTTTTAACACGCAAAATTTTAAAAAAAAAATTTATGCAATTGTTAAGGGACCGACCATCCAGTTTTAAGGGGGAGGCTGTATGGACGTGGATGGCAAAAAAGTTTGTCATTTTTTCAACCAACCACAATATTTCTTTTAATATTTTAAATAATCTATAATTACTATTAAACTCCGAGTCAGAATATTTTTTTCACTGACTCTCCATGATAATATTTTTTCTTCTAAATTCAGAAAAAAAAGTTTTTAGTGAAAAACCATAGCCATCCCCTTCAAGTTGAATGATAGATCCCTAAACGATTCAATCTAGTCAGGATGTAAGTTGGTTATTGGGATCAATATGAAGCCCGAATTCTTGTTTCACTTTCGACCAAAATAGGACGTATGATACTTCCTACTTAGGAAACAGATGAACTGGTGGACTCAAAAATAAATCTTTATGTGTCTATACAAAATTGTATGGGTGGGCATTGGCGGATCCCCTTCCCAACCAAACGGGTTAGCCTGGCTAAAAGGAACTCCTGCCTCAATTTTTGTTCAAATGGTATTCTGTATTGTAGGGGTAATGACATATACAAATATATATTATTAAATATACATTGGTTATTTTATACTATTTTTGATAGGCGATGCCTTTTGAATAGAGCAATAATTAGTTTATGCTTTGTACTGTTAATAAAAATGTTGAATTTGTAGTATATGCATTAGTATTAGATACTTAATTTTAGCGAAAATATTAATGGCCCATAATTAATCTAGTACTTTGTGTAAAATCGTTTGGCTTTAAGGCCACATAAAATTAATTTTTAGATTTTCCTCCTCCTCGAGGAAAAACTATGGGGAGGGATGGAGGGAGGAATTTATAATTTGAAATTTGTTGATTTAGGCTAAAAATTGTAGGAAATTTGTAAATTTAAAAATAAATTTGTTGAAAATGGAAAATAAATTATGAATGTGATGCTCATGAAGCAGGGGAGGGAGTAGATGAGAATCTAAAAAATTATATTTATGCGGCCTAAAGTTAACTCAATAGATGTTTTTTTCGTAGGCCGATGATCGTTATAAAGCAAACTGGAAATGATACGACAGGAATACTATTCCCAGTGGTAGGACATGATTTAACCATGTCTGACCTGCGTAAGTAGTTGGCATTTTATTGTTTAAGTTAAAAAAACAAAAATTGAAATTTAAATTGTTAAAACGACAAAATCTTTAATGTATAGAATTTACGTGGCATTCATTCAACTTACTATGTATGCAATTATGTATATGGTTTCCATAATAAATGTTTATAAAACTTGCACTAGGTCGTTATTACATTTAGTATATTGATCATTTATCATTGGAGCTGCAAATAATATAATGGTCAGTGCAATGCATTGATAATGCCATGGTATAAGAATATGTTATCAAGGCATGCTCTAGAATTTTATTTAAATTCTACTATGCCTTTACATTGTCATTATTGGTCAAATTTTGAGGGGGATTAATATGTACACGAGAATTCTCCCCCATTACCAGTGTTTGAGAGAGCCATGATATCGTTGTTCCATTGACCCAAAGAACATAACTTTGTTCATGACTAAAAAGAGGAACAAAAATTCCAAACTGTTCCAGAGTATCTTTACAGATATGTTTTGAACAAATATGTAGCGGATAAATAATGGAACTTCTCGAGGTAAACAATTTCTAGGAACATGCAAGACAGATGACACAGAGACAAAATACGATATGCAGGACTTAAAATAAAGAAAAGAAAACAAATGGTTTAAACAAAACTGACCAATGGCCACCATTAGCCAAATTTTAACTACTTAGTTGCATTGATACATCTTTTTACATGGCACTCCCTTCCCGTGTGGCTCATGTGAAGTGCAGAAAAAACAGCACTAAAACTGTATAACAGAAAAAGAAAAGAAATCTTTTCATTTATTATGAACATGTCATTTGATAACGGTATACATGTACCATGTCGTTTACAGAGATGACTTACACTAATACTCACTGTATTCCTTACCATTTGAGAAAGGCTCATCTTGCCTTCTAATTTATTTGTTTATTTACATACAATTTTTTTTTATCATAAAATTGAGAAAAAAAATGGTAAAAGAAACATTGACCCATGGCCAACATTTGTTGCATTGATAATTTAAGCAACATCATCTTTTAACATTGCACCCGCTTTTTTCAGTCACAAGTGCATTGAGGGAATGACACTAAACTGTATAAAAAATCATTTCATAACAGCAAACCATGATTCATTTCTTTACATTTATTTCTTATGGAACTCCACAATTTATTTCACATGATTCCAACATTAAACATAACTCCACACATATTTTTTTCAGGTAGTGCATTTCCAACAGCCATGTCACTCCAATATCAAAATGAAAGTACAGAGAATGCAGAAATGTATCATGTACTGTGTCGAGACGGAGTTTTTATACAACCAGAGGGTGGATGGTTTGCAGAAGATCGAGTTTACCTAGTTATTACTGGTTCTGGAAACACACCATGTAGGTACTGATATGTATACAGAAGTTATCTGCTGTAAATTGATAAACATTACCAAAGTTATGCGCATATATATATATATATATATGGCTATGTTGTCTAATTATTTTACAAGTGAGTAATTAATAAACAATGAAGGATAATTATAAATCACATTTTGGAACTAGCATGAAAAGACACGAAGCGAATGTCGAGTACATATATATTTTCCTGAATTATTTTGAAACAATTTCATAATCTAAGAAGACAATTTTTTTCATACTTTTAGCCCCTGGAACCTCCAGATTCCAAAACTTCATGACATTCAGACAAAGGCTGCAAGAAACTCCAACCAAGAGTCGGTCAGTATCCGACTTTGCTATGAGAACGGTCGAACATCCATTTACTTCTGTAAGTTTTGTACATGAGGTATATTGTCTTCATGCACGTATATATATATAATAGAAAAAAGAACGTCCCTTAAAAGTTATGTATAGTACAATAACAGACTTTCGATTGATATCTGTAAACACGAGAAATGCTTAACAATCACACGAGAAGTATTCTTAACTTCAGTCGTTGGCTTCAGTGAAAATAATTACGGTTTGGTTGGTCATTCTCTGATTGATTGATTGATTGTATTTTAACGCCGTGCTGGCGATATTGCAGCCAATATCACGGCGAGAACGAATTAAACTCAAACTGATTAAAATTTCAAGCATTAACTAAAATCAATAAACTATCTACAAATAATATTGAGATTTGAATAAACAGTAAAACTAGAATCACAGTCGAACATCATTCAAAAATAATATCACAGATACGCTATTTAATTAACAATGTCAACATATAAAATTCAGTAAACATAAAATTAAGTCAATTAATAATAACAAAGTTTAAGACAATGACAAATAACTATACTCAAGAACATAGTATAATAATCTATATTCTGGAGTATAGTCCTACGTCTTTCAAATATTGTAAAAGACGGTCGCCAGCGACCACTGTAAATAAATCTTTCATATTGTTGACTGTGTAGTACCGACAAATTATGTCGGATTTATCTACACAGTCAATTAAAAGGTGTTTAACAGAGTGACGGCATTGGCATGGAATACACTCAGGAGCCGGCTCACTCTCTAAAATAAAAGAATGAGTCGTCCTGGTGTGGCCAATGCGACATCTGGTCAACACAACCTGGTCTTTTCGGCTTTTGCCGTAAAAATAAACATTCTTGCCAACAGTTGGCTCTATCGAATGTAATTTATTGTCTGTAAGCAGATCCCACTGGGACTGCCACAGACGTAAAACATATTTGTATATTAAAGGTTTAAAATCAGAGTAAGGCACTGACATATTAGTTATGGGGTCATCTAACGCATCCTTCGCTATTCTATCTACGACTGTGTTTCCCTTAATACCAATATGACTTGGTACCCAGAGAAAAATGATTTCTTTGCCCATTTGGACAAGTCTTTTATAAAATTCAATAATATGGGCAATTAAAGGGTTTTTATATTTCTGACCTTCTATAGCCATTAAACACGAAAGTGAATCTGAACAAATAAGAAATTTAAGTTTTTCAGATGTTCTAGCAAACTTTAAAGCAAGAATTATGGCTCTGGCTTCAGCAGTAAAAATGGAACTGGAGGATGGAAGACGGAGAGTTGCTGCTTGTTGTCCATAGACAGCAGCTGCAGCCACTTTGTCCCCGTCCTTCGACCCATCAGTATAAATAAAGTTATGAAATTCAAACTTTGATTTTATTTCAGCAAAGTCTTGTTGAATAAGAATAGGGTTTGTTTCGGACTTCTTATGTTTTCTTAGGTCAAAAATAAACATAGGTTTGGGTACAAGCCAAGGTGGTGATTGAGGTATATTTATGAGGGCAATTTCATCAAGGTTGATGTTAGAACCAGAAATATGTGGTTTCATCCGGATACCAAACGGAGGAATTTTATTTTCATGTTGTTCAAATATGTCCTCATAGAGAGGATTAAAAACACAGTCGTAGGCAGGATTTGAAGGATATGCTTTTAGCTTGGTTAAGTATTGTAAACCAAGTTTTATCCTACGGTTATAAAGAGACGGCTCGTTCGCCTCTACATATAAACTCTCCACAGGAGAAGTTCTGAACGCCCCCAAGGCCAAACGTAGGCCTTGGTGGTGAACAGTATCTAAAATTTGTATGTAGGATTTGCGAGCAGATCCATATATAATGGAACCATAATCAAGTTTTGATCGTACAAGCGATCGATATAAATTTAACAATATGTTTTTATCAGCACCCCAGTCAGTGCTGGAAACAACTTTTAAAATATCCAATGCTTTCAAACATTTAGCTTTTAGCATTTTGATATGGGGTAGAAAGGTGAGTTTACTATCGAACATAAGTCCAAGAAATTTGGTTTCCTTAACAACTTTAATAGGCGAGTTGTAGAGTTTTAGCTCAGGGTCTAAATGCATTTTGCGTTTATTGCAAAAATGCATGCAAACAGTTTTGGAGCTGGAAAATTTAAAACCATTTTCCATAGCCCATTTTTCAATTTTATTTAATGACAACTGTAGTTGTCTTTCAATATTGTTCATATTTTTAGCCCTATAACATATCAAAAAGTCATCTACATACAGGGAGCCTTCAACACTTTGTTTTAATGTTTTAGCTAAACTGTTTATTTTTATACTAAATAAAGTGACGGAGAGGATACTTCCCTGAGGAACACCCATCTCTTGTTCAAAAGGGTCAGACATAGTTGTGTTAACCTTTACCTTGAACTGTCTGTCTGAAAGAAAGTTTTCAATGAAGGTAGGTAACCTACCTTTCAACCCCATATCATTTAAGTCTTTTAAAATGCCATATTTCCATGTGGTGTCGTAGGCTTTTTCCAGATCGAAAAAGACCGACACCACATGTTCCCCTTTAGCAAACCCATTTCGAATAAAAGATTCAAATCTAACGAGATGATCTAATGTGCTTCTGCCTTGTCGGAATCCACACTGTATATTTGACAGGAGACCGTTTGTCTCTAGGAACCAAACAAGGCGGTCATTGATCATTCGTTCCATTGTTTTACAAATGCAACTTGTGAGGGCAATGGGCCGATAATTCGACGGTTCAAAATGATCCTTCCCAGGTTTTGGGACAGGGATAACGGTAGCTAGCTTCCAAATGGAAGGCAAGTCGCCAGTCTCCCATACTTTATTAAAAAGATCCAATAGTACATGAAGAGTCGCATCAGGCATACGTTTAAGGAGTTGATAATGGATATCGTCAGGGCCAGAAGCTGTGTCATGGGCCTTGGCCAGAGAGGATTTAAGCTCTTCGAGAGAGAAAGGAAGGTTGTAGTCTTCTAAATTATTTGATTTAAAGTTCAGTTTGGTTTTTTCAGTGCGGTTTTTAATTTCTTGAAATGTTTCGGAATAATTTCGAGAAGAAGAATGTTTTGAGAAGGTTTCACCGAGTTTATTAGAAATGTCATTTTCCGAGGTCAAGAGGGTTTGGCCATCTTTAAGGTGGTGAAGATTGGCCTTTCTTTTTTTCCCATTAATTTTTTGTATAAAATTCCAAACTTTATTCATCGGTGTATGCGAGTTTATTTTAGACACGAAGTTTTGCCAAGACTTGCGCCGCTTATGTTTAAATGTTCGGCGTGCTTTCGCACGAAATATACGAACATTACTGAGATTGTCAGAGGTTGGATTCATGTTGAACCGTCGTTCGGCCTTTTTCCTGTGTTTCTTAGCTTCCTCACAGTCGTCATCGAACCAGGGTTTGCTTGGTTGTTTAGGATTTGTCGAGGTTTTAGGAATGGCTCTCTCAGCTATCGATACTAACGTTTCAGTAAATTTAAGGATCTGATCGCTATCGTTATCAAAAATGTCTGTTCTAAGTTCATCTCGACAGAGTTGCTCGAACAAAGTCCAATTGGCTTTGTCAAATTTCCAGCGAGCGACTCTTTCAGAGGTCGAGGGAAACAGATTTTCCATAATTAAGGGAAAGTGATCACTTCCACATAAATCATCATGGACTCGCCATGAATAATCCAATAAGAGTGAAGGATCACAAATTGTCAGATCAATAGCTGAGTAAGAACCATTCCCTGGATGGAGGTAGGTATCCGATCCATCGTTAAAAATGCACAAACTTTCCTGATTTAAGAAATCTTCAATCTTTTTGCCTTTGTCATTTTGAGAGTTACTGCCCCACAGAGGATTATGGGCGTTAAAGTCACCCATAAGAAGAAACGGGGCAGGTAACTGATCTATCAAAGATTTAAGTTGATTTATTTCTAAGTGACAGTTTGGTGGGATATATACAGAACATAATGTAACAGTTTTATTAAGTGTTATTCGGATAGCAACAGCTTGTAAATCAGTTTGTAGAGATATTTGACTGTGAATGATGTCATGTTTAACAAGGATGGATGAGCCGCCAGCAGCTCTTTCATCCTGTTTTACTCGTGTGCTGTAGAGAGAATAATTTTTAATATTTATATTATCGTTTTCTTTTAAATGAGTCTCTTGAAGACAAAAGGCAACTGGGAGGAAAGTCTGAGCAAGAAGAGATAATTCAATTAAATTAATTTTTAAACCTCGACAATTCCATTGGATAATGTTGTTCATTTTTCAGGTGGTCGAATTGGGGAATATTTTTTTCTGGATCGATCTGTTGAACAACTTCTGTGGCGTCTTTCTTGCGAAGCGCCCGATTCTGTGACTGGAGGACCAAAACCCTCAGCTGGTACTAATGGGTCCGGCCAGATGGAATCCAGATTCCCATGTGACGATGTATCCATCTGCTCAGAGTCTTCATCGATATCATCGTCGAACTCTGAGCAGAGGTCTCGAAACTTGTTGACCTTTTGACCTTTTTCAGCCTTCGAGAGGCGATTTGAAAAACTCATCTTTTTAGATTGATCTTGTGATGAGGGACGTGCAACTTTCTGTGATTGTGGCTGTTTTTGAGGTGATTTTTTGCTTGAAGATATAGAAGAGCGTTTTTTAGGAGTTGGCTTTTGTTGATTACTGACACTTGAGGAGAGAGAAGTGTCAGATGTTTGTGAAGAACTGGATGAAGACTGTTTAGGATGAGATGTTTGTCCATTTGATTGGTTTGGTTTGGCGACGAGAACCGGAAAGTCTGTTCCGTCAGGCCAAGTGAAATTCGTTTGAGTTGCAAAAGATCTATTAGGTTTAGATAATTTAACTTTGTCAGCGTATGAAGTTGTAGAAGGTGAATCCGAGGCAGAGACAATTTTTCGAGCTTCTTGATATGTAATACGTTTTTCTACTTTAATTTTTTGAATTTGAAGTTCTCTTTTATAACAATCACAGTCTCTAGATGATGACATATGTTCCTGACCACAATTACAGCATTTCGGAGTGCGTTCACATTCAAAGCTGGAATGCCCCTGTTCAGCACATTTGACGCATTTTTCCGTCCCACGGCAACTATTTTTTCCGTGTCCAAACTTCTGGCACTTGAAGCACCGGATAGGATTGGGGACGTATAGGTCAACTTTGATTCTATATGGTCCTATGTAAATGTGATCAGGAACATTTGGAAGTTCGAATGTAAATAGATAGGTATTCAATTTAAGTATTTTATTTCCAGATTTTTTGGTAAACCGTTTGACTTTAGTAATATGTTGCTCTTTCAGTTCAGCACAAATTTCTTCTTCAGACATGTCATTGAGATCATTATCTCTGTCTCGGATTATTCCTTGGCTGTAATTGAGTGATCTGTGTGGAGTTGCAGAGATTCCAACGTCCATTATTGACGTCATGGACAACAGATTTTTAGACTGTTGTTGTCGTGTGCACTCCACTAACAGACATCCGTTTTTCAATTTGTTAACCTTTTTAACAGTTCCTGCAACAGACTGGATTTTTTTGTGAAGAACAAATGGGGAAATTTTGGTTAAAGGTTTTTCTGAATTTAAACTTGCCAGTACAATAAATCTTGGAAAAGTGTCAGAAGTGGTATTTAAAATTTTATTTGGAACGTCATCCTCATCACTGCTGTTGTCTAATTTTCTTTTACATGTCGGTTGGTTTTGTTTGTTTTGGAAGTCCATGGTGATTTATATATATTTCGTTACCCTAGCTCCCCGCCCACCACGGAGCAGCATCAATACGATGTATGCCTGCCACATTTGCGACAAGCATGATGTGATTCATCGCCCTGATGCACTCTAGCATCCATGATGGATACCAGAATACATCAAAACGACGCACGCCTGTCACATCTGCGACAAGCACCAGGGATACTAGGATAAGATACTCGCATAGAGTACCTCTTAATGGGCGCAAGCCTTGTGCCAGGGGTTGCCCAGCAAGACAACCGCCCAAAGTAACATCTACACGATTGACCCATAAGCCACCGCCTTCTTAAACCCAACCAATGAAAATGGTACTACTGTTGTACATTCTGGAAACAGGTTAGATTCAAGGGCTTGGCGTGACCAGCCGATTGATCGAGACCGGGCCCATCCGACCGCCCGTTTCAGATAAAGTAAGGGCCAAAGTGGCGTGTTTCAACCACCAGGATCCCGTCCTCTATCCTTACGGGTATCCACACACGGCAAACATGTGGCCTCATTAAGCCGAGGAAGCCTTACCCCATAAGCCACCGCCTTCTCCGCTGCCTCCGTCAGTGGCTATCTTCAGAGACCCCAGAACCAAAACATCAATCTCATACGATACCTGCACACCACCCTAACCCGACCCATGGTATCGAGGTGTCATAAAAGGTTCATATGGGTCTCTTCAAACAACCACGAGAAAACAGCAGAGGGCTAGACATGACCAGTAAGTGACCAGACCGGGGCAATCCAGCCAATTTTTGAGCTGGTTGTTCAAATATTTCATAAATTGTGAAACCAAAAATTGTGACCAAGACATTTTAAACAGTTGATACAAATGACAGGTATAATTTAGATTTCAATATTAAGAAAATAATAAAACAAAAATAATGGAAATAAATAAAGATCCAATTCAAAAGTAAAGAAATTTTGAGCTTGTTAAAGTTTGTGACCCATTAGCCAACACCAATCCCGCCAAACAGCAATTTGGAATTCGATTTATCAATTTGGGGAGAAAAAAAATATATATACGCGTTACAAAAAGGGACTGATGTGACCAGCCGATTGACCGAATCGGGTCCATCCGGCCTCCCGTCTAGGTAAAGATTGTGCCCCAGATGGTGATCGGAACCGTTTTTCCGGCCATCCAGGAACACTCCCTATTACCGACACGAGTAAGCGACACACGGCAAACATGTCGCCTCTTTAGGGGCCTCTTACGCCAAGCCGAGGAGCTGTGGGCCTATTCTATTGTGTCCCCGGGACCCACACGGGGGGGTCATTCTCTGAGTTAACTCGTCCAATTAAAATCAATAATTGCAAGAATGTGAAGAACATTCAGTATATTTTAGGGACAAATTAGACATGAATCGTTGCTCCAAACTATATAAATCAGTGAGAACTGAAATCCTTTACATTAATAATTTTATAATCTCTTTCTGTTTAAGATTTATGTTGGAATTGGACGGTTCGACGGAAAGAAGTTTTCTAAATCCTCTTCGAACAACTCTGCAGGGTTTGGAGGAAAAGTCCTTGTCAGTCCTATTCCCAAGGAAGGAAACACGGTTTCCTTGATCATAGAGGAGGCATACAAAAAGTTTACTTATTCGTTCAGAAATTTCAACGAGAAATATTCTAGCAAGGACCAATTCGTGCTTGTATATCCAGATGGGGCAAAAGTTGAAACACTTCCGGACAAAAGTAAAGAGTTTTCAATCGTAGGGTACAGAAATTTTGTGGATCCCAGGATGAAATTTGATCGACTTAGACTGTATCTCTGTGAAAAAAGTATGTCTGACTAATATTTTATCTAACACTAGCATTCACATTTACACTGTACAAAATTTCACGCACATCATGCACAATCAATATAGCTTTGCTGCGAAAGGATCAGTATGATGTTTTTTACGATTATGCATGTACACTTCCATGTATACTTTTATCTCTAACCTTCCTGATCATAAAACATTCAAATTTAAATGAATGCAACAATTGATATCTTCATGTTTATAGCTTTCATTCAGAATTTATCATATTTCTGTTCCCTACACGATTGGTCCGCATATGGTATATTTTACCCCTCTCGATAGGATGGGAATATAAATAATGATGCACATGTCCATCCGTTTGTCTTGTTTAAAGTTTCTCGATGATAACTGGTTTTTGCCTAAATCAATTTTCAAAACATTTTCACACAAGTTGTATATCCATAAACCTGGGGGCAAGTTTGATATTGCCTACTACTGCAGTCGTTCCAGAGTTATTTGCATTTATTTTTGTACAAAGAAATAAAGATTAAAAAACACCCCCCACCAAAAAAAAGCATTGGGATATGATCGGCAGATCAACTTCACCTACTTATCTTTACTTCACTAACATTGTGCATCAGAAATTACACATGTTTTTTTTTTCTCCAGGAAATTTTGACTTGTATAATAGTCTCAATTGTGACAGACTCTTCTTCATCCGATGATGAATTACCATCGCTACATTATTCACAACCGTCAGGGAACAAAGATACTAATCTGGATGACACTATTCCACTGGTGATAACTATCCATTTCCAAGTGAAAGATAATACCCATACTGAATCCTTCCCTAACAATGCCATAGCAAAGGTATATATATATATATATATCGGTCTTTAAGGTAAATATTGTATACAGTTTATATATTGGTCAAATAAAGATCCAACACAACCAGAAGTTCCATAATTATGATTCACTAGTACTTTCACGTCTTCATAGACGATCTTCAGGTGAATAAATACAGCAGTAACTAAGTACTAAGTCGTTCTTTGTCTGTAACGTCACTTAAACGTTACTTAGTTACTGCTGTATTTATTCACCTGAAGATCGTCTATGAAGACGTGAAAGTACTAGTGAATCATAAATATGGAACTTCTGGTTGCGTTGGATCTTTATTTGACCAATATATATATATATATATTTGAAAATTAACCTAACAGTGTTAAGGATGAATTTTATACCTGCAAATTTTGTCCTTCCCTCAGGGGGATTCGAACTCACGCTGTTGTGACATCTCTGGCACCATCACCTGCACTGTTTCCAGCGCCCCAGACCATTCGGCCACCTAGGCTGTATAAACATATAGCTTTCGGTGACAGGGTGATGCCTTTCCTCGTCAGCATATCTAGAGATAGAGCACAGTACATGATTCCTTCTTTTCAGCATGTTCAGTTCATTTGTAGAGTAATAGGTAAAGAATCAAAATTTTATTTCTGGGATCAGGAAAACTTCACATCATTGATTTACATATCTCCAAGTCGAGTAGTTCTCTTCATGGAAGTATTATATTGACAATATAATACTTCCATGTTCTCTTCAAATGCATTTGTATGGTAAGAATATTCTTCATATGAACGAGATCTGATGTCCAATGAAAATTACTACATGTATGAAAAAGAACGGATATGGAGCAAATGTCAAGGAGACAACCTTCCATCTCCAAAGTGACTGGCTACATTTGTATTTACAAATGTGGTATAGAAGATGAATAATAATCAGTGTTAAATACATGTACATGAGAGTTAATATAAATTCCATCAAACAACATAACATAACATTTTTAGTGCCTACTCATATACATTCCATTTTTTTATGTTATTGAATTCATATTTTCTATTTTTGGGTGTAAATTCCGAGCTATTGCACCGATGCTTTAAATTTTGCATCTTTCAGGCCATTCCAAGTACATGACTTATCCCGGTCCATTTCATTACTGAAAATAATATTAATAAATGTATTTCAGTATATTTGAATTCATCACTCCGTGTACACTCATGTCATGAAGAACTTTCTTTTCATTAACATCATGAAAAAGCAGAAAGAGACTTAAATATTTATAATTTCAGGAAATGGAAACCTACATAAGAGACAGAACTGGTCTTGTCGAGTTCAATCTAATTTTTCGAGGAGAGATCATCGATGAGGGCAAAAGATTGAACGATTTGTTTGGCAATAGCCAAGAACCTGTCTTCATCAGGGTTGAAGAACAGAGGTGAGATTAAAAATGTCACAGTTTTACGTGAATAATAGTTCAATAACACTGTTAGAATCAATAGCATTGTAAGAACCTTAAAGACCTTGAGTTTCCCGTATACTTAAAATGATTCAAAAAAGAATTTTCACGAATCATTCATTGCATATGTAACACTTATCCGAGGCCCTAGAAGGAACAATGTGTATTTTGTAAAAGCAGATCATCTCAGCTGATATAATGACGTGTAACATCAAACTTTAACTTGGTTTTACAATACAATAGATTGGTAGCGTTATTTTCAGCGATACCGACTTTCAATGAAATTATATCATTTTTCTTTTAGTTCATCTGAAGTATCCAAGCCAGTTTCATCTTATTACGACAACAAATCAAGTCCCGAGGCCGTCTTAAGAGTGGCCCTAAAAGAATTGTGAGTAATTTCCTTCTAAACAAATAAAAAAGTACATATTGGAGGCACTACATGGGTGTGTCTACAGAATCACATAATCACAAATTATTTTCCTCTATATGTAAAGATGATATGTGAAAATGATTTTTTGAAATTAATCAAACGCGGTTGTAATTTCCACTCTTTCTCTTATGTGTGTGTGTGTGCGGCCGTGCATGCATGCGTGCATAAAATGAAATGAAAATCACATTAAACTAAAGGGATTACTTTTGTAATATCAGATTTGGCACTAATTTTTGTCAAGCAAGATCTCTTGAGATTTTCTTGACTATGTTGTCGCAGAAATTTCATCGAATACCGGATGCGTGTTGCTCGACAGATTCCATGCGCAATCATACCATATCAAACCATAGAATCAGTCTATTATTATTTATGCGGTTTGAAGAATAACTTGTATGATTTGAACAATATATTATTATAATCACTTGAATTCAAGATATACTTAACAAAACAATTATTTCTTTTGAAATATTTTGGTTGAGTCGGACTATTTTGTAAGGTACCATCAGTTACAAAAAACAGCGCTGATTAATAGGTTGATAAGGTACACACCGTACTTTAAGTTGCACTAAATGAACAGGTAGATCGTCAAATCGTACGATATTATAGACCTACTGTACAGTAAATTTGCAAACAATTAAATGACTTGTTTCATGTATATAAAATGAGAAATAATCATTCTTTGCAGTAATGATATACATGTATCGATGAATAATTAACTGATCAGGGGTTTGGTTTACAACGGGAAGAGCCTGTCGTTTTAAAGCTGCAGTAACGCTTATCATAACAGACCTCGTGACCTATTTAACTTGATAAGCGTAAACAATTTTCTCTGATAATGCTAAAGTAATAAGAAAAACTCTGAAAATATCGTTTTTGAATCAAAGTTATGAATGGTACATGTATTACAATAACAACAGTCCATTTTAGGTCACCTGGCCCAAAGGGCCATGTGAGCTGTTGCTATCACTTGGCATTGTCGTCGTATTAACTTTTTCAAAAAGCTTCTGCTCTGAAACTACTGGGCCAATTTGAACGAAAGTTAGTTAGCCTGAGTGATGCATAGGATGTCTACTTTCAAGATTGTATTCGATGACCCCGCGGACCAATTAAACATGGCCGCTGTTATTATAAATAGAACATGGATGGAAAAAACACAAAGATCTTCTCTTGTGAAACTACTTGGCCATTTAGAATCAAACTTTGAATGAACGGTCCCCGGGCTTTTCCTGACCAGGAATGTCCTGGAGGTGGTCCTTTATGTTTTTGGTGCCGATGAGAAATTGAACATAGTTACTAGGCCAACAATGTGTTTTGATTAGCTGAAATTTCAAAGAACTTGTAAGAAACTACACAACCATTATAATTCTGCTATGGTATGAATGATCCTTAAGTGGTTGTCTAAGAAAGAATGTGTTTGGTCCAGATTGGAAATCCAAGATTTCTTTCATCCTGGAAGAAAGTTAAACATTAGGCCCTTTGGGAAATGCATTTAAAGATCTTACAAATAATTAGAACAGTTGAAATTTACATACTCATAAATGATTATAGGTGAGTGATACAAGTTCAGGTGAGCCTCTAGATTCGTTTTGCCTCAGGAAATAGGGAAATGCATTTGAAGATCTAACAAATGACTAGAACAGTTGAAATTTACATAGTCGTGATACAGACTAAGGTGAACCTCAAGATTTGTTTTGCCTCAGTAAGCCTTTGTTTACCCCTTGCTTCAATGAATTACATAAAGATTTGCTCCATAGAATTGGTTTTTGTCCATATACTTATATACTTGCATTCCTTTGAAGTCAGCCTTTATTTCAAACGCAGAATCATAAGGCTTTAGAGCTATAGTTCATGTGTATTATCCATTAACTTATTTCCCATGATGATCTTACTTGACACTCAGTATTTCAGTAGTTTGATTATTTTAGGGAAGGCGTTGAAGAACCAACAGAAATTCTGAAAACATATTGCAAGCATTTTCTGATGGGACGTCCGTTAGATGTTACGGATGAATCACTAGAAACAGAGGGTCAAACGTCAGAAATATTTGTTGGTCGGGATACCGTATTCCATGATGCCTTGTCTGAGATGACACAATTGGAAAACATCAGATATCCACTCAAGGTGACTTTTTATGGTGAAGAGTGTGAAGACTTAGGAGGCCCTCGTAAAGAGTTTTTCTACATTTTGATGAGAGAAATTCAAGAGAAGATGATTGATGAAGAAAATCTGAAAATGGTGAAAAATTGTGTCTACATATCAGAAAGATACTACTATGGTGCAGGATTAGCAGTTGGTATGTGAAGTTCCATGGGATTATATTAATATAAAGACAGGAATTTATTTCTTGCTTGAAGGATTTTCGAAGAAAATCTGTTCCATGTTGCAATAAATTCAGAAAATTTTTTCTCTACTACAAGAGAATAATGTATATAATGTAGGGTGCCATAAGGTTTCAATGTAATCTTCTGACGTCTGTTGGTAGGCCATATTAAAATTCAAGTTAGCAGCAAAATACATGTACGGACCTCAGTAGGAATGCATCTCTGTAAAGTTTCATTCCATTCTGTTCTGTAGTTCTTTAGGTTCTTTAGAAGAAGTTTTCCTCGATAAGTCAATCAGCAATTAGAATAGGCCGGTATGAGCCGAAGGAAAGAAAGAAAATTAAAATTGTCTTTCAATAATGCTGCCGCAAATTTTAGAGGCAAAAAAAAAAATTAAAAATGAGACTAAAAATTGCAATAGCAAATTTTACAGGTAGAAAGAAAATAAAATAAGCAAAGCACTTATAAATTGCTGCAAAAATTTTTGGAGGCAGAAAAAGAAACAAAATAAAAATTGCCATTAAAATACTGCAGTAATTTCTAGAGACAGAACGAAAAACAAAATAAAAATTTACTTTAAAAACTGCTGCAGCAACTTTTAGAGGCCAAAAAAAAAAATTGCCCTTAAAAACTGCTGGACCAATTTTTAGAGGCAGAAAAGATAATAAAAATTGCCTTTAAAAAATTCTGCAATAATTTTTAGAGGCAGATTAAAAACAAAATAAAAATTGCCCTTAAAGCTGCTGCAGCAAATTTAGAGGCATAAAAAAACCAAAATAAAATATGCCACTAAATGTAACACGCAGGAAAAATAAAATAAAAATTGTTCTTAAAAACTGCTGCAGCAGTATAAACTCTCCTCGTATGGTAAATAAATTAAAGAAACTAGATTTTTCTAATAAAGTATCACATCAAACTTGATTAAGTCTTTCTTTTTTATGCTTCCCAATTATTCCTTTTTGCATCATTACAAACTGAAATTACACAACTAAATACAAACAAATCCGATGTATGGCCCAACAAACTCTGAACAATACACAAAAGCAAAATATTTAAAATTAAACAAATTCCAAATGACTTTTTAGCTCACCTGGCCAAAAGGGCCATGTAAGCTATTGTCACCACTTTGCGTCTGTCGTGGTAGTCGTCGTATGTCGTCTTTGTTAACTTTTCACATTTTCATCATCTCCTCTGAAATGGCTGGGCCTATTTGAACCAAATTTTGGTGGAATGGTCCTTGGCTGGTCCTCTTTCAAATGTCCACCTCCAACCAACATGGCTGCAGTTACTAAAAATTAAAACATTTCGACAAGAAAATGCTAAAAAATTCTTCTCTGGAACCATTTGACCAATTGAGACCAAACGTTGGTGGAATGGTCCTTAGGTGGTACCCTTTCAAAATTTTGTCTGGTAGTCCCGACCTCTTACCGACATGGCCGCCGCTACTAAAAATAGAAAATTTAACAAAAAATATACTTAAAAATCTTCTCTGAAACCACTTGGCCAATTTGGACCAAACTTTCTTGGAATGGTCCTTGGTTGGCCCTCTTCCAATATGCTATCCGATGGTCCCGACCTTGGACCACGATGGGTGCCATTACTAAAAATAGAGCTTAATGCAAACATAGGGTTGTGACTCGAAATTGCAAAAGCTGTTAAAATGTGATGCCTTTTGTTCATTTTAGCCTACTACTAATAAATACTTTCACCATGCCCAAAGCAAGATGGCCATGGTTACTAAAAATAGAACCTAATGCAAATATAGGGTTGTAACATATCAGAAAACTTGAGATTGCACATGCTGCTTAAATGTGATGTTTTTTGTTCATTTTAGCCAGCTGCTAACAAATTCTTTCATCATGCTCAGAGCAATATGGAGATTGTTACAAAAAAAAATGCAAATATTTGGTTGTGACATATCAAAGGACACTTATAAACAGGTAATATCATGGTTCTCAGACCATGATGGCCCATTGCTACTTGAAATAGAACTTGTGAAATATCAGAAGACCAAAACTACAAATGCTGCTTAGATGTGATGTATTTTCTTCATTTCAGCTTATTAGTTCTCGGACCAAGATGGCCACTGCTACTGAAATTAGAACTTAATGCATAATAATATAGAGTTTTGATACATCAGAAGACTTGAAATTGAAATTGCAAATGCTACTTACGCATGATCTTCATGATAAATCATAGATTTGAGTTGTAAAGCTAATTAAATGCGATTAGGGTCCTTTTGGTAATATTGGCCACTGAAACACAGTCAACTTCGGTGAGGTGAGGTAAGCACTGAGCAAGTTCAATAGTGAGGTGTTGTAACCTTTAACAGAATTACATATTGAAATTAGTCTTATTTGCTATTATGTTGAACATTAGATGTGCATCTGTAGCAATTATTCTCTTTGTAGGACTCAGTATATTAGAGGGTGGAGAATGCCCAAAATTTTTACACGTAATGACGGTAGACAAAGAGGCAGAGGAATACGAGCAGTTTAGAAAGGGGTTGTCCAAAACTGGAGTTTTACAGGTTTATATCGAGTATACCACACTTACATACAATTAAAGACTTCTAATGTTTCGAATTCCATTGCAAAAAACTTACTGTAAGACTTCGCTATTATGTCTTGTTCTTACGATTTTAGAAATATAATTTTGAAGCTCAAACTATACAAGTTTATTGAAGAATTTTCTTCTATGGCAAGAGTACTGTCAAGCTAAATATCACTATAATTATTACACCTGAACAAATAGTTCCTTACAAAATTGGTGTTGATATCATTGCTGTAAGTCATGTTTCTTGAGCTACACAAGTTTGAGGGTTGCTACACCGACTTGCACATTAAGATGAAAACTAATAAAAAAATGAAACATATTCAAATTTACATAACATTAGTGTATTAACATGTTACCATGGTAACCCATGTCATCTATAGTTATTACAGGTAAATTATCAATACATGCCTTGTTGTAATAGACTACAATTGCAATTAAATACACCGTTCGAGAAGAAGAGACTGTACACATAAATGGGATAGGAAAATACGTGATAGGATAATTTGATGCAGTGAAAATTCTAGATATGCTGATGTGTTACATAAATCTTAAAATCAGACAAGAAGTATTTGGAATTATTCAAAATGAAAATTCTTCAGCAGCACTAGAAGTGCAATGTTTTCTGGCCGTAAGGGTGATCTTAATGTTTTGGAATATTTCATTCCAGATTGCCATGCTTTTCTTTCAGTGAGGAAATATGTGGTCAATTATTTTTTTTCCCTAAGCAATAACACTGAAATGCTCGTTTATATCTTAATGCAGCTGTTAAAGGAGAAACCGTCCTTCACCTTTCTGTTCCAACCCAATACAGGGAGAGTAACTGTCACCAAATTGCTTCATTTTCTTAAGCCAGTCTTCTCAGAGCTTGGAAGTAACAGAAGAAATGCCGAGGAAAGGATTTATAGCGCCTTTGTAAGATATGTCAGGCAAACTGCAGGTAATGTAATGATATATGTATATATATATTTTTATGGAATATATGCCATTTTTTTTTGTTTCTGGTGATAACTTTATGACGGCAAGTATCAGGCAAGCCAACTTTTTCGTAACTCTGTCAGGTTTTTTTTTGTCTTTTAAAGTACACTTTTAATGTTCTCTATTATCTAATAAAGACCTTTTTGAAAAGGTGCAAAGGTTTTTTTTTCGGTGAGTGTCCCACCATTACTTGCAGATGAAACGGAGATGAAAAAGAATACATCACATCCTTACATCTGGTAAATGCTAATTTCTGTCTAAAATTAATTCTATACCAGTGCATGATTAGTTCCCAATTTTACGGACTATTCAATGATAATGTGGAAATTAATAAGAGTCGTGAATACATGTAATATTTTTAAATTTTGTGTTAATATTATTAAAATTCTACATTTGTCCTAATGTATATGCAAATTGTTGCAAGATATTATTATTTTATTAAATTACAAGGGCAATTACTTTACAGATATCTAAAACAAAGCACTTGATTTATAATGTCTTCTAGCCATAACGACATTCAGTGAATACTTTTACCTTTTGTGTGGTTAATTAAAGTTGTTATGCATGTACTACAGAATTTGCATCTTTTTTCTTACAGCTGGGCGACGTGGTAATGTAACAATAGAGAAAATTCTCCAGTTTTCAACTGGAGCAGCAGAAGAGCCGGTACTGGGGTTTTCTGTGGACCCAAAGGCCACTTTTGCCGAACTAGAAGGGAATTTTCCCACTGCATCTACCTGTATCAATCAACTGACCTTGCCACTGACTACGTTGAGTGAAGATCAGCTATTTGATAAGTTCGATCTCGCATTTATGAACAGTTTCTTTGGGCTCAGATAAACTGTATACAATGTATTGATAATGCAAGAACCTATTGCAGTTTTCTATATATTGGTAATAATTACTGTTGTCATATGTCAGTTTTTTTTGTAAATAGTCAATAGTAAATGTCAGACATGCTTACAGAGACGCATACTTGTCACTGATTAACATTTTATATCAAAATAAATCTAAATAGTAGTTTATGTTCTTTCTATTTGATTTCCAAAAAGCCTTTTAGTTGGTTTATGCTTATACATGAATCAAAAATCCAAAACCTTAATGCACAACTGCACATAATAAGGAACAATACTATGCACAAAAAAAACCCTGCAATAAAAAGTGAATGAGGAGTTCCACTGACAAGGTTTTTCACATGTGAAATCAATTTTGGCCCCCTATTCGGCCCTAGTCCAGTCACTCAAAAATCCAAAACCTTACTGCACATCTACATATAGTAAGGAACAATACTATATACAAATAAAAGACCTGCAGCAAAAAATGAATGAGGAGTTCCAATGACGAGCTATTTAACATGAAAAGTCCCTTTTTGGCCCCTTATTCGGCCCTAGTCCAGTCACTCAAAAATCCAAAGCCTTACTGCACATCTATATATAGTAAGGAACAATACTATATATAAATAAAAGACATGTAAAAAAAATGAACGAGGAGTTCCACTGATACGCACTTAGCCCCCTTGTTACTTTTGCGGACCTGCCTGGGAATTTGCCTACAGCCTCTACATTCATCAACAGATTAACCCTTCCAATAGATGCTAAAGTGAATGATGAGAAACTGTTTGACATATTTGACCTAGCATTTTGCAATACATATTTTGGTTTAAAATAAATTGTACACTAGCAGAATTCTAGAACTAGCTAATATCTATATATTCATATGTAATCGTTATATAATCAGTTTTAGCTCACCTGGTCTAAAGGCCATGTGAGCTGTTGTCATCTCTGGGCGTCCAACTCCTAGTGAGTCGTAGACTTTCCACATTTAAATCTTCTTCTCTGAAATTATTAGGCAAGTGGGACCTAACTTTGGTGGAATGGTCCTTGGGTGGTGATCTTTTCAAAATTATGTCCAATGACTCCGGCTACCAAATAATTTGGCCATCAGTGTTAAAAATATAAAATCCACTGTACCAATTAGAACTAAACCTCGCTTGAAGATTCATGGTATGGTTCAGAATTATGTCCAGTGACAACGCCTGCCAACCAAGATGGTAGCTGTTATTAAAAATAGAAAGTAATGCAAACATAGTGTTGTGATATATCATAAGACTTGAAAAGGCAAGTACTGTTTAGTCGTGTTTTCATTTGACAATAATTCACTATTGCCAAAATTTGTTTCGTTTTTAAAGTTGTCTCACATGTATAAATTCAGCTTTATTCTTTACAACTGTGAACCAGGCGAGCGATTACAGGCTCTTCGGAGCCTCTGGTTTCATTTATGCCTTTAACATATTGTGTATAGCTAATGCCTATATATTCATATGTATTATCTTTAGTAAAGACACAATACATAGCATATTAATCGTTAGAATATATTGTTTTATGATATTTGCCTCATAATATCATTTTATGTGCCCTCCAAAAAAGGAGATATATGTTTTTAGATATTGTTATACTGAAGGTGCTCTTGGATATGAAAATATTGTTTGAGAGCATCATGCCAATGTTTGGCATCCTGCCAACCAAATCTGCGAAATTCTGCGGAGGCTAACTGATCAAACTGGGAAGAACCACTTCTTGTAGGTGTTCGGCAATACTGAAAAGCAAAGTGTAGATCATCTTCATCCAACTTTTGAATGCAGTTATGACCACCTACAAAGACCACCAAGGAAAAAAATTAAATTACATATTTTACAGAAAACGGTTCTTTGGCAAAGCAGTTTGTGATATATAGTTAATTTTTTTTTTTGTTTCTTCTAAAGTACTTGATTTCACAACTGGTTCATGTAAAGAAAACTATGATAAAGGTTGCACAATTCAGAGTTGAAATATATTAACACATAAACTCCTGAGTTACCAATACACATTGATATTTATTTCAGAGCTCCCAACTTTATACTGTATGCTGTATGAGAGGTTGATGTTCAGTTGAAGGGACTGAATCGCCTTATTAAACATGACTCAAATCCTTACTTTGGAATTCACTCAGTGTTCATATTATTTCATGGCTAATAGTGAAGGGAGAGTTTTACTGTATGCTAATTTTTATCTGTTGATTTTTATCCTCTTATTATTTCTGTAATAAATTCTAGCACTATGCATTATTCTTCACCTGCTATTTTAAATGCACTTTGATTTTTGTCTGTACAATTGTTGTGAAATTTTAATTTTCGTGTGACAAGGCTGAGTGAGTTTTACCGTCATTGCTTTAGTTTTCAGTGTTTTCAATGTTTGTGTTTCATGTTTCTTTGTTTTCTTGTCCTCGTCTATTTTCCTGGTTTTTCCTTGTCCTTTGATTGTACGAATTTTGACTATGACTTTGGTATGCTTCTTGCTTTTCTTTTACAAGCAAAATTATACAATCATGCTGAATGAGGTAATCTGATACCCATCAATTGTCTACTTACTGCTTGTTGGATGCAACATGGATACAAAATATAAAGAAATTAGTTTTGTCCCGCAAGGGTGTAGCATGTCGATAAAATTGTATAAACCTACCGCTTAGTTCAGGAACAGTAAAGAGAATTGTAGGTCGTCCGTTTGGACAAGCAGCATTCCTACTGTGTGAAATATGGTGATTATTCCAACGATCCTTAAGGTCATCTAATTCACTTTGAAGAAGTGACATGAAACAGAATCTGGCACATCTCCTAATAACAATAGATAAGAATATATGATAGGTTTTATTTTCAAGAATCTTTCCGAAACGGATTAAAGACCCCTTTAAACGGAAGAAAATATGAAGTTAAAGTGTGGAGTTTTTCGTTGTTCAAAATTATTATGATAACATTAAACAGCTAGAAAGCGTTAACAAAGTAAAACAACTATTATAGTACTGAAAATGTGATTGCTAAACAAAACCAAAATTAAAAATAATTAATTGGTTTTTTGGCACTATGAAACCCATCGATATAACTCTCAACGCAATTAATGTAAATTGATTTCTACAGTAATGTACAATGCAGAAGGAAAATATATTTACTTGTCATGATCGTTCCCTCTTCGAAATCCACCAAATGCCGCAAGATCTTTAAAGAAAGAGATCCACCATACGCTTTCTTGCCTTCTAAGCATACTCCACCAAGCTTCTATCCTCTGCAAAATGGCACAAGAAATATGCAAAGAAAAGCCTACGATAAGATAAATAGATCCTCAAACCGATAAAACAATCCACAGTCGGTTGAAAAAAAAAACTCAGTAAAAGTCAGTAATAATGTATTTACAAAAACGATATTTTGCAGTTTGCATATTGGAAATAATAAAAAAAATAACATATACAATATACAAGGTATAAGTACACGCAGGCAATTCTATTAACATAGTCTTTTTTGCACACCGTACGAATCTTAAATTTTAAGGCAGTCAGATGAACAATTTCTGACTATTCCTAACAATGGAATAGTCTATAACTCAGATTTTTGCAGAATGCGTCTAATGGTTCTCCCCTTCTCATAAGAAACCACAGCCGTCCATTATCCTACCGATAACTATAAATAACTAGTCATTGTAGTTCAAATCTTTAGAACTGACTACACATTTATTATTTTTCAAGTTATGCCAACTTCGGCCAATTTACCTGATTTAGTTTAGATTCACTGACACGGTAGCTATTTATTCCTGAAAAATAGTCAACGGCATCATTTCTTAATGTGCACTGTATTGTTCCAGAGGTTGTATTTTCGGTACAAGGATCCGACTGAAGAATCAATGGACAACCTGAATTAAATTTGAACATATTTTGAACATCGAATGCAAATAGTGAAATAGTCCACACAAGGGTTGTTATGAGACAGTAATTTTCTTTCTTTTCCCCCAATTCCTGAATACCTGCTTACGCAAATTAGAATTTGACAATCTACATATTTTCAACGTTGATCGAAGATTATAAATTTTAAAATATGGCAAATATTGATCAGTATGGTTTTGTTTTTTATATAACGACCAAAATATTGCATGCATGGAGGCAAGAATTTCTTCTACAAGTAAGAAAAATATGAACTACTGCATGTCATACCTGTGCAATATTGTCAACCTTACCTTGGTGTTCAGCCATGCAGCATACGAAATTGTATGCTGTAAGTGACGGATCATTGTTTGAGGGTCCTACAGTTAACCACAATATCTTCCTTGAGTACCTGTAAAAAAAAGTTTACAAACGTTATCGCAACACAATCCTTAAGCATGCAATAAGACAATATTTGATTGATAACAATAAATTAAGCACCGTTTTTAATGATCAAATATAATCAAATTAAAAAAAGAGAACTAATATTGTTTAATATGAAGATGGGGGTGCTTTGAAAACATATGCTATAACCATTATTCCATGCCAAGAAGAAAGAAAAACGTGATATATCATCAGTTTCAATTTTGCAATTTTAAAACAATAATGACTAATGTTTAATGCATTATGGAAACATCATTTGGGGTATAAATTCAACAGACTTGAATTCCCTATACGTACCCATCAATGCACCCATGAATCGGAAAACCATAAGGCTTTAATTTGTCATACCTGAAACACATATATGTACATATGTAGATTATATTTTCAATTAATATATACGTGTTGTTTAACATACTGTCATTTTTAGTTTTACTATCAAATTCAACAGTGGGCTAATCTCTAATCGTGACAATACTTTGTTCTGTACAATTGACACACCAAAGGCCTACGATAAACAAGCCAATAAAAATTTCAACCTGTGTTTTTGTTTGTGTAATGACTATACTACGGATTCATTGACACAATTACTATCACACTCCAGCGCATTTGTAGACATTATTTGAAGCAATTATTGTCTGCATACACTTATAAAGTATTTGATCGAAACGCATAGGAGTTTCGAATTTGACAGTGAATTCAAAACTATATGAAAAGTAGATATGATATAGTAGCAGTCATTGAAACGCCGAGAGGAAAGATCATATCATGTAAATGCTCTACCCAAGAAATGCTATTTTTTTTTCAAAAAGGCAGTGAATATTCTATGCGGTCCAACTGTGGCCAAGTGGTCTAGATAGTGAATGGACAATTTTATGTACAGATAACTTGTAGCCATCTAAACTCTAGATTTGAGGCTGAATTACTATGATATTGTCAGTTACTTGCCATGAGTTATTACGGATTTCACCGTTAGTAGGAAAAGCTATGAAATGGTAAAATCTGGTTAAACTCCATTCAATCAATTGATCAAGTCGGGTTTTTTTTTAATTATTACTAAAAAGATAAAAAAAAATATGGACAGTTAACTGTCTCATAGGAAGAGTACTACAAACCCGTCTATATGCCACACATGATTTGGACCAATTGAACGGTACACTTTTCGATTTAATCTCCTTCTACGTCTGAGCATGCTACTTGCTGGATCTATTTCTCGCATCAACTCCATAACAGTATCTCTATTAGAATCAAAAAACATAGAAATCACTAAGTTACAGTACTTCGCTGACTGGATATAGGGAGCTTAATATCTTGCAAATACTAATCCCATAGTCAACATATACATGAACTTAATATGTCTAATAAATTCCTCGTGAACTAAAGGTTCACTGGGAATTTATAATGAGGTGGTTTTCGTATACATGTATAGGAAATCCACCTCATGGATTTCATATTTATCTTTATGGGTCGACTAGTGGAAATCAATTGATAAAGTTCTTCCTGTCTTGTCCCGATGTAGATGGCTGTCATAAAAAAATTACATCTCGATCGATAAAACTGTTAATCCGTAAGTTTTATGTAAATGTCGTCACATTAAATGTTTGTTATCAACTGTGAGACCTTCAAGATTAAAACAATTATATGACAAGAAGTTTCGTTGATTTTCTTATCAGTGACAGATTGAGTCTACAATTCATTGGCTACATATTGGTTTTACTGATGAGCACACACCCATGGTATAAGTCAACTATACTTATCTTATATTCTTATATACAACTGACCTCCGAACATGAATGTTTTTCTGTCTTAAAATATCTGTCATGTTTCGATATCCAATACTCCAAGGCAAATCTTGCAGCAAAAGCTAGAGGAGAGAAAAATCCAACATTGTACAAGTAGCTTAAAATTGTACAAGTAGCTTAAAATTTACATTTTGCCTGTGTAATATCTGTAGAACCATATAAGGTGTACACAAATTAAACTAGGAGACCCTGTTTTAGTGGACTAAAACATTTGTCGCCCCTTCTCCTCATCATGGGACAACCAAAATTAGAACTGAAATAATCCCTTCTTATCATCAGCAATATAAAAACACGTCGTTTTGGTGATCCCAACAAATTTGGAGATAAATAAAGATCACTAGGATGTTGGGAGAGGAAAAACCCCAGGGTCTAGACATACACTGAAATGAACTCGTCTTACAAACAGAGTTGAACAAATGTATGGTTTTGGGATGGGATCTTAACCGATTTAGAAATAATCAAAGTTCACTATATAGAGGGGGTGGATATGATCCCTTGGGATCCAACCTTACACTGAAATATAAACCTGTTTTATCACCATGAATATAAAAATGAATGGTTTCGAGGGTGGGGTTGCAACTGAAACAACTGATTAACAAATAATCAAAGTTCACTATATAGAGGGGGTGGGGATGACCCCTGGGGACCAAAACTTACACTGAAATAAACCCTTTTTATCATCAGGAATATAAAAACGTATGGTTATATTGGTTGGGGATCTCAACCAATTTGATAATTGAAATCACTAGGGTGGTTAGGGGAGGGGGACAACCCCAGGAGTGTAGACATACACTGAAATGATTTCGTCCTACAACGGGAATGACAAAATCTATGGTTTTGGGGTAGGGATCTCCACCGATTTAGAAATAATCAAAGTTCACTAAATGGATATGAGGATCCAATAAAGGGTAATTATAGTACGCCACACTTCACCATGCCATAGTGAACACTATATACCAAATGAATAAAGAAGTTCTGCCCCGGACACGCTACCAATGGAAAAAATCATTTATTTGACCTTGACCACATATGAAGGTCATTTTTGTATGCGACACTTCGCCTCGACCTAATACAAGTATGAACCAAACTCAAAAGACAAAAAAGTTCTGGCCCGGACAAGGTAATTTGAGAAGACATAGTAAAACAATATGTCTGATCCCTTCGATGTAGGGGAGACATAATTTCGGGAGCAGGTGCACGTGTGTTAACGTGTGAAAGTATGGCGCGGGATCTATTATTCACATACTTGTATTTTTATTTTCTGCCTCTAAATTTGCTGCAGCAGTTTTTAGGGGCAAATTTTATTTTTTATTTTTATTTTCTGCCTCTAAATTTGCTGCAGCAGTTTTTAGGGCATTTTTTTTTTTTATTTTTATTTTCTGCCTCTAAATTTGCTGCAGCAGTTTTTAGGGGCAAATTTTATTTTTTATTTTTATTTTCTGCCTCTAAATTTGCTGCAGCAGTTTTTAGAGGCAAATTTTATTTTTAATTTTTCTTTTCTGCCTCTAAATTTGCTGCAGCAGTTTTTAGGGGCAAATTTTTATTTTTACTTTTATTTGTGTTAACGTCCGAATTTATATGATACTTTCGACACCAGTGATTTAATTTATTTGTACCAGTACTAATAAAACATTAAATAACTGGATGAACCAAGGCATGTTCCTTAGAGTGCTCGTGTTGAAAAACTACAACTTAAAAAAATCATTGCTTTTATTAAATAGTCATTTGACTGAGGATTGGGGACTGTTTTTATCGTGCGTGTTATTATTTTTTTTTAAATTATTTATAATAATTTATATTCTACTAGTGTATCTTTTCTCCTTTATGTGTCAGTTTTTTTCTTCTGGTGGTGATAAAAATTGCATTTCTACTGACAAATTTATACAATATAGATAAGTATGGAACTCAACGTAGAACTTTTATATTAAAGAAAATGTGTACCTCCATAGATGTTTTGACTTCATTTCTGGTATGGATAGTCGGCCCTCTTTTACATGGACTACCAGCCTTCTTCAATCTTTTTCCTATTGCGTTTGAACTGATTAAAAGAATGAAACAGAAACTTTTGAGCCATAAATTTATACAAATAGCATCTCATCTGATGTTCAATTTAAGAATACTTCACTCCATAGTGTGACCTACGAGGATTAATGGATAATGAGAATTTGCAAAGCATTTTTCATATGAGGGCGACATTGTGTTTTCCATATTGTTTAATATATAAAGTTTACATTAGAATATTAAAAATATTAAAAATATTATCCATTAATCTATGAAATCGTACCTAAGATTTATTCCCTTCGTCTTTTGTAGTAATGCTGAAATTTCTCGATATTTCAATCCATTCTTGCTATGCTTCGTTATAAATTCAGTCACTGAAACCAAACAAAATAAATACAAATCTTTGATTCGTACGAAGGCAACTAAACGAATATGTAAAGGACTTTGATATCAAAATGCAAATGAATCAAAATTGTGCCGAGACAATTTTTGGAGCAAATTTTACATCTTAAACGGTATCGGAGTGGTTAAATTTCCTCAAAATATTTTCATTGATAAAACCTTTTCCTACAAATGAAAAATGACTAGTACTGTAGCATAACAAATTTTGTAAACATCGCACCTTATATATTCATGTAATCGGCATATGCAACCAAATTCCCTGCAATATTCTCAAACAACTACACAATATGAAAGACGTGAATATCTCTAAATACGTTTGGTGACAGTGTTTAGGAATTTAGAATATCCACATAAACAACATTCGAAAAATACTTTCTACATTTAAAATATTTAGGTTATCTAGAAAACAAAGTGTGAGGTACAACACACTGTAGTGAAACAAGTGAAATCGAATGAATACAAATGTTAACTCTTATCTTACCTGTTTCATGTGCGTCGGTCATTTTCCTGCTTTTGTTTTCTTTGCTGTATTAATCATTGACAATCTTAAAAATAGTACGCTTTTCACCTTTTTCTAATCGGTCGCTAATTTTGAAAATGTTAATAAATCTGAGAAGTACCTGCTGCAAAATTTCCAGACAAAGGGTATGACCTATTTATAGGTTCTTCAATTCTGTAATATAGACTTTCAAAACAAATTGTTAATTTAACTATCTAGACACTTTTTTTTCGTGACAAAAAAAAATGTCAATTAAATTTTCTTGACAATTTTTTTCTGAACATCCAACATTTCTTACCTGAATAATCCATGCTGCAATCGAAAAGATATCAGACAACACGAAAGTAACTCGACTCGATTTCATCTTGATGATTACCACATGGTTTATATTAACCTATTTTCCACATGAAAAAAACATCTTTTAAAAATGTCAGTTTATTACGATGGCCGTGTTAGTACTTTTACACTAAGTAAATAGTACATCTTAACTGCAACTTTAACTGTACAATTTGATGCTATAAGCAAGATATACAAACCAGTGATTAAACTTTTATTAGCATATGAAAAATGTCTATATAGAAAATAACATATCGACGGCATTCTGTTTCATCAGAAAACAAACCATTATTTAAAAAAAAAACCAGGACATCCTTAAAGGTGACACTGTAAATAACACTGAGGTGTCAATGTGAAAGTATGGCGCGGGATCTATTATTCACATACTTGTATTTTTATTTTCTGCCTCTAAATTTGCTGCAGCAGTTTTTAGGGCAATTTTTTTTTTATTTTTATTTTCTGCCTCTAAATTTGCTGCAGCAGTTTTTAGGGGAAAATTTTATTTTTTATTTTTATTTTCTGCCTCTAAATTTGCTGCAGCAGTTTTTAGAGGCAAATTTTCTTTTTCTTTTTTCTTTTCTGCCTCTAAATTTGCTGCAGCAGTTTTTAGGGGCAAATTTTTTTTTTACTTTTATTTTCTGCCGGCTGCTATCGGCCATCGTAAAAATACCTCTTTTACAAAAATCTCAAAAAGAAAATTAACTACACTACTTAAATCTAAGACACATCTATGTAACTACTATCTAAATTTTAAACTAATAAAGTCAATGTACATATCAACAGTTCAAATATTGTTCAATAGTATCATTCAGACAATAGCTTCACAATCTCTGTTATCGGACGGACATAAATAACGGGTTTTCCTTGTTTAATAACCCTCACCTCTATTTTCCTTATAAGATTGTCATTTTCGCTGGCGAATGTTCTCAATATTGTTCCAATTGGCCATTCGGTCCTAACCATGTCTTTTTCTCGCATAAGAATTATGTCGCCCTGTTTCAAATGTGTCACTTCCTTTTTCCACTTTTGTCTCTTTTGTAATGTTTGCAGATATTCCCTACTCCAACGTTTCCAAAATATCTCAGCTAATGTCTGTACATATTTCCGTTGTGATTAGTACATACATGTAGTTGATGTTATATTTTCAAAGCTATCTTCCTGATCAGATATTTTCTGAGTTAGTAATAGAGAAGGTGTCAGAATTGTAGGATTTTCAGAATCAGTGGAGACTGGTACAATCGGTCGGGCGTTTATAATGGCTTTCACCTCTGCCATAAATGTTGTTAGAACTTCGTGAGTCAAATTCTTGTATCTCGCGTCGAAAAGCATGTTATTTAGAATTTTACGAGTTATTCCAATCATTCGCTCCCATGAGCCACCCATGTGAGAAGAGTGAGGTGTACAAAATTTCCATATTGTCCTATTCTTGTTGAGGAGTGTTTTTACTTCGTCATCTTCCACGCATCTTAATGCATCGATTTGCAGGGCATCGGTACAACCAACGAAGTTCGAACCTCTGTCAGAACGAAATTCTTGCACTTTGCCTCGAAGTGCGTAGAATCGGCGTAGTGCGTTGATGAAAGAAGAGGAACTCATTTATTCTATTACCTCTATGTGGACTGCTCTAGATGCTAAGCATGTAAATAAGACTGCCTATCTCTTAGAATTTGCCCCCCGTGTGGGTCCCGGGGACACAATAGAATAGGCCCACAGCTCCTCGGCTTGGCGTAAGAGGCCCCTAAAGAGGCGACATGTTTGCCGTGTGTCGCAAACCCGTGTCGGTAATAGGGAGTGTTCCTGGATGGCCGGAAAAACGGTTCCGATCACCATCTGGGGCACAATCTTTACCTAGACGGGAGGCCGGATGGACCCGATTCGGTCAATCGGCTGGTCACATCAATCCATTTTTGTAACACAGTGTATGTTTTTTTTCTCTCTCTTTCCCCAAATTGATAAATCAAATTCCAAATTGCTGTTTGGCGGGATTGGTGTTGGCTTATGGGTCACAAACCTCAACATGTCTTTACTTTTGAATTTGGAAAACTTTATTTTTTTCATTATTTTCTCAATATTCAAATCTAAATTGTGTCTTATTTGTGTCAACAATGTCTACACTTTTCGGTTTTAGAAATTTTTTGAATAACCACAACCAGCTCTAAAACTGGCAGGATGGCCCCGGTCTAGCCAGTAACTGGTCATGTCTAGCCCTCTGCAGTTTCCTCGTGGTTGTCTGAAAAGACCCATATGAACCCTTTATGACGCCTCGATACAATGGGTCGGGTAAGGGTGGTCTGCATGTATTACATGAGGTTGATGATCTGGTTCTGGGGTCTTTGAGGATAACCACTGATGGAATTAGTAGAGAAGGCGGTGGCTAATGGGGTAAGGCTTCCTGGGCTTAATGAGGCCACATGTTTGCCGTGTGTGGATACCCGTAAGGATAGAGGACGGGATCCTGGTGGCTGAAACACGCCACTTTGGCCCTTACTTTATCTTCAACGGGCGGTCGGATGAGCCCGGTCCTGATCAATCGGCTGGTCGTGTCAAGCCCTTGAACCTAACCTGTTTCCAAGGTGTACAATAGTACCATTTATATAGGTTGGGTTTAAGAAGGCGGTGGCTCATGGGTCAATCGTGTGGATGTTACTTTGGGCGGTTGTCTCGTCAGGCAACCCCTGACACAAGGCATGCGCCCGTCAAAAGTACTCTATACGAGTATCTTGTCCTTGTAGCCCTGTTGCTTGTCGCAAATGCGGCAAGCATACATCGTGTTGGTGCTGCTCCGAGGTGAGCGGGGAGCAAGGATAACGAAACATAAAACAATTACCATGGCTTCCTCAATTAAACAAACCACCACAAATACAAGCTCAAAACGAAAACTGGACGAACATGATGACGACGGACACATGGATTATATTTCATATTATGACCCACATCTTTAAGGATAGGTTTTCCCTCTAGATATCTCCAGCAGTTAGATGATATATTTATAGTCACAGAACAAAAAAAGATTTTGAAAGAATGGTTTCCTGAAGATGACTTTAATTAAGGTAGGAATTTCTAATTTAATCCAATTATCAATACTTTAAATTTTCTGTGTTTACAAAAATATAAATTAATGGGTCATTATAATGTCAAGATATCTGCAAATATATATACATACATTTTGTATGTAATATGAAATATTTATTAAAACAATTTGAATACATGTATAAATTAAAATCCTCCAATATCTTTCTTAACTTATTTTACTCTTCCTAAAAAGATAGATTTTTACATCAATATACCATGTTTTCACTTTTTAATAAATCATTAGCAGTAAAGTGATGGCCTATTCATTGAATACCTCTAACAAATCATTTAAGAATACTTATTGGTTTTGATTTGTAGAAATATGTCCAAATTTAAAGACTTGTACACTTTTAAAGAAGAAGGAATTGCAGATCATTTATCATACATTGACCAGTTCTACAACTTCATAAAAGAAAGAGTAACTTTAGATGATAAATGTAAAATAAATCGATCAAATTTTGTAAGGGAGTTTAAAGGACACGAAGAAGGCATTAAATCCCTGAGTCATGGTAATGCTATTACTATTTCTTCAGCAGTCAGATACATTTTCAATCACTTTGATGACTACCGAATTTGTCATGAAACTGGACTGCAAATATTAAATGCAGCATTTAACAGCCAGTCAATGGAGCAAACTAAAACGCTGTTTTCTTTGTATAAAGCTATATCTGAATTTGAAACGAAGCAAGTAACTTTAAAACTTAACGAGAGGTTGCAAATACATGATCAAAATTCCTGTATTCCATCCATTCAAAATACTTACAGGACTGATTTTTCAGATATTCAGTAGAAAAAAATATGTATTTTTGAAAATTATTACAGTAAATATGTTGCATCCAATGAAGACCATTATGAAACTGCATTAAAACAGAAATGGGAGACATTTAAATATTTAAAGAACATTACTTCAATGTCAAAGAACTTTGAAAAAATTACTAAAAGTACTATTAAAGAAAGAACATTAAGACAAAAGGTATACGAACATTCTCAAAACATCTTGGTATGGACAAAAAAGAAACACTTTCCTGCTGTCATTGAATCACAACTGATAAAAAAGTTTGATGTCATTAATCCAGACATAACATTTACACCTGTATGTGTTGACACACCTCAATCAATTGAGACAAACACGATTATGATCATTTTTTCGTGTATAGAATTTGAAAAATATGAAGAATACACAAAGATTGCCACAACTTTTCTGAAGAATAAGCATCACCTAAATGCTAGTCAAATCACCTTCGTATCACCAGAGACACTTGAAAATTACAGACGTCCAAACAACGGAATTGCACGATTTCATTTGAGGGACGATTTTCTATAGGGAAAACTTGAAAATGACATAATTCAAGTATTTCAGCCGGCCAGACAGTCTTTTGATGGACATGAGTTCAATGAATGTGATGCCTGTTTTAATCATTGTGATTTGGTTAAACCACAATCTTTACATAACTTTGATTTATTGCAAGAATGGTTTCTAGATATACCACTTGATATACAGATTATTCTGGACAAGTTTATAAATAGAGACTCCTTTTACAGCAGTGGCGACAAAAGAGCCCTTTTGCTATCAAAAATGGAAAGATTGTATGGAGCCTATGACATACTACTCAACACTTTCAACAAGAACTATATCGGTATACTCCAACAGGCCAACACCGATGATTGATTGATTATTGTTTTACGCCGTGTGGGCGACATTTAAGCCATATCACGGCGAGAACTATTTAAATTAAGTATAATTAAAACAACTATTTAAATTAAGTATAATTAAAACAAACACCATCTAAAACGAATGAAATATTTACAAATAATATTTAAGGAGAAAATAAAACAATAAAACAACACAAGACAAACATCAAAATAAAAAATAATATCACAGACGAAATTTGGAATATAATATCACAGATACGCTATTAAATAAATTTTATCATTCAAAACAAATTTTAAAATTATTGGACTCTACTCAAGAATGTCAGACTATATTCTCGTATACAGTCCAACGTCTTTGAAATACTGTAAAATACGGTTGCCAGCAACGTTTGTAAACAAGTCTTTCATATTGTTGACTGTGTAGTACCGACTAATAATGTCGGATTTATCTACACAGTCAATTAAAAGATGTTTAATACTATGTCGACATTGACAAGGAATACACTTAGATACATTTAGAAGGACGGGATTGTCGGTGGAATTGTAGTGAACATGTTTGTTGTAAGTATTCAGGTCTTGCTGAAATGTATAATATAATCATGATTAGCAAACGTTGTAAAACGAATATTCAAAGTGAAATGAGTGTACGCCGAAGCCAAGAAATATTAAAAATGGCTTGCCAAAGTCTCTGAGACCAAAGTCCAAGGGGCATATTTAACAATGACAACTTGTTTGGTGAAAATTATCAGAAATTGCCTATTCCTGCTTCAGATCCTACACATATTCCAGAACATACCATTATTAGAAATCCTATTTACACTCCTTCCCCGTCTTCAGATGATTCCGAATTCACAGTACCAATTGCCAGACGCACTAGGAGCCAAACTACAAAAAGAAGCTTTTTACAGAAGTCTAAATATCCACTCATACAGTTATCTGATCGTACAGAAGTATAATTTTGAGAAGTTCACTTTTTTTTAATAATTTTTGTGTTTAAGTTAAAAAAAAGTACAACTCCTATAATTAGATTTGACTTTAAAACCAAATACAACATTTAAAATCTCTGTATTTGTTTTAGTATCATTTGATTTGACTTACCAAAACATGGTTTACAATTTAACATGTAAAATCTAAGCAAGAAGTAAACTTAAATATTTTTTTCTGTGTTTTAGTATAATCATTGACTTAATACAGGATGTACAATTTATGTGTTTTTCATACAAAAATGTATAACCATTTGACTTGGGGATAAGATGTATAATTTAACATGCAACATCTTTTTAATTGTGTACATTTTTAGTGTATTTGTATTTACATGTTCCGTTTTATTATACATCTCTGTATGATTTGTTTAGCATTTCAAAATTAAGTAATTTTGTAAAAGTAAAGACAATTAATATTTAGTTTTTTGGATTGGAAATAAATTCTGTAAAAGAAAAGACATTTAATATTTAGTTTTTTGGATTGGAAATACACTACTGACACTTTGAGATTAACTATTGATTCCTTATTTAACATGAAGGTCTTTCGCTGTGATTCTTTATTTAATTTTGAGGTCTCTGGCTGTTCATTTCTCTAGTCATTTGTTTTTTATTGTTGGTGTTCATTTGTCTAGTCATTTGTTTTTCATTTTTGTAATTTTTCTGTCCCTTGCTAGTTTAGTCATTTTATCTTTAGTCACATTTCTTTGTCCTTTGTTGTTAGTTTTAATAAAGAAGGTCCTTTATTTTTTCTTTAAGATCATAATTACTTATTTTATTTCATTAGTAGGTCAATAATAATCCTTGTTGCTAGTTTAGTCCCTTTATCTTTAGTCACATTTCTTTGTCCTTTGTTGTTAGTTTTTATAAAGAATGTCCCTTATTTTTTTCTTTTAGATCAGAATTACTGATTTTATTTCATTAGTTTGTCAATATAAAAATATGTTTGTTTAAGGTTACCCTACCTTCCCTATTTTTTCTCCCTACCTTATCACATTTTATTGGTAATTTTGAGCAAGCTAACTATCATAGTATTAAATATCAAGAAATGTTCCCCATTAGAGTTTATATAAAATGATTTTACCTTCCTACCGACCCTATTTTTTCAACCAATGTAACCTTGAACACACATATATTTTTTGGCCTTATAATTTTTTGATCCTAATCTATTGTTATTTTTTATGGTTGCAGTAATAAGACTAATGCAGTATGAGTATGATTACCTCAGTACTGTGATACCAGTAAGTGATCCTTTTATGATTATTTTTTTTTAAATACAGTTCCAGTAAATGTCTTTTCATCATGACTATGGCACATTTTTGTAATGGAGTACCAGTATGACTACCTCACATTTTTATTATTAATTTTTAATAAGAACCTAGTAAATGAATGACTACCTCTTATTTTTGTAATGGAGTACTAGTATGACTACCTCAAATTTTTGTAATGTATTACCAGTATGCTACCTCACATTATTATACAAGGTTATTTCAGTCGGTATGCCTTCCATACAGTTATGATTGCCTTGATTTCGGTAGGGAGGGTTATGATCATATATCCCAATTATTTAAAATTGCCAATTTTTAACTCCGACCAGGTTAGGGAACAACTGACGAAGGCAATGCTCACATTCCAGTGCAATTTGTTAAATGTTCCACTCTACGCCTATTTATATTACGTTGCATATGGCGGTGCTCCTAATAGAAGAGGAACATACCTAACAAACAAACATAACATTAAATCCCAGATTTATATTACTATCTAATATTTTCTAGTATTTGATATTTTCATATAGTTTTAATAAATTCTATTTTTAATAAAATTACATCTTTTATCAAATATTAGTTTTTACAGAACCCCTTTCACTAAATTTGTAAACCCCAGTTTTGTGTGCATGCGTATAACGTAATGTTTATTGTGCAAACGAAAAGAGAAAAAATGGCGTTCGTGCAGTATCTGTTCGTTTCATGTATGGTATTTTGCTGTCTTGGGTATAGTCTTGACAAGAAAAGCTGTGATGTTGTGGAAGACAAACAGTATCGTATTAGTGAGCTACGGTGCACATTCCATGGGGCTGGACTGTACAAGTTTGTAACAAGTGAATCTCTCGCCCTTGTCAGAAAGATCACTCTAGATCGACTATCAGATGACAGCTTTTTGTTACTCAACAAACCACCAGCCACCCTCAAACATATCGAGATTCAACATGGGACTTGTGATCGTGTATCGGTACCCCAGAGCATAAGAGTAATTGTCTCCGGGCAGATTTGTGCAAGTTATTACCAGTTCGGTAGTTTTGTTTAACTCCTTTCTTTTAAAAAAAAATTGAACAGCAATACATGAATACAAGTGCTACTCCTTTTGTTTTTGATGTATAATTTAGGATGTTGTGTTAAGGGTGTTTACTTTATATCCTTTTCAAATATTGTGTGTGTGTGTGTGTTAAGTCATCTTTCCTACCAACACATTATAAAAACATACAAAACAAATGTGAACTTAGGTGAAACAAAAGGAAAATTAATCGATTTATTATTAATTTAATGGCCATCGTTGGGTATTAACCAATGAAACCCCCTTCACGTATATTCAATAGAAGACAGCCAATATTTTTATTGCGTTTTATTCTGTAAAAATGCATGAAAAACAGAAGAAACACACTCTAGAGAAAACACTGAACCGAGGTCATTTTCAAACGAGGAAAGTCTAAACACATAGACAAGCAACATGAATAGCCAAAGAAGAACAATACACAAAAACTTAAAGAATCATTCAAAATTCAAAATTCTACTGGAAAGGATAATCGTAAGAATGACATTTAAAGAATAATATACCTTGGAATGCTCTGAAACCTGCTTATGTTGCACCAACTCTGTCTCGGTATGGCCATTTGATAAATCTGTTCTCTTCCTGGAGAAGTGCCGAGACTACAGTATTCACTACTTTCATCACCGCAGACTCACACACTCCGAATCTATTGCCTATGGAACGTTAACACTCGGTGTTTGCAAAATACCACAGAGTAATCATAATGTGCAACTCAAGAGATATCTGTTGTCTTCCTCCACGATATAATCGTCTTTGAATTTTGCCTCTCAGGAACCCAACTATTATATTGTATGTTCCTATGGAAAAAATACTATTTGAGTATATTATGTTAAAATGAGAGTTTGAAAGACGTAATAGTTCTCAAAATGATCTTAAGTCGGCCTAGAAAATTTCAGATCGAGAAAATTTTTTTCACGACAATACGAAGTAAGGGACGGACCATTTAACTTGAAAAGGGGGGGTTATGGTTTCCCAATATTGAAGGAAAAAATAATCTGATTCGGATGGTGTCAAAAATAAATAGTTTGTATTCCAAAACATCAATAAAAAAATATTCTGTTTCTGATTTGACAGTTTTTTTTTTTTTTTGCTTTTCACTTTTCAAAATGTCAGGAAAAAAAAATTCTGTTTCCTGTTCTGACTGAAAAAAATATTTTTCCCCAAACATTTTTCTGTTTTACATTTCTTCCAAAAAAATTTTTTCTGAGTCAGAAAAAAAACCATAACCCCCTTTCAAGTTAAAGGGTCGGTCCCTAAAGGCATATATATACTTTATTCCGTAAGCAAATATACAGCTTATAGGATAATGAATTACAATATAAACAATGGTTTTTGCTCATCCCTTTGTTGATTGCATTAAAATGCATAGGTAGTTCCGTCCATGCATTACATTTCACAAATATGAGTTATTTTCCTTACAACAAAAAACAAAAACAAAACAAAAAAACAAACAAACATATAAATTACATAAAAGCAGACTTTTTAACAATAAATAAATTGACAATATTAAAAACTTATCTATTTGGCATACCCCTCGTGAGCCTAAAATTTCGGCGAAACTCGTGGTCGTCATATTGTTGAACAACTTCGAAGAAGTTCACGGTTCTTGGAATGTCCCTCCTTTGATTAATTACATAATCCAGCTGCAAAAAAAGTTCCTCTTCTCCTTCATCATCGTCACTCGATTCATCAGATGACGATGAGGAACTATCATCTATTAATTCGTTAATGAACAGGAGTAATGCAACTGGATTATCAATTTTCCCGCACTTTCGATTTGTTTATACGTCTATTTTTATCGAGGTCAACGGGGGTCATTATACGGTAAGCAAACGACGAATTTGTTTCTGCCTCGCTTGTCGTTGACTAAAGGAGGACAAACGGCGCTCGTCGTTTGTATCGTTTGCTGTTAGAAACAAATGCACTCTATGTTGGCACTTGTAAAAAAAATTGAAATGGATGACCTAATATTAAAAATACCATTTAATTTACCTGATAACCATATTTCCTATCAATGATAAACCAGTGAACAAATGCTTGTTTAATAAAGTTACTTCCAGGTTTCTTTGACACAATGTTTGAGCTATAGGAATGTATTCAGGATAAAGTTAATAGTAAAACCACTCACAGTATAAATATTTTTCAGAGAACCCATATACCTGAACAGGCAAAGGAACTTTTGGAGGGGATGTTTGCCCAAGGCATGGACTCAAAAGGGAAAAAGTGCAATGTGATGCACATCCAGGCTGTCGAGAGAACAGGAACTGCCTTTACAGGTTATCAAGGTATTTTAATTTAACTGTCAACTTGGCAATGATGACATCAAATTTTTAAATTTTCATGTGATAAAAATTAATACATTGCATTATTAACTGGGTTTTCAAACTGAAAAAACAGTTCTTGATTTGGATTAATACCAAAGAACTGTGTATCCAGTCATATTCAAATTTGATATTTTTTTCTGACTTGTCTAATTCATATATAACTGGTTGGGTGGAATTCACCTTTAAATTCACATTTGTATGTTATTTCATTTTGTCAGTTTACAATACATGTAATATAAATCCTGTGATAAAACGATTCATAAATCTATTCTATAGCGTCATTCTAATAAAATAAGAAAAAAAAAGAAAAATATCACTATCAATAATATTGATTTTGTACCTTGTGATATGGACCTGTACCTTGAATGATTTAACCTAATGTGAGACAATTTTCGACAATTTAACCTTTGTCATTTGAGAGTCATATGCATGGAGACTGGTATTTGATTGAAAAGGTTGAATTTATTTTAATAGGTTAATTTGTTCATTTTATATCAACAATTTAAGGACTGGATTGGCAATAAGAAAAAAGTAACGGAGGGGAGGAAGTACGAGGTACAGCATAGGACATTTTATACCAAAGGAATGACTGGGTATAACTGCTTTGTCAGAGAGAAAAAAGGTAAACTGCATACATGTATGTTAATATATATATGTGTGTCAATTAAGTCTGCGTCCACACAAGTAGATATAAAAAAAAAGTTTCAAAATGCACTTAAGTCCTTTAATTTACTACATTTTTCTCCAACCGGTTTCACATTGATAATATTGAATAATAATGTTATATATGATAAACCGGAAACTGTGCCATTTATAGTTTCAATTTTGTAAATATTTAAAACAGATTTGTGATTTAAACAAGTTTTGATGAATCAAGTTAGCAGTTGCAACAACTAATATCGTGATAATTTTTGGAAAGAAATCATTACAAGAGACTATACACCATATGTTTCTCAATAAAATATCTTAACCATGTATCCTGTAAATGTTTCTGTGACCCAAAATCAATAGGCTCCTTCCCCTTCCAAATATGTTCCATTAGTATAAGGTTTATTTCAACCAAGCAAAGGATACTAAAGTAATCATACAGAAACCATTTGTTTGGAACATGATTTTTTGGGGACAGCATAAATAATATTTACCTTTTACATCAACAGCATATATTGTAGTAGAGTATGATGATCCACAAATGTGATCTGTCCTGGCAAGTTCATTCCTCATATGAATAGGTACACGGTTTGCTGTAATAGATGTATAGTATGTATACAATTGAAGCCTTAATGTATGAGGTTGATACAATCATATATAAACCTGAAAGAGATATATTCAAACTTGATCTGTGTTTGGTGGTAATAAGTACTGTGTACAAGTTATATAAGGTTTGTTTAAGGCAAACTAAAGTTAGAGTGCGGAAACAATTTTTTCCATGTATAAAGGGACATAACTGGAGAACGGTGAAAGTGACTTCACCCAAATTCGAACTTATCTGTGTTTGGTGGTAATAACCATTGTGTATAACTTTCATAATATTTGGTTTTTCAATCCACGGCATATTATAACCTACAAATAAGAAGGTCTTTATTAAAAAGGTGAATATCATGTCTAAATATTTGACATTCAAGTAATAATTTTCACATTTTTAAATCTTTTTTTTATTTTAAAGTTCTGTTGTTTTATTCGATTTAACATTAATATTGGTAGTTCACACAAATCTAGCTTTCCACTGACTTAGTTAACAATTTTGGCATCCACTGTTCATTTTGTGTGTGTGTTGGGGGGGGGGGGGGGGGGGGGGGTGGCGGTGGGGAGAGGGGTATTTTAAACATATAAATTAAGGATATAATTAACAGCTATTATAAATACGCTTTATTCAACCTGAAAATAACTATGCTTAAATCATATTCTTATCCAGAAACACATGAAATAGTTGCCACTGGAGGAAAAAAATTATAAAGAAATCAATAAATCACACATACTTTGCTCGTTTCCGTTAATTGGCCATGTTTCGTATGCAAGGACATTGATTCATTATTTTCTCTGTTTTTACAATCAAAATGAACTTTACAAACATACCTTCAGTTCTGTGTCAATATTAAATTCACAGTCTTCTATTTCCTTATTTCTAGGAAACAACGATTTCCTACTATTTACAGTTGCACTACCGTCCTCAAAAATTGTCTTTTGAATGAAACTGAGTTCTGTCCATGTGTTTCACGTAGTTTTGCCAAAGTATTCTGATATGATGTTTTAAATGTTGTTAAAACACAGTCAATTTTTTGCAATTCTCCAACACATTTTCTACAAGTAGTATCTGCATGTGTCTCTTCTGTAATATTTATTTCCAGATATTTTTCAATAAGAATACAGTATTCACATTTGATGCTGTCATGAACTAATTTTCTTCTGTAATCACGTTTTTTTTAGTTGTTGGAGTAAATTTTATAATCTAAACAACTTTTTTGGAGTTATCTTTCTAGTTAGTTATAAAATGAAAATAAATAAACAGTATTTGCACAACCCTGGAATATCAAGTTTCACTTTCCTACTGTTATCTGAAATTCTTATCAATAAATGTCAATCTTAATTACTCTAAGATTAACAGCTTGGTCAAGCCTCAGACAAACTTTACAAGTCCCTTCCTCTGCAGATGTTTGTATAATGTTAATCTCCTAGTTATAGCAGTAAAATGGTTAAAGGGGCAACATTGAAAAAAAAATAATAAGGAAGGGACATGTAGTAAGTCTAGGCCCTGTCCTACTTACTCCGGTCCAAACGTGTACTTTAAGCGGATGCTTTGGACGCATAGTTGGTAACGCCCCAGTTGGTCTGTAGCAGGTACTTTTGTTTTGGTGTAACTGGATTGACGTTTCGTTGGTAATAACAAATTTTGTTATGTCCAATATGGATCATTTTGCTTCTGCATTGAACCTCACCAGACAGCACCTTATATACCCCTTCGAAATCGTCTGTGGTCACTTGCAGCCCGGACCCAGACCGCTTTACCGAGCCAAGTTCCCCATTCAAGCTATTTTCCCAATTTGAGCTAATTTTCCCCGTTAAATGACTATCATTATTTATTCATTTTCATTTTATTTTTATTAAGTGAACTTGCGTTTTTGGGATGTGTTAAATTGTGTAATTACATTATCATCATCCAAAATAATGTACATTTGGGTGTTTTGGGCTACTGTTACCATTTTTGTATGTTACATAATTCTTGTATGATATTAACTTTGTCTAACAGTTTATATCTTTACAGAATATTCATATTGTATGCTTTTTATCACTTGCAGCCCTTTCTTTATAATATATGGTTTATATCTTTACAGAATATTCATATTGTATGTTTTTTATCACTTGCAGCCCTTTCTTTATAATATATGGTTGTCATTTTAGATTGTTGTTATTTATTACATCAAAGCCTGCAAGTCAACTACCCAACCACGATCAGATAATGCAACATCCCGAAACCAAGATCACAGATTGGTGGAATACATATATATCAGATAAAGGATCTACTGGTGCGACGCCACTAAACTTTACCAGCAAGTACCCGAACACAAGATCACATCCAACGTCATAACAAATAGATCTAGATAACACGAGCTTATCTAGTGAAGAAGGTATGGTTTACAATCATGAATCAGACGAAGAAACTGATTTCGCGATGGCATCAGGGATACAAATGGAAAGATTTAGCGATGAATCATCACGTGTCATCCGTTTGGTGGAATCTGCTTGAATCTTACAAAACATGTAACAATTTAAACAATGAGAGGGCCATCGCCACATTACCTTTTCATCTCACAGGTCGTGCCTTAATATGGTACCACCAGCATGGAGATGAAGTCCAGCGAGACTTCGATTGAACAAAAGACGCATTTTTGCGTCATTTAACACAAATTCAGACATTTTCAAATTACAACAGTATTTAAAGAGTCAGAAACATGGATCCAGTATCCCACTCGTGTACACCAACTTTCTATGAGGGCCGTTGACCTCAGTGAAACTGTAATTGTAATTTTAAAATTAACATTAAATGGGATGAAAGAAAAACTGGCTACTTTCGTCCAAACACAACAACCAAAAACATTTAAGGCACTAAGACAAGCCATTGACCTAGCAACTTCGGTAATGGAACGAAATTCCAGTAAAACCACAAGTGAAACCAGAGACATGAACTCAATGTTTGTTTCCTTTCAAGATTCTATGAGAACTGTTATGAAGCAAGAAGTAATGGCTCTTAGAGCATCATCCAAATGAAGACGAAAGAAGGTACAGACAAGACTTTTAGTGCAGAGGCCGTGGCAAGTCACGTAGAACAAGAAGACAGTGCCCTGCATTTAATGTTGATTTTCACGAATGACGCATTATTGGTCACTTTCGAGATGTTTCTGTTAGGAAATGCAAGATAGGACAAAATAGGCAAGGACATTAGTCTAATTACAGGCAATCCAACAATAGGCAACACAATCCAACAATAGGCAACACCAAAATTTTAATGCACAAAGAAACACACAACCCCTCAGAAACGGTTACAATCACCACAATTCACAATAGGGACACGGTCCTATGAGGCACCTGGGTAGGCAGTCTTCTAACACACAAGAGGAACGCACCCAGAACAAGATTAAATCCTCAAAACATTTTCCTAAAAACACCAAGAGCGTTTCCATTCAAAACCACCCTGAAATTTTTCAATTGATCTGGAAATAAAATCCCAATTGAAGTAATAGGGAAACATATTTCCTCTCTTGTGGACACAGGCGCAACAATAAGCTGTTGTTCCTTAAGATTGTTAGATTTATTAGGTATAAATAAACAGGAGTTAGAATTGTCAAACATACATGATGCTCTGGGTGTTGGAGGTGACATTCACTCTATTTTAGGCATAATTAGTCTCCCTATCGTTCTCGGAAACACTTCTTTCTTACACAAGCTTCAACAGCTGATGATCTTAGGAATGGACTTTTTGGAGAAACATGGTTGATATTGGACTATCAATGCTGTAGAACTAAACTCAGGTCTTGCCCGCACAGTAGAAGACACACAAATCCCACCTGTTCACAAGGTAGACATACCTGTTTCAAATGTTGCATGAATCTAACAATCCCTATGACATGTATGGTATTGCTATTTGTAATGCACAGATGGATCGGCGGGCATATTTAAGAAGAAATGATGCCAAGTTCATATCTTCGATTTTCACAGGGTCGTTTGTTTATGGCCAAGCCTATCTAAAGGCAAAAGATACGCCAACCAAGTTTTCTAGAGACAGTGGACCAATGCAAAAATGTGACCTTTGTTTTAAAACAGACTCTCAAAATGAAGATGCAATCTGCGAAATTTGTAAATATCACGCTGTTGAGTTGACATTCAAATAGATATGACCCATTCTGATTTATGATAATAAAATATGAAGATTTTTTAGCTCATAAAATAATATTGAAATAAAATAAAACCTAAGAAATAATTAAGCGTCTCTTTTTAACACTCTCCCTCCAAAAAAGAAAAGATTTCGGTTGCATTAATTATTTCAAAATTGGGCAGCTAGATTCAGTAAATGAACGTTCTTTATTGTAAGAGTAAAACCTAAGAGAATTCGGTTAATCTTGGAAAAAAAAAAATCTGAAAGTCAAAATGCGAAATGAGATACTAGTACTTGGTGTTCTCCATTTGATTTAAACCAAATATTAAATAAATATAATAATGTAGGATTTGACATGGCGAAAATTGGATAACGCCTCCATCTATTAATTTCGTCTGAAAATTGAAATATTTTTTCCAGAAAGCCTAATATGCCAAAGAAACAGACCAAAAGAAAAATACTTAGATATGACCATGATAAGATGGTTCAGGCTGTTGAGGCTGTGTGAAAAGTGGATCGATGTCAATTAGAGCTGCAGGTGCAAAGTTCGAAGTCCCAAAATCAACTTTATTATTTTATTAACAATTTTCTTGTGATCTAAATAAATAACTTATTACTTTGTGATATCATTTAATTACATTATTTGACAAATACCCTACTTGCGTTTAATAAAGTCATCAAACAATATGTCCGTAGAAGACAATAATATAGAATAATAAACGTTAACAATTGTGAGTTATTGTGGTAACAAATATACTAATTTATCCCAGAAAGGGTTATAGAATCGGTTAAAAAAAATCATTGTGTACTCTAACAAATAAGAAATTTACAACTTGTAACTTATGTACAATGTCAATAACGTGTATTAACTCCCCTTGATTTAACTGTTCTATACGACTACGTACACTTGTCTTAATACACATGGGGCGTATTTGTTTGGTCCGATGGAGACCTGATGGACCAGTCCACGACTGTTTGTTTGGGAAATGCAGAGCTGATGGAGAGCTACCGCCTCTCCATTTTCAGACCCAGGTAGCAAATGGAGAGATCACGTGATAATATAAAGAAATATGGCGTCGATGGCACCTTTACAACTTCAGTGCGAAACTTGCAAGCAATATTTCCTCAGTATGGACGTATTTCTACGTCATGATTGTTTGCACGCAGGTAAACAAGTCAATATGAAACCCAAATAGATATGTAATATATACCAGTCATTGCTTTTTCGATAAACATTAAGAAGTATCATGCGCGTGCATGCATGATCAACAAAGTCAATGGTGTCATCGGACGAAACTTAGACGAAATGCCTTTCCGATTATGATTCCCTGCTACTGACGTCAAACCTGTGACCCCCCCCTTTTTTTACATACCCAAACACACACTATTTTCATGTTTTATTTCGTCCCTTATACAAAAAAGACAAATAATATGTCCCCCTATACTGTTATACCATCATCTATGAAACATGCTAAAATTGGTCTGTTACAATGTACATGCAAACATTTACATGTACCTTCAAAATGCATCCATGAAATAACAGATAGGTGTCATGTGTATCAGAAATCATACATATATGAAGCAGACCATTAGTTATTAATTCCTGTGAATATTGGTTTTATGGGAACCACTATTTGATGTGTGGGGGGGGGTGTACATTGGAATTATTTGAATATAAATATCCTGGGCCCATACATGTAATTAACTTGAATATTCTGGCCTGTTTCATAATACAAATTTATTGACACAAACACTGATGCTTTATTTACTTTATGAAATACAAAAAAGGGTTTATCATATTTATTTCCCAAAATTTATTTCTGTTTTTGATAGACCCCCCCCCCCCCCCCAAAAAAAAATAAAATAAAAAAAAAATTCTGCACATGCTACATGTGTATGTAAATACGTTGGATGTTATTTACACTTTGTACAACTCAAATTGCACATCACTTTAATATTCATTGATACATTTGTACATTTATATGTAGAGAGGCCAAGATACCGTACATTTTGCATGTACATGTTTCTTTAAAGGTTACCTTGCAAACCATAATTTATTTGGCCCTACAATGCCTATCATAGTCTACTTGATTCCATTTGTTGGTAGAACTTTTCTCCTGTATAGTTACATTTGTAAATTAATAGGTTTTTCATTTCCTAGTACTGCAAATCTTAAGGAATATTTTTCCAATAAACATACAGTTCTGCAATACACTTTATCCATATTAACCTATGTGTCAGACTCACCCTGTAGCTTGAACAGGTTTTATTCTAATATCCTAACAACATGTAAAGTAAAAAAAATGATAGTCAATTTCAGAATTCTTATGATAAAATAAATACAACGAAGGTGAGGCAAAACAAATCTTTGGAAAATTTATTTACCATATAGCATTTCATTTTCAGGTAGAAATACTGAGCTATCATCAGAGGAATCTGCTTCGACCTCCAGTGCCACAAATACATGTAGCTCTCCAGCTCCAGCATTTTGGAGTGAGACAGCAACTAAAATTCTACTGAAAGAGGTAAAAGACAGGAAAGAAACTGTTGACAAAGGTAGAATTACAAAAAAAAGAATGTGGATGGACATTTCTGACAAAATGAGAGAAGAGGGATTTGGCTTTACTTGGGAGCAGTGCCAAGGAAGAATGAAAACCCTGGAGACCAATTTAAAAAAAACCAAAGATCACAACAACAAATCAGGTAATGAAAGAAAAAACTGCCCGTACATGGATGAATTAGAAGATTTATATGAAGGAAACCCTTCTATCAAACCAAAAAGTACTGCTGGAACAAGTATATTTAAAAGAAAAAAGGACACAAAAGATTCTGATGCAACTGAAACATGTAACTCAGTTGATACATCTGTCACAGATGAGGAAGAAGTGCCTGAAAAACCCCCTGTTAAAAAAAGAGCAATCAGGACGGTTTTTTCCAGTGTTATTCTCTCTCTACCACCATAATCTGATGCTCTAACAGTCATTTCAGGACATGTTGAAAGTAACTGACAGATATGGTGGAAGCATTCTCTAGAAATCCTAAAGACTCTGCGAAATTCTACTGCAGAAAATTCTGCCACAACATCAGACATATAATTGTGCACTCGAATACGTTTCGCCCGGTGACTGAAAAAAAGAAAAGTATATTTTATCAGTCATATATAGCTACTTAAAAATTGATTTAAACTACAATTTAATACGATTCAAATGATGAGTAAATGAAAATTTGATATTAAAATTCCTTAAATTTCTAAAGGCTAGGTTCGTCTTATTTCGATTGGGGGAAAGGGAAGGATCTGGGATTTTTGTCTAAGAAAATATGAACAGCATCTGGAATGCAAAAATGTTCTGTTCCACGTTTTGCCCCCCCAAAAAATCTTGCATTAACTTATCTAAAGGGAAGAAGGCAAAAATATTTCCCATCCCCTCGAAATTTCAATGGTCCGTTTATAGACATACACAACAAATACACTTACTTAACTTATGGTTAAATTGAATAATTATTATAGTACATATTATATATAAATAGAACTTTATTAATTTTTAAAAGGAAATATATATTGACTTTTAAACTGATAACTGTGAACAAAATTTGTCCATTATTTCAAGAAGACAGCACGATGTAAATAAGTACTTTATATCCCCCGCCTTCTTTCACGTGAAATATTAAATGATAGTTGATGGAATTTTCAAGGTTATTATTTAAGATAAGCTTACACAATAGCCTGAAGTGCTGTGCCAAAAACTACCACTGTGTTGTCGTCGTCTTCAGATTCATCGTCTGAATCCAACATAATATCATTAAATATTGCCTCAACCATGTTGTCCGTGCAAACAAACAAGAATGGAGCAATCATGAAGAGAATTCTCTCCAGGATCAATCAATTTTTGTTTGTTTCATAACAATCATGGAGAGATGCTGGAGAACAACAGAAGGGGGCAAACAAATACGACCATGTATTCCGTTTAGTGTTTCACCCCTAAGTAACTGTCAATGTCATGCAAGGAAAAATCTGGGATGATGTAATACTTTCTCATGACTGGATAGTCAGCTGTCAAATGAATTTTTGGTATAAGGGCTAATGGTATTTTGCGAAAGAAAACTAAACAATAAAAAATGACATTACAGTGTACTTGTATACATTTAAAAGTGTACTAAACAACTCATCCTTCATTTTTTCCTCTTCTCGCTTGCTCCAGCCTCCTTCTGACGTACCACGCCTTTGACATAGAAGCACCGAGCGAACGACCGACCACAATTGTATAATCACGTAGTGTTCCAGGGGAAACCACACATCTGCGTGTAATACCTTACAATCGTATTATACAATATTACAAATTTGACGTCACCGATTCGGTTAAAAGTACCACAGGGTAAATTCACAACCTAGTTAAAATGATTGAATTGTAATGTTTTTGCCATATCATAGATTCTAAATACTCATTTCCATATATGTATATAGTAATTTTGTTAAGATCATTTAGTACTAGTGAAATTTCATCAGAAGTGTTCTAGATTTGATTAATTAAGTAATTGTAACAGGAGGTACTGGTACCAAAGTTCTATTGCACTAGAATGTACCTAAATTCAGGATTCCAAATACGTAAACTCAGATTAAGTTTTCTTTGTTCTTAGTGTATGCATGTTTTTATAACCGTGTATGTGATGACAATGAAATCCACTGCGAAATTGTGTCTTAAAATTCCCAATGCCTCTTAGGCTGAAGGATAACCTAACGAATACCAAAGTCTGAATTCGGATAAAGTAATCTCCTATTTTCAGTCAATCAATAGCGATGTTCGGATTTTCCGGATGTGACGTCACGGAAAATTTTTGGATGGCAAAAGAAAAATGGATGACAAAATTGCAAGTGATAACGATGGAAAGTCCAAATTTTCGACTTATTACCATTCCCTTCCAAAAGACGCTAAGAATAGATATTCAACAAAGTTATTTCATGATGCCGGTACCAAAAGTTTACCTGATCCATATGTTTTGACTGAGAAATGGAGCACTGACCGAACACATGGCCAGATCTAACATTTGGGGACACATGGCCAGATCTAACATTTGTATGGCAAGTAATGTGTTGCAAAATTTTATACATGTATAGTAACTTTAAATTCCTTATTTTCTATTAAAATGGATTCAATTTCTTATTAAAATGTAAGATTTTTCTATTATGATGCAACTTTTTAACATTTAGATTAAAGAAATTCTATTAATATGGAAGTTTTTTTATTAATATGGAAGATTTTTTATTAATATGGAAGATTTTTTTATTAATATGGAAGAATTTTTTATTAATATGGAAGATTTTTTATTAATATGGAAGATTTTTTTATTAATATGGAAGAATTTCTTATTAATATGGAAGATTTTTTATTAATATGGAAGAATTTTTTATTAATATGGATGAACTTTTTATTAATATGGAAGATTTTTTTTATTAATATGGAAGATTTTCTTATTAATGTGGAAGATTTTTTTATTAATATGGAAGATTTTTTATTGATATTTAAGATATTTTTTATTGAAATGGAAGCCTTTTTGATTAATATGGAAAGCTTTTATATTGATATGGAAGATTTTTCATTCATATTTCATTCCATCGGAACGCCCCCTGGAGGGAAGCGATGATCGATATAACGCCTTTTTTCATTGGTTGATTAGAAAACACCAATGGCGCCTTCTATGACCACATGTCAGTCTGATGCCTCCTAAGGCGAATGCCGGAATGGGCACCTGCGCCTGCGGATCTTAGCGGTGAGATATGCCCTAAAAGACAATAACAACAATATACAAACTGATGTCATCATTATGGACTTTGCCTTGAAAAAACCAATAATGCTTCGAGGGTGGTAAACTAAAAAGGGGGGGGGGGGGGGGGTCCAAGCACGAAAACACGTGCTTAAAAAAATGCTAAAAACGAAACACGAAGAACAAAAATTGCCAATCACGAAACACGAGAAAATATAAGTATTTTAATGGAAATAAACGAATTGACTTCATCAAAACTTAGTAAGTACCTGGATCGGCTTCCAGGGGCTCCGTCTACAGAGCTGCCGGCCACGTCCCCAGGTGGTCCTTGTCGGTCGTTGCGGGGTACCTAGTCAGGTCATAATACGGAGAGCCTGGCCGTGGACCATAGTAGACACACTGTGTTGAGAAATGCCACGCTCGATGCAGTATAAAGATCCCTTCTGTATCTTCGATAAGATCAGACCTGTTGGGGGCCGTATGGAAGTCTTTAACACTTAATTTCCCGCCCCTACTCACATCTCCCTTTTTCCAGTGGCAGTCCAAACTCGTCCCCATTCACCTTTATCCGTTTTACCCTTCAAATTTTGTTTTGTTTTGATTATAACATGTTCTCGTCCTGAATATAGCAGAAAAATTGCTCGCTGGACGTAAAACAATAATCAATCAATCATCAAAACTTGTACAGTACAACCAGAGACGTACATCCAAGGAGTACGGATGTCGATGCATTGTACAACCACGAATGATAAGACTCTGACTTCCATATCACAAATGAAACTTGATATGAACAGAGACATATATGTCTCTGATATGAATTATTTCCAGATTTTTTTTTTGAAAAAAGACGATCACGCACGAGAAACAGCTTCTCAAACACGGAACACAAAGCCAAAATATGAACAAAAACGTAGCATGAGTAACTATGTCATCACGAAAACACGAGAAATAAAATCACAAAACACGAAAACACGGAAAGTAAAAACGCAAAAAACGTTGCACATAAATAACCCTTTACCACCCTCATGCTTCTAGTCACAGCCACAGGGGCTCGAAGTTAGTTTTGGGGATCGGGTGGTATGTGGAAGATACCACCCGATCCCCAAAACTAACTTCGAGCCCCTGTGGTTTCAAGTACGGTACTAGGCAAGGAAAAAATGAGGGGGCATTTAGTACTTGGTGCTCCGAAATTTGCAAATAACGAAAAAATCAAAGTTTGGTACTGAAAATGGGGGAGGGGGTGACACCCTCATAAATTGGATTTTCTTTAAAGTATTGAAAGGCGACAGATTGCATAAAAAGTCGGGAGGACAACATAAACACATACATCATTGTTTTGTGCCTATTAAACTAAAAAAGTAGTTCAATTGCGTCAAAATAATATTTCACCGTAGTGAAATTGCACCAAAATGACCATTAATATGCAACTTACATGTAATATATACATGTATATTCACACGTAGGGGTATAAAATATTTCACAAAAATATTAAAATAAGATATAAATAAAGAGTGGAAAAATCAGAAAGTTTTCAAGGAATGAATATAAACAACAAGTGACCGTGGTAAGGGCAAACGATTAACCGTACATACCGAAATTGCGGTATTTTGGCTGACGGATCGGTTCAAGATACGTTGGGCCTCTTGCGATATACAAATGATATTGGTTTTATTTTCCCTAAAAGAAAACTGTTCGTCTGATACAGTTATTTTAAAATAATTATTGAATATATTTTGGATTTTTTATAACTAAATCCCTAATATGTGGATAAAAGTACTCACTTTTTTTTTCAATTGCGTAAGCGACATTAAAAATAAAAAAATGGCTGCGCCCATAGATGTTGAGGCAACTTATAAATTAGGTATCATGATATGTATCGAATTATGGCTGAATTATTGCGGTATGTATCGTTTGTGACAAAAAAGTATCGTTTAATACACCCCTAGACCATGGGCTACATATATATCCATGGATAATTTTAGTTTGTTTGTTTCTACTTCTCTCAATGGTAACCTGGGAGGGGGGATACACGGAAAAAAATTTTGGTGGGAGAGATCGGATAGACCTCTGGAATTCCTACCCATTGGTAGACTGACTTATGTCAATTTGTAGACCCTTTGTAGACAAATGCCCCAAAAAGCACGCCCGTTTGTAAATAACGTTACAAACCCAAATGATGTACATTTTTGTCGTGAAGTCGAGGAAGGCGAGACTTAGGTATGGCGTTTCCGTCGTCGTCGTCGGCGGCGGCGTAAACAATTGTTTAAGTTTTTAGTCAAGTTTGTTTAACATCAACCACTCATGGTAGCCCATTGATATGTGGTATGCAGTTGCATTAGCATCAGTGCAGATCACTTTTATCAGCATTTTGTGTCAATGCCCCCACAGTCACGGTCCACTGACTTTGAAACTTTGTAATGTTTTATGTCAAATGTTCAAGTTTTTAGTCAAGTTTGTTTAACATCAACCACTCATGGTAGCCCATTGATATGTGGTATGCAGTTGCATTAGCATCAGTGCAGATCAGTTTTATCAGCATTTTGTGTCAATGCCCCCGCAGTCACGGTCCACTGACTTTGAAACTTTGTAATGTTTTATGTCAAATGTTCAAGTTTTTAGTCAAGTTTGTTTAACATCAACCACTCATGGTAGCCCATTGATATGTGGTATGCAGTTGCATTAGCATCAGTGCAGATCACTTTTATCAGCATTTTGTGTCAATGCCCCCACAGTCACGGTCCACTGACTTTGAAACTTTGTAATGTTTTATGTCAAATGTTCAAGTTTTTAGTCAAGTTTGTTTAACATCAACCACTCATGGTAGCCCATTGATATGTGGTATGCAGTTGCATTAGCATCAGTGCAGATCACTTTTATCAGCATTTTGTGTCAATGCCCCCGCAGTCACGGCCCACTGACTTTGAAACTTTGTAATGTTTTATGTCAAATGTTTAAGTTTTTAGTAAAGTTTGTTTAACATCAACCACTCATGGTAGCCCATTGATATGTGGTATGCAGTTGCATTAGCATCAGTGCAGATCAGTTTTATCAGCATTTTGTGTCAATGCCCCCGCAGTCACGGTCCACTGACTTTGAAACTTTGTTATATTTATGTCAAATGTTCAAGTTTTTAGTCAAGTTTGTTTATAACATCAACCACTCATGGTAGCCCATTGATATTTGGTATGCAGTTGCATTAGCATCAGTGCAGATCAGTTTTATAATGCCCCCGCAGTCACGGTCCACTGACTTTGAAACTTTGTAATGTTTTAGGTTCTGACAACTCTTGTTTGTCTAGAGTCCAGGTACACAAAATGTATTCACGCTTTCATGTTTTAGTACCGGGTCTATGTGAACATACTGATTTCAAGTACAGGCGAGACATGTGTGTGCAACATTTTTTGTAATTTAAAAGAAACATTTACAACTTTGATCTTGAAAATTGCACTGCATTCTATTTGCGTCTGTGATGATTTTTTTTTCAAAAATCTTCTGCTCTAATAACTACTGAAGAGATTTATTCAAAACTTTGTTCATGTACATGTAGGAATGATCACTGAGATATCTAGATAAAAGTTTGAATAGGAAATGATTGTTCTGTAAAAAACTTGGCGACTGTTACTATAAATAGAACATTTTGTGTAAAATACATGATTTCGGCCTTTATTTCAAAAACTATACAAGCTACAGAAAAAAATGTTACATCAAAATGAAGATGACTTTAACCCTATCACCGATTGGCTCCCGACGGGAAGTTTCTCTGAGATGATGGCTTCCCTGGCAGTATGGAGTTTTCATATTTAATGTTGATAGATAGAAAGGATCTGGAGTGAATGTGGGTGTGACAAAAACGCATACAATACATGTAAAAATTAAGTTTATCAAGGACAGGGCTTTAATTCCTGTCTGCATCTTGATGTCGCATGAGGGTCTTCAAGCAAGAGATGAGAAATGTTCACATACCCCTCAAGCAAGATCAAGAAGGCCTCTAGCGTGCACTTAAGCGGTATTTCAAATGTCCATGTACAACACAGCAAGCTGAGACATCTCTCTGTGATAACAGTTTATGTCAGAGTCTATTTTTTTATACTTATAGAATGATGGAATATGTAAGGACAGCATACAACGAGGCGGGGACTGATATATTGCTGCCCTTGTCGGAGGGAGTCCTGCCATTGTGTACAGTAAAGTCCCAGTTCCCTGGGACTGTAGGACTGCGCTATAAGGAAGATGGAGTGTTGAAGGCAGTTCCTTCCAACAGCACCTGTTTCACAGCACCCAGGGGGGATGGCAGGACAGGAGATATTATGTAGTTTGTGAGAGTATTGGTACGCTCAAAAGCATATTTTTTTACGACAGCAAATTTTTACGAGAAGTATTAATGTTTTGGTGCAGTCATTAGCTCACCTGAGCTATATCTATCACTTTTGCTTCTGTCGTCCGTGATAAAATTTTTAAAAAATCTTCTCTGAAACTGATGTCAATTAAGATCTACCACTGTGCAAAATTTCAGCGGAAATGGACAACCCATATAAGAGTTACAGCCCTTGGAAATCTCGTTTTTGCAAATTTTCACTTTTCGGCCTATATTTTATAAATGAAAGGAGATAAATAATTAGTGTATGAACAAAAGTTGCTCAATTAATTAAGATCTATCACTATGCAAAATTTCATGCTGATGGAACATTACCTACTTCAGAGTTGTTGTTTTTATACCCCACGCAACGAAGTTGCGGAGGGTATAATGTTTTTGACCCGTCCGTCCGTCAGTCCGTCCGTCCGTCAGTCCTGTTCTTGTCACTGCAACTCCTCTGTAACCGCTTGACGGATTGCTTTCATATTTAGTAGGATTGTTGGTTATGATGTGTATATGTGCATACTATACCACCATATTGATTGGATAATTTTTGTGGGAGTTGTGGGACTTAGACTATTTTTTACTTTAATGTACTACTGCAATAGTTTGTCATCGCAACTCCTCTCAAACCACACAACAGAATTTCATGAAACCTTTTCAGATAATAAGGACATACTACGTAGTTGTGCATATCGACAGGAAATTGCGATTCAATTTTTTTTCTAGGAGTTACGCCCCTTTGAACTTATTTACTTTAATGTACTACTGCAACAGTTTGTCATCGCAACTCCTCTCAAACCACACAGCAGAATTTCACGAAACCTTTTTAGATAATAAGGATATACTATGTAGTTGTGCATATCGACAGGAAATTGCGATTCAATTTTTTTTCTAGGAGTTATGCCCCTTTGAACTTATTTATTTTAATGTACTACTGCAACAGTTTGTCATCGCAACTCCTCTCAAACCACACAACAGAATTTCATGAAACCTTTTCAGATAATAAGGACATACTACGTAGATGTGCATATCGACAGGAAATTGCGATTCAATTTTTTTCTAGGAGTTATGCCCCTTTGAACTTATTTACTTTAATGTACTACTGCAATAGTCTGTCATCGCAACTCCTCTCAAACCACACAACAGAATTTCATGAAACCTTTTCAGATAATAAGGACATACTACGTAGTTGTGCATATCGACAGGAAATTGCGATTCAATTTTTTTTCTAGGAGTTATGCCCCTTTGAACTTATTTACTTTAATGTACTACTGCAACAGTTTGTCATCGCAACTCCTCTCAAACCACACAACAGAATTTCACGAAACCTTTTTAGATAATAAGGACATACTATGTAGTTGTGCATATCGACAGGAAATTGCGATTCAATTTTTTTGTAGGAGTTACGCCCCTTTGAACCTATTTACTTTAATGTACTACTGCAACAGTTTGTCATCGCAACTCCTCTCAAACCACACAACAGAATTTCATGAAACCTTTTCAGATAATAAAGACATACTACGTAGATGTGCATATCGACAGGAAATTGCGATTCAATTGACGATCTTCTTTCACAAATGATCTATATCTATGTAAACAGTTGCCATAAATATAGATTATTGGTTCCTTCAACAAAGAAGATCATAGATTTTGTTCCTTCAACCAAGAAGATCGTCTCGAGATTTGATTTAATTTAATCTAATAGATATATTGGTTTTTTTTTTCTTTTAAAGGCCAGGCAAGGACTCTTATAAGCTCAGGTCTAGCTAATCAAGTTTCGAGTGTATTCAATAGCAGGATAAATTCATGTACAGAGACTGGAACGACTGCCTCAGATGTCCATTCTGCTACACTTAGTACATTCCCCAAATTTGAACCAGATTTAAAAAGTAAACATGGTAAAAAACATTTTGGGAACACAAACACATCGAACAAAAAGAAGAAAATGAAGATATCTGAAAGATCAATGAGAGTGGTTTTTTTGAAGAATATAGACCTACCTTCAACACTAGAAAGTAGTGCAATCTTGGGTGAAGGTATTCTTACAATCACAAGTAATGATACAGAAATTAGTGTCCGAAAAAAAATGTATACAGCTGCTTCAGACTGTTCTGAACTCAAGTGAGCTAGCTTTAGACTCTATTTCACCCAATGACTTGAAATTTGTTTCCTGCTGCCACAGAAAATTGACATATCCAATTGTGCCACCAACATTCCAATACACACTTGGTGGAATCAAGGCAGTAATTGGACAAGGAAAGTTATACATCAAGACCCCAGTAAATGACAAAGTAAGTTTAATAAGTGATGATATTGTTAACTTTAATATATACATTTTATTTGATGACAATGTATTTTAAAACATTTCAGAAATTTATAGCTACAGTAAATGTACATGTAGCTGAATTTGGAAATTTTTATGGACATTCAATCATTTTTCACCAATGAATTAGAACATCCAATGTCATGAATGTTTTATATAATACTAAATAGCCGGAAATTAATATACAACATGTAAATGTGTATATAGTGTATGTATTTTGACATTCACCATCAATGGAAGCAGGTATAATTGAACTACTACTGAATATAATTAGTTTCTCAAGTTAATTTGTTTGTCTAGATCTGTCTATTGTGCTAATTAATATAAGTGTATGTAGTTTGTAACTCAAAAAGTATATTCTCAACTTACATCATTCAAACTTTTCAGGTTCAAAGTTTCAAAGGAATTGAACATGAATCTAATACATGTACATGTATACTATAAATATAATACATATAATTAAAGCTATAATTTAATTGCTAGGCTTATAAGATGTTGGGTAAGTTGTTTTTAATTATGGATGTACCTTCACAATGCTCTAACACTATATGCACTTCTAATGTAGATATTGTCTAGCTTTGTAGAATGCAGTACTCTAGGATTGATTCCTATTTCACATCAACTGTAGAAAGTGTAATATTGCTGATAATTGCATGTACAAATGGCAGGGATGATTTTAATCAGATAAATAGCTTAAATCAACTTTTTAGCTCACCTGGCCTAAAAGGCCATGTGAGCTTTTGCCATCACTTGGCGTCCGTCGTCTGTCGTCCGTCCGTCCGTAAACTTTTCACATTTTGTCTATCTCCTCTGAAACCGCTTGACCAATTTTAACCAAACTTTGCAGGAATGGTGTATGGAAGGTCCTTCATATAAATTGCCGAAAGTTTTCCGTTCTGTCAAAAAACATGGCCGCCAGGGCCGAACATAGTTTAACATTGGAACCTATGGGAAAAGCACATTTTTGCTATCTCCTCTGAAACGGCTGAAGGGAATTCAACCAAGCTGTACATGAATGGTGTATGGAAGGTCCTTCATATAAATTGCCGAAAGTTTTCCGATCCGTCAAAAAACATGGCCGCCAGGGCCGAACATAGTTTAACATTGGACCCTATGGAAATAGCACATTTCAACTATCTCCTCTGAAACGACTGAAGCAATTTCAACCAAACTTTACAGGAATAATGTATGGAAGGTCCTTTACTAAAATTGCCAAAGTTTTCCGATCCGCCAAAAAACATGGCCGCCAGGGCCGAACATAGTTTAACATTGGACCCATGGAAATAGCTTATTTCAACTATTTCCTCTGAAACAATTGAAGTGAATTCATCGAAACTTTACAGGAATGATGTATGGAAAGTCCTTTACATAAATTGTTCTGATCAGCAAAAACATGTATGGAAGGTTCTTTACTAAGATTATGTAAATTTTCTGAACTGCTGAAACCATGGCTGCAGCGGGGTACATAGTTAAACATTTTGTTACAAAAACATTTTAACCAGGTGAGCGATTCAGGCTCAGCCCCACTGAGCCTCTGGTTTATAATCAAATTTTATTTTAAAAAGTTGTTGGAAACTGTAGAGTGCTAGAAAATGACACTTTTTGAGACCTTACCCTGCTATTTTCAAATATTTTGTTCAGGTTTTCACTTTTACATTTCCTCTAGAAAATAACCATTGCATGCATGCTTACAATGTATTCAAGGTTGCTTAACGAATATAATCATGTAAAATTGGTCGTGTGACTATTATAGTGTACCGGTAATTATATCTCCATTTTTCAAAAAATTAGATATATATTCTTGCCCTTTGAAGTGAACACTGTTCTATCTCCTTATGGCTTATTATACAATGATATGGTTGCATTTAATAACATGTTTTTAGTCTTATTATAACAATGTTCTATCTCCATCCCATAGGAAGAACATTAACATCCGGGCTTTTTCTAAAACTTTAAAAACTGTTTATTTAAAAAATTAAAATGTTGAAACTGTGATGACACTATAATATTCACACAACGATTTGTAGCTCTTGAAGATGCCAATATTCTATAAAACTCCTGAAAATCTTCAGATGCATATAAGACAAAATATGATGTAAACTGGAAAAACGGTAATCTACGCCAATACAAGTTTAGATAGTTCATATTGGGCTAGTTAAATTCAAATATGCATTAGATTTTTCCAATTTGGACTAGTTAAACTCATATTTTATATTGGCATAGATGAGATAATCCTGGTTTAGTCCCACTTGGATTTCAGGTTTGAGTTGGTGTATACAATGTTTCATGCTTAATTGGAGGAAGAAATATAGTATCTAAACTATAATGTGGAGTAAACTACATGTATATATACTATATTTCTTATTCGAATTAAGCATGAAACATACACAAACTCAAACCAGAAATCCAGGTTGGACTAAACCAAGATTATGCCGCATAGATTATTGTTATCAATAAAGGTACAAATGTATCATCACAATGTAGTTTCTCATGAATTTTTATACCCCCGCTCCGAAGGAGAGGGGGTATACTGTTTTACCTCTGTCCGTCCGTCTTTCCGTCCGTCCTTCCGTCCGTCCTTCCGTCCTTCCGTCACACATTATTTTCGTCACACTTTTCTCTGCAACCATTAACCTCAGGTACTTGAAACTTGGTATGGAGCTTCAGTATGGGGTACTGTATTGCGCCTCCCCTTTTCAGCCATTTTGGATCACAACTTCCTGTTTACCGACATAGTGATTTTTTTTTCCTTTCATATTCATAACACTAATTTTTCGTCACACTTTTCTCTGCAACCATAAACCCCAGGTACTTGATACTTGGTATGGAGCTTTAGTATGGGGTACTGTATTGCGCCTCCCCTTTTCAGCCATTTTGGATCACAACTTCCTGTTTACCGACTTGGTGATTTTTTTTCACTTTCATATTCATAACACTAATTTTTCGTCACACTTTTCTCTGCAACTATAAACCCCAGGTACTTGATACTTAGTATGGAGCTTTAGTATGGGTTACTGTATTGCGCCTCCTCTTTTCGGCCATTTTGAATCACAACTTCCTGTTTACCGACTTCGTGAATTTTTTTCACTTTCATATTCATAACTTTAATTTTTCGTCATACTTTTTCTGAAATCATAAACCTCAGGTACTTGAAACTTGGTATGGATCTTCAGTATGGGGTACTGTATTTCGCCTCCCCTTTTCGGCTATTTTGAATCACAACTTCCTGTTTAAGGACTTAGGGAATTTTTTTTCACTTTCAAATTCATCATTATACAACTTTTCATCATTTTTTCTCTGCAACTTTATATCACAGCCACTTGATATTTGGTATTGAGGTTGATTGGGGAACTATACTTTGTAGGAAAGCGGGGGTACATTTTTGTGGCCCACCAGGCCACAGGGCTACTTGTTTATCTTGCAGATAAGTGATGGTCCGAGACCGGTATTAATTTCCCTATATGTTTAACCAAATAAATTGGGACTGTTGATTTCACCTGCGACTTTTCGGCCCTCCACATTGAAGATCACTAAAAATCTGACCATTTGACCCTATCAAAATCAATACTAATGATGCAAATTTCTCAATCAAACTTATTTTTAAAAATTCTTTATCATTTCATCTTTCATTTAAGCCCAAAAAGTGTAAAAAATTCCATACATAATACATTGAAATAAATTTTTGAAGAAAAGCACTATTTTATAGGGACTATTTTTGTATACTACGAAAAAGTGGGGAAGGGAATACCGTTCTCGTACCTGATAGAGACTCTTCCTAGCCTCATGTTTTTTTCTTCAAATTTGATTACTGTAGTATGTTTATTGATAGTTAAAATATAATATTAATTCATTTAAGGATGAAAATATGGATACTGAAAATACTGACACAATGTCAAGTGACGAAGAATTTCCCTCATTCATGCCATTACTGCAATGTAGAATACAGGTAACTGATTTTTGTGCCCCGATCACTAAAGTGACAGGGCATAGATTTACCCTTATCATCTGTACGTCCTGATCTTGGTTAATTGTTTTTTAAATTTTTTATACAATCCCACTATTCACGGACAGATGCGAATTTATTTTTCTCTCCTTTCCAGATGTCCCAGCAAGCCCTGAAAGCATTTGAAAATACGTCAGTTTTAATCGTATTTAGATTCATAATCCATATCCCTGGCCCCCTTTGAATTTCCTCCAATTTTATTAGCTCACCTGGCCTAAAAGGCCATGTGAGCTTTTGCCATCACTTGGCGTCCGTCCGTCGTCCGTCCGTAAACTTTTCACATTTTTGCTATCTCCTCAGAAACCACTGGACCAATTTTAACCAAACTTTGCAGGAATGGTGTATGGAAGGTTCTTCACATAAATTGCCGAAAGTTTTCCGATCCGTCAAAAAACATGGCCGCCAGGGCCGAACATATTTTAACATTGGACCCTATGGGAAAATCACATTTTTGCTATCTCCTCTGAAACAGCTGAAGGGAATTCAACCAAACTTTACAGGAATGGTGTATGGAAGGTCCTTCACATAAATTGCCGAAAGTTTTCCGATCCGTCAAAAAACATGGCCGCCAGGGCCGAACATATTTTAACATTGGACCCTATGGGAAAATCACATTTTTGCAATCTCCTCTGAAACAGCTGAAGAGAATTCAACCAAACTTTACAGGAATGGTGTATGGAAGGTCCTTCACATAAATTGCCGAAAGTTTTCCGATCCGTTAAAAAACATGGCCGCCAGGGCCGAACATATTTTAACATTGGACCCTATGGGAAAATCACATTTTTAGCTCACCTGGCCTAAAAGGCCATGTGAGCTTTTGCCATCACTTGGCGTCCGTCGTCCGTCCGTCCGTCCGTCCGTCGTCCGTCTGTCCGTAAACTTTTCACATTTTTGCTATCTCCTCAGAAACCACTGGGCCAATTTTAACCAAACTTTGCAGGAATGATGTATGGATGGACCTTTACTAAAATTGCCCAAAGTTTTCCGATCCGCCAAAAAACATGGCCACCACTGGCTTGAACATAGTTTAACATTGGACCTTATGGGAAAACGTGCATTTTGACTATCTCCTCTGAAAGGACTGAAGCAAATTCAACCAAACTTTACAAGAATGATATATGGAAGGTCCTTTACTAAAATTGCGAAAGTTTTCCGATTCGCGGGTACATAGTTGAACATTTTGTTTCAGAAGCATTTTAACCAGGTGAGCGATTCAGGCTCCGCCACTCTGAGCCTCTGGTTTTCATTGCTACCAAGTCGTGATCACTAATTGGAAAGTGATTAATATGCATTTTTAAAATTTTACTCGACATTTCTTTGCTAGAAAAAATATGATCAATTCGAGATTTTGAATTTCCCCTTTGAAAAGTAAATTTTTTGGTCTGGTTTTGCTTTCGCCAACTGTCTTCTAAATCAAAATGCATTAACAACTTCCTTAGTTCACATGAACCAGGATAATCGTTGTTGTGCGGTGGTGACCTATCGATCACAATTTAAATCACCAAAAAGAATATGATAATGAGAAATTGATTCTCTATTATTTATATTACGATCACTGTGCATTTTGTTATACACTGTATCAAAAAACTGTTTCCTCTCAACGCCTCCATTTGGAGCGTACAAATTTATTACATGAAAAATACCGTTATCTGCTTTCATTCCACATTGTTGAAGTCTTCCGTCCACATTATAGTCACAAAATGAAATAGTTTCATCAAAATTTTTACTTAATAAAATTGCGACACCTCTGTTTTCGCTAGTACCACATTGCCAAATGATAAAAAAATATTTAAAAATATATATAATATGCAAATCATGTAACAAGTGAATACTTAACAGCTTCTAAGCATAATTTAAAATGTACTCTCTGGATTATCAATCTTGGTTGACCAGACAAGAGAAGAAGTTCGTGATTATATCTTTTCTAATCTATCACATTATGCCATCATTCCAATTTTTGGTGAGTTGAGTTGGATGATGGAACTCTCTTCACTGGAGATGCAATTGCTTTGCAAATATCAAATTTGCTCAAGCAATTGCAATTCCAGCTCGTGTATTGTTTTGAAAGAAGGGCTGTAAAGTAGAATAATGTCTACAGTCATATTTATATTTTAGACACCACAAACAGACAAAACAGAAACTTTGGAAAGTCAAGTTTTAACTCCAAGTATTGTGGACAGTGTTCCAGTGAACGTAGATTCAGATACAGGGACACCAACTGTTAGTACAGTAAGTACATATATATAAAAATGCAGTTATTACATTAAATTGATTGTAGAAAAATTGTTCGTTATCCCACTTTCTAACGAAGTTGTGAAGGGCTCTTTGGGATGCAAGCTTCTGCCTAAAAACATTTCTTGTGAACACTATAGAATCATCATGCTTTAATGGATTTGGACAAAATTATTTCAATAGTATAGCAACAAAATAGATAATTCTGAAGGCATCTATCTATCTCGGGGGTTTTTTGCCTTGACTACCAATAAAGGTCTCGCACGGCTTTAAACCTGGAGGGACGCCCCTCCAATATGCTTTCGTACTCTACACCTTCCCGACCTACGTTGACTGTCTCGCGACTTCGCAACGTAGGCCTGCACAGAGGAGCTGGGAAGGTGCATTTCTCCGACCGCCCATTTGGTCACCGTTGACTGTCTTGCGACTTCGCACCGGATCCCTGGAACGGTCGTTGAATATAATTTTGTGTAGTGACCTTCTGAAGAACTCAGAAGTCAACTACGCGGCGCCGATCGTTAGCCATCCTGATCAATGAAGATCCCCGCCTACACACAGGTGGATGTTGCCCAAGTCTCACCAATAGCCCCAATTGGCTGCCAGGACCGGAGGTCCCCTCGTGGAGGTGATCGTGCGACTTACGAGACTCGTTCTGAAGGCATGATAATTACTAATAATTATTTATCAAAGTAGAATAATGTCTACAGTCCTATTTATATTGTAGAAACCACAAACAGACAAAACAGAAGCTTTGGAAAGTCAAGTTTTAACTCCAAGTATTGTGGACAGTGTTCCAGTGAACGTAGATTCAGATACAGGGACACCAACTGTAAGTACATTTAATTGATTGTAGGAAAAATTATCCCCCTTTCCAACGAAGTTGAAGGGCTGTTTGAGTGCAAGCTTCTGTCCGAAACATTTCTGGTGAACACTTTAGAATCATCATGCCTTAATGGATTTGGACAAAACTTAGTATACAGTAACTACTAATGGATATCTACGATAATGTCAGTATTATGCTGTCAACATTTAATGTCATAGGTGACTGGTGAAAGGTTGATATATCACAATAACCCTAAAAATTCAAAGCAAATTTTAGCACTGTAAATGTCTACATGCATCAATGGACATTGACCAAACTTTTTTCATAGCAACTAGTGATGGATATCCTGGATTCTAATAATTTTGAAGGTCAATTATCACGGTCACAGCAGTATATTAAAAACACATTTTAGCCCTATCAATACTGCAGAATCTGCATGCAGTAATGGATTTTGACAATACTTTATATGGTGAAATCAGGGGGGAAATGTTATAAATGCCATGCTACAAATAACTGTATGACCATGACGCAGGTCCTGACATGTAATCGGCCTTGTTTTTGTTTCTCTGTTAAAGTTCATCTCCAATTTTTTACAGATAACATTTCGTCCATCATGCATGGAACGAAGAGAGCGCAGATCTATGTTAAGCTTGCCTTCATCAAGTAGTACTAATGCTCCATGCCCTTCAACTTACAGGTATTTTATTTATAAATTGCATCTTTTAGGTTTAGCGTATTTAAAATTTGATATATGTTAGCTGTGTCTGCATTTTTCGTAAGTGCAACTTTTCATGGTCTCCTACCTAGTACAAAGCAGTGGTCTAGGAGGAGTTGCACTTACAAAAAAAAATCAGATAGAGTGAATTGCACTCCATGAAATTTGAAGGGAGAAAATTGAACTTCAACATATCATTAATTCATTGTATATGCATTTCTGGTAAGCACAATTCCTCCTAGACCACTTGATGGAGCTTTGTACAATGGAAGGACACCATATGGAGATATATAAGAGCCTTTCATAAAATTTCTTTTGACGAAAAATTATTGCACTGCCCCCTCAAAAACAATTGTTGGGGGATATGCGGAAAATTTGTGTTAAAAAAACAGTGTTAGAATTTCCATAGGCCAATTTTAATGCTGCCACAATTGCGAACAAAATCACATTTTTAAAACCGCTAAATGACCATTATTAACAATCAAAAATGAATCATTGTCAATTTTACCCCAAAACTTGAAAAAGAGCATTTTGAAGATACCCCCCCCCCCCCCCCCCTTTTTCACTGTTTTGTTGAAACCAATTGTATTCTTTCTGAAACCCAGTGACAGCAAAACATGAACAAAAATCTGAAATTTTTGTTTGTTTCTATCAATTTACGTTGAGAATTTTGACTTATTATTGAAAATGATACAGATATACGCCAACAAAAAAGGTCCATTTTCAAACCTTTGAATGTTGCTACACTTTTTTTATTGAGTATATAATTGCTCTTCATAATCATTGAATGGAGATGATCAGACTTCTATATATATATATATATAATCACCAAAACCGTTTGTCCACATTTGAATGACTTACATTCAAGTTTAGGTCAGATTTCATATCTTAGCATTTATACATGGTAGGATCATCAAACCTTGTCCATTGAACCATCACGGATGGTAGGTCAGCATCCAGGCAAAATTAGGTCACTGACTAACATTTTCCGCTTCATTGACTTGCATTCAAGTTTACGTCTCAGCAACTATACATGGTAGGATCATCGAACTTCGTATATGGATTCATCAGGGGTGGTAGGTAAGCATCCAGACAGGAATAGGTCATTGTGACCTACATTTTCCACTTGAGCCAGTGTAAGAAACTAAAATTTTCAGTGTCATAACCCAAACTGCAAATTTCGGAATTTTCCCCATAGACACTTAAATTCTAAAAAATTTTATAGACCTACAGGATTTTTCATAGACTCGGGCTGTGGGTCTACCACAAATTTTTTACACTGTTGAGCGATTTACATTCAAGTTTACGTCCGACTTCATATTTCAACAACTATACATGGTAGGTCGGATATGTAGGGGTAACGAGGCGAATTTTGTAATCGGTAATTACCTATGTTTCACCAATACTAGGAAAGAATAGGGCATTTCTGAAAAAGTATTTTCTGCATCTACTTATCATAGCCGTTTGATATTTGGTATACTTTATCAGGTAGGGGCCATATCATGTGACATAATTCAGATCTATTGGACTTCTACTTCCTGTTTAACGACTGAATACACATAGTAGATTCATGAAACCAATATTTGTTATTTACCTAGGTCATATGTTCAGCTGTTCGAACCTGAAGTAGTAACAATTGAGGAATCAGATGATGAATTAGACAAAACTTTACCAAAAGATAAGTATGTATATGCCATTATGTGTTACTTCAAATCCCTTCTTATAGTTAAATTCAATAGAGGTATTGTAATACAAATTGGGTCATCTGTATTTAAACACCAGGTGTTAAGTGAATCAAGTGTTTGATATTAATCAATAATTGAATTTAACTAAAATACATATTAACCCTTAGACTGCTACTCGCGTATATTGTTGCCGCAGTATTCATTATTGGCCATTGCTAGTCGCGGCATTTGCCGATTTGACAATCCCCACATTTTCGCGGAAAATTTTAACATGTGGTGGATGTAAACTCCCGAGAGTTCCGAACATATAATATCTTGGTCGTGTTTGCGCTTTAAATAATGCCTGTTTAGCATTGATGTCGATTCATTTAAAGGATTTAAAGAAGTGTTCAGAACGGATTCTTACAAGATGGCGGACATGATGAAAATCTTTGAGATGTTGCGATCAATTTTTGGATTTCTATGGAAGTTAGACCTATTTGGACGGATGTAAATGTTTGAAAAGGAATAATTAGACCATATAATGACCGGCCATTTGTACAAAATACGTGTGATACGATTTTGAAGCGCAGAAAACGTGACGTCCTTGAAAATGAAAGGACTTTTTGAAACTCGGTTTTCCGTATGAAAATTCTCATTTCTCGCGTTGCTACAGCTATTTTTTGGTAGGTTGAAATAAAATAAAGGACTTCTGGAGAATAATGAATGCTATCCTATGGTATGTGTATCCCGATTTTTAATGAAAAGACGATTTCACACGTCTGTCAAAAAATGCAAATTTGACCTTCACCTGTATCTTACCTGTAATTACCATAACAGGTGTGAATTCGTGGGATACATTTTAAAATATAGATCAATTTTATTTGGGTCTTATGTAGGCATAAATAAGTAACACAGGAATGCCCAAAAACAGGAACAAAAATATTTTACCTGCATACCTGAATATACATGCAATTATCAGGTGGAAAAGTACACAAAACATAGTAAAAACTTACCTCATCATAAAGTTGGGAATCTAGATTATTTTAGGTAGACATATTTTTGCTGTATCTTGAATTTCAACAAAGATACAGCTGTTTTAAAAATACTACCCTCTTTAAATTTATCTTAATTTTTTATTCAGCAATGGCTGATTGAATGGCAGTTTTTTTTTTATCAGCAGTCTAAGGGTTAAACAACATTGGCAAACTCCATTTTCTGATGTATTAAACTTTTTTTCTTTTTCAGTTATTCATATCAAATACTACATAGAATAAAAATCGCTTAAATAATTTTTAGGGCCCCACATGCGGGAGCCCTCTAGTTTTCACTTTGTCCGTCCGTCCGTCTGTCTGTCCGTCCACAATAAGTTGTGAACACTAAAACTAGAAAATTATGAGTAGTACAGATCTGAAATTTTACACAGTGATTTAGAAACAACTGCAAATGCGCATATTAAAATTTCTTTAAATTCATCACATTTTTGGGGAAAAAATTAGGTTTTTGATGGAAAATCTCAGATTTTGAAAATTGACAATTGTGAACGCTAAAGCTCAAAAACTACTATCAGTAGTACAGATCTGAAAATTATAGCAGTGACTTCCTACCCCCTTGTGTATTTCTCACTGAAAAGGCTTTCATAAGAATTGTGTGCAAATTTGAGATTTGCTTACCTGACTCTGTCAGTATTCTAGTTATATTTTACCATTAGTTTGACTTATTTTTTTTTTATTTGATACTGATGTTATGTCGTTGAATTTAAAAAAAAAATAGTTTGAAGATGTGAAAAACTGAAAATGAAAAAAGGCTTATGGAGTTTTTCAACGTTGTTATGTATTTTAATCAATATCAAACACTTGATTCACTTGATTCACCTAACACCTTGTGTTTCAATACAGGTGACCATTGAACCAATTCATATTACAATTACAATACCACTATTGAATTTGACAAACTAGTAATTAGTTTCTCAGGCACCTGCCTCATCCATTTTATACGACCGAAAAAAAATTTCGGTCATATTATGTTATGGCGCAGTCGTCCGCGTCGGCGGCGTCGTCGTCGGCCGTGCACATTTGTTTTCTTTGAATAACTTTTGATCTGGTAGAGGGATCATCATGAAATTTTAGCACAATGTTCCCTGCCATAGAAAGAGACTGTTTAAAAAATGATGGAATTGTGGCCCCTCCCGTTTTAGAATAAGGGGCCAAAAAGGGGCAATTTGGGGTATTTTCGCATATGTAGCTATAGAATGTTTATTATTCATCAGATTTTGATGTGTTTTTTTTTTCATTTTGTTGCTAATAAAATTACGCATCAGTAGTATCGTTTACGAGATAAAAGGGGGCAAATCTCAATTTTTTAATTTTTTTCATTTCTTGTCCGATTTCGATGCAGTTTTTTGTATTAATTGACTCCTTATGAAAAATTATTTGACGATACATCAGTGGGATATTTTATAATTTGTTTGCTAATGGAGATATAAGGGACCAAAAGGGGCTGAAATTGCAAATTTGCTATATATGTAAAAAAAATTTATAAATTTGATGAGATTTGAAATAAAAAATAAAAAACAAGGCCTCCCTGCCTCATCCATTTTTCCCAAAAGTTGCCTGAGAAACTATCAATATTTTTTGCATGGCCTAATATTCATAAATAAACCTTCAAAGTCCTAAAAAAAACTTTTTTATCTTGAAAATCCTATTTTTTTATGTTTTGGATTATTTCGATGAAATTTATAATTTAGGGATCGAAATAAATAAATCATGTATGAGGTAAGAACATAGCAATTGTTCATATCTCTATATATTTTTACCTGCGTCACCAACAGTGAAAAACGGTCTAGCAGTCGCTCGATTCCGTCCATTTGTCCATCTGTCGTGCAAAGTTTGTGTAATCTGTAACTTAAAAAGTATTCAAGCTACATCATTCAAACTTTGCATAGTGATTATATACGTATTGAAGATGTGCACCTCCTTTTTTTGGTGAAAATCAGAAATAAAATGTGATTTTTGCCATATTTGAACTTAGTATTTTTTTTTTGCAGTATTATTCTAATGAGCAAAGATAACTCTATCACTATATAAGTAACATATAATTAAACTTTGCGATAATGAATATGTCTGTATGTACACTTTCTCTTTTTGAGAAATTTGGACAGAAAAAATGTGAATTATGCCATGTTGACATAGCCATGCTCGTATCTTGCTGCGCTCGGCGTAGCTTTTATTATCATCTTATTCTGAAATTATGTTCTTATTTTCTCGTAAAAACCCTAATAATTCCTAAATTTTCCCTAATTTTCTTAACTCTATGCCCTAAAATGGCCTTTTTTGTTTGCAAAATATTGCTTGAAATGCTTGAAAGCCTGTAATTGGGGAAAGCAAGATTTTGCAATTGTTCCTTTTAATTTTGATGATCTATTTAAATATGGGTCAATGTGCATTTAATGTCCTCATCCATATAGCCAGGCAAGGCATTTACTGTGTCACCTCTTGTATTGAGCCTATAGTTATAATATTTTTACTGTTCCCTTTTTCATTGCAGTGATGTCAGTTTGGAAGAATTGTTGTTGAAACTGCAGTCACAGATTGATATGGAAAAAATTTCCAAATTCAACATAGCTAGAAACCAAGTGTTAGATGGGGCTCGAAGAGCCATCCATAGAAAATCATTTAATCCTAAAACCAGAATTAGCGTCAAATTTACAGATGACATTGGAGTTGCCGAGGGAGCAGTTGATGAAGGGGGACCCAAAAGAGAGTTCCTACGGATGCTCATGAGATCAATTCAATTTCTCCATATATTTGAAGGACCTCTGAACAAGAGAGTCTTAACATATAATGCATCTGGTATTACTATGTTTTATATAACCAAAATATTATAATATGCTGCCACTCTGTAGTGTATTTTCTTCCCTCTGAAAAAAAATTGCACTTAAGTATCTGTCTCTGGGTAATTTCCAGATGATAACTTGAGAGATTAAATTCACCGATTTTTTTTTTCAAAACTTTGTACAGTTGTTTTATGAGTTGCAAGACATATTATGTTATGGTGCAATAAATGTTTCTTCATTTCTTAATGATACATCTATCCACTCAATTCAATCACTGGAATATTACATTAAATATGTAGCAAGGACAAGGTATTTACTTCTGCATATTACCTGTCAATACTAGAAAAGTTTATTAGTGTGCCCTTTTGACTTTAGAAAAAATGCAGTTGTATATTTTTCAATTTTGGGTTGTTCTCTCTTTGACATTTTCCCCATTTCCATTTACTTCCTAGGTCTTGCGGAGTTATGTTTGACACAAAAAAAACTTTAATTGCCTAGTATTTATGGTATTTCAATATATAAATTGTTTTTCAAGTCAACAGTAGGGGAACATATGGCTATGTGTTGAACTCATTGTTTTAATAAACTATCACTTTGATCATAACGATTTCATATTAAAGCTTTTAGATATATTACATATGATAAAATCTTGAATATTGTATCTATTTTAGCCATGGAAGACAAACTTTACAGAGACGTTGGAATATTCTTTGCCCTATCACTCGTACATGGAGGACCTCCACCAAAATTTATGTCCACTACTCTTTACAACGCCTTAGCCATGAGAACAGGAAAATGTGAAGCAACTATTGACGATATATCAGATGGGGATTTAAAAGCAGAAGTCCTGAAGGTATTCATTTATTTATTCCCATTTGAACATAATGTTATAACACTTTGATAAAAACTCCGTCAAAACCCTCATTTTGAAAGAAAGAAATAAACCTTCACAAAAAGAGTCCTTTTTTTCACCGAAATTAAGTTTAAAGCATGTTTATAACCGAATGTATAGGAAGTTAAAATGTGTTTTTTGGATCACCCTTTACAAGTTTTTCCAGTTTCTTGCATATTGTTTTTCTATACAACTGTATCAAATAAAAACAAATAGCCAGTAATTAAGTCTCCCCCCCCCCACCCCCACCCACTTTGGTTGGTGGGGAGGCATATTGTTTTTGTCGTTTCTGTCCGTCTGTCTGCATGTCCATCACAAAGCTTGTAAACACAACTTCTCTGAAACTACGTATACTGAACGGAATTTGACGAAACTTGGTATGAATGAATAAAGTACACCATATATAGATGTGCATATTAACAGGAATTTTTGATCCACCAAATTTTGTAGTTTGAACTTAGAAAGTTTCTGGGGACGGGGAGGGGAGACATCGTTTTTGTAGGCAAAAACAATCTTTAATCTTTATATTCTTTTTTTTTATTTCAGTTAAAAGACGCATCTATGGAAGACTTGAACGAGCATATGAATTCTATGTCAACCCTTTTAATAACTGCTGGTTGTTTTAGGCCTATATTTAATGTGCAACAAAAAGAAAAATTAATCACCGATGTTGTCAGGTTTCTGGTTGTAGAAAGAGTCAGTGCACCTATTCAGCAGTAAGTGATACTTTATTTTTTATGTCGCCTGCTTTAGCAGAGTGACTTATAGGGATTAATTTGGGTACCTTGCGCCATAACCAATTTTTGTAAAATTTTTCTCAGGAACTACTCATTATACCGTACAAAGAGGGATAACTCTATCGAAATATGGGTAACATTGAAATTGTTAAAACTTTATGATCATTCAAAAAAGAGGAATACCACTCTTACTTGTTAGACTGGTTGCAGTGATACATGTACAGTTTATAAGAATGAAAAACACAAGATGAGACAAGACTATGGCAACTGTTGTGATTCAAAAAATCTTATGGGAATTATGGGACTAAGTGCTCTACAGCAGCGATGAACATGTGTTTTTATTTTATTTTGCATTTCTGAGGAAGGTCAATATGTGTTGATGTTTATTTACAGGATACAAGAAGGCTTGCAGACACTTGGCATATTAAGTACAATTAAGGAGCATCCACAAACATTTAAAGATTTGTTTGTATGTCAAGGAAATGACAAACTGACTGCAGAAATCATGGAAGTGGTTTTTATGGATATCAAGATGTCTGTCCCCGGATGCAACAAAAGACGGGATGAGGAGAGAGTTGTCGGATACTGGCGGGATTTCTTAATTGATTTACAAGGTACGCCTGCATGCACAGAAGATCTAGGGTTTCTGCAGAATTCCACTTTTCCACAATACGATTGTATACAAAAGCCAGCTACTGTCTGTTCAACATGTTCCGTGGAATGGGTTTTCAATTTTTTGTTGCTTTAATGTTAAATCAGTTTATCAAAATTTGGTATTAAAATATAACTTACCAAGTCGTAGCCAATGCAATTTATAGGAATTATTTCTTTCTAAATTATAATGAGTTTTAACAGATAAATCATTGGAGCAAAGAGTTAAATGATTGAAAAGCCTGCGGCAAAATTCTTTGAAATTCCAATATATCTTTCACCTTTTATTATGACATGTTTATGGCTTCCCAGTTAAATATCTTACTTAATGCGTTGAATAAACAAGGAAATGATTAAGAAGAATAAATTTACTGATGAACAGGCATGGGGCAGCTGCAAAAAAGGAAATATCTTGTTGGGCTCTGGGAAGACTTCAAGAAAAGGCACTTGGGCTGGGCAAAAAAGGCAAGGGCGGATCACCCGATAAAATGCTTCTACCTAGAACGCTACATTCTGCGAACCAAGTTTAACAGACAGTAGTTTTTTGGGTCCAAGAACATTGTATGGGCATCACTTTGACACACCATCTGCTGTCCTGTGTAGTCATGGTTGTCACACTTTTCTTAGGAACTATATATGACAGCTTGAGGCTTTGAGACTGTATATAAGAAAAATATGATTCTAAAAAACAGAATAGCATGATAAGCAGTACTCTAATACTCTGGCATATGAATATAAAAATTGTATAATATACAAATCTTATGAATAACTAAGACTTCAAATTCATTTTAAATGAATTTCTTTCCCGCTACTAATAAAAAAAACATTAGAAGTAGATATAGCCTAAATATTAAATATTTATGTCAATAGATCCAATGTACATATTATTTCTATATGAATGGTTTTCTAGCTAAGGGATTTTGGCGCTACTGATAAACAATGAAAGGATATGGAGTAAATGCACATGAGACAAAGTCTCTACAAACACATGGTAAAATCAAGCAATGGAACAACGCTTTTATTGTTGTTCTTCGTCTTGAAGTCACCATGAGGCCTTCAACAATGAGTCTCATTTTATGAATTATTTGTGCTCCCTTTTACATCCTAGTAATGCAGGTCCAGGTATCAATAGATCTCTTTTTTTTATATTTCAGAAGCTGAGATTGATGTAATCACTCTGGTAGATGTCCTATCGTTTGCAACAGGAGCAGACTGTGTTCCACCATTGGGTTTCGACCCACTACCATCCATTGTCTTCCTTCATGACAGAAGTGAACAATTTCCCAAGGCAAATACCTGCAGTATGGAACTTAAATTACCGATTTCAAATGATTATGATGCATTTAAAGAAAATATGACATTTGGCATTGCCAATTCTCCAGGATTCGGATTGGCATAAAATGTTGTAGGCAGTCCAACAAAATGTTAAAAGTAGGAATTCAGTAAATGTAATGACTTATATATATAGCTATCTCCTTCAGATATAAGAAAATGTTAATAAGAATTTGTTAGCTTTCATACTTTGTACGATACCGTATTTGGGTGTGTATTAAACACACATTTTTACATATAAATCATTTTCAGAGCAAGGGGGTGCGTACTATTCATCAAAACAAGTGATGGGACAGAATATTGGAAGATTTTCAAAATATCCAATCGTATTATGTAAACAAAGCCAACCAACCGAAAGTCATATGTAACTACAAGAAAAGTTTATCTGTTCATTAAAGACATGTTTAAGAAAGAAATTTAATATGAAACTTTCTAAAAATCTTGAAAATTTAAAGAATTAATTGTATTTATTTTACCGCATCAAGGTAACTGAAATGTCTCAAGGCTATTCCAGCAATAAATAGATGGGAGGGTTGGAAGGCACTTTTAATATTTAATGCATGGGTAATGGGTGTAAGAGCACAGTTTATACTTCAATAAACTGCAATTTTGATTTTAAATTGTATGGGTGGTTGGGGTAAAAATGAAGTGCCTTCCAACCCTCCCATACATTTATTTCTGGAATAGCCCTCATCAAGACCAAAATATCGATCCTTTCACTCTGCCAATTTTACCACAAATATTGAACAGAAATCTTTTATTGCACAAGAATGGACCCTCAAAAACCTGCTACATTCAATGCACATATGCGCATTATACACACCAAAATACGGTATGAGCGATTAAAAAAATAAAAAATTTCAAAGGACAAGGTACAGTTTCTATACCAAAATGGCCCCCTTATTAAATTACCAAGACAAAATTGCAGAACACTTCAAATTTTCGACTGATATTATTTGACCAATATCCAAATTTAATGAGAAAACCAACCAATCCAGAAAAGTATCTATTATGACGTCACTATGACATGAAAAAAAATTTCATTCGTATTATGGTATAGCGCAGTCGTCGTCGTCTTCTGTGCACATTCGTTTTCATTGAATAACTTTTGTTCTGGTGGAGGGATCATCTTGAAATTTTAGCACAATGTTCCCTGCCATAAAAAAAGGCTGTTTAAAAAATGAGTGAATTGTGGCCCCTCCCGTTTTAGAATAAGGGGCCAAAAAGGGGCAATTTGGGGTATTTTCGCATATGTAGCAATAGAATGTTTATTATTCATCAAATTTTGATGTGTTTTTTTTTTTTTTGTTGCTAATAAAATTACGCATCTGTAATATGTCAACGGATTTGACCTCACATTTACCGTTTACGAGATAAAAGGGGGCAAATCTCATTTTTTTTTATTTCTTGTCCGATTTCGATGTAGTTTTTTTTTAATTGACTCCTTATGAAAAATTATTTGACGATAAATCAGTCAGATATTTGATAATTTGTTTGCTAATGGAGATATAAGGGACCAAAAGGGGCCGAAATCGCAAATTTGCTATATATGTAAAATTTTTATTGTTTATTGGATTTTTATGGGATTTGTTCGATTGGATTCCTCTTGATACAAGCTTTCTGTAGTATGTCAACAGATTTTGGATAGCTCTTACCGTTTTCATACTATAAGGGGTTCAAAGGACCAAACCCACAATTTACGATAAAAATGAATACATATGTAATTTGAATATCTAAACAGTTTAGGGGCCGACCAGAGATGTTGGTTTGACCAATAATCCAGACAGAACTCTCGGCTGTTTAGTTATGCACTATAAGCATTATAACAATAAACCAATATAATAATAAGCTAATGTAGAAGTAAAATGCAAATCTGTTGTAACATTTTTATACAGTGGTATTATTCTTTCAGTTTGTATTGCAAAGCATGAAAAAACAATTTATCACAAAGTCTCGTAAAAGCAGACTCATCCAAAATTTCCCAAAAATATTTAATAGACCTTTTCACGATAACTGCATTCCTGTGATTTTGAGTGGGGAATGATAACAATTCCTGCAAAAATGACGTCAAAGAACAATTAAACAAGATGTCATATACATTGTTACGTTGCATTTTACCCACTCAGAGCAATGTGAGCGCATGTGTCAAATTCAGGACCGGAGTTATTGTGAAATGGTCTATTCTCAGTGATGTTAAACCAGACATTTCTGGTAACTAAGGTGATATATGTTATACATTTATAACTATATAATTGTCAGTTTTAAAGATTCCCTGACCACCATTTTCAAAATGGCAGTGAAAAATTCAGCAAAATTAAATGTTATATTTCAATGAAGTTTGTTTTTTTTTTTTTCTTTTATTTCATATTTCATATTCAAAACCATACCATATTGAAATATTACTTATATTAATAGTTTTTCTTTCCCAATTTTCACATCATATAAATTTACAAATAAAATCAGCTCTCTTAATTTCCAAATTCAAACAAATCTAAATAATTACTTCAGAATATGTAAAAATATGATTCACTAGTTCATAAACACATAAGTTATTTAATATTTAGTATTTGATAAATTGAGTTTTCCTCATAGATATCTTTTTTTTTTCTCATAAATAGCATTTAGAAATAGGTATCAAATAGTTGTCAGAAATGTAGATTTCCAATATTATTGTGTAGATTATAGAAATACATGAATGATTATTGTGTATGATACTTTTGTAAAACTGTAAAACTGATTAAACAGTTGCTCACAAGAGAAAATCATTAGTCTGTTACTGTGAGCAACTTAAACCTCAACTATTGAATTTGTTATTTTTTAAGCCATATGTTTAGAATAGAAATGTTTTAAATACAGAGCAAAGCAGAAACTTTTACAGAAATCTCTATGATGAGGCATAAATTGCTGAAAAGGCCTTCTACAAAACATAATTTACGATGATATTAATATTTATTTTTTCCAACCCCCGCCGCAACACGCTGTGGGAATATTATGGTATGACTCGTGCTGTCATCATAAAAGTCCTCTGTTTACATTCTAACACTTGTTCTACTTGAGGAATCGTAATGAAATTTTAAAACAAGCTTCCTTTTCACAATAGGAAGCAGTCTACTTATAAAAGAATGAGTGGCCCTATCCATTTTAGAATTAAGGTGCCAAATTTGCTCTTTGGCATATATAGTTGCTGATTGTTTATTTTTATGCCCCCGCAATGATAAGTCGAGGAACATATTGTTTTTTCCCCTTCCGTCCATCAATCCCTCCATTCGTCTGTCCGTACGAACCTTGTAAGCGCAACTCCTCCTACATCGTTCATTGGATTTCAACCAAACCTTGTGTAATTGAACACCACCACCTAAAGATGTGCATAAAGGAATATAATTCTGGTCCGACATATTTAAGGGGAGATGATTAACTTAGACTATTTACCATATGGCTATGTAGTGGCAACCTCGTAAGCGCAACTCCTACACCGTTCATTGGATTTCAACCAAACTTTGTGTAATGGAAGAACACCACCTGAGAATGTGCATAAAGGAATATAATTCTGGTCCAACATATTTAAAGGGAGATAATTCAACTTAGACTATAAAACATATGGCTATATAGTCCGTACGAACCTTGTAAGCGCAACTCCTCCTACATCGTTCATTAAATTTCAACCAAACTTTGTGTAATTGAAGAACACCACCTGAGGATATGCATAAAGGAATATAATTCTGGTCTCACATATTTAAGGAGAGATAATTCAACTTAGACTATTTACCATATGGCTATGTAGTTCGTACGAACCTTGTAAGCGCAACTCCTCCTACATCTTTCATCGGATTTCAACCAATCTTTGTGTAATGGAAGAACACCAGCAGCCTACTAATTAAAGAGTTTGAGGCCCCACCCATTTAACAATTAAGGACCAAATATGGTGTTTTGGCTGTTGTGGCTGATTGTTTATTTTTTGTTGGATTTTGATGAGGTTTGCTTCATATTGTTGCTTATAGTGTTTATTTTTTGTTGAATTTTGATGCAGTTTGCTTTATATTGCTGCTTATAGAGTTACACATCAGTAGAATGTCAACAAATATGGCCTTACATTAACCGTTTTCGAGATATAGGAATCCAAAAAGAGTCGAATGTCTATAATTGATGCCATTTCTTTCAATCTATTCCTTATGAAAAATAATCATGGCGCTCAACTGTCAGATTCTTTGTTCCCTTCAGGGGGTTATGAGGGGCCAAAACTGCAAATTTGAAAAGTGCATAAAATTTTCATTTTTATCATGTTTTCTATACATTTGTGTCTTTAGTTAACCAAACAACTTCTTGAGCAAATTGAACCAAACTTTACAGAAATATGTATGAAAAGTAATTCACTAAGATTGCCTCTGCTCAAAAACATGCCCACAAGCATGGATCATATGAAAAAAACACTTTTGAACCATCTCTTGAAACTACTTGTGCAAATTGATCCAAACAATACAGGAATGATATATAGTAAACCCTTTACTACATGTAACATTGAATAGTTTTTTATCAACAAAAAATACAATGTATGACTTCCAGCATGGTACATCAGTCAGTCAAAAGCTCATCAAAACTTATGTTAATTGTAATTTGTCTATGTATATGCCAACTCTAAATAAAACTTATTTATTTATAGTTGAACATGTGACCAAATATGCAAAAAAAAACCAAAAACAACTGTAAATGGTGCATATACTGTAATTGTACATATTTTCGCGGGTACTTAATTTCGCGATTGTCCATTTACAAACAACTTATAGAGTATTTATTTTCGCGGAAACGAAATCAATTCCATTAGCACTAATGGTAATAATCCCTGTTCGCGGGTATTTAATTTCGCGAAAAAAGTATAACCGCGAAATTCGTGAAAATAAATACCACGCGAAAATAAGTACAATTACAGTAGTTCTACAATGAATACCTTACGCATTCTGATTGATATAAACAGTGCATTTCTTTATCACTTGAATACAAATTTGCTTCAAAAGCATTTTAACCAGGTGAGCGATACAGGCTCAGCCACACTGAGCCTCTGGTTTATTTTCTCATTGAGAATTTATCATATTAAAGTATGAGATATTGTTAAAACCATGTAGTGTATGTTATATAACACTTGTGTTGATTGTTTTATGAACAGCTCTAGTCATTTGTTTGTAAACTTTTGAAGTTCATATTTTACTTCCACTCGAAGTTCGACTTGTTTACGTTTTCTGGAAGTCTATGAGGGATATCATTCATTTTTAACTATATAGACATGAACCTTATTACCTGAAAGATTGCAAGAATTTACCTTTTACTATCTTAGAAATCAAATGATAACTTCTTTATATTTAACTAAGTTTTACTGAAATCTTGACAGAAAAGTTACGGCATCGCCATATTTTGTTATGATTTTATCGGGAAATGCAATGTACACAAATAATGCTTTGGGATATTTTATTTGAACTTTATATTTAATTAGATTATTTTTATAAGATTTTCACAAATTATTGTTAAAATTATTTTATGAAATTAAGCAATCTTCCAGATTTGATTAGTTATTCTATGCACAGTGCTTGCATGCACACTTTGTGCTAGGGAATTTCCCTTTTGTACGGCGATTATTTTGATTGGTTGATAGTTTACACACACAACGTCAATTTTGATTGGACGGTGTACTTCACAGTCCACGGTGCTCCCCGCACCTGTGCATCACACTCTGCCCGTATTTGTGCAACGTCATTGTATATTAGGGTCTGTGGAACATTTATATGTTGTCATAAAGTTTCTTTTTTAAGTAAGGAAATTTATTATGTTTTTTTTTTATCATAAAGTATTGATCATTATTAAAAGGAAAGAACGACTTGTTCTGATGTCATAGTGAACCAAAGTAAATATTCTGGAATGAAAATCTGCATTTCTGATGTTCAAATACCAAAGTTACACAAGTACATGCAGGGTTATAATTACAATAAAACAATATTGTGCTGTCATTCTTATATGATCTTATACTTTCAAGGTATATCTGAGAGGTTATTTTAAGATAGGAATTCAGTCTTATGTTAGTAAAGTCTCTAGGTATTAAGACCTGTTTAACGTTTCAAGCCTCTAATGTAAGTTCCTGAGAAAAGTGCGACGGAAATTTTTTGTGAGGCAGGACGACGGATGGTCCCAAACTCTATATGTCGCTTTCGCAACTTCAGATTTATAAGGACATTTCCTGTTTTACAGGTAAAACTCCAATTAAACTGGAAGACTTCAAATAATTAACAGGTAAAAAGGGTCATAAAACTTAATCCTCATCACTCTGTTTTATTGCTTTTTATGTCTATCACAGTCATCTTATGTCTGTGATTTTATGCATGTCTAAAGGATTAAACTTTATGTCTGTCCAAGTGATTTGTTATGGTATGTCTCTTTCCATACTGTATGGTATGAAGACTTGTGTAAAGTTTCAAGCCTTTGCGGTTTGTAGTTCCTGAGAAAAGTACAACGGAAATTTTTGTGACGCAGGGCGACGACGCAAAGTGATGCCTATATGTCGCTTTCGCAACACATTGTGGCGACATAATAAACACTGAGTAAAATTTGAAAGATGTAGCATGAATAATTTTTTGAGTTATGGATTACTTTTTGTGACTGATGAACAGCGGCTTCAAGACTTTGGTGATGTAGGAAACAAAGTTGAACTTTTAAGAACTTTTTTTCTTTTTAAACTCAAAGAGCACACTTTTTTTGTATTTCAGTTAACAGCCAATACATGATAAAATCAACCAATATTAGACAAAATGTGATTCTTTACAGTCATGTATGTGCTGATACCATATTCATCATTTTCCGCATGGTTATCTAAAGGGTCAAAATGTTCTGCTAAATGATCAATCATTATAGTTTCAGCATTTTCATTTAAATCTCCATCTGTATGGTCAACTGAGTCTTCATTTTCACTTGATGATGCATTCTCGTCTATGTGTACACCCTGTACTGCAAGGTCTTGGTTTCCCAATGTAGTATCCATAACACTACGAACAACATTACTTGATTCATTGTTTTTGTTTATCATACCATTAACCCACATTTGATGTGGAGACCAATGCTTTTCAGTTCTGACACCATGATTGTTGTAAGCATCTCTAAATTCATTTAATGCCTTATTGATACGAGGAACAAAAACAAAATGCAAACACAATAAATCAATTTCACTGTTTATGTCAAGCAAATTGTGATTCTCAAGATGAATAAATAAATCATAAAAAGTCTGAATTACACTATTCATCACATCTCTCCAAAGCCTTTCGATTCTGGTGTTGTGTATAGATTTGCCATATACAAAACTTCTACGATTTCCTCCCCTTTCTTGTTCCATATAATTTGCCACTTGCACATTTTCTATACCGTAATCACCTCTAACACGTGAAGGGAGGGCATATGTTTGAACTGCTTCTTTAAATAATGACAAAACAGTTTCAGATTTGTTGTTATTTGAGCATTTCAAATAAACTATAAGTCTGCTGTAACCATCGATGCCCCCATGGGTAACCAATTTCCATCTTATAAGTTTGTGATGACCGTCAATATGCCAAACACTATTTGGAAAAGGCACAAAATATGATCTCCGTTTTGTAGCTTGTCCCAATCGCACCGCAGAACTCTCGGGATTAATTGACTTCATTAAAAACCGTACCCTTCTTTGTTGTACAATTAAACCTTTGGATCGTAAATAGCCTTGCATCATTGACGCCCCACATCTTGGATGCAACAATTGTATATTTTTGATGATGGATCTTAAATTATCATCATCTATCAGTGAAAACTTGTTAACTGCAACGAGGTTCAATTTCATCTTGCGCCACAGGGTTGTTCTATCTACAAGGAACATTTTGGCTATTTGTGAGTAGGTGAACCCAAGATTTGTGAGGTAAATTACCTGCTCCATTTTAAATTTTTTTCGGGGCCTTCCTGGTCCCTGAACATCCTCATTGCCAGAACTAGCTAAAATAGCCACATCATGTACACGCATTTCCTTAAGTGAGTTATATTTGTTCTTCCACTTGATGTTCACTTGCATAAAACATGTCAAAAGATTAGACAGAGAATCTGTAACTGTTCTATTTGGATCTACATTGGTGTTATTAATGCAATTTAAAATATCTTGTAAATGACTAACGGCAAATTTAAGTTTGTCTAGTGCAAAATCAATAACTCCAGGTTCAAATGATTCTTCTTTGCTTTCACAGTATTCCAAAATGTTGTCCAATGAAGAGAAAAACTGCTCAAAATCAAATGGTGATTCCAAAAAAGCCATATGTCTTCAGCTAAAAATAAAAAAAATATAAACATATTAACTAGAGGTATTTGCTTACCATGCACGAATTCATAGGAGAGCAGAACCGGCATACGCCCCCTAAAAGTGGACAAAATATGATTTTTTATACCCTTTTTACTGTGAAATCAATGAAAAAAGGCCATTTTTTTTTATATTAAATGTTCAGTTCTTGCAATAAAATAAAAATGGGGGCTCCGCAAAGCGTAGCAGGATACGACCGAAAAAGGTGTACATTTGGGCAAGTGTTGAAACAAAAGTAAGTGTTGATTTCATAAGGTGCTTGACCCAAAGTGAGTGTGGACTTAATAAGTTGCTGGACACAGTTATTTGTTGGACTCAAATATTTAAATCTGACGAAAAATATCAAATATACGTTTTTATCAGAATTTGTGGTTTTGGCCCTTTGACCCCTTATAGCACGAAAACGGTAAGAGCTATCCGAAATCTGTTGACATATTACTGAAAGCTTATGTCAAGAGGAATCCAGACAAAAAAATCCAATAAAAATCTGATGAAAAATAAAAATTTCACATGTATAGCAAATTTACGATTTTGGCCCTTTTTGGCCCCTAATATCTCGCTTCGTGAACCAGTTATCAAAAATCTGACTGATATGTCTTCAGCTTATTTTTCATAAGGAGTCTATTAAAAAAAATTGCATCGAAATCGGACAAGAAATAAAAAAATTAAAAATTTTGAGATTTGCCCCCTTTTCGGCCCCGTCTAGCTCGTAAACGGTAAATGCGAGGTCAAATCCGTTGACATACTGCTGATGCGTAATTTTATTAGCAACAAAATGAAAAAAACGACATCAAAATCTGATGAATAATAAACATTCTATAGCTACATATGCGAAAATACCCCAAATTGCCCATTTTTTTGGCCCCTTATTCTAAAACGGGAGGGGCCACAATTCCCTCATTTTTTAAACAGCCTCTTTTTATGGCAGGGAACATTGTGCTAAAATTTCATGATGATCCCTCTACCAGAACAAAAGTTATTCAATGAAAACGAGTGTACACGGACGACGACGACGACTGCGCCATACCATAATACGACCGAAATTTTTTTTCGGTCGTATAAAAATTTGGATGTCTGATATTTTTTCGTGCTTAGATAACAAAAATTTAGAAAGATTTAGAAAACAAGGGCAATAACTCCATTTTCAAAATATAACTTGAAAAGTGACAATTTGCATAACATTGATATTTCTAAAGACAATAACTCTCATAACAAATGCCCGATTGATCTGAAATTTTGCACAGTGATAGATGTTTAAATTAAAGATTGTTGTTGCCTACAAAAACGATGTCTCCCTCCGTTCCCATAAATTTTCTGAGTCCAAAGGGCCATAACTCCCACAAAATTTGGCGGGTCAAAAATTCCTGGTAATATGCACATCTACATATGTTGTACCTTGTACAGTAGTCCCTCTTATGTAAGGCCACTCCCATGGAAGGCCACCTGCTTCATAAGGCCACATTTCCTTTGCATTAACTTTTTTATGTGCAAAATGACCTCATATAGAAGGCCACCTCTTCAACCCAACCAAAGGCCACCCTTTCCTTGTCAAAATGTCAAGTTTCCCTCTTATGAAAGGCCAAGTCTTTATGTCAATACAGGTAATTTGGTTAATTGGCTTGGGTAATTATGTGTTGATTGGCACAGGTGTTAATGATTGACACAACAGTTTTTAACATATTGGGTAAAACCAATCAACTATTTGAAAAGATCATTAATATAAATGAAGTCATATTTTGACAATTTCAGTGTGATATAATTTAAAATTCATTAAAGATATTTTGTCCAAATTGTATCAATATAAAAAATATTTTTTATTGTTTTATGCAGGGACCATATATACTGTTATTATATATAGTCCTTGTTCTATGTAATAATGTAAAATATATAAAAATGAAATCATTGTTTTTTTTAAACATCTTTTAACTCTGAAGTAACTCAGGAAATAATTATTTATTCATGTTATTAATGTTTTATTGAAAGTGATTGACACAAATAAACATATAAAGATATGAAAGATGCTAAAGAAAATATCATGTTTATACTGAACATTTGTATAATGTATATTGGAAAGAATTGTATATGCTAAGACTGCTATCCTATCCTTTTGATTTATCATTAAAATATTTGAAAATGAAACTGAAGAAAATGTGCCATAATTAAATGTACAATCAGTATTCTGTATGAACTTCTAATTTATTAGTTATCGGACACCAATGGCCCAGTTTTTGGAAGGATCCTCTCATAAAAGGCCACCTCATTTGAAAGGCCAGTTTTCTGCTGCCATAGGGGTGGCCTCTCATAAGAGGGACTACTGTACATACCAAGTTTCGTTAAATTCTGTTCCGTAGTTACAGAGGAGTTGCGTTTACAAACTTTGTGACGGACAGACAGACAGAAACAACAAAAACAATATGTATCCACACCAAAGGGGGGGAGAGACATATACATACTACATGTATATATGTTCGACAAGAAAGATTGTGGCATATACAAAGCACCTTTTTCCTTTTCAAAACATTTCAATTTTATTAAATAAACACATACCCGATGATACACCTGGTGCAGGTGTGTTAGGTGTACTCAAAGACAGTGAAACAGATGATGAGGAACTTGAACTTGTGGTGGCTGTTTTACCCTGGCCATTCTGTGTTGTCTGATCTGAAACAAAAGATGGGACAATTAATGCAAAGAATAACTACACGTTGGGAGGCATTACCACTTTTTTTTCAACCCAGTTTTATATTTGAATATTTCATCAACAGCTTTATTGTGTGGGGTATAATTATTCATTATTTGGATAATTCACAATTCCTTAACTTTGAAAAAAGAAGGGAAACAGGGAATGTGTCAAAGAAATTCTAAAGGGAGAATAAACAAGAGGCCCCTAGGGGCCTGAATCGCTCACGTGGGATCCAAATTGATACATCATAATAAGCAATTTTTTTCAAAAATGGCTTCCTACTGATTTTTTTCATAAAGTTGAAGTACTCATTAGTCTTTACCATAATATTAAGTTTCATCAAATTTGGTTCCGTAGTATTCCAGATACAAGCATTCAAATGCGGTCGGAGGGCACCTCTTTTGAATGGCAACCATTTTGTAATGTCAGTCATTTTGAAAAAAAAAAATAAAACAATAGAATTGTTGCAAATACTCAATATAATATTTGTAAAGGTTGATTGCAATCTGACAAGTAGTGTAGCAGGAATTGACATTAGAAACAAGAGGCTCCCAGGAGCCTATATCACTCACCTGGTATTCAATGACTAATTATATATACATGTATAATTAGCAACTAAGTTTTACAGATTAATCTCAAAATGCTTATCATTGCTGCTACTGATCTGACTACAATATTCAAAAATAGTCATTTCAACATCATTTAATGAGTTTGCACAAAACTTTGCACACAGGTAGCTCTCATCATGCTCATAAGTTTTACTTCCATGGAAAATTTTAATATCTCTCTTTGTTCTGAATTACAGAATTTACGAAAATGTCAAAAAAATCATCATTTCAAGAGCCGTAACTCCCACATTTTCACAAAAATTTGCACACACATATATCTCATCATGCTGATATTTTCTCATCCCCTGAAAAATTTTGATATCTCGCTTCGTTCTTGAGTTATTTACAAAAGTGTGCAAAAATCATCATTTCAGGGGCCGTAACTCCCACATCAGTTAATGAATTTTCCCTATCTGCAATAAGTTTCATTCTATGTGGCAAAAACATGACAAAATACATTTGTACCATTTTTGACCTTTAAAGGGCCATAACCCCTAGAAGGGGGTCATCTGACAACTTCGAGTAAAAGGAGAGAATTGTAGACCTTATAATTCTGAAGGGCTTAAGATGCTTCAGATTTTTTGTATCTATTATATTTTTTGAGTTATAGGCCAATATATGTGCAATTTTACCCTATGTTCTATTTTTAGTAACAGCGGCCATGTTTTTTGACGGATAAAATATCGAAACACAAGTTTGGTGCACAATACCCTAAGAATCAACCATACCAAGTTTCATTCAATTCTATTCAGTAGTTACAGAGGAGAAGATTTTTTAAAAATTGTTAAAGGACGACAGAAAACAGACGCCAGACGACGACGGACGACAAGTGATTTTAATAGTTCACATGGTCCTTCGGTCCAGGTGAGCTAAAAAGTGCCAAATTTCATTAATTTTGCATCATTTTTCAAAATGGCCGTCAATCGCTTCCAACCGATTCTGATCTTTTTTCAGTGAAATGTAATACTCGTTAGTATCTACCATCATACCAAGTTTCATAAAATTTGGTTCAGTAGTTTTCCAGAAACAAGTGTTCAAATGCAGTCGTAGGGTATCCATTTTTGAACGGTGACGCATTTTTAAATGGCGGCCATTTTGAAAAATTTTAAACGCTAGATTTGTTAGCAATATCCTATGGGACAATTGTGTAAAGTTTGGTTGAAATGGGTCCAGTAGTTTAGGACAAGTTAACGATTGAAAAAAGTGTCGATTTTCGGTAATTTAGCATCATTTTTCAAAATGGCCGCCAATCGCTTCCAACCGATTTTGATTTTTTCAGATTTTTTTTAGACAATTTTCAAAATGCAAGTTACGCCCATCCCAGAAATGAGTTACGACCATCATGAATAATTTGCACATCTTAGTTACGACCATCAAGTCTCGTTTTTTAAAAAGGCATTTGCAAGAAATACAGCCGTTCTATCGTTAAAAACGAACACACATTCTATGCCTAATTATGAAATCTTTATTTGTACATCGATAGTATAAGAGAAACGTGCATTAAAACGTAGAAAATGGCGAAAAAAGAATGTACCTGCTGACGGCGCCGCCATATTGAGATGGTCGTAACTTAAGGTTACGACCATCAGCTTTCCGCCAGTGAAAACTGGGTGCACGGTGTCGTTTGAAATGAAAAAATATGTACAACTCATTACATGGTTTTTTTTTTTCGGTAAATGTCAGGTTGGTTTGGTTTTTTAAGTGTCGGACTGAAATGAAGGCCAACTCCGTGGTTAGCTTGATAGGATTCTATCCCAACCAAACTGAAAGGATAATTCAAACCCCTTTTTTCTTGGATCTAGGTATGGCTGGCCCAAGACAGCATGTCCGTATCTTATATCCTAAAGTTGATTCCAAAACATTTTTGCCCCCTTCAGCTACCAATACATCGATCGTTCTTCCCCTTGATAGATTTGGCATATATTTCTAAAATAATGTATGTGAAACCTTGAAAAATTTCAATAGTCGCTTTTTGTTTAGAGAAGCAGCACTAGAAATAAACGCAAAATATGCCCGTTACGGTCATCCACTTTGCAAGTTACCATCATCTCATTTGTAGAAAATAAACAGTTACGGGCATCTTACCGTTTATTTCAAACTTGAAAAACGGATAAGCCATACAACCTACATTCACTGATTAAGCATATAAATAATCTTTAGACTGTTCGTAAGTTAATTGATTAAAAAATCTCCCCCCCCCCCACCTCAAAATCAAATGGTCGTCCCCTTATGGGATAAGGGTGCTTTTTTGAGACAAATATACGATTAGGTATTATATATATACTGGTAGCATATATATGATAAGATTTTTTTTTCTGGGGATACGTGGATAGTCGAGCCCCACATGGATAGAAACAAGTGCCTGTGGATAAGGGTGCTGTTTCAGACCCCCCCCCCCCCCCCATCGAGACTGCGCTAAGATCTGCAGATACCCTTTCGCCTCATCAAAAAGGGAGTCGCAACAAAATGATTACCCGATTTCTTACCGCTAATCACAACTATGGGAAATATAATTCTCTGACATCAGACACATGTGGTCATATGGAAGGCGCCATTAGTGTTTTCTAATCAACCAATGAAAAAAGGCGTTATATCGATCATCGCTTCCCTCCAGGGGGCGTTCCGATGGAATGAAATATGAATGAAAAATCTTCCATATCAATATAAAAGCTTCCATATTAATAAAAAATGCTTCCATTTCAATAACAAAATCTTAAATATCAATAAAAAAATCTTCCATATTAATAAAAAAATCCATCCATATTAATAAGAAAATCTTACATATTAATAAAAAATTCTTCCATATTAATAAAAAAATCTTCCATATCAATAAAAATTCTTCCATATTAATAAGAAAATCTTACATATTAATAAAAAATTCTTCCATATTAATAAAAAAATCTTCCATATTAATAAAAAATCTTCCATATTAATAAAAAAATCTTCCATATTAATAAAAAAACTTCCATATTAATAGAATTTCTTTAATCTAAATGTTAAAAAGTTGCATCATAATAGAAAAATCTTACATTTTAATAAGAAATTGAATCCATTTTAATAGAAAATAAGGAATTTAAAGTTACTATGTATAAAATTTTGCAACACATTACTTGCCATACATTTGGGGACATCTACCTGTATCTGATAGACACTGCATCAATCTTTACGAAAGAGTCCATGAAGGCATACAAGTAAGTACTTAAACATTAATTATTGCCGTATTTCAACCTTCAGTTTGCTTTTATTATCGCGGAAAAGTCTGAATTCCCCCACCTGTACTGCAATACACATTACATGTGACGCGTTGTTTACACCACGTGGTATCCTTATATGGACATACCCAACTATCAATGGAAATTTACCTGAGTTATAGTTCTGTTATCAGTGTTGTAGTATATATTTAATAAAACCTTAAGAGTGATTACTTCCTAACATAAAGTAACAGAAAGCAAAAGAAAAATAAAATTTTGATAGAAAAAACATTAATAATAGTATGAGAGTAATACACATTTTTATGGACCTGTATACCAAGAATGTATATTATTATTTTTAAATGAAAAATAATATTTTACGACATGAATTCAATATTTAAAGACATTTGCGTTGACCATGTTGACCATTCCTACCAGTACCATGTTTTATAAATCTTAAGTTTTAATGAAGAGTCTTTCACATGTAACATTAATTGACAATAAAATATATTTGATTTGTATCATGTACTTTGTATGAGGTGATTTTTTTTTTTGTTAAAAAAAAATTTAATTATTTTATGTTTTAATCTTTGTAGATATGTTGTAAGTGGTCACGTTTGTGTTGTATTGTCACATCAGATTTCGAATGACTGTCCATATGTTGCACTGTCGTCTAAAGTCACACCATCACAAAGGGCCAGAGACAAGCCACATGAGCCTTGGGTTTATTTAGAGAAGAAGACTGGAACTGTCTATTGTGCCCACTGTACCTGCATGGCAGGGTAGGTGTCAATGTATTGCATACTTAATATATATAAAGTTTCTGAAGTAAATATTAAACTTTAAAGAAAAATTCTAGTTTTTGTTGTAAAGAATATTGCCATATGTGTCAGTATTTAATGTCAACCTTGCAATTTCCAGCACGTCAAGCACAGTAAAACATTTTTGGAACAATTTATTTTAAGAGAATATATGTGTATCTTGTAAGTCGTTGTCAATGTACATTTAAAAAAAGAAGATGTGGTATGATTGCCATTGAGACAACTCTCCACCAGAGATTAAATGATGTCTTTTTTTCCTGATGATTATATTGTGCTATTCCATGCTTCTTGTCATCAATAAATAAAGATCTCTGATTCCCTGATGTAATGAAGTTCAGTTAATTTGTAGTCTTTTGTCATTGTTGTTAAAACTTTGTTTTCCATTGTAGGTTGGGTGAAGTATGCAGCCATGTTGGAGCACTTTTATTTAAGGTGGAAATAGGTCTACAAATTGGTATGACAAAGACATCATCTACCAGTACAGCTTGTCAGTGGAATAGCAAATTTCGGAAAGAGGTATTACATTTGTTGGAACTTTATTATTATTGTTCAAATTTTTTGGGCATTTCATATTACCTCAAATTGAAAAGTAGTCTGTAAACTTATACTCTGAACCATAATTAAGAAATGCCAAAACATTCATAAAAAATAATGTAAGATTACATGGTTTTAATTTTGTATGCCAGACACAGGTTTCCTCTTAAAATGGACCTGCAGTGATGCTTGAATTAAAAATATGTAAAATATACAGCGTTGAATTGAAGACCTCAGCACTTATGCTTTCAAGGTTATGCAATACTTGTAGTTTTAAAGTAACCAACCGATTTAATAATTGGTGGAATATAATATTATGAATATGATAAAAATAATTTGTTCAATTGCTCTTTTGTTTTTTTTACATTAATTATTTGAATTTGCTCTATTTAGATTGTCGGTTATTTCCATTCAGTAATGAAAAAATGCTAATAAGTTATGTTTTTGTAGGTCACTCCAGCAACAGTGACAGAAATTTACGATCAAATTAAAGGCAGACGCAAGAAAGATGTCCCTAATGTTCATGCTTATGGCTCATCACCTTTACCATCAACATCAGACCTTCAACTTCTTTATGCCATTGCACCAATGTCAGTCTTTTTTACCTCCGTTACTATACCAGGTATAGAAATGCTACCTGCAATAGAGAAACCACAACCCACAGACAAATTTCCAAAACTATTAACTAGCCTTCATCAGCCTGATACTGCTCCAAATTCAGAATACATTAATGACACTTATCAAAAGTACACTGTCACAGATTCGCAGGCCTTTCACCTTGAAGAAGCAACACGCAATCAAGCAGTGGGGCCCTTATGGTTCGAACACAGGAAAGGGCGTGTAACTGCATCGAAAGCTCATGATGTTCTTCGCATGAGAGAACAAACATCACCAGGTAACCTAGTGAGACGAGTTTGTGGCTACAACAGCTATGAGCTATCAAGGAAGGATGCAGTCCGTTGGGGTATTGAACATGAAGATGAAGCCCGTGAAGCCTATATCAGTCACCAGAAAACCACACATATCAACTTTGAATGTAAACTTGCAGGATTCTTTGTTAACTCCGAGCATCCATTTGTTGGAGCAAGCCCAGACGGAATAACTACTTGTGATTGCTCTGGTAAAGGTACCCTTGAGGTCAAGTGCCCGTTTAAGCATAAAGACACGCCTATCGACAAAGTTCCTGCCAAAGACTCTCTCTTTTGTTTGGACAATATGCTGTAACTGAAACAGAACCACCATTACTACACCCAAGTACAACTTCAAATGTACCTTACAGAAAGCAGTTATAGTGACTTTGTGTATACCAAATGTGATCCACCAAGTATGGTTATTGTTAGGTTGAACTTAGACTTAGACTTCTGTAAAACTCTGCTTAAAAAATGTGACTCCTTTGTCAAAGACCATGTTATACATGAACTAATTACACAGAAGTTAAACAATATGCCAGTTGCACAACAGTCAACATGTACCACTGAAACTATGAACAATAATGACCAGCCGTCTACATGGTGTCTTTGCGCAGAACCAGAATATGGCCGAATGATTAAATGTGACAACCGAGAATGCCCATACTAATGGTTTCATTATAAATGTGTCAACGTTAGAAGAAAGCCCAGGGGTAAATGGTACTGTATTAGTTGTGAACCATAATCAAAATACTTTGAAACAGCAGATGTGAAAAAGACTTTCAATCATTCATGAATTCATAAAATAGACATTAGTTGTTGTAATTATATCATTTATTTTTCATGGGAAAAACAAAAGTACTAATATACATGATATAGATAACCGTACAAATAACATGCTTATGTTTTATATTGTGACAAATGAGCACTATCTAACAAGTAAATAATGTTTGTTATATATATAACATTGTAACATGGTAAATAAGAAAATTAGAAAAAAACAGTAACATCAGACATTGGAAAAGCTACGATTGAGGTTTAATCACAAGTTATATTACTACTACATGTACATGTATTTCTTTCTGTGATAAATTTTGACAAGAGCTACTATTTCAGTAAAGGCTATTGCTTAAGATAAACATGATAAAAGCTACTATTATTGATTAAGTTATATTACACAAATTTACAACCTGAAAAACAGGATCTTGCAACACTTTACTTTGTCCTGAACATGGTGAACTAATTTGATGTAGCAAAATTACAACTCAAAAAAATTGTTTAAGTTTCCTATTGCACATGTACATATATGTTTATACATTATCATATATTTTATTTAATTTGATTCAATGAATATTCTTATAAATAGATGTTATGATGACTATGATATGATTTTGTACAAAAAATAAATGAACATACACTATGCAATATCTTCAAATTTCTTTTTGAATACATGTTTATACAAATTAAGAAACAAGAGCTGGTTGTAAATTACAAATACAAGAACAAATAGTCACAATACTGTCTGAATGTGGTACAAGATGAAGGTTCATGTTGGTACTAAGAATGTTAAAGTTTTCACTCTTTCGATGGCACGTTCAACATGTATGCGTACATGAGCAATCTGTCTTGTGAGTTCAATCTCTTTTGCACTTAGTTGAGATTTTCCACGAGTAAATGCTGGGATGATCAAGGTTGCTCCGTGACTAGCTAATTCTTCAGAAATCAGAAATCCACGGTCAGCTAAAACTTGGTCATTATGTTCTAATTTGTCTAGATACCCACTGCGTTGAGTAATTACTTTATCTGATGTCCTTCCACCGAATGCTCGTGAAACATATGATATGGCACCAGTTGGTGTTATCGAAACGAGAAACTTAATGGTGTTGTGGTGTTTGTAGTTGGACCATGTTTGAGCTCTTGCTGTAAGGTGACCTGGTCGATTTATAAAAACCTCAAAACAATCTATGATGCTTACACATCGAAGATAAGTCTTTTTGAAAATCACTGGCATGTTTTTGATAAGACTGTCTTTGTCTGGCCACTGTACTAAAAAATTCAACCTCTTGGCTAAGGCAGGTAATCCTTGGTTGAGAATGTCTGACACAGTTGTCTTTGAAATATTCAGGCGGAAAGCAATATCTTCTAAATGTAGATAGTCTGAGCTTAATGAGTAGGCACAGTAACACACCTTTTGGGGTGACGACACGAGAAGAAGGAAGCACAGTTGAACAAAAACTCAAAACCCACATAAATAAAGCTTTAGAAGGAATACTCGTATAAAATGTCTTGCTGTCTGTAGCCACTGCACTATCTTAAAATTTTAGGTTGAGCAGTTCTGTTTTCAGATGTGTGTTGTCACATTGCAACCTATTTAGCTCTGTATAAAGTTGTTGATTCTCTAAACGCAGGCTAGCAATGGTCTTAATACAGCTATCATGTACTGATGGTTTTTCTGAAAAAAGAAAATACACATTTTTATTATCTCAAACAAAGGCAATGACAGTCATTAATACTATTGCATACATATAAAATAAATCTGATAGCAGGGAAAACAATTGGCAAAAAATATGTTGTTAACATTAACTGATGAATTAATTGATTTCATACATTATGTGATTAACAAGTGATTTGTTTACAAATTTTCTTTGATGGTTTACTATTTTAATCATCATTTACAAAAAAGAAAATTACAATTAATGAATTACTATAATTAGCATGATCAAAGGTAACTAGGTTAATTAAGAGTATTAAATAGTATAAGAGATCAAAGTAAAATATATATAAGTAGAATTAGATTAATTTATATGAAAACAAAATGATGCAATAAAAAAATAAAAATTAATTATATATCAATATCACATAAATCATATATTTATAAATATGAAATTATAAGTGTACCTGGTGTTGGCGGAACATTCAGTGACATCTCTTGAAGTGATACTGCTGCTGTTTCCTGTCATCGTCTCTTTTTTGGTACCTCTCGTATCTTGCAAATCTCTGTGGACCATCTGTCTGCATGTCTATGGTACCCATATGAATAGATGGGACATAATCTGGGTTCTCTTGGTCATTACTTTTTTGGCCTGAAAAAATATAACATTTATAAAATCCAGTTTATATCAACATTCAACAAAGTTTTGTCTTGGGTGTAGAGATGTCTCATTGGCAATCATATCACTTTTTATTTTTTACATCAGTAAAGTGAGTGAGATTTAGGCCAGAAATGTACATGTAAAAAAGTTTTGAATATATTTAGTATAGATTTTATTAAACAAATTGTGTTCAGATTTCCTGCACTGACATTTTTGTTGTAAATAACAAAAAATATTGCATTAGAAATCATTGACATTTTGCAAAAAAAAAAGTGTAATGCCAGAGTTTCATGACACGTGAGGTGTCACTTGTCTTATGGTGTAGCCTGTAGGTTTAAACAGGTTATTCAATGGAAATTATTTCAACATAATGAATATTTAAATGTTAAAGATCATAACAAAATATTAAGATTTAAATTTTAAACTTACCAGTGATGAAATGACGAGAACATACACGGTCGTAATCTGAGGGTTCCCATTCAGTTCCATTCTCCCCCTGTCGTTTAATTGCTTCTATCCACAATTTTTTTTTTTCAAAAGGTTTTTTAGGCACACGATAGAAACTAAATTGTCCAAATCTACTTGTACAATTAATAACACAACATGACAGAACCATCGTAAAGAGCAGTTGATCATTAATTAACCCTCGTAATGAGCCTCAACATGTAAACAATCTGTTGACATCCAATTAGTCACGTGACTTTTTGGTGACGTCACGGCGAACATCGCTATACCCGCAATTTCCAATCAATAATTCAATCAATTGCAAATACCAATTTCCCGAATAAGTAGTTACTAAAAATAAAGTTCAGTCAGACGATGTATGCAAAATATGACAATCTAAAAGTAACCCGTTTTGTTTCACATCTTGTATTTTGTTGTAAATTCCTGTTTTATTTTGATTTGTGCTACGCTAAGTCTATCCTGTGTTCATATCGCTTGATGCAGTTCTATACCTTATAAATCAACTAGAGTAATAACAACACTTTGATTCAAGTTTTGGGCCTCAATTTATTGGGGAAAAATAAAGCTACAAAATAACCTGTCGCAAAAGAATGGGCCGAAACGATCAGTATTTAAAGAAGACGAATGTGGCGTTCTAGACTAACGGAGTTAATATAAAATTTTTACATTTTGTTTTAGAATAAGTTTACCGGAATTTAGATTTATACCAAAGAAAGTCAAAATTTATTAAATAGTCAGAATTTGGCTGGGCAGGCTTTACTCCTAAGCTGAAGTCATCCTTATTAAAAGTTTTATGGTCGTCATCATGACTTGGTTGACAGGTATGAAAAAACCGTTTCCCAAATGAAAATGGACCTGTTCCATTGATATTATCCCTTCCTCATACCGGATGTGACATGAGCAACTTGGCGGGTGTCTTGCAGGAAGCAGAGACTGCTTACTCTTCCGGAGCACCTGAGTCTACTCCCGGTTTTTTGGTGGGATCCATGTTGTTCATACGTTTTTAGTTTTTAATTGTAGTGCATGTATTGTTTTGGTCTTGTCTTCGTTGTTCTCCGGAGTTTGTCAGTTGTAACGATTTTTCTCTCCTTCGAATATCCCTTTTGGTATTTCCTGACTTTACTTTAAAGGTGGACTGTTGTAGTCGAAATGTTTACCTTGCTACAAGGCAATAAAGGACCGCGACTGAGCTCGTGCCGTCACTTGTATACTAAAGTTTTCCATTCGGAAATAAAATTATCGTAAAAGTCCAAAAGGTTGCGTAAATAACGAATTCCAGACCCATGATTGATGATTATCAAAGTTCGTAAAATAAAAACTTGATATTTCAATTAAGTTTTCAAATAAAATAAGAAAACTGAATCCTTTTCAAATAAATAATAAGGTAAAAACAAAAAAAAATAATAATAATAACGAAAAATGTATATTCAACAAAAATAATGGCAAGATTAATTGTTAAACAATTAACAATCCATTTTCCTAGTGAAAATCATCAAAACCACAATAAGAAATGACTCTCGAAAGAAAAAAAATGAGCAAAACTCGTTAAATTATTGAAACAAAAAAATCTTTGGCAACATCATCTTAACTCATTTATCTTTAAAAAAAAAAACAAACCCTTAAAGTATCTTTAAAAATGTAAAAAGTGATACTCAAAAAATATCTATCAAAATGCAAAAATTTTCAAAAGAAAATTAACCATCAAAAATGTGTGTATCAGTCAGTCATACCTCCACTTTGCATTTACCAATTTAATCTTTCATTCTTAGTGAAATTTTCTAAATGTTCTAAGTGATAGACATAGATTTTCATGCTGAAAAAGGGATACATTTTGGCAGCATGTTGGCCTCTAAATTGTAAGTACTGAACTTAGGTACGTAGTAACCTCATGTTTATTTTTGTCAACCTTTATGAAATGTCATACTATATAATATGTGTATTATTTCAGTTGTCTGTCATAAAAGTGAAAATTACTAGCCTAAAAGAACCAAAAAATCAACAAACAAAAGTAGGCCTTCTTAAAAAACAAGAATCCACAATTGCAGATAGAACAGGAACGATGCCAATAACATTTTGGGAAGACAACAATAATCACATTGACCTAGGAGATTTCCTTTCAATCACCATCCATCATCCAAGACGGCGGCCAGAGGGGGACTTAGTTTAACATAGGACCCTATGGGAAATGCATACAAATGACTTCTTTTAGAGAACCGTTTAATGGAATGAAACCAAACATGGCATGAATGTTCCTTATGAGGTCCTGACCAAGTGTTGTTACTTTGTAGCCGATCCATAATCCAAGATGGTCACCAGCGGGGGACTTAGTTTAACATAGAACCCTATGGGAAATGCATACAAATGACTTCTTTTAGTGACCCACTTAATGGCATGAATATTCCTTATGAGGTGCTGACCAAGTGTTGTTACTTTGTACCTGATCCATCATCCAAGATGGCCGCCAGCGGGGAACTTAGTTTAACATAGGACCCTATGGGAAATGCATACAAATGACTTCTTTTAGAGAACCACTGAATGGAATGAAACTAAATCTGGCATGAATGTTCCTTATGAGGTGCTGACCAAGTGTTGTTACTTTGTAGCCGATCCATCATCCAAGATGGCCGCCAGCGGGGGACTAAGTTTAACATAGGGCCCTATGGGAAATACATACAAATGTCTTCTTTTAGAGAACCACAGTATGGAATCAAACCAAATATGGCATGAATGTTCTTTATGAGGTGCTGACCAAGTGTTGTTACTTTGTAGCCGATCCATCATCGAAGATGGCCGCCAGCAGGGGACTTAGTTTAACATAAGACCCTATGAGAAATACATACAAATGTCTTCTTTTAGAGAACCACTGAATGGAATGACACCAAATATGGCAAAACTTAGCAGAAATGGTCCTTAGATGGTTCTCTTTTAGAAATGTATCCATTGACCTGGACTAAACTAAGATGACTGCCACAGCTGAAATTAGTTTAACATAGAATCCTATAGAAAAACCAGCCAAATTGACCGAAACACTTGAATTTTTAGGTCTGCTCAAGGTGAAAAGTTAAATCCAGGTGAGCGATACAGGCTCTTGAGAGCCTCTAGTTTACATCGTGATCAAGACCATATTGGTCGAAACGTTGAGTATTTTTAACTTTTTAGTTTGTTGTTGTTTTTTACCATTTTATATTTGGTTTTGTTCGACTTGTGTATTTCATACATTTTAGTCGTTTTACGCCCCTTTTGACAGCTCACCATTTCCATTTATTTTTCTTGTTATCTATTGTCGCATGAGCTGTTTCGCAACATACTTAGTTTATTGTGAAAAAGGGACTCTGTAGCTTTGATGATAAACGTTACTGGAAGAATGCCGTTGAAAGTTATGCCTATATTATAAGATTGATAATCATTAATTAATATATTTATTATAAATAAAAGTCTAAAACTAACCGTGTCTGATTATATAATCCATCACTAAAACACTATGTATGTGTCCTCACACTAAAGTTCACATTAAGTGTTACATTGTCTGAAAAAGGGCATGCACTTCTTCTGACATCTCGTACAGTTCAGTTGGAGGTGTCAAGACCTCATACCTTGGCATTTTTGAGGGTTGTGTAGCCTGTACATCAATATGTCAGATGAGGTCTTTTGCTCACTCTAGTAGGAATGAAAATACTAAACTGTGATTCAACTCTTTGGAAACAAGGAATGTTATTGGCATCTAGGATTGCCGGTCCTGGAGTTGGTGGAGGTGTCTGTAATAATGAAAATCAAATAAAAATAATATATAATAAAAATCATGGAGGAAGATCCTACTTTATTTCAGTCTCTAGTGACTTGAGCTTTTCTGGTGAGACAGGTATAGATGAAACACGCGTTAGACACATGAATTTATCCTAACGCATCAATATTCTAATTTTGTTTCCCAACATATAAATATCCTTGAAAATAATGTCTACACGATGACATTCAGATGATATTCGAAAATATTTTAACTCTACACAGAGTATACTTACAAGTGGTGTTGGTAGAAAGGATTCTGAGGCCACATTTTCTATTTTTTTTTTTTGTATTACAGTGTGCGGTCTTGTGTCAGATGTCTGAAATAAAGATATATATATCTTAAGACTTTTAGATGAAATAGCTAAAGTAATTAAAAACGTGTAATGGATTTCAATAAAATAAAGTAAAACTTACAAGAGTATCTCATGTAAAATATGACACATATTTTGAAATTAAAAACTCTGAGACCATAGATAACTAAATATATAATGCCAATAATTAAAATATAAATGATCTTACTGTTGCTACTGTCGTAAAGGGTGCGTATCCATCTGGTTGAAGGTTGATATTTTCTTTCTGAAAAATATAAAGATATATTATCTCAGAGATCTAAAAATTTTAAATATATACACAGTAAGGAAATTGAAAACAGAGACCATAAATTACATGTATATATGGTCTCTGTTGAAACACATGGAAATTAATGCAGATGCGGCATCTATATCTGTTTAAAGTAGAGCAAACGATCACTTTAAAATATTGTAAATAAAGTATTTATAAAAAAAACTGACTGAAAAAAAAAATGCAGAATGTTGAAGTAAGGTACTTTATCTTCGTGTATTACATACATACCGGCGGAAAACATGCAGTAAGTGATTCTAGTTGCCCTCTCATGTCAAAGAGGGCGTCTAACACATCCAGACACAGATTCACTTTAGTATTTCCACTGGAAATATCTAGGTAATAAAATCCTCCGGCAGACGTTTTAAATGTGATGGATTTTGAATTGAACCTACCGAAATTGGCAGTAAACTCTATAATTCCATTTTTGTTAACCGACTGGTAAAAGCAGTGTGGGATGCCATCATAGAATCACGGTAAAATAAAAGGAGCTGTAAGTTAACGAGTTTGAAACCAAGGAGTCAATATAAATGAAGTCCGCGTTACAATTTATATACCCTTCAGTTAAGATTATTTTAGTGAAACAAATAGTAGCCACCAATGGTTGAAGGTTATTCTATTTGATATGAATTTGATATCGTGTGGGGGAGGGGTTATAATACTTTGTGTATTGTGATTAGTCATCTTGTACAAAATGTATATACAAATGACAAGGTATGCATATGCATTAATTTCCCTGTGCATTTAAAGGAATCTATTGTTATTTTAACTCTGAAATTTGTTGGAAGTGAAAATACCACAGTTGTTTAAAAAAAGCAAATAACCAATCAATCAGTTACATCTTAAACTTGACTCATTGCAGCAGTCTAAAGTACATTTACTGGAGACAGAGTTATCGCTCATAAAAATTTTAGATTTGATAAAATCTTGCATCAATGTTTAGTAGCCTAAATTGAAAGTTTAAAGGGTTTTTTTCGACCTTTTTGCAGAGATTTTATTTCTGGTTAATTTTTTTAAGAATCAATCTGGTTAGACAGCTGATTTACCTAATTTTTATATCTGTTCATTTAAGAACAATTTACTGGTATAGCAGACTGGGCACCTGCCTGGAATTTGTAAGGACAGGAGGAAAAGGACCAGTACAAGAAGAAGGCCCAAGAAAAACCAGTGGCACCACAAAAACCACAACAGTAGATTTCGGTTTGTGTGAATTGGGATGAATGCTATACAATGAACAAAAATCTGCTAAACACATATTGTTGAATTCATCACCATTTGGTCGGGCATAATACTTTTCTAGAATGGTGGTCATCCAAATATTTTCGTCATCCTCTTGTCTTGATTTTATCACATTGATTGGTAGAGTCATTTTCATAGGTTTACTTCCAGTAGGGATGAAAACAGTATTTCTCGAACAATCTTTCAATTTGTAACTGCAAACCCTATACACTGCTTCCTGACTCGAAATCTCTCTGTTATTCATGTATACTTGGCCTATTTTTTTCATTGTTTTAGAAGCATCTTCATTGCCTTCTAATGCTTCTTTTTTTGCATTTTGTAGAAGTTCGCTCATTGATATAGGATAAAATATACGCTACACACGAGTAAACGTCAGTAACATATTGAATATAAATAATTTCATTCCAGGCACGCAGTAAGGTGGGGTTATAATTGTTGACCCATAAATCAGAAAGACTTCTTTTGTGGTATATAACATTTTTGGTTGTAACTTCTTTCAAGCTTTCTTCATACTCTTCGTATGTGGTGTTTGCTAATTTGAGTATATCATCATATGTTGTCAAATCAGGCAAGGAATCTAATGCAGAAATTAGTGTCCAGACATCCTTTAAAATATGTTTAGCGGGTCTTGAAACTTTACAAGTTTTCTTAAACTCTTCTTCTGTTGCAGGTATTTTCTCAGAAGGTTTGTTATCGTCTTGTTCTCCTGGTTTGGCAATAAAAGTTTTCAGAACTGGCGGTCTTGGGAAGTTAAACCTACATGTTGTGTTTTGTTTTTTGCATGTCTTGGTATGGTTCTTGTTATGAGTTTGGACAGCTTTAACAATTTCGTAGAGTACTGGATCAGTATCTTTGTCTGGTAGCTCACAACTGATGTATTTATCAACAAATCTGCAAATATCGTCCTCACTATCCTCATCCAGCTTTGGGGCCCCCTCAATCCCCACAAGAGAATGGATATGAGGGGAACCCCGCTGCTGGAATTCTGTTCTGAAGAAGAAATCAACAACTTTTACGATTGGTTGTGCTGGTGACATAAGGAGATCAGTGAATAATGACTTTACTCTGTGGTCAAATAACCTTGCACAAATGACTGGATTTTCTTTAATAAGTTTACATTTGTCTAACCATTCGAGTTGATCAATTGACCTATTGTCGTGACTGATTTCCAATAGAGTGTTTATAACCTCATCCCATCTTGTTTCCCCTGCTGAGAATGTTTAGAAGAATGTTGGTATGTCTATTTGACGTATCATGGCATACAAGTCTTTCATGGTTCTTTCCCAATATGGGGGGGGGGGGGGGGGGTCCCACGGACCGGTTGAAGAAAACGATAACCTATGTCGGACTTCAGTATCTGTTTTAAGCTGTCAGAGTTAGTGGGCATTGACGCATTCAGCTTTCTTCCATCTGCTGTTGTTTGTTGACCTTTTCGTAATGCAATCGACATATTGGACGTGACTTGAGTAATCTCTGTCATGTATTGGGCGAAAAAGATATACTGGCTAGCTTGGGCAAACCTGGAATCAGCTGATAGCAGTCTTGCGTTAAAGTACTTACTTGGAGTATGCTTAAGTTCACGATCCATTGAAAATCCGAATTGTCCAGTGGGATGTAGGTGAGGAAATGCCATGGCATCAATTCCTTTCTCTTTAAATACACTTTTTGGGGTTTGGTTTTCACCTGGGGCCAAGCAGAAGATGTTTCCGTTTGTATCAAGGACCTCTTGTCCTATGTTTATAGGTTGTAAGCAAGTGTCAATAGGATAAGCTGGTACATCCTGATTTTGTTTTTTGTCAATACTTTCATATGACCATTCTTCATCACTATCAGTGTCCATTTCATAATAGTTTTTTTCTCTACTAATCCTTGCAGAATTTGTCTGGTTTTCTGCATTAGTGTTACCCGGATCATCTTCCTTGTCACTAAAGTCTGTTTCAGTCTCAGTTTCCATTTCATACAGCTTCCTACATGGATTAATTTTGTTGTTTCCATGTTTGTTTTGTCCACGGCTACACATGGATTCATTCTCACTAAAGTCTGTTTCAATATCAGTATCCATCTCATACACTGCATCTTCATCATCAGATCTACAGAGAATTTTTTTTTCATTTTCACAGTTTACATTTGTGCTTTTCGATTTATTGTCACTATTGTCTATTCCAAACTTGACCTTAATTGGATTCAATGCCTCATCATCGCTTCTGATGGTATTTCCACTGTCACTGATGTCTATTGAATCATTACAAGTAATGAGATCCATATCTTCTTCTAAATCATATCATAAACTCTGCAGTTGAACATTGGCATACCAGTGATTGTTCTGTAGCAGATATTTAAGAGCATCTTGAACATGTTGTGGATTAACCCATTCATATCTATGGTGACCGAGGCCCCGATAAAATTTGTGTATGTTCTTTTATTATAATGGAAGAAGTGTTTGATTATTAAATATCAATCATATATGGCCTCCCTGCTCTTCATTATTATGAAATTGAATACATTATTGTTCATTTCATCTATGTAAAAAATATAAAATAGTATTACTTTTAAAAAACTTCTTTTTTTTTTGTTCTGTTGTGTTAATGTCTTGATGTAAAATCCCATACTAATTAATAAACATTGGACAGTGTACAGTATAATTTTGTACTGCAATTATTTTTTTCTCATATATTAAAAAACAACAGACCTGTTTGAGATATATTATTACATCACATGCAAAGCTTTTCACTGTCTGGAACTGCTTATAAATGGTTCTTTTTGCTTCTTTTTACTAGACTTTGCGGTAAATCTTATTTTTGAGTAAGCCCAGATGAAAGAGGAGCTTCCTCAAATGCAATCTGGTATCACTAAATAAACAAAATAAAAAAACATGAGTAAAGCTTTTATGAAATTTTCAGTCCATAAACAATGCACAAATTGATCTAAAAGTCATCAATATACACTTATTAACCAAAAATCACCTGAATATCTACAGACATAAGGAAAAATCTTGAGAAATGTTGGAATTTATAATTAGGAATGGACAGACATGTGTAACAATATGCCCCAAGTGTTTAGGCATTAAAAGTTTCCTGTTTTATTAACTTCTTGATGTAAAGAAATTGAAATACAGAATATAATGTATATATTAGCATCTGAATCTTACATAACATATTGTCTAAATATACTTTTAGATTATTTTAATTTTATAACATATGTTTAAGTTACTGAGTAGAGGATACCAAGTTATCTCATTTTGGTTGTTGTCATCTAGCAAAAAAAAAATCAAAGATACCTCCAAGGTCCAACAGTGACAGTCTAGCTATTAATGGAAAATTTGGCAAAACACAAAGGATGTTAAAATTTCCTAATCTAAAAAAAAATCTGTTAATTAATGATGCTGTGATAATGTGACCTCTAACCCCATATAACCCAAACAAAAAAAAAGTTAAATGAATACCATATATTTGCTAAAAAAAATCACTCTAAACACAGAAGTTGTGGCCTTTTAAATCCATGTATTGGCTACAAAATTGAAAGATTTTTCTAAATAATTCATCTTTATTTCAAAATCTTTATTTCTACGTGGATGAATAATAACAGTCTGCACTTAATGCTAATATACTTACTTACTAATTCTCATTTACCTTAATTTTAACTATTTTTAACCTTTCCTAAATAATATTTGTAGCCCTTTTGGTTTTTATGCCATGAATTCAAAAGTTTTGTGAAAGAACCACTATATTTCTCAATATATTTTTTAAACATTCATCTCAAAGGTCTGGTAATATTTTTTATACAGCTTAACATTCATTTCTACCATTTAATTTTATATGAAAAATAAAGAGACATTTTAAAAAATGTGCTCAATGTCATCAAATTTTCATGAACAAATAAAAAGCTACGCCGAGCGCAGGATGATTCGACCGCAACATGTTGAACCCTGTACGTTTGTGAATATGAAATCTTAAAAACTAATAATGTAACCATGACAAACTTTTAAACAGGCATATACTATACATGAAAGAATGTGCTCAATGTCATCAAATTTTCATGAACAAATAAAAAGCTACGCCGAGCGCAGCATGATTCGACCGCAACATGTTGAACCCTGTACGTTGGAGGCCCAATATGGATTGTAAAATGCTTTGGACACATGCAGCCCATGGTGGACTCACAAAGCTTTTTGACACATGCATTATGTGGTGGACTTTCAATGCATATTGGATTTTTTTAATATATTTATACCAACATTTAAGGAGCACTCTTATAATTGGTGTTTTTGGTCCCTTTGACCTTTAATTTCACAAAAACAGTAAGAGATATTGCAAATCAAATTGAGAAATGGAAGTAGGATTTTTACAAGGATTCCAATGGAAAAGTTTTGGAAAATCGGACGATAAACAAAAATGTTGATTTTTGTGGGGAGTGGCCGGATTTTGACCCCCTGTAGCATAGTAATGGTGTAAGATACATAAAAATCATTGACGCATTTAGTTGACAGAATTAATTGAGGAATACAATAAAATTTCTTTTTATCAAAATCAGATGAAAAATAAACATTCTACAGCAGTTTTGTTTAAACATCCATTTTACCCCTTTTGGCCCCTTTTTCTCTGAAAGAGTAGGGGCCACAATCCCTAAATGCAAGAGGAAGCTGCCTTTAGTGGTTTGTAACATTATATTAAAACTACATAACAATTGGCCGGCCGACTACAACTAAAGTTCTTGCATAAAACCATTTGTCCACACACTCTTATAATTGGCGTTTTTGGCCCCTTTGACTCCTAATTTCTCAAAAAACGGCAAGAGATATTTCAAATCTGATTGAAAATTGCAGGCAGGGATTTTCACAAGGATTCCAATGAAAAAAAGATTTTGAAAATCGGACCACAAATAAACAAGAGTCTCCCAGGAACCTGAATCGCTCACCTGGTCCTAAAGCTATAAGGGTCTCTTCTATGAACTGTTACCCGACTTACCCCTATAAGTGGTCATCTGACATCTTTGCCCAAATGGAGACTTTTGTAAAGCTTAATGAGCTGAAGGTTTAAGCAAGCAACAGCTTTTCTCTATCTGCAATAGTTTTCATTCTATAGGGCAAAAACATGAAAAACCTCTATATTTTACCTTTAAAAGGCCATAACCCCTATAAAGGGTCATCTGATATCTTTGACCCAATCGAAACTTCTAAAAAACTTAATGACCTGAAGGTTTACGCAAGCAACAGCTTTTCTCTATCTTCAATAGTTTTCATTCTGTAGTGCAAAAACATGAAAAAATGCTATTTTTGACCTTCAAAGTGCCATAACCCCTAAAACGGGTTATCTGACATCTTCGACCCAATTGAGACTATTGTAGAGCTCAATGAGCTGAAGGTTTAAGCAAGCAACAGCTTTTCTCTATCTACAATAGTTTCATTTTATAGGGCAAAAACATGAAAAAACGGCATTTTTTACCTTTAAGGGGCCGTAAACCCTGTAAGGGGTCATCTGACAACTTCGACCCAATGGAGACTTGTAGAGCCCAGTAAGCTGAAGGTTTAGACAAGCAACAGATTTTCTCTATCTGCAATAGTTTTCATTCAATAGGACAAAAACATGAAAAAAACGCTAATTTTGACCTTTAAGGGGCCATAACCCCTATGACGGGTCATCTGACATCTTCGACTCAATGGAGACTATTGTAGAGCTCAATGAGCTGAAGGTTTAAGCAAGCAACAGCTTTTCTCTATCTACAATAGTTTTCATTCTATAGGGCAAAAACATGAAAAAACACGATTTTTTTACCTTTAAGGGGCCGTAACCCCTATAAGGGGTCGTCTGACAACTTCGACCCAATGGAGGATTTTGTAGAGCTCAATAAGCTGAAGGTTTAGGCAAGCAACAGATTTTCTCTATCTGCAATAGTTTTCATTCAATAGGACAAAAACCTGAAAAAACGCTAATTTTTGCCTTTAAGGGGCCATAACACTTATAACGGGTCATCTGACATCTTCAACTCAATGGAGACTTTTGTAGAACTTTTGATGCTAAAGAAGGAAGGTTGCATCAGATTTTCTCTATCTCTTATACTTTTTGATTTACAAGCCAAAAACAGTAGTCTGACCCTCTTAGTCTATTTTTAGCAACGGCGGCCATGTTTTTTGACGGATCAAAAATCGAAACACAAGTTTTGTGCAGGACACTCTAAGGATCAATCATACCAAGTTTCATAAAATTCTGTTCAGTAGTTTCAGAGAAGATTTTTGAAAAATTGTTAACGGACGACAGACGACGACGGACGCCAAGTGATGGTAAAAGCTCAAGGTGAGCTAAAAAGTTGATTTTTTGGGCATGGCTCAACTTTGACCCCCCTTAGCAATGTAACGGTGCAAGATACATAAAAATAGTCACATTTAGTTGACAGAATTTATTGAGGAATACAATAAACAAGAGGCTCCCAGGAGTCTGAATCGCTCACCTGGTGCTTAAGCCATAAGGGTCTTCTATGAGGGGTCATCTGACAACTTCGACCCAATGGAGACTTTTGTAGAGCTTACTGAGCTGAAGGTTTAAGCAAGCATACCAAGTTTTATAAACCTTAAGACTTGTAGTTCTTGAGATATGGAGGTGCTCATAAAACCTTAACATTGCTATTACTAGTATATATCTATTGAAAATTGTTTTAGTCACTTAACCGAAAAATCAGGGTCAAGGTGAAAAGATGGAGATGCTGCTGTGCTAAGCTACTACTGGGGCATATGCATACCAAGTTTTAACCTAGGACTTATAGTTCTTGTGATATAGAGTGCTCACAAAACCTTAACATTGTTATTTTATTTATTGAAAATTGTTAGTCACCGACACTCAACTGGAAAATCAAGGTCAAGGTGAAAAGATGGGGATACCGCTGTGCTAAGCTACTACTGGGCCATATGCATACCAAGATTGGATATGTAAATGAAATATATTTTTTAAAGAAAGACAGATACAGGACCAGAGCCAGATGCATAATATAGAATTGACGTTATACAGTGTACATGTATATAAAAACAGTACATGTGTTGATCTGAAACAATATACATGTGTATGCTTACTGTATGTGCAATAATACAAATACAATTATTGATTAGGCCAAAGTAAAAAAATGTGTGTTTCCTGTTTCCCTACCTACCCTATTTTTTCCATGCCTATCCTAACATTTTTGCCATTTTTGCTTCACGTGTTTTGCTTAAGCACTGTTAAATTTGAAAACTACTCCCCATTCACTCAAGGTAAAAAAAATTGTAAAAAGGAAATTAATGCCTACCTACCTACCTACCCTACTTTTTTCAGACATATATCAGGAAACACATTTTGTTTGGCCTTATGACACTTATATCAAGACTGTCGAGAATAAAATTACCTTAAATCACTAAGGTGACATTACAGTGGTTTCAGAGATCTTTAAAGAAAAGTTAATGGACAATGGACACCAAGTGATGGTATAAAAATTAGTGGAGCGGCACATTGTCAAACTATGCTATTATTAAGGGAAATACACTAAGGCGAGTAAAATTTCAAATTTAAACATAAAAATTACAAAACAATTTGAATATGAAAATGTATGGTTATCAAGGAGTATTTATTATGGTATTCTTGTTGCGATTGTGTGACCTTGACCTAAGACCTTTGACCTTGGTCTTAAATTGAAGCTCTTTTCTTAATGAAGACAAAAAGTATACATGTTTACTATACAATCTGCAATGGTTTAAAAGTTGTTGGTAAAAACGCAGTTTACGAAATGTTTTTGGCCGCCATTTTTGAACCAATCAATTGAATCATGTTCTGTTTGGGCTCAAATTGTAGGTCATTTAATTCTCTATCAAATGAACCCTATATTTCATTCATCATCTTTTTAGGGTTAAAAAGTTATAAATAAAAAAACATTTTCAAAATACGAATCAAGGGCAAAACCTCTAAAACGACAAGTTTTACGCTTTGGCACTTGTAACATTTTTTGTAGATTTCGACATGATGAACATTTTTCCCATGTATTGTCCGCTTCAATTTTGATTGATTGATTGATTGATTGCTGTTTAACGCCGTAAGGGCAGTATTGCAGCCATACCACGGCGAAAACTGATTAGAATACGATTGTATTAAAACAAATAGTATATAAAATGGATTGACTATTTACAAATAAAAGACAGGAGTAAACAGTAAAACAAGTATCACGAACTTTTTGAAAAATACAATGACACTATCACAGGTAATATTTTCAAAACAAAACAAAACAAAAAATATCACAGATAAGCTATCACATATTTATAAAATGACATAATAATATAAAAGAATTACGTAAACATTTATTCGTTAAGGACCATACTCGAGAATACAGTCATAGACTATATTCTCGGATATAGTCCAACGTCCTTCAAATATTTTAAAATCTGGTCGCCAGCGACAATTGTAAATAGATCTTTCATATTATTGACTGTATAGTACCGACTAATGATGTCGGATTTATCTACACAGTCAATTAAAAGATGTTGAATACTATGTCGACATTGGCAAGGTATACATTCAGGAGGCGGCTCATTCTCTAAAATAAAAGAATGAGTCGTCCTGGTGTGGCCAATGCGACATCTAGTTAAAACAACTTGGTCTCTTCGGCTTTTGCCAAAGAAACAAACATTCTTGCCAACAGTTGGCTCTATAGAATGTAATTTATTGTCTGTAAGCAGATCCCACCGGGACTGCCACAGACGTAAAACATATTTGTATATTAAAGGTTTAAAATCAGAATAAGGCACTGACATATTAGTTATGGGGTCATCTAAAGCATCCTTCGCTATTCTATCTACGACTGTGTTTCCCTTAATACCAATATGACTTGGTACCCAGAGAAAAATTATTTCTTTGCCCATTTGGACAAGTCTTTTATAAAATTCAATAATATGGGCAATTGAAGGGTTTTTATATTTCTGACCTTCGATAGCCAATAAACATGAAAGTGAATCTGAACAAATAAGAAATTTAAGTTTTTCAGATGTTCTTGCAAACTTTAAAGCAAGAATTATGGCTCTGGCTTCAGCAGTAAAAATGGAACTGGAAGATGGAAGACGGAGAGTTGCTGCTTGCTGTCCATAGACAGCAGCGGCAGCCACTTTGTCCCCGTCCTTCGACCCATCAGTATAAATAGATTCATGAAATTCAAACTTAGATTTTATTTCAGCAAAGTGTTGCTGAATAAGAATAGGGTTTGTTTCGGACTTTTTATGTTTTCTAAGGTCAAAAATAAACATAGGTTTGGGTACAAGCCAAGGTGGTGATTGAGGTATATTAATGGGGGCAATTTCATCAAGGTTGATGTTAGAACCAGAAATATGTGGTTTCATCCGGATACCAAACGGAGGAATTTTATTTTCATGTTGTTCAAATATATCCTCATAGAGAGGATTGAAAACACAGTCGTAGGCAGGATTTGGAGGATATGCTTTTAGCTTGGTTAAGTATTGTAAACCAAGTTTTATCCTACGGTTATAAAGAGACGGCTCGTTCGCCTCTACATATAAACTCTCCACAGGAGACGTTCTGAACGCCCCCAAGGCCAAACGTAGGCCTTGGTGGTGAACAGTATCTAAAATTTGTATGTAGGATTTGCGAGCAGATCCATATATAATGGAACCATAATCAAGTTTTGATCGTATAAGCGATCGATATAAATTTAACAATATGTTTTTATCAGCACCCCAGTCAGTGCTGGAAACAACTTTTAAAATATCCAATGCTTTCAAGCATTTAGCTTTAAGCATTTTGATATGGGGTAGAAAGGTAAGTTTATTGTCAAACAGAATACCTAGAAATTTTGTTTCTTTGACGACTTTAATTGGAGAATTATAAATGTTTAGTTCGGGGTCCAAATGCAGTTTTCGTTTATTGCAAAAATGCATACATACTGTTTTCGAGTTGGAAAATTTAAAACCATTTTCCATAGCCCATTTTTCAATTTTATTTAAAGACAGCTGTAGTTGTCTTTCAATATTGTTCATATTTTTAGCCCTATAACATATCAAAAAGTCATCTACATAGAGGGAGCCTTCAACATTTTGTTTTAATGTTTTAGCTAAACTGTTTATTTTTATACTAAATAAAGTGACGGAGAGGATACTTCCCTGAGGAACACCCATCTCTTGTTCAAAAGGGTCAGACATGGTCGTGTTAACCTTTACCTTGAACTGTCTGTTTGAAAGAAAATTTTCAATGAAGGTAGGTAACCTACCTTTCAACCCCATATCATTTAAGTCTTTTAAAATGCCATATTTCCATGTGGTGTCGTAGGCTTTTTCCAGATCGAAAAAGACGGACACCACATGTTCACCTTTAGCAAACCCGTTGCGTATAAAGGATTCGAAGCGAACAAGATGATCCAACGTGCTTCTGCCTTGTCGGAACCCACACTGTATATTGGACAGGAGGCCATTCGCCTCTAGGAACCAGACAAGGCGGTCGTTGATCATCCGTTCCATTGTCTTACAAACGCAACTTGTGAGGGCAATTGGCCGATAATTCGACGGTTCAAAATGATCCTTCCCAGGTTTTGGAATAGGGATAACTGTGGCAAGTTTCCAAATGGAAGGCAAGTCGCCAGTTTCCCATACATTATTAAGAAGATCTAAAAGCGTTTTAAGAGAAGTGTCAGGAAGGTGTTTCAAAAGTTTATAGTGAATATCATCTGGGCCACATGCTGTGTCATGGGCTTTCGACAGAGAAATTTTCAGCTCATCCAAACAGAAAGGGCGGTTGTAATCTTCTAAATTGTTTGATTTAAAATTGAGTTTATTTTTCTCAGTTCGGTTTTTAATCCTTTGGAATTCCTGGGAATAATTCAGAGAAGAAGAATGTTTTGAGAATGTTTCACCGAGTTTATTCGAGATGTCATTTTCGGAAGTCAAAAGAGTTTGGCCATCTTTTAAGTGGTGAAGATTGGTCTTTCTGTTTTTACCATTAATTTTTTGGATAAAATTCCAGACTTTATTCATAGGTGTATGAGAGTTTATTTTAGAGACGAAGTTTTGCCAAGACTTGCGTCTCTTTTGTTTAAATGTGCGACGTGCTTTAGCACGGAATATACGAACATTACTGAGATTGTCAGAGGTTGGATTCATGTTGAACCGTCGTTCGGCCTTTTTCCTGTGTTTCTTAGCTTCCTCACAGTCGTCATCGAACCAGGGTTTGCTTGGTTGTTTTGGATTTGTCGAGGTTTTAGGAATGGACCTCTCAGCTATCGATACTAACGTTTCATTAAATTTAAGGACTGGATTAATAACATTATTAAAAGTCTCTTTCTTAAGTTCATCTCGACAGAGTTGCTCGAATAAAGGCCAATTGGCCTTGTCAAATTTCCAGCGAGCAACTCTCTCAGAGGAAGAGGGAAAAAGATTTTCCAAAATAATTGGAAAGTGATCACTTCCACACAAATCATCGTGGACCCGCCACGAGTAATCCAGTAATAACGAAGGGTCACAAATAGTTAGATCGATAGCCGAGTAAGAACCATTTCCCGGATGGAGATATGTATCTGAGCCATCGTTAAAAATGCACAAGCCTTCCTTGTTTAAGAAGTCTTCAACTTTTCTCCCTTTATCATTTTGGGAGTTACTGCCCCATATTGGATTGTGGGCGTTGAAATCGCCCATAAGGAGAAAAGGGGCTTGCAACTGATCTGTTAAAGATTTAAGTTGATTTATTTCCAAGGACGTATTAGGGGGGAGATAGACAGAACACAATGTTATAGTTTTTTGAAGAGAGAGTTTGACAGCAACTGCTTGTAATTCGGTATTAAGTTTTACTTGACTATGTATAATACCATTTTTAACCAGGATTGTTGAGCCGCCAGCGGCTCTTTCATCCTTTTTAACTTGAGTGCTGTAAATCGAGTAATTTTTAATGTTTACATTATCATTTTCTTTTAAATGTGTTTCCTGAAGACAAAAGGCAACAGGAAGGAAAGCTTGTACAAGTAACGATAGCTCTATTAAGTTAATTTTTAAACCCCGACAATTCCATTGTATTATGTTATTCATTTTGTTGGAGGACGGATGGGAGAATAGTTCTTCTTTGGGTGTTCACGGGAAGAACTTCTGTGTCGTCCATCCGAAGCTCTGGAATCAGTAACTGGGCGTGTGGAATCCACAGATGGTACTATTGGATCCCCCCAGATTGACTGTATATCAGTGGTATCCATCTGCTCAGAGTCTTCATCGATATCATCGTCAAACTCTGAGCAGAGGTCTCGAAACTTGTTGAATTTTTGGCTTTTTTCAGCCTTCGAGAGGCGATTTGAACAGTTTTTGTTTTTTGATTTATCTTGTGATGAGGAACGTGCAGCTCTCTGTGATGGTGACGGTTTCTGAGGTGATTTTTTGTTTGAGGATGTAGAAGACCTTTGTTTTGGAGTTGGTTTTTGCTGATTATTGACATTCGAAGAAAGAGAAGTGTCAGACGTTTGTGAAGAATTGGATGAAGATTGTTTAGGATGAGAAGATTTTCCACTTGCTTGGTTGGGTTTGACGGTGAGAACCGGAAATTCTGTTCCGTCAGGCCAAGTGAAATCAGTTTGAGTTGCAAAGGATCTATTGGTTTTAGGTGATTTAACTTTGTCAGCGTATGATGTTGTAGGAGTAGAGTTGTTAGAGGCAGAGACCATTTTTTTTGCTTCCTGATAGCTTATACCCTTTTCTACTTTAGTTTTCTGAATTTCAAGTTCTGTTTTGTAAAATTGGCAGTTTCTGGAATTGGCCATATGATCTAGTCCGCAATTTACACATTTAACGTGGCCGTCACAATCAAAATTGGAGTGGCCCTCTACAGAACATTTGACACACTTTTCAACACCTCTACATGAACTCTTACCGTGCCCAAATTTCTGGCATTTGAAGCAACGGGTAGGGTTAGGTATGAAAGTGTCAACTTTGATTCTGTAGGGACCTATGAAGATATGTTCAGGCACACGGGTAAGGTCAAAAGTGATGAGATAAGTGTTAAGTTTAATAATATTACCTTCATGTCGTTTTGTAAACCTTTTGACTTTGGAAACATTTTGAGATTTCAGTTCTTCGCATATATCTTCTTCCGTCAACTCAGCTAAATCACGGTCTCTGTCTCTAATCACACCCTGGCATGAATTCAGTGATCTATGGGGTGTAACAGAGATGTGGACATCAGAAATTGTTGTAAGAGAGAGTAAATTTTTGGCCTGTTGTGATCTGAGACATTCAACTAGCAGATTTCCATTTCTCATTTTTGTGACTTTTTTAAGCTGGCCGGCACAGCCTTGTAATGTTTTTTGAATAACAAAAGGAGATATTTTGGTGACAGGTTTTTGAGTGTTGACTGATGCAATAACTAAAAATTTGGGAAAATTGTCCGAAAAAGTATTTGGCAGCTTAGCTGCATGTTCCTCATCATCGCTGATGTCTAATTTACGTTTGTTTTTTGATTGGTTGTTTGGGTTTTTTTGGTTTAGAAATTCCATGTTGATATATATATGATTCGTTACCCTAGCTCCCCGCCCACCTCGGAGCAGCATCAACACGATGTATGCTTGCCACATTTGCGACAAGCGTGATGCATACATCGCCCTGATGCACTCTAGCATCCATGATGGATACCAGAATACATCAAAACGATGCACGCCCGCCACATCTGCGACAAGCACCAGGGATACTAGAATAAGATACTCGCATAGAGTACCTCTTAATGGGCGCAAGCCTTGTGCCAGGGGTTGCCCGGCAAGACAACCGCCCAAAGTAACATCTACACGATTGACCCATGAGCCACCGCCTTCTTGAACCCAGCCTATATTATTGGTACTATTGTTGTACATTTTGGAAATAGGTCAAGTTCAAGGGCTTGGCGTGACCAGCCGATTGATCAGGACCGGGCCCATCCGACCGCCCGTTTAAGATAAAGTAAGGGCCAAAGTGGCGTGTTTCAGCCACCAGGATCCCGTCCTCTATCCGTACGGGTATCCACACACGGCAAACATGTGGCCTCTTTAAGCCGAGGAAGCCTTGCCCCATAAGCCACCGCCTTCTCCGCAATTCCGTCAGTGGTTACTTTCCAAAGACCCCGGAACCCAAACATCAACCCATATGATACATGCGCTCCACCCATCCAACCCATTGTATCTGGGTGTCATTGAGGGTTCCTCAGGATCTTTTCAAATAACCACGAGAAAAAGCAGAGGGCAAGACATGACCAGTTTTGACTGAACCGGGGTCATCCAGCCATTCTTTGAACTGGGTGTATATAGAAAAACAATCCAAATATAGATGAAGGGGGTGAAAAACCAACAAATTTGACAAAAAATCAAAATTTCAATATTCATATATAAAATGAAAATAACAAAACAAAAATAACACTAAAAAAATAAATTCCCAAATTCAAAAGTAAAATTTTGAGCCTGTTGAAATTTGTGACCCATAAGCCAACACCAATCCCGCCAAACAGCAATTTAGAATTTCTATTAATCAGTCTTGGAGGAAAAAAAATAAATATATAGTGTGTTACAAAAAGGGATTGATGTGACCAGCCGATTGACCGAACCGGGTCCATCCGGCCTCCCGTCTAGGTAAAGATTGTGCCCCAGATGGTGATCGGAACCGTTTATCCGGCCATCCAGGAACACTCCCTATTACCGACACGGGTTTGCGACACACGGCAAACATGTCGCCTCTTTAGGGGCCTCTTACGCCAAGCCGAGGAGCTGTGGGCCTATTCTATTGTGTCCCCGGGACCCACACGGGGGCGCTTCAATTTTGTACGGTTTAAGTGTTATTTCATAAAAACTGTTTACGGTGTCGGCCATTTTGAAAATGGCTGCCCGTAAACATTGGACTTTGGTCTTAAATTGAAGTACTTACAATGACCGTCACACAAAAAAAAACCCATATGTTTACTATATTATCTCTGATGGCTTAAAAGTTATAAGTCAAAAACGAATAAGCCGAAACGCGTCAAGGGCCATAACTCGAAAACGGTTTGTCGAACAGTTTTCGACCCTTTATATCAAATAAAGGTCTAAATGAGAGGAGTATTTTCCCGATTTAATGTCTGCTTCTATCTTTTATGGTTCATGAGATATACTGCACACAAAGTGTAACATGACCTCTGACCTTGAGCTTTGACCTTGACATTTTTGGATGCAACATATCTCACCTAGGATGATAGGTGAAGGTCCCAAGTTCCTAGGACTAACCGTTTTGAAGAAAAAAAATTTGACGCGTCGCGACACTTTTCGACTCGTAACCAGGAAGTGGATTGAAAAAAAATTTTTTGCATGACAAATCATGGCCATGAGTCTGACAACATTTTCCCCACTTCAGATTTTTGATATCCATTATGGTTTTGAGTTTATCTGTACACAATGTTTTTGGTAGCGGGGAAGATAACTCTGTTACTAAAATTAGATTGGTTTCGCAGGGTCAGAGCGAGTCAGAGTATGACCGAATAATGGTACCAAGTTTCAAAATGATACGTCGCAACACTTTTTTGCCATCTTTGGCAGAAAAAAAATAATAATCATGAAAAAACTTATGGTTGCTAAGGAGTTTCTGGTAAGGTACTCTTGTTGCTAAGGTGTGACCTTGAGATATGACATTTGACCTTGGTCTTAAATTGAAGCTCTTTTCTTACTGAATACAAAAAGTATACATGTTTACTATATAATCTGTAACGGTTTAACAGTAATTGGTAAATAACGCAGTTTACAATATGTTTTTGGCCGCCATTTTGAAAACACTCAACCGAATCATGTACTGTTTGGGCTCAAATTGTAGGTCTTTTAATTCTCTATCAAATGAACCCTCTGTTTTATTCATTATCTTTTATGGTTAAAAAGTTATAAACAAAAAATCATTTTTCAAAATACGAATCGAGAGCATTAACTCAAAAACGATAAGTTTTACGCTTTCGCACTTGAAACATTTTTTGTAGATTTCGACATGATGAACATTTTTCCCATTATTGTCCACTTCAATTTTATATGGTTTAAGTGTTATTTCATAAAAACTGTTTACGGTGTCCGCCATTTTGAAAATGGCTACCCGTAAACATTGGACTTTGGTCTTAAATTGAAGTACTCACAATGACGGTCACAAAAAACCCATATGTTTACTATATTATCTCTGACGGCTTAAAAGTTATCAGCCAAAAACAAATAAGCCGAAACGCGTCAAGGGCCATAACTCGAAAACGGTTTGTCGAACAGTTCTCGACCCTTTATATCAAATAAAGGTCTAAATGAGAGGAGTATTTTCCCCATTTAATGTCTGCTTCTATCTTTTATGGTTCATGAGATATACTGCACACAATGTGTAATATGAGATTTGACCTTTCACCTTGACATTTTGGGATGCAACATATGTCACCTAGGATGATAGGTGAAGGTCCCAAGTTCCTAGGACTAACCGTTTTGAAGAAAAAAAATTTTACGCGTCGCGACACTTTTCGACTCAAAAACGCGTAACCAGGAATGGGATCGAAAAAAAATTTTTTGCATGACAAATCATGGCCATGAGTCTGACAACATTTTTTCCCACTTTAGATTTTTGATATCCATTATGGTTTTTGAGTTTATCTGTACACAAGGTTTTTGGTAGCGGGGCAGATAACTCTGTTACTAAAAATAGATCGGTTTTGCAGTGTCAGTCAGAGCGAGTCAGAGTATGACCGAATAATGGTACCAAGTTTCGAAATGATACGTTGCAACACTTTTTTGCCATCTGTGGCAGAAAAAAAAATAATCATAAGAAATACAGTAAGGTCTTCCCTTTGGAAAGGGAAAGACCTTAATAACGAAAAATGTATATACAACAAAAATAATGGCAAGATTAATGGTTAAACAATTAACAATCCAAAACTCGTTAAAATTATTGAAACAAAAAAATTTTTGGCAAAATCATTTAAACAAAAACGATATTCATCAAAAACGACTTTCAAAAGGAAAATATTAACTCATTTATCTTTAAAAAAAAAAACAAACCCTTAAAGTATCTTTAAAAATGTAGAAAGTGATACTCAAAAAATATCTATCAAAATGCAAAAATTTTCAAAAGAAAATTAACCATCAAAAATGTGTGTGTGTATCAGTCAATCATACCTCCACTTTGCATTTACCAATTTAATCTTTCATTCTTAGTGAAATTTTCTAAATGTTCTAAGTGATAGACATAAATTTTCATGCTGAAAAGGGGATAAATTTTGGCAGCATGTTGGCCTCTAAATTGTAAGTACTGAACTTATGTACGTAGTAACCTCATGTTTATTTTTGTCAACCTTTATGAAATGTCATACTATATAATGTGTGTATTATTTCAGGTTTCTGTCATAAAAGTGAAAATTACTAGCCTAAAAGAACCAAAAAATCAACAAACAAAAGTAGGCCTTCTTAAAAAAAACAAGAATCCACAATTGTAGATAGAACAGGAACGATGCCAATAGCATTTTGGGAAGACAACATTAATCACATTGACCTAGGAGATTTCCTTTCAATCACCAACACATCACTCAGAGTCTTTAATGAAGAGAAATCATTGACGACTTCAAAAGACTCAGTAAAAACAAAAACAGATGACATCGGTCCAATAAAGATGGAACAAAATGCTCCAGAAATTCCGAAGCAAGAAATCTCAATTTTGTCCGCCAAAGCATCCCAAACACACCAATGTATACGATGTTGGGCAGTTCAGTAAAGATCTACTGTCAGTAAAATGTGTAGGCTGTTGAATGGTACAAAAAACAAGTGGGCTTAACAAAGTTTGAAAGCAGAACTAGTTATAAATACCAATAACCAAACAAAAAGACTACTGGTATTTGAAAACACACTGAAGGGATGTAAAGATACAGCTGATATTTCTACTGAGTCCAACCTGGAAGCCTTTTTCATGGTCAATTCAAATTTGAAAGTACAAATTCGTGGTACTGTTATGAGCTTGCTTGATTCAAACAGTTTTTTGTCTGTATATAATTCATACTCAAACAGAGTTCTAAGATGATTCGTTCATTTTAAAAAAAAAATTCTCAGGCAGAGTAAGAAATATTTTGTTCCTTCATCAGGATTATTTGTCTTTGTTGACTTTGCATTAACAATATCATTAATGTGTGTACAATATTTGGGAAATGTTTAAATAATTCAAATCAAATCAATTCTTTCATTTTTCCAGACCTCATCTGTCATAAACCCACTGATCCTAATATTTTTTCCAAGATTTTTCAAAATAAGACTCACCACACCTACCGGTACATGTGTAAATATTGGATATTTTCTTTGTACATATTTAGGGCTGTTCTTTTTCATCAAAAACTGCCATTCTATTTTCCATTTAGATTACCTCAATAAAGTTTAATTTATATTTGACTATCATATCCAGCGACATTACTAAGAACATGAAATGATTATAAAAATTTATTGTTCAATTAAAATGACCTGTTATTTCTGAGAATGGGGGCAGGTGCTATTCCAGTATAGTTTTCTTTTCATATTGTTTTGTTGGCAAAGAAGTTTTCCTTAAAATGTACTGGAAATATATGCATCATAGGCTGCAATGCAACAGATCACTCACAATTTCACACAAACATAACATTTTGGATTTCATTAAAATTTTGTATAGTTGTTGGATACAATACAGATACCATGCCATCATATTTATATGTCATCGAAATTTGATTTGGTTGCTTTGATCAGGAAACAATAATATACAGTAATAATTGACCACTCTATACAACATTTTGCAAATATAAATTTTACCATACTTTAGTAATTGAACTGTAATTCTCCTTACCTTCAAGTTCATATGCAATGTATGATATGCAGTCTGAAAGTGTCATAATAATAACTATGAATTACAGTGTACATTTTGTCGCATTCAGATAAAACCTATTATATCACCAGATTTTACAATGGATTAAATAAAACTGATAGAAATAAAAACTTTTATTTAAAGTGTGTTTCTCTTTCCACTGATTTAATACACAAATTGAAAGTGGTAGATATGACAAAAACAACATGAAAAATCAACCTAAAGAGATACACATAATATACAAGAGCCTCTACTAACAATCTCCATTGATTAACAAGATTACTGCAAAGACACATTTTCGCTGATTTCTGTTTACTGAGCCAATGGTGACAACATTTAATCGAAGTGATTACATAACTTGACCAATTTGATACCAAACTCTGTATGAATGTTCCTTCGGGTATTCTGCACAGAACTGATGTTGAGATTTGTGATCCATGGAAAAACATTGCTTTTGTTACTTTAAATAAAACATAAGGGTCTAACATAATTTTTTAACCATACATTTCTAATATCATAAGGTATTAGCCACTTTCTTTCAGTTGCCTTGTTATAAAGTCTGCATCTGACCAAACTTGTCATACAATTCTTTGTTAAGAGTTATTGCCCTTGAGAGGAGAAAAATGATTTTTTGAGAACTATAATACATAGAAAGAAATTTTCAATTGCCGAAATGATCCTTTGCTAAGACTTAGCAAGGTCTATTTGAAGTCAAAATTGTCCAACACCTTGTGAGAGTAATTGTCCTTGAAAGCAAAAAATAATTTTTCTGCAATTGTCAACAAATTTTGAAAACTGGAACCTATGAAACTTTCAATTGATGATCCTTATGACAAGTCTTGCCAAACTCGCTCTCAGTCAAATTTCTAAGACAATAACTTAATATTATTACCCGTGTAAGGCAAAACTGTACCAGGTGAGCGATTCAGGCTCCTAGGAGCCTCTTGTTTAACTTGTCCTCTGAATTGACCAGCTTTTAATTTATTCTCGCTCGTAAATTTTCCATACATTTACCGAATACACTGTTACACATCAGCTTAAAGAAATCCTTTTCAAAGTCGTTTTTTGCTTGTTTCCGCATATTACTGTTAAAATCTATATAGGTTTTTAACCAAGGCTCCTGATGGAAGGCTAATATCCTGTGAATTTTTGTGATTTTCATTCCCAATTCCGTGTAAAGTTACAAATTTCTATAATGTAATATGTAGTTTGTCTTTTTCTTTAAAGTTGGTATTAATTTCCGTATTTTTATCCTTGGCGTGACCTTTTCCACACTGTCCTTATTTTTAACGATATTAAACCTTTCCCATAAATGTGTATTTTGAGAGTTCTTTGTCTTCAACGAGAAGATGTTCGGGGGTAAGAGGATAATCTCTGTGGGCATCGTGGAGGTGTTGAGGATATTCGAAGTCTACTTCTAAAATGTAACCCTCTTTTGCATCTGCTTCGACTTTACGCAACTGAAAATTTTGAATTTCATTTTCATCAAGAAAACGGAAAAATCCATAATGTAAAGATTGACACATTGCCCATCCATAGAGTGTTGGCATCTAGATACATGATATGTTTTTCTTCTTTCAACTCATCAAAACCATCTAAATATGTATGATTTGCTTTAGTGTATTTTTTGGTAACCATACTAACTCCCCCTCTAGTTCCCAGCTCGATCATGTTGTAAATGAGGGGGTCGGTAATCAAATCCAAACACACCCCACTCATTTTAAGTGCTGCTTCCATTGCTAATCCGGGACTGGTAAAAAATGACTTCCATCCAACTTGTAATATTCTAGGGTCATGTCTCTGAATCTTTCAAAAACATCAGCTAATAACAAGGTGTCCGTCACAAAATATAAATCATGAAAGTCTCCCAAGGTTTTCATATTGAAAGTACTCCATACCGTCTGAGCGTGTTGATACTTTTCATCTGATATAGCTTCTTTATTAAGTGAATTATTAAAAGCTTCTTTTGACGGAAGGCTTGTCTCGTCAAATCTTTCACTGCAATCCACATAGTCGTAACAATATTCATTTTTGTACAGTAAAAGTTTAGCGTGTTCATCATTGGGAAACGCTTTACGAAATTGTTTGAAATTTAAGCCATCTACAGCCAAATTTGCAACTAAAGTCTCCAAAGAGCTACTCATACATTGATATGTATCTAAAAACCTCAGTTGTCCAATAGAAAATGAAAAGTATTTCTCCATATTATTTGGTATACATGTCAATTTTTTGTCTTTGAATTTACCAGCTTCCGACAGCAAAAGGTGTGCATCAAAGTTACGTAAATTGTGGAGATAAACAGCGATGAAATTTGGACATTTGAGCATCAAGTTACATCTCGAACAAGCTGACCTCCTGTAATTGCTATAATTTGGGGATTTATTATCTTCATTCAAACCTAAATGGTCATGATCACGAACTTTAATTATTTTGTCTGAAAAAGGCTGATTGCACACATAACAGTTTGTAGCATTTTGAAATTGTTTCTCGGTTTCCACACTCATACTTAACTCCTCATTATTGTTCCTCAATATATCATCTATGTATTCTTCCTCTGTAAATATGTTATCAAAAAAGTGTTCGACTGCGTTCTCACCTCTGTATACAACATGGGGTTTTGAATATTTGTCGTTGGAACTGACAACCACATAAGAATAACCACAAGGAACAAATTTAGTTTGATGCGTTGTAGAAGGTTCATCTGGATCTGGTAAGCAAGTATCTATCTTCTTTGCAAAGCATTTAAAGTCAGCATAAATGACAAATAGAACACGCATTTGTTTATGAAAGTTTTGGAATTCTAAAAATGCCTCTCCTTCTTTCGGATAAGTTACTTTCTGAAAATCGAACTTATTACAATATAATCTGTGTTCGTCCAATAAATCTCGTCTGATAAATTCATGAAGACATCTACGACAATAAAAACGTTTTGTGCTAAATTTTGCCATTGCTGATGATTTCCGGTTTCAACGCAATCATGGCGGGAAAGAGTCATATTATCTTTTTGTCCCTTTCTATGCTTTTCTACGTTGGTAGTATGCCGATGTTTAGTAGATGTTGCACAAATGGAGATGGTATCATGAGAGAATGTGCTTGTTTCGTTAAATCAGAAAACATCTATATTTGTGAAGCCTCTGTGAGCGTTGTCAAGGTGTTACATGACAGGTGTGACTGTGTTATCCACTATCGGGATCCTAACTATAATCGATCCATGCTCGTTAGATCTGCCCATCACCCTGAATGCAGTTGGAATTGTCAACAAGGACGTTGTGGTATGTTTTTGCTACCTTAAATAACTCAGAATAAAATAGTGGGTCACTGACCTTATTTTCTAGTAAAATCTCCCCTATAAATTGCTCTTTTATGGATGGGATTTGGAATAGAAATATAATAAAAAGAACTATCAAATTCTTATTTATTTTATGTACCATACATGAAAAAATTAACGTAATAAACAAGAGATTCTAAGGAAGTCAGTGGTATTCAATTTTAAAATTGGTCCTGGACCATCTTTTTCCACTAGAATGCTTTGAATGTCACAAAAATGGTGAAAATGTACCCAAATTGCGACATCGGCAACGTTGTGCAGCACATTCATATATTCAACGATGTTATTAAAACCAACTTAATTTTTTTACCAGAACAACACAGCCAACAACCGATACCACCAGAACGACACAGCCAACAACCGATACCACCAGAACAACACAAGAAATAACTGGTAATATACAAACTAAAAAAACTACATTAAATAATACTATTTTTACAGTTCATACTACACATCTTGCAGGCATTATTCCAACTGATAATTCAAATGATACTGTATATTACATAATGGGTGGATGCTTTTTTTTTATCATCATTATATCACTAAGTTTTGTAATATGTAAAAAAAAACTTAGAAAACAAAAGGAGCAATATAGAAGAGAAAACATATTGCTTTAGAAAACATGAATAAAGAAATTGAGGGTGGTACTTAAACTGCTCAACACAGACTCCTCCATCTTGCATTTAATAATTGTATATTTAATTATTATCAAGGATCGAATTACTGCCTTAATGCAAGTGGATATTCATTTAGCAAGTAAAATTTATAGGCACTCGAAAAAAATTTGCAAGTGTCCAATTTTTTTTTTTTCGTAAACATTTTTTTTAGCAAGTGATGTTTAAGTTTTAGTGAGTGGAAAAAAATTACACTTGCTAAATTTTGCAAGTGGGTAAAAAAGTAAAATTCAATCCCTGTAAATATTGTATTGTGATATGTATTTATAGAATACAATAATGACACATGCAAAACCCATTGTTTTTTATATTGTGATATCATATATTTATTTCCTAATTTAATGCCCCCGTGTGGGTCCCGGGGACACAATAGAATAGGCCCACAGCTCCTCGGCTTGGCGTAAGAGGCCCCTAAAGAGGCGACATGTTTGCCGTGTGTCGCAAACCCGTGTCGGTAATAGGGAGTGTTCCTGGATGGCCGGATAAACGGTTCCGATCTCCATCTGGGGCACAATCTTTACCTAGACGGGAGGCCGGATAGACCCGATTCGGTCAATCGGCTGGTCACACCATTCCTTCACATCACTATATAATGTTTTTGTTTTTTGTTTTTGTTTTTGTTTTTTCTCCTGCTTAATATGGTTAAAATTCCAAATTACTGATTTATGGATTGGTGTTGGCTTAAGGGTCACAAAATTCAACAGGCTCAAAATTATTATTTATTTCGGTTATTTGTTTATTTATTATTTTTCTACTATCTTACTATTTAGCTAATCCTTTTATTATGATTACCTTTTGTTCAATTCCAATAGATTTGATTTTTTCCATTTGGTTTATTCATACACCTATTTTACACACCCAGCTCATGAATGGCTGGATTACCCCGGTCCAGCCAAAACTGGTCATGTCTTGCCCTCTGCTGTTTTCTCGTGGTTCTCTGAAAAGACCCAAATGAACCTTTTATGACGCCTCGATACAATGGGTCGGGTTAGGGTGGTATGCATGTATCGTACGAGGTTGATTTTTCGGTTCTGGGGTCTTTGAAGATAACCACTGACGGAATCAGTGGAGAAGGCGGTGGCCAATGGGGTAAGGCTTCCTCGGCTTAATGAGGCCACACGTTTGCCGTGTGTGGATACCCGTAAGGATAGAGGACGGGATCCTGGTGGCTGAAACACGCCACTTTGGCCCTTACTTTATCTTAAACGGGCGGTCGGATGGGCCCGGTCCTGATCAATCGGCTGGTCACGCCAAGCCCTTGAACTTGACCTGTTTCCAAAATGTACAACAATAGTACCATTTATGTAGGTTGAGTTCAAGAAGGCGGTGGCTTATGGGTCAATCGTGTAGACGCAACTTTGGACAGTTGTTTCGTCGGGTAACCCCCGGCACGAAGCTTGTGTCTATATAAAAGTACTCTATGCGAGTATCTTGCCCTTGTAGCCCTAGTGCCTGTCGCAAATGCGGCAGGTATACATCGTATTGGTGCTGCTCCGAGGCGGGCGGGGAACAAGGGCAACGAAACAATATAAATTACCATGGCTTCTCTACAAAACCCCCAAACACCAACATGTTCAAAACGGAAATTAGAATCCAGTGATGACGAGGAACACACCACTAAATCTCCAAATACTTCATCAGATACATTTTCAAAATATTTAGTCTTGACAAGTTTACATCCGGAAAAACCAGTAACCAAAATTTCACCTTTCGTTCTCCAAAAGTCAATACAAGGTTGTGCAGGCACCGTTCAAAAAGTTTCTAAAATGAAAAATGGAAGTGTCCTGATCGAATGTTTCAGGCAACAACAGTCAAAAAATCTGCTCTCTTTGACTACAATTGGCAATATCCAGATCGCCGTTACTCCTCACAGGACATTAAATTCGTGTCAAGGAATAATCAGAGACCGTGATCATGATTTGGCTGAACTTTCTGATGATGAAATCCTTGAAGAACTTAAATCACAATACGTTTCGAAAATCAAAAGGTTTACAAAAAAATCTGATGGCAATATCATTAAATTAAATACTTACCTTCTAACTTTTGACCTTTCAGTTGTACCCAGTCACATTTACCTTGGACCCTACAGAATAAGAATTGACACTTACGTACCGAACCCTACTCGTTGTTTCAAATGTCAGAAATTTGGACACGGTAGGAGTTCTTGTAGAGGTACGGAAAGATGTGTCAAATGTTCTGCAGAGGGCCATTCAAGCTTTGAATGTGAAGGCCAAATTAAATGTGCAAATTGTGGTTTAGATCATTTGGCAAATTCTAGAATTTGTGAATATTATAAAAAAGAATTCGAAATTCAAAAAATAAAATCTGAAAATAAAATTAGTTATCAAGAAGCTCGAAAAATTGTCTCTGGTTCAAATAACTCATCTTCCACAACATACGCAGACAAAGTAAAAGTGTCATCTTCCACTAGATCTTTTCAAACACAAACAGAATACACTTGGCCAAACAATACTGAACTTCCTATCCGTACTTGTGATTTAAGTTCTTCTAAGGATACAAATTCATCATCCAAACCGTCTAAGTCATCAAATTCATCACAGACATCTGGGTCATCTTTACCTTTAAATTCTCCCCGCAACAAACAGACTTCCAAACCACAACAAAATTCTAACAAAAATTTACAACAGACTTCCTCGTCATCACAGAAAGCATCATCAGTCGGCAAAACCAATAACAGACAGTTATCAAGTCGCCTCCCTAAAGCGGAAAAAAAATTGATCAAATTTAATGTTCTAAAAGCAGAATTTGACGATACTAGTGATCATGACGAAATGGATGTGGAATCGTCAAATGATTGTGAATCTACAATCTGGGGTGATCCTTTGGATAAGGATTCACCTCCCTCAAATACCACCTGGAAGGTTGTTGGTGGGAGGAATCGCAGTCATTCCCCGCGTGAACGGCGGAATGCGAAATTATCCCCCATCCGACCACCTCGAAAATGAACAGTATCATTCAGTGGAATTGTCGGGGTTTGAAAATTAATCTCATTGAACTATCGTTACTTATACAGACAATCCTTCCTGTTGCATTTTGCCTTCAAGAAACTCATTTAAAAGAAAATGATTGTATTAACGTAAAGAACTATTCTTTATATACTACGCATGTTGCAAACGACGAAAGAGCTGCGGGCGGCTCCTCGATCCTAGTTAAAAATAACATTATTCACAGTAGAATAACATTAAATACAGATCTTCAAGCAGTCGCTGTACGTCTTTCTCTTGATAAAACTATCACGCTATGCTCTATTTATATTCCTCCCAATACAAATTTAGAAATGTGTCAGCTTAGACATTTAATAGATCAGTTACCAGCCCCATTTTTAATTATGGGTGATTTCAATGCTCATAATCCAATTTGGGGTAGTAACTCAGTAAATGATAAAGGCAAAAAAATTGAAGATATTTTAAACCAGGAAGGATTGTGTATATTTAATGATGGTACAGATACTTACCTTCATCCGGGAAATGGTTCTTACTCGGCTATCGATTTAACTATTTGTGACCCTTCTCTTTTGCTTGATTACTCATGGCGGGTCCATGATGATCTTTGCGGAAGTGATCACTTTCCAATTATTTTGGAAAATTTGTTTCCCTCGTCATCTGAGAGAGCTGCTCGCTGGAAATTTGATAAGGCAAACTGGCCTTTGTTTGAGCAGCTCTGTCGGGACGAACTTACAAATGAGCTTTTCTACAATGTTAGTGATCCAGTCCTTAAATTTAACGAGAGTTTAGTATCGATAGCTGAGAGAACCATTCCTAAAACCTCGACAAATCCAAAACAACCTAGCAAACCATGGTTTGACGATGAATGTGAGGAGGCGAAGAAAAATAGGAAGAAGGCCGAACGACGATTCAATATGCACCCAACCCAAGATAATTTAAGTAACATTCGTATATTCCGTGCAAAAGCACGCAGAACATTCAAACAAAAGAGACGGAAGTCTTGGCAAAACTTCGTCTCAAAATTAAATTCTCATACACCAATGAACAAAGTTTGGAACTTTATACAAAAAATTGACGGTAAAAACAGGAAAGCCAATCTTCATCATCTAAAAGATGGCCAGACACTTCTAACATCAGAAAATGAGATCTCTCAAAAACTTGGTGAAACTTTCTCTAAAAATTCTTCTTCTCAAAATTACTCTCAGGAATTTCAACGTATTAAAACCCGAACCGAAAAAACTAAACTCAACTTTCGATCAAATAATTCAGAAGACTACAACCGTCCTTTCTCTCTTGATGAACTCAAAAATTCTCTGGCAAAGGCCCATGACACAGCATGTGGCCCGGATGATATTCATTATAAACTTCTGAAACACCTTCCACATACCTCTTTAGAAACTCTTTTGGATCTCCTCAATAAAGTATGGGTATCTGGTAACTTGCCTTCCATCTGGAAGCAAGCTACAGTTATCCCTATTCCAAAACCTGGGAAAGATCATTTTGAATCGTCGAATTATCGGCCAATTGCCCTCACAAGCTGCGTATGCAAGACAATGGAGCGGATGATCAACGACCGCCTTGTCTGGTTCCTTGAGACCAATGGTCTCCTGTCCAATATACAGTGTGGATTCCGGCAGGGCAGAAGCACGTTGGATCATCTTGTTCGCTTCGAGTCTTTCATACGCAACGGGTTTGCTAAAGGTGAACATGTGGTGTCGGTGTTTTTCGACCTTGAAAAAGCATACGACACCACCTGGAAATATGGAATTTTAAAAGATTTAAATGATATGGGGTTGAAAGGTAGATTACCCTCATTTATTGATAACTTTTTGTCAGACAGACAGTTTAAAGTCAAGGTTAATACTACTATGTCTGACCCTTTTGAACAAGAGATGGGTGTCCCTCAGGGGAGTATCCTCTCGGTTACTCTATTCAGTATTAAAATAAATAGTTTGGCTAAAACATTACAAACGAATGTTGAAGGCTCGCTTTATGTTGATGATTTTCTTATATGCTATAGAGGTAAAAATATGAACAACATAGAAAGACAACTACAATTATCTTTGAATAAAATTGAAAAATGGGCTATGGAAAATGGTTTTAAATTTTCCAACTCCAAAACAGTGTGTATGCATTTTTGTAATAAACGAAAACTACATTTAGACCCCGAACTTAAAATTTATAATTCCCCCATTAAGGTCGTCAAAGAAACCAAATTTCTTGGTATTCTGTTTGACAACAAACTTACCTTTCTACCCCATATCAAAATGCTTAAAGCTAAATGCTTGAAGGCATTGGATATTTTAAAAGTTGTTTCCAGCACTGACTGGGGTGCTGACAAAAACATTTTGATAAATCTATATCGATCACTTGTACGATCTAAACTTGATTACGGTTCCATTATATATGGATCTGCTCGCATATCCTATATAAAAATTTTAGATACTGTTCACCACCAAGGTCTACGTTTGGCCTTGGGGGCGTTCAGAACATCTCCTGTGGAGAGTTTATATGTAGAGGCGAACGAGCCGTCTCTTTATAACCGTAGGATAAAACTTGGTTTACAATACGTAACCAAGCTAAAAGCATATCCTTCAAATCCTGCATACGACTGTGTTTTCAATCCTCTCTATGAGGATATATTTGAACAACATGAAAATAAAATTCCTCCATTCGGTATTCGGATGAAACCGCATATTTTGGGTTGTAACATCAACCTTGATGAAATAGCTCCTGTCGATATACCGCAATCGCCGCCTTGGCTTGTGCCCAAACCCAAATTTATTTTTGACATCAGAAAACATAAAAAGTCGGAAACTAATCCCATTGAAATTCAGCAACAGTTTGCTGAAATTAAATCACATTTTCAAGGGTTTGATACAGTTTATACTGATGGATCGAAAGACGGAGATAAAGTAGCTGCTGCTGCGGTCTATGGAGAACGAGCAGCAACCCTCCGTCTTCCATCTTCCAGTTCTATATTTACAGCTGAAGCAAGAGCTATTATTCTTGCCTTGAAATTCATTAGATCTTCTGATAAACAAAACTTTCTAATTTGTTCAGATTCGCTTTCATGTTTATTAGCTATAGAAAGTCAAAAGTATAAAAACCCTTTAATTTCCCATATTATTGAATTCTATAAAAGGCTTGTCCATATGGGTAAACAAATAATCTTTTTCTGGGTACCAAGTCATACTGGTATAAGAGGAAACACAGTTGTAGATAGGATAGCGAAGGATGCTTTATACGACCCCATTACAAATGTGTCAGTGCCATATACTGATTTTAAACCTTTGATTTTTAAGTATATTTTACGTCTGTGGCAGTCCCAGTGGGATCTGCTCACAGACAATAAATTACATTCAATTGAGCCAATTGTTGGCAAGAATGTTTGTTTCTCTGGCAAAAGCCGAAGAGATCAAGTTGTTTTAACTAGATGTCGCATTGGCCACACCAGGACGACTCACTCTTTTATTTTAGAGAGTGAGCCGCCCCCTGAGTGTATACCTTGCCAATGTCGACACAGTATTAGACATCTTTTAATTGACTGTGTAGATAAATCCGACATTATTTGTCGGTACTACACAGTCAACAATATGAAAGATTTATTTACAAAGGTTGCTGGCAGCCGTATTGTACAATATTTGAAGGACGTAGGACTATACTCGAGAATATAGTCTGTCTGACTGTATTCCTGGTTATAGTCCTTATCCAGAATTTTAAATTGTTATATGTATTGACTCATGTTATTTTATTGATTTTCTTGTAGCGTTTCTGTGATATTTTTCAAGTCTGTGATATTATAAAATGTTTCGAAATGTTTTGTCTAATATTTGTTTTATTGTTTATATTGTCATTAATTTTTATTTGTAAATAGTCAATTGGTTTTAATTGTGTTCAATTTTAACCAGCTCCGTTTAGATTAGTTCTCGCCGTGATATTGGCTGAAATATCGCCAGCTCGGCGTAAAACAATATTCAATCAATCAATCAATCAACCTAATTTAATGATACATGTTTGTAGGTTTAATCACATGGGGTTCTGTCCTGAGTTTTGTGGTGATTATTCTGATGATATATATGTATAGACTTAAAAGAAGAAATGCTGGTTACACTGCAATACCTAGCACCGACTCCCCAATGGAAATGACAATAGTGAATCCTTTTTTTACACCACCATCATCATCACTTCCTCCTGCTCAATCTACATCTACTCTGACACAGGCTTCCATCCATTCTCAGACACAGACGCAGGATTCCACAGACTCAGAAACTGAACCAATAGCAATGCGTACACGATCACACTCTAGAAGAAAGTTATTTTAATTATACCCATGCAGCAAAAAGGTTTCAGCATATACATTAAAAATTGGCGTCAAATGTATGCTAGCTTAACTGATGGTCACTTACCTTGCTTGCTTGCCCAATACACATTTCTAGACTTTTAGGCAAATAAAATTACCTCCCTTTATTCTCACTTTTAATATTCCAAAGTGATTCTAATTTGATTTTTTTTATTATTACATTTGCAATGCCCTTTTACTATTTTTCCAAATAAGCAGGATTCCACAGACTCAGAAACTGAACCAATAGCAATGCGTACACAATCACACTTTAGAAAAAAGTTGTCATTTTAATTATACCCATGCAGCAAAGAGGTTTCGGCAAATAAATTAAAAATTGGTGTCAAATGTATGCTAGCTTAACTGATGGTCACTTACCTTGCTTGGTTGCCCAATACACATTTCTAGACTTTAAGGCAAATAAAATTACCTCCCTTTATTCTCACTTTTAATATTCCAAAGTGAATCTAATTTGATTTTTTTCATTATTACATTTGCAATGCCCTTTTACAATTTTTCCAAATAAAAATTTACATGAAATAAGGAACATTAATTAGTAATTTAAGTAACTACTATCTATGAATACTACCCCGTGTGGGTCCCGGGGACACATATAGAATAGGCCCACAGCTCCTCGGCTTGGCGTAAGAGGCCCCTAAAGAGGCGACATGTTTGCCGTGTGTCGCAAACCCGTGTCGGTAATAGGGAGTGTTCCTGGATGGCCGGAAAAACGGTTCTGATCACCATCTGGGGCACAATCTTTACCTAGACGGGAGGCCGGATGGGCCCGATTCGGTCAATCGGCTGGTCACATCATTCCTTTACATCAATTTATAATGCTTTGTTTATTTTTTTATCTCCTGCTCAATATGGTTAAAATTCCAAATTACTGATTTATGGATTGGTGTTGGCTTAAGGGTCACAAAATTCAACAGGCTCAAAATTATTATTTATTTCGGTTATTTGTTTATTTATTATTTTTCTACTACCTTCTTGAATATAATTCATTCCATTTATTTACCAATTTTTCAATTTCTAATTTCTCCTTTAGTTTGGATTTCGTTTTGGATATGATATCAATTTAATCTAACCAGCTCATGAATGGCTCGATGGTCCCGGTCTAGCCAATAACTGGTCATGTCTTGCCCTCTGCTGTTTTCTCGTGGTTGTCTGAAAAGACCCAGATGAACCCTTTATGAAACCGAGATACACTGGGTTGGGAAGGTGGTCTGCTGTTGTATCGCTTGAGGTTGATGTTTGGGTTCTGGGGTCTTGGATGATAACCACTGATGGAGGCACAGAGAAGGCGGTGGCTTATGGGACAAAGCTTCCTCGGCTTAATGAGGCCACATGTTTGCCGTGTGTGGATACCCGTAAGGATAGAGGACGGGATCCTGGTGGCTGAAACACGCCACTTTGGCCCTTACTTTATCTTAAACGGGCGGTCGGATGGGCCCGGTCCTGATCAATCGGCTGGTCACGCCAAGCCCTTGAACTTTACCCGTTTCCAAAATGTACAACAATAGTACTATTTATAGGTTGGGTTCAAGAAGGCGGTGGCGCATGGGTCAATCGTGTGGATGTTATTTTGGGCGGTTGTCTCGTCAGGCAACCCCTGACACGAGGCTTGCGCCCATTAAAAGATACTCCATGCGAGTATCTTATTCTGGTATCCCTGGTGCTTGTCGCAAATGTGGCAAGCATGCATCGTTTTGATGTTGCTCCGAGGTGGGCGGGGAGCCAGGGTAACGAAGCATATATACATCACCATGGCGACTTCAAATCAACAAAAAACCAATTCAAATAACTCAGTCAACAAAAGAAAACTGAACGATTCAAGTGATGATGAGGATGTTCCAAACAAAATACTCAATGTTACTTCAGATACTTTCCATAGATTCATTGTATTAAAAAGTTTAGATCCAGAAAAACTACTTACAAAATTATCTCCCTTCCTGATCCAAAAAAAAAATTCAATCCGTTGCTGGAACAGTTCAAAAAGTTGTAAAAATGAAAACCGGTAGCTTACTTATTGAATGCACTAGACAACAACAGTCTAGAAATCTGTTGTCTATGACAGCAATTTCGGACATCCAGATCTCTGCTACTCCACACAGAACTCTAAATTATTGCCAGGGAATTATCCGAGATAGAGATCGTGACCTTGCTGATTTGTCAGAAGATGAAATTTGCTCTGAATTAGAAACCCAACACATTTCAAAAGTTAAACGTTTTACAAAGAAATCTGAAAACAAAGTAATCAAACTTAATACTTACCTTCTTACATTTGCACTGCCCAAAGTTCCTGATCATATTTACATTGGCCCATATAGAATAAAAGTTGACAAATATATCCCCAACCCAATCCGCTGTTTCAAATGCCAGAAATTTGGACACGGAAGGGGTTCTTGTAGAGGGAAGGAAAGGTGCGTCAAATGTCCTACTGAGGGCCACTCCAATTTTGAATGTAAACATGAGACAAAGTGTGTAAACTGTGGAGAAACTCACATGGCAAATTCGAGATCTTGCGAAATTTACAAAAGAGAGCTAGAAATCCAGAAATTGAAAGTTGATAAAAATTTAAGTTACCAGGAAGCTCGGAGATTGATCTCTGTCTCGGATAATTCGACTCAGAATACAACCTACGCTGAAAAAGTTAAAGGTCCCTCAACCAGAAGATCATTTTCTGTCCAAACAGTATTCACATGGCCACAGGACAGTGAACGTCCTATCCTGGTTTCGGAATTTACTCCATCCAAAACAAAGCCTGTTTCTTTGCAATCCTCCCATTCTTCACAAACTTCTGATTCGTCTCTACCGTTTAACCATTTTGAGATTGCTGATATCTATCTCAACTCTAATGTTGATAAGCAGATGCATGAAGAATTTGGAAGAAAGCTTAAAATTTCATCTAAATCTGCAATCTCTGCTCAAAATAAAAAATCTCAATCCACACCACAAGCACCTTCTACATCATCCTCTACTTCAAATAATCAGTCATTACAGAAGTCCTCATCATCACATGAAAAATCGTCATGCTCATCTGCAATTGAAGAAAAGAAATCTAAGATTAAACTCAATTCCAATAGGGTTAAAAAAGGCGACAAACATTTATACAAATTTTCATTGTTATCATCAGAGTTTGGTGATGATGACGATGAAATGGATACTACAGACAACGCAGTTGAAGACGCACCTGACGTGTGTGTGAAGTCAACTCCCCCTGTATCCATTTCAAATTCCTCCGCTGGGAGAAACAGGAGTTGCTCTCCGCGTGTGCGGCGCAATCCCAGGCTATCTCCCATTCGACCACCCAAATTAAAATGAAGAATATATTACAATGGAATTGTCGAGGATTAAAAACTAACTTAATTGAACTATCGTTACTTATACAAACATTCCTTCCTGCTGCCATTTGTCTCCAAGAAACTCACTTGAAAGAAAATGATCCTGTAAATGTTAAAAATTATTCATTATACAGCACTCGTGTTGGAAAGGATGAGAGAGCTGCTGGCGGTTCTTCAATCTTTGTTAAAAATACCATTATTCACAGTCAAATTAAATTAACAACAGATTTACAAGCCGTTGCTGTAAGAATTTCTCTTGGAAAAACTGTTACTTTATGTTCAGTATATATTCCTCCAAATTCAGCCCTAGACATTCATCAGCTTAGATCTTTAATCAATCAATTACCTACCCCTTTTTTCCTACTTGGAGACTTTAATGCTCATAACCCAATGTGGGGTAGTAATTTACAAAATGACAAAGGAAAAAAAATAAAGGATTTCTTAAATCAGGAAGGATTGTGTATATTTAATGATGGTTCTGATACCTATTTGCATCCGGGGAATGGTTCTTACACGGCTATCGATTTATCTATCTGCGATCCTTCATTGTTGCTGGATTACTCATGGCGAGTCCATGATGATTTATGCGGAAGTGATCACTTTCCAATAATACTGGAAAGCCTGTTTCCCTCGTCTTCTGAAAGAGTTCCTCGCTGGAAATTTGACAAAGCCAATTGGTCTTTGTTCGAGGAACTTTGCCGGAATGAACTTAAAACAGGCAAGTTCAATAGTGTTAGCAATCCAGTCCTTAAATTTACTGAAACTTTATTAAAGATAGCTGAGAGAGCCATTCCAAAATCCTCGACAAACCCAAAACAACCAAGCAAACCCTGGTTCGATGATGACTGTGAGGAAGCGAAGAAAAACAGAAAAAAGGCCGAACGACGGTTCAACTTGAATCCAACCTCCGATAATCTCAGTAATGTCCGTATATTCCGTGCGAAAGCATGGAGAACATTTAAACAAAAGAGGCGAAAGTCTTGGCAAAACTTCGTCTCTAAAATAAACTCTCGTACACCTATGAATAAAGTATGGAATTTCATCCAAAAAATTGATGGTAAAAACAGAAAGGCCAATCTTCACCATTTAAAAGATGGCCAAACTCTTTTGACTTCAGAAAATGATATATCGAATAAACTCGGCGAAACTTTCTCAAAACATTCTTCTTCTCAGAATTATTCCCAGGAATTCCAAAGGATTAAAAACCGAACCGAGAAAAACAAACTTAATTTCAAATCTAACAATTTAGAAGATTACAACCGCCCTTTTTCTTTGGATGAGCTTAAAATATCTTTATTGAAAGCCCATGACACAGCATGTGGCCCTGATGATATTCACTATAAACTTTTGAAACATCTTCCCGAAAATTCTCTTGAAACACTGTTAGATCTTCTCAATAATGTATGGGAAACTGGAGACTTGCCTTCTATTTGGAAACTTGCCACAGTTATCCCTGTTCCAAAACCTGGAAAAGATCATTTTGAACCGTCGAATTATCGGCCAATTGCCCTCACAAGTTGCATCTGCAAGACACTTGAACGGATGATTAACGACCGCCTTGTTTGGTTCCTAGAGACGAATGGTCTCCTATCCAACGTACAGTGTGGGTTCCGGCAGGGCAGAAGCACGTTAGATCATCTTGTTCGATTCGAATCATTTATACGCAACGGGTTTGCTAAAGGTGAACATGTGGTGTCTGTCTTTTTCGATCTGGAAAAGGCGTATGACACCACTTGGAAATATGGTATTTTAAAGGATTTAAACGATATGGGGTTGAAAGGTAGGTTACCTTCATTTATACAGAACTTTCTATCTGAAAGGGAGTTCAAAGTCAGGGTGAATACAACAATGTCTGATCCGTTTGAACAAGAGATGGGTGTTCCACAGGGAAGTATTCTCTCAGTTACTCTCTTTAGCATTAAAATTAACAGTCTTTCAAAAACCTTACAAAACAATGTTGAAGGCTCTCTTTATGTTGATGACTTCTTGATTTGTTACAGAGCCAAAAATATGAACACTATAGAACGTCAATTGCAGTTATCTCTTAATAAAATTGAAAAATGGGCTACGGAAAATGGATTTAGATTTTCTAGCTCAAAAACTCTCTGCATGCATTTCTGTAATAAAAGAAAATTACATCCAGACCCTGAACTCAAACTCTACAATGTACCTATTAAAGTAGTTAAAGAAACGAAATTCCTTGGGTTACTTTTTGACAGTAAACTTACCTTTCTACCCCATATCAAAATGCTTAAAGCTAAATGCCTGAAAGCATTGGATATTTTAAAAGTTGTTTCTAGCACTGACTGGGGTGCTGATAAAAATATTTTGTTAAATCTATATCGATCACTTGTACGATCAAAACTTGATTATGGTTGCATTATATATGGATCTGCTCGCAAATCCTATATAAAGATTTTAGATACTGTTCACCACCAAGGCCTACGTTTGGCCTTGGGGGCGTTCAGAACATCTCCTGTGGAGAGTTTATACGTAGAGGCGAACGAGCCGTCTCTTTATAACCGTAGGATAAAACTTGGTTTACAATACTTAACCAAGCTAAAAGCATATCCTTCAAATCCTGCCTACGACTGTGTTTTCAATCCTCTCTATGAGGATATATTTGAACAACATGAAAATAAAATTCCTCCATTTGGTATTCGGATGAAACCACATATTTCTGGTTCTGATATCAACCTTGATGAAATAGCCCCTATTAATATACCTCAGTCGCCACCTTGGCTTGTACCCAAACCTAAATTTATTTTTGACCTTAGAAAACATAAAAAGTCTGAAACAAATCCTATTATAATTCAGCAACATTTTGCTGAAATAAAATCAAATTTTGAATTTCATGATAATATTTATACTGATGGATCAAAAGACGGAGACAAAGTGGCTGCCGCTGCAGTCTATGGACAGCAAGCAGCAACTCTCCGTCTTCCATCCTCCAGTTCCATTTTTACTGCTGAGGCAAGAGCCATAATTCTTGCTCTAAAGTTTGCAAGAACATCTAAAAAACTTAAATTTCTTATTTGTTCAGATTCTCTTTCATGTTTATTGGCTATAGAAAGTCAGAAATATAAAAACCCTTTAATTGCCCATATTATTGAATTTTATAAAAGACTTGTCCAAATGGGCAAGGAAATAATTTTTCTCTGGATACCAAGTCATATTGGTATTAAGGGAAACACAGTCGTAGACAGTTTAGCGAAGGATGCGTTAGATGACCCCATTACTAATATGTCAGTGCCTTATTCTGATTTTAAACCTTTAATACACAAATATGTTTTACGTCTGTGGCAGTCCCAGTGGGATCTGCTTACAGACAATAAATTACATTCGATAGAGCCAACTGTTGCCAAGAATGTTTATTTTTTCGGCAAAAGCCGAAGAGACCAAGTTGTTTTGACCAGATGTCGCATTGGCCACACCAGGACGACTCATTCTTTTATTTTAGAGAGTGAGCCGGCTCCTGAGTGTATTCCATGCCAATGTCGGCACTCTGTTAAACACCTTTTAATTGACTGTGTAGATAAATCCGACATAATTTGTCGGTACTACACAGTCAACAATATGAAAGATTTATTTACAGTGGTCGCTGGCGACCGTCTTTTACAATATTTGAAAGACGTAGGACTATACTCCAGAATATAGATTATTATACTATGTTCTGGAGTATAGTTATTGGTCATTGTCTTAAACTTTGTTATTATTAATTGACGTGTTTTTATGTTTACTAAATATTTTATATATGTTGACATTGCTAATTGAATAGCGTATCTGTGATATTATTTCTGAATGATGTTCGACTGTGATTTTAGTTTTACTGTTTATTCAACTTTCAATATTATTTGTAAATAGCCTATTGTTTTTAGATAATGTTTGAAATTTTAATTAGTTTGAATCTAATTCGTTCTCGCCGTGATATTGGCTGCAATATCGCCAGCACGGCGTTAAAAAACAATCAATCAATCAATCAATCTATGAATACTTGTATGCATTGAAAATAGCAATGACTTAAATACATGCAATCCTTATTGGACAAGCAAGCAAAGTAAGTGACCATCATTTAGGTCAGCATACATTTAAGTTTTACCTAAAAGTAGAGTTTTCTCTGTGCCTTACATGTTAAGGATTATGTGTTTGTTTTGGTCAGCATACATTTAAGTTTTACCTCTAAAAGCAGAGTTTTCTCTGAGCCTTACATGTTAAGGTTTTTTTTTGTTTGTTTTATCTTTCAATATATAAGAAAGGATTCTTGTTGTGATATTAAGTTTAACCTCTAAAAGTAGATTTTCTCTGTGTCTTACATGTTAAGGTTTTTTGCTTGCTTTATCTTTCAATATATAAGAAAGGATTCCTGTTATGATATTGATATGTTTGTTTTCATGAATCGTTCATACATTTGTGTGTCTTTTGTTTTCAAAAGTATGTTTTCTTTTACTGATTAGTACTACCTCAATATTACAAAAAAATCTTGTTAAATTCCAATATTAAATATTTGATAAAATGTAAAGGTTCTGTGATTTTTTCTTTAAACTATATTCTTATTTATCTGGGATTTTTATATGTAAACCTGTTGTATGGTATGTCCATATTTAGGGACCTGTATTGAAGAGCCTTATAGTTTTCACTTTGTGTTTGTTTTTTTTGTGCTTTATATTTACCAGGAAGGTGCAATTAAATGTTTTTTGTGTTTTATATTTACCAGGAAGGTGCAATTTTTAATAAATCATATTTGTTATGAGAAAGATGTATTATATTTGTTATTGTTTTTTATATTTCTATATATTTACCATGAAGGTGCAATTTTTTATTAAATCATATTTTTTCATCGTTTTGATAATGATGTTTTTTTATTATGACCTTACATTGAAAATGTGGTACTCTATAGTTTTCACTTTGACTGTCTATTCCATCGGTTCGTCCGTCTTTCTGTCCACAATTTCTTGTCAATATATGGGCAGCCATTCGGGCAAAAATTAACAAAAAATTAAAAACAGACGATAAACTAAAAACAGACGCAAAATCACAAAAAACAGACACAAATTTGAAAAACAGACAAAAAATACAAAAACAGACATACATTTTACTAACAGACAGACGATCGGGCAAAAATTAACAAAAAATTAAAAACAGACGATAAACTAAAAACAGACGCAAAATCACAAAAACAGACACAAATTTGAAAAACAGACAAAAAATACAAAAACAGACATAAATTTTACTAACAGACAGACGATCGGGCAAAAATTAACAAAAAATTAAAAACAAACGATAAACTAAAAACAGACGCAAAATCACCAAAAAACAGACACAAATTTGAAAAACAGACAAAAAATACAAAAACAGACATAAATTTTACTAACAGACAGACGATTCAGTAAAACAGACAAAATATGAAAACAGACACAAATTTTACAAACAGACGTAAACTTAAAAAACCGCTACTGGCGCCAGCGAAGCACGTGGTCGTGGATCTGGTGGACTGAGGAGGACGAACACATCTTCGGTAAGTATAAAGAAACCGAAATAAACCGAATAATTCCTTTTTCAACCACTAAAATTTTATAAGATTCATGTAACATGGATTTTTTTAGCATTCAAATCAGTAGGGTCCCCCCGAAAATATAAGGACTCTTAATTTTCTATATGAATGAATGAAGAATAATATAACATATTAATATTTCAAATAATTCAATTTCAAACATTAATATAAATTAAACTGTGCCCCCCCCCCCCCCCCCCCCCCCATTTTGATTCCAATATGGATAATTTACCTTTAAATGACTATAAGGACCTGTCCCAAAGTACAAGATTCAAGATTTTATTAACCAATCCTTGGCCCACAATGCAAGGGCATTACAAAATCACAAACTAAAATTGCATGATATATATATAAACTCCTAAATATGTATGTTGTTTGCCCCAGCTCAAGTGGGCCCTGATTTGGTCAAATTATGAAATAAATATTCTATTAATGTAATCATGTAATATGTTAATTAAATTAAACTGCAAATGAATTTCCTCAAATATACAGATTTTTATCCGGGGGGGGGGGGGGAGTGGAGATTTTCATTCCTACCCACCTTCACAACACCTGCAACAATGTTTAAAAAATTTTTGAACCGGAAATTTTTAGGGTCCGCTCTGGTTTGCTGAGTTTAAGTACATACATGTAATCACTTCCGGTAAATAATGATCAATGATGAAATGGGACCAGCTCTCCACATTTTTTAAATAGTATCAATAGTTTAATCATTGCCTTACATGTACATTGTACATGGTTAGGTTTCAAATCGAACGAGATGATCCAACGTGCTTCTGCCTTGCCGGAATCCACACTGTATATTGGACAGGAGACCATTGGTCTCTAGGAACCACACAAGGCGGTCGTTAATCATCCGTTCCATGGTTTTACAAATGCAACTTGTGAGGGCGATTGGCCGATAGTTCGACGGTTCAAAATGATCCTTCCCAGGTTTAGGGATAGGGATGATGGTGGCTAGCTTCCAAATAGAAGGCAAATCACCAGTTTTCCATACCTTATTAAGTAGATCCAAGAGTACTTGAAGAGAGGCTTCAGGAAGATGTTTGAGGAGCTGATAATGAATATCATCAGGTCCTGAGGCTGTATCATGAGCTTTGGCCAAAGACGTTTTTAGTTCTTCCAAAGCGAAAGGAAGATTGTAGTCTTCTAAATTATTTGATTTAAAGTTCAGTTTAGTTTTTTCAGTGCGGTTTTTAATTTGTTGGAATTCTTGAGAATAATTTTGAGAAGAAGAATGTCTTGAGAAAGTTTCACCGAGTTTATTAGAGATATCACTTTCCGATGTCAAAAGGGTTTGGCCATCTTTTAGATGGTGAAGATTGGCCTTTCTGTTTTTGCCGTTAATCTTTTGTATAAAATTCCAAACTTTATTCATAGGTGTATGTGAATTTATTTTAGAGACGAAGTTTTGCCAAGATTTACGTCTCTTTTGTTTAAATGTTCTTCGTGCTTTTGCACGAAATATACGGACATTACTTAAATTATCAGACGTTGGATTCAGGTTGAACCGTCGTTCGGCCTTTTTCCTGTTTTTCTTTGCTTCCTCACAGTCGTTGTCAAACCAGGGTTTGCTTGGTTGTTTTGGATTTGTCGAGGTTTTAGGAATGGTTCTCAGCTATCGATGCCAGCTTTTCAGTAAATTTAAGGATTGGGTCGCTAACATTACAGAAATTATCTGTTCTAAGTTCATCGCGACAGAGTTGCTCGAACAAAGACCAATTGGCTTTGTCAAATTTCCAGCGAGCAACTCTCTTAGAAGACGAGGGGAACAGATTTTCCAAAATAATTGGAAAATGATCACTTCCGCATAAGTCGTTTGTATAATTTGAATAAAAATTCAATAAAATGATTTACAATTCAAAAAAGAGACAAACAAATGAAAAATTTACAAGGAATTTAGCCATGTGCACCAGTCATAATGAAACATGTTAAACTTGTGACTTTTGATTCGTTCAAATAAAAAGAGGAATCCATTGCTGGACTGATTTGATTTAATTTTCTAGTTTACCTATTTAGCAAAATATTTTGTCTTCCTGGGTTTACTCTATAATTCAGAAATTCAGAAATTGAATTGACTGATTTTAATCATGTGCACCAGCCATATCAAAACAAGCAAAATTGGCGACCTTTGATCCATTTATATAAAAAGAGCAATCCATTTGCAGGATTGATTATACATAATTTTCTAGTTCATCAATTGAAATCTTATTATCAATTGCCAGATGACTTGTAAGTAAATCTTTGTCACAATAAACATCACGTTCCTCCCCATTTTTCTTTCTCATTAAGACTAGGCCAGTTGAATCATTTGAAATAGCAATAATTTGGCATGATATTTTGCTTTCTTGGTTTTTGTCTTCAATTTGAGAAATTGAATTTACTGAAATGGTATTTTCAGAATGGAATTGCGAAAATTTGACAACAGCATCTTTGATTTTAACAACAGTTCCACATCTGATATCTTTTCCAGATTGCTCATCTCATAGTGATGTTTTCAAATTTCCAGTAGAATCTGTAATGGTTATTTCCTTAACTCTTGCTTCTCTCCCTCCAATTTTTAAATGTTTAACAACTTCTTCCTGAAATGTTCAAATAGAATAAAACTAAATCTCAAGTTATTTTAAATTCATCTTACCTAGTAGCAAAAGGTTAAATTTCTGATTAGATTACCCAGAGCTACATATATAATAAACAACATGAACAAGGACACATGTTGCACATGACTGTGTCCCCTGCCACATCAAAATGGAAACCCCAAAAAATAAGCAATATCCATTGATTTCTAAGGTAAATGCCATTAAAAGATGCATGTCATTCTTGATTAAGTTATTGTAGTCGATAAATTCCCATAACTCCTATAAAATTTGTCAATACAAAATGGCGTTGGGATATGATCAACTATATATAATGACTAACAATTCTACAAATTTGAGTTGAATTTCGGAGTGGTTTCAGAGGAGTTGTGACAGACGCATGGACACAGACCATTATGAAATCCTTCCATCGCTTTGCGTAGGGGGACAATTAAATCACATATTATTCATCCATCACCAGTAAACATGTGACGTTGCGACAATTGTGACGTTTTTGTGAACATTGTAATCAAAAGAGTGTAAATCATTCATTAAATTTTGTAAAAATTAATTTAAAATATATAAATGTCACTTTGAAATAAATGTATGTGAACATGTCATTTTGTGCGACGTTTCTTTTGCGGTTCAGTGTATAAGTCACTGTTAGCTTCATCAAAAAGAGCGAAAGAAGCTCCCGCTTGGCGTCCCGTGTCGAATAACATGCGTCGAGCGAGTCCTGGGACGGAAATGCTCATCTTGAAGAGATCGATGCCACGGTCGAAATAGAACTGTTGAAGATTTTCAACGGCTTGAACAAAGGGTCCGACATCGAGATCGTTGTACCAGACACTTGTGGTAAAGATAATACTGTGGATTTAATCAAATTCTCATTTATTTCGGATTGTCAATCAACCTCATATTGTATCTGTAGAGATGTCATGAAAAGTATTGATTATATAAAAATATATGGATTGCATATGTTTAGAATTATTTGGCTTATCTGATATTGACCATGGTGCCGCACTTCTACGCACTCAGTGCAAGTGAACAAAGAAATCAGGTCTATGACGCCAAAGACTATGTTCTTGACCGATGTAAAACGAACGCAAAAGAACAAACACAGATATTTTCTACGATAGAGATCGGTTAGTTAAAATAATACTGAAGTTCTAAAGAAATTATGTTTTGAAATGTCTTGTACCTCTCGTGGTAAGTACTATATATCGTCTGGACACCAATTATTCTCGTTGAAACATGCTCGACTCATTTTGATTTCAACTTCCATTGAATCAACATCGAATTATTCTGTAAGTGCATTTTTTTTTCTTTTCTTTTTTTCTTTATTTATAATTGTTCATTCTCATTATATTTTCATTGGATGTACTATTCAAAATGTTTAACATAATTATATAAGAAAAAGTTGATTCTTATTTCTGCTTAGTATAGTTTAATAATGAATTTATTTTTTCGTTTCAGAAATTTATAAAAAATGGCCGATAACAGCACGCCTATAGATGAAATCGTAAGTATTATATCATTTTTTCAGTAATAAAATAATGTTTGTTTTTTATTGATTAAATAACGTTTAACTCAAAATACAATTGCGTATTAATGATTTCAGGCAACACTGTACTACATTATTGTTATCTCTTTACAGAATTTTCTGGGAGTCAGAAGGTCCCTCTGGTCAAGGGATCCACCCTCTTCTATCCACTCACGGGCCAGTTTGGAAAGAGTAAGTATGTTTTTACATTTCGTTGACTATGTTATATCGATTTTAGCGTACGTTTATCAAATATCTTTGAAATTATAAATGTAGGTCAGTAAAAACACTTACGTTAAAATGTATTTAGTGTAAATTAAAAAAAAAATGTGAACATATGTTTATTATGAAAGAACTCCAGTTTTCATGTTTAAATGTTGTATTTTATTCATTGCAGACTATCCAGTGGGAAGACCCGGAGATTACTCTTCTCTGGAGTGCAATTTTTGCACTCCAGAAAGACGTAGAACAGTTAAAAGAAGAAAACAAAAAACTGAAAGACATGATCAAAAGAAAACAATATGTAAGGTCTGAGGTAGTCTACCTCAGACCCCGAAAAATGGAAAAATAAAATTTTAGATCAGTGTTGATATGTTGGACGTTTTATTTACTTCATGGATTTAAAATGATTGTTATTCACTTCACCAGGTCAGTTAGATATATCAGATTCGTGCAAAAGTATTTATGGTAGAATTAAAACAATATCACTTGCAATTGACTACTTTTAAAAAAATAAATATCACATCTTTATCTTAACGTCATATCATAATATTTAATCTATTTATTAGTCGTGTTAACAAATCGAAAATAATACTATTATTCTGTTCAATAAATTGCTCTTTTTCATTTTATGACATTTTTTCTTTATATAAGATGAATATATGTTTTATTATATTGTCAATCGGTATGATTATCCCACGGTCTGAACTCGTTACCGAGAAATATTTCTATCTATCGCGTTCAAATTTTATTCCATGTAGTTATCCTAGAATAAGCTTCAGGTGTAACACTACGGGGTTTTAATTTTTTCTGTAAGAGAATACAATTAAGTTTTAGGTATGCTACCTATTGCATTAATTGAAGTATTTACATCTAAGCTAAGACCAAGTTTTCATATTGTCCATAATCCGTTATAATTTTTTCAGCCAAATTTACCCTGCATGCTTCAAACCTCTATTTAATGCCAATTATATGGGTTTCAACATCGACTTATTTGATAAGATTATTTAAATCCAATAAATTTTGCAAGATGAAAATATCTTGGCTGCATTAACCCCCCTCCTAAAAATAAATATTTTCTTATTATTATTCAAATATACTTTAATTTTAATTCTATGCATTCTATTTTATCTTGATTAAGCAACGGGGCCACTCTGCATTCTAAGGCTTGTGACTTTCAAGATATAATAATATCCTGGCTGCATTAACCCCGGCCACCACCTCCCCCCCCACCCTTTATCTAAGGTTGATTATTTATTCTAAAATTGATATTTAACTTTTAACCTTTTTAAGTTTATTTCTTTTGTTTTAAAAGATTTAAACATTCAAATAATTTACAAAAAGCAAAACGTCTAAGTTAATATTTACAAGAAAAGTTAAAACTACCTAGATATCCTGCACGAGGCTCGGGCATATCTAGAATAGTCCGCGAGTTTCACATTGACTTATGGTTTAGTAGAAAAGTTAAAACTACCTAGATATCCTGCACGAGGCTCGGGCATAACTAGAATAGTCCGCGGGTTTCACATTGATTTATGGTTTAGCATAAAAGTTTATAACTACCTAGATATCCTGCACGAGGCTCGGGCATATCTAGAATAGTCCGCGAGTTTCACATTAACTTATGGTTTAGTAGAAAAGTTAAAACTACCTAGATATCCTGCACGAGGCTCGGGCATATCTAGAATAGTCCGCGGGTTTCACATTGATTTATGATTTAGCATAAAAGTTATTCTTTAATTTTCTTTAATAATTATCTAAATCAAAACCCCAAAAATGTTGCAAATATACATAGAAGCACAAATTCTTTAAGTTTTTGTTCAAATTAACTTGCTTAATATTTAATTCAAAAGTTTTCCGAAAAAGAATGTATAAAAATATACTTAGTATCCACTTTTTATAAGAAAATTTCCAAACAAATTTAATTTCCTTTTGAAAATAAGATTTAAGATAAAATATATACATAGTGGCTTTCATAGCTAATATTGAATCGAAAAGGCTCCGTAGCGAATTCTCAAAAGTGAGAGAGAGAAAAACGCGAAGCAGCAGTTTCTACACAGTAAATCTAAGTTGTCATCTGACCAAACAACAAGTTCAGAAGAAGTCATGGGAACACAAGCAGCATGCACCCACTTTTCACAACCACTACAGTGGACACATTCTTGGTTTTCTTCACAATGTTCAAGACATATGGAACAAGGATATTCTGCCATGGTGAATGGAAGAATGAGACCGATCACAAGTTTTGGTGTATATTTAAAGATTTTGACGGTGTATGTAGGGTTTCTCTTGTACTATTGCAGTAAAACACCCACAATAATCGGTTGTTTGAATAACAATTTCAAACTGTCACTTTTATTACCAATCAATCTCAAAAACGGTTATGTTGATATCCATTTTGACAAATAACAGAAATTACTATAAAAAATATAAAATTATAATTGCTTTTTCAATATAATTATTCTGGGTTTTTTGTCCAGTTTATTTTTGTGTGTGGTTTTGTTTGTTTTTTTGTTTGTTTGTTTTTTTTTTTATTTTTTTTTTTGGGGGGGGGGTTATATTCTAATTTTTTTTTTTACTTTTGTATATAGAAGAAGCAATGCGGCATTAAAAAAAAACACCTATGAAAATTAGGAGGAAACAGACAACACAAAAATCAAAGCAAAATATAATTTTATTTAGAAAAGCTATATATTACATTACGATATAAAAATATCAAGCTAAGAAACAAAAGAGTGGCTAATAAAAGTCCAAACACATTCTGTCCTTTTCCACGAACTCCGGTTCCCCAAAAGGCATCGGGAACATCATGTGCGATGTAACCATCGGTCTGCAATAGAGTGTCTCGAAATAGTTTGCACTGTTGGAATTTTAACTTTAGGATTTCAGACATAAGAAGGGCTTTATTCTCGTCCCATTGCGGATCTGTTCTCTTAATACTGTTGGAAAGCTGTTTAGCTCTTCTTGCATTGTGGGCTCTTCTAATATGACGTTCGAGTGCGTACAATCCATGATGAATTGCCTTTCTGCTCTGGTAGAGGTGTTCTGCGCTGCTGTAAGTTTGTCCTTCATATTGTAACTGGCATGGGTAAAAGTTGGAAAGGACATCATGTTCTCCTTTTACGTAAGTTATCATGTTGGTAGTGATAAATTTCGGTAGATATAGCTAATGTGCTTGTGAGACTCTCAGTTAATAATTCGCTACTTATATCCAAATGGGTGATCACAGGACGCTCTCGTTAAACTAATTAACATTTTTATTTGTTTTTTTTTAATTATTACTTAATTATTATAGTTAATAATTCGCTACTTATATACAGATGGGTGAACACAGGACGCTCTCGTTTAACTAATCAACATTCTTGTTTTTTTTTAATTATTAATAAATTACACGTTTTGATTAATTTAAATTGATATGAAAAGCGTTGATTTCACACCTTTCCAGTAAGTGATCAAGTAAGTATATACAAGATTAAAATATGAGTTTATTGGCCAATAAATACAATATACAACATTAATGATCGTTACAATGATAGTACAAAGCAATGACAAACAAATATTTATAAAAGCTATACATATAAGAAAAATGGGGCAGCTGTAAGTGTTAAAGATTTATTCAGTAGTTTAATTAATGGACAATATTTATGATCATATGTGACATTTATGTTCATCACTTTAATCCAAAACATCCTTTCATCGGCAGAAACTGCAAAATCGCCAAATCAACATCAATATTAATCATAGTTATTAAATATACCTCTATACTACCTAAAAATGTCTATCATAATTGAGGGCATTTCGGTATTTTCATTGGGCATTTCGGTAATTCCAAAGGCATTTCGGTAATTACGGGCATTTCGGTAATTCGATGTACCGGGTAAATTCACAACCCAGTTAAAATGATTGAATTGTAATGTTTTTGCCATATCATAGATTCGAAGTAATGATTTCCATATATTTGTATAGTAATTTTGTTAAGATCATTCAGTGCTAGTGAAATTTCATCAGAATTATTCTAGATTTGATAAATTAAGTAATAGTCGCTATATTTAAACTCTCTTTGTTCTGAAGGACGCATGATAAATTAAACCACATGGTCGACCTATATACCTAAATTTCTGGTGCAACTGAGCCCTAATTATGGTGCCCGGTTGCCCTGTAACTGTTTAGTCAGCAATTATTTGCCCTAGTAGATTTATATAATGGTGCCTTAGAGCCCTACTGAAATCATTACTCAGGAGTAATTTGCCCTAGTAGGGCATATTTTTATCATAGTTGTGTAACCGGGCAGTGTGTGGTATAAAAGGAAGTGAGAAAGATAGTGCAGGAAGGATTGAGAGCCTGAGTTGTGGTTGTTAGTTATTTCTATTATGTAGTTGTACATACCTTTTATGTGAATTAATACAGATTTAAATTTATCAGCGACTTTGTAACTTTGACTGCACTCTAGTATATTGAGAGTACACAAATATCCCGCATTTTTGAAGGACATACTTATTGTATTCCTTGATCTTGTAACCAGGATTTTCCATAAGGAGGCGCTACCAGTTTTTATCCATTGGAAAATCCTGTTTCGAAAGTGCATCACTTGTATTAGTCGTGTTGTATGCTATGTCTTTTGCATCTCGTCGTTATACTTACCCTGGACATACCCAATTGTGCGCTTGCATTCTTCGATTCGTTACAGAATGATAATGATTTGTAAAGTCGATGTAAATATCAAACAACACTACAATAGATAACGATGACAAAAGATCCGCCATATTTGGCGTCGCTATCTGTCACAAGGTAAATAGGTCAAATTTTCATTCATTCTTTAAAGTGATAAATAACCACCGTAGAGGTTTGACAGAACATATGTATATTAATAACATATTTAAATTTACGATTTATATGTTTTCTATATCTGTTTTCATGTTCACGAAGTCATAAAACCCCTGAGAAATTCACTTTATTTTGACTTCTGGAAGAAAGTGGATCAGCCATTTTGAGCAAGGAAGCGGTGTGTCACATGCTTCATGACGTGACTTCTCATTTTCTGATGACATAAAACACACATTGCGTACTTCGTTTTAAAGTGATAAAGTACATTACATACACTAACTATTTATTATTAAATAATACTTCAGACGATCGTCGGCTCGGAGACAAACCGGCTAAAAAATTTTGGTCTACAAATTTAATAGTATAGATGATTCCAAAAACTGAGGAACAACATGAGATAAAACACAAAAAAACCTTAATAGGATTAAAGAAATGATAAATTAATATTAACCTTTAAAGATATATCTTGTCATAGATACAATAAAAGATTTGTGATCACCAAGGTTCATTTATGATTTTGAATTCCTTGAAATAACCATTGACTTCTATTTGTTCTATATTATATTCATTTGTGCAGGATTGTAATAATGGCTACAAATAGGGAAGATGAAATTTTTGAGGCAGTCTGTGTTATAATGCTGGAAAAAACTAATTATAAATCATCTACCATGCCACAGATGTAGTGAAGAGAATGCTATACAGGAAGAAATGGAAAAATGGCAAGAAAATCAACCTTTCCATCTTTTCTCAGATATGCAGGAAGAAGTGTCAAACATTTACCATGAGTTACTACATTTGAACAGAGATGCTAAAAAGATCATTTAGAAAACCTAAGTGCCTTAACTTTAATGGAGTTGAAGAGACAATGCAAAAGGGTTAACACATCACACTTACTGAATATTGAAGCATTGATAAATAAAAGGGTTACAGACATGTAATTATACATCAAGTCTATTAGGAGGTTGTCTACGTCTATTACTTCTTCTAAGCTGAGGTTTAGGAATCTGTTGTAGTGGGTTTGGTTGTGGAGGTTGTAGGAAGTGCACCATTGGAGGAAGGTTTTGTAGTAATCGAAAATAACGCCTATACTGACGATAAATATTGTCCAGTACTAACACTAGTGTCACAATGGACATGAAAATGATTTCTGAAATTATCAACAAAAAAAAATAGTTAATCACTTAAGGAAAACTAGGCAGCATTATAAAGTTCATCTTGAGATGGAGCAGTAATAACACGTATTCTTTTGATCCAATTGGTTGATTGATTATATTGTTACGCCGTGTGGGGGACATTTAAGCTATATCACGGCGAGAACTAATTAAATTAAGTATGATTAAAACATACTATCTAAAACGAATGAACTATTTACAAATAATATTTAAGGAGAAAATAAAATAAAAAAAAACAATACAAGACAAACACACAAAATCAAAAATAATATCACAGACGAAATTTGGAAAATAATATCACAGATACGGTATTAAATAAATTACATCATTCAACGTCTTTAAATACTGTAAAGTACGGTTGCCAGCAACCTTTGTAAACAAGTCTTTCATATTGTTGACTGTGTAGTACCGACTAATAATGTCGGATTTATCTACACAGTCAATTAAAAGATGTTTAATACTATGTCGACATTGGCACGGAATACACTGAGGAGGCGGCTCATTCTCTAAAATAAAAGAATGAATCGTCCTGGTGTGGCCAATGCGACATCTAGTTAAAATCACTTGTTCTCTCCGCCTTCTGCCGAAGAAACAAATACTTGTGCCAACAGTTGGCTCAATAGCATGCAATTTATTGTCTGTAAGCAGATCCCACTGGGACTGCCACAGACGTACAACATATTTATAAATCAAAGGTTTAAAATCATTATAAGGCACTGGCATCTTTTGATCCAAATAATTATACCCACCAAAACCGAAAGTAGTACTGAAAGAAAAAAAGGTTATTTTTAAACTTGTTTTACCCAACCAAAATTAAACTACCACATCTTAGGATGTGTAGGAACCTCTTGAAAAGGTATTCCCCCTCCAAAAGTGCACTATTGTTCTGTCTCTTTCTCATGCATCTTTTTACACAAAGTACTATTATCACTACTAATAGCACTACAACAAAACACAATGATTTCTTTTTAATTTAAGCTTGCTCATTTCTGTGTTACAAAAGACTTAGTTGTGATATAATGTGTAAAAAAACATTGAAGTCATATTATTATAATAACTAATTTTCAAAATTCTTACAATATAACAAATATATAATTGTTTTTCTTTTTTCTTTCAATATACTGTAAACGTTTAAAGACTACTCATCTCCATCAGTTCACTAGTTAAGATATGATATCTATTTAACCTTCGTAATTTCAAAAAATAAAGAAGACAAAATCCAATGGATATCAAAATTACAAATATAAATGTAACCACTATGAATTTACCTGCTGTGGATGTTATTGCTATCACAATCCATGGTAGATTTTCTTCTGTCTTGTCATGGCCATGGGGTGTCTGTGTAGTGTCAATCTAAAAATAAAATGCAAATGATATAAAAAGAACAAAAAAAAAAATGAAAATTTAGTCGACTCTAGTACAAATTTTATTTTGTAACAATTCTTTTTTTTTCTCATTAGAATAACATTAAGAGAACATATAATAAGAAGACAAAGGGAAATGTCTCAAGATGATGCAAATGTAGACCCACCTCGTCATGGGAATGTGTTGAGTGAGTGTGCTGCTCAACGGATGTCATCTCCACCGTCCTACGAGGAGGCTGTGGCTCAGTCACAGTAGATGCACTATGGGTTTGTGGTGTTGATGATGACTTGGGATCGGCTGTTGGTGTTTCACTGGTATAAGACTAAAAAAAATGTGTAATTTCAAACATGTAATTTGCATTATATTCTTTCTAACCTACTAGAGGTGAAATTATTTCTTCATAAAATAGTTCAGGCTAACATTGACTGGTTTATTTATACATTTTCATTATAATTATGTTGACCCCTGTGTTGGTAGGAAAGATGACTTAACACACACACACACACACAATATTTGAAAAGGATATAAAGTAAACACCCTTAACACAACATCCTAAACTATACATCAAAAACAAAAGGAGTAGCACTTGTATTCATGTATTGCTGTTCATTTTTTTTTAAAAAGAAAGGAGTTAAACAAAACTACCGAACTGGTAATAACTTACACAAATCTGCCCGGAGACAATTACTCTTATGCTTTGGGGTACCGATACACGATCACAAGTCCCATGTTGAATCTCGATATGTTTAAGGGTGGCTGGTGGTTTGTTGACTAACAAAAACCTGTCATCTGATAGTCGATCTAGAGTGATCTCTCTGACAAAGGCGAGAGATTCACTTGTTACAAACTTGTACAGTCCAGCCCCATGGAATGTGCACCGTAGCTTACTAATACGATACTGTTTGTCTTCCACAACATCACAGCTTTTCTTGTCAAGACTTTACCACAGCATAATACCATACATGAAACGAACATATACTGCACGAAGTCCATTTTTTCTCTTTTCGTTTGCGCAATAAACATTACGTTATACGCATGCGCACAAAACTGCGAGGTTTACAATTTTAATGAAAGGGGTTCTGTAAAAACTAATATTTGATAAAAGATGAAACTATATGAAAATATCAAATACTAGAAAATATTAGATAGTAATATAAATCTGGGATTTAATGTTAGGTATGTTCCTCCTCTATTAGGAGCACCTCCATATGCAGCGTAATATATATAGGCGCAGAGTGGAACATTTAACAAATTGCACTGGAATGTGAGCATTGCCTTCGTCAGTTGTTCCCTAACCTGGTCGGAGTTAAAAATTGGCAATTTTAAATCATTGGGATATATGATGATAACCCCTCCCTACCGAAATCAAAGCCTGCAAGTCAACTTGTTGTCAATTTTATTATATTACAGTTTTGATGTTGGTTTTGTGGTACAATGAACATTGAAATGTGATAGTGAATACGGGTGCATGAATGATTGTGTACACATATTTTTTTTTTGTATTTTTGTATCTATCACAATATGTACACTTATTTATCACTCAAGTCTGTGTGTACAGTTCTTTATATGCTGTTGCACATATATACATACTTAGGTGATTGATAAAACAAGTTGCTTTCTTTAAAAAAAAAAAAAAGCAATAGGTGAACACTATATCGTGGCTTCTTAGAATATATCATGTTTTCGGAAAGGTTAATCCATATATTTGATCCAATGGATTACTCCATGAAATATTTATATTCAGCTTTGTTATATTTAATTAATATTAACATAGTAAGGTTATAAAACTTTATATATATCAGGAATTAAAGTTGATTATCCCGTTATGAAAATTTTGAAATGTTTATTTTATCCAAAAAAATGTCCTAAATCGGCTCTGTAAACAGGAAGAACATGTCTTACAAAAATGGAAAGGGGAAACACGGTACAGCTCATGTTTAATGTTTGCAAATAAAGTTATGTATACCAAATTTGAAATTAATCCCTCAAGTAGAAGCTGAAAATTATATTAGGTTTCGGATGGATTGACAGACAAGGTGATAGCAATATATATTTCTCTCTACAGAGTGGGGGTATAATAAGGTCACTGTGCGATCTGAATTATTTGATTAACTTACCTTGGAGTAATTTTTTTCAATATCCATATGGAACCTTGCATATGCATTCACTGATGGATAATGAATACTGAATAGTACTGGTAGATTGTTGTCCAGATGAAATTAGATAACTGTTAATTATGATGGATTGTATCGAAGCTAAACCCAATTTTAAAGCTTTTAATTCGATGATTTCATGTTTTTTTTGTGTGTGTGTGTTCTACTCCAAGACTCTTAAGAGAAATTGTTTTCTCTAGTTTTGTGAGGTACCTTTTTCAAAATACCTTTCCAAAAGATATAAAAAGGAACTAGATAGATTAATCCAGGGATAGCACATGCCGCCTGCACATTAAGTTTTATGTAAACAGGAAGTAGACGAGGTATTGTACTACAATATGAAGACTTCATGGTGATTTCAAGATGAAGAACAACAATAAAAGTGTCTTTCAGTTATTTGTTCTACCAAATATTTATTAGGACCTTGTCTCATGTACATTTACTACTAGTCCCATTATTATTTTTCTGTAAAGTTGCAAGCCTCTTCTCCATGTAGTTGCCAAGAAATCTGTGATGGAAATTTTTGCTTAAAATAACTATATAATGTATGTAAAATTTTAAGTTTGGGTTAAACAGGAAGAAGATAAGCAAGGGCATAAAATCACTTTACACGGTAAAGTATTATGGAATGAAAACTTCTGTAAAGTTTCAAGCCTCTGCTCCATGCCGCAGGACGACGGATGGTCCCAACGTGATACCTATATGTAGCTCCAGCAACACGTTGGTGGCAATATAATAACAGATGAAGGAACAGTTTTCATCAATAAGTTTTTCTGTCCATAAGATTACAAGGATTACTCCAACAGTTTTTTTCTACATGAACAAACGCATTTTAAGTGGTAGAAATCAAAACAAAAAACAGGAATGTTCATTAATCAACATCAAAAAATGTTCAAATGATAGAGTTAAGATTATTGAACAAGAAAGGATATCAGGAAACATCAACAATGAAGGACAATTTTCAAAACAGACCGTCAATTCACCAAAGAACGCAATGACAAAGAACAATAAAAAACAAGAGACGAACATCCAATACGATAGGAACTCGGGATAGCCGGACTTGGTACCGGCACTAGCAAAAGCCAGTGGTAGGGTTAAAACAGTTTTTGGGTACCAACACCTCCACTTTCTCTATCCCATGTCCCTATAGTATGAAAACACACAAATAAAAACCAATCCAGGTAGACCACTAACCACAGGACCACTATCTTGAAAAATAAAAATAGGGAATTAACTGTCATCCGTTTTGTTATATTATTGCAAAGCAAGCAGATTCATACATTTCAAACCACTTAATTACCTCTAATGAGCTTGCTTTGGTGGTAGTGAGTCGTCTGTCCTCTTCGAAAAGACGTACTCTACATTTTGTCACACTGACAGTCTGTCCTACGCTGCACGTGTTTACCATTTTGTCCCAAAGAGCCACAACAACTCTTCCAGTAGTGTCCTTCACTGTTAACTCCTGGAATGGGATTGTATTACCATTGACAGGTTTAGATGTTGGTGAACTGACCTAAAATACATATTAAAATGGTTATAACAAAACAGTTCACCGTATGGCTGGTTATTTTCACGGGGTGTAAATTATAGCGTATTTTAGCAGTCAAGAACAAACTGTCAAAATGTATTACGCTAAAAGTTATTTTCCGATTGTACTTAAATATTGTATAGATGTATGTCTTTCTTCTAAAAGTAAAACCGCCAATCATTTGCTATACCAGATTCATGCAAAATCGATAAAATTTTCATCCGTGAAAATAACCTGCAATACAGTATATAGGAACAAAATATCAAATGTCTAAAGAAGGTTTAACATATATAAAAATGTTTATACTAAAATATTTGAATGTGCTCTTGATTAAATAAAAATTCAAGCAAAACATCCTGTTGTTGGAGTACCGTTTTGTCTTCTGAAACACATTTAGCAGGCTGTTTGCTATTACTCAAACGTGTTTGAGTTAATGAAACTAGTATTGAATCTTGATATTGATCATATAATGTATTTAACATTCGGTAATAAGTACCTATTAGCAGACTGCTGAACTTTGTTATTATAGTACCGGTAATAAATGTTATTTAGAAGGAATTTATTGATGTGTCAACTCGGCCGACTCACTCACAAACTGAATAAAAGTCATCTTCAATATGACATAAAGTTGAAAACAAAACAATAATGAATTTAATATTATTTTAAAAAGAACTTTCTTCTCAAATTCTTTAATATGTGAAGAAATATTCATTTTCAGATCTTTAGTTATTTAACTTCTATCTATCCCTGCGCCTGCTATTAACATTTTTTTGAAATATTGTTGAACAAGTATTGTACTGGTGGTTACTCTTCAGGTTACATTTATGTGTTTAAAGTGAAACATATTTCAAACCTCATCCATAAGAGATATGACCTACCACTAATAGTTGCTGAGAAACTGACCTTATCACAAAAATTTAACATGAAAGTTTACGCCTCTGCCGTTGCCATATTTTGTACATCTATGTCTCTCTCTCCGCGCCTTTTGTCACGGGCGATACAAAAATGATAATGACAAATTTGTTTCACTAATACTGAAATATAATACTGATTACAAGGTGATCATTACAAACGTTAAAAATAAACACAACTGAGTGCCCAAATATGTAATTTTATTTTTGCATTTAAAAAAAAAAATCTTGGCATAAAAAATATAATACTTTTATCTTACGAAATATATATATATTTTAGTTTGTATAATTTGAATAAAAATTCAATAAAATGATTTACAATTCAAAAAAGAGACAAACAAATGAAAAATTTACAAGGAATTTAGCCATGTGCACCAGTCATAATGAAACATGTTAAACTTGTGACTTTTGATTCGTTCAAATAAAAAGAGGAATCCATTGCTGGGCTGATTTGATTTAATTTTCTAGTTTACCTATTTAGCAAAATATTTTGTCTTCCTGGGTTTACTCTATAATTCAGAAATTCAGAAATTGAATTGACTGATTTTAATCATGTGCACCAGCCATATCAAAACAAGCAAAATTGGCGACCGTTGATCCATTTATATAAAAAGAGCAATCCATTTGCAGGATTGATTATACATAATTTTCTAGTTCATCAATTGAAATCTTATTATCAATTGCCAGATGACTTGTAAGTAAATCTTTGTCACAATAAACATCACGTTCCTCCCCATTTTTCTTTCTCATTAAGACTAGGCCAGTTGAATCATTTGAAATAGCAATAATTTGGCATGATATTTTGCTTTCTTGGTTTTTGTCTTCAATTTGAGAAATTGAATTTACTGAAATGGTATTTTCAGAATGGAATTGCGAAAATTTGACAACAGCATCTTTGATTTTAACAACAGTTCCACATCTGATATCTTTTCCAGATTGCTCATCTCATAGTGATGTTTTCAAATTTCCAGTAGAATCTGTAATGGTTATTTCCTTAACTCTTGCTTCTCTCCCTCCAATTTTTAAATGTTTAACAACTTCTTCCTGAAATGTTCAAATAGAATAAAACTAAATCTCAAGTTATTTTAAATTCATCTTACCTAGTAGCAAAAGGTTAAATTTCTGATTAGATTACCCAGAGCTACATATATAATAAACAACATGAACAAGGACACATGTTGCACATGACTGTGTCCCCTGCCACATCAAAATGGAAACCCCAAAAAATAAGCAATATCCATTGATTTCTAAGGTAAATGCCAATAAAAGATGCATGTCATTCTTGATTAAGTTATTGTAGTCGATAAATTCCCATAACTCCTATAAAATTTGTCAATACAAAATGGCGTTGGGATATGATCAACTATATATAATGACTAACAATTCTACAAATTTGAGTTGAATTTCGGAGTGGTTTCAGAGGAGTTGTGACAGACGCATGGACACAGACCATTATGAAATCCTTCCATCGCTTTGCGTAGGGGGACAATTAAATCACATATTATTCATCCATCACCAGTAAACATGTGACGTTGCGACAATTGTGACGTTTTTGTGAACATTGTAATCAAAAGACTGTAAATCATTCATTAAATTTTGTAAAAATTAATTTAAAATATATAAATGTCACTTTGAAATAAATGTATGTGAACATGTCATTTTGTGCGACGTTTCTTTTGCGGTTCAGTGTATAAGTCACTGTTAGCTTCATCAAAAAGAGCGAAAGAAGCTCCCGCTTGGCGTCCCGTGTCGAATAACATGCGTCGAGCGAGTCCTGGGACGGAAATGCTCATCTTGAAGAGATCGATGCCACGGTCGAAATAGAACTGTTGAAGATTTTCAACGGCTTGAACAAAGGGTCCGACATCGAGATCGTTGTACCAGACACTTGTGGTAAAGATAATACTGTGGATTTAATCAAATTCTCATTTATTTCGGATTGTCAATCAACCTCATATTGTATCTGTAGAGATGTCATGAAAAGTATTGATTATATAAAAATATATGGATTGCATATGTTTAGAATTATTTGGCTTATCTGATATTGACCATGGTGCCGCACTTCTACGCACTCAGTGCAAGTGAACAAAGAAATCAGGTCTATGACGCCAAAGACTATGTTCTTGACCGATGTAAAACGAACGCAAAAGAACAAACACAGATATTTTCTACGATAGAGATCGGTTAGTTAAAATAATACTGAAGTTCTAAAGAAATTATGTTTTGAAATGTCTTGTACCTCTCGTGGTAAGTACTATATATCGTCTGGACACCAATTATTCTCGTTGAAACATGCTCGACTCATTTTGATTTCAACTTCCATTGAATCAACATCGAATTATTCTGTAAGTGCATTTTTTTTTCTTTTCTTTTTTTCTTTATTTATAATTGTTCATTCTCATTATATTTTCATTGGATGTACTATTCAAAATGTTTAACATAATTATATAAGAAAAAGTTGATTCTTATTTCTGCTTAGTATAGTTTAATAATGAATTTATTTTTTCGTTTCAGAAATTTATAAAAAATGGCCGATAACAGCACGCCTATAGATGAAATCGTAAGTATTATATCATTTTTTCAGTAATAAAATAATGTTTGTTTTTTATTGATTAAATAACGTTTAACTCAAAATACAATTGCGTATTAATGATTTCAGGCAACACTGTACTACATTATTGTTATCTCTTTACAGAATTTTCTGGGAGTCAGAAGGTCCCTCTGGTCAAGGGATCCACCCTCTTCTATCCACTCACGGGCCAGTTTGGAAAGAGTAAGTATGTTTTTACATTTCGTTGACTATGTTATATCGATTTTAGCGTACGTTTATCAAATATCTTTGAAATTATAAATGTAGGTCAGTAAAAACACTTACGTTAAAATGTATTTAGTGTAAATTAAAAAAAAAATGTGAACATATGTTTATTATGAAAGAACTCCAGTTTTCATGTTTAAATGTTGTATTTTATTCATTGCAGACTATCCAGTGGGAAGACCCGGAGATTACTCTTCTCTGGAGTGCAATTTTTGCACTCCAGAAAGACGTAGAACAGTTAAAAGAAGAAAACAAAAAACTGAAAGACATGATCAAAAGAAAACAATATGTAAGGTCTGAGGTAGTCTACCTCAGACCCCGAAAAATGGAAAAATAAAATTTTAGATCAGTGTTGATATGTTGGACGTTTTATTTACTTCATGGATTTAAAATGATTGTTATTCACTTCACCAGGTCAGTTAGATATATCAGATTCGTGCAAAAGTATTTATGGTAGAATTAAAACAATATCACTTGCAATTGACTACTTTTAAAAAAATAAATATCACATCTTTATCTTAACGTCATATCATAATATTCAATCTATTTATTAGTCGTGTTAACAAATCGAAAATAATACTATTATTCTGTTCAATAAATTGCTCTTTTTCATTTTATGACATTTTTTCTTTATATAAGATGAATATATGTTTTATTATATTGTCAATCGGTATGATTATCCCACGGTCTGAACTCGTTACCGAGAAATATTTCTATCTATCGCGTTCAAATTTTATTCCATGTAGTTATCCTAGAATAAGCTTCAGGTGTAACACTACGGGGTTTTAATTTTTTCTGTAAGAGAATACAATTAAGTTTTAGGTATGCTACCTATTGCATTAATTGAAGTATTTACATCTAAGCTAAGACCAAGTTTTCATATTGTCCATAAACCGTTATAATTTTTTCAGCCAAATTTACCCTGCATGCTTCAAACCTCTATTTAATGCCAATTATATGGGTTTCAACATCGACTTATTTGATAAGATTATTTAAATCCAATAAATTTTGCAAGATGAAAATATCTTGGCTGCATTAACCCCCCTCCTAAAAATAAATATTTTCTTATTATTATTCAAATATACTTTTATTTTAATTCTATGCATTCTATTTTATCTTGATTAAGCAACGGGGCCACTCTGCATTCTAAGGCTTGTGACTTTCAAGATATAATAATATCCTGGCTGCATTAACCCCGGCCACCACCTCCCCCCCCCCCCCCCCCCACCCTTTATCTAAGGTTGATTATTTATTCTAAAATTGATATTTAACTTTTAACCTTTTTAAGTTTATTTCTTTTGTTTTAAAAGATTTAAACATTCAAATAATTTACAAAAAGCAAAACGTCTAAGTTAATATTTACAAGAAAAGTTAAAACTACCTAGATATCCTGCACGAGGCTCGGGCATATCTAGAATAGTCCGCGAGTTTCACATTGACTTATGGTTTAGTAGAAAAGTTAAAACTACCTAGATATCCTGCACGAGGCTCGGGCATACCTAGAATAGTCCGCGGGTTTCACATTGATTTATGGTTTAGCATAAAAGTTTATAACTACCTAGATATCCTGCACGAGGCTCGGGCATATCTAGAATAGTCCGCGAGTTTCACATTAACTTATGGTTTAGTAGAAAAGTTAAAACTACCTAGATATCCTGCACGAGGCTCGGGCATATCTAGAATAGTCCGCGGGTTTCACATTGATTTATGATTTAGCATAAAAGTTATTCTTTAATTTTCTTTAATAATTATCTAAATCAAAACCCCAAAAATGTTGCAAATATACATAGAAGCACAAATTCTTTAAGTTTTTGTTCAAATTAACTTGCTTAATATTTAATTCAAAAGTTTTCCGAAAAAGAATGTATAAAAATATACTTAGTATCCACTTTTTATAAGAAAATTTCCAAACAAATTTAATTTCCTTTTGAAAATAAGATTTAAGATAAAATATATACATAGTGGCTTTCATAGCTAATATTGAATCGAAAAGGCTCCGTAGCGAATTCTCAAAAGTGAGAGAGAAAAAAACGCGAAGCAGCAGTTTCTACACAGTAAATCTAAGTTGTCATCTGACCAAACAACAAGTTCAGAAGAAGTCATGGGAACACAAGCAGCATGCACCCACTTTTCACAACCACTACAGTGGACACATTCTTGGTTTTCTTCACAATGTTCAAGACATATGGAACAAGGATATTCTGCCATGGTGAATGAAAGAATGAGACCGATCACAAGTTTTGGTGTATATTTAAAGATTTTGACGGTGTATGTAGGGTTTCTCTTGTACTATTGCAGTAAAACACCCACAATAATCGGTTGTTTGAATAACAATTTCAAACTGTCACTTTTATTACCAATCAATCTCAAAAACGGTTATGTTGATATCCATTTTGACAAATAACAGAAATTACTATAAAAAATATAAAATTATAATTGCTTTTTCAATATAATTATTCTGGGTTTTTTGTCCAGTTTATTTTTGTGTGTGGTTTTGTTTGTTTTTTTTTTTAATTTTTTTTTTTTGGGGGGGGGGGGGGTTATATTCTAATTTTTTTTTTTTTACTTTTGTATATAGAAGAAGCAATGCGGCATTAAAAAAAAACACCTATGAAAATTAGGAGGAAACAGACAACACAAAAATCAAAGCAAAATATAATTTTATTTAGAAAAGCTATATATTACATTACGATATAAAAATATCAAGCTAAGAAACAGAAAGTCTAAGAGTGGCTAATAAAAGTCCAAACACATTCTGTCCTTTTCCACGAACTCCGGTTCCCCAAAAGGCATCGGGAACATCATGTGCGATGTAACCATCGGTCTGCAATAGAGTGTCTCGAAATAGTTTGCACTGTTGGAATTTTAACTTTAGGATTTCAGACATAAGAAGGGCTTTATTCTCGTCCCATTGCGGATCTGTTCTCTTAATACTGTTGGAAAGCTGTTTAGCTCTTCTTGCATTGTGGGCTCTTCTAATATGACGTTCGAGTGCGTACAATCCATGATGAATTGCCTTTCTGCTCTGGTAGAGGTGTTCTGCGCTGCTGTAAGTTTGTCCTTCATATTGTAACTGGCATGGGTAAAAGTTGGAAAGGACATCATGTTCTCCTTTTACGTAAGTTATCATGTTGGTAGTGATAAATTTCGGTAGATATAGCTAATGTGCTTGTGAGACTCTCAGTTAATAATTCGCTACTTATATCCAAATGGGTGATCACAGGACGCTCTCGTTAAACTAATTAACATTTTTATTTGTTTTTTTTTAATTATTACTTAATTATTATAGTTAATAATTCGCTACTTATATACAGATGGGTGAACACAGGACGCTCTCGTTTAACTAATCAACATTCTTGTTTTTTTTAATTATTAATAAATTACACGTTTTGATTAATTTAAATTGATATGAAAAGCGTTCATTTCACACCTTTCCAGTAAGTGATCAAGTAAGTATATACAAGATTAAAATATGAGTTTATTGGCCAATAAATACAATATACAACATTAATGATCGTTACAATGATAGTACAAAGCAATGACAAACAAATATTTATAAAAGCTATACATATAAGAAAAATGGGGCAGCTGTAAGTGTTAAAGATTTATTCAGTAGTTTAATTAATGGACAATATTTATGATCATATGTGACATTTATGTTCATCACTTTAATCCAAAACATCCTTTCATCGGCAGAAACTGCAAAATCGCCAAATCAACATCAATATTAATCATAGTTATTAAATATACCTCTATACTACCTAAAAATGTCTATCATAATTGAGGGCATTTCGGTATTTTCATTGGGCATTTCGGTAATTCCAAAGGCATTTCGGTAATTACGGGCATTTCGGTAATTCGATGTACCGGGTAAATTCACAACCCAGTTAAAATGATTGAATTGTAATGTTTTTGCCATATCATAGATTCGAAGTAATGATTTCCATATATTTGTATAGTAATTTTGTTAAGATCATTCAGTGCTAGTGAAATTTCATCAGAATTATTCTAGATTTGATAAATTAAGTAATAGTCGCTATATTTAAACTCTCTTTGTTCTGAAGGACGCATGATAAATTAAACCACATGGTCGACCTATATACCTAAATTTCTGGTGCAACTGAGCCCTAATTATGGTGCCCGGTTGCCCTGTAACTGTTTAGTCAGCAATTATTTGCCCTAGTAGATTTATATAATGGTGCCTTAGAGCCCTACTGAAATCATTACTCAGGAGTAATTTGCCCTAGTAGGGCATATTTTTATCATAGTTGTGTAACCGGGCAGTGTGTGGTATAAAAGGAAGTGAGAAAGATAGTGCAGGAAGGATTGAGAGCCTGAGTTGTGGTTGTTAGTTATTTCTATTATGTAGTTGTACATACCTTTTATGTGAATTAATACAGATTTAAATTTATCAGCGACTTTGTAACTTTGACTGCACTCTAGTATATTGAGAGTACACAAATATCCCGCATTTTTGAAGGACATACTTATTGTATTCCTTGATCTTGTAACCAGGATTTTCCATAAGGAGGCGCTACCAGTTTTTATCCATTGGAAAATCCTGTTTCGAAAGTGCATCACTTGTATTAGTCGTGTTGTATGCTATGTCTTTTGCATCTCGTCGTTATACTTACCCTGGACATACCCAATTGTGCGCTTGCATTCTTCGATTCGTTACAGAATGATAATGATTTGTAAAGTCGATGTAAATATCAAACAACACTACAATAGATAACGATGACAAAAGATCCGCCATATTTGGCGTCGCTATCTGTCACAAGGTAAATAGGTCAAATTTTCATTCATTCTTTAAAGTGATAAATAACCACCGTAGAGGTTTGACAGAACATATGTATATTAATAACATATTTAAATTTACAATTTATATGTTTTCTATATCTGTTTTCATGTTCACAAAGTCATAAAACCCCTGAGAAATTCACTTTATTTTGACTTCTGGAAGAAAGTGGATCAGCCATTTTGAGCAAGGAAGCGGTGTGTCACATGCTTCATGACGTGACTTCTCATTTTCTGATGACATAAAACACACATTGCGTACTTCGTTTTAAAGTGATAAAGTACATTACATACACTAACTATTTATTATTAAATAATACTTCAGACGATCGTCGGCTCGGAGACAAACCGGCTAAAAAATTTTGGTCTACAAATTTAATAGTATAGATGATTCCAAAAACTGAGGAACAACATGAGATAAAACACAAAAAAACCTTAATAGGATTAAAGAAATGATAAATTAATATTAACCTTTAAAGATATATCTTGTCATAGATACAATAAAAGATTTGTGATCACCAAGGTTCATTTATGATTTTGAATTCCTTGAAATAATCATTGACTTCTATTTGTTCTATATTATATTCATTTGTGCAGGATTGTAATAATGGCTACAAATAGGGAAGATGAAATTTTTGAGGCAGTCTGTGTTATAATGCTGGAAAAAACTAATTATAAATCATCTACCATGCCACAGATGTAGTGAAGAGAATGCTATACAGGAAGAAATGGAAAAATGGCAAGAAAATCAACCTTTCCATCTTTTCTCAGATATGCAGGAAGAAGTGTCAAACATTTACCATGAGTTACTACATTTGAACAGAGATGCTAAAAAGATCATTTAGAAAACCTAAGTGCCTTAACTTTAATGGAGTTGAAGAGACAATGCAAAAGGGTTAACACATCACACTTACTGAATATTGAAGCATTGATAAATAAAAGGGTTACAGACATGTAATTATACATCAAGTCTATTAGGAGGTTGTCTACGTCTATTACTTCTTCTAAGCTGAGGTTTAGGAATCTGTTGTAGTGGGTTTGGTTGTGGAGGTTGTAGGAAGTGCACCATTGGAGGAAGGTTTTGTAGTAATCGAAAATAACGCCTATACTGACGATAAATATTGTCCAGTACTAACACTAGTGTCACAATGGACATGAAAATGATTTCTGAAATTATCAACAACAAAAAATAGTTAATCACTTAAGGAAAACTAGGCAGCATTATAAAGTTCATCTTGAGATGGAGCAGTAATAACACGTATTCTTTTGATCCAATTGGTTGATTGATTATATTGTTACGCCGTGTGGGGGACATTTAAGCTATATCACGGCGAGAACTAATTAAATTAAGTATGATTAAAACATACTATCTAAAACGAATGAACTATTTACAAATAATATTTAAGGAGAAAATAAAATAAAAAAAAACAATACAAGACAAACACACAAAATCAAAAATAATATCACAGACGAAATTTGGAAAATAATATCACAGATACGGTATTAAATAAATTACATCATTCAACGTCTTTAAATACTGTAAAGTACGGTTGCCAGCAACCTTTGTAAACAAGTCTTTCATATTGTTGACTGTGTAGTACCGACTAATAATGTCGGATTTATCTACACAGTCAATTAAAAGATGTTTAATACTATGTCGACATTGGCACGGAATACACTGAGGAGGCGGCTCATTCTCTAAAATAAAAGAATGAATCGTCCTGGTGTGGCCAATGCGACATCTAGTTAAAATCACTTGTTCTCTCCGCCTTCTGCCGAAGAAACAAATACTTGTGCCAACAGTTGGCTCAATAGCATGCAATTTATTGTCTGTAAGCAGATCCCACTGGGACTGCCACAGACGTACAACATATTTATAAATCAAAGGTTTAAAATCATTACAAGGCACTGGCATCTTTTGATCCAAATAATTATACCCACCAAAACCGAAAGTAGTACTGAAAGAAAAAAAGGTTATTTTTAAACTTGTTTTACCCAACCAAAATTAAACTACCACATCTTAGGATGTGTAGGAACCTCTTGAAAAGGTATTCCCCCTCCAAAAGTGCACTATTGTTCTGTCTCTTTCTCATGCATCTTTTTACACAAAGTACTATTATCACTACTAATAGCACTACAACAAAACACAATGATTTCTTTTTAATTTAAGCTTGCTCATTTCTGTGTTACAAAAGACTTAGTTGTGATATAATGTGTAAAAAAACATTGAAGTCATATTATTATAATAACTAATTTTCAAAATTCTTACAATATAACAAATATATAATTGTTTTTCTTTTTTCTTTCAATATACTGTAAACGTTTAAAGACTATTCATCTCCATCAGTTCACTAGTTAAGATATGATATCTATTTAACCTTCGTAATTTCAAAAAATAAAGAAGACAAAATCCAATGGATATCAAAATTACAAATATAAATGTAACCACTATGAATTTACCTGCTGTGGATGTTATTGCTATCACAATCCATGGTAGATTTTCTTCTGTCTTGTCATGGCCATGGGGTGTCTGTGTAGTGTCAATCTAAAAATAAAATGCAAATGATATAAAAAGAACAAAAAAAAATGAAAATTTAGTCGACTCTAGTACAAATTTTATTTTGTAACAATTCTTTTTTTTTCTCATTAGAATAACATTAAGAGAACATATAATAAGAAGACAAAGGGAAATGTCTCAAGATGATGCAAATGTAGACCCACCTCGTCATGGGAATGTGTTGAGTGAGTGTGCTGCTCAACGGATATCATCTCCACCGTCCTACGAGGAGGCTGTGGCTCAGTCACAGTAGATGCACTATGGGTTTGTGGTGTTGATGATGACTTGGGATCGGCTGTTGGTGTTTCACTGGTATAAGACTAAAAAAAATGTGTAATTTCAAACATGTAATTTGCATTATATTCTTTCTAACCTACTAGAGGTGAAATTATTTCTTCATAAAATAGTTCAGGCTAACATTGACTGGTTTATTTATACATTTTCATTATAATTATGTTGACCCCTGTGTTGGTAGGAAAGATGACTTAACACACACACACACACACACAATATTTGAAAAGGATATAAAGTAAACACCCTTAACACAACATCCTAAACTATACATCAAAAACAAAAGGAGTAGCACTTGTATTCATGTATTGCTGTTCATTTTTTTTTTAAAAAGAAAGGAGTTAAACAAAACTACCGAACTGGTAATAACTTACACAAATCTGCCCGGAGACAATTACTCTTATGCTTTGGGGTACCGATACACGATCACAAGTCCCATGTTGAATCTCGATATGTTTAAGGGTGGCTGGTGGTTTGTTGACTAACAAAAACCTGTCATCTGATAGTCGATCTAGAGTGATCTCTCTGACAAAGGCGAGAGATTCACTTGTTACAAACTTGTACAGTCCAGCCCCATGGAATGTGCACCGTAGCTTACTAATACGATACTGTTTGTCTTCCACAACATCACAGCTTTTCTTGTCAAGACTTTACCACAGCATAATACCATACATGAAACGAACATATACTGCACGAAGTCCATTTTTTCTCTTTTCGTTTGCGCAATAAACATTACGTTATACGCATGCGCACAAAACTGCGAGGTTTACAATTTTAATGAAAGGGGTTCTGTAAAAACTAATATTTGATAAAAGATGAAACTATATGAAAATATCAAATACTAGAAAATATTAGATAGTAATATAAATCTGGGATTTAATGTTAGGTATGTTCCTCCTCTATTAGGAGCACCTCCATATGCAGCGTAATATATATAGGCGCAGAGTGGAACATTTAACAAATTGCACTGGAATGTGAGCATTGCCTTCGTCAGTTGTTCCCTAACCTGGTCGGAGTTAAAAATTGGCAATTTTAAATCATTGGGATATATGATGATAACCCCTCCCTACCGAAATCAAAGCCTGCAAGTCAACTTGTTGTCAATTTTATTATATTACAGTTTTGATGTTGGTTTTGTGGTACAATGAACATTGAAATGTGATAGTGAATACGGGTGCATGAATGATTGTGTACACATATTTTTTTTTTGTATTTTTGTATCTATCACAATATGTACACTTATTTATCACTCAAGTCTGTGTGTACAGTTCTTTATATGCTGTTGCACATATATACATACTTAGGTGATTGATAAAACAAGTTGCTTTCTTTAAAAAAAAAAAAAAGCAATAGGTGAACACTATATCGTGGCTTCTTAGAATATATCATGTTTTCGGAAAGGTTAATCCATATATTTGATCCAATGGATTACTCCATGAACTATTTATATTCAGCTTTGTTATATTTAATTAATATTAACATAGTAAGGTTATAAAACTTTATATATATCAGGAATTAAAGTTGATTATCCCGTTATGAAAATTTTGAAATGTTTATTTTATCCAAAAAAATGTCCTAAATCGGCTCTGTAAACAGGAAGAACATGTCTTACAAAAATGGAAAGGGGAAACACGGTACAGCTCATGTTTAATGTTTGCAAATAAAGTTATGTATACCAAATTTGAAATTAATCCCTCAAGTAGAAGCTGAAAATTATATTAGGTTTCGGATGGATTGACAGACAAGGTGATAGCAATATATATTTCTCTCTACAGAGTGGGGGTATAATAAGGTCACTGTGCGATCTGAATTATTTGATTAACTTACCTTGGAGTAATTTTTTTCAATATCCATATGGAACCTTGCATATGCATTCACTGATGGATAATGAATACTGAATAGTACTGGTAGATTGTTGTCCAGATGAAATTAGATAACTGTTAATTATGATGGATTGTATCGAAGCTAAACCCAATTTTAAAGCTTTTAATTCGATGATTTCATTTGTTTTTTTTTTGTGTGTGTGTGTTCTACTCCAAGACTCTTAAGAGAAATTGTTTTCTCTAGTTTTGTGAGGTACCTTTTTCAAAATACCTTTCCAAAAGATATAAAAAGGAACTAGATAGATTAATCCAGGGATAGCACATGCCGCCTGCACATTAAGTTTTATGTAAACAGGAAGTAGACGAGGTATTGTACTACAATATGAAGACTTCATGGTGATTTCAAGATGAAGAACAACAATAAAAGTGTCTTTCAGTTATTTGTTCTACCAAATATTTATTAGGACCTTGTCTCATGTACATTTACTACTAGTCCCATTATTATTTTTCTGTAAAGTTGCAAGCCTCTTCTCCATGTAGTTGCCAAGAAATCTGTGATGGAAATTTTTGCTTAAAATAACTATATAATGTATGTAAAATTTTAAGTTTGGGTTAAACAGGAAGAAGATAAGCAAGGGCATAAAATCACTTTACACGGTAAAGTATTATGGAATGAAAACTTCTGTAAAGTTTCAAGCCTCTGCTCCATGCCGCAGGACGACGGATGGTCCCAACGTGATACCTATATGTAGCTCCAGCAACACGTTGGTGGCAATATAATAACAGATGAAGGAACAGTTTTCATCAATAAGTTTTTCTGTCCATAAGATTACAAGGATTACTCCAACAGTTTTTTTCTACATGAACAAACGCATTTTAAGTGGTAGAAATCAAAACAAAAAACAGGAATGTTCATTAATCAACATCAAAAAATGTTCAAATGATAGAGTTAAGATTATTGAACAAGAAAGGATATCAGGAAACATCAACAATGAAGGACAATTTTCAAAACAGACCGTCAATTCACCAAAGAACGCAATGACAAAGAACAATAAAAAACAAGAGACGAACATCCAATACGATAGGAACTCGGGATAGCCGGACTTGGTACCGGCACTAGCAAAAGCCAGTGGTAGGGTTAAAACAGTTTTTGGGTACCAACACCTCCACTTTCTCTATCCCATGTCCCTATAGTATGAAAACACACAAATAAAAACCAATCCAGGTAGACCACTAACCACAGGACCACTATCTTGAAAAATAAAAATAGGGAATTAACTGTCATCCGTTTTGTTATATTATTGCAAAGCAAGCAGATTCATACATTTCAAACCACTTAATTACCTCTAATGAGCTTGCTTTGGTGGTAGTTAGTCGTCTGTCCTCTTCGAAAAGACGTACTCTACATTTTGTCACACTGACAGTCTGTCCTACGCTGCACGTGTTTACCATTTTGTCCCAAAGAGCCACAACAACTCTTCCAGTAGTGTCCTTCACTGTTAACTCCTGGAATGGGATTGTATTACCATTGACAGGTTTAGATGTTGGTGAACTGACCTAAAATACATATTAAAATGGTTATAACAAAACAGTTCACCGTATGGCTGGTTATTTTCACGGGGTGTAAATTATAGCGTATTTTAGCAGTCAAGAACAAACTGTCAAAATGTATTACGCTAAAAGTTATTTTCCGATTGTACTTAAATATTGTATAGATGTATGTCTTTCTTCTAAAAGTAAAACCGCCAATCATTTGCTATACCAGATTCATGCAAAATCGCTAAATTTTGCATCCGTGAAAATAACCTGCAATACAGTATATAGGAACAAAATATCAAATGTCTAAAGAAGGTTTAACATATATAAAAATGTTTATACTAAAATATTTGAATGTGCTCTTGATTAAATAAAAATTCAAGCAAAACATCCTGTTGTTGGAGTACCGTTTTGTCTTCTGAAACACATTTAGCAGGCTGTTTGCTATTACTCAAACGTGTTTGAGTTAATGAAACTAGTATTGAATCTTGATATTGATCATATAATGTATTTAACATTCGGTAATAAGTACCTATTAGCAGACTGCTGAACTTTGTTATTATAGTACCGGTAATAAATGTTATTTAGAAGGAATTTATTGATGTGTCAACTCGGCCGACTCACTCACAAACTGAATAAAAGTCATCTTCAATATGACATAAAGTTGAAAACAAAACAATAATGAATTTAATATTATTTTAAAAAGAACTTTCTTCTCAAATTCTTTAATATGTGAAGAAATATTCATTTTCAGATCTTTAGTTATTTAACTTCTATCTATCCCTGCGCCTGCTATTAACATTTTTTTGAAATATTGTTGAACAAGTATTGTACTGGTGGTTACTCTTCAGGTTACATTTATGTGTTTAAAGTGAAACATATTTCAAACCTCATCCATAAGAGATATGACCTACCACTAATAGTTGCTGAGAAACTGACCTTATCACAAAAATTTAACATGAAAGTTTACGCCTCTGCCGTTGCCATATTTTGTACATCTATGTCTCTCTCTCCGCGCCTTTTGTCACGGGCGATACAAAAATGATAATGATTGATTGATTGATTATTGTTTTACGCCGTGTGGGCGACATTTAAGCCATATCACGGCGAGAACTAATTAAATTAAGTTTGATTAAAACAAATACTATCTAAAAGGAAAGAACTATTTACAAATAATATTTAAGGAGAAAATAAAACAATAAAACAAGTATGAGACAAACTTTCAATATGTAAAATAATATCACAGACGAAATTTTCAAAATAACAGAGTGACGAAATTTCAAAATAATATCACAGATACGCTATTAAATAAAATAACATACAAAACATATGAACAAATTTAAACGTATTGGACTCTATTCAAGAATGCAGGCGGACTATATTCTTGAATACAGTCCAACATCTTTCAAATATTGTAAAATACGGTTGCCAGCAACCTTTGTAAATAAATCTTTCATATTGTTGACTGTGTAGTACCGACTTATAATGTCGGATTTATCTACACAGTCAATTAAAAGATGTTTAATACTATGTCGACATTGACACGGAATACACTCAGGAGGCGGCTCATTCTCTAAAATAAAAGAATGAGTCGTCCTGGTGTGGCCAATGCGACATCTTGTTAAAACAACTTGGTCTCTCCGACTTTCGCCAAAGAAACAAACATTCTTGCCAACAGTTGGCTCTATAGAATGTAATTTATTGTCTGTAAGCAGATCCCACTGGGACTGCCACAGACGTAAAACATATTTGTATATTAAAGGTTTAAAATCAGAGTAAGGCACTGACATATTAGTTATGGGATCATCTAAAGCATCCTTCGCTATTCTATCTACGACTGTGTTTCCCTTAATACCAATATGACTTGGTACCCAGAGAAAAATGATTTCTTTGCCCATTTGGAAAAGTCTTTTATAAAATTCAATAATATGGGCAATTAAAGGGTTTTTATATTTCTGACCTTCGATAGCCAATAAACATGAAAGCGAATCTGAACAAATAAGAAATTTAAATTTTTCAGATGTTCTAGCAAACTTTAAAGCAAGAATTATGGCTCTGGCTTCAGCAGTAAAAATGGAACTGGAGGATGGAAGACGGAGAGTTGCTGCTTGCTGTCCATAGACAGCCGCGGCAGCCACTTTGTCCCCGTCCTTCGACCCATCAGTATAAATAGAATCATGAAATTCAAACTTTGATTTTATTTCAGCAAAGTGTTGCTGAATAAGAATAGGGTTTGTTTCGGACTTTTTATGTTTTCTAAGGTCAAAAATAAACATAGGTTTGGGTACAAGCCAAGGTGGTGATTGAGGTATATTAATGGGGGCAATTTCATCAAGGTTGATGTTAGAACCAGAAATATGTGGTTTCATCCGGACACCAAACGGAGGAATCTTATTTTCATGTTGTTCAAATATATCCTCATAGAGAGGATTGAAAACACAGTCGTAGGCAGGATTTGAAGGATATGCTTTTAGCTTGGTTAAGTATTGTAAACCAAGTTTTATCCGACGATTATAAAGAGGCGGCTCGTTCGCCTCTACATACAAACTCTCCACAGGAGACGTCCTGAACGCCCTCAAGGCCAAACGTAGGCCTTGGTGGTGAACAGTATCTAAAATTTGTATGTAGGATTTGCGAGCAGATCCATATATAATGGAACCATAATCAAGTTTTGATCGTATGAGCGATCGATATAAATTTAGCAATATGTTTTTATCAGCACCCCAGTCAGTGCTGGAAACAACTTTTAAAATATCCAATGCTTTGAAGGATTTAGCTTTAAGCATTTTGATATGGGGTAGAAAGGTAAGTTTATTGTCAAACAGAATACCTAGAAATTTTGTTTCTTTGACGACTTTAATTGGAGAATTATAAATTTTTAGTTCGGGGTCCAAATGCAGTTTTCGTTTATTGCAAAAATGCATACAGACGGTTTTTGAGTTGGAAAATTTAAAACCATTTTCCATAGCCCATTTTTCAATTTTATTTAAAGACAGCTGTAGTTGTCTTTCAATATTGTTCATATTTTTAGCCCTATAACATATCAAAAAGTCATCTACATAGAGGGAGCCTTCAACGTTTTGTTTTAATGTTTTAGCTAAACTGTTTATTTTTATACTAAATAAAGTGACGGAGAGGATACTTCCCTGCGGAACACCCATCTCTTGTTCAAAAGGGTCAGACATGGTCGTGTTAACCTTTACCTTGAACTGTCTGTCTAAAAGAAAATTTTCAATGAAGGTAGGTAACCTACCTTTCAACCCCATATCATTTAAGTCTTTTAAAATGCCATATTTCCATGTGGTGTCGTAGGCTTTTTCCAGATCGAAAAAGACCGACACCACATGTTCACCTTTAGCAAACCCGTTGCGTATAAAGGATTCGAAGCGAACAAGATGATCCAACGTGCTTCTGCCTTGTCGGAACCCACACTGTATATTGGACAGGAGGCCATTCGCCTCTAGGAACCAGACAAGGCGGTCGTTGATCATCCGTTCCATTGTCTTACAAACGCAACTTGTGAGGGCAATTGGCCGATAATTCGGCGGTTCAAAATGATCCTTCCCAGGTTTTGGAATAGGGATAACTGTGGCAAGTTTCCAAATGGAAGGCAAGTCGCCAGTTTCCCATACATTATTAAGAAGATCTAAAAGCGTTTTAAGAGAAGTGTCAGGAAGGTGTTTCAAAAGTTTATAATGAATATCATCTGGGCCACATGCTGTGTCATGGGCTTTCGACAGAGAAATTTTCACCTCATCCAAACAAAAAGGGCGGTTGTAATCTTCTAAATTGTTTGATTTAAAATTGAGTTTGTTTTTCTCAGTTCGGTTTTTAATCGTTTGGAATTCCTGGGAATAATTCAGAGAAGAAGAATGTTTTGAGAATGTTTCACCGAGTTTATTCGAGATGTCATTTTCTGAAGTCAAAAGAGTTTGGCCATCTTTTAAATGGTGAAGATTGGTCTTTCTGTTTTTACCATTAATTTTTTGGATAAAATTCCAGACTTTATTCATAGGTGTATGAGAGTTTATTTTAGAGACGAAGTTTTGCCAAGACTTGCGTCTCTTTTGTTTAAATGTGCGACGTGCTTTAGCCCGGAATATACGAACATTACTGAGATTGTCAGAGGTTGGATTCATGTTGAACCGTCGTTCGGCCTTTTTCCTGTGTTTCTTAGCTTCCTCACAGTCGTCATCGAACCAGGGTTTGCTTGGTTGTTTTGGATTTGTCGAGGTTTTAGGAATGGACCTCTCAGCTATCGATACTAACGTTTCATTAAATTTAAGGACTGGATTAATAGCATTATTAAAAGTCTCTTTCTTAAGTTCATCTCGACAGAGTTGCTCGAACAAAGGCCAATTGGCCTTGTCAAATTTCCAGCGAGCAACTCTCTCAGAGGAAGAGGGAAAAAGATTTTCCAAAATAATTGGAAAGTGATCACTTCCACACAAATCATCGTGGACCCGCCACGAGTAATCCAGTAATAACGAAGGGTCACAAATAGTTAGATCGATAGCCGAGTAAGAACCATTTCCCGGATGGAGATATGTATCTGAGCCATCGTTAAAAATGCACAAGCCTTCCTTGTTTAAGAAGTCTTCAACTTTTTTCCCTTTATCATTTTGGGAGTTACTGCCCCATATTGGATTGTGGGCGTTAAAATCGCCCATAAGGAGAAAAGGGGCTTGCAACTGATCTGTTAAAGATTTAAGTTGATTTATTTCCAAGGACATATTAGGGGGAAGATAGACAGAACACAATGTTATAGTTTTTTGAAGAGAGAGTTTGACAGCAACTGCTTGTAATTCGGTATTAAGTTTTACTTGACTATGTATAATACCATTTTTAACCAGGATTGATGAGCCGCCAGCGGCTCTTTCATCCTTTTTAACTTGAGTGCTGTAAATCGAGTAATTTTTAATGTTTACATTATTGTTTTCTTTTAAATGTGTTTCCTGAAGACAAAAGGCAACAGGAAGGAAAGCTTGTACAAGTAACGATAGCTCTATTAAGTTAATTTTTAAACCCCGACAATTCCATTGTATTATGTTGTTTATTTTGTTGGAGGACGGATGGGAGAATAGTTCTTCTTTGGGTGTTCACGGGAAGAACTTCTGTGTCGTCCATCCGAAGCTCTGGAATCAGTAACTGGGCGTGTGGAATCCACAGATGTTACTATTGGATCCCCCCAGATTGACTGTATATCAGTGGTATCCATCTGCTCAGAGTCTTCATCGATATCATCGTCAAACTCTGAGCAGAGGTCTCGAAACTTGTTGAATTTTTGAGTTTTTTCAGCCTTCGAGAGGCGATTTGAACAGTTTTTGTTTTTTGACTTATCTTGTGATGAGGAACGTGCAGCTCTCTGTGTTGGTGACGGTTTCTGAGGTGACTTTTTGTTTGAGGATGTAGAAGACCTTTGTTTTGGAGTTGGTTTTTGCTGATTATTGACATTTGAAGAAAGAGAAGTGTCAGACGTTTGTGAAGAATTGGATGAAGACTGTTTAGGATGAGAAGATTTTCCACTTGCTTTGTTGGGTTTGACGGTGAAAACCGGAAATTCTGTTCCGTCAGGCCAAGTGAAATCAGTTTGAGTTGCAAAGGATCTATTGGTTGTAGATGATTTAACTTTCTCAGCGTATGATGTTGTAGGAGTAGAGTTGTTAGAGGCAGAGACCATTTTTTTTGCTTCCTGATAGCTTATACCCTTTTCTACTTTAGTTTTCTGAATATCAAGCTCTGTTTTGTAAAATTGGCAGTTTCTGGAATTGGCCATATGATCTTGTCCGCAATTTACACATTTAACGTGGCCGTCACAATCAAAATTGGAGTGGCCCTCTACAGAACATTTGACACATTTTTCAGTACCTCTACATGAACTCTTACCGTGCCCAAATTTCTGGCATTTGAAGCAACGGGTAGGGTTAGGTATGAAAGTGTCAACTTTGATTCTGTAGGGACCTATGAAGATATGTTCAGGCACACGGGTAAGGTCAAAAGTGATGAGATAAGTGTTAAGTTTAATAATATTACCTTCATGTCGTTTTGTAAACCTTTTAACTTTGGAAACATTTTGGGATTTCAATTCTTCACATATATCTTCTTCTGTCAAATCAGCTAAATCACGGTCTCTGTCTCTAATCACACCTTGGCATGAATTCAGTGATCTATGAGGTGTAACAGAGATGTGGACATCAGAAATTGTTGTAAGAGAGAGTAAATTTTTGGACTGTTGTGATCTGAGACATTCAACTAGTAGATTTCCATTTCTCATTTTTGTGACTTTTTTAAGTTGGCCGGCACAGCCTTGTAGTGTTTTTTGTATAACAAAAGGAGAAATTTTGGTGACAGGTTTTTGAGTGTTGACTGATGTAATTACTAAAAATTTAGGAAAATTGTCCGAAAAAGTATTTGGCAACTTAGCTGCATGTTCCTCATCATCACTATTATCTAATTTACGTTTGTTTGTGGATTGGTTTTGTTTTTTATTTTGAAATTCCATGGTGAAATATATATGATTCGTTACCCTAGCTCCCCGCCCACCTCGGAGCAGCATCAACACGATGTATGCTTGCCACATTTGCGACAAGCATGATGCATTCATCGCCTTGATGCACTCTAGCATCCATGATGGATACCAGAATACATCAAAACGATGCACGCCTGCCACATCTGCGACAAGCACTAGGGATACTAAAATAAGATACTCGCATGGAGTACCTTTTAATGGGCGCAAGCCTTGTGCCAGGGGTTGCCCAGCAAGACAACCGCCCAAGGTAACATCCACACGATTGACCCATGAGCCACCGCCTTCTTGAACCCAACCTAATAAATGGTACTATTGTTGTACATTTTGGAAACAGGTTAAGTTCAAGGGCTTGGCGTGACCAGCCGATTGATCAGGACCGGGCCCATCCGACCGCCCGTTTCAGATAAAGTAAGGGCCAAAGTGGCGTGTTTCAGCCACCAGGATTCCGTCCTCTATCCTTACGGGTATCCACACACGGCAAACATGTGGCCTCATTAAGCTGAGGAAGCCTTGCCCCATGAGCCACCGCCTTCTCCGTGTTTCCGTCAGTGGTCATCTTCCAAGACCCAGGAACCCAAACATCAACCTAGATACAGTGTTAACACCCATCCAAGGTATCATTGAGGGCTCCCTTTGATCTTTTCAAACAACCACGAGAAAACAGCAGAGGGCAAGACATGACCAGTAAATGGCTGACCGGGACCATCGAGCCATTGTTTGAACTGGGTGTACAAAAAATTTAAATTTTCCAAATTCAAAGTTCAAAAATGTATAACAAAAATAGTTGAAGGGGGAAAATATCATAAATAATATTTTAATTAAAAAGAAGTTTAATAACTATGCTTTGGAATTAAATATTCAGAAATAATAAATAGAAAACAACAACAATAACAAAAAGGAATTTCAAACTGAAAAGCAAAAATTGAACCTGTTGAATTTTGTGACCCATAAGCCAACACCAATCCCATATATCAGGAATTTAGAATTTAGACAACTGATTTAAGAAAGAGAAAAAATAAATAAATTATTGTAAGGAGATTGGTGTGACCAGCCGATTGACCGAATCGGGTCCATCCGGCCTCCCGTCTAGGTAAAGATTGTGCCCCAGATGGTGATCGGAACCGTTTTTCCGGCCATCCAGGAACACTCCCTATTACAAAAAATGATAATGACAAATTTGTTTCACTAATACTGAAATATAATACTGATTACAAGGTGATCATTACAAACGTTAAAAATAAACACAACTGAGTGCCCAAATATGTAATTTTATTTTTGAAGTGTGCATTTAAAAAAAAAAAATCTTGGCATAAAAAATATAATACTTTTATCTTACGAAATATATATATATTTTAGTTTGTATAATTTGAATAAAAATTCAATAAAATGATTTACAATTCAAAAAAGAGACAAACAAATGAAAAATTTACAAGGAATTTAGCCATGTGCACCAGACATAATGAAACATGTTAAACTTGTGACTTTTGATTCGTTCAAATAAAAAGAGGAATCCATTGCTGGACTGATTTGATTTAATTTTCTAGTTTACCTATTTAGCAAAATATTTTGTCTTCCTGGGTTTACTCTATAATTCAGAACTTGAATTGACTGATTTTAATCATGTGCACCAGCCATATCAAAACAAGCAAAATTGGCGACCTTTGATCCATTTATATAAAAAGAGCAATCCATTTGCAGGATTGATTATACATAATTTTCTAGTTCATCAATTGAAATCTTATGATCAATTGCCAGATGACTTGTAAGTAAATCTTTGTCACAATAAACATCACGTTCCTTCCCATTTTTCTTTCTCATTAAGACTAGGCCAGTTGAATCATTTGAAATAGCAATAATTTGGCATGATATTTTGCTTTCTTGGTTTTTGTCTTCAATTTGAGAAATTGAATTTACTGAAATGGTATTTTCAGAATGGAATTGCGAAAATTTGACAACAGCATCTTTGATTTTAACAACAGTTCCACATCTGATATCTTTTCCAGATTGCTCATCTCATAGTGATGTTTTCAAATTTCCAGTAGAATCTGTAATGGTTATTTCCTTAACTCTTGCTTCTCTCCCTCCAATTTTTAAATGTTTAACAACTTCTTCCTGAAATGTTCAAATAGAATAAAACTAAATCTCAAGTTATTTTAAATTCATCTTACCTAGTAGCAAAAGGTTAAATTTCTGATTAGATTACCCAGAGCTACATATATAATAAACAACATGAACAAGGACACATGTTGCACATGACTGTGTCCCCTGCCACATCAAAATGGAAACCCCAAAAAATAAGCAATATCCATTGATTTCTAAGGTAAATGCCAATAAAAGATGCATGTCATTCTTGATTAAGTTATTGTAGTCGATAAATTCCCATAACTCCTATAAAATTTGTCAATACAAAATGGCGTTGGGATATGATCAACTATATATAATGACTAACAATTCTACAAATTTGAGTTGAATTTCGGAGTGGTTTCAGAGGAGTTGTGACAGACGCATGGACACAGACCATTATGAAATCCTTCCATCGCTTTGCGTAGGGGGACAATTAAATCACATATTATTCATCCATCACCAGTAAACTAGCAATGGTAGTTGTGTATAATTGATAATTATATGGGGTGACATATTTTTATACAGTTATTGTACTGTTTTTTTTTTCTAATTCCTCTTTTTAGGGTCTTCAAATGATTGTCATTCTTTTTTTCAACTTCCATTTGCAAAAAATTGTCACAACATATCATTTCAATATTTAGTAAATACTAATCCTGTTATACAAATATATTTTTAGAAACTAAAGTTTTCTGCTCCAACACTGTAAACATAGGTTAAAATAAAACAACTTTAATTATATGTCAAGGACTTTAACTGTTTTGTTACAATGGTGTATAATGGGAATATGGGTCATTACAAAATTTCGCATTCCACACCTGTAAAACTAGATTTGAAAAAAGCATGCACAACTTCAGCCTAAATACCGAATGCATCCAAATGCACAATTTGCAGTAAGTTACCGTTTTCGAGATCTCGAGCTCACAAAATCACGAAAATTTTGCTACCCACAGCATAAGGCTCTCGGACCTATGATCCGGAGAGGCAAAAAATGACAGTACAGTGTACTTGAATACATTTAATAGTGTAGTAAACAACTCATCCTTCATTTTTTCCTCTTCTCACTGCACTGCACTGACCACTTGCTCCAGCCTCTTTCTGACGTACCACGCCATTGACATAGGAGCATCGAGCGAACGACAGACCACAATTATATAATCACGAAGTGTTCCAGGGGAAACCAGGGTTGTGTTCGATTCACTTGTTCTGAACAAGTTCTGTCTGTTCTGTTCCGGAATGTGAATAAAATACACCGGAACGTTTTCAAAATGGCGACTTAATTGATTCCCATCCTGGCAGCTATGCTAGAGGACGACTCAGATGAAGAAGCTACAGACAATAGAGATATATTTACGCCACTCCTGTCAGGAATGATATGCTGTTTGTAAGGTTTTACTTACTGTGGGACAAGGGTTCTTAGAATACCAAATATTCTGATTTTTATCTAGCCGGGGAACCGTAACATAGGTCCCTTTAATTGATTTTATGATAATTACGGATATATGTCCATAAAATTAACAAAACGACCTAGAGCTACGGTTTTGCAGCTAATTATCACCATACTACTTGCATTTCAGCTCTTCCATTTCAGCAACCATTTGAAACTTGGGGGGTGCAGGAATTTTAAGTAAACTTGTTTTAAAATGTTCCTGGGGGTGTCATGGTTGTTTTTGGCCATGCTGAAAAATTAGCAAAATTATTCTTGAAAAATAATGAGATGGGAGAATCCATGCTTCAATCCTTCCCAATTTTCTAGTGGTTGCTCCCTTTATTCAGTTATGCTTATTTATTTTTGAAAACATATTTTTGTCCTTTCTACAGCCCCAAAGTACATGAAGTACATGTATAATTATCAATTTTCGTGGACTTGGTGGATCATCATAACGATGTAGATTTTTTGTGATGTCTGATTATTTTTAAACATCTATTTTTCAGGAGTAAAGAAGAGAAGCCCAAAATACAGGGATACGCAGAAGAAGTTGTGGATGCTTATGATGAACAGACTTTCAGGAGAATGTATAGAATGTCTCGCTGTAATTTTGATACTTTGATGAACTTACCAGCAAAGGCTTTGGTGGGAAACCCCCAATATCACCAAGAAAACAGTTGCTTGTGACACTCTGGTACTTAGGTAGCCTCGATACAATTAACCGGATTGGAGATAGGTTTGGAATTAGTGATTCTTCTGTTATAATGTGTAGAGACAGAGTTATGTCAGCAGTTTTGAACCACTTAAAACAAAGGTTCATATCATGGCCAGATCAACAACAACAAGATGAAGCAGATCACTTTAGTCGAAAAAATTGATTCCCAAATATTGTAGGAGCAATTGATGGCACACATATAAAAATAAGAGCGCCTAAAGACAAACCACAATCATATGTTAATAGAAAGAACTTTCATTCGTTACAGCTACAAGCTGTCCATGTCTTTCAGTCATGTTTTCACAGGATACCCTGGTAGTTGCCACGATGCCCGTGTATTACGCCAGTCAGATCTTTGGGAACATGGTTTGGAATGGTGTGGCATTGTCAAACACATTATTGGTGATGGGCATATCCTGTAAGAAAGTGGTTGCTTACCCCATGTAGGGACAATGGCCATCTCACACAGCAGCAAAAGAAGTTTAACCATTACCTTTCAGTTAACAGAGTGGTTATAGAAAGGGCCTTTGGTTTGTTGAAAGGCAGATTTAGACGTCTACTATACTTGGATACAATTGAAATTGAGACAGCAGTTGATGTGATCATGACTTGTTGTGTAATGCACAATATTTGTTTGCTGAACAATGATGATATAACTGACTTTATTGAACAAGACAGAAATGCATTTGACAATATGAGACATTTTATTGGATTTGAAAATGATGCTGAGGGTTTCATAAAACGGGATATCATAGCAAGAAATTTAATATAAACTGCATTGTGAACTGTTTGTAATATCATAAATTTCAAGTGAAGAATAATCAACAATATTTGCATTTCCTCTAGTATTCTTTTATTCAACATGTTCAAATGGACTGGAAGTATATTTCCCTTGTTCATGTTGTTGTCACATGTTGTCTGCATATCTATTCAACCACAAAAACCATTGTTATGCATTTATACTTTGTTTGGAATGAAGCTTGCATCATCATGATCATGGCGTCAAGGTATTACACATAGACACCATTTTCTCTCTGTTTGTCCTTTTGTTGATTGATTCACACCTCATTGCCTAATAAATCAAAATTTATCAAATAATTAAGGTATAAACCCGTCTGAACTATTTTGAATATTGAAATTGAAATTCTGCTGATATTTAAATATTTAAAATGAGAAGCTTGAATTTAGCTTGTTTGCAAAACCTAATGTGTTGTGATGATCAATAAATGTAATTTATTTATGTTTGTACATGTAAATAAAATATGTTTAAATTAAACAGATGCCCATGATAAATCGGACAAACAGGAAGTTGACATCTGACATCTATGAAACTTGTATACACGATACAACTAATGGTGCTGAAGCTGCATACCAAATTTCAAATTATTCCCATGAAAAGTTCCTGAAAAATGTGTGACAGAATTTATTTGGGTTGTACATACGTACAGACATCTGTAAAACTTAAAGCCCCCAATGCCTATCGGCTGGGGCATAAAAAAGGTTGCAGAAGATTAAGTTAAATGCACTGTACCTATGTCAATTGATGAAGTTGCATACCAAATATCAGTGAGGCAATACATTGTAAGACAATTACATTTTTGGATACCAACACCAAATGTCAAAATCAAAATTAAGTAGAGATGAATTGGTCCTACCTGCATACCAAATATCACTGACATGCTATTATTATTTCGTGTTTAATTGATGTAGGTAAAAACTTACAAAATTGGAATGTAATTTTTGGGGTAAAACATTTTTAACACATGGCTTAGTGGATAGATAATGCAACCTGTTTTAGACAATAAACACTATAGCTATATACTGTAAATCATGTCTAAAAGCACAAATTGTAAGATGATATACTCAATGAAATGTATTGCAGAATAAAGAAGGAATGTGTCCATGGGACACGGATGCCCCTGCTGGCCCTTAACAGGAAGTAGAAGTCCGACAGGTCTGAAAGTCGCAGTTTGTCATACTGAACCATCCTACCAAGTTTCAAATCATTCTCATGTACAGTTTCTGAGAAAAGCTTGACGGAAATTCGTATGGATGGATGGACGGACGTACATGTGTAAAACTTAATGCCACCCCCCCCCCCCGACATGTCGTCACAGGGGCATAAAAATTAAGATTGAAAATCATTAGCACTTGAGGAACATGGTCACCATTGAATATCCCTTAAAAGGACACAATAAGGGAAAAATCCAGAGTCGCTGTAACCTTGACCTTAATAAGGTTTGAATGAAATAAAGTGTGATTACAATGAAAAATTCCAAGTCAAACTATGACCTTGACAATCAAATTCAATATCACCCATATTTGTTGGCTTAAGGATAATTAAAATGACGTAATCATAACATCAAAATTTATTGTGTAAAATAACTTTCAACATAAAAAATAACAAATGTATCAGAAAACTATCTGTTTATAAAAAAAAACATAACAAATGTATCAGAAAACTATCTGTTTATAAAAAAGAAAAACAAAAGTAAAAAAAGGTTTGTAAAACGACCCGTTATTACTTTAAAAACAGACAATCTGTTTATAAAAAAAGGAAACAAAAGTAAAAAAATGTCAATGTAAAACTACCTGTTATTACATGATTACTGTAAAAATAGAACATGTAAACAATTAACTTTCAAAAAAGCAAAAATCCACAATGGCAATAACTGTCCTTAAGCTACATTTTGTAACCAAATCAACATCTGTATATTTCAATCTTGTTCTTTATTTCTTGTCTACAAACTGGGCAAATATTAATTCTTTCTGCACAGCTACTGCATACTCCCAAATGTTTACACTCCAGGAAGACACAGTTAGCTTCTTGGTCCATACAAATTATACAATCTGGAAAAGGAAAGCATTAACAAGTTTCTATTTTAAAGAGATCAACATGTATAATGTACATGTAAGTCTATTGCACAATCAAATTTATTGTTTAAATGTTTTCAGAACATCCACCATTTTCTGCATCATTTGCAACATTTCCCTTCTGTCAGCTACTGCCTTGTATCTTTCTTCCTGGTTTTGTGTGTGTTGGTTTAACAGACTTGCCATTTCAGATGTAGGAGAACACTTAGGTCTTTTTGTTTCTGATTTTTTACTCTCAAGACTGCTATCACTATCATTTTCATGTTTTCTTTTGCATGTTTTGTTTACAACAGCACTTGTGCTACTGGCTGTAACAACAGGTGTGATAGCAGGGTCTTTTCCAAAAATTTCATCCAGTTCCTTCATGTAATCAAAGTTTTTTTTTTCCCAGCACCACTCTTTTTATCATTATCCTTAATTGCTTTATAGGCTCGCAGTAAAGTTTTCCATCTTCCATTGATTTGTTCGGGTGAATATTTATAGCCATGCTTTGACATTTCGGATGACATTGCAGCCCATAATTCCTTTTTCCTCATCAACCCCTTTTCAACCTTGCTTTCATATTTTTGGTATTGAGAGATCACCAATTTTGTTGCAGCCTTGGACCAGGTGCATGTGACTTGATTGTCACTGTTTACATTTGAAATATCAGAAAAAAAAAATGGATGAAATTGAGTTGAAAAGGACTAATTGCAATGAATCTGAAATGTCATAGGCTTCTGAATGCACCTTAATATCAGATTGAATTTAAACAATTAATGACAAAAAAAGACAGTGATGTACATATATGATTACGGATGTTTTACATTATTATTATTGAGCTGTTTGGAAACAAAAGCTCTTGTTGAAATCTCCAATTTATGAACACCATGAGAATAATTCAAAATAAAATTTAGGTGCTTTCATTTGTGTTACTTCCCCACGTAGAACAGTGTGCTTTTTTGTTTACATTTTATCACAGAATTTAAGATCAATGGCATTAGACTTTCACAACAAGGGGATTGTTTAGGCTAATGTGTTATAGCATTGTTTTATACCATTAATCAAGTGAAAAAAAGACAGGTCTAAACTAGTGAATCTGGGCTGCAGCAACTCATTAATTACCTGATGATGTATCCTCAGTATCAGACATGTTTCCTGGATCAGCAGCTAAATTATCTGGAACATCAGCAGCTGTCACTTCTGGAACTTAAAATGAAAACAATTATAAAATAATTAAATCGCATTAATCATGTTAATGTATAATTCTAATTTATGGCCATGTCAATAATTTAGCAAAATACTTTGGATGCTAGAGTTAATAACTAAAGCTTATACATGTTATATGCTGTGTTACAATATTATTGTAGCTATCACATATTTACGTTAAAGAACACATAAATAAGAAAACCATGAAATGAAAAACTACACAATTAAAGATCCTAGGTAAATTTGAAAACAAGGAAACCGTGAAATGATAAATTCCCTAGCATGGCAATGTATTGAATCATGTAATGTCACAGACTTATATGTACATTTGTACATTTGTATATAGACATACTTGAATCTTTAATTCACAGAATGATGAACACACTATGCATGTGGAAATATTTTGGAACAGTATCAATATGTAACAAAAAATCTGAGTACAAAAAAGAAATCTATAAGGGAACAGTCATTATTTATCAGCTGAGGGGGTCGGTGCATTTTAGGGGGGGGGGGGGGGGGGGTCATCACCAAAAATATCATACCACTGGGGGGTTGCCTTCAAAAATGTTATATCACTGGGGGGGTCACAGGATGAAAGTATTTATTTCTAACAAGTATATAAATTCTTAACAACATTGAAGTGAAGTCAATTAGTTTAATATTAATAGCTTCTGTCATTATTAAATCTTTGATAGCCTGAAGCACCAGCGGGATGCCTAATCTCTGAAGTGGTATTTAATCAGATCACTCCTTATCACTGTAATCTGGTATGGTTCATTATCTGTCTGATGTGTAAATTTACAACACTTATCTTAGCATTAACAAATGACACAGTACATATGAAACATGAGAAGCTACTATTGACCACAGGAATTCATGATTTGGAAATTAACTGAACATGTGTATTTCAACTTCAATGTTTAAAAGGTATGTATATTTTTAAATCATTTGAAAAAAATGTAATTAATTTATAAAATTATAAAAAAAATTGTACATATATTTAAACAAAGAAGATTAATATCTATACTATTCAATAAAAGGGCTCACATAGACATGATAGAGAGTAGTACAATAAAAAAGAATAAGATAATAAATTAAATTCATTTATATTTTAACTTTTAAACTGATAACTTTGCAATTTTTTTTATCAATATAATGGTATTTTTTTTTTACTTGCAGATATTTAAACTGACAGTTTTCCTTTTTTAATTTGGATTGACACGGACAATTAAAGAATTGTGACAATGGATAGTAATTTAAATTCAAATGTTTCTTTCTAATTCCGAACTGAAAGGACCAGTAGTATATATTGAAAAAAAGCAAAATGTTCAGAAAACCTTTTCGAACCGAGAACAGAAAACAACAAACAATCGATAGTGAAATTAGAGTTTCATTACAGGAATGCGATATTGCTGAAGATTTGAAGTTAAAATTGTATGGGTTACTGAATTCAACAAAATCAAAATTTAGGTTTCGAAGCTTACTTGGACTAACTTCAATTCTCGATTTTTTGGACATAAACGGGTACATTTTTTTGATGATGCTTATGACATTTACTGCTCATTCTTTGAAACTTGTCCCGATAAGGCTGTGTTTAGGGATACCATCTTGGGACATGATATTGGACTACCAATATGTTATTTTACACATCCAACAAAGTACAAAAAGTATATTTGTATCCGAAGCTCAAATATTCCAATTGAAAAAACATTAAAGATGTTACTTTTGGATTTTAAACTTTCACAAGAAGAGAAAGCTGACTTAGATATACCAAGCGAAACAATTAAATCTATTATTGGATCAATGGAAACTGAATTCGATAAGACTTGCTTATCAGTGGTACTAGGGGCAACATATAGTAATCAGAAACTGTATTCTTGTGGAATCAACCCCGTTCTTGCTAGAAAACAACTGAATAAAGTTACCGAAGCTGCACATGAAACCAAGAATGCAGAAATTGCAGCAACAGACATTGTTAAATTGAAACTTACAAATGACATTGAGACATTGGAAAAAAAACTTGAACACCTTAATAAACTGTTAACAGCGGACAATAGACATCCGGCGACTAGAATAGGTGATCTTGAAGAAGAAATATTAGAAATGGATAAACGACTCAACGATAAGAAAGAAATCTTAAGTTCAGAACAGCCCAAATATAGACAAAGATATTAACAGACTGTTAAGAGGACAGCAAATTCTTTGATGGATGAAAATAGAATAAAAAAGAGAAAACTAGGAGCAGGTGCGCCTGAAAAAATTGACTCAGAGGATGAAGAATTCCTGCTTAACTGCATAGTGGAGAAGGCAACGGAAGGAGACATGACGCTGTCTTGTATCTCAACAAAACTGTCCGAAAACGAGACTTCAAAAGAATTATAAATTTTAAAAGACATCAACAAGGCAAGAAACCTATCAGATCAGACACAACTGCATATAATAGAGCCCGGCCCTCCAATGTTCGACATATCCAGGCAAAACTCCATAAAGGACGTGGTTTATTTTGTTGCAAAAAGCCTACAAAATCAGAAGAAAAAAATAAGATACATACTAAACACCAGAGAGCTCATATAAAAAGAGCTGTGATGCATTTATGTCAGCATAATCCAGACAATGTTCGTATACACAGTATTGATGACAAAGCATATATCAAGCCCGAGGCATCAGATGGACTTGACAAATTCAGAGTATTTTTATCAACAGATACCAATACAATGAAACGTCTACCAAAGTATGATTTTGCAAATGCAAAATTAAACATTACTCCTGGAAGTCATAGGTACATGGAAAAAAACATAACTAATGTTAACGGAGAAGCATCCATTATGTTGACAAAAGACCAATCCGTAAGTGTGATGAGACCAAAGTTTTATGTTGGCAGCAGTTTGGGCATCAGAGGACAGGAGATTACGAGTAGTGATTTCCATATATTTGTATAGTAATTTTGTTATGATCATTCAGTGCTAGTGAAATTTCATCAGAATTATTCTAGATTTGATAAATTAAGTAATAGTCACTATATTTAAACTCTCTTTGTTCTCAAGGAAACCACATGGTCGACCTTTATACCTAAATTTCTGGTGCAACTGAGCCCTAATTATGGTGCCCGGTTGCCCTGTAACTGTTTAGTCAGCAATTATTTGCCCTAGTAAATTTATATAATGGTGCCCTAGAGCCCTACTGAAATCATTACTCAGGAGTAATTTGCATGAGGATGAATGGCATAGGGAGATGAAACAAGAGTGGACACACAAAAATGTCTCGCCTGTCGTGTATTTCTTATGAAAGTAAATGCTATCAGACATATTGCATACAGTATTCGAAAAACAGGCCAAAACACAAAAGCTTAACAATAACCACTGAACCATAAAAATGAGGTCAAGGTCAGATGACACCTGCCAGTTGGACATGTACACCTTACAATCCTTCCATACACCAAATATAGTAGACCTATTGCATACAGTATTCGAAAAATAGGCAAAACACACAAACTTACCGGTAACTATAACCACTGAACCATGAAAATGAGGTCAAGGTCAGATGACACCTACCTGATGACCATATTTACTTTATAATTATATTCTCATCAATGATAAACCAGTGAACAAATGCTTGTTTAATAAAGTTACTTCCAGGTTTCTTTGACACAATGTTTGAGCTATAGGAATGTATTCAGGATAAAGTTAATAGTAAAACCACTCACAGTATAATTACTTTTCAGAGAACCCATATACCTGAACAGGCAAAGGAACTTTTGGAGGGGATATTTGCCCAAGGCATGGACTCAAAAGGGAAAAAGTGCAGTGTGATTCACAACAAGGCTGTCGAGAGAACAGGACTGCCTTTACAGGTTATCACGGTATTTTAATTTCATATCATAACCTCAACAAGATACTCAAGTGTTATCTCCTGCTGCCACGATCTGCGTGCGCAGCCTGACTACCCTATCCCAAAGATATCAAATGCACTTTCCCACGTGCATTTCCTCATTCTCCTACTGGCTAGCGTAGTGTGAAGATCGTTCGGTTTTTCAGTTTTTTCAAAAACACGTGCTCTTTGAGTTTTTTCTCTTCTGGAAATTACAAAAGTGAAGCAATGAGTGAAGAGGGGAATAATGACGCTCCGGATGAATTTTCCATGCCGAATATAGCAGAGGAAACGGCTGAAATAGACAATCCGCAAGACGGAGACAAAGTGGAGCACGTGGAAGTAAGAACAAAGAAAAGGTCGAAACCAAAACACAAAAGAAGAAGACCTTCTATTTCCGACAGTGATTCGGATTGTAAAGTTTCGAGGAAGAAACACCACAAACCGACGCACAGATCGTCGAATGTCACTAAACGTAGAGCCACAAAGAATGGCATTAAAATTTCCCACAGCGGAAAAGATAAAGTCGCCACAGAACGCGAAAGTGAACATCTTAGTTCCAGTGATGATGAACATCGTGGAAAATCTAAGACTAAAGCCACAAAGTCGGGCAATTCAAATCCGCATAGCGAAAATGAAACTGACTCCGAAAATGCGGGAGATGAACACCGATCGGTAGTAAGTGAGACTATTTCAAGTCGAACCGAGTAATTTCTCTCGTTTTAATCCTCACAAGAAGGAAAAAATTGGAATTCATCTATCTAAAGAGATGGACCCTTATTTGGAGGACAATTTTAACAAATTTATTCCAAATGACATTGTGAATGATTTAATTTTGAAGACAACACCTGCTCCGAATATCTATATTTTTTATAGATATTCAAAGGGAACACTTTTTTACTCTCATATTATTTCTAGATGCTACAATCCCTGAAGTAGTTTCTTACTTCCCTAAATAAGAGGAAAATTATATCACTTGAAAATTCTATTCTAACAATATGTTTTTTGTTGTTTTGTTTTTGTGATATGCACATGTATATTCAAGTTTGCTGAGCAACATCTTGCTGGATTATACTCAGTTCCAAGTACCAGAAAAGAATTAGACTCGAAGAGGAGAGAAATAGCAGCCACACTACTTTATGAAGGTAGTTTTCTAATAAGACCTAATATTAAAAAATTTGCCGGTTGAATTTAAACAAATAACTGCTCTCTTGTAACCTGTAGCTCCGCCAAGTCAAAAGATATCATAGGAGCTACATTATTGTAGCTAGATTTCAACCAATTATTTTGTATGGTTTTTATAAACCTCAAAATGTATATGCCATATACATGTGTATCTCAGTCTGGCATATGTCATATCAATTGCCCTCAATTTCAGTTTTTACAAACATTTCGGCTAATTGTTTTTTTTTTTTTTGCAAGGCGAACGTTTCGGCCAGTTTTTATTATCAAGTGTAACGTCGGGGTACCCAAATCGCCCAGTCCGAAGAGGGTTTTTCAACTGCCACAGAAAAACTTGCATTACAAAATCATCAATAATTATTATCTGACAAATAGACAAGTCAATTGTTTATCATGCTTAAATTTTATACATGTAAACGTAGTAACTATTTATAGCAGACACCTAGATCGACGTGTCGTTACCATATCTTGAATGACGTGGAGGGAACCCAAATCGCCCAGTCAATAATCTGCGTCCTATTAAACTGAAGTACATTGTATAGTACAGCGTTCATTGGTGTTTTAAATAATTTGCAACTTACGGATGATGTTTTGCCACATTAACTCTATTGTTTTTTTTCAAAATTAGCAGATGGATAGACTCTTATATAATAGTTGCCTTCCTTGCAAACGAAAGTTAAAGTAAAAAACTAAGTCATGTGGAACTTTCAGTCACCGTGGGTCGTGATACTTTTCAAATCGAAAAGATTAGGAATTTGGATTTTTTTCTTTTAGTCTTTATATGCCATAAACGTTTGATATTTTATTCAATTTGATGAAGAATAAATTAATTTTGAAACATGGAAATATTTTAATGAACTTTTATTTTTATTTGTTCTTTTTTTTTGGTTGTTTCTTTTTTTTCTTATTCTTAAACTTAAGACCTGGGAATTATTGTATTTTTTTTATTTCGAAAATAATAAACTTTATTGCAAAATTACACCTATAAGGGTCATGCAATATAACAAGTAGACATATTACAACATATACCGTACAGAAAACTGAACACAGTATAATTTATACATAACGTATGCTATCAACTATCTGACAGAGGTCTAATTTATGCCCTCAGTCCTATAGACCTGGGAGCGGGACTGAGAATGACTGAAAAGTAATTTATTTGTAAAATTCATGTCTTGAAATGATGGAACTTGGTCTTTTAAAAGAGAAAAAAATTTCGGGCGCGAAGTTGAATTTGATCATCTACAACTTCACATTTTTTGCATAATCTTTGTTCTCTGGGAATGTTCATATATTTGCCAACTTCAATACCTAAGGGACTACATTAGGGGTGGGATAGGGGTCCTACGATGTTTCCTTATATGACGGTCATATTGCTTAAATACCATAAAGAACCCTCATATTAGGAGTAAACGAGGGGGTCCTATGTTATATGGTCCTTTACTCCATATAGGACACTCATATAAGAATATATACGAGGGTCCTTTAGATGAATATAATCTATCTGTTGCTTTATCTTTAAATGTATGTCGAAATCCCTTCTTTAAGGTAAAGAATGTATTGGTGTCTGATAACTACTTATCTAATATATATTTGAAATCACTAGACCGTACTACACAAAAAAGGTATTTATTTTGAATGTATTAATGTTTTGATCACAGAATAAAGTTCGGAAAATGAATCAGGAATTAAAAACCTCAAATTGTAAGAAGTCTTTAGATATGATTGACTTTGACATCATTTATAGAACAATGGAACAGTACATTGAACAACAACCTGAAAAAGACAAAGATGTGTTGTATGCTCTATCGGAAACAAGTATATTTCTTTACCGGAAAAAAATAATAACTTATTATTTTGTACTTGATGAAAAAATGGGGTACCGCAAAATAGAACAGAGTTACAAAATCGAATCACCTCAGCAACAGTCAATTGCATTTTTACAAACTGAATGGGATATCATATCCGGAGACACACGATAGAGATCGTGTTTTGAAATCTTTAGTAGAATTAAGTGGATTTGTTTGAAAAAAACATTATTCCTTATTGCTATTGTTATTCAGTAAACAATCCCATGGAATACAACATAAAAGGATATAACGCTTCGGGGGGCATAACATAAAGAGATTAAACAGTGTCCATAATAACTCATATCTAATGGTGTTCATCTTACTCCTAAAAGTACAGTTAGGTGTTTAAAATTATGAATAATAAACGAATGTAGAATCATTTTGACATTTAATTGAGCGTGACATAACAGAGGGTATATAAACAGCGGATCAAATAGTATACTTAAATGGGTTTTGATAGAGAGGTAAAGCAGTATAACTGTGGTTGTTATACTGAATATTTTTCACACGACTTTTTTAATTATACAAAAGACTACACGTTTGTTGCCGTGTGTGGGAAACATACAACAGAAATGGAAGCACAGAATGATCACCATTCCGGTCAAGACTGGAAAACAGTTTTGAAAAATTCTGCTGATAAATTAAGCTAGAAAATGAAATCTGAGAAAATAGTCCATTATCTTTGTAACCAAAAAATACTAAGCAAAGAAGACGGGGAAACATTAGCAAATATTCGAAACGAAAAACAGGAAACCAGAGAAATGTTATATCGACTGCTTCATAATCAACACAACCCCATTCGACAGCTGAAGATAGCTATGATAAAGGCTAATCAGTCAGAGATGCTGCAGTATTTAATAAATGAAGATACAAAAGACAAAGAAAGCACAAAAACATCTGAAGACAGATGCCTCATCCATCTACAAGAAGATACATATGTCAATGCAAAAGAATTTCAAGGTCAAATGTACATCCACATTAGAAATTATGAAAACAAAGATAGACAAAGGATTGCCACAAAGCAAGGTGTTAGCATGATATATTCCAGATGGTTGTTGTTAGAAAATAAGAAAGAAGAAATCGATAGATTGTATAGACTGGCGTTAGATGGAAAACTGGAGGAAGATGAATATGTAATGCATCTAGGGGGAGGGATTCAACTGACGATTAGTGCCAAATTTCCGACAGTTGATATCAGACAGTTTTGGAAACCAGACAACTCAGAGAAACCAAGACCAACAAGAAAAGGGATAGCTTTAAACAAGTTTAAATGGGAACGTCTATGTGAAGTAATGGAACTGATACGTGTGTTTGTACCAGAACTGGACCAAGCTTACATCTGTTTGGAATCGCATCAAAATGAAATTGATCTAGTAACATGTAAAGAATGTTATCCTTTGACAAACCAGAGGAAAGTGGACACTACGACGTCAGTCCTAACCAGGAAGGAGACTTTGAAATAATGAAAAATACATGGATGTGAAACAATGATCAGATCCTAATTTGACTATGTAAATTAAAATGATAATTTTTTGTAAATGAAATATTACTGACAATAAAGAAATGAAAATATATACTGTTGTTTTCCTTTATTGGTCCAAACTTTTTGAGTAACAAAAAAAAAGTTTAAATATATTAGGCATGACAGGTCCTTTGGTGTCATTGCTTAAATGATGTCCTCACTGTTAACACGTAATGCAGACTTTTTAAGATTGTTATATGTATCATCGAGACCAGAAAGAGAGGCAATAATAGTTAGAGCATTTATCTCGTCTACAGTGCTATTATCATTGATAGCATCAAGAATACTAAGGTGGCAAATTACTCTTTCACATACAGACCAAACAAGATTAAGAGGATACAACCGTGTTCTTAGAGCCTTAGCCAATCCAAATATTTCACCAGAAAGAAAACGAAGAACGTTAATCGCATTTCATTCCGTTGTCCCAATATTAGCACAACAGGTATTAGCTGTAATGCATGAAACGTGACAATGTCACAAAAACGAAAAGAAAAGTACGTTATAAAAGTATGGACAAACCCTGAACACCCTGCAGGATTTACTAGCGTCAACAAATTGTATAAAATCATTAAGGACGAGGGTAAATATGAAATCGGAAGGGGGACAATAAGAAACATATTAAGGAAGAACGAAGCTTATTCTGTTCAGAGACCAACTCGAAGGAATTTCGTTAGAAACAGGGTAATTGTTAGTGGCATCGATGATCAGTGGGACGGAGATCTGGCATCAATGGAGAACGTAGCAAAATACAACGATGGCGTCAAATTTCTTCTCGTATTAATAGACATATTTTCAAGATTTTTGATCGTTAGACCGTTGAAGGACAAAAAAAGTAAGACGGTTGCCAATGCGTTGGAAGATGTATTCCAAGAAAAAGATCACAGAATACCTTCCAGTCTTCGAACGGATCAAGGTTCAGAGTTCAAATCGGAAGTGAGACGTTATTTACAGCAAGTAGGCGTCAACTTATTTCATACTTTTAACCCTGTGAAGGCGAACTACGCGGAAATCATTATAAAAAATATCAAATCAAGATTATATCGCTTTTTTATGGAAAAACAAACGTATAGATATATAGATGTTTTGCAAAAAATAGTCAAGAGTTACAATAACACGCCACACGATTCGTTAGGCGGTGCCACACCTGCATCGGTCAATAAAGTAAATGAAGACGAAATCAGATATATACAATATATTACAAGAAAGAAGCGAACGGCGGATAAAAGAAATTCAAGAAGAGAAAAGAGAAAAAAAAAAGAAGCCTGCATTTCGATTCAAGATCGGAGACCTTGTGAGAATTTCTCATTTAAAAGGAGTATTCGAAAAAGGATATTCGGAAAATTGGACCATAGAATATTTCAAAATCGATAAGAGATTTCGAAGGGGAAATCAAGACGTGTATAAATTAAAAGACGTAAATGGCGATCCCATTCTAGGGACATTTTATGCAGCCGAACTACAAAAAATTATGAAATCTGAGACTGATTCATATAAAATAGAAAAAACAATAAAAACTAGAAAAATTGACGGGAGAAATGAGGTCTTGGTAAAATGGTTAGGTTGGCCATCTAAATTTAATTCATGGGTACCAAAACGTGACGTTAAAAACATATAAAACTCCCTATCACTCTGCCATTACAGTCAGTATAATTCGAGATGAGCTTCAGACTGGTGTTTTCGTCAGAAGACGGGAAGACATTGTTTTCAGGCAATACGTCTGATGATTTTAGAGTAAAATTAAATAGATCAGTTCAGTTGGATGGAAATTGGATGGTTGCACTCACAGAGATCAGTATCAAAGATTTCGAGCAATTGAAAGAAAAGAAAGAACTTTTTATATACTTAGATATTTGTCAGGAGAGTTTTATTGGGGAAACAGAACAACCTTTATTACGAAGGGTTGTTATGGAAACCGGAAACATGGTCTTCGATAATCCGTATTACGTTCCAGTAAAAGTTAGCGAGATGCAGCTTATTCATGTGTATATAAAAGAAGAAAACGGAAGAAAACCTTCATTTATGAAAAAGAAGGTGACACTTACACTCCACATATAGAGGTTTCCCTTTATATTGTGAATAATTTAACAGCAAGAAATGAATGCTTACGTGAGTACGCCTGAACTGTGGAGAAAATTTTATAAGAACATGACCCAAAAAACATTTAATCCGTACAAGTTCAGAAAACTAAAGAAAATTCAAATCGGCCGAGGTCTCTACGGGCGATATCGTGGATCCTTTTTGATTCCAGTGAATCCAAACGCTATAGATACAGAGCCAGAAAAGACGAAAAATACGTTAGTTACTCCGGTTGAAGCTGCGGCGGAGAGAGCAGAGTCAGAATTGAAAAACGACAAGAAACAGAAAAAACCTCACGTTAAGATATCAAAAGCTATAAAAAGACGTAAATTGAAAAATATCATCAGAAAGAAAAAATCCGGCAACAAGTCCACATCTAAACGAAAGCATCAATCGAAATCTCAAAAAAGAAAACATTAATAACGTGTATAGAGACAGTGTGTGGAATCAACCTAGTGTGAAGAAAAAAAGAAAACTATAAGATCAAAAATATCAGTATGGCTTTTTTGAGTGAAAATAACAAGGAAATTGGCCAGCCGATGGAACTTTCCATTTTTGCTTCTCCTCCCAATCAAGTGGCAATAGAGAAAGTTTTTTACACGGAAGAACGTCCAATATCAAATTTAGTTAACGATTCAACACCCATTGAAATCGTAATTTCGGGTGCAGGAAATGATTACATTGATTTCAGAAGATCTCGTCTGTGTGTTAAAATGCAAATACTCAAAGCAGATGGATCATCATTAGCACCTAAAGAAAAGACTGGAATAATCAATTTACCTTTACAGAGTACGTTTTCACATGTCGATGTGTACATGAATAACCGACTGGTCAGTAACAATTCAAATAATTTTCCATGGAAAAGCTACCTTAAAGTGGTATTATCGTCAGGCAGCGATGAACAAAACTCGCAACTCCAGAGCCAACTTTTCATGAAAGATGATGATCCAATGGATTCTATCACACTGAATGCCGGTTTCGTCAACAGATATGAGTATACCAAGGAATCCAGAATAATCGACTTAGAAGGTGGGCTTCTTGAGGATAGTCTTCTTCTCGAAAACTAGGCACCTGTGATGGATCACGGGGGCTCAACCCATAGAGCTGTCTAGCGCGTCCCCAGGTGGCGGATAGGGGAGACCCTCTCGTTGGGGGGTTGTCAGGTCATAATACGGAAAGCCTGGCCGCGGACCATAGTGGGTAACGTGTTTGGAGAATGCCACACTCCCTGCACGCTAAAGACCCCTTCTGTAGTTTTCGAAAAAGAGTAGGCTGATGGCCGCTTCAGAAGGCTAAATTATCCGACCCTACCCAACCATCCTCCTTTTACAGTGGCAGTCAAAATTGGTTCCCCTTTGTGTCCCGACCCACCCCTAATTGAATTGTTTGATAAATTGAACTGGTTCTCGTCCTGAAGATGCATGAAATATTTGCCACTGGACGTTAAGCAACAATCAATCAATCAATCTTCTCGAAAAATATCTTATCAACGGTGTAGACGTATATATAAAGCTGTTCCGCTCCAGTGCACCCTTTTTGTTGATGTCTGGTGAAACATCGCCTAACCACAGAGTAAAAATTTTAGACGTTTTTTATAGAACATGCCGCTGTAGACCAGATCCAGGTGTAGTCTTGAATCACAGAAACATAATTAAGGACCATCCTGCAACGTATCTCATTAACAGAAGTCACGTCACACAAAATGTCATACAAAAGGGAGTCACAGAATTTTACTGGGATGCATTATTTCCCAAGACTCTTCCTTCCAAGGTTGTGTTTGGATTAGTATCTCAAAAAGCTGTAAATGGTGACTACACAGCAAATCCATTCAATTTTCACCACTTCAATCTATCAAATGTCACGCTGAAAGTTAATGGAGTCGATCTATATGGTTCACCTATGAAGCTGGATTTTGGTTCCAACAGAAATTATACGGCAGCATATGTAAGATTGTTTGAACTATGCGAAAAATGGAATAAAGATGCAGGACTTAACATTACTATGGACGACTTCGGTAAAGGATATTCATTTATTGCTTTCACACTGGATCCTAGTGAATTTCAAGAGGAATTTCTAAATCTTGTCAGAAATGGAAATGCAAGGTTAGAGATGAGATTCAAAACCGCCACAACAGAAACTATAAATTGTCTGTGTTACTATCAGTCACAAGTCATATTAACTTGCGACGAAGCCAGAGACATCAAGATTATAGAACCATGAATACGATCCCATTACAAAACTTGCTGCAAAAATATAGATGTTTTTACCAAAGAAATCCGATTACAGAGATAACGGCGGTCAACGCACTTCCATGTCAGATTAAGGACCAATTTCCACAAATATTCATTGTGAATACAGATCCGTTTCCTAATACGGGGAAATATTGGGTATGTGTATTATTCCACAACTCTTCCATTGCAGAATATTTCGATAGCCTTGGTCGACCACCGGCATTCTACGGACATGACTTTCAAAATTTCGTCGAGAGGAACAGCAAAAGATGCATTATGGTTTTAAGAGAGATCCAGTCAAATCATTCAATTATTTGTGGTTAATATGTTGTGTTCTTCATACTTTCGAGACTGTGTTATCTTATTCCATTAGAAAAACTGTATGACATGTTTGAAACGCATTTAAAAATAAATGATCATTTTATCAGAATGTATTTTTGTCATTCTCTTGACCAATAAAGATATCTCATTTGAATTCGTGTTTTTGTTTGTTACATTTTATCACGTATTATATGAAGAACATTACTTCAAAATGAACCCCCGAACAACACAAATCGTCAGTTTCATGTTGACTGTCAGGGAGTGTGGACTATGGATAAGACTCTATTACCGTTCATATCACCGACGACGATTTGCGTTGTTGGTCCTACTCAGTCAGGAAAAACGATGTTTACCAAAAAACTGATAGAAAATGCACAAGTCATGTTTACGGAAACACCTGATAAAATACTCTTTGCTTATTCCGAGTATCAAAATTTGTTCGATCAAATGCAAACGATACCTAATCTGATTTTTCACGAAGGTATTCCTAATAAAGAAACAATAGATGATTTCACTCGAGACACAACACATCCGCTAATAGTGTTAGATGACCTGATTTCTAAAATAGTCCGTTCGGAAGATCTGTTACAGTTATTTACCGTAACAAGTCATCATAGAAATGCCTCGGTTTGTTTTTTATCACAAAATATGCGAAAAGCATTTCATTGAACTGTGCCAATTTCGTACTGTTTCGAAATCAGCGAGATATGAGACAGTTGATTTCGTTTGCATCACAGATTCTTCCCGGCAAGACGAAATTTTTTATGGACAGTTTTTTAAAAGCCACAGAAAAAAGGTACAATTACCTATTGGTAGATCTTTCGACGCACAGAAACGATGCTAAGTACATGCTGAGGACAGGTATTTTTCCTGGCGATACATGTGTCGTGTATCAGCCGATATAAAAGACTGCTTCCGACAGTTTTTTAACCATTTGGTTTAAAACTGGATGAGCAGACGGATGCAAAAAAATGCTGCTTTTTTTGAAATTCATTTGTGAATCCAGTTTGCAACAGAGAAAAGCGGTATTTGCACACATTACTAAGCAACAAATTGACGTTTTATCAGAGATAGCTCTAAACATTTATAAGGGAATGTTTCCAAACAAAGCCTCGTACAAAACAGTTCTATTTCAATTAGGATCTAAGTCGGAAAGTATCCGGCAGAAGAAAAAACTGTTGATTCGATACAATAAAATCCTACCAACAATCGTAAAACCTGCCTTGAAGTTTCTTAGATAACTGATTTGCTATGGCAAAAGAACTAATATTGCTATCAAAGAGACAATATGAGGAACTCTCTCAGGATAGAGACGATATAAACAGTTCAGAGTCTAAACCGTCAAACCTTATGGATTATCAAAGTGATACTTTGAAAGGAAATGGAAGTGACCCTTCACCTGTGAAATTATCCAGCGATGTCGGCACACAAATAGGTAGTGGCATGGTGGTTAAAAGACGTGTGAAAGAAGAAGGCCCTCCTGGTATTCCGATCCACTCCAATCGCAAGAGGAAGAAGAGAACAAACATAAAATGGATTGAATATTGATTTTTTTTTAAATTAAAAAAAGTAAAGTCAAATTTATGTTCATTTTTATTTACAATATCCAAACGGTAACGTCCGAAGGTCGTTTAGTAACCGTCTTTTAGTATATACCATCTTGTATTCTTTTTCTTCTATTTTGTTGTATAATTTTCGTTTTCGAGACAATCTCGATATTTTACGAAGGTTAGTGATCTTAATACTGTCGACGGATTTGCTGACCACTATGTCTTTCATCGAAGAAAAGTTTATCAGTCTAGAATTCGTTTGGCTTTCCAGCGAAAATCCTCGAACTTTGCACACCTCCTTTCCAGACAACGTCTTATATGCGTACGATTTTGGTCTACTGGAAACGAAATGAGTTATGTCCTTATCTGTAGGTGAAACCTCATTTTTCAGTTCTCCAAGATAGTTCCCGATGGGAAGTTTACTAGTTAATACCTTATCTTTATCTGTGAAAATTATTGAATCAGTGTCAACGTAAAGCGCTTTATCTCCTGTTATATCTAACAAATCATACAGCTTGAGTCTTGCCCAACACGTAGTGAAAGTTGCCACAAATATGTTTGTCTTAAAATCCATGGGTAAGAAGCAAGGATTGTCCAAGTATTCGAGTTGAATCATTTCGTCGCTTACTATGTGGAAATCTCTCACGTCCTTTCTAGGATCCGATAGTAACTGAAAAAACTTATCGATTTCGTTTTCGTACACGAAACTCGACTGTTTCATGTTCAACCGTTGACCAAATTTTCCCCAAAAAGAATTCAAACATATCTTGGCAAGACTCTGAAGTCCGGGGTTAGTTCTTATTTCATCATAGTCCAAATGTATGCCTTCCTTCTGAGCAAACTGAGCAATATGGTCCATCCTGTCTTCGTCTGTCTTACATTCATCTGGAAAACCCGATGCCTGTTGTTTCAGTTTTAAGAAAAGGTTCACGTATTCTGCAAAAAGTCCCCCTTGCCCGGTTGCTCTGTCATAAACGGTAGACTCTTCGAAGTGATACACTTCGTATATTTTTACAAGAGAATATCCTTTGGATATAGCCATGTTCAATTCAGGCGTGCAAAATGTCCCCATGATCGTTCTATCTACGTCGTCGCACAGGCAATCCTCTTGATTTTCGTTCTCTGCACAGGTTCGACAGAGAGGAAATTTGAGCTTTCCCCGAGATAGAAATGGCAAAACGGGATGAAACAATTTTCTCGGTGGTAACACTTGGACTTTGGCCAATCCAAAGTACATCGAAATGTCTCGAAAGTCAGACGTTATGATAGTTGGATGGCCGATCGGATATCTGGCGTACTTGTTGACATAAGGATACAAACTGGTATAGTCGAGATACTCTATTGTTTCCCCCGATTCGGTGGTTTCATGGTACAATTTAATTGCATTCGTTCGTCCTCCGAAGAAACTGTCTCTCGGGTTCAATCTATCCACAATGTCTAACAAGGATACAAATTCGTTCATCTCGTCGTCATGTTTCAACATTCGACGGAAGTCATGTTCCCAAATACATACGTATCTGTATCCAAGTTTTTTCAAATCCGACTCTTTCTTTTTTGTCACGTCGTACAGCTCGCTTATCGTATGATTTGTTACGGGGTGTTTGGTGGTCGTTCTGTCGTGAGGAAAACAATCTGGACAGCCATGATAAACACAGCCTGTAAAAAAAATGAGATATGATAAGCAAATAAGCTTATATTGTTTATAATGCTTATAAGCATATGCCGCCGCCGCCGCTCATAGAATGCCTACACATCTGTCTCCTTTCCAGAATGCGGTATCCCCCCCCCCCAAAAAAAAAGGTGTCAAATCAAATAAAATTTTGTTATTGTCTTCATCATCACTTACCCAAAAACTCGTATGCCGTTTTGGACTCCTCGTGGTATCCGTCCAATCGGTAGGGTCCTATTCTGTGTTCGTGTCCATTTAGTCCGTGCACGATTTTCATAGGTCGATCTTTGCGTCTGTGTTTTTCCATCGTCCATTCCAACCATTGAATGGAAGCTTTGCTGAACGTGTCCGTTACGTAGCCTTCTGACGGGACCAGTGCAATATTCGATTTGGAAAACATCGTTTTCCCCACTTGGTATCTGTCCGATGCATCCTCTTTGGGCGTCCAGTCACTTTCGTTGGGTAGTCGGTTGTAGAGTTTGTCGTTTTTGAATTGGGATGGACAGGTGCATCTCTCCCCCGTAGGAATGTGTTTGACCTCTGTGACGTACTCCTCTTCCAAAAACAGTTCCCTAAAGATGCCTTGACAAGCTGACGCTATTGTGACGTAATCGAAAGGTTCGACCCCCTCTCTGATCTTTTCGCCCTTGTCGTTGACGGTCGACGTTACTTCCTTCATAAGCTTTCTAAATTTCATACACCCCCTTCTCAAAATATCAACGTCTGAAACGCAATAGTCATGCAGGTCCCTTTGAAAATCAAATGTGCTGTCCTTTTTCGTGTCATACCAGTCCATAAAGTGTTCCAGCTCTTTCTGTGACATGGATTCCGTTCCGTAATACCAAGGAGGTGGCCAGCTACCTTTGTAGTCAAGATTATCCGGTCCACTGAAAAGATGGGGAAAGTATCCTTTGTGCAACTGGGTCAAACCGAAACACTCGGGAATGCGACCGAGTCTCATTGCGAGAAAGTTTAGGCTATCTATGAAGGTTAAATCTAATCCCGAGCCAATTTTCATGTAATTTATTTTCGAGCCGTCGTACAGTATCTTTTGTGGTTTCACTCCGTGGCGATCTATCAAAGCGTTCAGTATGGGATAACTGTCGAATCCTTTGGCATTATGAGCGATCAACACGGTGTTTCTAACCCACACCACGACTCTTTGCAGTTAGTGCAAGTTCTGCATTTGTTACATCTAGAATCTGACGTGCATTCATTTTCGCACGGATCACCAGGGACGTATCTGTCAAGGCATTGCAAAATGTCGTCACGCTGGTACGTTTCAAAGTCATAGAAAAAGAACTTACGGGGAACTTTTTTCGTTTTGGGGGCTTTGTTGCGTTGAAAACACAAGTGCTGACCCAATTGGTATTGGAAACAATTTTTACATTTCCATTCTCTGCAGATGTGTTCTTCTGGTTTCCTCTCAGCCCTGTTGATGACTTTCCTACATAGTTTGCATTGGTACATTTTATCGAACATCGATTTATCTACTTCCTTCCCCATTTTGTCTGTTTTGGCAGTGTGTCTCGGCGTTAAAAAATATTCAATCAATCAATCGTGTTCTTTTAACTGCGCGTATGAAGGTAGTTGCTTTACATTTCACACATGTCAGTAATGTTTCTAGTCTTTTTGTCGTGTTGTAGAAGCAAACTGTCTATGGCCCATTCTATAAGAACGTCTGGGTCGGATATTGCATTTACAATGTCCCAGATGTTTGTCTCTTGTTTCAATCTCTTTATTACTAGAGGATGATCGAGCAGTTCGTTTTGGTCGGCCCAATCAATAATGCTACTGGTCGACTCCATTTCGTTCAGTATATCATTTATGGAAGGATATTTTTGAACATATTCTTTTCCTAGTCGTGTTTCCGCGGGATTTGAGTACTTTTATTTACCCTATGCCAGAAATCAAATGTATTGCCAAACATTTCCCACTTGATAATTTTATCAAATGATTCTGTAATGTCGAGTATGTATATATAGGGTTATTTCGTATGTTTTCTATCAGGATTCGTTGGTTTTTTTTAACTGACATAAAAGGCCTTTTCGGTAATTCGATTGGTTAAAAGTGACGTGTGTATGTGTTTTTTTCATGAAAAGGTTCGATTGGTTAAAAGTGACGTAGTCTAAAGGACCCCTAACTGACATTGAGGGACACCTGCGTTATATCCAATATAGGATCCCTCATATTAAATATATTAAGCTTTTAAGTAATTCGACTAGTTAAAAGTGTTATTTTTTTTTCTCTCGGTTGGTTAAAGGTGACGTGTGTGGTTTTTGTTTATGAGATCTATGAACAATTTTTCGATTGGTTTTCAATACGTGTTGGATATCGCCTACTCATTTTTTTTTTCATTGAACACGAGACTGATGAAATATTTCGATTGGCTTAAATTCTTTTGCAATCCATTCACATGGATTTACCTAGGCATTAGGGACTAAACAGTAGCATTTGATTTTTTTTAAACCTTGTGATTGGCTAAAAGTGACGTGTTTCTATCTGTTGTACTGTATAGGACACTGATATGATAATGTTCAATAAACTTCATTGACCTGTTATATCAAACACCAAGAAATGGATAATGAATCTCTTGTTGGGTAAAAGTGATGCAATTTGTTTGTAGTATCTCTTGTAACTCGAATATTTTTTTGTTGTATTTTTATTTTCATCCTCGACTATTGAGTATCCTCGTAAAGTGTGTGATTTTTTACATTAAAAATCATTCAACCTTTTCTAATATATCATAAATCAAGATAACCAACCGTTAAAATGATAACTTCACATATCATTTAACAAATTAAATCGAATACATGATATGCTAAATCATCGACACATCAGAGATCAACTAGTCAAAAACCTAAAACACTGCCACTGACCGGAAAAACTATGTCATGTGAAATTTCACATCACACAATGTAACACGTCTTCATGTGGAGGGTCGAAATTATTTATGGGTTCACGTGTTTCTTCACATTTTGTATGGGATAGGATACAAATAACTAATATGTTACCTATACACTGACCGACAAATTGCACACCAGGACATCGTAAAATCAATAAGGTTTATTTCACAACAGAAACAGGTTGGAATATTACAAAATCATTGCCTTCTAACATAAATTAAACTTTCCGATATCTTTATCAACATAACACAGGCCACCAACACCCACTAGTTCAACAATTGAACGTGATCAGTGAACCATTATATTTTACTCCGCGATATGAATTTTATAGATACCTCAGAAATCAACGACCATTAATTGATGTGTCTGATGACAGGTTATACAGAAACTCTTCACACAAAATCACATCTTGATTGATATTGCTTTTCTGATACCTAGTTTCATATCATGTCAGTGCAGAACAAAACTTAAGATGTTTTGTTTCAAAAACTACGGGCTCAAACCGTTGTTTGTATCGCTAACCTGTCATTAAGCCATGGATAAAAAATATTAAAATCTTGATAGTAACTGTGATTGTTATGTAAGGTTATAAAGGAACTCCAATAAATTCGACAACGGTTCCAAAGGAGATAATAATTTTATACATCAGACAACCAGTAACTAGACCCCTCCATGACATCTATGTTTTTTGTCCAATCAATCAAAATGAGAATAAAAGACCTTACATAGATGCTCCATGTCATGTTTAGTTCAATTTGACCAAGTGGATTTAGAAGAGAAGAGTAAAATGTAAAAAGTTAACAGACGGACGACGGACGGACGCCATATGCAAAGTGATGGCAAAAGCTAACATGTCCTTTTGTCAGGTGAGCTAAAAAGTTCTAGGAATATTTTGTGACATACTTTTCATTTTTTAAAAATATCTATCCAAATATATCCTCCTAATAACATTCAACTGATAATCTAGTTCATATTGATATTCCAATAATTTTTTTTTACAAACTTGGTATTTTCTTATGATAAATGACCATCAACAACATAGTCATACTTCTATAATTATTTCTAAAACTACATAATTAACAATTGTACAAAGCATAACATGCAAAACTTTTTTTTTATTAAAAAATTGTAATGAAAAGGTATAAAACCAATCTTTGGCAACTCAGAAAATATTTTGGTATTAATGATTGTCTCATGAGTAAAATTACAAAATTAAAACACACATATATATATAAGCAACCTTATAAGAGAAAAAAATTAGACCATTTGTCATATAGCCAAGTACGTTTGGATTTTATAAATTGAACACTATTTCAATTTAAAGTCAATTCTATTCCTTATGGTTTCCACAATATAGTGCTAAAAACTTCAAAACTTTGTAAACATCAGATTTTAAATCAAAATGTCACTGTAAGTAGATCTAAATAAGCTAATTTTGATAATTTTGACATTTGCTGATGTTAAGGAGTAAATTCTGTTGTTATTACTGGATTGTGCTCAAAATCAAACACTTTGAATTTACCTCATTAGTTGCAAAGAAGTAGAGATTTTCAAAAAAAAATTGGAGACCATTCTTAGTCTAATAGTTTAACTTAAAAAAATATATAATCTTATCATCCTAATACGAAAAAAATTATAAAATAGAAAAAAAACAAGAAAACAAATTGAACCAATATATTTACAACCTTTCTCAACATCCTATTTGAGATATAATACACATGTCATTAAGGTCACGAAATTAAAAACACAACTTAGCATTAATATGTAGAGTGATCATACCCTTTTTTTCAAAATGAAACATTATAGTGGTGTTATTGATTGCACCTTTTTACTTCTTTAATTGTACTTATTTCAAATATTTTGTTTTCACCATTTATTTATTCAATATATTAGTCAATATTATACCTCAATTCATGGTTGAACATCGCTAACCTGTCATTAAGCCATGGATAAAAAATATTAAAATCTTGATAGTAACTGTGATTGTTATGTAAGGTTATAAAGGAACTCCAATAAATTCGACAACGGTTCCAGAGGAGATAATAATTTTATACATCAGACAACCAGTAACTAGACCCCTCCATGACATCTATGTTTTTTGTCCAATCAATCAAAATGAGAATAAAAGACCTTACATAGATGCTCCATGTCATGTTTAGTTCAATTTGACCAAGTGGATTTAGAAGAGAAGAGTAAAATGTAAAAAGTTAACAGACGGACGACGGACGGACGCCATATGCAAAGTGATGGCAAAAGCTAACATGTCCTTTTGTCAGGTGAGCTAAAAAGTTCTAGGAATATTTTGTGACATACTTTTCATTTTTTAAAAATATCTATCCAAATATATCCTCCTAATAACATTCAACTGATAATCTAGTTCATATTGATATTCCAATAATTTTTTTTTTACAAACTTGGTATTTTCTTATGATAAATGACCATCAACAACATAGTCATACTTCTATAATTATTTCTAAAACTACATAATTAACAATTGTGCAAAGCATAACATGCAAAACTTTTTTTTTATTAAAAAATTGTAATGAAAAGGTATAAAACCAATCTTTGGCAACTCAGAAAATATTTTGGTATTAATGATTGTCTCATGAGTAAAATTACAAAATTAAAACACACATATATATATAAGCAACCTTATAAGAGAAAAAAATTAGACCATTTGTCATATAGCCAAGTACGTTTGGATTTTATAAATTGAACACTATTTCAATTTAAAGTCAATTCTATTCCTTATGGTTTCCACAATATAGTGCTAAAAACTTCAAAACTTTGTAAACATCAGATTTTAAATCAAAATGTCACTGTAAGTAGATCTAAATAAGCTAATTTTGATAATTTTGACATTTGCTGATGTTAAGGAGTAAATTCTGTTGTTATTACTGGATTGTGCTCAAAATCAAACACTTTGAATTTACCTCATTAGTTGCAAAGAAGTAGAGATTTTCAAAAAAAAATTGGAGACCATTCTTAGTCTAATAGTTTAACTTAAAAAAATATATAATCTTATCATCCTAATACGAAAAAAATTATAAAATAGAAAAAAAAACAAGAAAACAAATTGAACCAATATATTTACAACCTTTCTCAACATCCTATTTGAGATATAATACACATGTCATTAAGGTCACGAAATTAAAAACACAACTTAGCATTAATATGTAGAGTGATCATACCCTTTTTTTCAAAATGAAACATTATAGTGGTGTTATTGATTGCACCTTTTTACTTCTTTAATTGTACTTATTTCAAATTTTGTTTTCACCATTTATTTATTCAATATATTAGTCAATATTATACCTCAATTCATGGTTGAACATGAAAATTAGTGCAACTTTTTGAAAATGAAAGACCTGAAATTTCTAGTGAAATGTTCATATGATATCATCACTAAACAAAAACAGTAATACAACATAATTAACACAGATCGATTATCTCAACATTCCTTTTGAAATGTAGCACATACTTGTTGAATAATTTTCATATTCCAAAAAAAAACTATTTTTTTTATATTCAGGTCTTTTAAATTTAAAGAAAAGTGTATTTTAAACATTTCAAATTGTTCTTTTCTTTATCAAAAAGGAGTATTTTAAAAAAAAACAAAAATCTTTACAATCATCCTCAAATGTTATTTTTTTATCAAAGAGGAGTAAACTTTTATAACAAAAAACCAAAAATTTTTACAAATCATCCTCAAATGTTAGCTTTCTTCTTGTTTGGGATCGGGTTCTGGATGCTATAGGTTGCATCGCAATTGGTTCTGTGTCAGTTGGTGCAGATGAGTCAGAATCTTCTGATAATATAGAATGATACCTTACAGATGGTGTTGGTGACTGGGAAGGAGTAGGTATGAAGGATGGTGTTATATGATGGATTAGATATGGTTGTGTCGATGGTGCCAGGAACTTGAATGTAGCCATTTGATCTGCGTTTTACACAATATAAGGTTATTGCTGTGATGACAAAGATGACAGTTGCACATGTGGCCCATATAATTAAACCTGATAGAAAGTAAAAAATACACAATTAGATAATAGTCTGATAATCAAGTAACTATATATTTGTGGTTTTACGATATATTGTATTCATTTCCCACATTTTTTGGTAAGTCTTTTTTATCCTATTCTTTTCTTTTGTTCTTTTAACATACTTGACACCAATGTAACAACTCAATGGGGAAAAAATTGCAATGAAAAATCCTATAATAATATAAACAACTAATTTTATATGATTATTATTTTTACCTAATTCTTTCACATTATTTGCTTCCATGGTATGCATAAGACTTTTTGTGTAAGATATGTCTGTACTAAAAGAGTGACCAAGTACACCATTTGTTCTATTCTTGTTGAAATATGTAATGGTGAACATACCAATTTTGGTTGTGTCCATCTGATCTGTTGTGTCTGGTTCTGGTGTTGTTGATGTACTGGCGACTGGTTCTGGTGTTGCTGTTGTACTGGTGATTGGATCTGATGCTGTTGTTATTGTTGTACTGGTTACTGGTTCTGATGTTGTTGTTGATGTACTGGTGATTGGTTCTGAGGTTGTTGTTGTAGTACCAGATGCTGTGGTGCCTTGATTCATGGGTACTGAAATAAATTATTATTCATCAGTTTTCACTAAAAAAAAACGTAAATCATTTAGTGGAAAAGGGGAAAAATAAAATATTGATTGATTGATTGATTGATTTTTAACGCCGAGCTGGCGATATTGCAGCCAATATCACGGCGAGAACTTATTAGTCTCGAACGCATTTAAATTTCAAACAGAATCTAAAATCAATAGACTATTTACAAATAAAATATTGAGGGCAGAACAAACAGTAAAACTTAAATCACAAACTGTCTAAATTTAATTGAGAAATACTATCACAGATACGCTATTCATTAAACAAGTGTCAAAATACATAAAATATTCAGTAAACAATACTAATTTATATAAAATCACGTCAATTAACAATAACAAAGTTTAAAATAATGACCAATGACTATACTCAAGAACATAGTATAATAGTCTATATTCTGGAGTATAGTCCTACGTCTTTCAAATATTGTAAAAGACGGTCGCCACCGACCACTGTAAATAAATCTTTCATATTGTTGACTGTGTAGTACCGACAAATTATGTCGGATTTATCTACACAGTCAATTAAAAGGTGTTTAATATTATGTCGACATTGACACGGAATACACTCAGGAGGCGGCTCATTCTCTAAGATAAAAGAATGAGTCGTCCTGGTGTGGCCAATGCGACATCTAGTTAAAACAACTTGGTCTCTTCGGCTTTTGCCGAAGAAACAAACATTCTTGCCAACAGTTGGCTCCATAGAATGTAATTTATTGTCTGTAAGCAGATCCCACCGGGACTGCCACAGACGTAAAATATATTTGTATATTAAAGGTTTAAAATCAGAATAAGGCACTGACATATTAGTTATGGGGTCATCTAAAGCATCCTTCGCTATTCTATCTACGACTGTGTTTCCCTTAATACCAATATGACTTGGTATCCAGATAAAAACTATTTCTTTGCCCATTTGGACAAGTCTTTTATAGAATTCAATAATATGGGCAATTAAAGGGTTTTTATATTTCTGACCTTCTATGGCCAGTAAACATGAAAGAGAATCTGAGCATATCAGAAATTTCAGTTTATCAGACGTTCTGACAAATTTCAAACCAAGAATGATGGCTCTAGCTTCTGCAGTAAATATTGAACTGGAAGATGGAAGACGGAGAGTTGCTGCTTGCTGCCCATGGACAGCTGCGGCAGCCACTTTGTCCCCGTCCTTGGATCCATCAGTATAAATAGAGTCATGAAATGCAAATTTTGATTTGATTTCAGCAAAATTTTGCTGAATTATAATTGGGTTTGTTTCAGACTTTTTATATTTTCTGAGGTCAAAAATAAATTTAGGTTTGGGTACAAGCCAAGGTGGTGATTGAGGTATATTAATGGGGGAAATTTCATCAAGGTTGATGTTAGAACCAGATATATGTGATTTCATCCGGATACCAAACGGAGGAATTTTATTTTCATGTTGTTTAAATATATCCTCATAAAGAGGATTGAAAACACAGTCGTAGGGAGGATTTGAAGGATATGCTTTTAGCTTGGTTAAGTATTGTAAACCAAGTTTTATCCGACGATTATAAAGAGACGGCTCGTTCGCCTCTACATATAAACTCTCCACAGGAGACGTTCTGAACGCCCCCAAGGCCAAACGTAGGCCTTGGTGATGAACAGTATCTAAAATTTGTAGGTAGGATTTGCGAGCAGATCCATATATAATTGAACCATAATCAAGTTTTGATCGTACAAGCGATCGATATAAATTTAACAATATGTTTTTATCAGCACCCCAGTCAGTGCTGGAAACAACTTTTAAAATGTCCAATGCCTTCAAGCATTTAGCTTTAAGCATTTTGATATGGGGCAGAAAGGTAAGTTTATTGTCAAACAGAATACCTAGAAATTTTGTTTCTTTGACGACTTTAATTGGAGAATTATAAATTTTTAGTTCGGGGTCCAAATGCAGTTTTCGTTTATTGCAAAAATGCATACATACTGTTTTGGAGTTGGAAAATTTAAAACCATTTTCCATAGTCCATTTTTCAATTTTATTTAAAGACAGCTGTAGTTGTCTTTCAATATTGTTCATATTTTTAGCCCTATAACATATCAAAAAGTCATCTACATAGAGGGAGCCTTCAACATTTTGTTTTAATGTTTTAGCTAAACTGTTTATTTTTATACTAAATAAAGTGACGGAGAGGATACTTCCCTGAGGAACAACCATCTCCTGTTCAAAAGGGTCCGACATAGTCGTGTTAACCTTTACCTTGAACTGTCTGTCTGAAAGAAAATTTTCAATGAAGGTAGGTAACCTACCTTTCAACCCCATATCATTTAAATCTTTTAAAATGCCATATTTCCATGTGGTGTCGTAGGCTTTTTCCAGATCGAAAAAGACGGACACCACGTGTTCACCTTTAGCAAACCCGTTGCGTATAAAGGATTCGAAGCGAACAAGATGATCCAACGTGCTTCTGCCTTGTCGGAACCCACACTGTATATTGGACAGGAGGCCATTCGCCTCTAGGAACCAGACAAGGCGGTCGTTGATCATCCGTTCCATTGTCTTACAAACGCAACTTGTGAGGGCAATTGGCCGATAATTCGACGGTTCAAAATGATCCTTTCCAGGTTTTGGAATAGGGATAACTGTGGCAAGTTTCCAAATGGAAGGCAAGTCGCCAGTTTCCCATACATTATTAAGAAGATCTAAAAGTGTTTTAAGAGAAGTGTCAGGAAGGTGTTTCAAAAGTTTATAGTGAATTTCATCTGGGCCACATGCAGTGTCATGGGCTTTCGACAGAGAAATTTTCAGCTCATCCAAACAAAAAGGGCGGTTGTAATCTTCTAAATTGTTTGATTTAAAATTGAGTTTATTTTTCTCAGTTCGGTTTTTAATCCTTTGGAATTCCTGGGAATAATTCAGAGAAGAAGAATGTTTTGAGAATGTTTCACCGAGTTTATTCGAGATGTCATTTTCTGAAGTCAAAAGAGTTTGGCCATCTTTTAAATGGTGAAGATTGGTCTTTCTGTTTTTACCATTAATTTTTTGGATAAAATTCCAGACTTTATTCATAGGTGTATGAGAGTTTATTTTGGAGACGAAGTTTTGCCAAGACTTGCGTCTCTTTTGTTTAAATGTGCGACGTGCTTTAGCACGGAATATACGAACATTACTGAGATTGTCAGAGGTTGGATTCATGTTGAACCGTCGTTCGGCCTTTTTTCTGTGTTTCTTAGCTTCCTCACAGTCGTCATCGAACCAGGGTTTGCTTGGTTGTTTTGGATTTGTCGAGGTTTTAGGAATGGACCTCTCAGCTATCGATACTAACGTTTCATTAAATTTAAGTACTGGATTAATAACATTACTAAAAGTCTCTTTCTTCAGTTCATCTCGACAGAGTTGCTCGAACAAGGGCCAATTGGCCTTGTCAAATTTCCAGCGAGCAACTCTCTCAGAGGAAGAGGGAAAAAGATTTTCCAAAATAATTGGAAAGTGATCACTTCCACACAAATCATCGTGGACCCGCCACGAGTAATCCAGTAATAACGAAGGGTCACAAATAGTTAGATCGATAGCCGAGTAAGAACCATTTCCCGGATGGAGATATGTATCTGAGCCATCGTTAAAAATGCACAAGCCTTCCTGGCTTAAGAAGTCTTCAACTTTTTTCCCCTTATCATTTTGGGAGTTGCTGCCCCATATTGGATTGTGGGCGTTAAAATCGCCCATAAGAAGAAAAGGGGCTTGCAACTGATCTGTTAAAGATTTAAGCTGATTTATTTTCAAGGACGTATTAGGGGGAAGATAGACAGAACACAATGTTATAGTTTTTTGAAGGGAGAGTTTGACAGCAACTGCTTGTAATTCGGTATTAAGTTTTATTTGACTATGTATAATACCATTTTTAACCAAGATTGATGAACCGCCAGCGGTTCTTTCATCCTTTTTAACTTGAGTGCTGTAAATCGAGTAATTTTTAATGTTTACATTATCGTTGTCTTTTAAATGTGTTTCCTGAAGACAAAAGGCAACAGGAAGGAAAGCTTGTACAAGTAACGATAGCTCTATTAAGTTGATTTTTAAACCCCGACAATTCCATTGTATTATGTTATTCATTTTGTTGGAGGACGGATGGGAGAGTAGTTCTTCTTTAGGTGTTCACGCGAAGAACTTCTGTGTCGTCCATCCGAAGCTCTGGAATCACTAACTGGGCGCGTGGAATCCACAGATGGTACTATTGGATCCCCCCAGATTGACTCTATCTCAGTGGTATCCATCTGCTCAGAGTCCTCGACTTCATCGTCGAACTCTGAGCACAGATCTTTGAATTTCAGTAACTTCGATTTCTCTGCCTTAGAAAGGCGGTTTGAGGATTGCTTTTTATTAACTTTTTCATTTGAGGAAGGTTTCTGTGATGATGAAGGCTTTTGTGGAGATTTCTGGTTAGAGATTGTAGGATTCTTATGTTTATGAGAGGAAGTTTGTGTATTTTTCGGAGCTTGAAGAGGATTTTGATGTTGAAGGTGGAGGTTTTGTGGATGTTAGGTCAGACAAAAGAACGGGAAATTCAGTACCATTAGGCCAAGTAAACAAAGTTTGTGTCTCAAAGGATCTAGTTGCAGTAGAACCTTTAACTTTTTCAGCGTATGATGTGGAGGACGGGGAACTATTCGAGGTAGAGATTAATTTACGTGCTTCCTGGTAACTGATGTTTTTTTCTGCTTTAGTTTTCTGGATCTCCATTTCTTTTTTGTAATGTTCACACTCCCTAGAATTTGCCATGTGATCTTGCCCACAGTTAGAACATTTGGTTTTGCCGTCGCAATCGAAACTGGAGTGGCCCTCTGCAGAACACTTGACACATCTTTCAGTACCCCTGCATGAACCCCTACCGTGTCCAAACTTCTGACAGTTGAAACAACGGGTAGGGTTGGGTACGAAAGTGTCAACTTTCATTCTGTAAGGGCCGATGTAGATGTGCTCAGGCTTGCTTGAAAGGTTGAAAGTAAGGAGGTATGTGTTTAATTTAATAATTTTGTCATTAACTTTTTTGGTAAACCTTTTTACTTTGGAGACGTGCTGAGATTTCAGTTCTTCGCATATTTCTTCTTCAGATAGTTCGGCAAGATCACGGTCCCTATCTCGAATAATTCCCTGAGAGCAGTTTAGGCTACGATGGGGGCTTACAGAAATTTGTGCATCTGAAATCTTGGTTAAGGAAAGCAGATTTTTAGATTGTTGTTGCCTAACACATTCAATTAAAAGACTACCATTTTTCATTTTGGAAACTTTTTTAACCTCACCGGCACAGCCTTGAATCGATTTTTGTAAAACGAAGGGAGAAATTTTAGTAAGAGGCTTTTCATCATTTAAACTTGTCAGAACTAAAAATTTAGAGAATGTAGAGGATTCTGTGTTAGGTAATTTCACTGGAAGGCCTTCATCGTCGCTGGAATCTTGAAGTTTTCTTTTTGTTGATTGGTTGTTTTGTTTTTTTGAGTACGCCATTGTGATTTTTGATGATTCGTTATTCTTGCTTCCCGCCCACCTCGGAGCAGCACCAAAACGATGTATGCTTGCCACATTTGCGACAAGCACCAGGGCTACAAGAACAAGATACTCGCATGGAGTACCTTTTTATGGGCGCAAGCCTTGTGCCAGGGGTTGCCCGGCAAGACAACCGCCCAAGGTAACATCCACACGATTGACCCATGAGCCACCGCCTTCTTGAACCCAACCTGTATAAATGGTACTATTGTTGTACATTTTGGAAACAGGTCAAGTTCAAGGGCTTGGCGTGACCAGCCGATTGATCAGGACCGGGCCCATCCGACCGCCCGTTTAAGATAAAGTAAGGGCCAAGTGGCGTGTTTCAACCACCAGGATCCCGTCCTCTATCCTTACGGGTATCCACACACGGCAAACATGTGGCCTCATTAAGCCGAGGAAGCCTTGCCCCATTAGCCACCGCCTTCTCCCCGCTTCCGTCAGTGGTTAGCCTCCAAGACCAAGGAACCCAAACATCAACCTATGTGATACATGCGTTCCACCCATCCCATCCCATTGTATCTAGGTGTCATTGAGGGTTCCTTTGGATCTTTTCAAATAACCACGAGAAAACAGGAGAGGGCAAGTCATGACCAGTTTTGGCTGGACCGGGGTCATCCAGCCAGTCTGTGAACTGGGTGTTGGAAATAATTCAAAAGACATCAAAACAACAAGAAAATGTAGGCAGTTCTTCAAAAGCCGAAATATAATATTTTAGACGTAATACCAATAAAAAACAAAACAAAATAATGATAAAGAATAAAATGCCGAACTTAAAAAGTAAATAATTTTGAGCCTGTTGAGGTATGTGACCCATAAGCCAGCACCAATCCATCAAATCAGAAATTTAGAATTTAGAATGTTTATGATATATAAAAATAAATATTTAATGTAACAAAAGGAATTGGTGTGACCAGCCGATTGACCGAATCGGGTCCATCCGGCCTCCCGTCTAGGTAAAGATTGTGCCCCAGATGGTGATCGGAACCGTTTATCCGGCCATCCAGGAACACTCCCTATTACCGACACGGGTTTGCGACACACGGCAAACATGTCGCCTCTTTAGGGGCCTCTTACGCCAAGCCGAGGAGCTGTGGGCCTATTCTATTGTATCTCCGGGACCCACACGGGGGAAATAAAATATTAATTAAGCAGTATTCCTGTAATGTTTTTGGAAATCAAACTTGATCTACATTTTATGTACATGTTGAAAAATCAATTTTGTATTTAACATGACAGTCAATGTGGAAAACGTCGATAAATAAAATTTGTTGTTAACATGACAGCCAACGCATGGTACGACCCTGAAATCTTGAGATTAATTTCCCGCTTGCGTATTTCTCGGATTTGGTATGTAATAGTACAGTCACGATGAACATTGATAATTCATAAACACATGCTCCAAGGGACCGGTCATTATTCATCTGCGGAGGGGGTCAAACTTTTTTCAAATTCTCAATTCAAAAAAATAAATGTATGTTCAAATTTTTGTATTACAAATTGTTTCTCCTCGCTTCGCTCGGCCAAAAAGCCAAAAATCCTTTGCAATACCCTTCATTCCTACGTAGATGTTTTTACAACCATGCATTATAATTTTTAAACTCTTTGTCACAATATCACTCAGTATTATTCCTAACTTTTAATTGCACACTCACACTCAAAAAAACAATGTTAATCAATTTTAAAATTCAAGATATGTCTTTTATTTAATGTAAGATATTTGTACAAATGTTTTTATGTTAATTATATATATAATCTTTATTCCATTCCCTTTGAGCTATTTTACCTGTTAACTGGAATATAAGCAATATATTATGAAATTATAGTCATTTGGGGGGGTCAAAAATTTTGATATATATAAAAAGGGGGGGGGGGGGATTTTAACACAATTTGAAAAGGGGGGGGGTGTCAGTTATTTTTACTGACTCCAAATTTACATTTTGCCGACCTCCCTGGAAATAAATAATGACCGGTCCCTAAATTGAAACATATACCAACGTTCCATTCCCGGAAATATTTGTTCTCCTTTTTTTTCTATTCCCGACTCGACATTTTCCTCAACCCGGCGATTTGTCTCTTATATAGCACTTACCACAAAAGCCATCACTACAGTTCCATTTGCATTCAAATCCGTGCAGATGATTTATATCAATTTTAGAGTTCCAGTATTTTATAACACATTGACAACTTGGTCCTTGTATTCGTACGTGCGTTATTTTATAGTCACATGTATCAATTGTTTCATGTCTTTCACAATTACATTTTGCCATAATTCCTGTTCGTTTGCAACATTTACCTGGTGGGTAGGATAATACTCCTATTATACTGTATACCAGTAGAATTGCTAAACGTAATACCATCTTCTTCATCGTTTTACGTTTTGTGTTGTGTAATGACACATCATGCATGACCTGGTTTTTCCGGTCAGTGTTAGTGTTTGATCAGGTTTTTGACCTGTGATCTTGTGGCTTTTTGTACATTAAATTTTGATTGATAGTGTGTGCTTATGTAGGTGTCTTCACACTTTTTAAATTTTTTAATTATTATAACAGCATGCTTTGGATAACTTCGATTGTATTCTATAGAAATCTTCAATTCAACATTTTACTGCAGGATGCATTTCGGAAGTTCCTATAAAAAGTAGCTCCTTGTCTGTTGCCCCATTGGTACACTATTTTCTCAATGGCTGAAAGAGCTGTCAAAATGTAAGTTTTTTTCTCTTTCAAAACCAGCAAAAGTACATTTATATCAGTAAGGGGAATTTTCAAAAGAAAGATTTTTTTTGTTAAACAATAATTCATTACGGTGATTTTATATAGATTAATTGATGATTTTCTAAACTAAATCGTATGAATATAAAACAAAAAATTATTTTATCCTTTTACTCATATATTTTTTCTGTGTTAGTGTAAAATAATTAATAATATTCTCTGTATAATACATATTATTAATTTAGACTATGAACTTCCGTATCTTAAGGGAGTAAGTAAAATCAAATTCGAAATCCGACTTTGTTCTCCTTGTAAATGTTGCATCAAATTTGAAACATTATGTGAAATCATGTTTTTTTTAGAAACACTGCTGTGAAAGCTCAACTGAAAAGATATCTAGAAAAATGCAGAGACGGAAATGAGGCATCGGCAAGGTAAGCCAGTTTTGTTTTGTTTTTTTTTTGTTTGGGGGGGGGGGGGGGGGGGCTCTTTTTGTTTTTGTTTTGTTTTGTTTTGTTATCATCATTAAAGGAAGACAAACATAATTTTAAAATATATTTTATTTTTTCTACTATTTTTTTTAATTTATTCATAGATCTAACCTTATAATATGCAGTCCGAACACCGAGAAGGAACATGCTAACGACCAGTCAACACAAACCACATGTAATGAACATTCTGGCACGAGGGATGTTGGGTAAGTTTCCTTTAAACAAATGTTTGTGTAAAGAATATTTTTCAAGTTAGGGCATTTAAGAAAAGGGGTGAGTTCTTCGCTATTTGTATCTATTTTTTTGCACACATTCTGTACGAAATTAGCAATTTCCTAATTTGTTTTGTCCCGAAGTAACACAGGGAAAAAATTCCGAAAAGAAAGAAAAAATCAGATATGAAAAAGTTTCCCCTTTAAATTAAATGTTACCCTTAATTTCCATGTTATTTATATTTTTAAGGAATAACAGTTGTTATTTTTAAATTAACAATCCAAAAAATGCTCCGCTTGTTCTTACCTCATTTATATATCTTATGGTATCAATTTTTAATTACAAAATATCAATAAAATACATAATCATACAAAATTTCTTTATCGTTTTACTGCACATTATACGAACATAAATATTATAATTAAACATTTATATGAATCAAATATTGTATATTTTTTTGAAATTACATATGTAAAATTCAAATTCAAATTCAAATATATATAAATATAAAACAAATATTTTCTGTTTTAGAATTACATAATTTTTATGTTTATCTTTCCTACATGATTATTTGCTTGTGTTCTTTTCATTGTGTTATTTTTATTTTATCTGCCCAACATCATTATGAACTACTTTTTATTTTAGAACTTCGACTAATATTGTCATGCAACAAGATTACATACGGGATGAGATGGAATTGTTACAAAGACAGGAGAAACTTGTTGATACTAGGATAAATGATTTATCCTCACGTATTGCATATTTACAACATGTCATGCAAATAAAGCGATCAAAACTTCGTACAGAGATCAGACAGAAATCTTCAATAAAAGAGAGACTTCGTTACTTGTACCGTTAAATATAATATATCTTTTGAAGACTATAATAGCATATATCTAGGCCTCTGATAATAGTAATATATAGACTTTTTACTGTTTACTGATGTGTTGCAATTTGACCTACAGTATCTTTTTAAAATATTTTGTAAATATTGAATTTAAATAATAAAATATCATTTACCTTTGTTTACTTGTGATCATGTTGGTGTCTGTTTTTTCTGTATCTTTATTAAGGTCTTTTCTCTAGTGTTTCAATATTTCTTTTCAGACGGTAACATTTCCACTGTTCTATGACGGCCATTAACCGTAGATTGAATACTATTGATTAGATTCGTATCGCTCTCAGCATACGTGTCTCGTACATTCAGTAAAATAATCCATTAGAAACATATCGGTTCAATAGACACCGATTATTATTATTAAACTTTCTATTGATCTATAAATTTTCCCATTTGGACAACTATATTCATCTTTGAATATTAAATCTAAATCTGTTTTGTGTGGTACGGTCTAACGAATTCATTATGTATACTTAATAAGTAGTTATCGGACACCAATACATTCTTTAACTTAAAGACGGGATTTCAACATACATTTAAAGATAAAGCAATAGGTATAATATTTTCATCTAAAGGACCCTTATATATATTCATATATGATTCTCCTATATCTTAAATAAAATAAAGGACCATATAATACCTTGTGTATTCCTGAATTGGGGGTTCTTTATTACAGGAATACTCATAACCATACATCAATATGACCCATTATGTAAGAAATCAATGGATGAAGGGTCTGGTGATTTCTACATACATTTAATGATTTAGCAATAGGTATATTATTTTAATCTAAAGGACCCTCATATATATTCTTATATGAGTGTCCTCTATGAAGTAAAGGACCATAACATAGGTATTCCTAATATGGGGGTTCTTTGCTGTATATAAGCATAGGACCGTTATATAAGGAAATATCATAGGACCCCTATCCGACCCCTAATGTAGTTAAGGGTCAATCACTTAGTCTAAATTTTGATAATAATTTTCTATACACTACAAAATAAGCCAGATGAGAGAGAAATTTCTTATCTAAAACCACTTTTACATTGATCATAAATTACTGATAAATCTGGCAGCATCTAATTAAGTAGCCACAGATTACATGGATTATATTTCATATTATGACCCACATCTTTAAGGATAGGTTTTCCCTCTAGATATTTTTATCTCCAGCAGTTAGATGATATATTTATAGTCACAAAACAAAAAGATTCTGAAAGAATGGTTTCCTGAAGATGACCTTAATTAAGGTAGGAATTTCTAATTTAATCCAATTATCAATACTTTAAATTCTCCGTGAAAATTATTACAGTAAATATGTTGCATCCAATGAAGACCATTATGAAACTGCATTAAAACAGAAATGGGAGACATTTAAATATTTAAAGAACATTACTTCAATGTCAAAGAACTTTGAAAAAATTACTAAAAGTACTATTAAAGAAAGAACATTAAGACAAAACGTATACGAGCATTCTCAAAACATCTTGGTATGGACAAAAAAGAAACACTTTCCTGCTGTCATTGAATCACAACTGATGAAAAAGTTTGATGTCATTAATCCAGACATAACATTTACACATGTATGTGTTGACACACCGCAATCAATTGAGACAAACTCGATTATGATCATTTTTTCGTGTATAGAATTTGAAAAATATGAAGAATACACTAAGATTGCCACAACTTTTCTGCAGAATAAGCATCACCTAAATGCTAGTCAAATCACCTTCGTATCACCAGAGACACTTGAAAATTACAGACGTCCAAACAACGGAATTGCACGATTTCATTTGAGGGACGATTTGCTACAGGGAAAACTTGAAAATGACATAATTCAAGTATTTCAGCCGGCCAGACAGTCTTTTGATGGACATGAGTTCAATGAATGTGATGCCTGTTTTAATCATTGTGATTTGGTTAAACCACTATCTTTACATAACTTTGATTTATTGCAAGAATGGTTTCTAGATATACCACTTGATATACAGATTATTCTGGACAAGTTTATAAATAGAGACTCCTTTTACAGCAGTGGCGACAAAATAGACCTTTTGCTATCAAAAATGGAAAGATTGTATGGAGCCTATGACATACTACTCAACACTTTCAACAAGAACTATATTGGTATACTCCAACAGGCCAACACCGATGATTGATTGATTGATTTATTATTGTTTTATGCCGTGTGGGCGACATTTTAGCCATATCAAGGCAAGAACTATTTAAATTAAGTATAATTAAAACAAACACCTTCTAGAACGAATGAAATATTTACAAATAATATTTAAGGAGAAAATAAAACAATAAAACAACACAAGACAAACATCAAAATCAAAAATAATATCACAGACGAAATTTGGAATATAATATCACAGATACGCTATTAAATAAATTTTATCATTCAAAACAAATTTTAAAATTATTGGACTCTACTCAAGAATGTCAGACTATATTCTCGTATACAGTCCAACGTCTTTGAAATACTGTAAAATACGGTTGCCAGCAACGTTTGTAAACAAGTCTTTCATATTGTTGACTGTGTAGTACCGACTAATAATGTCGGATTTATCTACACAGTCAATTAAAAGATGTTTAATACTATGTCGACATTGACAAGGAATACACTTAGATACATTTAGATGGACGGGATTGTCGGTGGAATTGTAGTGAACATGTTTGTTGTAAGTATTCAGGTCTTGCTGAAATGTATAATATAATCATGATTAGCAAACGTTGTAAAACGAATATTCAAAGTGAAATGAGTGTACGCCGAAGCCAAGAAATATTAAAAATGGCTTGCCAAAGTCTCTGAGACCAAAGTCCAAGGGGCATATTTAACAATGACAACTTGTTTGGTGAAAATTATCAGAAATTATTTAAAACCAAATACAACATTTAAAATCTCTGTATTTGTTTTAGTATCATTTGATTTGACTTACCAAAACATGGTTTACAATTTAACATGTAAAATCTAAGCAAGAAGTAAACTTAAATATTTTTTTCTGTGTTTTAGTATAATCATTGACTTAATACAGGATGTACAATTTATGTGTTTTTCATACAAAAATGTATAACCATTTGACTTGGGGATAAGATGTATAATTTAACATGCAACATCTTTTTAATTGTGTACATTTTTAGTGTATTTGTATTTACATGTTCCGTTTTATTATACATCTCTGTATGATTTGTTTAGCATTTCAGAATTAAGTAATTTTGTAAAAGTAAAGACAATTAATATTTAGTTTTTTGGATTGGAAATAAATTCTGTAAAAGAAAAGACATTTAATATTTAGTTTTTTGGATTGGAAATACACTATTGACACTTTGAGATTAACTATTGATTCCTTATTTAACATGAAGGTCTTTCGCTGTGATTCTTTATTTAATTTTGAGGTCTCTGGCTGTTCATTTCTCTAGTCATCTGTTTTTTATTGTTGGTGTTCATTTGTCTAGTCATTTGTTTTTCATTTTTGTAATTTTTCTGTCCCTTGCTAGTTTAGTCATTTTATCTTTAGTCACATTTCTTTGTCCTTTGTTGTTAGTTTTAATAAAGAAGGTCCTTTATTTTTTCTTTAAGATCATAATTACTTATTTTATTTCATTAGTAGGTCAATAATAATCCTTGTTGCTAGTTTAGTCCCTTTATCTTTAGTCACATTTCTTTGTCCTTTGTTGTTAGTTTTTATAAAGAATGTCCCTTATTTTTTCTTTTAGATCAGAATTACTGATTTTATTTCATTAGTTTGTCAATATAAAAATTAAAGATTAACAGCTTGGTCAAGCCTCAGACAAACTTTACAAGTCCCTTCCTCTGCAGATGTTTGTATAATGTTAATCTCCTAGTTATAGCAGTAAAATGGTTAAAGGGGCAACATTGAAAAAAAAAATAATAAGGAAGGGACATGTAGTAAGTCTAGGCCCTGTCCTACTTACTCCGGTCCAAACGTGTACTTTAAGCGGATGCTTTGGACGCATAGTTGGTAACGCCCCAGTTGGTCTGTAGCAGGTACTTTTGTTTTGGTGTAACTGGATTGACGTTTCGTTGGTAATAACAAATTTTGTTATGTCCAATATGGATCATTTTGCTTCTGCATTGAACCTCACCAGACAGCACCTTATATACCCCTTCGAAATCGTCTGTGGTCACTTGCAGCCCGGACCCAGACCGCTTTACCGAGCCAAGTTCCCCATTCAAGCTATTTTCCCAATTTGAGCTAATTTTCCCCGTTAAATGACTATCATTATTTATTCATTTTCATTTTATTTTTATTAAGTGAACTTGCGTTTTTGGGATGTGTTAAATTGTGTAATTACATTATCATCATCCAAAATAATGTACATTTGGGTGTTTTGGGCTACTGTTACTATTTTTGTATGTTACATAATTCTTGTATGATATTAACTTTGTCTAACAGTTTATATCTTTACAGAATATTCATATTGTATGCTTTTTATCACTTGCAGCCCTTTCTTTATAATATATGGTTGTCATTTTAGATTGTTGTTATTTATTACATCAAAGCCTGCAAGTCAACTACCCAACCACGATCAGATAATGCAACATCCCGAAACCAAGATCACAGATTGGTGGAATACATATATATCAGATAAAGGATCTACTGGTGCGACGCCACTAAACTTTACCAGCAAGTACCCGAACACAAGATCACATCCAACGTCATAACAAATAGATCTAGATAACACGAGCTTATCTAGTGAAGAAGGTATGGTTTACAATCATGAATCAGACGAAGAAACTGATTTCGCGATGGCATCAGGGATACAAATGGAAAGATTTAGCGATGAATCATCATGTGTCATCCGTTTGGTGGAATCTGCTTGAATCTTACAAAACATGTAACAATTTAAACAATGAGAGGGCCATCGCCACATTACCTTTTCATCTCACAGGTCGTGCCTTAATATGGTACCACCAGCATGGAGATGAAGTCCAGCGAGACTTCGATTGAACAAAAGACGCATTTTTGCGTCATTTAACACAAATTCAGACATTTTCAAATTACAACAGTATTTAAAGAGTCAGAAATATGGATCCAGTATCCCACTCGTGTACACCAACTTTCTATGAGGGCCGTTGACCTCAGTGAAACTGTAATTGTAATTTTAAAATTAACATTAAATGGGATGAAAGAAAAACTGGCTACTTTCGTCCAAACACAACAACCAAAAACATTTAAGGCACTAAGACAAGCCATTGACCTAGCAACTTCGGTAATGGAACGAAATTCCAGTAAAACCACAAGTGAAACCAGAGACATGAACTCAATGTTTGTTTCCTTTCAAGATTCTATGAGAACTGTTATGAAGCAAGAAGTAATGGCTCTTAGAGCATCATCCAAATGAAGACGAAAGAAGGTACAGACAAGACTTTTAGTGCAGAGGCCGTGGCAAGTCACGTAGAACAAGAAGACAGTGCCCTGCATTTAATGTTGATTTTCACGAATGACGCATTATTGGTCACTTTCGAGATGTTTCTGGTAGGAAATGCAAGATAGGACAAAATAGGCAACACAATCCAACAATAGGCAACACCAAAATTTTAATGCACAAAGAAACACACAACCCCTCAGAAACGGTTACAATCACCACAATTCACAATAGGGACACGGTCCTATGAGGCACCTGGGTAGGCAGTCTTCTAACACACAAGAGGAACGCACCCAGAACAAGATTAAATCCTCAAAACATTTTCCTAAAAACACCAAGAGCGTTTCCATTCAAAACCACCCTGAAATTTTTCAATTGATCTGGAAATAAAATCCCAATTGAAGTAATAGGGAAACATATTTCCTCTCTTGTGGATACAGGCGCAACAATAAGCTGTTGTTCCTTAAAATTGTTAGATTTATTAGGTATAAATAAACAGGAGTTAGAATTGTCAAACATACATGATGCTCTGGGTGTTGGAGGTGACATTCACTCTATTTTAGGCATAATTAGTCTCCCTATCGTTCTCGGAAACACTTCTTTCTTACACAAGCTTCAACAGCTGATGATCTTAGGAATGGACTTTTTGGAGAAACATGGTTGATATTGGACTATCAATGCTGTAGAACTAAACTCAGGTCTTGCCCGCACAGTAGAAGACACACAAATCCCACCTGTTCACAAGGTAGACATACCTGTTTCAAATGTTGCATGAATCTAACAATCCCTATGACATGTATGGTATTGCTATTTGTAATGCACAGATGGATCGGCGGGCATATTTAAAAAGAAATGATGCCAAGTTCATATCTTCGATTTTCACAGGGTCGTTTGTTTATGGCCAAGCCTATCTAAAGGCAAAAGATACGCCAACCAAGTTTTCTAGAGACAGTGGACCAATGCAAAAATGTGACCTTTGTTTTAAAACAGACTCTCAAAATGAAGATGCAATCTGGGAAATTTGTAAATATCACGCTGTTGAGTTGACATTCAAATAGATATGACCCATTCTGATTTATGATAATAAAATATGAAGATTTTTTAGCTCATAAAATAATATTGAAATAAAATAAAACCTAAGAAATAATTAAGCGTCTCTTTTTAACACTCTCCCTCCAAAAAAGAAAAGATTTCGGTTGCATTAATTATTTCAAAATTGGGCAGCTAGATTCAGTAAATGAACGTTCTTTATTGTAAGAGTAAAACCTAAGAGAACTCGGTTAATCTTGGAAAAAAACATATCTGAAAGTCAAAATGCGAAATGAGATACTAGTACTTGGTGTTCTCCATTTGATTTAAACCAAATATTAAATAAATAAATATAATAATGTAGGATTTGACATGGCGAAAATTGGGTAACGCCTCCATCTATTAATTTCGTCTGAAAATTGAAATATTTTTTTCAGAAAGCCTAATATGCCAAAGAAACAGACCAAAAGAAAAATACTTAGATATGACCATGATAAGATGGTTCAGGCTGTTGAGGGTGTGTGAAAAGTGGATCGATGTCAATTAGAGCTGCAGCTGCAAAGTTTGAAGTCCCAAAATCAACTTTATTTTTTTGTTAACAATTTTCTTGTGATCTAAATAAATAACTGATTACTTTGTGATATCATTTAATTACATTATTTGACAAATACCCTGCTTGCGTTTAATAAAGTCATCAAACAACATGTCCGTAGAAGACAATAATATAGAATAATAAACGTTAACAATTGTGAGTTATTGTGGTAACAAATTTACTAATTTATCCCAGAAAGGGTTATAGAATCGGGTAAAAAAAAACCATTGTGTACTCTTAACAAATAAGAAATTTACAAATTGTAACTTATGTACAATGTCAATAACGTGTATTAACTCCCCTTGATTTAACTGTTCGTATACGACTACGTACACTTGTCTTAATATACATGTATTCCGTTTAGTGTTTCACCCCTAAGTAACTGTCAATGTCATGCAAGGAAAAATCTTGGATGATGTAATACTTCCTCATGACTGGATAGTAGTCAGCTGTCAAATGAATTTTTGAGTATTCGGTGTAAGGGGGATTGGTATTTTGCGAAAGAAAACTAAACAATAATAAAATGCTCCGCTGGGCGCAGCTAGATACGACCGCAGATGTCGAACCCTGAATAGTTGGGGCAATTATGAACACAACATTCAAGCTTGATACAATACTGAATTTGGATTGTGAATAAATATTTGACACAGCATAGGTTTCTGACACAGAATGAATGTTGTCTAAGAGCTTAAAATTTTTTAATTTACCTATTCAAACCATATCAGTATTATTTGTTTTTATATATAAATCAGAAATAACCAATTTAAAATTTAAAATTGGGCACACATATCAATTTCTTGCTATTGCGCAATACTGTGTAATTGAAAATTTCTTCAAATATTTGACACATAATAGGTTTCTGACACAGAATAACTGAAATCAAAGAACTTAGAATTGGTCATATGATTTGAATTTATATTCAATTTTTTGCTTTTGTGTAATACAATATGCTGTGGAGAATTGCCCCCCCCCCCCCCCCCAAAAAAAAAAATAATAATTTACCCCCTTTTTAGCTTTAATTTTGGACCCCGATTTGGACCAACTTGAAAACTGGGCCCATAATAAAAAAACTAAGTACATTTTTAGATTCAGCATATCAAAGAACCCCAAGAATTCAATTTTTGTTAAAATCAAACTAAGTTTAATTTTGGACCCCTTTGGACCTTAATGTAGACCAATTTGAAAACGGGACCAAAAATTAAGAATCTAAATGCACGGTTAGATTCGGCATATCAAAGAACCCCAATAGTTCAATTTTCGATGAAATCAAACAAAGTTTAATTTTGGACCCTTTTGGCCCCTAATTCCTAAACTGTTTTGACCAAAACTCCAAAAATCAATCCCAACCTTCCTTTTGTGGTCATAAACCTTGTGTTTAAATTTCATAGATTTCTATTTACTTATACTAAAGTTATTGTGCAAAAACCAAGAAAAATGCTTATTTGGGCCCTTTTTAGCCCCTAATTCCTAAACTGTTGGGACCAAAACTCCCAAAAACAATCCCAACCTTCCTTTTGTGGTCATAAACCTTGTGTTAAAATTTCATAGATTTCTATTTACTTATACTAGAGTTATTGTGCGAAAACCAAGAAAAATGCTTATTGGGCCCTTTTTTGGCCCGATTCTTAAACTGTTGGGACCAAAACTCCCAAAATCAATCCCAACCTTCCTTTTGTGGTCATAAACCTTGTGTTTAAATTTCATAGATTTCTATTAACTTATACTAAAGTTATAGTGCGAAAACCAAATGTCTTCGGACGACGACGCCAACGTCATACCAATATACGACCGCAAAAAATTTGCGGTCGTATAAAAAATGACATTACAGTGTACTTGTTTACATTTAATAGTGTAGTAAACAACTCATCCATCATTTTTTCCTCTTCTCACTGCACTGCACTGACCACTTGCTCCAGCCTCTTTCTGACGTACCACGCCTTTGACATAGAAGCACCGAGCGAACGACCGACCACAATTGTATAATCACGTAGTGTTCCAGGGGAAACCACACTTCTGCGTGTAATACCTTACAATCGTATTATACAATATTACAAATTTGACGTCACCGATTCGGTTAAAAGTACCACAGGGTAAATTCACAACCTAGTTAAAATGATTGAATTGTAATGTTTTTGCCATATCATAGATTCTAAATACTCATTTCCATGGATGACAAAATTGCACGTGTTAACTGTCGCGTTCGCGTGGGCCAAGGGTGACACATGACAATTACCTTATAACAGTCGTTGTCAGGTTGGTGACTTCAAGTGGACGACGAACGCTCAACGAAGGAATCGACGTGTTTCTTGCTTGGAATCTCGACTTGAAGTGCCTCGTTTTCAGTCAGGGAATTGTGGGTAATTTCCGGTGTAGCCTTCTCCTAGTATGGAGCACCGCCAGGTCTACGACATTCCTCCCTATTCCATCTATTTTGGAAACGTCTCACTACCGTTGTCAGGTGGCTCCACCAGGCTGGTCACTCTCTGGATTCAGTGGTGAAATGTGGCCATTTAATTTTTTAGTAATTTTGAATTCAAATATTCAAAACTTCAACTTGCAAGGGTCAGAGCATCTGGCACGTCCTGCAAGCTGAAAAATTCTCCTAATAAGCCAAAACTAGTCAAGCCAAATGAGTACCAAAGTGAAGTGTGCAGCATTAATCTGGACACTAGTGTCAAATCAGTTAAAAGATTGCAGTATTTTGGTGTACTGCAAATGGTACATAAATTTATGAATCTTAATGACATATGGTAAATGATGCAATATGAATAGCAATTACAGCACTAGAGGTCAATCCAAGTAATCATATTGCAAACAGTATTTTGTGGATGAAATAATACATTACACAAAAAATCAGTATCAGACAAATCATCAAGATCAATACAAATGCCATCAAATAAAATCTTGAAGTGTGAGAATAATACAAACACACTTCAACATAAACAAAATCATCAAGATCAATACAAAAATCAATAGATAGCAAAATGAAGTGTGCAACAAAGTAAAAAGTACACTTCCACAATACAAAATCAACAAAATTCAAAATAATATCAACATATCTTGTTGATAGACAGGATTAATTACAACATAATAAAATAAGCACATTGTCATTCAGTCTTATTCCAACCGGTATGTCCTCCTTACTTTTCGGGTGGACACTTTCAGGACCTCCTCAATTGGAATTTGAATTACCCTGGAGACTTCGTTGGCCACATAATAAACTTGGTAAGGACTACCCTCCTGTTGTTCTGTTGAGATATATGGTGCATCGGATTCTAAAACAATTTTGTTAATACCATGGTGAGCCAAAAATTCTGTGATGGTTGATTTCTTTCTGTTATGAAGGATGAAAGGAGTGATGCCAAACACAATATTTGAAAACTTTTGAACTGCAGAGGTGTAAACTGCTGAATTTCCCAAAAAACAATGCCAATGGATAGGATGCTGAGGTTGAAGATGTACTGACAGGGTCTCCACGATGGTCTGGTGGAGTCTAAAGTCACCTCTGCAATGGATAACAACAGGAAGGTTCATCTCATGGGCAAGTTCCAGCTGTTTTTCCAGGAAGCGAATCTGGCGATGGTAATTCCTGGTTGCAGGACTGTCTGTGGTATCCAGGCCACATTCCCCAATAGCCACTGTCCTAGTTGACTTGCAGATAGATTTCAGACTGTCAAACCATCCCTCCACGACATCAGTTTTGGTTGAAGAAACAAGTCGGGGGTGAAGTCCATAGGTGAAATAGATCCGCTCGTCCCTTCGGATGTTGGAACGCTGGAGCGCAGAAGGGAATGTGTCTGGATAGCAGTAGTTGGTTACCAGATACTTCAGGTTCACTCCTGGAAACTGCACACTGGAGTTCAAATCATCCAACTCATGAAGGTCAGAGCATCTGGCACGTTTCATGAGTTGGTCGAGATGAAAGTGTGCGTCGGCTATGGGCAGTATTCCTGATGGTTTCACTGCTAGGCTCCCAATCGTCACTCCCTGATGATTCTTTCTCTCTTCAAAGGTGGCATACATCCCTCTGACTTCCTCATCTAGCTGGTGAAGTACAGCTTTGGTTACCTTCCAGTGGATAAGAGAATCTATCCGGAACCCAGTGGTGGATTTAATGGTGGGATAGACTCTACTCTCTGGAAAATTAGCCGACAAGAACAATCTGGCCAGGGAACGCTCCTTCTCAGTAAAGCCAGCAGGAAGCTGGTACTTCTTGGGGTCCAAGATCTGGTTGACTCTCTGCACAAGTCCCTCAGGGTAAGAGACGCCTAATATACTGGCGAGATCAAAGAAGAGGCCCGTCATCAGCTCTACCCATTTCTGTCCGTGAACTTCCTCGGAAAACTGGGCCTGGTCCACAGAATTGGCATGACAGTCTCGTATATGTTGAAGAGCAAACTTCTCCTGGCCTTCCTGCATTCCACACTTCCAACATGCAGTATGTGGAGCGAAGTACCAGGGAAGATGCGCTGTCAAGGTGTGTCTGGCCGGGTTGGAAAATCTAACCGAGGAGTCACAAAGGAAACAGGGTCTCTGTCGAGTCCGTGTTGCCACGCCTCTAACAAATGGAGGAATCCGGTCGTCCTCATCCAGCTCCAACTCAAATGCATCTACTCTGTCGGACATTCTCAATGCTCTATTAAAACCTGAAAAAACTAGAAGAACATTTTCTCTCATTAATATATCACTTCTATGTACACAATCATATAAAAATATATATATATATAATTAAATGTCTATATCATAGTCACGGAGATAACCCGGAGGTTTCCGAACTCTCTTGTCCCTTCTTTGAGGTGAAGATTCCTCTTTAACGTTTTCTACATCGGAATCCTCTATCCCGTAGAGAAAGGTTTCATCCAGATCCTTACTATCTAGATCTGCTAAATTATTTACAAAAATTCTATCTGTACCGGTTTTATCAGAATCAGTGACAGTCCGCTTGCAGAGGTCAGAGCATCTGGCACTTTCTACAAGCTCGCTGTCCCTGATTATTTCCTCTATGGGGTCCAAATGTGCCATATCGGTGGCAGAATCGGTCAATGAGTTCATACAGGGATCAGAGCTTCTGGCACTTCCTATAGACTCATTAACGGTATCATCTGTATTTCGTTGAAAAAAGGCCGGAATGGATTGTTCTACATCCTCTTCTTTTTCTGCAGTGTCCTCTTGTTGATCATCATTTTGATTAAGGATTTGATGTTTCTTCCTCTTCAGCCAAATGGGTATGTGTTTATCATGACAAGGTTTTAGTTGATCATGATGGATAACTGTTTCTCTCTTTCTATCGACAATTCGGTATAAAACTGGAGATACAACTTCTGTGACTAAGAATGGGCCTTGCCATGGCGACTGCAGTTTTTTACTTTGCCCAATCCGTGTGGCAGAATTTATTCTGTAAACCAAGTCACCGACTGCATAGGACTTTTGGTTGAGTCTAACATCATAATCTCTTTTCTGACGGAATTGTGCCCCAGATATGTTTTCTCTTGCTACTCCATGTATTTGCTCTAGAGTGTCCCTTAAACCACTTACGTATTGTGAAGGGTAAAATTCTCTCCTGTTGATTTCATAAATGCCGGTTAACAAGTCGATTGGATATGTTACTTCTCTTCCTAGCATCATCATGTTGGGGGTGAAGCCCGTGTGCCGATTTTCTGAGGCTCTTATGGCTCCTGCTAGTTGTTGAATATATTTGTCCCAATCTTTTTGTTTGTTCTTCAAATAACACCGAACAGACTGTAATATAACAGAATTATACCTCTCACATTGTCCATTTGAGCATGGGTGGTAAGGAGTAGTTCTGGTTTTAGCAATTTCCAATAACTTACAAAGTTCCGTAAAAAGATTTCCTGTGAAATTTTTACCCTGATCTGTATGGATTTCAATGGGACAACCAAATCTTGAGATGAATCCATCGACAGCTGTTTTAGCTATTGTTTCTGCATTTTGGTTTGGTAAAGGAAAAAACTCTATCCATTTTGTAAATTGGTCTATGATGACTAATATGTATTTATTTTTATCTGTGCTTTCTGCCAAAGGCCCTAAAATGTCCAAATGTATTCTTTCAAGGGGTACTCCAGAGTGAAATTGTCCAAGTTCTGCTTTTGCTTTCAAATTTGGTTTTTTATTCCTGTTGCAAATCTCACAACTTTTTACATATAATCTTGCATCGAGTTGTAATCCTCTCCAAATAAATCTCTGTTTCAGTCGACTAACTGTTTTGTTTTGTCCAAAATGACCTGCAGATTTGGCGTCATGGCAACCTTTTAATACGTCATTTTTCATAGATGTAGGAACAAGTAACAAAAGTCTAGGTTCAATTGGATCCAACCATCTGTAGCAAAGTACATTTTTAGCAAAAGAAAGTTGTGTGCGACAATTCCAAAACTGTTTCACTGCAGCACTACAGAGTTGTAATTCATGTTCTGAAGGTTCTACATCATTTTCTAGCCAAAAAATCAGCTTCTTTAGATCAGGATCCCTTCTTTGTTCTTTGGCAACTTTATCAACAGATTCTATGCCAACCCAGTTTTTACTTGTAAGATCTTGTTCATCTTGGCTATCTTGTTGTTGAATTTGCTCACTGATACTACGAACAGCAAGAGGAACTACGTCATCAACATCTGTCTCAAATCTTTCCCAGTTTCTTTGGGCTCGGGTGCAATATGCACATCCACCACAAGGTAGTGATTGCAAAGTTGCTCCTGCATAATAACAATCACACTTTTGCATTTCATCTGGACGTCTAGAAAGTCCATCTACATTACCATGTTTCTTTCCAGCTCTATGCTGAACAACCATATCATATTCTGACAGGGCCTCTAACCAACGGGCTAATTGACCTTCTATTGTTTTGAAGCGCAGTAACCATGTTAAGCTGTTGTGGTCAGTTCTTACCACGAATTGGTTTCCTAATAGATAATTCCTAAACTGTTTGGTAAATGTTACTACTGCCAAAAGCTCTTTTCTGGTGGTACAATATCTCCTTTGTGCAGGTGTTAATACCTTACTGGCGTAGCAAATTACATATTCTTTTCCGTTGTGTACTTGAATCAGTTCAGCGCCTATGGTGTCATTTGATGCATCCGTGTCGAGAATAAAGGGGTCGTCAGGATAAGGATAGGCTAAGGTGGCTGAATTTAGTAATGCTTTTTGAATGGTTTGAAATGCTTCTTGATGTTCTTTTTCCCAATGAAAGGTACCCTTCTTCTTAGTCGTTTCATACAGTGGAGCAGCTAATTTTGCATAGTCTTTTATATGTTCGCGGTGGTAATTGGCGAAGCCCAAAAATGATTGAACGTCTCTTTTGCGTTTTGGTACTGGCCATTTCATAATGGTTTCTTTGTTTTCTGGATTGATTGACACACCATGTTCATTAACGAGTTTGCCTAAAAATAATACTTCAGTCTGAAAAAACGAGCATTTCTTCGGTTTTAATTTTAAGTTGTTGTCTCTAAATCTTTGTAGGACTTTTTTAAGGTTTTCTAGATGGTTTTGAAAACTGTTTCCTAATACTATAACATCGTCAAGGTACGCTAAACATTCTTTCCAGGTTAAGCCTGTCAGAATTAGCTGGATCATGCGTTGAAAAAATGCTGGGGAGTTGCAGAGTCCGAAACTGAGTCTTATATGTTCAAATAAGCCATATTTGGTCACAAATGCAGTTTTATGTCGATCGTTCTCATGAATTTCGGCCTGATAATAACCGGAGGCCATGTCGAGGCACGAGAAAAATTGTGAGCCTCGAAGAGTGTCGATACAGGACTCGATTCGTGGCAATGGAAACGCATCTTTCCGGGTACAATCGTTTAACTTTCTGTAATCAATGCAGTATCTTAGCTTACCATCTCGTTTCCTTACTAGTACAGGTGCAGCAGCCCATTCAGAACTAGAAGGTTGAATTATCCCTTTGTCTAATAATTGTTGAATATGTTTCTCTTCCTCATCTTCGAAACCAAATGGGGTTCTTCGCATTTTTTCTCTAACAGGTGTTGCATTTCCAGTATCAATCCTGTGCTTGATCTTAGTAAAGTGGCCAATGTCAAAATCATCTTTGGCAAATGTGTCCTGAAACTCTATCAGTAATTTTGCTACTTCAGTTGCTTGTGTTGAAGTTAAATGTTGAATTGATCTTTCATACAAATCTTGAAGATGTGATTGAATGAATATTCTTATAAATAGATGTTATGATGACTATGATATGATTTTGTACAAAAAATAAATGAACATACACTATGCAATATCTTCAAATTTCTTTTTGAATACATGTTTATACAAATTAAGAAACAAGAGCTGGTTGTAAATTACAAATACAAGAACAAATAGTCACAATACTGTCTGAATGTGGTACAAGATGAAGGTTCATGTTGGTACTAAGAATGTTAAAGTTTTTCACTCTTTCGATGGCACGTTCAACACGTATGCGTACATGAGCAATCTGTCTTGCGAGTTCAATCTCTTTTGCACTTAGTTCAGATTTTCCACGAGTAAATGCTTGGATTGATCAAGGTTGCTCCGTGACTAGCTAATTCTTCAGAAATCAGAAATCCACGGTCAGCTAAAACTTGGTCATTATGTTCTAATTTGTCTAGATACCCACTGCGTTTGAGTAATTACTTTATCTGATGTCCTTCCACCGAATGCTCGTGAAACATATGATATGGCACCAGTTGGCGTTATCGAAACGAGAAACTTAATGGTGTTGTGGTGTTTGTAGTTTGACCTCTTGCTGTAACAGTAAGGTGACCTGGTCGATTTATAAAAACCTCAAAACAATCTATGATGCTTACACATCGAGGATAAGTCTTTTTGAAAATCACTGGCATGTTTTTGATAAGACTGTCTTTGTCTGGCCACTGTACTAAAATATTCAACTTCTTGGCTAAGGCAGGTAATCCTTGGTTGAGAATGTCTGACACAGTTGTCTTTGAAATATTCAGGCGGAAAGCAATGTCTTCTAAATGTAGATTTAGTCTGAGCTTAATGAGTAGGCACAGTAACACACCTTTTGGGGTGACGACACGAGAAGGAAGCACAGTTGAACAAAAACTCAAAACCCACATAAATAAAGCTTTAGAAGGAATACCCGTATAAAATGTCGTCTTGCTGTCTGTAGCCACTGCACTATCTTCAAATTTTAGGTTGAGCAGTTCTTTTTTCAGATGTGTGTTGTCACATTGCAACCTATTTAGCTCTGTATAAAGTTGTTGATTCTCTAAACGCAGGCTAGCAATGGTCTTAATACAGCTATCATGTACTGATGGTTTTTCTGAAAAAAGAAAATACACATTTTTATTATCTCAAACAAAGGCAATGACAGTCATTAATAATATTGCATACATATAAAATAAATCTGATAGCAGGGAAAAAGAATTGGCAAAAAATATGTTGTTAACATTAACTGATGAATTAATTGATTTCATACATTATGTGATTAACAAGTGATTTGTTTACAAATTTTCTTTGATGGTTTACTATTTTAATCATCATTAACAAAAAAGAAAATTACAATTAATGAATTACTATAATTAGCATGATCAAAGGTAACTAGGTTAATTAGGAGTATTAAATAGTATAACAGATCAAAGTAAAATATACTGAACCGCAAAAGAAACGTCACACAAAATGACATGTTCACATACATTTATTTCAAAGTGACATTTATATATTTTAAATTAATTTTTACAAAATTTAATGAATGATTTACAGTCTTTTGGTTACAATGTTCACAAAAACGTCACAATTGTCGCAACGTCACATGTTTTCAATGCTGTGCTCCCGCGTCCGTTAATAACGTGTATGTCCTCCACCGGCACCAATTACTGCGGCACATCTTCGGTACATGGAGTTGATGAGCCGATTAATAAACGCCATCGGAATACGTGCCCATACTCTCTGAAACGCTTGTGAAAGTTCAGCTGCAGTTGTCGGACTTGGCTGCTCATTATTCAACCGTCTTTGAACTTCGTCCCATAAATGTTCAATAGGGTTTAAATCTCGACTCAAAGCCGGCCAATCCATAACATTAATGTTATTCTGCTGTAGGAAGTCTCTTGTGGCTCTTGCGGTATGCGCACGTGCATTGTCCTGTTGGAAAGTCTTGTTTTGATGACGTGCGAAGTGGGGCTGAACATGGGGTGTCAAGACTTGGTTGATGTAACGGGCAGCTGTTACGCCATTTCCTCTGCCTGGGCCAAGGTTCTGAAAGATGACTGGACCAAGTTTAACGTTAAGGCCGATTCCACCCCATACCATGATGCTAGGTCCTCCCCACGCGTCTGTTTCCAGAATGCAGCTGTCTTCGTAACGTTCCCCGCGTCTTCTCCACACTCTGGTTCTGCCATCGGCTGTTGAAATGCAGTAACGGCTTTCGTCAGAGAAGATGATGTCACGCCATTGTCGATTTCGCCAATTCTGTCGCTGAGTGGCCCACTGAAGACGAGCTTGACGGTGTCGAGGAGTAAGAATAGGTCCTCTTGCTGGACGGCGACATCTCATGTTTCTAGCAGCTAATCGCCGACGAACCGTATCATCACTTATGGGTCGTCCATGTGTTCCAACAGTGTTTCTGGCAGTTTCGGCAGCTGGGGTGAACCGATTCATCAAATGGTGACGAACAATGCCTCTATTCTGTCTAGGGGTAGTGACTTGGGGTCTACCACTCCGTGGACGGTCATTTGTGCTGTTTGTTGCATTGTACCGTGTCCGTAGACGTTCAATTATTCGAACAGCACAGTTGAAGTCGTTGGAAATAACTCTGGCAGATTGCCCAGCATCCAATCGACCAATGGCCTGTTCTCTCTGTTGTGGAGTCAGACGTGGCATAGCTTCTGTGTCAACACTGATACTAACACTCTTTAATTTTCTCCGGCCTTTTATACCCATAAAGGAGCATGAATTTCACGAACATTTAAGATTTAAGAAAAATTACCGCCAAGTGTGTCCCACGAGCGGTTTTAGGTACGGTCACTCTACGATATCAACTGAAAATTATTCAACCGAAAATTTAATTCACAGGTAATTTAATCTTACCTGGTGATGTAATCGTAATACTGATTATATAAAAATCATTAATTAATATTTATTTTGAATTTTGCTAACATTTTGAAAAAGCGACGTTTCTTTTGCGGTTCAGTATATATATAAGTAGAATTAGATTAATTTATATGAAAACAAAATGATGCAATAAAAAAATAAAAATTAATTATATATCACATAATTCATATGTTTATAAATATGAAATTATAAGTGTACCTGGTGTTGGCGGAACATTCAGTGACATCTCTTGAAGTGCTACTGCTGCTGTCTTCCTGTCGTCATCTCTTTTTTGGTACCTCTCATATCTTGCAAATCTCTGTGGACCATCTGTCTGCATGTTTATGGTACCCATATGAATAGATGGGACATAATCTGGGTTCTCTTGGTCATTACTTTTTTGGCCTGAAAAAATATAACATTTATAAAATCCAGCTTATATCAACATTCAACAAAATTTTGCCTTGGGTGTAGAGATGTCTCATTGGCAATCATATCACTTTTAATTTTTTACATCAGTAAAGTGAGTGAGATTTAGGCCAGAAATGTACATGTAAAAAAGTTTTGAATATATTTAATATAGATTTTATTAAACAAATTGTGTTCAGATTTCCTGCACTGACATTTTTGTTGTAAATAACAAAAAATATTGCATTAGAAATCATTAACATTTTGCAAAAAAAAGTGTAATGCCAGAGTTTCATGACATGTGAGGTGTCACTTGTCTTGTGGTGTAGCCTGTAGGTTTAAACAGGTTATTCAATGGAAATTATTTCAACATAATGAATATTTAAATGTTAAAGATCATAACAAAATATTAAGATTTAAATTTTTAATTTACCAGTGATGAAATGACGAGAACATACACGGTCGTAATCTGAGGGTTCCCATACAGTTCCATTCTCCCCCTGTCGTTTAATTGCTTCTATCCACAATTTTCTTTTTTCCAAAGGTTTTTTTAGGCACACGATACACTGAAAAAAATAATCAGTCAATCTGATTATATCCTTAATCAAACTTCTCTGGCTAATCAATCAAATAAGCTATCTACACAGTATGTGATCAATCCGATGAAGAAGTAGATCAAGATAATCCCACGTGGCGGGTGTCCGATTGCACGATGCATGTGCGCGCATATTTTCAGTACCGCCATCATCATCGACATTGCATAAAGCGAGGTGTACAGAAGACAAATAATTCCCATTAATCACCACTAGAAGAAAGGGGTAAGTTCGTAGAATTGTAAGTCCGAAAAAACAACAACAATTGAAATAAAAATATCCTTATTTTAAAGTTTTATTCATGTATTCTCCTTATATAATGCAATTTCTGTTGCACGTGTTGGCGCCAATTTCATCATTCAATATCGAGTCACTCTAACCATTACAATGCGCAAGCTACATGGAGACTTATTTCAAACAACAATTATAAAAAGTATCATTGAATTTGGATATTTTGTTCAGTAAAATGTCCGCAGGGCGTATATAACGAGGGGGTCTCCGAATCTCGTAAAGGGGGGGGGGGGGGGGGGGCAGGTTATTGTCTAGGAAATTTTCAGAAATTTTCTGGAACGTGGTATTACATGTCCTATATGGATGCTTTATAAAATTCAGATTTATACAATATATTAAAAATCCATATACGGAAGGCGACGCAAAAATTACGGGTTTTTTTGTCCAATCCGGTCTTATTTTTACCTGAACCATCTTGGTCAATATAACGTTTAATGTAAGGGAACCCAAGAAATAAACTAAAAATATATTTTAACCTCATTTAACGAAAAAACACAAAAACAACTGCACCGAAAATTCTATTAAGATCTGTTTTATCCAACATCAGATTGATCATGAAGCATACTCACACAGTGATCTGTTTTAATTTTAGATTTTTGTACCATGGGAAAACACAATATTTTAAAAAGAAGGGAATATCAGAAAAAAGAAGACTTGCTCAAAAACTTAAACGCAAGAGTTCAAAGGCAAAATGTGATGATACACGTAGCAAACAAACAAACTATGAGTCCAGTTCTAAGAGCGAATTGTCTGTTGAAAACCGTTGTTCACACAGGGATGTGGAAACAGACACTAGTACAAGCTATTCCCAAACTGCAAGCACTTCTAAATCCAACGATACATCAATTAAATTACCTTTTCATATCTCTACGTCGTCATCAACTTCATCAAAAAGAAAATCCTTATTTTCCAGACAGTCAAGATCATCGGCTTCATCATTTTCCTGGGAAAAAATTAAATTCGACAGATCCATTGCTAGTCAAGTGGGAAGAATATAAGCTGCACCAGACACGAATCATTCAAATTAGACATACAAAATTTTAAAAGTTAACTTCATTATAATTTTGTACTTTCTATCGCTTTTGATTATGTGTTCGTTTGGGGAACATAATGATATATTTAGTTGTTGCATTTTTTTTTTCATATGAAAAATGAATTGTACACAAAACATTTTAAAGGTTTTTTTTGTACAATGTCAATGTACCTGTATGTCACAAGAATTGTATATATTTTTAATGAAGAACAAGTTGCCAAACTTTTATTTTAGAGAACAGCTATAAAATTTAGAACAAGTTCCAATGAATTGATTAAAACTTTCCAATGAAATTAATAATTTTCAAATATGTTGCCCATAGTTGTGAATTGTTATCATCTGGGCATTTGTTTAGAGATTGGGCACATAGCCTGGCATCTCTAAGCAGAGTGGGTGATATTCAGTTTACATTTAAATTGGTTAAGATATTGAAATCAAACAATTTTTTACCAAATTACCTTTCTCTTGCATTCAGATAATAAAGTCCTGTCCACTCTAAAATGTTTCTTTGTGTAAAATGTCATTTCAGTGCAAGAAGATATAAAGATCTTCTTTTTAATTACCGATTTGTTCACTCGCATGAAGTTGGTTTTAGTATTATATGCTCAGTAGATGGTTGCCAAAAAAAATACAGCCTTGTCCCTTCGTTAACTAAACATATAAAGAGGAAACATTCCACTTTTTATAGTGAACACTTGTCATTGTTGAGGGAAGCTCAGAAAGACCCTAATGTTTTAAATAACTTACATGAGGTAATCGAGGAATTGGATGATGATGATGAACAACAAATGCAAGAGCACAATGCATTGTGCAATGCTGAAAAAAGACCAGATTTGTGTAAACAACTGGCAATGTTTCTTTTAACACTTAAAGAGCAATGTAAATTACCTGCAAATTCTATATCGTTAGTAATAGATGAAATAAGTAATTTGATATCTTTACACCAAGCAGAGGTGACACAAAATGTCATGAGTGTTTTACAAGAGAATAGTGTTGATGCAGATTTAGCTAAAATTATAAAAACCACAATGATTCAAGATTCTGGTGTTGAAAATGCATGTAGTAGCCTCAATTCTGCTTACAGGTTCAACCAGTATGTTGAACAAAAAATGAACATGGTAAAGCCAGTTGAATATATATTAGGATATGGTAGAAATGGTAAATCACATTCTATGGAATATGTTCCCATTTTAAATTCCTTGCAAATGGTGTTGAGGCATGATGATGTGTTAAGTTATGTTTTAAATAACCACAAATCTAACGATGACACTTTACGAGACATTTGTGATGGTACAATTTTTAGTGAGAATGATCTTTTTATTAACGATCCTACTGCATTACAAATACTTTTGTTTTTTGATGAATTTACGGTGACAAATCCAATAGGACATTCTGTTAAACAATACAAAATTGGAGGATTTTATATGCTTCTTGCCAATGTTCCACCAAAATACAGGTCTCATTTAAATACTATACAATTGGTAGCTCTTGTAAAAGGATCTGATTTGAAACAATATGGTTACTCAACAGTTTTAGCTCCACTTATTCATGACCTGAAAATTCTTGAAACTGAAGGTATATGTATTAAACGTCCTGAAGGGGATGTAACACTTTATGGAACTATAATTGCAGTCATTTGTGATAATTTAGGGGCACATTCATTTGGTGGCTTTGTTGAAAGCTTTATCACACAGAGGTACTGTAGATTTTGTTTTTTGCCTAGAAATGAGATTCAAAGAAAAGTTGATTGTTATAACTTACCAATGCGAACAGTTCAGATGTATACTCAGCAAGTTGAATTGGTAGCAAATGATGTAAATTTGTCAAGTGTGTATGGTATTAAATATAGTTCAACCTTGAACGATCTAGATTTTTTTCATGTGGTTGGTGGACTACCATCTGATATAGCTCATGATTTATTTGAAGGTGTGGTACCTTATGTTATGAAATTGGTAACAACTTATTTTGTTAGAAGTGGTTTTTTCACTTTAGATTTTTTAAATGAACAAATCAACGGCCTGAAATATTCAGACTTTGATAAAACAAATAAACCAGGACCTGTACCTGCAACATTGGCTAAGTTCAAAATAAGTCAATCTGCTTCACAGTGTTGGTGTTTTTTTCGTCTTCTACCAATTATGATTTCTGACCAAATTCCTATTGGCGATGCAAAATGGGAAGTACTACTGCTTTTACAAGATGTAGTTTATGTATTTGTGCACCTTCTATTAAAAAGTACCAGGTTCAATTTATGAAAGATGCAATAGAAGATTTTTTGGAAGCTTTTTGTCAAGAATTTCCAGAGGAAAATTTGAAGCCAAAGTTTCATTTTTTGTTACATTATCCTGATGAGGTTCTACGTTTTGGTCCACTGTTGCACATACAAACCTTGCGTTTTGAAGCAAAACATAGTTACTTTAAGGAACTTGCACAGAGAACAAAATGTAAAAAAAATATTTGCAAGTCACTTGCTACAAGGCATCAGAATCTCCAATGTATTGCTAATGAAAGCAAAGATTTTCTTAAAAGTAGTGCTACCGAAACAGTAGGGGGCGATTTGATTCCCATTGTTTTATTACAAAACCGAATTAAAGAGCTTTTGAAGCCTTTTACACAAAATGTAACAAATATTTTTCAGTGCAAATCTGTACAATATAGTTCGGTGAAGTATACTGTTGGTTGTTGTCTTGTAGTAGGTCATGACGGAAACAATTATAGGTTTTGCAAAATTGAACAGTGTTTTGTTATTAATGGGACTGTTTTAATATTAGGTAAAAAACTTGCATTTGTTCAATATAAGAGGCATATGAATGCGCATATTGTCAGGGAAAGTCATGATTATGAATTGATTGATTTGAAGACGATAACTCAGCCATGTACATTAGGAATGTACAGAATAGGCAATGGAGATTTATTAGCTGTGATTATGAAATATAAATTGTTATTTTAGCAGCATTTTTGTTCGATTAACATAGCATCACATGGAGCAAATTTGACCGAATAATTGTTTTTAAAAATAGAGTTAATGTTATCAGTGTTTGATTGACAAATGGGCAAAAAATATAATTGAATTCAGGATGAATCCAGATTTTTCTCCAAAAAAGTGGCACATTATTTTTTTTTTCATAAACAGGTTGATCATTATTTGGAAAAATCCCCCCCCCCTTTTTCAGAAAGGGGATCCTAGGTTCACCCTTGGAAAACAATTGCTATCAAGTGATAAAAATTCTTAAATTACAATTACATTTACTTACAGTCAAACATGCCTATGTGATTGCCTGTATTGAAAGGTCACCTTTATTAAGAGGTCACTTTTCCCATTATACCTGAAGATGATTTCACATGAATTAAAAATGTCCAGAAAGGTTATGTCTCATAAGGTGTGAATATAGTTTAGATTTTTTGTGATGTAATATAAACATTGTACTTGTTTTAATTTTTTTTTTATATTTATTGTGAGCAAGTCAACAATGAACTTTTGCATCATACATGTACTTGTATATATTTTTTATAGGCATAATGTTCAAACTTGTGATATCGTGTGAAAATAGGACAAAAAAGTGCTTAGCTGGTCCGTATTTACATGACATTGAAACTGAAATTAGGGAAAAGTTTTTAGTGACAAAGAAATTTTACATACAATACTTTGATGCAGAAGTGAAAGAGTTTATAGATTTGGATTCAACGGAGGAATTGAGTACAGTAGATTACACAAAACTTAGAGTTATTCTTGAACCTGACACATCACCGCATTCTCCAGCACCAAGATCAGAAACACCAGTTAATGAACATAGCCCATCAAGACCCCTGACACTTGCATCCTTAGAATCAACACCATTACCACTGAGATCAGTAACACCAGTAACAGATGAGGATTTGCCAAGATTAGTAACACCCACATCTAGAAGAAGTTTAAAAGATCCAGAATTGAACAGATCAGTTACCAGTATATCTAATCCAGAGAATACTTCACCATCAAGTTACACCAAAAGGTAATATAAATTTGGCATTTTTCCTAAAATACATGTACACTGCAACTTGTCATAATATTTTTGATGATTGTTAATAATTTCTGTATTGTCGATTTAAAGCTTTCTCATAGGCTATATCCATGACAACAAAAAAGATTACATGTAGATGAACTTTTTTGATGACGTCATAATATATAAAATTATTACATTATTGGCATACAAAACCTTTGTTGTTTTTATCAGTCAATTTTAAGTAAAATTTGAGGAATCATTACTAAAATAAATTCATTGCATGAAACAGCAATTTCATGGAGCCAATGACATTATGTTTCTTTAATGTAAATTTGAAAAAAATATAACTTCCATTTATCCATAATTTCACTGGTGACATTTTTTTTATAAACCTAAAAACTTGGTAAATGTATGTAATAAACATATTTATTTTCATATTATATATAGGAAAGTCAAGCAATGGCCAAAGGTGTATAGTTTTCCCAATCATACCATTCCAGTCTCTACAATGATGAAGTTGGAGAATCAACAACCATTGACTGGTAAAGACAGGAGGGATATCCTGACTGGTTTATACCAAGATGTCACATCATACGAAGGAGGAATGTGAGTGTTTTTAAGGGAGATAAAACTGAGCCATATGCTGCCTCTTTATATTGAACAATAATTAAGATATTATAGGATTGAATATGATTTTGTAGGATTTTATCGATGTGTAAACTCAGCCGCATCACTCACAAACAGAAGATATAAAGTTTATGAGTGAAAGGCCAAGTTTACACATCCATAAAATAATACAAAATCATATTTAATTCTTACAATTCCATTTTAGAATAACGATGAAAAAAATTGTTCGTCTTGCATGATTAATACAGTGTGTGGCCATGCTGTGATACAGAGACATAAATACACCATCACCTGATGAGTTTATTGATGTGTAAACTTTTACTAGTCTGCAGTCTCATCTAATGAAATGTGCGGCAATTGCAATATGGAAACTAAAATGACATTATACATTTGTAAAACAATACACAAAATCTACAATCAATTTTTTTTTAAAAACTGCAATAGCAGAATTAAAATATCAGAATTTAAGTCTTGAGGTTTTTATGTGTTTTGGTGATGGAAGTTTCTTCAACAAAGACTGATTTTATTCATCATTCTATTTAATTTCAGCTACCCAACATCAGAGCGTTACGATGCCATAGTTGATGCAATATTTAGAGAATTTCCAAATCTAATATCTAATGAGGGCCTAGGTGTGGAAAACTCTAGGGTATGTCAATCTTTAAATTCAATTTTAAGTAAATCTTATGTCACATTTACACTACATGGTCTTATGTGATAAAATTTGTCTGTTACATAAAAGGTCAGTGAGTTTTTCTGTGTTGTTTGGATTCCTCCAATAAATTTAACTGATATGATACAACTGAAATCTTTTTGAAAGTGGTATTGGATGTATACCCCAAAACCTAACTTAACCTATTTTAATATTTAAGTCGTACTTATGAAATGAAATTGTTTGTATTTCACATTAAGAAGCACTTGATCACCTATAAATAATGTGAGATGTTGAGTTTGACTTTTACCAAACATTTTAGGAACTATGGAAGGACAGGCTGAAAGTCAAATTTCAAAATTCAAGGAGAAGAGTTGATGGGGCTCTTCCTGAAATTGCATCGAGAAAAAAGAAGAAAATTTCTACTGAAGAAATGACAGAAACTAGTACAGTATCTTTGACATGGGGTTTGGTTAATTATTTGCCTGAATAAACACCCAAGTTTTTGAAAACTTGCCAAAACGTACGAAAAACCTATGTCTTTTGACCCCCCCCTCCCCCTAAAAAAAATGTTATAAGTTTTTGAATGAACACCAACAAAAATTTCAACCCCAAACATGCCAAAACGTACCAAAAAGTTTTCAACCAATTTTGGGAACAGTTTTTGCCCCGCCCCCCCCCCCCCCCCCACCCCCCGAAAAAAACAATACCAAAAATTTTTGGGCTTAAAGTTTTTGAAAATACGTTTTTGAAAAACACCAAAAAAGCTGCCCCAAGCTGCAAAATTATGAAAGCAATTACAACTGTCTCTGTTTAATAAAAATGTTTTTAACTTACCCTACTCTGCCAGAGCCATGGGTTGTCTCGCAACCAGTCAGCCAACTCAACTTCCTGTGCGCGGGTGAGGCCGGCGGGGGTGGCTCTGTGCTGTTTCTTCTTCTCCTCCTCCTGCTCCTCCTGCTCAAGGACGATCCGCTCCTGCTCCTGCTCCTGCTCCTGCTCAAGGACGATCCGCTCCTGCTCCTGCTCCTGCTCCTGCTCAAGGACGATCCGCTCCTGCTCCTGCTCCTGCTCAGGCTCCGGCTCTGAAAACATACAAACAATATTTATGTAAATATTTTTTAAGTACTTAAAAATATCTTTAAAAAAGTACAATCTCCTACATTGTCAAATTTGTCAAAGTCATTTGTCAAAGTCAAGTACCTAGTCATAGTCATTTATTATCCAAGCTAATGAAAAGAAAAACTATTAAAAATAAATCCACTAATGCCATAATGCTACAATTTTAATGCACAAATAAAATACTAACTCCCCCCCCCAAAAAAAAAGAAATATTTAAAAGTTAAATTACGCCCCCCCCCCCCCACAAAAAAAGAAATAAATGCTACATGTCAAAAGACTAAAGCTAAACTAAAAAAATCCCCCCCCAAAAGAAAAATAAGTCTAAAAAGTAGCCTTAAAATGAAAATACCTTAAAATGAAAATGAAAATGAAAATAAAAAGTATTACCAGCCCTGGCCCTTTTCTTCTGCCTGCCTGCCTGCCTGCCTCCCCTGCCTCTAGGTGGTGGTGGCACTGTCAACTTGGCCAAATCCGGGCTGTCCTGTCTCTCCTCTGCCATCTCAGGGACCTTCTTGGCTGCCCTCCTGCCTCCTCTGCCTCTCCTTGAACCTGACATCATGTATCCTAGTAGTAGTAGTAGTAGTAGTAGTAGTAGTAGTAGTGTTCTCTCCAAAGATCGAATCGCAACTGAAGTGATGCTCCAAAAGCCGCGGTATATATGCGGATGTTGCGGACGAGGAGAAAGCCGACATCCGTGTGACACGCATGCGTATCTCATGCGTATCGTGCGCAGGACTTCCGTATCTTCCGGAGAACATCCGTATCTAGTCCGCATCTTGGGTATCGCTTGCGCAGAATTTAAGTGACACTAGCGTGGCACATCCGCCAAAGGGGTGTCTTCCGCAGAACATCCGCAGGATTTGCGTATTTCATGCGTATTGCATCCGTATCTCATGCGTATCTACCGTGGTTTTTTGGCTTTTTGCGCAGATTTTCAACAATTTCTGCGGATGAAATTAATTTTTTTTACGGATGCATCCGCAGACATCCGTACATGTCCGTCTGACCATAGTTTTAGGGGGTCCATAAAATTTCAATGAAAATACGAAAAAGATTAAACAGTGTCCATAATAATTCATATCATGAAGAGTAATATAATGGTAAGGGTTCATCTTACGCCTAACGTACAGTTAGGTGTTTAAAATGATAAATAATAAACGAGTGTAGAATCATTTTGAAATCTAATTGAGCGTGACATAACAGAGGGTATATAAGAAGGGAATCAAATGGTATTCTTACATGGGTTTTGATAGAGAGGTAAAGTGGTATAACTGTGGTTGTTATACTGAATATTTTTCACACGACCTTTTTAATTATACAAAAGACTACACGTTTGTTGCCGTGTGTGGGAAGCATACAACAGAAATGGAAGCACAGAACGATAACCATTCCGGTCAAGACGGGAAAATAGTTTTGAAAAATTCTGCTGATAAATTAAGCGAGAAAATGAAATCTGACAAAATAATCCATTATCTTTGTAACCTAAAACTACTAAGCAGAGATGATGAGGAAACATTAGTAAATATTCGCAACGAAAAACAGAAAACCAGAGAAATGCTATATCGACTGCTTAATAAGCAGCACAATCACATTCGGCAACTGAAAATAGGTATGATAAAGGCTAATCAGTCAGAGATGTTACAGTTTTTAGTAAATGAAGATACAAAGGACAGAGAAACCACAAAGACCTCTGAAGACATGTTTTATCCATCTACAAGACGATACATATGTAAGCGCAAAAGAATTTCAAGGACAAATGTACATCCACATTAGAAAGTATGAAAACAAAGATGGACAAAGGATTCCTACAAAGCAAGGTGTTAACCTGACATATTCCAGATGGTTGCTATTAGAAAATAAGAAAGAAGAAATCGATAGACTGTATGGACTTGCGTTAGATGGAAAACTGGATGAAGATGAGTATGTAATGCATCTAGGGGGAGGAATTCAATTAACGGTTAGCGCCCAATTTCCAACAGTTGATATCAGACAGTTTTGGAAACCAGACAACTCAGAAAAACCAAGACCAACAAGAAAAGGGATAGCTTTAAACAGGTTTAAATGGGAACGTCTATGTGAAGTAATGGAACTGATAAGAGTTTTTGTACCAGAACTGGATCAAGCTTACATTTGTTTGGAATCCCATCCAAATGAAATCGAACTAACAGCCTGTAAAGAATGTTATCCGTTTGAAAAACCAGAAGAAAGTGGACACTACGACGTCAGCCCTAATCAGGAAGGAAATTTTGAAATAATGAAAAGTGCATGGATGTGAAACAGTGATCAAATCCTCATTTCACTCTGTAAATTAAAATAATAAATCGTTGTAAATAAATTATTATTGACAATAAAGAAAGAAAAATGTCTATTGTTGTTGTCATTTATTGGTCCAAACTTTTTGAGTAACAAAAAAGTTTAAATATATTAGGCACGACAAATCCTTCGATTTCATTGCTTAAATGATGTCTTCACTGTTAACTGTTTTCTCCGGAAAATGTGTTGCATGGAATGTCTGTCTTGGGTCGTTGGTCGTAGTGGGGTCTGGCATAATTCTGTGATGGTTCCCTGAGACAAGTCGAGCAATCTTGGGGTCTCTGGTATGATGGTCTGGTCGGTGTTCATATATCCGAAAATCTGTTGAAAGTTAAAACGGTTAGTGTTGATCTGTTGTTCAAATGTCGTTGTGTCACGGGCAGGTGGATGTATGTCAGGTAGCAGTGCAGGTGGTGGTTTGGGTTGATGTGCAGGTGGAGGTGCAATTGAGGGTGCAGGTGTTGTTTTAGGACGTGTTCTACGAACAACTGCTGCTGCTTTTTTCTAAAATAAAGATAAATGAATATTTTTTTTTGCAACCATCAGAATCTATTTATACTGATGGATCTAAGGATGGAGACAGTAGCTGCTGCAGCAGTCCACGGACAGCAGGTAGCAACTCTCCGTCTTCCAGTTCAATATTTACTGCTGAAGCTAGAGCCATTATGCTTGGTTGGAAGTTTTTTCAGAACGTCTGATAAACCGAAATTCATTATTTGCCCAGATTCTCTTTCGTGTTTATTGGCTATCGAAGGTAATAAATATAAAAACCCTTTAATTGCCCATATTATTGAATTTTATAAAAGACTTGTCCAAATTGGGAAAGAAATCATTTTTCTCTGGGTGCCAAGTCATATTGGTATTAAGGGAAACAGTCGTAGATAGAATAGAGATGGATGACCCCAAAACTAATATGTCAGTGCCTTATTCTGATTTTAAACCTTTAATATACAAATATGTTTTACGTCTGTGACAGTCCTAGTAGGATCTGCTTTCAGACAATAAATTACATTCTATAGAGCCAACTGTTGGCAAGAATGTTTGTTTCTTCGGCAAATGTCGACGACACCAAGTTGTTTTAACTAGATGTCACATTGGCCACTCCAGGACGACTCATTGTTTATTTTGGAGAATGAGCCGCCTCCTGAGTGTATTCCGTGTCAATGTCGACATAGTATTAAACACCTTTTAATGGACTGTGTAGATAAATCCGACATTATTAGTCGGTACTACACAGTCAACAATATGAAAGATTTATTTACAAAGGTTGCTGGCAACCGTATTTTACAATATTTGAAAGACGTTGGACTGTATTCAAGAATATAGTCTGGCTGTATTCTTGAATAGAGTCCATTAAGTTTAAATTTGTTCATATGTTTTGCATGTTGTTATTTTATTTAATAGCGTATCTGTGATGTTATTTTTCACATTGAAAGTTTGTCTTTTATTTGTTTTATTGTTTTATTTTCTCCTTAAATATTATTTGTAAATAGTTCTTTCGTTTTAGATAGTATTAGACAGTATTTATTTGAATCAAACAATATAATTAGTTCTCGCCGTGATATGGCTTAAATGTTGCCCACACGGCGTAAAACAATATTCAATCAATCACCCAAGTATAATGATTACATACATACATATATAGATATATACATACCTATAAATAACAATACTAAAGTATTCATTTCAATGCTCATATAGCTATATTCTTTGTACATGTATGTTCTGAATTTACATATTTTTCGGTTACAATTAAAAGTTTATATCACTAACAGTTCAATTTTCATGGTCATCCTTGCCTTTTCTCCTAAGTATCTTGTTGACCCTAGAAATAATAACGTCTTGCCACAGCCTTGGTTCGGACAAATGTGGAAAGAAGGGAACGTATCTTTGGAGGTGGTTCTTCCGTTCAGGGTCGATTTCTGTCTTGGCGTTGGGCCCTTTGCAACCGTTGTATGAGTATTTCTTGCGGAGGTTTTCTGATCTGAACAATTAGGACAGTCTTTTTGTAACCTTTGTGGCAAAGTATCCGGGGACATGGCTGTGTTGCTGCATAAAATCCAGGTCTTTCATGCTGATGCGATAGATGTCAGGAAATGGGTACGGTCCGTTTAGGTCAAGGCAGGAAGGCTGTTTTTTTATTTACTACTGGTTGAAGTGGGTGAAAGGATGGCGGTGTAATATCAACTGGCTGGGCATCGTGCAAACTAGATGGCTGTGTCAGTCTGTCTGTAAGAAGATGGATGAGGGAGCCTAATATAGTCTTTATTTCTGTCTGGTTCTGTTCCAATGTGGCAATTCTCCGGAAAATGTGTTGCATGGAATGTCTGTCTTGGGTCGTTGGTCGTAGTGGGGTCTGGCATAATTATGTGATGGTTCCCTGGGACAAGTCGAGCAATCTTGGGGTCTCTGGTATGATGGTCTGGTCAGTGTTCATATATCCGAAAATCTGTTGAAAGTTAAAACGGTCAGTGTTGATCTGTTGTTCAAATGTCGTTATGTCACGGGCAGGTGGATGTATGTCAGGTAGCAGTGCAGGTGGTGGTTTGGGTTGATGTGCAGGTGGAGGTGCAATTGATGGTGCAGGTGCTGTGTAGGACGTGTTTTACGAACAACTGCTGCTGCTTTTTTCTACAATAAAGATAAATGAATATTATTTTTTTTGCAACCATCAGAATAAATGAGGCATATAATTATATTTATCATGTGTTTAAATGAAAAAAATGTGCTTATTGGAAAATCTCTGCATACATGGTGTACCATAATATCTGTTAGGAAACGACTATATATATGATTAAATATAATTTAAAATATTTGCATAAATATCGGATGGGTGTTTATATTGTTTATATTAAAACAACTACTACCCCAATAGACAAAGAAATCACAATAATTTTAATTAATGTCACACACAATGATATCTGTATGTTGTATAATACTTATTTTTTTGCTTGACACTTTTTATTTTTAAAGCCCCGCGTTCCCCCCAAGGGGTCACCAAACTGGGCGATTAAGTCGCCTAATGCTCGCCAATGTCGCCCTGTCGTCGGCTCCAGAGCGACAAATGAGTCGCCCTGTGTTTTTAAGTAAGACGCCTCCGAACAACGTACGTAATCAGCTGCGTCTGAAGACCGTTATTCTCATTAAAAATCTCGAGCCGCCATTTTTGGTTTTCTTGGAGATCAAAGGGGAAGGGGAAAGAAACGACAAAAAGAAAGCTAGAAAATGGCGGCAATCGGAATTCTCGTGATTTTTCATTGGTCACGGTGTTTTTTACCGACCGGTAACAATATGTAGACCTTATTTAAAAATAAATTTAGCGGATTTTGACATATCTATGCACAAATGGAAATTTTTTTCAATACATGTATTGATTATTAAGGTGTTCAAGCAAGGTGAATGGGAGGATTTTAAGAGTATGTTTGAGAAAAAATAATAGTAAAGATTATAGATAAATAAATATTAAAAAATAAAATGGCAATAATAAATAAGTTGTGCCAAAGGTACAAATATTTTTGCTCATATCCGTATTTTCTTCCAAGTTCGGAGCACCAGTGCATAATTTCATTTTTGTTAATTTTTTTTATTTCAAATTATATTCGTCAGTATTTTAAGGCAGCACATAATTTTAATTAAACTGTAACAATCGTACAATAGGTCTACCATGGTCAAAATCATGCAGCAATGTACGTTAAAAATGGGGTGATGAGTCCTGGGACTGGGACTCATCAAAATCAGCTGGGACTCACCATTCTGAAAAATGATGAGTCCAAGGACTCATAATGAAAAATTCTTAGTGAGAACCCTGTTTTGTCATATATTTATTATGTCTGTTATGCTGGATTCAAATATCAAATAAATAAAATATGAAAATCCGAAATTGAGTTTTATTCATTTCAAATATAAATTAATCAGTTGAGTTTTATTCATTTCAAATATAAATTAATCAGTTTATTACAAGATACCATTATGGCTGTAGAGGAAACCTGCAAAAATAGTAAAAGTATTAAACATCTCTAAGTATACAAATCAAATGTACATAAGACAAACTCACAATCTCTGACAAAGGATATTGATTAAATGTACATAAGACAAAATCTCAGATTATGACTTAAATGAAAGGATATGGAGTAAATGTAGATAAAATCTCAAACAATACAGGGTAAAACACAATAAAAGAATGTATAGTATACACTATAAGACACAAAATAACAGGTATTTACTCGACAGGCGACGAATTGGGGGTAAAACAGTCTCCCTGATAGACTTGAAAGTCTCTCTGTTGCTACCCCCGAGAGTCTCACTGTTATTTTCAAGTGTGACCATAGGGTGACTGGTCCATACAAACACCCAAGAATACCTTCAAATACACGGACATGTCGACAAAATAAATAAAATATTAAAAATGGTATCATTGACTTCAGGAATATAAAAATCAGCAAAAATGATGTTATTTCGATCTTCAATAAACGCTTTGAAAAGCAAAAACACTTGATTTTTGGGATGACGATGATGATTGTTTCTGCTGAGATTTTTGGTTTGAAGATGACTTTTTGTTATTTGGTTGAGTTTGTTTTTTATCTGTAGAATTTGAGACAAAAGAGTAGAGGTTTGTGAAGAATTTGATGCTTTTGACTGCTTGATGGAGTTTAGGTACCGGGGAGTTTCAATTCAGATACACGAACGGGCAGTTCTCTTCCGTTCGGCCATGTAAATTCAGTTTGTGTCTGGAAAGATCTTGTTTTTTTGAAGTTTTAACCTTTTCTGCATAAGTTATATTTTGCGAAGAGTTACTCGGCACAGAGACCACCCTTCGGGCTTCCAGATAACTATTATTTCTTTCTACTATAACTTTTTGAATTTCAAGTTCAGTTTTGTAGACATCACAGATTCTAGAATTAGCCATATGTTCACCTCCGCAGTTTATACATTTTGGGTCACTTGTACAATCAAAACTAGAATGGCCTTCTACAGAACATTTGACACATTTTCAGTATTCTTACAGGAACTCCTACCGTGTCCAAACTTTTGACATTTGAAACAGCGGGTAGAGTTTGGAACAAATGTATCAACCTTGATTCTGTAGGGTCCAACGTAAATATTTTCTGGTAGTTTTGGGAGGTCAAATGTAAGAAGATATGTATTTAGTTTAACATTTTTTGGTAAATCGTTTGACTTTAGAGACATGTTGCGGTTGTAATTCCTCACAAATTTCATCTTCAGACAAATCAGTCTCGAATTACTCCTTGGCAAGAATTCAATGTTCAATGAGGAATAATGGAGATTTCAACATTTCCAATGGTAGGTAGGGAAAGGAGATTTTTACATTGTTGGTGTCTAGTACATTCAACCAATACACCCCCCGTGTAGGTCCCGGGGACACAATAGAATAGGCCCACAGCTCCTCGGCTTGGCATAAGAGGCCCCTAAAGAGGCGACATGTTTGCCGTGTGTCGCAGACCCGTGTCGGTAATAGGGAGTGTGTTCCTGGATGGCCGGAAAAACGGTTCCGATCACCATCTGGGGCACAATCTTAACCTAGACGGGAGGCCGGATGGACCCGATTCGGTCAATCGGTTGGTCGCATCAGTCCCTTTTTGTAACGCGTATTTATATTTTTTTTCTCCCCAAAATTGATTAATCTAATTCCAAATTGCTTTTTGGCGGGATTGGTGTTGGCTAATGGGTCACAAACTTTAACAAGCTCAACATTTCTTTACTTTTGAATTGGATCTTTATTTATTGCCATTATTTTTTTTTTATTATTTTCTTAATATTCAAATCTAAATTATACCTCTCATTTGTATTAACTGTTTAAAATGTCTTGGTCACAATTTTTGGTTTGGCAATGTCTGAAATATTTGAACAACCAGCTCAAAAATTGACTGTATTGCCCCGGTCTGGCCACTTACTGGTCATGTCTAGCCCTCTGCTGTTTTCTCGTGGTTGTTTGAAGAGACCCATATGAACCTTTTATGACACCTCGATACCATGGGTCGGGTTAGGGTGGTGTGCAGGTATCGTATGAGATTTATATTTTGGTTCTGGGGTCTCTGAAGATAGCCACTGACGGAAGCAGCGGAGAAGGCGGTGGCTTATGGGGTAAGGCTTCCTCGGCTTAATGAGGCCACGTTTGCCGTGTGTGGATACCCGTAAGGATAGAGGACGGGATCCTGGTGGTTGAAACACGCCACTTTGGCCCTTACTTTATCTCAAACGGGCGGTCCAATGGGCCCGGTCTCGATCAATCGGCTGGTCACGCCAAGCCCTTGAATCTAACCTGTTTCCAGAATGTACAATAGTAGTACCATTTTCATAGGTTGGGTTTAAGAAGGCGGTGGTTTATGGTTCAATGGTGTAGATGTTACTTTGGGCGGTTGTCTTGCTGGGCAACCCCTGGCACGAGGCTTTCGCCCATTAAGAGGTACTCTATGCGAGTATCTTATCCTAGTATCCCTGGTGCTTGTCGCAGATGTGGCAGGCGTGCATCGTTTTGATGTATTCTGGTATCCATCATGGATGCTAGAGTGCATCAGGGCGATGAATGCATCATGCTTGTCGAAAATGTGGCAGGCATACATCGTGTTGATGCTGCTCCGAGGTGGGCGGGGAGCTAGGGTAACGAAATATATATAAATCACCATGGACTTCCAAAATAAACAAAACCAACCGACATGTAAAAGAAAATAAGACAACAGCAGTGATGAGGATGACGTTCCAAATAAAATTTTAAATACCACTTCTGACACTTTTCTAAGATTTATTGTACTGATAAGTTTAAATTCAGAAAAACCTTTAACCAAAATTTCCCCATTTGTTCTTCACAAAAAAATCCAGTCTGTTGCAGGAACTGTTAAAAAGGTTAACAAATTGAAAAACGGATGCCTGTTAGTGGAGTGCACACGACAACAACAGTCTAAAAATCTGTTCTCCATGACGTCAATAATGGACGTTGGAATCTCTGCAACTCCACACAGATCACTCAATTACAGCCAAGGAATAGTCCGAGACAGAGATAATGATCTCAATGACATGTCCGAAGAAGAAATTTGTGCTGAACTAAAAGAGCAACATATTACCAAAGTCAAACGGTTTACCAAAAAATCTGGAAATAAAATACTTAAATTGAATACCTATCTATTTACATTCGAACTTCCAAATGTTCACATTTACATAGGACCATATAGAATCAAAGTTGACCTATACGTCCCCAATCCTATCCGGTGCTTCAAGTGCCAGAAGTTTGGACACGGAAAAAATAGTTGCCGTGGGACGGAAAAATGCGTCAAATGTGCTGAACAGGGGCATTCCAGCTTCAAATGTGAACGCAATCTGAAATGCTGTAATTGTGGTCAGGAACATATCTCATCATCTAGAGACTGTGATTGTTATAAATGGGAACTTCAAAGTCAAAAAATTCAAGTAGAAAAACGTATTACATATCAGGAAACTCGAAAAATTGTCTCTGCCTCGGATTCACCTTCTACAACTTCATACGCTGACAAAGTTAAATTAACTAAACCTAATAGATCTTTTGCAACTCAAACGAATTTCACTTGGCCTGACGGAACAGAATTTCCGGTTCTCGTCGACAAACATCTCATCCTAAACAGTCTTCATCCACCTTCTTAAACATAAAGCTTTTAACAAGTTAGCTAACGCTGCCCCTGTCGGATCACTATCCCTATGTCAAGCTTTCTGCGACAAAAAGTCACAGGCTCAACAAAAATCAATTTATTGGACCACTAGAAAATAAAAGTGGATTATTTGATTTTATCCTTTGCTTCATGTACAACATAGAGAAAGGAATTGATATAAAAAATGTATTATTTGGTAAAGTAAATAATTATAGAAACAATAATGAAATCATAACAATATGACAGAAAATATAATCCAAAAAATTACATTTAAAAAATGTATTATTTGGTAAAGTAAATAATTATAGAAACAATAATGAAATCATAACAATATGACTGAAAATATAATCCAAAAAATTACATCCATTCAAAGGAAAATGCTATATGAATAAACGAGTCATTGTAAACATGAACTATTTTATGAAAAAATAATATTCACCTCCATACATGTACGTTAGAAGTATGATATATTTGATTGAGTTCATTTTACAAGTTACATACAGGTATCTTGAATTTAAAAATTATACACATTTATATGCACATGTATTTTTTTGCAGTCTTACACATACACGAGTGAAAGTGAAAATACTGTGCCTACAGCTGATTCTGAGGCCAAATCTACTACACCAACCCATGGCACCTCTACTGAGACTCAGCCAAAGCCTCCTCATAAGACGGTGGATATGGCCTCTGTTCATGATAAGACTCGCTCAACACCCCTTCAGACGACGATAACTGGCCACCAGAACACTCATGAGCAGGTGCGTCTACTACATTATTGTCTTCATGTGATAAGTTCCTCTGTTTTTTTTTCAGTACAGCATCTAGCAACTCAATTCAGTAAACAAAAAATAAAATTTCCTGTGCATCTATCAAGTCTATTGTAAATAATACTTTTATCATATTAACAAATTTAAGTTTTTAAGCTTACGAAAATAAAGTATTTACTATATGTCAATTCATAATATAAATTTACATGTTTAAAAAAACATATCTATAAAATTACATGAAGGAGTGTAGCCAGTTTATGGTAATTAACATAAAAGAAATTACTGCATTGTGTAGGTAGGGAATTTTTTAGTTGAGTAGATTGTAAACCATGTGTACCAAAGAGATTTGCCTTTAAAGCGAATAAATTTTCTTTAATCATTTTATGTTGTGAAGTCTTATGCCAATGAACTAAATACTTTCTAAGAGAAAACATATTTTGTAGTATTGAAATTTTATTATGTTTTAGACTGACAAAAATCCGGCAGACGCACCAGTCCCAACAGAAGATGAAAAATTGCCATGGGTTGTAACTGCTATTACTTCCACAGCAGGTAAAATAATAATCAGTTTTGTTATAATTGTTTTTTTAGAGGTAACTCCTTGAAATGCGTCGGATACAGCATAGTATAAATTTACTATATCTAATATTAGTATCTTTGGATTGTTATTTTGAAACTCCTGGGATGATGTCTCTGCTGGTGGACCCTAGGTCCCTGAGGGTATTCGCCAACCCAGTCGTCAGACTTGTCTGACATGATTATTCATTGATTTGTTACAGAAATTACAATTCAAAAATAATAGAAATACTAAGGGTTCATTCCTTGTATTGCACATGGTAGATCTCTTTAGCTGAAATTTGGCTTCCTATTTCGGTATTTTTGGTTGAGAGTATTTCCCCTATGTTTGAATTATATTAGAATTAAGAAAATAATCTCAATTTTTATCGATACGGCTCAGGTTATCCTATTCAATAGATATTAGGTTAAGCGGGGTTATGCTGTTCAGCCGATGGCATAGTATTGGGTTATCCTGTTGAATAGAATGACTTTTTATGTAGCAATTAACCAATCAATTTGCGTTCAATAATGCAGCCTAGCATTCTTTTCAGATAGTGGCCATTTTCAGATTACATTTAGAAGCATATTCAAGTATTCCTTTTTATTACTCATTAATCTCAACTAGACATGCTGGTAAGCTATTTTAATGTTCTTTATACTGATGACTGCAGTACAAGAGAGATTTGGTCCCAATTAACTAAAACTTGAAATATTACAGTGCTGAACCTGTGCCCGCCTTTGGTGCACACTGAAGGTGATGTTGCAGTGCTGCATACCTATGGGCACTATGAACTTAGCAGATGCATTAGAATTCCGTGTTAATATAGACATCCATGAGTGCTATGCCGATTTTGTTTAATGTTGTAGCTACTTGTTTGCTATGCAATTCGAGATCGCTAGTAGCACTTGATGTGTATTTTACTAAATCTTGAAAAAAAATATTCGTTTCTGATACGTTGCAAACAATGATCCTCACATACAATTCAGTTCCTTGTATTATTTATGACATTTTTAGAATATTTCAAGTAAAATTTTAAGATTTTGTCCGCGGCGGGATTTTTATTTTTGTCACGTGACCGTTAAGTAAAAATGGCGGACACCCGAGATGTGCAGAACCAGATTGAGTGATAGAAAAGTGGCAATAAAAACGATTAGTTGCGGTTTCGCGGAGGACCTTTAGTGGATCATTTCTTTAAAACGGGAAGCTTATTTTCTTACAAACTTGTGAAAAATGAAATATAAAACAATCAGATATTGAATTTACTACCATAAATAAAAAAATGGTTTCATGTATTAGAATACTAGGGTATGGATGGGGGGGGGGGGGGGGGTCCTTCATTTCTGCATTCTTTAATTTTTTCGCTCATTATTCTTTATTTTTAAAAACAATGGCTATTCTGTAATTACTTGCTTACTGTTATCTGCAAATTGTTTTTTCTGTTATCTGTATATTTTTACCCTATTCTGTAATTTTTGCAGTTATTCTTTATATTTTAGCCCCCATTATTCTCTATTCTTTATTTTTTTGTCCCATTTTACCCATTATTTTCTACTCTATAAACTCAATCCACACCCTCATTTATAGGTTCATTATAACAAACGGACCACTATGGCTGTGTTTACATCTAACAAAATACACTGAGCACAGACTTTGAGGCCTTTTTTCAAATCTAATAAATTCTGCGAATTTACTCTTGAACTTGACACATTACAAATGATATGATTTGCCACATTTATAAAAATATAGATTCAACCACTGCATTAAGTGTGATACGATATTTCTCCACTCGAGACAGTTAACTTTTCAAATTTAAAACTTGAGTCGTTATTTTGATGGAACTTATATTCCGTGACAATAGCAGTAATTAAAATTCTAGAAGTTTGTCTTCGTTGTGCTGTAACCTGAGAATCCTGTAGACTAATATAGGTCCACAGGTAAACCAAGTAAAAGAAGCAATGATCTAGCTTTCTGCAGCTTTCGTGATCAAGGTGTTCTAAAAAATAAATTAAAAGAAACCACAAAGAATCATGTTCAGATATTAATGTAAGTGATTAACTACACCAATGAAAAAATTTCTTAACATAGTTACTCCTAAGAAACTCAAATGTAAGCGATCTCTAGCAAATAATTAATTTTTTGGTAATGAGCCAGGCTGCTGAATAAACGGTTTGTATGAACGAACAAAAACAAAGCCATATTTAAGAGCAAATGAAGCTAAATGATTATTCAACTCGATAACTTTAGTCTTTGATGTATCAAAATCAATAGGTCGAGGTAAAATAGATGAAACAATAACTTTACAATTACACACATCTTTAACTAAAATGAATAAATTAGTATAATACTGTAATATCAAATTGCTGGATAAACCATTGCCAATGTCGTTGGTGCCAACATGCAAAATAATGTGTGTGAACAAATTTATACGTGCCTTATTATCTTTAATTTATTGATGAATAGTAAAAATAATGGCATGAATATCTAACCGGTCAATATTAGTAATATGTTTACATGTGGAATCCGATACTAACAAAACCATTTTTTCTCTTCCTGAAAACATTTAAAACAAAATTGAACTTGCCATGGCCTTTGAAATGGAAAGTTTGTCTTCAAATTCTAAATAAATTTTGTATGCATTGCTATGCCAATCGCCATGAAACTGAATTAACTCTGATGGAACTTTAGAATGAAATGCCCAGCTAGCACCACCTCTGCGGAAGGAATGAAATGAGTATAACTTTGGATCTAGTTTACAAAAAGATAAAAGTTGTCTTAATCTAGATTGAAACTTAGGGTAGGTAAGCGACCTCTTCTTTGAACCTCTTGAAATCAAAAATGCTGGATCACGAGCACTAGCTAGAACTAAATCACACATATTGATAAAGGCAGAATATGGACATAACGGAGATCCCTGTATCTTAGCAAGAGGAATATCTAATTTTCTTTGACCAAACTGAATCGTTTTTGACCAGAATATCTGAACTCTCAAATAAGAATCTTCTATAATAATATTATCTCTGCATAACTGTTTGGACTTTCTTGACATCAGAAAAAATGCAAATAAAAAAAACACCAGTAAGTTGCATCATCCGGATCTGACATCTCCAAAAATGTATGCGCAACACTTTTAAATGATCTACTACGTCTAATTACGTCTAACCAAACCAAAATAATTTTTTCGAATACAAAGGTGAGAAAATTTAACAATAGGTGAGCACATTTAATAAAGTAACCAATCAAAAAAGGATAATATATATCGTATATCGTAAACAACAACTTCTTAACAACCAGGTAAATTAGTTTTTTCGGCGGTAGAATCAAAAATTTTTGTATAAAAATTAACCAATATTAAAAATACCATTTAATTTACCTGATAATCATATTTCCTTTATAATTATATTCTCATCAGTGATAAACCAGTGAACAAATGCTTGTTTAATAAAGTTACTTCCAGGTTGCTTTGACACAATGTTTGAGCTATAGGAATGTATTCATGTTAAAGTTAATAATAAAACCACTCACAGTATAAATATTTTTCAGAGAACCCATATACCTGAACGGGCAAAGGAACTTTTGGAGGGAATGTTTGCCCAAGGCATGGACTTAAAAGGGAAAAAGTGCAGTGTGATGCACAACCAGGCTGTTGAGAGAACAGGACTGCCTTTACAGGTTATCAAGGTCTTGAAATCAAATTTTTAAATTTTCATATGATAAAAATTAGTACATTGCATTATTAACTGGGCTTTCAAACTGAAAAAAAGGTTTTTGATTTGGATTAATACCAAAGAACTGTGTATCCAGTCATATTCAAATTTGATATTTTTTCTGATTTTTCTTATTCATATATAACTGGTTGGGTGGAATTCACCTTTAAATTCACATATGCATGTTATTTAATTTTGTCAGTTTACAATACATGTAATATAAATCCTGTGATAAAACGATTCATAGATCTAATCTAATCTAATCTTGTCATTCCTGGCTTTGTTTTGAGTATATCAGCACTGTTTCAATCCTTTATCTTCCCATACAAATTATTTTGCTAAGAAAATGTTAAAAAGGATAAAAATGTGTTTGAAAACGTACTATTTGTTTTATTTCCAGAGGAGCAGATCAGTGGCAAACATTCCACCAGGATTTGTTATAAGAAAGAACATCAAGACTTCTATCAGCTTATTTTCAGGCCTTTCAGAAGGAGAGACAAAAGACTTGGCTGATGATTTCAGCAACATTGTTGAAAAGAGCAAAGTCTTTTCAAGGCTTAGTAAAATTTCTTCATCAAAAAAAGAAGCTAATGAAGTTCGGTAGCAATTAAATTTTACAAGACCCTCCTCTTTGGTAATAATCCTAGATAAAAACAGTTGAAAATGAGACAGAACCTGCTGCCCCATCCGCTAGTGTACCCTTAAGAGCATCTGCTTTTCCTGATGAGCAAGTTGCAGGCCCTTCAAACATCAACACGATACCCGCTAAGAAACACAGTTCAAGAAAATCTGTACCTGATTTAGCATCATTGGACAGTGATGAAGAAGAAGATGAGATGGAAAGAGCCAAGTTGTTCTTTCCAGGTGATTTTAAACCAATAAAAACAAGTTCCACTAAGAAAGGAAAAAAGCAAAGCACACGAAGACGGAGCGGTAGCCGACGGAGCAACCCTTATTCAAAGTCAGCTTTCGTATATGACCTGTCTTCGGACAGTGATTTCCAATAGGTTAAACAATAAGTATATAGGTTTAATTTTGGATGTTTCAAATTCACGAAATAAACGTAACTAAGGTCTGTATTCGGACAGTGTTTTCCATATAAGTTAGAACAGTGGGTATATAGGTTTAGTTTGTATGTTTCAATTTTATGCAATAAACGTACATATTTGTAGGAATGCATAAAGGAAAACATCGTAATTAGATATGTAACCTGGACTCACGGTAAGTAGTGTTCACTGCCCTTCCCATATATAGATCTAAATTTCTTTACATAACGTTGTATCTATATTGAAATTGTTGAACTTGTATAAAGATGCCACCCACTCCTCGACGTACAAGAAACCGAATGATATTTGAATTATGGAGGGATATACAAGACATAGTTGGAAGTGCCAGACGTTGGCCATATAGAATCCGATCATACTTTTGGACAAGACATTTACTGCATTGGGAGAGAATTTTAGTGGCAGCATTTGTGTATGTAAATGGTCTCAATCCCGAGGTATTCATGGAATGGGTACAGTTAATGCATTTATGTAGAGATCGTGCTGCAGTCAACCATTTTCAAGCTCTCTTTCGTTTATTTGAAAGTGAAAATTATAGACTGTACGCCTTCAATGTTACTGCTGGACGGTATGAATATTTAAATGAGGAGGTGCATCATTACCGTTCTACTCTTAAAAGGTAAAATGTATATAAAACTATACATTTACCCTCAAAATGTAATTCATTCCGTTACTATACCATGTACCATTTTAATAAAAGTTATCGGTCCATTTATATGTGTACAGACGATCTAGAAGATCCTTTATTACTTGCAGGTAAATGAAGAAAATGACAGTTTTGTAAATACGTTGGTTTTGTTTTCCGTTGAAGTTATACATGTTATCCGAGGTGATGGTGTTTGTACAATAATGGATGTTCTACCCAATACGTTTGTGTTTTTGTGTGTAAATAAGGATTTTAATATTGGACATTGTTACTACACTGGAAAATAAGATAAAAGGTATTTAAAGCATTGTATATGTTTATATCAAAACCCCAATTTCACCAACACTCCTTTTTCTCAGTGCACTTTGTTACTTTGTCACTCACCACAGAAACCGAATTTGCAATATTTATATTATGTTTAGCCTATTGTTGATCATTAACACTCTGTTATGTCAATAAACGAAGTTATCAGTATATTTCACTTTTATCAGACAATATTACAATCCTGCTATTCCTAAATGAATTAGGTTTGCTCTCCGTCTGTTAATTACGGAAGCGTATTAGGGCCATCCTTTTTTTTTCTCAAATTGTCGACTTTAATCTTGGAATTATGAACTTTAATCTTGAAATTTCCAACTTCAATCTTGGGATTATCAACTTTAATCTTGGAATTATCAACATTAATCTTGGAATTTCCAACTTTAATATTAACCATCACCAACCATACTTTAGTTTTGTTGGTATTAGTGCGCATGTCTAGTTAAGTGAATAATCGAACTCACTTTGGTACCAGTTTAGTAAGTTAATATGGCGGCGTTTTTACGAAAAATGTGTATACTGGAAATGTTTGATGATGAAGACGAAGATTTTGATCGCTTGCTTGCCAAGAGATCAAAAAATACATTAAGTGTGATTAATATGACGACCAGAAGAAGTTTTATGCCAAAAGTGACGGATTACATGGCAGTAGTCGGACAAATGGCGGTTCCTCAGCACATAAATGATTTTAAAATGCATTACCGCATCAGCAGAGATGTTTTTCATATCATATTGGAAAGCGTTCAAGACTTATTAATCCGAAGAGGAAGGGGGCCACACGAGGCTGTCACCCCAGAGAAACAGCTTCTAGTATGTGTCAGCTATTTAGCGACAAACCAGTCTATGAGGGAGACTGCACATTTCTTTAATCTGTCGAAGTCGACAGTGCATCAGATCATTAAAGAAGTGTGTAGTATTCTGGTTGATCTGCGTGATAGGGTAAGAAAAATGTCATGTGGCATGGGAAAACTAACTCTGGACCAGATTATTTTTCTGTACTATATTGGCATTGCGCTAGAAAATTTTGATCTTATTCTTAATTCTTGACATCTTGTTTATATTTTTTTCAAATTAAAATTTACAATTTTTAGCCAATTTATGTGTTTACATGTTAGTTACGAGTAACCATAACATATTTCTGAATTAGTATCTACAATTTAAACAATATATTCAAATGCTAATAATGTAATGTGTTTTTTTTTTAGATTATTCGTTGGCCGTCACCAAGACAACAAACAGAAATTGCAACTGAGGTAGAAGCAGTATGCTCTTTGCCTGGGGTGACAGGTTTCATAGACGGTACACATATTAGACTGTCAGCTGCTATTGGTGGTGAAAGGGACTACTGTAATAGAAAAGGGTATCCATCTATTCAGTTGCAGGTAAAAATATCATAGATCTTTCATTAGTAGTTATACGAATTTCTATTAAAATAAACAGTTTAATCATGTACAAAAATGTCTGTTTATGGGGTTTCGGATTTACATCCAAGTTGTAAAACTCATTACTGTCCGAGTGTCGTATAGCAGAAATGAAATTCGATTGATTTTTCGCATAAACATACATATACCAGTTATTTATTTGGTGGTTTATAAGCAATTTTACTAAGAAAGAATGTAAATGAACATACTTGGTAATCATTTTCAACAGACAGATGACAACTTCCATTAAGACTGTTGTCATGTTTTCCTTCAGGTTCATTGGTTGGCCCCAAAGTTTTTATGCAATTAGCAACTGACAAATTTCTTTTCTTTGGTCAAGTTGTTGTCTCTTTAACAGTTTTCCATTCTTTATTCTAATTTACATGATTATTTCATTGATGTTTTGCAGGCAGTGGTGGACAACAATATGAAAATCATTAACGCCTACACAGGATGGCCAGGCTGTGTGCATGATGCACGCGTTTTACGAAACTCAAGTGTATACACCAAAGTTGAAGCTGGCGAGCTATTTTCACAAAATTATCACATCTTCGGGGACAATGCATATCCTCTTCGTAATTGGCTAGTTACGCCATTTAAGAACTTTGGAAATCTGACAAGGCAACAAATTAAATTTAACAAAAGGTTATCAGGTGTGAGACAAACAGTTGAAAGAGCCTTTGGTCATCTTAAAGGGCGATTTCGCAGACTCAGAGATGTGCCTCTTCATGATCACAAAGAAGTTTCTCGGGTCTTCATAAGGTTTTATCCTATTTGCATGGATTCTGGACTTTACTATTTTATGATCTGACATTCTCCTTAATTTATAAGTATTATTTTTACCTACATTAGTTATGTAATATGGACCTATCCGTTTTGCATGTAATTTTGGTAAAAGTCCTTTTGGAACTTTCATACATTGAAGTAGGACTCTATCACCTACTGTAAAATTTGGTTCCTTTGACCGTTTGTCATAATAGTGTTTGGATTTTTCATGAGATTTATGTAAGTTTTGCTTACAAATTTCATTAACTATTTTCAAGTGATCTATCAATTGATGCAAATGTTCCTTAGCAGATTTAGACATGTAGAAGGAATATTCATCTCCCTTCCAAAAACCATATGATAAGAGGAGAACCCTGTGGATTCAATATTTGGTGACATTCTTATAGCCGTCATACACTTAGGATTAAGTCTGGCCAATTTATTTGATTTTGATCACAGTAAGTTCTTAGAATTTGACCTATAGTGCTGTTCATACGCTCACATGTTGAGTTTGATTGGGGATGGTATGAACTAGTATGATGTCGGGTAACTTGAAAAAGCTCACACAAGGCTTTAATAAGCTTTGAGCAAAAATTTTGACCTCTATCACTTGTCAGGCTAGCTGGGCAACCAAAAACTGATCAAATAAAACGCCATCTTAAGAGGAGGGGATACAAGGAACGCATAATTGAAGATCAGTTAAGGAAAGTGGACACTCTAAATATGGAAAATTTACTTACTTACAAAGAAAAGCAGCGGAATACAAGAGTACCATTGGTTTTGACATTTTCTAGAGCCTTACCTAATATCCATCAAATTTTACGGAAAAACATGAAAACACTACACAATTCCCCCCGTCTTAAGGAAGTATTTCCAGAGCCACCGTTAGTTTCCTTCAAGCGGGATAAAAATATTAAAGATATTTTGGTACATAAGAAGCACAATCTTTTATTCTATAAAAATAGGAATGGATGCCGAAAGTGCGGTAATAATTGTGCATTATGCAAGCATCTTATTGAGAGTGAGGTATTTTATGATAACAATGATAGTCAATATAATATTCAAGGAGAAATCAACTGCAAAACTACTAGTGTCATCTATTGCATCTATTGCTAGAAATGCGAAAAATGGATATATGTCGGACAAACGGGAGACACTCTATACCAGAGATAGGTACTTAATTTTTCAAAAATCAGAACGAAAAAATCGGATGATCCTGTTTGCAAACGTTTTACAGAAGGTAATCACAACGTAGATGATTTACGGGTACACGGTATAGAGAAGGTAAATGGAAGCTCAACCTTTCGTGAAGTAAAAGAAGCTTTCTGGATGAAGAAATTAAACACTTTGGAACCATACGGGATTAATGTTAAATACAGCAACTAATTACTCTTTTTACTTCCTCGTTTTATCATCTATAAAAAGACGATAAATATTCTCCAATTCTATTATTATCTCATAGACGTTAACGTTACCATTACCTTTTTATGACGTTGGTTTCCATAACATGTAGTCAATTCAAATAAATTCCAAGATGAAGGCCGGTTGGCCGAAACGTCGGAAGATCTGTGTTAGAGTTTTTTAAGTATATATATATATATATATATTATATATATATATATATATATATATATTATATGATGGATGTATTCAAAAGCTTGATTCAAGGAATTAGATTTTTTTTAAATATGATTTAGTATTTAGTAAAGCAGAAATTAATTTGTATTGGAAGAGCTAGAAGAGGAAACAGGGCTACTTGAGGGAGTAGTCGAGTCGGTTTCTTTTGAAAGGTACGTTTTCCCTGGCGGCACGTCATTTATTTTATGGTTATCGTGAAGAAAGATTTTGTTTTTGTACATAGAAAAAAAAACAACAGCAAAGCCCGATTTAATAGCTTAACGTATCGCACGACACTTGTGTCGACCCTTTTAAGAATTTTTGGATTGCTTGAGCGTTTGATTGGTTTTAATTGAATTTGTAGCTAAATTTCTTTGATAATTTGAGTTTTAAAGCTTACATCTAGTACAAAACAATTGTGCTTACAATTTGATAATTTTTTTTTTTAACTGGAATATTTCAAGTTTCGAAACTGAAATTCCCCTGGGACATTTCATTTAGTGCTATTTTTCATGGTAGTAACAATATCTAACGTTGCGCCTTTCGCATTGCCATAAAATATTAGTGTGTAATTTAATGAATGCGTAGGAAGTTCTCGAGTTTAGCGAAAGTTTTTTAAAAACAATTTTTCGGAAACACTAGAGAAAATATATCCGTAAAATTGAAAAATTACTTTAAAATATAGTGAGAAATACCAAAGACGTACTATTTCAAATTTTGCATACAATATTTTGTGTATTTCTATTGATGGAAGGTTTTGAAATTCTAAATATCATTTACATTTGTACAACACATGTCAAAAGTATTTGTCCTAAATGTTTTCTTCAAGGTAACCAATATTTGTAAGAGAAACATTAAAAAGTTAGGTAATCCTTGAAGATGAAGACCACCAATAATATAGGAAAAATGTTAAATATTTACTTTCAATCGTATCATAATACACAATGGAATTTCCAAATCTCATAAGAGCCGTCCGTAATGACAATAAAACTTCTACGTAAAGTGTATGAAACTATAATGAATTTTTAGATTTTAAGGTAAACGTGGGATAGCTCGATGGGAGTAAAATAAATGTAATAGTGAGAAAAAGGGAGATATAAAAAGCAATGTTTTGCACATACTATTTCATATAAAATATAAGTCTACTTTTGAATTTCAGCAATTTAATAAAGGTACAAGAGGAGTATTACAGCATTCCTAAAGCCATGCTCATGGTAGTTTTCCCTACCGGGATATTTGTCAGTAATACAAACATTCGTGCTAAAAGGAAGAGAGAGAAGAAGTAATCGAAATGTAAATACTTTTTACTTTTGGTCCGATATGTTTCTCTCTACACATAAAATCGGACATCAGAAACGGTTTAGTTGAAAAAAACAAGACTGCTCTTCATTTATCGTTATGGCGTCGATAAGTATCTCTGAATAATTAATAAACAAAAATCTGTAAAGAATTTTTGGGAATACTTTTGAAATATATTGATTCTCTTGCATATAACTCTCACGCATCAGTGTGAAATGCGTAAATGAGAATGTAAATGACTATAATAGTGCGTCTATGACATTTTCCAAATTAAAAATGAGAATATCGCGTCTTTAGTTTAGTATTTGTATTATCGAAATGAAAGCGACGGCTTTTTTTTGTGTTATTAATTTATCTTAAAATGCAAGGTAAAATAAAAAATGTTTTTTTTAATTACTTTTACAACAATAATTCATATTATAGTTTTGTGTTGTACGAAGTGTCGAAGATGTGTTACATTTAATGATATAAAGTGCTAAATGTGTTATTTTTAAATTTCAGAATGGATGTAAAAGAACAGAAAATACATTAAAACGATGCCAGTGTCGAGGATATGTTTCTGGTACCTTACCAATTTGTACCATACCAATATGCAATGATTATTAAAAATGATTATTAAAAATGATAACATTTTATTATATATTTTTTTATAACAGTAACACGTTAACAACGCAATTGCACTTAAATACAATTAAAATGAAAAGGCAGTATACACCAAGGAGACGAAACGAGCACTACAACCTCGCTATACAGAGCTAAACTAAACTAAGAAACGCAAAACTCACTCAAATTGGTGACCCTATATGCTTGGGAAGTCCACCTATTCGTATAACCTATACGGAAATCCGCCGTTCATTCGCGTTCTTGGCACTATGTCATGAAAGAAACCAATATATAATTATTATATACACTTGTGTAACTGCAATTTCCTAGTTCTTAGTATTTCTCTGACCCTTTCGTCAGCAGTGCGACCATATATTTTAATATGGAGTTTGTTTTTGCAAATATGACTTTAACATCTATTAACGGCGTTTGCAATATTTATGAAAATGTTAAGGACGTTGAGACCTAGCTTTGTTACATTTGCATAAAAGTTGTATGACGTCATTTTATAGGCGTAATTGCCCCCAGAACGTTTAAATTTTCGGTTTTTCGTTTATTTCTCAACAATGGTACATGATAAAGGCATGGGGTCTTTTGTTCTGACATCAAGGATTGATAACATTCAAATTGGCATCAAGGTCAAAGGTCAAGTTCTAAATTTTGTCTTTTGCTTGTTATCGCTTCTCCTCTGAAACGGTAAAAGATAGCTGATAAAATGTAATGGAGAAAATGTTTAGGACGTTGAGACCTAGCTTTGTTACATTTGCATAGAAGTTGTATGACGTCATTTTATAGGCGTAATTGCCCCTAAAACGTTTAACTTTTCGGTTTTACGTTTAATTCTCAACAATGGTACATGATAAAGGCATGAGGTCTTTTGTTTTAACATCGAGGATTGATAACCTTCAAATTGGCATCAAGGTCAAAGGTCAAGGTCAAGTTCTATTATTTCACATTTCCTTGTTATCACTACTCCTCTGAAATGGTTGTGGATAACCAAGGAAATGTAATGGTAGAAATGTTTAGGACATTGATGCGCAACTTTGTTACATTTGAGTTAAAGTTGTATGACGTCATCTTTTGGGAGTAATTGCGCCTAGAACGTTCAAACTTAAGGTTTTTTGTTTATAACTTGACGATGGTACATAATAATGGCATGGGGTCTTCTGCAATGACCTCAGCGACCAATTACCTTGAAAAAGGTCACAAGGTCAAAGGTCAAGGTAATGACCTTTATTACGTATTTTGCATTTTTTCATACTTTATAAGGTTTTTTTCAGATTTTTAAAGCAATTAAAGTTATTGAAAGCGTGAAATTCAGGCACTACTTTGGATGACGTTATTTCTGGCAACGTTATTATTTCTGTAGACGTTTTGAGTATATTGGAATGTTAATTAAGGTGACAATGTCACAGCCCATGAAAACGTCTAGAGTAGTCAATTTATAAGGTCACATTAATGACGTTTTTGATGTTATAGTGCAAAACAGTATAATTCATCACAAACATTTAGTTAACCAGAAATAAACATAACCAGAAATAAACATTTTTCTTAGATATTCAAACTAGCAGTCCATATATTTTTTTAACAACTGTGAAATTACCTATCATATCAAACCAGAAGTGAAATTTGTAATACGGGAAGTAGCATAATACCTCCCTTATTTCAATTAAAAGTACATAGAATCATATCTTTGCAATCGCTGAAAGCTTAGCTATGCTCTAAAACCAACAATTACATTTTAAACCTCATTTTTGTTATCAACAAATCTGCAATTGAGGTGGAAAGACCTTCAATTGTTCTCAATTGGTTTTTAATTTACTGGGTTTTCAAACTGAAAAAAAGTTCTTGATTTGGATTAATACCAGTCATATTCAAATTTGATATTTTTTGTGATTTTTCTCATTCATATATAACTGGTTGGGTGGAATTCACCATTAAATTCACATATGTATGTTATTTCATTTTGTCAGTTTACAATACATGTAATATAAATCATGTGATAAAACGATTCAGAGATCTATTCTATAGCGTCATTCTAATAAAATAAGAAAAAGAAAAAAAATAAAAATATCACTATCAATAATATTGATTTTGTACCTTGTGAAATGGACCTATACCTGGAATGATTCAACCTAATGTGAGATATTAAAAGTCTAATTTGATTTTCGACAATTTAACCTTTGTCATTTTGGAGTCATATGCATGACGACTGGTATTTGATTGAAAAGGTTGAGATAATTTTAATAGGTTAATTTGTTCATTTTACATCAACAATGTAAGGACTGGATTGGCAATAAGAAAAAAGTAACGGAGGGGAGGAAAAAGTACGAGGCACAGATTAGGATATTTTATACCAAAGGAATCCTGCTTTGGCAGAGAAAAAAAAGGTGAACTGCATACATGTATGTTAATATATATATATATATATATATATGTCAATTAAGTCTGCGTCCACACACGTAGAAATATATAAAAAAAATAAAGTTTCAAAATGCACTTAAGTCCTTTTTTTTCACTACATTTTTCCCAAACCGGTTTCACATTTTTGTGATAATATTGAATAATAATGTTATATATGATAAACCATTGATAATGATTGATTGATTGATTGATTGATTTTTAACGCCGAGCTGGCGATATTGCAGCCAATATCACGGCGAGAACTTATTAGTCTCGAACTCATTAAAATTTTAAACAGTATCTAAAATCAATAGACTATTTACAAATGAAATATTGAAGGTAGAATAAACAGTAAAACTTATATCACAAACTGTCTAAATTTAATTTAGAAATACTATCACAGATACGCTATTCATTAAACAAGTGTCAAAATACATAAAATATTCAGTAAACGATACTACTTTATATAAAATCACGTCAATTAACAATAACAAAGTTTAAAATAATGACCAATGACTATACTCAAGAACATAGTATAATAGTCTATATTCCGGAGTATAGTCCTACGTCTTTGAAATATTGTAGAAGACGGTCGCCAGCGACCACTGTAAATAGATCTTTCATATTGTTGACTGTGTAGTACCGACACATTATGTCGGATTTATCTACACAGTCAATTAAAAGGTGTTTAATACTATGTCGACATTGACACGGAATACACTCAGGAGGCGGCTCATTCTCTAAAATAAAAGAATGAGTCGTCCTGGTGTGGCCAATGCGACATCTAGTTAAAACAACTTGGTCTCTTCGGCTTTTGCCGAAGAAACAAACATCCTTGCCAACAGTTGGCTCTATAGAATGTAATTTATTGTCTGTAAGCAGATCCCACCGGGACTACCACAGACGTAAAATATATTTGTATATTAAAGGTTTAAAATCAGAATAGGGCACTGACATATTAGTTATGGGGTCATCTAAAGCATCCTTCGCTATTCTATCTACGACTGTGTTTCCCTTAATACCAATATGACTTGGTATCCAGATAAAAACTATTTCTTTTCCCATTTGGACAAGTCTTTTATAGAATTCAATAATATGGGCAATTAAAGGGTTTTTATATTTCTGACCTTCTATGGCCAATAAACATGAAAGAGAATCTGAGCATATCAGAAATTTCAGTTTATCAGACGTTCTGACAAATTTCAAAGCAAGAATGATGGCTCTAGCTTCTGCAGTAAATATTGAACTGGAAGATGGAAGACGGAGAGTTGCTGCTTGCTGCCCATGGACAGCTGCGGCAGCCACTTTGTCCCCGTCCTTGGATCCATCAGTATAAATAGAGTCATGAAATGCAAATTTTGATTTGATTTCAGCAAAATTTTGCTGAATTATAATTGGGTTTGTTTCAGACTTTTTATATTTTCTGAGGTCAAAAATAAATTTAGGTTTGGGTACAAGCCAAGGTGGTGATTGAGGTATATTAATGGGGGCAATTTCATCAAGGTTGATGTTAGAACCAGATATATGTGATTTCATCCGGATACCAAACGGAGGAATTTTATTTTCATGTTGTTCAAATATATCCTCATAGAGAGGATTGAAAACACAGTCGTAGGCAGGATTTGATTGATTGATTGATTGATTATTGTTTTACGCCGTGTGGGCGACATTTAAGCCATATCACGGCGAGAACTAATCAAATTAAGTATAAATAAAACAAATACCATCTAAAACGAATGAACTATTTACAAATAATATTTAAGGAGAAAATAAAACAATACAAGACAAACATCAAAATCAAAAATAATATCACAGACGAAATTTGGAATATATCACAGATACGCTTATTAAATAAATTATGTCATTCAAAACAAATTTTAAAATTATTGGACTCTACTCAAGAATGTTAGACTATATTCTCCAATACAGTCCAACGTCTTTCAAATACTGTAAAATACGGTTGCCAGCAACCTTTGTAAACAAGTCTTTCATATTGTTGACTGTGTAGTACCGACTAATAATGTCGGATTTATCTACACAGTCAATTAAAAGGTGTTTAATACTGTCGACATTGACAAGGAATACACTCAGGAGGCGGCTCATTCTCTAAAATAAAAGAATGAGTCGTCCTCGTGCGGCCAATGCGACATCTAGTTAAAACCACTTGTTCTCTCCGGCTTCTGCCGAAGAAACAAATACTTTTGCCAACAGTTGGCTCAATATCATGCAATTTATTGTCTGTAAGCAGATCCCACTGGGACTGCCACAGACGTACAACATATTTATAAATCAAAGGTTTAAAATCAGTATAAGGCACTGACATATTAGTAACTGGGTCATCTAAAGCATTCTTCGCTATACTATCTACGACTGTGTTTCCTCTGATACCAATATGACTTGGTATCCAGATAAAAACTATTTCTTTGCCCATTTGGACAAGTCTTTTATAGAACTCAATAATATGGGCAATTAAAGGGTTTTTATATTTCTGACCTTCTATAGCCAATAAACATGAAAGAGAATCAGAACAAATAAGAAATTTAAGTTTTTCAGACGTTCTGACAAATTTTAAAGCCAGAATGATGGCTCTAGCTTCAGCAGTAAAAATTGAACTGGAAGATGGAAGGCGGAGAGTTGCTGCCTGCTGTCCGTGGACTGCTGCAGCAGCTACTTTGTCTCCGTCCTTAGATCCATCAGTATAAATAGAGTCATGAAATGCAAAATTTGATTTTATTTCAGCAAAATGTTGCTGAATAAGAATAGGGTTTGTTTCGGACTTATGTTTTCTAAGGTCAAAAATAAACATTGATTTGGGTACAAGCACCCCAGTCAGCCATTCGCCTCTAGGAACCAGACAAGACGGTCGTTGATCATCCGTTCCATTGTCTTACAAACGCAACTTGTGAGGGCAATTGGCCGATAATTCGACGGTTCAAAATGATCCTTCCCAGGTTTTGGAATAGGGATAACTGTGGCAAGTTTCCAAATGGAAGGCAAGTCGCCAGTTTCCCATACATTATTAAGAAGATCTAAAAGTGTTTTGAGAGAAGTGTCAGGAAGGTGTTTCAAAAGTTTATAGTGAATTTCATCTGGGCCACATGCAGTGTCATGGGCTTTCGACAGAGAAATTTTCAGCTCATCCAAACAAAAAGGGCGGTTGTAATCTTCTAAATTGTTTGATTTAAAATTGAGTTTATTTTTCTCAGTTCGGTTTTTAATCCTTTGGAATTCCTGGGAATAATTCAGAGAAGAAGAATGTTTTGAGAATGTTTCACCGAGTTTATTCGAGATGTCATTTTCTGAAGTCAAAAGAGTTTGGCCATCTTTTAAATGGTGAGGATTGGTCTTTCTGTTTTTACCATTAATTTTTTGGATAAAATTCCAGACTTTATTCATAGGTGTATGAGAGTTTATTTTAGAGACGAAGTTTTGCCAAGTTTTTGTTTAAATGTGCGACGTGCTTTAGCACGGAATATACGAACATTACTGAGATTGTCAGATGTTGGATTCATGTTGAACCGTCGTTCGGCCTTTTTTCTGTGTTTCTTAGCTTCCTCACAGTCGTCATCGAACCAGGGTTTGCTTGGTTGTTTTGGATTTGTCGAGGTTTTAGGAATGGACCTCTCAGCTATCGATACTAACGTTTCATTAAATTTAAGTACTGGATTAATAACATTACTAAAAGTCTCTTTCTTCAGTTCATCTCGACATAGTTGCTCGAACAAAGGCCAGTTGGCCTTGTCAAATTTCCAGCGAGCAACTCTCTCAGAGGAAGAGGGAAAAAGATTTTCCAAAATAATTGGAAAGTGATCACTTCCACACAAATCATCGTGGACCCGCCACGAGTAATCCAGTAATAACGAAGGGTCACAAATAGTTAGATCGATAGCCGAGTAAGAACCATTTCCCGGATGGAGATATGTATCTGAGCCATCGTTAAAAATGCACAAGCCTTCCTGGTTTAAGAAGTCTTCAACTTTTTTCCCCTTATCATTTTGGGAGTTACTGCCCCAAATTGGATTGTGGGCGTTAAAATCGCCCATAAGGAGAAAAGGGGCTTGCAACTGATCTGTTAAAGATTTAAGTTGATTTATTTCCAAGGACGTATTAGGGGGAAGATAGACAGAACACAATGTTATAGTTTTTTGAAGGGAGAGTTTGACAGCAACAGCTTGCAATTCGGTATTAAGTTTTATTTGACTATGTATAATACCATTTTTAACCAGGATTGATGAACCGCCAGCGGCTCTTTCATCCTTTTTAACTTGAGTGCTGTAAATCGAGTAATTTTTAATGTTTACATTATCGTTGTCTTTTAAATGTGTTTCCTGAAGACAAAAGGCAACAGGAAGGAAAGCTTGTACAAGTAACGATAGCTCTACTAAGTTGATTTTTAAACCCCGACAATTCCATTGTATTATGTTATTCATTTTGTTGGAGGACGGATGGGAGAGTAGTTCTTCTTTAGGTGTTCACGCGAAGAACTTCTGTGTCGTCCATCCGAAGCTCTGGAGTCACTAACTGGGCGTGTGGAATCCACAGATGGTACTATTGGATCCCCCCCAGATTGACTCTATCTCAGTGGTATCCATCTGCTCAGAGTCCTCGACTTCATCGTCGAACTCTGAGCACAGATCTTTGAATTTCAATAATTTCGATTTCTCTGCCTTAGAAAGGCGGTTTGAGGATTGCTTTTTATTAACTTTTTCATTTGAGGAAGGTTTCTGTGATGATGAAGGCTTTTGCGGAGATTTCTGGTTAGAAATTGTAGGATTCTTATGTTTATGGGAGGAAGTTTGTGTATTTTTCGGAGATGAAGATTGTGATGTTTGAGAGCTTGAAGAGGATTTTGATGTTGAAGGTGGAGGTTTTGTGGATGTTAGGTCAGACAAAAGAACGGGAAATTCAGTACCATTAGGCCAAGTAAACAAAGTTTGTGTCTCAAAGGATCTAGTTGCAGTAGAACCTTTAACTTTTTCAGCGTATGATGTGGAGGACGGGGAACTATTCGAGGTAGAGATTAATTTACGTGCTTCCTGGTAACTGATGTTTTTTTCTGCTTTAGTTTTCTGGATCTCCATTTCTTTTTTGTAATGTTAACACTCCCTAGAATTTGCCATGTGATCTTGCCCACAGTTAGAAAATTTGGTTTTGCCGTCGCAATCGAAACTGGAGTGGCCCTCTGCAGAACACTTGACACATCTTTCAGTACCCCTGCATGAACCCCTACCGTGTCCAAACTTCTGACATTTGAAACAACGGGTAGGGTTGGGTACGAAAGTGTCAACTTTCATTCTGTAAGGGCCGATGTAGATGTGCTCAGGCTTGCTTGAAAGGTTGAAAGTAAGGAGGTATGTGTTTAATTTAATAATTTTGTCATAACTTTTTTGGTAAACCTTTTTACTTGGGAGACGTGCTGAGATTTCAGTTCTTCGCATATTTCTTCTTCAGATAGTTCGGCAAGATCACGGTCCCTATCTCGAATAATTCCCTGAGAGCAGTTTAGACTAAGATGGGGGCTTACAGAAATTTGTACATCTGAAATCTTGGTTAAGGAAAGCAGATTTTTAGATTGTTGTTGCCTAACACATTCAATTAAAAGACTACCATTTTTCATTTTGGAAACTTTTTTAACCTCACCGGCACAGCCTTGAATCGATTTTTGTAAAACGAAGGGAGAAATTTTAGTAAGAGGCTTTTCATCATTTAAACTTGTCAGAACTAAAAATTTAGAAAATGTAGAGGATTCTGTGTTAGGTAATTTCACTGAAAGGCCTTCATCGTCGCTGGAATCTTGAAGTTTTCTTTTTGTTGATTGGTTGTTTTGTTTTTTTGAGTACGCCATTGTGATTTTTGATTGATTGATTGATTGATTGATTAAATATTGTTTTACGCCGAGCTGGCGATATTTCAGCCAATATTACGGCGAGAACTTATCTAAACGGAGCTGGTTAAAATTGAACACAATTAAAACCAATTGACTATTTACAAATAAAATATTAACAACAGTATAAACAATAAAACAAATGTGAGACAAAACCTTACGAAACATTTTATAATATCACAGACCTGAAAAATATCACAGAAACGCTACAAGAAAATATAATCAATAAAATAACATCAGTCAAAACATATAACAATTTAAAAATCTGGATAAGGACTATAACCAGGAATACAGTCAGACAGACTATATTCTCGAGTATAGTCCTACGTCCTTCAAATATTGTAATATACGGCTGCCAGCAACCTTTGTAAATAAATCTTTCATATTGTTGACTGTGTAGTACCGAGAAATAATGTCGGATTTATCTACACAGTCAATTAAAAGATGTTTAATACTATGTCGACATTGGCACGGAATCCACTCGGGAGGCGGCTCATTCTCTAAAATAAAAGAATGAGTCGTCCTGGTGTGGCCAATGCGACATCTAGTTAAAACAACTTGGTCTCTACGGCTTTTGCCGAAGAGACAAACATTCTTGCCAACAGTTGGCTCTATAGAATGTAATTTATTGTCTGTAAGCAGATCCCACTGGGACTGCCACAGACGTATAATATACTTAAAAATCAGAGGTTTAAAATCAGTATATGGCACTGACGCATTAGTAATGGGATCGTTTAAAGCATCCTTCGCTATCCTATCTACAACTGTGTTTCCTCTTATACCAATATGACTAGGTATCCAGAAAAAGATTATTTGTTTACCCATATCGACAAGCCTTTTATAAAATTCAATAATATGTGAAATTAAAGGATTTTTATACTTTTGACTTTCTATAGCCAATAAACATGAAAGCGAATCTGAACAAATTAGAAAGTTTTGTTTGTCAGAAGATCTGATGAATTTCAAGGCAAGAATAATAGCTCTTGCTTCAGCTGTAAATATAGAACTGGAAGATGGCAGACGGAGGGTTGCTGCTCGTTGTCCATAGACAGCAGCAGCAGCTACCTTATCTCCGTCTTTTGATCCATCAGTATAAACTGTATCAAACCCTTGAAAATGTGATTTGATTTCAGCAAACTGTTGCTGAATTTCAGTGGGATTTGTTTCCGACTTTTTATGTTTTCTGATGTCAAAAAAAAAAAAAAAATAAAAAAAATAAATTCCCCCGTGTGGGTCCCGGGGACACAATAGAATAGGCCCACAGCTCCTCGGCTTGGCGTAAAAGGCCCCTAAAGAGGCGACACGTTTGCCGTGTGTCGCAAACCCGTGTCGGTAATAGGGAGTGTTCCTGGATGGCCGGAAAAACGGTTCCGATCACCATCTGGGGCACAATCTTTACCTAGACGGGAGGCCGGATGGACCCGATTCGGTCAATCGGCTGGTCACACCATTCCTTAACATCGTTATATAATGTATTTTTTTTCCCTGCAAAATATGTTTTAAATTCCAAATTGTTTATTTATGGATTGGTGTAGGCTTAAGGGTCACAAAATTCAACAGGCTCAAAATTATTATTTATTTCGGTTGTTTGTTTATTTATTATTTTTCTACTATTTTCTCGGATACACTTCATTCCATTCCATTTATTTACGACTTGTTCAATTGGTATTTCTCCTTTGTTTGGATTTGGTTTAATATTATTATCTTCAATTTAATGTACACCCGGCTCAAAAGTGGCTGGATGGTCCCGGTTCAGCCAAAAACTGGTCATGTCTAGCCCTCTGCTGTTTTCTCGTGGTTATCTGAAAAGACCCAGATGAACCCTCAATGATACTGAGATGCAATGGGTGGGTTGGGGTTGGTTTGCATGTATCGTTGTAGGTTGATGTTTGGGTTCTGGGGTCTTGGATGGTAGCCACTGACGGAAGCGCAGAGAAGGCGGTGGCTCATGGGATAAGGCTTCCTCGGCTTAATGAGGCCACATGTTTGCCGTGTGTGGATACCCGTAAGGATAGAGGACGGGATCCTGGTGGTTGAAACACACCACTTTGGCCCATACTTTATCTTAAACGGGCGGTCGGATGGGCCCGGTCCTGATCAATCGGCTGGTCACGCCAAGCCCTTGAACTTGACCTGTTACCAAAATGTACAACAATAGTACCATTTTATATAGGTTGGGTTCAAGAAGGCGGTGGCTCATGGGTCAATCGTGTAGATGATACTTTAGGCGGTTGAATCGTCAGGTAACCCCTGACACGAGGCATCCGCCTGTTGAAAAGAAATCTATGCGAGTATCCTGTCCTTGTAGCCCTAGTGTCTGTTGCATATGCGGCAGGCATACATCGTTTTGGTGCTGCTCCGAGGTGGGCGGGGAGCAAGGGCAGCGACACATTATACATCAACCATGGAGATTCAAAATGAAACCACCAAACAACCCAATTCAACCAAAAGAAAGTTACAAGTATCTAGTGATGATGAGGACATTCCGAACAAAATTTTGAATACAAACTCAGACATTTTTCCCAGGTATATCGTTTTGAACAGTTTAGATCCACAAAAACCATTAAACAAATTATCCCCTTTTGTCTTACAAAAAAAAAATACAATCAGTTGCTGGTACGGTTAAAAAAGTCACCAAAATGAAAAATGGAGGTCTGCTTGTTGAGTGCACGAGACAGCAACAGTCCAGAAATCTTTTGTCTATGACGGCAATCATGGATGTTGCTATCTCCGCTACTCCTCATAGAACTCTCAACTATTGTCAGGGTGTTATCCGAGACAGAGATCATGATTTGATTGACATGACAGAGGAAGACATTTGTTCTGAACTAAAAGCCCAACATATCACAAAAGTAAAACGTTTTACTAAAAGATCGGAAACCAAAATCATAAAACTTAATACCTATCTTTTAACATTTGAACTGCCAAAAATCCCCGAACATATCTACATAGGACCTTACAGAATACGAGTTGACCCTTTCGTTCCTAACCCTACCCGATGTTTCAAATGTCAGAAGTTTGGACACGGGAAGAGTTCTTGTAGGGGGACTGAAAGGTGTGTCAAGTGTTCTGTTGAGGGCCACTCCAGTTTTGAGTGTGAAGGGGAAACCAAATGTACTAACTGTGGTGGTAACCACATGTCAAATTCAAGAATTTGCGAAATTTACAAACGAGAACTTGATATTCAAAAAATTAAAGTGGATAAAAATTTGAGCTACCAAGAAGCTAGAAAATTGGTCTCTGCCTCGGATAATGTGCCTCCAAATACTTCTTACGCTGAAAAGGTTAAAGGTCCCCCAACCACAAAATCAATAAGTATTCAAACAGTTTTTACATGGCCACATGGTTCTGAAATTCCAAAACTAATCTCTGAATTCACTTCATCCCAGTCGTCTAGTTCTTCGCAAACAGCAGATTCATCTCTTCCATTCAACCACTTTGAGATGGCTGACATCTATCTCAACTCGAATGTAGACAGACAGATGCGCGAAGATCTAGGGTGAAAACTCAAAACATCAAACAAAGCTGCAAATACTGCTCAAAATACTAAATCTCAGTCCTCAACACCAACGTCTTCAACTTCCGTTAAGAAACCGTCATCCCCTCCAAAGACCTCCAGTAAACAATCTTCACCTCAAAAACCAAATAAACAGTCCTCATCATCACAACAGAAACACACTCGTTCCTCTTCAATTGAAAAGAAATTAAAACAGAACACCGGTCGATTGAAAAAGGCAGAAAAACATCTAGTTAAATTTCAAACGCTGTCATCAGAATATGCCGATGATGACAGCCAAATGGATGTAACCCCAGATGATTCATCTGAATCAGTCTGGGGCGATCCCATTACAGATATCTCTGTGCGGAGGAATAGGAGCTCGTCTCCACAGGCGTGGCGTAGTTCCAAATTCTCTCCTATTCGTCCGCCCAAAAATTAGTAATATAATTCAATGGAATTGTCGGGGTTTAAAAACTAACCTTATTGAACTATCGTTACTTATACAAACATTCCTTCCTGTTGCCTTTTGCCTTCAAGAAACTCACTTAAAAGAAAATGATCCTATAATTGTTAAAAACTATAATTTATATAGTACTTATGTTGGAAAGGATGAAAGAGCTGCAGGCGGTTCTTCCATCCTTGTTAAAAATAACATCATTCACAGTCAGATAAATCTAACAACAAATCTACAAGCTGTTGCTGTCAGACTTTCTCTTGAAAAAACTGTAACTATATGTTCAGTATATATTCCCCCAAATTCGGTCTTGGACTCTCAACAACTGAGATCTTTAATCAATCAATTACCTTCTCCTTTTCTTCTTGTAGGAGATTTTAATGCTCACAACCCTATTTGGGGTAGCAATATGCAAAATGACAAAGGCAAGAAAATAGAAGATTTCCTAAATCAGGAGGGATTGTGTATATTTAACGATGGTTCTGATACCTATCTCCATCCCGGGAATGGTTCATACTCAGCTATCGATTTATCTATCTGTGATCCTTCTTTATTACTGGATTACTCGTGGCGGGTTCATGACGACTTATGCGGAAGTGATCATTTTCCAATTATTTTGGAAAATCTGTTCCCCTCGTCTTCTAAGAGAGTTGCTCGCTGGAAATTTGACAAAGCCAATTGGTCTTTGTTCGAGCAACTCTGTCGCGATGAACTTAGAACAGATAATTTCTGTAATGTTAGCGACCCAATCCTTAAATTTACTGAAAAGCTGGCATCGATAGCTGAGAGAACCATTCCTAAAACCTCGACAAATCCAAAACAACCAAGCAAACCCTGGTTTGACAACGACTGTGAGGAAGCAAAGAAAAACAGGAAAAAGGCCGAACGACGGTTCAACTTGAATCCAACGTCTGATAATTTAAGTAATGTCCGTATATTTCGTGCAAAAGCACGAAGAACATTTAAACAAAAGAGACGTAAATCTTGGCAAAACTTCGTCTCTAAAATTAATTCACATACACCTATGAATAAAGTTTGGAATTTTATACAAAAGATTAACGGCAAAAACAGAAAGGCCAATCTTCACCATCTAAAAGATGGCCAAACCCTTTTGACATCGGAAAGTGATATCTCTAATAAACTCGGTGAAACTTTCTCAAGACATTCTTCTTCTCAAAATTATTCTCAAAAATTCCAACAAATTAAAAACCGCACTGAAAAAACTAAACTGAACTTTAAATCAAATAATTTAGAAGACTACAATCTTCCTTTCGCTTTGGAAGAATTAAAAACCTCTTTGGCCAAAGCTCATGATACAGCCTCAGGACCTGATGATATTCATTATCAGCTCCTCAAACATCTTCCTGAAGCCTCTCTTCAAGTACTCTTGGATCTAGTTAATAATGTATGGAAAACTGGTGATTTGCCTTCTATTTGGAAGCTAGCCACCATCATCCCTATCCCTAAACCTGGGAAGGATCATTTTGAACCGTCGAACTATCGGCCAATCGCCCTCACAAGTTGCATTTGTAAAACCATGGAACGAATGATTAACGACCGTATTGTTTGGTTCCTAGAGACCAATAGTCTCCTGTCCAATATGCAGTGGATTCCGGCAAGGCAGAAGCACGTTGGATCATCTCGTTCGATTTGAAACTTTTGTTCGTAACGGGTTTGCTAAAGGTGAACATGTGGTGTCGGTCTTTTTTGATCTAGAAAAGGCTTACGACACCACCTGGAAATATGGTATTTTAAAAGACTTAAACGATATGGGGTTGAAAGGTAGACTACCTACCTTTATTGACAATTTTTTGTCAGACAGGCAGTTCAAGGTTAAGGTTAATACAACTATGTCTGACCCATTTGAACAGGAGATGGGTGTTCCCCAGGGAAGCATCCTCTCTGTTACCTTATTTAGCATTAAAATAAATAGTTTGGCCAAAACCCTACAAAAGAATGTTGAAGGCTCTCTTTATGTTGATGATTTTTTAATATGTTATAGAGCTAAAAATATGAACAATATTGAAAGACAATTAAAATTGTCTTTAAATAAAATTGAAAAATGGGCTACGGAAAACGGTTTCAAATTTTCCAACTCTAAAACAATATGTATGCATTTTTGTAATAAACGGAAATTGCATTTAGACCCTGAACTGACACTTTATAATACTCCAATTAAAGTGGTCAAAGAAACCAAATTCCTTGGACTCCTGTTTGACAGTAAACTTACCTTTCTACCCCATATCAAAATGCTTAAAGCTAAATGCTTGAAAGCATTGGACATTTTAAAAGTTGTTTCCAGCACTGACTGGGGTGCTGATAAAAATATTTTATTAAATTTATATCGATCTTTAGTTAGATCAAAACTTGATTATGGTTCCATTATATATGGATCTGCTCGCAAATCCTACATACAAATTTTAGATTCTGTTCACCATCAAGGCCTACGTTTGGCCTTGGGGGCGTTCAGAACATCTCCTGTGGAGAGTTTGTATGTAGAGGCGAATGAACCGTCTCTTTATAACCGTAGGATAAAACTTGGTTTACAATACTTAACCAAGCTAAAAGCATATCCTTCAAATCCTGCTAACGACTGTGTTTTCAATCCTCTCTATGAGGACATATTTGAACAACATGAAAATAAAATTTCTCCATTTGGTATTCGGATGAAACCACATATTTCTGGTTCTAACTTAAACCTTGATGAAATAGCACCTATTAATATACCTCAATCGCCACCTTGGCTCGTACCTAAACCTAAATTTATTTTTGACCTTAGAAAACATAAAAAGTCTGAAACAAACCCAATTATAATTCAGCAACATTTCGCTGAAATCAAATCAAAATTTGAATTTCATGACTCTATTTATACTGATGGATCGAAAGACGGGGACAAAGTGGCTGCCGCTGCTGTCTATGGGCAGCAAGCAGCAACTCTCCGTCTTCCATCCTCCAGTTCCATTTTTACTGCTGAGGCAAGAGCCATAATTCTTGCTCTAAAGTTTGCAAGAACATCTAAAAAACTGAAATTTCTTATTTGTTCTGATTCTCTTTCATGTTTATTGGCTATAGAAAGTCAGAAATATAAAAACCCTTTAATTGCCCATATTATTGAATTCTATAAAAGACTTGTACAAATGGGCAAAGAAATAGTTTTTATCTGGATACCAAGTCATATTGGTATCCGAGGAAACACAGTCGTAGATGGTATAGCGAAGGATGCTTTAGATGACCCAATTACTAATATGTCAGTGCCTTATACGGATTTTAAACTTGTGATTTATAAATATGTTTTACGTCTGTGGCAGTCCCAGTGGGATCTGCTGACAGAAAATAAACTACATGCCGTCGAGCCAACTGTTGGCAAAAATGTGTTTTCCTTCGGCAGAAGCCGAAGAGAACAAGTGGTTTTAACTAGATGTCGCATTGGCCACACCAGGACGACTCATTCTTTTATTTTAGAAAATGAGCCGCCTCCTGAGTGTATCCCGTGCCAATGTCGACACACTGTGAAACACCTTTTAATAGACTGTGTGGATAAATCCGACATAATTCGTCGGTACTACACAGTCAACAATATGAAAGATTTATTTACAGTGGTCGCTGGCGACCGTCTTTTACAATATTTGAAAGACGTAGGGCTATACTCTAGAATATAGACTATTTTACTATGTTCTTGAGTATAGTCATTAGTCATTATCTTATAAACTTTGTTATTGTTAATTGACGTGTTTTATATAACATGATATCTTTTACTTAATAATTTATGTATATTGACATTGATGAATAGTATATCTGTGATATTATTAGTGTATCTGTGATATTATTTTTAAAAAAAAGTTAGACTGTGATATCAGTTTTACTGTTTATTCTGCCCTAAATATATTATTTGTAAATATTCTATTGATTTTAGGTATTGTTTGACATTTTAATTAGTTTGGGTCTAATTAGTTCTCGCCGTGATATTGGCTGCAATATCGCCAGCACGGCGTTAAACAACAATCAATCAATCAATGAATCAAAAATAAATTTGGGTTTGGGTACAAGCCAAGGTGGCGATTGTGGTATATCGATAGGAGCTATTTCATCAAGGTTGATGTAAAAAGCAAAAATGTGTGGTTTCATCCGAATACCAAATGGCGGAATTTTATTTTCATGTTGCTCAAATATATCCTCATAGAGAGGATTGAAAACACAGTCGTAGGCAGGATTTGAAGGATATGCTTTTAGCTTGGTTACGTATTGTAAACCAAGTTTTATCCTACGGTTATAAAGAGACGGCTCGTTCGCCTCTACATATAAACTCTCCACAGGAGATGTTCTGAACGCCCCCAAGGCCAAACGTAGGCCTTGGTGGTGAACAGTATCTAAAATTTTTATATAGGATTTGCGAGCAGATCCATATATAATGGAACCATAATCAAGTTTAGATCGTACAAGTGATCGATATAGATTTAACAAAATGTTTTTGTCAGCACCCCAGTCAGTGCTGGAAACAACTTTTAAAATATCCAATGCCTTCAAGCATTTTGATATGGGGTAGAAAGGTAAGTTTATTGTCAAATAGAATACCAAGAAATTTGGTTTCTTTGACGACCTTAATGGGAGAATTATATATTTTAAGTTTGGGGTCTAAATGTAGTTTTCGTTTATTGCAAAAATGCATACATACTGTTTTGGAGTTGGAAAATTTGAAACCATTTTCCGTAGCCCATTTTTCAATTTTATTCAAAGATAATTGTAGTTGTCTTTCTATGTTGTTCATATTTTTACCTCTATAGCATATAAGAAAATCATCAACATCAAGCGAGCCTTCAACATTCGTTTGTAATGTTTTAGCCAAACTATTTATTTTAATACTGAATAGAGTAACAGAGAGGATACTTCCCCGAGGGACACCCATCTCTTGTACAAAAGGGTCAGACATAGTAGTATTAACCTTGACTTTAAACTGTCTGTCTGACAAAAAGTTATCAATAAATGAGGGTAATCTACCTTTCAACCCCATATCATTTAAATCTTTTAAAATTCCATATTTCCAGGTGGTGTCGTATGCTTTTTCAAGGTCGAAAAAGACCGACACCACGTGTTCACCTTTAGCAAACCCGTTGCGTATGAAAGACTCGAAGCGAACAAGATGATCCAACGTGCTTCTGCCCTGCCGGAATCCACACTGTAGATTGGACAGGAGACACTGTTGGTCTCAAGGAACCAGACAAGGCGGTCGTTGATCATCCGCTCCATTGTGTTGCACACGCAGCTTGTGAGGGCAATTGGCCGATAATTCGACGATTCAAAATGATCTTTCCCAGGTTTGGGAATAGGGATAACTGTAGCTTGCTTCCAGATGGAAGGCAAGTCACCAGATACCCGTACTTTATTGAGGAGATCCAAAAGAGTTTCTAAAGAGGTATCTGGAAGGTGTTTCAGGAGTTTATAATGAATATCATCCGGGCCACATGCTGTGCCATGGGCCTTTGCCAGAGAATTTTTGAGTTCATCAAGAGAGAAAGGACGGTTGTAGTCTTCTGAATTATTTGATCGAAAGTTGAGTTTAGTTTTTTCGGTTCGGTTTTTAATACGTTGAAATTCCTGACAGTAATTTTGAGAAGAAGAATTTTTAGAGAAAGTTTCACCAAGTTTTTGAGAGATCTCATTTTCTGATGTTAAAAGGGTCTGGCCATCTTTTAGATGATGAAGATTGGCTTTCCTGTTTTTACCGTTAACTTTTTGTATAAAGTTCCAAACTTTGTTCATTGGTGAATGAGAATTTAATTTTGAGACGAAGTTTTGCCAAGACTTCCGTCTCTGTTGTTTGAATGTTCTACGTGCTTTTGCACGGAATATACGGATGTTACTTAAATTATCTTGGGTTGGATGCATATTGAATCGTCGTTCGGCCTTCTTCCTATTTTTCTTCGCCTCCTCACAATCATCGTCAAACCATGGTTTGCTAGGTTGTTTTGGATTTGTCGAGGTTTTAGGAATGGTTCTCTCAGCTATCGATACTAAAATCTCGTTCAATTTAAGGACTGGATCACTAACATTGTAGAAAAGCTCATTTGTAAGTTCGTCCCGACAGACCTGCTCAAACAAAGGCCAGTTTGGCGTATCAAATTTCCAGCGAGCAGCTCTCTCAGATGGCGAGGGAAACAAATTTTCCAAAATAATTGGAAAGTGATCACTTCCGCAAAGATTATCATGGACCCGCCATGAGTAATCAAGCAAAAGAGAAGGGTCACAAATATTTAAATCGATAGCCGAGTAAGAACCATTTCCCGGATGAAGGTAAGTATCTGTCCCATCATTAAATATACACAATCCTTCCTGGTTTAAAATATCTTCAGTTTTTTTGCCTTTATCATTTACTGAGTTACTACCCCAAATTGGATTATGAGCATTGAAATCACCCATAATTAAAAATGGGGCAGGTAATTGATCTATTAAATGTCTAAGCTGACACATTTCTAAATTTGTATTGGGAGGAATATAAATAGAGCATAGCGTGATAGTTTTATCAAGAGAAAGACGTACAGCGACTGCTTGAAGATCTGTATTTAATGTTATTCTACTGTGAATAATGTTATTTTTAACTAGGATCGAGGAGCCGCCCGCAGCTCTTTCGTCCTTTGCAACATGCGTAGTATATAAAGAATAGTTCTTTACGTTAATACAATCATTTTCTTTTAAATGAGTTTCTTGTAGGCAAAATGCAACAGGAAGGATTGTCTGTATAAGTAACGATAGTTCAATGAGATTAATTTTCAAACCCCGACAATTCCACTGAATGATACTGTTCATTTTCGAGGTGGTCGGATGGGGGATAATTTCCCATTCCGCCGTTCACGCGGGGAATGACTGCGATTCCTCCCACCAACAACCTTCCAGGTGGTATCTGAGGGAGGTGAATCCTTATCCAAAGGATCACCCCAGATTGTAGATTCACAATCATTTGACGATTCCACATCCATTTCGTCATGATCCATCACAGGTGCCTAGTTTGTTAATTGGCCATAGGATGATGTTTCGTGTGTAAGGACATTGATTCATTATTTTCTCTGTTTTTACAATCAAAATGAACTTTACAAACATACCTTCAGTTCTGTGTCAGTTTCAGTGTCAATATTGAATGCACAGTCTTTTATTTCCTCATCTCTAGGAAAAAAAAGTAATAAAAAAGGGACATGTGTCAGTATAATGTTAATTACCTAGTTATAACAGTAAAATTGTTAAAGGGGCAAAATTGAAGAAAAAAATAATAAGGAAGGGACATGTAGCAAGTCTAGGCCCTGTTCTACTTATTCCGGTCCAAACGTGTACTTTAGGCGGATGCTTTGGCTTTTGACACATAGTTGGTAACGCCCCCAGTTGGTCTGTAGCAAGTACTTTTGTTTTGGTGTAAATGAACTGACGTTTCGTTGGTAATAACAAATTTTGTTATGTCCGATATGGATCATTTTGCTTCTGCATTGAACCTCACCAGACAGCAGCATATATATACCCCTAGCAAATCGTCTGTGGTCACTTGCAGGGTCCGAGACGCATTTCTTCATAATATATGATTGTCATTTTAGGTAGTGTTTAATTTATTTTATTTTATTTTGATGCTTCTTTTTATAAATTACAGCTGTTTGTTCCGTGAAAAGTATAATTCATTGGATGAAGAACGCTATTTGTTCCGTAAAATATGATTAGCAAAACATTTTCATTATCATTTGATGTTTTAGTTGGTCACAAATCCTAGACTTTAGAATATGCAGATTATGTTTTATTAATAAAATTTAGATGCACTCGAAACATATTTTAGATTTTCAAAGTATTTTCACAACGTATTGAATGTTCCGATATTTTATCATTATTGTATATTTTGAGAAGCGATATCCGTACTTTCTTATATTTGTTTAGTATTATGAGTTTTATTATAATTCAATAGATATACATGTATTTAGTCTTTATTTCGTAATCGTATTAACCAATATTCATATATTCTAGGGCGATAAGAGTGTTAATAGATGTGTTAGTGTGTTGTTATTTTTTTCACAACTAGTTTAATTGGATAAATCTCTTTAAAGATAACGGCAATCTATTTTAATTTTCCTTCTCCCAGTAGATCCGCTTTACTGAGCTAAGTTCCCCATTCAAGCTATTTTCCCAATTTGAACTAATTTTCCCCGTTAAATGGTTATCATTATTTATTCATTTTCCATTTATTTTTATCAAGTCAACTTGCGTTTTTAGGATATGTTAAATTGTGTAATTTCATTATCATCATCCAAAATAATGTACATTTGGGTGTTTTGGGCTATTATTACCATTTTTGTATGTTACATAATTCTTGTATGATATTAAGTATGTCTAACAGTTTATATCTTTACAGAATATTCATTATGTTGTATGCTGTTTATCACTTGCAGCCCTTTCTTTATAATATATGGTTGTCATTTTAGATTGTTGTTATTTATTACATCAAAGCCTGCAAGTCAACTACCCAACCACGATCAGATAAGGCAATATCCCGAAACCAAGATCACAGATTGGTGGAGTACATATATGTCAGATAAAGGATCTACTGGAGCGACGCCACTAAAATTTACCAGCAAGTACCCGAACACAAGATCACATCCAATGTCACAACAAATAGATCTAGATAACACGAGCTTATCTAGTGAAGAAGGTCTGGTTTACAATCACGAATCAGACGAAGAAACTGATTTCGCAATGGCTTCAGGGATACAAATGCAAAGATTTAGCGATGAATCATCATGTGTCATCCGTTTGGTGGAATTTGCTTGAATCCTACAAAACATGTAACAATTTAAACAATGAGAGGGCCAACGCCACACATGTGCAGCTTATATGGTCATAATTAGGTTCGATAACTCTGTACAGCAATTTTTAAGAACTGGTTTACATTATCTGGTACCCGGTTATTCATCATCGGAAAATAACGGAAACTATCGGTAACACCCGATCATTACACTTCCGTTTCTAACAACGCGCCAACTATAAACTGGATTGCAAAGCGTTTTGATTCTTTCACGTGAAAAACATGGAACTTCGTCCTGCACGCCAACGTAACTGGTCACTTCTTCATAATGGTGAACCTTTGATTCAGCCAGCTGGTACAATAAAGAAGATAAAAAGAGCTGTTCTTCAAGAAGAATACACCATAGACAGGATTATAACATCCAAACAGTGTCCAAATGAGGTATGCATGTCCTTTTACTTTAAAAAATAAAACCCCTAGCAAAGTCAATGCTACTTAACAATGATAAAAAAAAAACGAAAGTAAGTGAGATGTGGAATAAGTGTATGCAACATATGTTGTATTTTATATGTTTTTTTTTCTGTCCTTTAACTCTTTCTTTTTCTTGACAGTTACACTTAGAGTGACCTTCTTGTTTCAGTTCATAACTTTATAAGTGTAAATTTTGTTATAATAACTGCCTATCCCTCTGCGTAGCGCCGTATGTTATAACATAATGGTCACGTTGAGATTTTCTCTTGTGTACTGATTTGAACACTCGCATGTAAAATTACTCCTTTATTATTCGCTAAATGTAACTTGGTAGGTGGATGCTTTAAAAATATTCTTGTAAAATGATGAGAAAAGAAAAAAAAAGTAAATGGAATGACAATTGATGTGTTGATATGACAATTGCTTACTAATTTTGGTGTACTTTGAATGGTCTTGGGTAGTTTCGTACCTAAACCTGTTTGTACCGGGTTGTTTCGTATCCATATTGTAAATAGGTGGGTTGTTTCGTATCGATCTTTTCGAGTAGCTGGATTAAGTTAGGTGTGTTATATTTTTTTTTATTTGCTTACTTTATTTTTAAGCTTTAACTGCATGTAAAAACAGATATTTTGCAAGATTATCTTGTTTTTATATTAAATGCATATGCACTTCAATTACCAAATTAAGGTTTTGAGAAATTCTTTGAACTAACTTGTTACAAATTTTTAAATTAGGCTGTAACAAAAGAATTTCTATTTCTCATCCAAATTACTTGAAAATACTCAGGCGCAAGCGGGTGTTTTTTTTATCAATTTCTTAAAAATATTCCGCATTTAAAAGGAAATTGACAATAATAATAATAATCCAAAAAAGAATATTTTCTACATGTATATTCGCCTAAAAATTTATCTATATCATCATGATCATGAAGATATTATTTTTAAATCTATTAAAACACTGATATAAATTTTATGATTGTAATTTGTTGCTTCAATAAATATCTCATTAACTTGTTTCTTCTTTATTGATAAAATTTTCTAAATATTAACCTTACAATTTTAACACAAACATTTATTGTAATCAAGTTTTGCAGGAGAATAAAATTTTTTTTATTAGGGTTAGGTTGCTAAGCAACCAAAACCCTTATGCCGTCGGTCGTTTGGTTAGACAATGAAGGAAACTTTGGAAATCTGGTGTTTTGTGGAAAAAGTTGGACCAGAAGTTTTTGAAACTATGTTTTTATGAGTAAATATGCAAGCTTATCTAGGATTGAAGCTTAAGCAAGGCTAGTTAAGCAGCTTTTTATCTCGATTTTGGGATATGACACATGCGCAAAGAAACCAATTTCTTTCCGAATTACGACTATGTTTATATTGGAATATCATATAAGAAAATAAACATTCCGCGGTAAAATAGTCCTAATATTTGTTGTTGCTGTTGTAGTTGTTTTTTAATAGAAATGTAACTGAAACACACCGAGAAGTGTAATTGTCCAGTTATTTAATAAAAGATGTGTGTTTTATTGACGATTTCCTTTTTGTTTTGAAAGCCGTGTAAAGTATTCGCGCCTTTTAAAATGTACCAGATATCGGCGTAAGGATTTTGAATGTTTACTGTGACATTTGCACGGATATTTTCGACTCCGATCTTATTTTCAAAAGATTTCAAAGGTAAGTTCCATTTTTGTTGTGAACGTGATTGTTAACTTGTACAGAACATATTTTGCACATTATTTGCTTATTCTTCTTGTAATTCAGATGGTATTTTGTGTATTTGATTAACCTTTTGACCTGATCATCGTGACTTCATTTTGTCAAACCTGTTGGTCAGTGATAGAATTGCATACAGGTTATTTGAAATGCCGACAACTTGCACATTAAGGTTGAAAAACACTGTTTATCATTAATTTAGAAAACGGTATTATCGAAGGTATAATGGGTTTATTTTAATTGAAAGCTTGAATGTTTACGTTCTGATCTACCTGTGAGTGTCAATGTAGTGTAAATAGACATGACCCCCTTCTACAATTGTCCAAACTTTGTCTTTTTATATAACCTTAATAACTTGAAGACCTTTGATTTCTGTTTATTTTAATTCATCAAATCATTATTATGCGTTTGTCTTTTTAAAAATATTCAATTTAGAGTGATAATTCAAGAAGCGTTAGCCGACTCGTGCTTTCTTTGATTGATTAGTGCATATTTATGTACAGACATGCGCAGTAAAGTTGAGTAGTAGAACCTTCAGCTCAGATACACTCTGTTGCGAAAATATACGTTTTAAAAAAAAGACTGTGGACTAGTTGATTATATTTTATAGAATTTTATTCTGGTATGTAATTATTTGTTACACTACGGGTTAATTTTAAACTTTGGGATCGATACTTGCACATGCGCTTATATACTGTTCACAAAATTTGCATGTATTTAATATCCGTGCCAAGTTTGTCTTAAATATTTACAGACCTGTGACTACTGTTTATTTTATTTCGGAAAATCATTCTTATGTGCTTGTCTTTTAAAAAAAAATCAATTTAGAGTGATAATTTATGAAGCGTAAGCTGACTCGTGCTTTATTTGATTGATTAGTGCTGATTCAATACGGACATGCGCAGTAAAGTGTAAAAACATTGTCATTGGTATTGACTGTTGAGCTGCCCAGGTCGTATTATTTTATACATTGTGAATAGATACCCATTTTATTTGAGACTGCCGACTTAAGTTGATGATATTTTAGAAAATTTGATCTTTATCAGGTATGTTATTACTGTCATAGTCATAGGTTGTGTTTAACAAACATAGAACTAGAACACATGCGCAAAAAATATAAACAATTCGTCATTTTTGTCAAATCTTCATTTGTACATTGGTATGGACTGATTTAGAATGCAATAATGTTGTTACTTGTTTCGATAATGCATTAAATGTGCAAATTGACATTAAAACCACGGAGTTTTTTGGTAAATTTGTTCTGTTCGTTATTGATTGATTGCGTTTCCCTGCACATGCGCATTCAGATATAAACAAATCTTTCCATTTCCCACGTGTAAAATCGCAAAAGGTAATTTGTTAGTTATGTATGTGTGTGCATAACAATTATTTTATAAACAATACTGGACCAATGAATACACTAAAAGGGCAACCCATTTATGTTATATTTTTTTGTTGTTTTTTAAAAATCATTTTTATTATTACACTATTACATCCTACAATGTATCTTACTGTTTTTAATATGCACTTAAATCAATATTCTTCTTCTTTCGTTTAAGAGTCGGACTCGTACAGAGTGTTGATTGACACTCCTAATAATTATACCCCACACAACAAAATTGCAGAGGGTATAATGTTTTTGAATGGTCCCTTCAAAGATCAGTCCATGAATAGATTTCTCAGCAAAAATATTGATCATAGGCTTTTGATATAAAGACATTTAAGTACATGTGATAACATGTATACCACACGCAACAAAGTTGCAAATGTTATAATGTTTTTTACAGGTCAGTCCATGATCAATATTTCAATAATAGATTTCTCAGCAATTTTTAATCCTAGGCTTTTCATATTTGGTATTTAGCTTTAGGTAGGGGTCCCCTATGGTGGGATAAGTTTTCAGGTATGTGGATCACCTACTTCCTGTTTTACGAGTTGACTTAAACTTTTTTTCATTAAATTATTAGGGTTGAAAATTTTCATAACAGATTTCTTAGCAACTATTAATCTAAGGCTCATATTTGGCAAGCTGCTTCAGGTAGGTCCATATGTTCGGATGCGTTTTCAGGTCTGTCACTCATCTATAAATGTACGTTGTACTTCCGATTTAAGGGGTCAACTTGGAAAGGCAACAAGTCTGATTTTTTTGGGGTTATGGTCTACACAACTGTCACCATGCTGTGTGACCCTGATCCTATTTTCATGCTACAGTGACTGTGAACTTAGGTCTTTTTTCAGGCTGTGAACTTATTTAAGAATCCTGTGAAAAATGAATTTCTTGAAAAGTATAATAGAAAGGCATCTGATATTTAGTATATCGATGAATGAGATTAGGGTCTTTGCGTCCGCCATCATGTCATCATTACACTAATTGACTGTTAGAAATATTGTTTTTTTTTTTTGTGTTTAGTCTGTTTCTCAAAGACCATGTTATCAAGAATCTTTTTAGTTGGTCTACATATTTTCTTGGTTTCTTAGTACAGTAGTCCCCCTGTTGAATGACCCCCCTCGCGAACGACCACCCGTCTTTTACGACCATAAACTGTAATCCCCAACTCCTTTTTTAAGAAAATGACCTCTCGCGAACGACCACCCCTCCAACGCGACCAGCGACCACCATTTTGTGGCCGAAAATTAATACAAATCCCTCTGATACGACCAACGAATGATCGATCATAATTTTGAGACAAACCGGAAGTGCCGGTATTATCTTTTATAATCCCGCGGTTACTTAACCCGAATAATCCAGTCGTTATATTACGATCACTACGATCACTCCATTAACTGGAGGACAATGACCGTAAGGGGGCGCTGTAATTATTCGACTTAGCGGTTACTTGGATGTTTGTAAGTCATAGGAAAAAAATCAACCAGTTTTAGGAACCAGTAACTGTGCAGTACGATGTCGTCTACGATTTTGACACTTGATGAAAAAATAAAACTAAAAGTGATCAGGCTGAACGAATAAGGTGACAGAGCGAGATTGATTGCGTCCAATTACGACATGGGGAAGACACGAATTCAGTCAATCGTAAGAAACAAAACGGAGATATTAAATCAGTGGGAGAACGGTGTTGATGGACGGAAAATAATTAATAAGACTGGACATTTTTAATGTTTTGTGGTGTTTTAACAATAAAACGTATCACAAAATACCGAAATAAATTTGATGCAATTTATTGCAATATAATGACAAGACAATTGAACTTTTTAATATTTTATTTTTAGGGTTAGGTTGCTAAGCAACCAAAACCCTTATACCGTCGGTCGTTTGGTTAGACAATGAAGGAAACTTTGGAAATCTGGTGTTTTGTGGAAAAAGTTGGACCAGAAGTTTTTGAAACTATGTTTTTATGAGTAAATATGCAAGCTTATCTAGGATTGAAGCTTAAGCAAGGCTAGTTAAGCAGCTTTTTATCTCGATTTTGAGATGACACATGCGCAAAGAAACCTCCATATTTTTCGAATTACGACTATGTTTATATTGGAATATCATATAAGAAAATAAACATTCCGCGGTAAAATAGTCCTAATATTTGTTGTTGCTGGTGCAGTTGTTTTTTAATAGAAATGTAACTGAAACACACCGAGAAGTGTAATTGTCCAGTTATTTAATAAAAGATGTGTGTTTTATTGACGATTTCCTTTTTGTTTTGAAAGCCGTGTAAAGTATTCGCACCTTTTAAAGTGTACAATACTATCGGCGTAAGGATTTTGAATGTTTACATTTGCACAGATATTTTGGGAAGGATTACAATCAGGTTTATTTTCAAAAGATTTCAAAGGTAAGTTCCATTTTTGTTGTGAACGTGATTGTTAACTTATACAGAACATATTTTGCACATTATTTGCTTATTCTTCTTGTAATTCTGATGGTATTTTGTGTATTTGATTAACCTTTTGACCTGATCATCGTGACTTCATTTTGTCAAACCTGTTGGTCAGTGATAGAATTGCATACAGGTTATTTGAAATGCCGACAACTTGCACATTAAGATTGAAAAACACTGTGTTTATCATTAATTTAGAAAACTGTATTATCGAAGGTATAATGGGTTTATTTTAATTGGAAGCTTGAATGTTTACGTTCTGATCTACCTGCACATGCGCAATGTAGTGTAAATAGAAATGACCCCCTTCTACAATTGTCCAAACTTTGTCTTTTTATATAACCTTAATAACTTGAAGACCTTTGATTTCTGTTTACTTTAATTCATCAAATCATTATTATGCGTTTGACTTTTTAAAAAAATTCAATTTAGAGTGATAATTCAAGAAGCGTTAGCCGACTCGTGCTTTCTTTGATTGATTAGTGCATATTTATTTACAGACATGCGCAGTAAAGTTGAGTAGTAGAACCTTCAGCTCAGATACACTGTGTTGCGAAAATATACGTTTTAAAAAAATCACTGTATATTTTGAAACCAAAGCAATACATATGCTGTCAATTTAAAAAAAAAATCAGTCACCTACCCACAGGAACATTATTATATAATAGACACTTTTTCCGCAGAGCTCGTTAACTTTCATAATTGATATATTTCCTTGTAAATAATACTGTTAATAAAAAGAATTCAATACCAAAACCTATTTTGCAATACATTGTACAAACAAAAAGCATTGAAATAATCATCAGCAATGTTTGTACAAATAAAAGTCAAATGCTAGCAACCTAACCCTACCAGTGCTATGCACTTTGATTTTATTTACCCATGTAATTTTTAATGTTTAAAAAACTTAAATAATTTAAACTTAGAGTAAAATGATTTACTCAAAAACGCTTCATTAGACATGTTAGAGAAAAGTCTAATAAAGTAAACATTTTTTGTTTTTGTTTTTTTAAGTTTTGTCTTTGAAAGTTTCACCTTTTTGGCATAATTTACTCAATTAGGAATCATTACAGAACATTAAAGAGAACAGGTGTCAGTAAGCTATCAGGTGTTTATTTAACAATAATTAAATGACAGCTTTATGGCCTTCCTTACAGTCCCCCATACCTCCACATTAAAATAACATCCTGTTAATTAGCCAGTGTCAAAAATCTAAAAACAAAGCTACATAATCATTTTCTTAAAGACCACTTACTTGTGAACATTCAAAATTGTGTGATCCTTGATTTTAGACATTTTTTTATAATCAATTACTGAAAACATATATTTTGTTATATGCAACTTCTTCATTTATAAAGACAAGAAGAAAAAAGAGGGAGTTATTTTTATTCATGTAAAATTTTACCTTAATTTACTTATATAATTTTTTTAATATTTTATTTGATTATTTTCGACTCGGGGAAAATGCTGTTTTAGGTCTTGTTAATAAAAACATACATGTATATACTATTTAAAGCATGCTTTGCAACTTTGTATCCATAATCATTGGTTAATATTACTACAAGATAAGGCCAAAAAAAAATTTGTCTCGGTTACCCGACCCTACCTATTTTTTCATGCCTACCCTAGCATTTTTTTTTGCCATTTTTGCTTAAGCACTGTTAAACTTTAATTCCATTTACTCAAGGTAAAAAAAAATTGTAAAAAAAAATAAAAATAAACCTACCTACCTATTTTTTTTCAGACATGTAATAGGAAACACACATATTTTTTTATTTGGCCTAACATATTTTTAAGTTCTACAATTAACTGTTTTGGTTCATGTAAAATAAGAGTGCTTTTCAGGCTGATGTACATGTATATGATATACTTTAAACAACTGTAGAGAGAGGCTATAGTAATGAATAACAATTGAACTTTAGTAATGAATACATTTAATAAAATATTGTAACATATAATGTTTAATTATGGTCGACGATCATGAATCTAAAATGACCTTTCTCTTGCCATTATTTATATGTTTTTTTTGTTGTTGAGATTCTTGTCTAATGATATAATTTAATAATGTTATTGATTAACCATATAAAAACTTGAGCATTTCAGTAAGCTATCAGGTGTTTATTTAACAATAATTAAATGACAGCTTTATGGCCTTCCTTACAGTCCCCCATACCTCCACATTAAAATAACATCCTGTTAATTAGCCCGTGTCAAAAATCTAAAAACAAAGCTACATAATCATTTTCTTAAAGACCACTTACTTGTGAACATTCAAAATTGTGTGATCCTTGATTTTAGACATTTTTTTATAATCAATTACTGACAACATATATTTTGTTATATGCAACTTCTTCATTTATAAAGACAAGAAGAAAAAAGAGTGAGTTATTTTTATTCATGTAAAATTTTACCTTAATTTACTTATATATTTTTTTTAGTATTTTATTTGATTATTTTCGACTCGGGGAAAATGCTGTTTTTGGTCTTGTTAATAAAAACATACATGTATATACTATTTAAAGCATGCTTTGCAACTTTGTATCCATAATCATTGGTTAATATTACTACAAGATAAGGCCAAAAAAAATTTGTCTCGGTTACCCGACCCTACCTATTTTTTCATGCCTACCCTAGCATTTTTTTTTGCCATTTTTGCTTAAGCACTGTTAAACTTTAATTCCATTTACTCAAGGTAAAAAAAAATTGTAAAAAAAAATAAAAATAAACCTACCTACCTATTTTTTTCAGACATGTAATAGGAAACACACATATTTTTTTATTTGGCCTAACATATTTTTAAGTTCTACAATTAACTGTTTTGGTTCATGTAAAATAAGAGTGCTTTTCAGGCTGATGTACATGTATATGATATACTTTAAACAACTGTAGAGAGAGGCTATAGTAATGAATAACAATTGAACTTTAGTAATGAATACATTTAATAAAATATTGTAACATATAATGTTTAATTATGGTCGACGATCATGAATCTAAAATGACCTTTCTCTTGCCATTATTTATATGTTTTTTTTTTGTTGAGATTCTTGTCTAATGATATAATTTAATAATGTTACTGATTAACTATATAAAAACTTAAGCATTTATGAGCATTTTAATACTTGATTGATATATGTATGAAGCAGACAGGCATCCTGCCAGTTTTGACTATCACTGTTTAAATTTTATGTGCACCTCTATATCTCATAAGAAATTTTTATTTTTTTATATTAATTGCTCTTAAACTATATTGGACCTTTGGCTTTTCCCTTTATGCTAAAAACATGTAAGAGGGTTTTATCATAATATACCCCTGAACATAGTCTTTACTTCCCTTATTACCCCCTTATTACTGTATGTACGTATTTGACTTGCCATGTTTGTTCAAGAATATTATTAGCAAGGCTGTCCATTTGACCCTTAGGTCCTCATAGATAGGTGCTGATAGAAGTGCCCTCATGTGATAGAATGCATTGATATTTCACAAAGTGTAAATGATATAAAATGTGGATTTTCTACCCCTGCCCACCCTTCAAAAACCGTGTGTTTTTTATGCATTATGGTAAATGGTTGACTCCTTTTAAGTGTTTCTATTTAACTTTGTGATTCTTACTACCAGGTACATGTATTTGTTTAATATTTTTATGCACATTTGACTTTTTGTTCCCTTTGAAAAGACAATTGCTTGTTGGTCTGACAGTCATGTATTCAACATACTATATATCTCATTTTATTCAAAGATTTACATTTTTGTGGCCTTTATGCTAAAAAGGTTGAAAGATTGTAGATATTAACTTCATACGACATGTAAATATAGTCGGTGTCTTGTCGGCGAGCAAGACATAGGTTTTTATACGATCAACTTTTTAATTTTGAGTGGTCCCAATTTTGAAATTTCTTTTTGCAGATTAAGTCTTGTCAAGTAGTTGATACAAATTGAAGGATTATATTATTGCAACCCCCCTTTTTCTGTTATGAAATTAGGTTCCAAAAGGGGCCAAAATTGATACTTTTTTTTATTATCCGATTTCAAATTTTTTTGTTTAGTGAATTTCAGGAAATTACGATCAATTTAGGATTAATTTTGTGACACTCCACTCCTATTTGCTGTTAGGTGCGACAAAACTGAAAATCCATATTGGGCCTAAAACGTACAGGGTTCGACATGTTGCGGTGGTCGTATCATGCTGCTCTCAGCGAAGCTTTTTATTTGTTTAGGTTTTATGATCACCTCCATATCGCAAGCACTTTAGGTTTAGGTTGATGAAACTTGCTTATATGCATATACCCAAGCATGACTGCCTCTCCATCTTTTGACCTTGATTTTTCAGTTGAGTGACTAAGTTGTTGCAACTTGGTAGTGGGTGGTAATAAATCAGCATACTTCCACTGCATGTGCTAGCACATTGAAATCTGAGAACTACAGTATGCTTGCCAAGCCAAGACAGCAATTTTAAATTATTTTATTTTGCATTAATTTACAGTTACACCCTTTGGCCTAATATTCTCTCAGCTCATAAATGTATATACATTGGCTTATCTAACTTCTAACACATAAAATTACTTAAATTTGCAACACACCTTTGGCACACCCAGTAAAAATACCCATTTGGCTCCGAAACATAACACCTTTTGGCAGTTCTTAATTATACACAGCTGTTGTTCCTGGTCTCTGCTTGGTATCCTACAGTTCATTGCGTCCGGTTCACATTTGGCTATTTCTATTTTTATTTGTATTTCATTAATTTTTTATTAATACTTTTCTTAAATTTATAATTTTTATTTCTATTTAAAATTTTTGATTAATTTCACATCCAATTATAAGTTATTAAATGCTCGACTGAGAGCACCTGGCGGCAGACCTATATCTAGGTATAGTCACAATGTTTAACTCCCCAGTCAGTCGGCAACTTGGTAGAATGTATGCATATGCCCCAGTAGTACCTAAGCACAGTTGCACCCCCATCTTTTGACCTTGATCTTGTAGTTAAGTGACTTAGACAATTTTCAATAAAAAAAAAATGCTATTTTTATATGAGCACCTCCATATCTTAAGAACTATTGATTGATTGATTGAATATTGTTTTACGCCGAGCTGGCGATATTTCAGCCAATATCACGGCGAGAACTAATCTTAACGGAGCTGGTTAAAATTGAACACAATTAAAATCAATTGACTATTTACAAATAAAATATTAATGACAGTATAAACAATAAAACAAAACCTTACGGAACATTTTATAATATCACAGACTTGAAAAATATCACAGAAACGCTACAAGAAAATATAATCAACAAAATAACATCAGTCAAAACATATAACAATTTAAAATTCTTGATAAGGACTATAAGCAGGAATACAGTCACAGACTATATTCTCGAGTATAGTCCTACGTCCTTCAAATATTGTAATATACGGCTGCCAGCAACCTTTGTAAATAGATCTTTCATATTGTTGACTGTGTAGTACCGACAAATAATGTCGGATTTATCTACACAGTCAATTAAAAGATGTCTAATACTATGTCGACATTGGCAAGGTATACACTCGGGGGGAGGCTCACTCTCTAAAATAAAAGAGTGAGTCGTCCTGGTGTGGCCAATGCGACATCTAGTTAAAACAACTTGATCTCTTCGGCTTTTGCCAGAGAAACAAACATTTTTGCCAACAATTGGCTCAATAGAATATAATTTATTATCTGTGAGCAGATCCCACTGGGACTGCCACAGACGTACAACATATTTATAAATCAAAGGTTTAAAATCAGTATATGGCACTGACACATTAGTAACGGGGTCGTCTAAAGCATCCTTCGCTATCCTATCTACAACTGTGTTTCCTCTTATACCAAAATGACTTGGTATCCAGATAAAGATTATTTGTTTACCCATATGGACAAGTCTTTTATAGAATTCAATAATGTGTGAAATTAAAGGGCTTTTATACTTTTGACTTTCTATAGCCAATAAACATGAAAGCGAATCTGAACAAATTAGAAAGTTTTGTTTTTCAGAAGATCTAATGAATTTCAAGGCAAGAATAATAGCTCTTGTTTCAGCTGTAAATATAGAACTGGAAGATGGAAGACGAAGGGTTGCTGCTCGTTGTCCATAGACAGCAGCAGCAGCTACTTTATCTCCGTCTTTTGATCCATCAGTATAAACTGTATCAAAATCTTGAAAATGTGATTTAATTTCAGCAAACTGTTGCTGAATTTCAATGGGATTAGTCTCAGACTTTTTATGTTTTCTGAGGTCAAGAGTTAATTTAGGTTTGGGTATAAGCCAAGGTGGCGATTGAGGTATATTAATAGGGGCTATTTCATCAAGGTTGATGTTACAACCAAAAATATGTGGTTTCATCTGAATACCAAACGGAGGAATTTTATTTTCATGTTGTTCAATTGATTGATTGATTGATTGTTGTTTAACGCCGTAAGGACAGTATTGCAGCCATACCACGGCGAAAACTGATTAGAATACGATTGTATTAAAACGAATAGTGTATAAAATAAATTGACTATTTACAAATAAAAGACAGGAATAAACAGTAAAACAAGTATCACAATGACACTATCACAGGTAATATTTTCAAAACAAAATAAACAATATCACAGATAAGCTATCACATATTCATAAAATGACATAATCATATAACAGAATTCGGTAAGGACCATACTCGAGTCTTAGACTATATTCTCGAATATAGTCCAACGTCCTTCAAATATTTTAAAATCTGGTCGCCAGCGACAATTGTAAATAGATCTTTCATATTATTGACTGTATAGTACCGACTAATGATGTCGGATTTATCTACACAGTCAATTAAAAGATGCTGAATACTATGTCGACATTGGCAAGGTATACATTCAGGAGGCGGCTCATTCTCTAAAATAAAAGAATGAGTCGTCCTGGTGTGGCCAATGCGACATCTAGTTAAAACAACTTGATCTCTTCGGCTTTTGCCAAAGAAAAACATTCTTGCCAACAGTTGGCTCTATAGAATGTAATTTATTGTCTGTAAGCAGATCCCACCGGGACTGCCACAGACGTAAAACATATTTGTATATTAAAGGTTTAAAATCAGAAAAAGGCACGGACATATTAGTTATGGGGTCATCTAAAGCATCCTTCGCTATTCTATCTACGACTGTGTTTCCCTTAGTACCAATATGACTTGGTACCCAGAGAAAAATTATTTCTTTGCCCATTTGGACAAGTCTTCTATAAAATTCAATAATATGGGCAATTAAAGGGTTTTTATATTTCTGACCTTCTATAGCCATTAAACACGAAAGTGAATCTGAACAAATAAGAAATTTAAGTTTTTCAGATGTTCTAGCAAACTTTAAAGCAAGAATTATGGCTCTAGCTTCAGCAGTAAAAATGGAACTGGAGGATGGAAGACGGAGAGTTGCTGCTTGCTGTCCATAGACAGCAGCGGCAGCCACTTTGTCTCCGTCCTTCGAACCATCAGTATAAATAGAATCATGAAATTCAAACTTTGATTTTATTTCTGCAAAGTGTTGCTGAATAAGAATAGGGTTTGTTTCGGACTTTTTATATTTTCTTAGGTCAAAAATAAACATAGGTTTGGGTACAAGCCAAGGTGGTGATTGAGGTATATTAATGGGGGCAATTTCATCAAGGTTGATGTTACAACCAGAAATATGCGGTTTCATCCGGATACCAAACGGAGGAATTTTATTTTCATGTTGTTCAAATATGTCCTCATAGAGAGGTTTGAAAACACAGTCGTAGGCAGGATTTGAAGGATATGCTTTCAGCTTGGTTACGTATTGTAAACCAAGTTTTATCCTACGGTTATAAAGAGACGGCTCGTTCGCCTCTACATATAAACTCTCCACAGGAGAAGTTCTGAACGCCCCCAAGGCCAAACGTAGGCCTTGGTGGTGAACAGTATCTAAAATTTGTATGTAGGATTTGCGAGCAGATCCATATATAATGGAACCATAATCAAGTTTTGATCGTACTAGCGATCGATATAAATTTAACAATATGTTTTTATCAGCACCCCAGTCAGTGCTGGAAACAACTTTTAAAATATCCAATGCTTTCAAGCATTTAGCTTTAAGCATTTTGATATGGGGTAGAAAGGTAAGTTTATTGTCAAACAGAATACCTAGAAATTTTGTTTCTTTGACGACTTTAATTGGAGAATTATAAATTTTTAGTTCGGGGTCCAAATGCAGTTTTCGTTTATTGCAAAAATGCATACATACTGTTTTGGAGTTGGAAAATTTAAAACCATTTTCCATAGCCCATTTTTCAATTTTATTTAAAGACAGCTGTAGTTGTCTTTCAATATTATTCATATTTTTAGCCCTATAACATATCAAGAAGTCATCTACATAGAGGGAGCCTTCAACATTTTGTTTTAATGTTTTAGCTAAACTGTTTATTTTTATACTAAATAAAGTGACGGAGAGGATACTTCCCTGAGGAACACCCATCTCTTGCCCAAAAGGGCCAGACATAGTCGTGTTAACCTTTACCTTGAACTGTCTGTCTGAAAGAAAATTTTCAATGAAGGTAGGTAACCTACCTTTCAACCCCATATCATTTAAGTCTTTTAAAATGCCATATTTCCATGTGGTGTCGTAGGCTTTTTCCAGATCGAAAAAGACGGACACCACGTGTTCACCTTTAGCAAACCCGTTGCGTATAAAGGATTCGAAGCGAACAAGATGATCCAACGTGCTTCTGCCTTGTCGGAACCCACACTGTATATTGGACAGGAGGCCATTCGCCTCTAGGAACCAGACAAGACGGTCGTTGATCATCCGTTCCATTGTCTTACAAACGCAACTTCTGAGGGCAATTGGCCGATAATTCGACGGTTCAAAATGATCCTTCCCAGGTTTTGGAATAGGGATAACTGTGGCAAGTTTCCAAATGGAAGGCAAGTCGCCAGTTTCCCATACATTATTAAGAAGATCTAAAAGCGTTTTAAGAGAAGTGTCAGGAAGGTGTTTCAAAAGTTTATAGTGAATATCATCTGGGCCACATGCTGTGTCATGGGCTTTCGACAGAGAAATTTTCAGCTCATCCAAACAAAAAGGGCGGTTGTAATCTTCTAAATTGTTTGATTCAAAATTGAGTTTGTTTTTCTCAGTTCGGTTTTTAATCCTTTGGAATTCCTGGGAATAATTCAGAGAAGAAGAATGTTTTGAGAATGTTTCACCGAGTTTATTCGAGATGTCATTTTCTGAAGTCAAAAGAGTTTGGCCATCTTTTAAATGGTGAAGATTGGTCTTTCTGTTTTTACCATTAATTTTTTGGATAAAATTCCAGACTTTATTCATAGGTGTATGAGAGTTTATTTTAGAGACGAAGTTTTGCCAAGACTTGCGTCTCTTTTGTTTAAATGTGCGACGTGCTTTAGCACGGAATATACGAACATTACTGAGATTGTCAGAGGTTGGATTCATGTTGAACCGTCGTTCGGCCTTTTTCCTGTGTTTCTTAGCTTCCTCACAGTCGTCATCGAACCAGGGTTTGCTTGGTTGTTTTGGATTTGTCGAGGTTTTAGGAATGGACCTCTCAGCTATCGATACTAACGTTTCATTAAATTTAAGGACTGGATTAATAACATTATTAAAAGTCTCTTTCTTAAGTTCATCTCGACAAAGTTGCTCGAACAAAGGCCAATTGGCCTTGTCAAATTTCCAGCGAGCAACTCTCTCAGAGGAAGAGGGAAAAAGATTTTCCAAAATAATTGGAAAGTGATCACTTCCACATAAATCATCGTGGACCCGCCACGAGTAATCCAGTAATAACGAAGGGTCACAAAGTTAGATCGATAGCCGAGTAAGAACCATTTCCCGGATGGAGATATGTATCTGAGCCATCGTTAAAAATGCACAAGCCTTCCTTGTTTAAGAAGTCTTCAACTTTTTTCCCTTTATCATTTTGGTAGTTACTGCCCCATATTGGATTGTGGGCGTTAAAATCGCCCATAAGGAGAAAAGGGGCTTGCAACTGATCTGTTAAAGATTTAAGTTGATTTATTTCCAAGGACATATTAGGGGGAAGATAGACAGAACACAATGTTATAGTTTTTTGAAGAGAGAGTTTGACAGCAACTGCTTGTAATTCGGTATTAAGTTTTACTTGACTATGTATTATACCATTTTTAACCAGGATTGATGAGCCGCCAGCGGCTCTTTCATCCTTTTTAACTTGAGTGCTGTAAATCGTGTAATTTTTAATGTTTACATTATCGTTTTCTTTTAAATGTGTTTCCTGAAGACAAAAGGCAACAGGAAGGAAAGCTTGTACAAGTAACGATAGCTCTATTAAGTTAATTTTTAAACCCCGACAATTCCATTGTATTATGTTGTTTATTTTGTTGGAGGACGGATGGGAGAATAGCTCTTCTTTGGGTGTTCACGGGAAGAACTTCTGTGTCGTCCATCCGAAGCTCTGGAATCAGCAACTGGGCGTGCGGAATCCACAGATGGTACTATTGGATCCCCCCAGATTGACTGTATATCAGTGGTATCCATCTGCTCAGAGTCTTCATCGATATCATCGTCAAACTCTGAGCAGAGGTCTCGAAACTTGTTGAATTTTTGAGTTTTTTCAGCCTTCGAGAGGCGATTTGAACAGTTTTTGTTTTTTGACTTATCTTGTGATGAGGAACGTGCAGCTCTCTGTGTTGGTGACGGTTTCTGAGGTGACTTTTTGTTTGAGGATGTAGAAGACCTTTGTTTTGGAGTTGGTTTTTGCTGATTATTGACATTTGAAGAAAGAGAAGTGTCAGACGTTTGTGAAGAATTGGATGAAGACTGTTTAGGATGAGAAGATTTTCCACTTGCTTTGTTGGGTTTGACGGTGAAAACCGGAAATTCTGTTCCGTCAGGCCAAGTGAAATCAGTTTGAGTTGCAAAGGATCTATTGGTTGTAGATGATTTAACTTTGTCAGCGTATGATGTTGTAGGAGTAGAGTTGTTAGAGGCAGAGACCATTTTTTTTGCTTCCTGATAGCTTATACCCTTTTCTACTTTAGTTTTCTGAATATCAAGCTCTGTTTTGTAAAATTGGCAGTTTCTGGAATTGGCCATATGATCTTGTCCGCAATTTACACATTTAACGTGGCCGTCACAATCAAAATTGGAGTGGCCCTCTACAGAACATTTGACACACTTTTCAGTACCTCTACATGAACTCTTACCGTGCCCAAATTTCTGGCATTTGAAGCAACGGGTAGGGTTAGGTATGAAAGTGTCAACTTTGATTCTGTAGGGACCTATGAAGATATGTTCAGGCACACGGGTAAGGTCAAAAGTGATGAGATAAGTGTTAAGTTTAATAATATTACCTTTATGTCGTTTTGTAAACCTTTTAACTTTGGAAACATTTTGAGATTTCAATTCTTCACATATATCTTCTTCTGTCAAATCAGCTAAATCACGGTCTCTGTCTCTAATCACACCTTGGCATGAATTCAGTGATCTATGAGGTATAACAGAGATGTGGACATCAGAAATTGTTGTAAGAGAGAGTAAATTTTTGGCCTGTTGTGATCTGAGACATTCAACTAGCAGATTTCCGTTTCTCATTTTTGTGACTTTTTTAAGTTGGCCGGCACAGCCTTGTAGTGTTTTTTGTATAACAAAAGGAGAAATTTTGGTGACAGGTTTTTGAGTGTTGACTGATGTAATTACTAAAAATTTTGGAAAATTGTCCGAAAAAGTATTTGGCAACTTAGCTGCATGTTCCTCATCATCACTATTATCTAATTTACGTTTGTTTGTAGATTGGTTTTGTTTTTTATTTTGAAATTCCATGGTGAAATATATATGATTCGTTACCCTAGCTCCCCGCCCACCTCGGAGCAGCATCAACACGATGTATGCTTGCCACATTTGCGACAAGCATGATGCATTCATCGCCCTGATGCACTCTAGCATCCATGATGGATACCAGAATACATCAAAACGATGCACGCCTGCCACATCTGCGACAAGCACTAGGGATACTAGAATAAGATACTCGCATGGAGTACCTTTTAATGGGCGCAAGCCTTGTGCCAGGGGTTGCCCAGCAAGACAACCGCCCAAGGTAACATCCACACGATTGACCCATGAGCCACCGCCTTCTTGAACCCAACCTAATAAATGGTACTATTGTTGTACATTTTGGAAACAGGTCAAGTTCAAGGGCTTGGCGTGACCAGCCGATTGATCAGGACCGGGCCCATCCGACCGCCCGTTTCAGATAAAGTAAGGGCCAAAGTGGCGTGTTTCAGCCACCAGGATTCCGTCCTCTATCCTTACGGGTATCCACACACGGCAAACATGTGGCCTCATTAAGCCGAGGAAGCCTTGCCCCATGAGCCATCGCCTTCTCCGTGTTTCCGTCAGTGGTCATCTTCCAAGACCCAGGAACCCAAACATCAACCTAGATACAGTGTTAACACCCATCCAAGGTATCATTGAGGGCTCCCTTTGATCTTTTCAAACAACCACGAGAAAACAGCAGAGGGCAAGACATGACCAGTAAATGGCTGACCGGGACCATCGAGCCATTGTTTGAACTGTGTGTACAAACAATTTAAATTTTCCAAATTCAAAGTTCAAAAATGTATGTAACAAAAATAGTTGAAGGGGAAAAATATCATAAATAATATTTTAATTAAAAAGAAGTTTAATAATTATGCTTTGGAATTAAATATTCAGAAATAATAAATAGAAAACAACAACAATAACAAAAAGGAATTTCAAACTTGAAAGCAAAAATTGAACCTGTTGAGTTTTGTGACCCATAAGCCAACACCAATCCCATATATCAGGAATTTAGAATTTAGACAACTGATTTAAGAAAGAGAAAAAATAAATAAATTATTGTAAGGAGATTGGTGTGACCAGCCGATTGACCGAATCGGGTCCATCCGGCCTCCCGTCTAGGTAAAGATTGTGCCCCAGATGGTGATCGGAACCGTTTTTCCGGCCATCCAGGAACACTCTCTATTACCGACACGGGTTTGCGACACACGGCAAACATGTCACCTCTTTAGGGGCCTCTTACGCCAAGCCGAGGAGCTGTGGGCCTATTCTATTGTGACCCCGGGACCCACACGGGGTCATGTTGTTCAAATATATCCTCATAGATCGGATTGAAAACACAGTCGTAGGCAGGATTTGAAGGATATGCTTTTAGCTTGGTTACGTATTGTAAACCAAGTTTTATCCTACGGTTATAAAGAGACGGCTCGTTCGCCTCTACATATAAACTCTCCACAGGAGATGTTCTGAACGCCCCCAAGGCCAAACGTAGGCCTTGGTGGTGAACAGTATCTAAAATTTTTATGTAGGATTTGCGAGCAGATCCATATATAATGGAACCATAATGAAGTTTAGATCGTATAAGTGATCGATATAGATTTAGCAAAATGTTTTTGTCAGCACCCCAGTCAGTGCTGGAAATAACTTTTAAAATATCTAATGCTTTCAAGCATTTAGCCTTAAGCATTTTGATATGGGGTAGAAAGGTAAGTTTACTGTCAAATAGAATACCAAGAAATTTGGTTTCTTTGACGACCTTAATGGTAGAATTATAAATTTTAAGTTCAGGGTCTAAATGCAATTTTCGTTTATTACAAAAATGCATACATACTGTTTTCGAGTTGGAAAATTTAAAACCATTTTCCATAGCCCATTTTTCAATTTTATTTAAAGATAACTGTAGCTGTCTTTCTATGTTGTTCATATTTTTACCTCTATAGCATATAAGAAAATCATCAACATTTTTCAATAAAAAAACAATGCCATTTTTATATGAGCACCTCCATATCTTAAGAACTATATGTGACATATATAGTATAAGTTTTTAACAATTTAAGTAATTACTGAATAGTCGAATAACTATGTAATCTGATGGTAACAGCCGGCGTGAAATACTATAGTGTTAACTTTTGTTCAGTCTGTCAGTCTGTCAAATACTCCTCAGGTTTTCCTTTGTGTTTTGCTAATTTTATGAAAGCTTATAAAGAGTTGGATACTCATTATATTTTGTACACATGTCATTCGTAGCAAGAAAGTATTACAATAAACATTTAACCGAACCAGACAATCACATTACCAGCATACTGATTGTATTACATGTATTAGGAGACACATTTGCTTGTTTTATTGCTTTCATTATATTCAAGTCATATAAAAGCTTATATACCATGCACATCTTGTCCTGAAAGGTTGAAGGTTGATATTTACCTTTTTTCCTATATAGTCTAGGTAGTGCTTAAATTAAAAAAAAGGTATAGCAGCGTATAGATATATTAGCATCTTGCATGTTAGAAGATTAATACTTTTGTCGTCTCTCTAATCCTTTCAAAAGTTCCTAAATAAAGTATGAATTACCACTAAATAACTTTCCATACAAAATGCAGATCATTGTGTTTTTCAAGAATTTCTTTATGCATGTTGTAAAGGTGAACAAAATGATTCACCACAGTAAAATAAGAATTTTAAAAGTCTTGGGTTTTAATGGTCTTTCTGCTTCTTTACTACATGTACTTACTATCTTTTTAAATAAATACATTTTTTTAAATGTTTACACCTACATTATACAATTAAATTTAATAACCTGACTGAATTAATTATGCTTTATTAATGATAAACAGGTAGTTTTATCCTGAGTTCTACATGGCTCTTTACAATAAACAGGAAGTACCCCACTGTGAATAAAGATTAACTATTGAATCACCTGCAATTTGGATGTAATTAATAAATTAGCAGATGCCAAATAATTATGTCAAAGAAATATACAAATCTATAATAATATACAATCTGTTGTAAAAATTCAAATCTAAATAAAAATCTTCCTATACCAAAATGTACAAATAAAATTTTTTCTAAATTTATATGAAAATATTTTTTGAAAGATTTTCCAGCAAAGCTGTCGAGTCTTTTGTTGTAATTTTGTTAAGTACATATTGAAGAACTTTTCCCTTGTGTCATAGTTTAAAAAGAGCTTTAATACTTAAAAAGGCCAAAGTACATATTGAAGGACTTTTCCCTTGTGTCATAGTTTAAAAAGAGCTTTAATACTTAAAAAAGCCAAAATAAAGTAGTAAGTGTGGTTACTGTAACCTATTTGAAATAAATAGGGTCAGTAGGTCAGAAGTTTTGGCCCGAACTACATTTATTTTGACTGTATGCATCTCAATCTGCAGTAATAGTCATTTATAGCTAAAAAGGCTTTTTACATTTACAAGTTTGATTGATTGTTCTTTGCTTAATTTTTTAAAAATTATCTGTTGTTTAGTGTGATACTTATGATAAGCATGTTTAAATGGGTGTCTGTCTATTTACTTGCTCATTTAACTGATTTTTATGGCAGGTCTAAATATGTGGATTGGATATAAATTTTACCTTTTTCCGTCCGTACGTCTAACACAGGTCCGTATCTCCAGTACTACATGTTGGGGGTAAATAATATTTCACCACAAGTTGTGTCTCAAAGTGTGACACTACACAAAGAAATTAGGCCACTGTGGCTTAAATTTTATTTATGGCGACTTTAGTTGTGTTCTTAGTTAAAGTCCATATCTTGAAATCTTCATGTTGAGGTCAGTTATATTTACAGAATCTGAAGTCATCCATGGCTCTTTTCTAGGAAGGGGGAATTTATTTGTAAGCTGCAGCTCAGTATTTCTTGTTTGTACACGTAATGCTTTTTATCTTTTCAGGGCAAGCTATACCTTGTGCTTTTGAAATGCTTTCCTAGTTATGACAGCACTTGGGAACCAAGGGCCCACATTCCAGACCCAGACTTTGATAGGTATCTTGATCCTGTTGTATCCAGTGAGGTCTTAGCTGTTTACTCAGGAATCCTAGAAGAAGCATTACAGAAACGCCTTGTATCTACCAATTCCAAAATTTGATTGAGCTGGCCAACTGACCTGTATCGCCATATATTTGGTAATGCTGACCACATTGATAAAGCCAGACTGCAAGAAAAACTGCCATTAACACCATTCTTTGACAGAAAGTTTACTGTCCATGGCCAGGGTGTGAAGATAGACTTTCCCATCCATGTTAAGTCACTTGTGACATTTAGAACCATCTACCTGCCTAACCCAGACAATCCTACATGTGTCATTACCAAGAAAGTGCCAGTGGAACGGTTGCAGCTTATAGCAGCATCTTCAGTGTTTTAAGTATGTTTTTATTGAACAATGACTTATTTACATAATGTTTATTTTGTTCTTAATACTCAGTCTTCCTTACCTTGCGGTGACCATGTCATCACCAGCAACCCCAGTGACAATGTCATCACCACCTGCGACCCCAGTGACAATGTCATCAACGCCAGAATTCAACACCACAGAAAAAGTTAATTTCACATCAAGAATTACTCCAACTGTTAAGAATAGACAATCTATTTGTACAGAAACTATCGAACTTAGCCTTCAGTTTACTAGTAAATTTTTGTTAAATTTGCATTCTTTTAAATTAGAGACAGGTTTAACCTATGTAGAAATTTTGAATTCTCAAATTAGTGCTTTTAGACTTATTTATAGTAGTAGTTTAGAGAGTCGCATTAGGTCAAGGTGTTGCAACACAGAGCGACTATATAGATGTGTTTATGTAGGTGGTCGTAAGAGACTTGAATTTAATGTTAAAGAACATGACATTATTATTTACAAATCAGAAGTTGTTAATGTAGAGTCATTGTATTGTAAAACCTTAGAATTTGATAAAGAAAAAGCACTTTTAGAAAAGAAATGTAAAGATTTATTTCTTGATTTGTTGGAAGAAAAGAAAAAAATGAAAATGTTGAAAAGTGTATGCATGAAAACGACTATTTAAAGTCAAGAAATGAGGTTTTGTCTAAGTATGTGGAAAAGATAGAGTCAAATCAGTACTTAAATTCTGGTAAGAAATTAGATGAATGCCAGCCAAGGCAAAGATTTAGAAAAGTTAAAACTTTGGAAACATATGCAGAAAAAGCGCTGGCATTTACAGAATCTTTCGGACTCAAACCTCTTCAGTTGTCGTGTATTACTGATAACAATAAGCCTGTCACTCTTGATTTAAATCAGCCTAGTAGTGTAGAAAATACTTCTTACCAGAACTTAAGTACTGATGAAAAAGATAAACTTAAGCAAATGGTTTTTTTGTTAGATAAGTTCTGCATAAGTGATGCAGCTTATCATGAGCTTTCTATGGTATTTTTTGACATGCCTAGAAAATACTTAATTGTTCAGTGTAGAGAAAACTTGAGTAGTATTTTTCATATTGAAAGGTTACCTGGAAATGTACCAGGTGCTATGGTAAATTTGAAAACAGAAGTTGAAAGAATTGTCAGAGATGTTTTTTTGAAACATGGCACGACCATGAAAAGATATATGTAAAGTTTTCTGGTGATTGTGCTCGTGTGAGCCGAATTTGAAACTACATATTTTTTTCTATTCAGATTGTTACTGAGAGTTGTTCATTGTCATATACTGATTTACACACAATTGCAATAGTAAATTGTTCTGAGACTTATGAAAATATGAAGGCAACATGTATGCCAATTTTTACACAGCTAAATGAGCTCTCAGAGAAATCACACATTGTTGCAGATGATAAAAATGTTGAATTAGAAGTTTTTGTTTGTGGAGATATGAATTTTTTACAAATTCTTGTAGGTTTATGTAGCTCAACAGGTAACTTTGCCTGTCCATGGTGTAAGGTACATAAAAATGACAGACACGATCTGTCAAAAGAGTGGCTTTTTTATCACTCTAGTGAAATGTTTAGATCTTATGAGCAGATATGTAGTTTGAGTACTCAGAGTAAGAACACTTTTGGTGTGAAGCATATGCCTTTGATAAAGGTTTCTATAGATCACATTGTACCAGATGAGTTGCATTTAATGCTTAGAATATCTGATATTCTTTTGAGAAACTTGATTTTTGATTGTATAAAGATGTTTTGAACAAAGGTTCAACTAACTTATGTAACTTAGTATCCTTAATTCAGAGTTGTGGTGTATCTTTTAAAACATGGATCCCTAAGGGGTCTTCTGAGACAGAATGGACCAGTTTATCTGGGGCAGAAAAGGTGAAATTGTTAAAAACGCTACCTGATAAGTTAGCTAGCAGTGATGTTATCCACTCTGAAACTAAGAGTCAGGTTGTTAAGCTATGGCAAGTTTTTTATACATTGTATATGTTTATATTAAGCCAAGGTGTAAAGAATTTTTCTGGTAGTGATATATTTGAGAGAGTTAAATTGTGGTTACAAGATTTTCTTGTATTAGGTCAGAAAAGAAAAGGGTATTTGAAAGTAAATGTTACCCCTTATTTACATTGTTTTGTATACCATGTACCAGATTTTGTAGACAAATATGGTTCACTAAAAAAGTTTTCTAACCAAAGTGTAGAAAAAAATAATGATGTTGTCAAAAACATTCACCATAGGAAATGTATGAAGTGGGATGGTCCCACAGAGGCATTGAAAGTTAGAAAAAGATTAGAGTTGTCTGAAGTTGAAAGTGTTAACAGACAAAAAAGACAATATGACAAAAAGTCAGAATATTGGGAGACTGGTATTTTTTCAACCAGACAATGTCGACGAAGAAAAAATTATTCTGATATAGAAAATGCCAACAGATCTTATTCACAATTACATGTACTTGATACCAATATTGAAAATATCTCAGATGAGGCCATCAAAGATATGATTTACAAAAAACAGGGTAAAAAAACAAAACTGAAAAATAGAAAGAAGCTGTTAGAACTTTTAAAGAGTCTGTCATAGGTTGATTAATTTGATATGGATGGATATCAAAGGATTTTTTTAAACAACCACTTATATGTATATTTATTTTTATAAAGAATAAATAAATTGATGTTCATAAACTGAACACATCTTACATAATTATATTTCTTCATAGAATATTATATATGTACATGTACATATTTGAACAATTACTAGTTCTATTAATAAAGGTCTAAAAAATCATTTGCATATTTTGTATTTATGGTATAAAGGTCTAACATGAACAATTTTAGATACATATATGGTTACAGCTTTGATATCAATCCACATCATTTAAGGTTGTTGTAAATAGTATTTTTATTTATTACGTTATTTAATTCAATTCATAAAGTATTGTATTAAAGACAAACATATGTGATCATGTCAGAAATTTGTCTTTCATTGAAGATTGTGAAACTTATGTGATCATGTCATTAATTACATGATATATAGTCTTTCATATGAACTATTGTGCATTTATATGTTAATCGTCCACATAGTTTACTGTTAAAAATGTTATTGTTGATGATATAAGTATGCAAAATAAAGATTGACGTTATACTGTCTACTCCTTTCTAGTCCCTCAGCTTGAAAAGTGGGGGGGGGGGGAGTATGTAGTGTTCAGGGTGTCTGTTCGCCTTCCATCCGTTACACCTATGGGTACCCATCTCTTATCCGCTACTCCTCCTAAACCTCTCAATGGATTTTCATGAAACTTTCACACAATCATTGTAACATAATGCAGATGTCACCTCCTCTTTTAAAATTTGATCAGAATGATTCTTGGGATTCCTATAGCAAAACATGGACTTGGCCATTTGACGACAAGGGTTACCACTCCTCCTAAACCCCTAGATGGATTTTCATGAAACTTTCACACAATCTTTGTGACATAATGTAGAGGTGCACCTCCTAATTTAAAATTTTATCTGATTGATTTTTTTTTTTTTTTTTTGGGGGGGGGGGGGGGGGGTATTTATTTGTGAGCTGCCGCTCACAGTTTTTCTAGTTGTATTTTGAATAATGTGCATTGAAACACAGGTGTTCATGGTGGTTTTATAAGATTTATTTCATTGTTAGGTTCCCTTGGCTTTACATTTTCAACTTCAGCATGTTCGGAGATCAAGTTCATATTAAGACAACAAAAAAGGGTTATTCAGTAATGTTTTATATTCATGAAACTCACATGGAAAAACAAAAGAAAAATCGAGAAAAAAGACAACATCGACACCCTCTAAAAATAAATAAAATGAAATCAATAAGGAACAATAAATAAAATGAAATCAATAAGGAACAAACAGGACTAAATATCTTAGCAACTAGCAACATAGAATTCTTGATATACAACAAGCCTCAATATGTGTTTTGAAGTTGAACTTATAAGAAAAAAGAAAAGAGGCGTCAATGGGCCCTCGAGTGTCAAAAGTCCGAAAGGGCAAATACAAAACCAGTAAACACAAACGAGAACAGGTTTAAACGAATTCCTTCTTCATTCAAGCAAAAGATTCAGAGTAAGTCTTTTCTCGTTTAAGGTATTTTGAAAAAGCTCTCTACTGCAGCTCTCTACGTTATGAAACAACACGTTGATGTACCGGTAATTTGGACACCTGTCACGGCTACCCGCTGTGTTCATCGGTGTGTTGAATTTACCTTATAAACTTGTCAGCGGGTGTCGAGGAAGTATAATTGCACCTTTACATTTGTGAGGTCCTCATTAAAAGGGAACAAAATTAAACAAACTTATCGATTACGATTACAATTATATCATATTTTCATATTTATATTAAAACGGAAAGATGTTTTTACACCTATGTATACATATTTTTATAAGTTGACAATGAGAACACTATGCATCTCTAATAAAAATAGTTAAAGCATCAAAAATGCGTCCTTAAGAATCCGGAATTACCACAGGACATTACCCGAACCAGAATCGAGTTTATAATTTGAATTTGGTCCGACAACTAAATAAATTTAATATTTTGGCATTTTTCAAAACAAATTGGACAGGACCAATCTATATCCGATTCTCACAATTTTTATATCATTGGAAAGGAAATTTATCAGCAAAGATGTACATCTTTAACTTTAAAAATGCTTGGGGGTTTAAAACCCTCAGGTAAAGAGGGGGGTCTACGAAAATTTTCCATTTCAAGATTAATTTTAACGTAAATTACATGTATTTTCGTCGAAAAAGTATCATATTTTGAAATCAAATTGGACAGGACCAATCAAAATAATTATCTCAAGCCATATACCAAAAGAAAGAGGAAAGATTCAAGATTTTCACAGAAGATGTACATTTTGAAAAGCTCGTATATAAAAAAAGATATTGCAATTTAAAGTGCAACTCCCATTATATTTCCTTTACGCTTTAAGAACTGAGTTTATACCATATCGATATAGACAAAAGTCACGTGATGGCCGATATAGTAGGGTATGACCTTTTCATCTCACATGCACCAGCTTGGAGATGAAATCCAGCGAGACTTCGACTAAACAAAAAACGCATTTTTTGCGTCATTTAACACAAATTCAGACATTTTCAAATTACAACTTTTAGCGTCAGAAACACCCGTGTACACCAACTTTCTATGAGGGCCGTTGACCTCAGTGAAACTGTAATTGTAATTTTACAATAATCATTAAATGGGATGAAAGAAAAACTGGCTACTTTCGTCCAAACACAACAACCAAAAACATTTGAGGCACCAAGACAAGCCATTGATTGATTGATTGATTGATTGTTGCTTAACGTCCAGTGGCAAATATTTCATGCATCTTCAGGACGAGAACCAGTTCAATTTATCAAACAATTCAATTAGGGGTGGGTCGGGACACAAAGGGGAACCAATTTTGACTGCCACTGTAAAAGGAGGATCGTTGGGTAGGGTCGGATAATTTAGCCTTCTGAAGCGGCCATCAGCCTACTCTTTTTCGAAAACTACAGAAGGGGTCTTTAGCGTGCAGGGAGTGTGGCATTCTCCAAACACGTTACCCACTATGGTCCGCGGCCAGGCTTTCCGTATTATGACCTGACAACCCCCCAACGAGAGGGTCTCCCCTATCCGCCACCTGGGGACGCGCTAGACAGCTCTATGGGTTGAGCCCCCGTGATCCATCACAGGTGCCTAGACAAGCCATTGACATAACTTCGGTAATGGAACGAAATTCCAGTAAAACAACCAGTGAAACCAGAGACATGAACTCAATGTTTGTTTCTTTTCAAGATTCTATGAGAACTGTTATGAAGAAATACGTATTGGCTCTTAGACCATCATCCAAATGAAGACGAAAAAAGGTACAGACAAGACTTTCAGTGCAGAGGCCGTGGCAAGGCATGTAGAACGAGAAGACAGTGCCCTGCATTTAATGTTAATTGTCACGAATGTGGCATTATTGGTCACTTACGAGATGTTTCTGGTAGGAAATGCAAGATAGGACAAAATAGGCAAGGACATCGGTCTAATTACAGGCAATCCAACAATAGGCAACACCAAACCCCTCAGAAACGGTTACAATCACCACAATTCACAATAGGGACACGGGCCTATGAAGCACCTGGGTAGGCAATCTTCTAACACACGAGAGGAACGCACCCAGAACAAAATTAAATCCTCAAAACATTTTCCTAAAACACCAAGAGCGTTTCCATTCAAAAGCACCCTGAAATTTTTCAATTGTTCTGGAAATAAAATCCCAATTGAAGTAATAGGGAAACATATTTCCTGTCTTGAGGACCCAGGCGCAACAATAAGTGGTTGTTCCATGAACTCTCATCCAAAATGGTAGTGAGATACCTGGCTTGGCTATTTTTAGTCAAAGGTGGTTACTCTTAATAATTTATGAAAAAAGGATCAAAATATTTCTATTGCTTCACGGAAAACCATGACTATGAACTGTTACTATATTTAGGAGCAAGGGAGTAATCAGTTTTAAAAACTAATACCAAAGTCATGGCAATCCATGACCATTTTATTTTCGTCAATAGTCATTGAAATCCATGACTTATGAAATGAAACAAGGTCATGGATTTTCATGACTGATGAACTTCTCAAAATTAAAAGGATTCAATAACAAACACTGACCTTGCACATGGCAAGCACTCACCAAGGCAAAAAAATGAACACAAGATATGTCAATATTGTGTGGAGTATAAAGGGTTATCACCATTTTAAAGTTAAACCTCACAAGAGATACCTTTAAATGTTGATTATGAAGGAAACCGGTTTGATCCTTTTGCAATGAGGGTAATGATGCCAGTCTTAGACAACATACCTCTCCATCTTCATGATGCTGTTACCACAGAATCTTCTGTGCGCCATTCCAGAAGACAAACTGTACGAGAGATTGCAGGTAAATTCAGTGAAAGTTTCATCTATGATATTGTTTTTTTTTCAGCAACAGCTAAAATTCTATCAGTATCCGTAATACACGCCTTCCAAAATGAATAAATACTAGTGAAAATATAAAAAAAGGATGTGGTATACCAGAGACTAAATGACACAGAAATTAACAATTTTAGGACACCGTACGGCTTTCAACAACGAGTAAATCCCATACCGCATAGTCAGCTATAAAAGGCCCCGAAATGACAATGTAAAACAATGAGAAAACTAATGGCCTAATACATGTACAAAAAATAAACGAAAAACACATGTGTAACAAATCAACAAACGACAAACACTAAATTACAAGCTCCTGACTTGGTATTACAAGGTGCTTGACAACTGATCAGGATTGACGACACACTTTCACAGGCTTACAAAGACATGGATGCAATAGGCGAGTCATGTTTTAGTCTTGTCATACTTGATCAGCTTATAAGTCAAGTCAAAGTTACTACATATGATGATATGATGGACATATATGCAAGGACTTCAGACATTTAGTTGACCTCATGACAAGACATTTGCAGGGTTTTGTGATGTTGTTCATGGAGAAATAAAACATTTGTATAAATGCTTGTTCTTATACAATTTTTTTTTCATGACAGGTAGACAAGTTGGAAGAGTCCCTGCAAATTTATGCCGAGCATTTAGGATTTTAAAAGATAGAAATCTTGTTACTGACATTGCTTGCTGCTATCATGGTGCTTGTGGACCTACAACAAATCCATTTTCTGGCCAAAGGTACAGACATAACTTTTCTTACAGCAGACAGAGAGATATTGAAGGAGGTGGTGTAGAGCTGTCATGCACTTATACACTAAAAACTTGTAATGCAAAATTTGAGGATGCTATGCATGTGCTTGAAGAACAAGTTGCAATAAACTCTTTGGATAATAAACTGTATGCTTGAGTACTTATATTTGAGTAAATTTGTGTGCTATAGACCATCCATAAAATTTTAAATAAACATTCATTTTATTTTATTGTTTTCTTACCTCCCACTGAAGTGTTTTATATAATTTTTACAATTTTACTCCAAAGATAAAAAAAAGTTGCCTTATAGATATGAGATTGTATAAGTATTAAAAATGGACCAATTCAGTAAAAAATTAAAGAAAACACTAAATGGATTTTCAATTAACAATTATTAGGTGTTGTTTTGCACTCAAATGAACTATAGACTAAATGAAATGAACAAACATTTTCAATTTAAGTATTTTTTATATTCATGATAAAAGCAATAAATAAATAAATAAATAAATAGAACACCTTTATACTTTAATTATTTTCTTTTCCTCTCCCTCTCCCACTTCCTCTCTTTCCCCCTCTCTGCCTTTCAACTGTCACATGAACTGTTGTTTTTTTCTTCTTAATTACTGGAGGTGACACCAAAGATGTACTGTCATCCATATTTATATTTAAGTTGATCAGTTCATTTTACTGTGAAACAGCCGAGTCACTCAAACATGTTGGAAGTTTGGATGGGCTTGGGAGTGGAGTTTCTGGTACCAAACCAGAAACCTCCCTTCCCGAACAAGCAATTTTGTCCATAATTTTGGACATAATAATTTTTTTAACATCTTTCCTACTTTTTTCCTCCATCTCTTCTGGGTGTGTAAAAGGGGCAAACCATTTTCAAATTTTTGAATCATCTCACCATCTGTCCCTCCATAGACAATGCCCTTATCTTCTTTCAGTATTAAGACACCAGTATATCCGGTTGCTAACTGCAGAGATTTAAGCTGTTTGAATAAGTTTTTTTTCTTTTCTTTTCCCTAACTACTTGAGTTTCAGGGGAGACAACTGGTGACCTAATGTATTGGCCATTTTTTCTTGGCTTTCTTTTTTTCCCATTTGCTCCTAACGGAATTTCATCACTAATCTCACCTGAAAAAAAAATTTCATGACAAATTTTTAAAAGCAAACATGTTAGATTTTCTCATAGACAACATATTCGTTGAATTTGGCGGTCTAATTTTTCAACAAACAATCGGCATTCCAATGGGAACCAACTGTGCTCCTCTCCTCGCCGATCTGTTTCTGTACTCATATGAAACGGACTTCATTCAAGGGTTACCACGTGAAAACAAAAAGAAACTAGCCCAATCCTTTAATTTCACTTTTCGTTATATAGATGATGTGTTGTCGTTAAATAACGACAAATTCCAATACTTTATACATCTTATCTACCCCGGTGAGCTTGAAATTAAGGATACTACAGATACACCAAAGTCCGCTTCATATTTGGATTTGTTTCTTGAAATAGACTATGAGAGACGTTTGAAGACAAAACTTTATGACAAACGTGATGACTTCAACTTTCCTATTGTTAATTTTCCCTTCTTAAGTAGCAATATACCAGCATCGCCTGCATATGGCGTCTACGTTTCTCAGCTTATCCGATTTTCAAGGGCATGCGTGAGTTACCCTGACTTTCTACAAAGAGGATTACTGCTGTCACAAAAGCTTCTTAACCAGGGTTTTATCAGGGATAAGTTGATGTCATCACTTAAGAAATTTTACGGTCGTCATCATGAATTGATTGACCATTACAGTGTTCCAATATCTAAGATGATGTTGGACCTGTTCCCACTGTCGTAACCTTTCATGTGCCTCCTACGATTTTTGACTTCCACCGGATTGACTTTGCTGAACTTCACGACGGGTGCCGTATACGGAGCAGAAACTGCTTACCCTTCCGGAGCACCTGGGTTCACTCCTGGTTTTTATAGAAGTTCGTGTTGTTCATTGTTTTTAGTTTTCTGTGTTTATTTGTTGTGCTTGTGGTTGTTCGTTTGTCTTCCCGGGTTTGTCTGTCCAATGGATTACGTTTTATTGATTGCTCCTTAGGTATATTTGTCCTTTTATAAATCTTATAAATACTCATTCATAGGACCTGATCTCTTGCAATTTTGTAACTAATACAAGATGACAACGACCTGGATTTAAAAATCAAACGTGTCTGTAAGCAACAGATGTTCCTATTGGACCATGGAAGAAGTTTCATTACTATAATTTGTCTACTTTCTGAGATATTGGTCCTCTAAACCAAGAACTTAGTCAACGAGAGACATTTATAGGTACAGACGGACCAGGTTTGCATTATATGTCAAAAACCGCAGGTTTTCTTATTTGAGAAAGCAAGTATGCATGTGACGGCATGTGTGAAAATAGAATGAGAACTTTCACAGGCTTCTTTGTTTTTGCATTTTTTATGTCATAAAGGACTTTTAGGATATTTTGGTAAGAAAAACGATAATTGTGCTATATTTGAAATGTGTTTACCTATCAATGTGCTTGACAACAAAGGATTGGCACACTTTCACAGGCTTAAAAAGATACAGATGCCATAGGTGAATGTACATGTATCAATATTTTCTTAACTGTCACTACAAGTTGCATGAATATGTGTCATGAATGCTGGCAAATGAGACAACTCTCCACAAGAGACCAAAATGTCTCATCAATGGTCAATGTACGCCCTTCAACAATGAGAATTTTAAAAGATCCCAAAATGTAAAACAATTCAAACGAGAAAACTAACGGCCTTATTTATGAAAAAGATGAAAGAAAAACAAATATGTAACACATAAACAAGAAACAACCACTGAGTTAGAGGCTTCTGAAGCTTACCATCGGATATTGTGTCCTGCTGTATCCCATTCTGTTCAATTTTGTCACTGAGACAATCATTTTGTTGAATCGACTCTACTGCAAAAACATAAATATTATAAACTTGTTCTTAAAAGTACAATGATAGGACTTTGGAAAACCCTACACCCTTAACACAGAGGAGCGAAAAACAAGGATTATCTTGAATGGACTAAATAATTCCTTACTTTTCTTTATTAAAACAAGATTGCTAAAAGTATGCCCCCACCCTGCAGTTTTGATGATAAAAATTAACACGAACCATCCGTCGGCACTAAATTTTTACTCGTCCCAAGGTCTTCGAAGTAGTCACATGCAGTATAAATTCCATCAATATCCATTGAGGATTGTAGGCGGGAGTGCTTACGAGGTTTGGACTGACGGACACCGACATGTCTATGTCCCTCTTCCACGTTGTGGCGGGGGACAATTAATTAAAGACTAAATCTCAAATTCAGTGCCCTCACTAACATACTTTTATAAATGGGATTGGTATGTACATATGAAAAAATTACATTTTATATATAAATTTTATGATTTTCAATGTCAATATTTGAGGTCGACGGTCTTGAGGTTACCTTTTTTACTGAGTTTTATGATATAATGTATTTAAAAAAAATGATAAAATTACCTATTATAGCATAAATTACTGCTTCACCTCCTGGGTTCTGGACTTTAGTCTGAAAAAAAATTCTACTTTCAGTGAAAAGAGTGAAAGCATACTTATAGCCATGGAGGTTAATTCTGAAACTAATGAGACGAGTGTACATGTAATTATACAGAAACAGGTTTACACTAAAGAGACCTTATGTGTCCACGAAGATGTAGTCCTAATTGAGGATGAGCCTTTTTCTAGCCTTGTGACCCAGTCGTTTAACCATGAAGAGCTCAATGTAGATGAAGACCTTACTGTGGAGATCAATGAATTTGGTCAAATGGATGTGGAGATCAATGAAAATGATTAAATGGATGAGGAGGTACTTACAATTTTAATTTGTCCAAATACAACATGTAAATAGTACATTATTAGCAGTTGTTGATAAATTTACATAATCTTTGAATTGTTGCAACTTTAAATCGATCATGAATCAACATAAATAAAGTTTCTGATTGGATATCAATACTCTATTGTTGGCAATATGAAAATACTTATATAATCGCTTACTTTGTATATGTAGCCCATATAAAATATCATTTTAATATTTCAGAACATTAAGGTTAATTCATCATAAAGATCTAAGAAGAAAAAATTAAAAAAAAAGAGAATTTCTTTTCGAAGATTGAACACAACTTCGAGATACTTAATTGAAAACAATAAATTGTCATATATGTTATTTTATAATGCAGAGTTCTCAAAGTACAGACAGCAATGAATGGGGGGGATATAGAGGACTAAGTGAACGTTTGGGTGTATTTCTTTTGTTAATTCAGAACATGTCCATAGTGTGCAGTGTATTACTGTAGGAGTCAAAGAAACGACAAATAATGTTCTAAAATACAGTTCTGGTTCACTCCATTGGCTAGAACATGTTCTGAACTTTCGGAATTACCCAAAAGAAATGAACTCATTGTGTACACTTCTACCTACCACATTTTCAGAAGGTGTAACATAGACAGTAGCCGTAGCAGTAGCAGTTGTTATTCTTTGTTGAGTGACAGTATTAGTGGTGGTCATGGTGGTAGCAGCAATTTTAGTTGATTCGAATGGAAACTCTTGTGGTTACCTCTGGCGCAGAATATGTCTGAATAATAACTAAGAATAATAAAAAGCAACCTTTACATGTATTATGCATTTTATTTTCTATTGTAGAGTAGTTAGGGTTAGGTTCTTGAGTTAATGAGTGAAAGGGGAACTAGTTCTCTCATTAAGAACCTAGTTTTTTTTTCATTTTTAGTCTAATGTAACAAGGTATCCATAATGAAAAAAAAAATTACAATAAAATGTGTGAACATTATCAACATGCGTCTCAACTTTATAGATACAGAAAAGCCAAGGAAAACGGAAAGGATTTTGCTCAGTCCATATCTCAAGAACATGAAGATGGCATGATTATCTCATTGTCTTCCTGTTCAACATCATTTTTAGTCTAATGTAACAAGGCATCCATAATGAAAAAAAAATTTACAATAAAATGTGTGAATATTATCAACATGCGTCTCAACTTTATAGATACAGAAAAGCCAAGGAAAACGGAAAAGCACTTTGCTCAGTCCATATCTCAAGAACATGAAGATGGCATGATTATCTCATTGTCTTCCTGTTCAACATCAATGTTGCATATATTAATCAATTCGTCCTTAAAACTCAGTTTATTGATTAGTTTTTTTTATGGCAAATTTCCAGGAAAAATGAAGTATGTCTATATCAGAGGCGTTTATGCTGTCGGGATGCATCACTGGGGTCAAAGGAGCTTGACAGTTAATGATCTGGTGTTTTTGAAGCATGAATCTAACAATCTCTATGACATGTATGGTATTGCTATTTGTACTGCACAGACGGATCGGCGGACATATTTAAGAAGAAATGATGCCAAGTTCATTTCTTCGATTTTCACAGGGTCGTTTGTTTATGCCCAAGCCTATCTAAAGGCAAAAGATACGCCAACCAAGTTTTCTAGAGACAGTGGTCCAATGCAAAAATGCGACCTTTGTTTTAAGGTCGAGGCGAAGTAATTGAACCCCATTTAGTGTTCATTTGTTTACCGTTTCAAGGGTAACAGCCCCGTGTCATTGTATTACGTTCTCGACTGATTGTCTGACGTCGTAGCCATTTTGACGTTGACTCCGGAGGAGCACTAGTGGAGTCGTCGTAAGGTAGAAATAATGGTGTGTTCAGACGTAGTTACTACGCAATGCAAAACTTTTTCCAATGGTTTCAAAACGCATTGTGCGTTCGCATGTCCCTTCATTACCAGAACGAATTCGAGAGCATTATTTTATCGTGTAAACGCGGCATATTTAGACTAATTCTTTTCAGAATCATAGATACATGTGTACGTGTTGTTATTTGTACAGTACATATTATGCAAGTAATTTGCTTAGCTTAAATTTTAGGTATTTATGTACAGTGTATTACCTCCATAGTATTAACACGACGAAAGTCAACTTTTTGACACTTAGATCACGGGTACATTTTACTGTGAAACAGCCAATTAACTCAAACATCTCAATTTCTGTGAACTACATGCAAGTAAATAACACGAATGAATATGTGACGTCAAGTTGCGCATATAACATCGTTTTTACTTTGATGGAGAAATAAAAAATATCAATCAAGTGAAGATGGTCCTCGTTATCCTTTTAAAAAAATTATTGTTACTTATATTTTTGATTAAACGTCTCTGCACATCGTTCTGTAGAATTCGCCTGGTATTGGAATTAATTCGTACCGCTTCGGCATTTGAATACTGCGAATTAAACTGAATCGATTGAAAATGTGACCGATATTAGCTTAATTTTATGATCTCATCACATGATCCATTGAGAATGTACATTAATTGTTTTTTATTTTGGTTAATAAGGCCACACAAAATTGATTTTAAGTTCTTTGGATTTTTTAAGGGTAAATATAGGTGCGAGCGAGCAATTTTTTTTTCTAAAGGAACGTTTTTTTTCAGGCGCCACTGAATATCAAATTTAAGTCTGACACAACTTTTTATTATTAATTTGGATAAGGGGCGAATTTAGAGCTCTTAATTTTAAAATGAAGCGGCAAAAAACTTGCAGCTTCAAAATCCAACGACCTAAAAATCAATTTGGTTTGGCCTAATTTGTAAGAGATTTAACGGCGAATATTTCTGTCAAAATAAAGCATTATCAGCTCCCACTGTGTGAAAATTGATTCCGTTGTCAATTATCCTTACGGATCTTTACACTTTTGCTTATCTCTCGCATGCAAGATTTTTTTTTGTTAGAAGTTTTAATTTGGTGATAACGGCAATACCCTCCAAATTTAACGCAAATTTTCAAATTACGCGGAGTTGGTCCACTTGACTTATTTTGATTTTTTTAACATTTTCACGGGACTATAAGGATACAGTTCACGGCATAACATAAATTTCGGAGCGAGACTTCCATTACATTTTACTATATTACAAAAGAATTTATATTTTTGCTATACAAATCATTCATCGACAACATGAAAATCAAACATTGTCAAATAATAAATAAAATCCGCAACTCCTTACAGAAAGCAAAAAGTAAATAAATAAATAAAATGGTCAATAAATAATAAATAAAAATTTTAAAAAAAATAATAAAAACATTAAATTGAAAAATATAGATCAGATGAAAGAAAAAGATTTGGAAAATGTTCGGCGACTAAAATTAAGTTTTTATGACAATAACAGTTTAATAGCCATTTATTTTAACACAAAAATGCCGATAAATGTGCTTACAAAGTGACTATCAATCATCTTTGTTCACAGTTATCTTTAAAAGTAAGAAAATCTGGTAAAATAAGAGAGATATGACTTACCCGTCGTTCGTCACGGTCCACCATAATTGAGACAACACATTTTTGCGAACTACGTCACAGATTTCTGTAAAGGAACACGGTTTTGCGTGACGATTTGGAAATTCCCATTCTAACAATAGATTTTACTATATTTTCGCGGCGTCAAATAGATTGAACACTTCATAAACGACCAACGTTCTGTTCGTAATTTAATGACGACAAATTCTTTTTGGAACATAAAATCCCGATTTCTCATCAATTTTAAGGGACCAGCTTTTCAAATATAACTCGTTCTCTAATCTTGTGTCTTGAAGTGTGACCTGATACTTCAAAAACAAATTCTGTTTTTCATTGTTATTCATGTTGTATTTTCAAAGCTTGAATATCAATAAATTCAAATAAATTATTCAAAAGATAACATTGTCATTCATTTTCAGCTGGTTCCCAATTCAAATATGGTACTTGTGTATATTACGTATGTAACATTGTGTCCACAACATGCACCTCTTCTCTTTTTCAAAAAGGATTGATTCATTTAATAAGTGGTAATAAAAGAGAGAAGTGTTAGCTCTATCCTTCACATTTATTTTTTCCAGCCTTCTGTATTTTTTTTGTTTTTTTTTGTTTTATTTTTTGGAACAGTATATGGAGACACCGTTACTTACGTAATATAGAGGAGAAATTATCGCAGATCTCGGGTTAACAGAAGTATTAAAACAATATATAATATAGAAGTTGTTGAAATCATTTCTATTAATTAGATTAAAAGGCAACCATTATGATTTTTTAACAATGAACTATATTTTATTTCTATTTATTTCACAAAATTACGTAAGTAACGTAGACACCATTATTACTTTCCTTATTATTTCTATGATATTTTGTTAATTTCAGCTTTTATTGTCCAGATTGGTGTATACACTTACATTAATTAACAATGACTAACTGGAAATCCCTGAAAATTTTAAATTCTGCAAAACAATAACTTGACCTTTAATAATTGACATCCTGTATTTTTCCAAAGTTAAGTTTTTTTCCCTCAAGGTTTAAGTCAATTAATGTTTGTATCAGGTACCAGGTTACACCAAGACATAATTGGCACTGTTTAATTGCATGGGGTATAATAATTTGAATATTATAAACATTTCATCACCTGTGGCGGGGTGTGTTCGACTCCGATCTAAATCGACAAGTATTGCAAATTTTCCTACCGAAGGTCAGTGATTTTCTCCTGGTACTCCGGATTCCTCCATCAATAAAAACTGGCCGTCACAAAATCATCAAAATGTGCTGAAAACAGTGCAAAAACCCCAATTAAACAAACATTAACGAACAAACAATAAATATTCCATGGATTTACTTTTTCAAAATCAAAACGGTCTTCACTGCCCATCCTACAAATCTGAAAAAGAAAAAAAAAACTTTGTCAATGAAATATGAAAACTGTATAAATAATAGTAAATTCCTTTTTTGATACATCCCCATATCACACATTAGTGAATCTTAAGGTTTGTTATATATAAGGTCCCCAGTATGTATTTTATATCGGACGTTATATGTATTTAGGATTGTTTCAGCAACTTGGATTGAGATAAGGGGCCGTCTGAAGATTCTTCAAATCAAATTCTGCATAGGGTTTTTTCACAGTATTTTTGCATTATACTAAAAGGAAAAATTCTATGTGAGCCGAATGATAGGCAAAAATGTAATATTATATGGAACGGGCAAACATGTTGGGTCATATATGTTTTAATAATAATGAAAATTACTGATAAGTTCCTCTGTTAGGCCAAATTAATTCTCAATACATGAAATAATACACTACAAGTACAAAAATGTATTTCCTTTCATATATATATAAAAAATTGTTTACTCATTGTCATATTGATTCCTCTTTAGCTTATTTGATGAAAAAGCTTCAAAATAAAAAATAAGAATAAGGATTAGCTTACCAACGAATGTGTAACAAAGGCAGCGCCCACACATCTGGATATGTGGTGCTGCCAATGTTTTAACAACATCTTCCTCAGTAATTGTAAACTGGATGTCATTAATTTTCCACAACTTACTACCCCTTTTTTCACAATCGGAGAAATATTGTATCCAAGGCCAGTCAACGACCTGAAAAACCAAGATAAAAACTATTACATGTTTGCTTGCTTATAAGGATGAAAAGGGAAATGTTGATACTATTTCAAAACAACGTGTATTCCTGTATACATCTGACTCTTTGAGCTGTGAAGAATTCAAATAAATATCTATGAACAGCAACTTGTACAAGTTTGATAAATATAGATTATTGCTGGTCTTCTTCATGAGATTGATTTTCTCGCTCGAACCATTTACGCCTAGAGTGAGAAAAGCTGTGATATGAAACTTCTCACTTATGAACATCAAAGGAAAAATGAACAAAATAGCGATAATATGACTTAGGCTTTTAAGATTAAACTCTACCTTTGGCAATTTTTGGCAACATGGTTTAATTTGTGGTATTTTCATAAAGCATATATCTAAACATTTATGTTCAAAAAGGTATAGAAGTAACTTTCAAATAAGCCAACTGTAATGTCTTATGTGGTAAAAAAAATACAATGCAATGTAAAAAGAAAGAATTATAAAAACAAACTGCAACCAACTTGGTACTTACGAGAGCTGGGAGTGAATTAACACCATACTTCACGAGTATGTATTGACCTACATTATACCTGAATTCCAAAAATTAAAATCAATGACAACAAATTTGGTGTTTTTTGTGTGTACTGTATAAAACATATATATGTAATGTATATTTCATGTCTTGGCTTTCATTATCCTACAATATACAGTTGCTGACATATTTAACTACAGACTTCAAATCGATATCTATATCTAGAAACAAGAAATCTTTTTTTCCACATCTATCAGGAGGTGTGAAAATAGAGTAAAAATGAGATAAAACTTACTTTTTCTCCTGTATGTTATTCTCATCATCAGTATTATTATGCTTTCAATTTCCATGCTATTATTGAAGGACATTTCCGAGTCGTTGAAAGAAATTTCTACCGCCATCATACCATTAAAGGATTCATCTACAAAAAGTTCAATATGTCAGTGACATAAAGGAAACCATGCTAATCAAAGTTCATAATGACAACCTTAGAAAAGCTTTGACAACTTGCTGCAGGTTTTGTCCTTAAATAAACTAGTTTTATTCTTAGAATCTTGTATAAATCAGTAATTAATTGGTATTAATTGTTTTAAAATTATCTTTTTCTGTAGTAAACAAGTACACGTATTATTATATCTACATACCAAATTCAAAGGGGATCATGTCTTGTGTTGTGTGCACCACAATTTTGTCACCAGCATTATCACTCTGGTTACCTGAAACACAAGTTTGTAGCCCTTAATCAAATATGCTTGGCTACACTAAGAGATTTAAATTTTGACGATGCATTTGAATTAGGTTCTCTTAAAAAAGTATTATCGTTTAATAAAATGGGATTGCTATCATTATAAATAATTTTAAACATTGATAGAGAGTCACTTTTTTCTATGATAACAACAATGAGCTTCTCTGCAAAATGAACCTACAAGCAAATTCCTATTTTTTAAAATTTTTACCAGTAAGTTTGGAACAGTTAACTGAAATAAAAATACAAAAAATTATTATCACATACCAAACTCCTGGTGTTTTGGCACTACAACACTACATTTGTTATTATTATTTATGGTTACACTTGTTCTTAACTACAGTGACAGTTTAAGCCTACTTTACATATATATCATCCTTACAACTTCAAAGTTTTATTACCTGTCTGCTGGTTTCTTGGACGGCGTTCCCGGATCTTCAAATTGTCCACCTTTCATTTCCCTGTTATCTTTTCAAACTGGCAAACTCCGATAGCTTGTCCAATGCAGATGTGGCAGAAACAGCTACGCTCCCTGGCAGTTGTGACATATGGTTGTAATCCCCTATAAGAGAATAGACTTCTTCACTGCCTTAAAGTTTTTATTCGTTGTGTTCTCTCAGGTCTATTTCTATCAACATCTCCACTTTTAATGAAAAAGAATGTCCTCTTCGAATGAATGTGTTGTTCTACATCATTTTCCTTTGGTAATGATAACTGTTTCTTAGCATAAAGATAGAAATCTTGTGCATTGGAAATGATGCAACCTCTCGCAGCTACAGCAACTGTTGCACTCCTTTTAACTACGCCTGATTCTCAATCACATGGGCCTTTCCCATGTCGAGACCCAAAGAAATGTTTTTCAACCTCAAAACCAAAGTCGTCTTTCCAAAAGCTCATGTCTACAAAGTTATATTTTGACTTGTATTGGGTGGGTGCACCATCTGAGAATTGTACTTGTTTTCTTATTTCATCTAGATGTTCTAAAAGGTGGGTATTGGCTTTGACAATGCAATGATGCACCATGTGGTAGTCATGTTTATGATTCTCTGATATAAAAACGAGAGATTCTCTAACAGTCTGGTGACAATTTTCTTCCTGACATTGATATGTTACTAAAGGGTGAATTGTTACTTGTTCGTAAGTCCAATGTGCACTTTGCGCTTCATCTTGATGTCTGCAAATGTAATTTTCTGCGAAGTCAAGACGCATCAACACCCACTTTTCAGGAATATGGGCCTTCAGTTCTTCAAACTGCTTAGACTGCCATTGGGCATTAAACAGGTGCTTTGAAAAGGGTAAAAGTTCTGATTTCATCCCATCTATCAGTTGTTCCATTGTTCCTGTTCTCCTTTTCATTTCCATAAATGTCTTAACTACTTGTTTACCATTAACTTCTGACTCTTTATGACCTTGTTGCCATCTCTTCCACCCTACTTGAGTATCTTTAAAGTTTTCTATTAATTCTGTGACTGCATCATCGATTTTTGTCAGATCACAATTGCCACAGTTTCTGTCGATGCAATCTTTCTTATAGTGGTTTCCTTCTTTTGGACAAAGAGTCAATCTTGATAGGTCATAGCGATCTGTTGCAATGTTATCTATCTTGTGAACCGAGCAGAATGATTTTAGACTTTCTAGTTTTAAGTCTACGTTAATGCAATATTCACATAGGCATTGCATGTACTTTTGTTTTGACATGGGTAGTACGTTTTTTGGTCGAAGCTGTGCAAACTTGGCATATGATATCTTCTTCTCTGGGTTTTCATTGTTATATTGGTCATATGTTCGTTTCAAACTACTCTCAAGGGTCATCTTCACTGAAAGATCTTTCTTTATTACATTCATATTAGGCATTTCTCTGGAGACATAGGCCATTTTGTAGAATTCCTGTATATGATTTACTTCTTCTGATACCGCATCTTTTCTCTTTTTTCTTTCCTTGTTTAGAATATCTTCACCTCTTTTAACTCTCCTGGTGATGTTACGACTGAGACCAAATTGTTCATATAAACTGTTGCTTGCAGAAAATTTACTCTTGGCTAAGACCATGTGGTGCAGTATTCTTCTCATTTTATTGTCCTTCTTTGATCTTTTTTTTTTAATTTCTCTCAAAGTGTTTTTGAAGTTTTTACAAGAGGATTCAAGATATTCTAATTTTTTTTTTGATGAAGGTGAGGCTATACATTTATTCTTTAATGCTGCTTTCTTTCTGGGTGTTGAATTCTTTATTATTGTTGCAAGTACTTCAGCAAATTTATCTGGACTTTTGGGGAGGATTTTTATTGACCTTGATACTGCTTTCCTTCTTGCACATTTAGTTTGATAGCCTGACGATGATGCAGTTTCTGTCACAGTGTTTGTTTTATCAGACCCAGTGTTAATAACTATCGGTGCAGTCTTCTGTTTCTTAAGTGCATATTTTTTTCGGCGTTTTTCATTTATCCGCCTTTTCTTTTGTGGATTCAAGTTTTCTCTTTGTAGTTGTTTATCTTTTCTCCACTTTTCCCTTTGTTTCTCTTTTTCTTTCCTTGTTTTTGGTTTTGGGTGACTTGCAGTGTCTGTTCCTTCGCTTTTCTTTTTTCTCTGTATTTTTTCATCCTTAATCTGGTTTTTTCATTGTATTTCTCTTTCTGTTCAGGGGACATATTTACTCTAAATGCTTTTACCCTTAATGTTTCAAACTGCCTATATTCTTTGTATAATGTTTCATCTAGCTTAATTCTTTCTCGGAATGCTTTTTGAGCATATCTGTTTTTCGATTTTGGTGAGAGTTGTACATGTATATTTATACTGCCTGTGTTGTCTTTAGTGGGTGCCTACAAATAGTTATAATATTTTCAGTGTTGATCGATCACAAATTTGTATTTTTACAAAATATACATTTTATTTTATGTGTGTATAGGTTTCACCGTGATCATAGAGTGAAAGTTGAATATGGAAAAATAAACAACAAAAAAAAAAACAGATGGACAAATCAGCCAATTACTAAAGGGCTCCCACCAATGGTGGCCCTAATAAAAGATGCGTCTTTTTTATGAACATAAAAATGCATTTGATAAATTTTATTGTTTTTTCCCAACAACAAATATTCATCAGGACAAGCTAGAGATTTATAATATATATCAAAGCTCATTCAGAAAATTATTTGTTTCCTCAAAATAGTTAATTACAGCAGATTTTTTTTATGTTCATAACAAGGGACAATCAAATTTTGTTTTAAATTGTCCTTGTTACGAACATAAACAAATAACGCAATGCATAATGTGCATAAGAATTTTATCTGAAATTTGGAATTTACTTTTAAAGATAAATGATTCAAATCTGTAATCCATCTTTAATCATTTATTTCACATCATTTCTGAGTTTTACTTATGTTCATAACAAAGGACACATTTTCAAAGTGTCCTTGTTATGAACATAAACAAATAACACAATACTTAAAATACATATGATCTTTTTTTTTAAATGGAGATTTTACCTTTAAAAAAAAACAATTTAAATTCTGATTTCAACTTTTAAACATTTAGTTCAAACATTCCTCAGTTTCAGTTATGTTCGTAACAAAGGACATACAACAAATTTAGTTTCAAAGTGTCTGTTACGAACATAAACAAATAACACAATACTTAAAATACATTCGGACTTTTTTTTAAATGGACACTTTACTTTAGAAAATAAACAATTTAAAATGCTCTTTCAACTTTTTAAACATTTAGTTCGAATCATTCCTCAGTTTCAGTTATGTTCGTAAAAAAGGACATACAACACATTTAGTTTAACAGTGTCTTTGTTACGAACATAAACAAATAACACAAAAACTGCAAGATTAATTTAAGATTTCTTTTAAATGTAAAATTTACTTTTAAAAATCAGCAACTAAATCTTGATTTTAACTTTAGACATTCAATTTATATCCTCAGTTAGATTTACTTATGTTCGTAAATGAGGACAGTATACTTTTCATTAGGATCTGGAGTCTTCTGTTACGAACGTCATCCAACTTGTAAATGTTTACTTAAAATGTATAAATATTTTTCGAATGTAATGCAATATTCTCTACATTTTCTGTATTATAATTTTATCATACATCTAAACCTTTGTTGTGTACAGATTCGAAATTAATTACGTACGTAAAAAAGACTCGACGCCTAACACAAGGCGACATCAGAGGCAAGCACGGAAAATGTTTCTGGTCATCGTCATGACACCTATTTTACATTGAAACGATATAAAAACAGATGTACTATTATTAATCAATATTTCTATGCTTGGTTGAAATGAATAAAGTACGATATACTTGATAATTTCGTGTTTCAAAACAATTCTTACCTGTTTATTACGCTCGTAACCCCGTGTTTTCATTGGGGACACGACAGGTTCCTCCATTGTCTTCTTCCAAAGGGCGATAATAGAGTCACGTGATTTCTATTTTTATATACACAGTTGAAAGGGGATTTCCCACACGGCTCGTTTTGTAAGCATGTCGTATCGTAAATAGCTCTGGTGTGGATCGATTACTTTCGTAACATTAGGACACAAAAATTAACCCGAAACTATAAATAGTGAAATTAAAGCAAAAGATTTAGTTTGTTGGGGATCAGTTTGATTTTGAGGGAAACTATTTGAATGACTAACAATTTAATGCTCACATGTTGTAAAAGGCTAATAGAACACAGTAACGCAGTGACAATATCAATGAATATGTAGGACACTGCATGTTACGAACGTAAAGGCCAACATGAGATCTCTCCTGTCTGAATGGGAATAGTTTTACCTCAAAACCTGATATAAATTGTTTTGATAGTATAACCACAACTTAAAAATGATGTTTCCAAGTATTACACTTCTAATATAGATGTGCAAATTACTGTTGATTCAGCCTATCCTAAAAATGTCACATTTTAAACACCAAAACAATTGAGTATTATTTTTTTTAAATCCACAAAGAGAACTTCAAACTTGACCAATACCTACAATTTTTTCCACCATATTTCTTTAATATATGTTAAATGAAAATATAACAACTACATTATGAACTGATTAATATTTTATTAGAAAATCAATAAAAATACTCAAATAGTAAAATAGGTACAGTATCAGAGAATGAGTTATATAACTCATTCCATAGTTACTTTTTAATATAAACACAAATCGAATTCACTGCCTGATCACGTTTCATCGTAAATGCATACAAATGATCGCCCCTTCCAATGGACACTACTGGTTACGTACAAAACGTAATATTGTTTGGACAAAATTAAAGTTTATTCCCACCCGATTTTTTTTTTAATGCACAGATAATTTACCATATTATCTGTCAAAAAAACCCAACTTTCACTATATTGAAATGGAACTATTTACCTTGTTAGAATGAATTATAACAACTTCAACTGAAAATGTCACAATTTCAATTGAAACTTTTGTGCAATTTTTGAAAAACAAAGATTGTTAGAAATTTGTTCTTTTTACCTTTTGGCCAAGTTTTATCAAGTTTATATCCTTGATGTATATATAATGTATTGCACACTTGATTACTATAAAAAAGGTAAAGCATGCAGTCAAAAAATCACTTTATTGACAACTGTCTCATTTTTCCCAATACTGAATTTTTCCTCATTTTTATTCCGTTTAGTTTTTCACCCCCAAGTAACCGTCAGTGTCATGCAAGGAAAAATCTGGGATGATATAATACTTTCTCATGACTAGATAGTTAGCTGTCAAATTTGAATTTTCGGTATAAGGGGTAATGGTATTTTGCGAAAGAAAACTAAACAATAAAATATGACAATATAGTGTACTTGTATACATTTAATAGTGTAGTAAACAACTCATCCTTCATTTATTCCTCTTCTCACTGCACTGCACTGACCACTTGCTCCAGCCTCTTTCTGACGTACCACACCTTTGACATAGAAGCACCGAGCGAACGACCGACCACGATTGTATAACCAGTAGTGTTCCAGGTGAAACCACACTTCTGCGTGTAATACCTTACAATCATATTATACAATATTACAAATTTGATGTCACGGATTCAGTTGAAAGTACCACAGGGTAAATTCACAAACTAGTTAAAATGATTGAATTGTAATGTTTTTGCCATATCCATAGATTCGAAATACTCATTTCCACATATTTGTATAGTAATTTTGTTAAGATCATTCAGTACTAGTGAAATTTCATCAGAATTATTCTAGATTTGATAAATTAAGTAATAGTCACTATATTTAAACTCTCTTTGTTCTCAAGGAAGCATGATAAATAAACCACATGGTCGACCTAAATTTCTGGTGCAACTGAGCCCTAATTATGGTGCCCTGTAACTGTTTAGTCAGCAATTATTTGCCCTAGTAAATTTATATAATGGTGCCCTAGAGCCCTACTGAAATCATTACTCGGGAGTAATTTGCCCTAGTAGGGCATATTTTTATCATAATTGTGTAACCGGGCAGAGTGTGGTATAAAAGGAAGTGAGACTGTTAGTGCAGGAAGGGTTGAGAGCCCGAGTAGTGGTTGTTCGTTATTTGTATTATGTTGTTGTACATACCTTACATGTGAATTAATACGGGTGTTACTAAAAGGCGGAAACGGGAACGGAAAAATTGCATTATTTCCATAAAAAAACGTGCAACCTTCAGTTGTTCTTCAATTGTAATATAAAAAAATAAGGCCACCTAGTTTTATATCAAAAACAGTCGATGTTAACGAACAACAGTCGGACAGTGAGTCGATGTTAACGAACATCATCGTCGGACAAGAGAATTAAAAATGACCATATAAGATTATTTATCAACGAATTGCTAGCGAGGAAGAAATATAAAAAAAAAGTGAGGACGATAGAAAAACAAGGGATTTGGGGAGAATTTACCGACTGCATATAGAGTATTAGTACATAGCCCGGAAGTGTTGGGCTATAACCCCCCCCCCCCTTGAATCTGGAATACGCTATAAATTTACAGCTTGGATCCGGCGTACGTTTTGAATTATAGTTTGAAAACCGTTATTTTGTGTAAATATTCCAAAATTTGCATCTGCGTACGGTATACTGCATGTGTTGCGTACCGCGTACCATGTCTGCGTACGAAATGCGCTATAGAAAAAGCCCCCGAATCCTGCGTACGAAAAGAGGGGTTACAGCCTCAAGTGTCAGTCACGTGGTTTGATTTTCACTTTCGATTGCTACTTTTTGTGCACTATGTTTGCAAAAACTGCTGAATTGCTGAAAATACAATTAGCGCCATTTAAAAGTGAATGGCTGAAACTATAACACTTCGACTATTGATGGGCTAAATATTTGCAACTGCAGATGTGCAATTTGCTTCCTTAGTTTACCTACATTTTTCGTATCCGCACGTCTTCAAACTAGGCGTGTTAAAATTCCAAACGTCTTCAAAATGGAATAAAGGTTGTTTGGCGTGAAGTAATCAGTAAACAATGATATTTTTTCGAGATTAAACATCACATGAAACTAGAATGCACGAGGGCGACATCTGCAGTGTTATGAGAAATTAATATATTCACCACTTGTCTTATATATATGTTTTAAAGTACACGTAAAACCATGTGGTTGAGTGTAACTAAGGACTGAAATAAAACCACCTCATCTGAAATCAATCAGGCTAACTTGCTTGAGTCAATGAGTACATGTACCTTCACGGGCTTACACTAATACATGATACTCGAGGATATAACCCACTTTTTGTTACTTTGCCCTTTGGCAGCACTTGGTAGCATGGTACTCGAGAAGCCGAAATTTTAATACTCGGCACTCAGAAAATCGGAAACGCTGATAAAATAAACTTGCATGGTACTTAAAGCCGATTTTACTTAGTAGTCGGTTCTTAAGGGAATTGCACCCTCATACATAAAACTAGGGTAGATTATGTAGGATTAACTGTGTGAAGTGTAATACTCTAATATATAATACATTGATACTCATCACTACAAGATTACGACATTGTCATGATGGATCTTGGTGAATTCTCAGAGAACGAATGCTGACGTACCACCATATTTTAAAACTAATATTAACCTATCTTCTGCATTTACGTCAGCCATTTAAGGAAGCTATAATCTCTGAAAGGGGATCACCTAAGGACCATTTCAACAAAGTTTGACCTCAGTTGGCCCAGCAGTTTCAGACGAGAAGATTTTTAATTGATTTTTTGTCGAATTTTCTATTTTTAGCAATGGTGGCCATCTTGGTTGGCGGGCGGGGCGTCGGACACAATTCTGAAAGGGGACCATCCCTGCCAAGTTTGGTCCAAATTGGCCTAGTGGATTCAGAGAAGAAGATTAAAATGTAAAAAGCTAACGACAGACAGACGGACGACGGACGCCCAGTGGTGGCAATAGCTCACCTAGGTGAGCTAAAAAACATTTCCAACCTTCATCATGGCTTCTTATAGATATAATATACTGGAAGGAATTCTATATCTGCAGACAAATGCTAAAACGAGCACAGTGAATCTTGCATATTTTGGTATTTTTAATCTTGCTTTATGAAAGTACTACTTTTAGAACAGGAATCTTCTATCACTAAATGGAAAACATACTTAGTAGTTTTATCTTCAAACATATTTTGGAATTTACATTATGTAGACATAGATAGAATGTATGATTATGTAACTATATGGGTATAAAGGATTATCAGGTAATCGTTTACAGTTACTTTCACTTGTATGTCACGAGCATTCTAAAACTGATAGTCCATGATGAAGCTCGAGTCAAGGAATGCACGGTGCAATGGGGTCAAGTTACTTGTTACTGACTTTGGAGACTTCAGTTTTCTATCAAAGTCATCATGTTTTTTCTTTACGCATTGACTTCTTAAGTGGTAATGGACGTTTTGTGGATGGAGTGTTAGTTTTAGTTGTCCATCTTTGTTGTACGTTCTGTATTCTTTATTACAGATCACTATATCATAAGGCGGTGGTGGGAGTGTGGCGGTAAACGAATAGGTTGACCACACCCGTGGCAAGATCGAATCTGTGTACCAATCAAAAATTTAATGTGATACCCTATGTCATCTTCCTTTCCATTACTGTCTCTTCCAAAAGGAACAGCCTGCTCTAGTGTACCCTCACTGCCTTCGAAATCTCTCGTAGCTTTTTTTAAATTAGATCGCGGTTTCCGATTGGGCTTTCTTTGGGGGTGTTTTGGCATGTCTACACGAGAGAGCCCTTGCAGATTGGATGTTGGTGGATTTTTTCTAAGATACTTGATAAGTTTCAACAATTTTCCTGCAAATTCTGAAGCTGCTAACACATGTGAACAAATGCTTAACAGTTTATAGTTTTGGCAGTTAAATGAACCTTTCCCAGTTTCCTGTAGGCGCACAAGATGCGGATCTTTACCGGATGTACTTGCCACCATATATCCATTTTGAACACCAGGAACGTTGTTTATCATACCTGAATCCACTAGAGCCTGTGCTTTTTTCCAAATTGGTTCATGCGTTTCTGGGTCAAGGTTTGTTTGTTCAAACGGTACGGATAGATTCTTCGGAACTTGCGAGATCGACGATCCCGAGGTTCCAGCTTGTTCGCCAACAGAAACTGCGTCTACATTAAATCTCTATGGCATTAATGGCGCTTTCATGAATTCCGAAATTTGTTTTTTGCGACTAGAGGTAGATAGTCTGAACCATGCATTTGATGGTTGGACGTGCTGTATGTACTCCGGTCTTATCTAGTAGGGCCCCATATCAATAATGGCCTTTTCCGTGTCGTTCTTCTGCTCAGTTGCGATTTCTCTCAGTACCTCACAGAACTTCGGAAGATGACTTGACTTATCATTTGTTTTCTGCTTCGGTTTATTGTTCAGGCTTTCGTTCGCATTAGTTGTGAAGTGGGAGTAGCCTAACCCACAACGGATTCTCAATGGGAGTGATAAACAATTTTTTATCACGTCTCTTTTGTATCTAGTAAACCAGTTGAAAAAAAATTGGATTGTTCGTCTTTCTTGCTTCAGATTCCCTCAGATCCCAGATGGGTTTCAATTCAGACATTTTATTTTCAAAGTATGTTTCTGTCAAGCAGTCTACCAAACCAACATTCTTGTCAAAAATATCCTTTATGAACTGGCCTGAGTACGGGTTATTGATACCAAGGGAAAGAAGTTTCCTCTCTAAGTTGATGCGTAGATGTCGCTGACATTGGACATTTTTAGCGATGGGCATGTATTTGCTAAACTATTGAAAATTGAACGTTCATCGTCCGTTCCTATGAATAGAATGTCTGAAAGGGTATTGCGCAAGGAAACCATAGACAAAGCAAAAATGTCGAAGGCTCTTTGGGTTCTAGTTTGATGTACATTCCCTAGTTTTCCGATGAACAAGCTTCAAGTTCTTATATACTGTTGGAGTAACTACAAATTCTCCCAAATTAAAGGTTGGGTCAACACCCATTATCGTACATTCTGATGGATTTGTAAGGAACATTTCCATTTCATCCAGCTGCAAGTCTGAAGCAAGAACGCAACAAAACTCTGTGCACTATGAACAGTGCAAATGAACGGATCGGCTGGAGATTGTTGATCCTTACATTCCTTTATGATTTTGAACATGTCATCTTGTTCAGTCCGGACCGCCTCGGTGGTCTCGTGGTAGCGTGCTCGCCCCGAGTGCGGAAGTCGCGGGTTCGATCCCCGGCCGAGTCAAACCAAAGACATTAAAATTGGTATTTGCTGCTTCTCCGCCAAGCACGCGGCATCTAGGAGTAAGAGCAAAGACTGGTCGGCTCGGAGTCAGTATAATGTGTCCGAGTGAGGTTATATGTCTTCCTGCGGACAGTTACCTCGCGGGCTAGCACATTAAAAATCCGACTTAGCGTGTCGGTCTAGTACAAAGCAGGGATCATATTCATTATCATATCAACATGTTCTCGTCCTGATATGCACCTGGTTGCCACTGGACGTTAAACAATAATTCATCCATCATCTTGTTCAGTCCTACACTGTCCCTTTTCTCCTTTATTAGCTTGCTTAACGTTGTGCACTTGTTTGGTGTTTTTGGTAGGCCAACATGACTACTGGCATGCAACATACCCCCTGCTTTCTCGAAAATCTCGTCGAACGTTTCTTTCGGGCGCTTTCCAGTTTCCAGATGTTCGCCTATTTCGGTTAATACTCTTTTACTTGTTCTCACGTATGGGTTACCGCCTTTACTATCCTTTGTATTTCCATGAACATGCGTGAAACTAGGTTCATCTACATCGACTATATACTGTAATATTACAAATCTGGTGGGCTTCCCTTCGTAATCGTGCAGCTCGTAAAGGCGTCGTTTAAAGCCCACAGTGTGTTTACAGGACCAGTACGTCCTAGTCAGACGGTAAATTGACCTCATTACGGACGGCTTCTTCAGGACCGTTATTAATATCGAATATCGATACTTTGTCGACCACCTTTACAGAAACAAAATCGCGTTGTACCTTATTATTTCTCATTGCGCCCGACAGGTGAATTCTGACGTCACTTCTATCTTTTAACGTGGAAGTATCAATAATAAATGTGGACGTTGTGGTACAGTTGAAACGAAACCTTCCTCTTCTCCATTTAAAATTCGGTGACAGGCTTCTTTAACTGTAAGTTGGACTCTCCTTTCAGCAGGCTTATCCCTACAATGACAATAGACAATGCTTTCACCATGTGGAGTCATTGCCCTGTAGTATGATTGGCGGTTCATGTCACAATAAGAATACTTCTATAATTATACTTTTAAGATGTATCACTATACATTAAAGAAGTATCATTTTATACTTTTAAAAAGTATAATGATATTTTATTCAAGTATCATTATACTTTTTACTTACAAGTATCATTTTATCATTGCACGTTTAATTATTCAAGTAGAAAGTGAACTGATACTTTGAAAAACAATCGGACATAGTTAAAATATAATGATATTTCAAGTCAATATAATGATACTGCAATGAAGTATAATTATATTAGCATGAAGTATCATTATACTAGTACTTCTAAAAAGTATAATACAAACGAAAAGCATAATGATAGAAAAAGTATAATTATAGAAGTATCCTTATTGTGACATAAACCGCCACTCATACTGTTGTTGCCCGGTGGAAAGATAAATAACACATGGTGAAAGGTTATAACAAATGCTAATTTTGAATTTAATTAATTTGTACGTCAGTACAGAACTTTATATTCTAAATATTATAGCATATGGAACTCATTAGCTTTCCAAATTATATAGCAGTATTTACTAAGGTTGTTCCAGTCAGTCAAACTCTTCAAGACAAATGATCACGAAGTGTTTGACCGACTGGAGCATTTTTAAGACAAACCGCAACCATATTTTGAAAGCGAATGATGTAACGCGTTTCGTAGGCTTTTTCATTTAGAAGAGCAAATAAACGCAAAAGGAACATTTTTAAATCTATTCACCGTGTGTTATTTATCTTATCTTGCCCACGGGTGACGAGTCCACACAGAGTAGTTACCATTTAACAGGACCTTCACGAAGGAATGACACATAACAATCATGATTAGAATTACAAAATAAACACATAAATATGTAAATTAAATGAAAGAACCTTAAATTGAGCGCCCTCACACACCCCACTGCCAAAAATGGTAAAAGTTCCATAACTCCCACAAAATGTGTCGAATAGTATGCACATTTTTGCATCATAACAAGACATCCTATCTAATATGAAAGAAATTTGTCACTGAAGCGGTTTCAGAGGAGTTGCGTTCACAAGGTAGTGATGACAGACCGTACGGACGGATCAATACAGAATAACAGACTGACGGACCAGTCAAAAACCTACACTCCTCAACTTTGTTAAGAAAATTGTAAACCTCAGCTTCGCCTCGTTTGACAATGTTTTTTTCTGAGGGTAATAATCATCCTCTCAGCTATATGTTATTCATATATTATTAGGGCCCCGCCATGTAAAGTGGGGCGCCCTATAGTAATCATTCTGTCCGTCACAACTGTCTATATGTCGTACGATAACTCGCGTATGCCTTGTCTGACTCAAACGAAATCTATGCACAACATTGAGGACTAATGAGAAAGAAGCCTTTTAGAGGAAGAAGCCGCAGGATTTAATCCCTAAGTCATGCATGCACATTTGTTAATATAGTTATACTTAATTGTTTAATTACCTATCTGATGAATCTTTTACCTCTTCAATGTCACGTGGGTCATGGCCACTTTGCTCTGAACTGGATATAATTACTGGGTCCGAATCACGGACATCGTGTATTTCAATGTGTTCTTTATTCAAGGGTGGCAGAGGAGAGGAATCAGACTCAACAACTATTTCAGAGTCTTCTTTTTCACGGACATTAGATATTTCAGTGGTCTCATTATCCAAGGATGGCAGAGACGAGGAATCAGACTCAATGACTCTTACAGTACTCAGGTTTTGGTCGGAATCTGTTGACACGAAAATGACGGAGCCGTCACTCTCATCCTGATGATTTTCTGATAGTTCAACTGGAGCTTTCCTATAAATTAAAATATTTAAAAATGTATTTATAATATTGCTCAAAATTAAACAAAAAAAAAACTATTTCTATGGTAAAATTGGTATATTTGTATGCGGAGTTGAATTGGAATGACGATTTTTTTTTTCGAGCGGCCATTTTCAATATGACCGCCATACTCCAGCCAAATTTTCAAGTTGAAATGATTTCAACGAAATTCGGTTTACTCGGGAAACATACAGTGGAACTTCAATCGCTCGAACTGCAATGGCTCGAACACCATGGATGTCTCGAACCTGTTTTACTGTCCCTTCAATTAAGTTTGAACATACTTCAACCATGATAGCTCGAACACCACTCTTTAGAATATGACGTAGGACTATACTCCAGAATATAGATTATTGTACTATGTTCTTGAGTATAGTTATTGGTCATTGTCTTAAACTTTGTTATTATTAATTGATATAATTTTATGTTTACTAAATATTTTATATATGTTGACATTGTTAATTAAATAGCGTATCTATGATATTATATCTGAATGATGTTCGAGTGTGATTTTCGTTTTACTGTTTATTCAACTTTCAATATTATTTGTAAATAGTCTTGATTTTAGATAATGTTTGAATTTTAATTAGTTTGAGTCTAATTCGTTCTCGCCGTGATATTGGCTGCAATATCGCCAGCACGGCGTTAAAAAACAATTAATCAATCAATCAAACACCACTCTAGCTCGAACTGTTTTCATTGGTCCCTTGAGTGTTCGAGTCATCGAAGTTCGACTGTAGTATGACGATGACCGAAATTGGTTCTGAGCAGCCATTTTCCCGCCAATTTTACAAGTTACTCGGATTACAATGGAAGGAGTAGGGGTGATAAGACCATTATTTGGCCCCAAATTTACCATAAATCTGAACATAAGCACACAACCTCCCACAAGTATACTTATGAAACTATAAAACTATAAAAACACTGCATTCATATGGATAATATATACTTTGAAAAGGACTAGAGGTGGTGTAACAAAAACCATAAATCCCCGACACTGCGTGGACGGAGAATTAATAACTACCATTTTCCCGCCAAATTTGCAAGTTACTAATTCACAACTTGAATTTCGTTTAACACAAATTTCGACAAAATTTGTGCTAATTTCATGATTACAGTGTGTTAGGGGTCAGATGATCGATCAAGGCTTCCGCGAGGCTCTTGTACATTTAAACTTAGGATTATACGGTTTAACAAGAATGTGTATCTAATGGACACAGACAGTGCCCCGTCTCGCAACATTTTGCCGTGTTCAATCATGCAAAATATATAGGTCGAAGTGGCCTACTTTTGTCTGGATGCCTACTTACTATCCTAGATGCATCAGTATACAATATTGCATGATCCTACCACGTATAGATGCTGAGACCAGGTTCAATCAAGCGTAAATTATAGTCACAGTGACTTACTTATCTTGGATGATGATTCAATAGCGCAGATGCATATGTATGTAAAGTTGCATAGTGATGACAGTACACTTCCTTCACAAACAAGAGCAGTGCTCAAGGTCCCCCTGCTGTCTCGCAGCAAAAATTCACTAAGTTCGTGTGACCTTGAACTTTAACCTATTGAACCCAAAATTCATAGAGGTCTTTCTTACTTCGTAAGCTATCAACCATGTAATTTTCATGAAATTTTATGAAAGCGGTCAAAAGTGCCCCAGAAACCCCCTTTTCGCCTCAATTTTCAATTTCATTAAGTCTTTGTGACCTTGACCTTTGACCTACTGACACCAAAATCTATAGGGGTCTTCCTTACCTTATAACCTATCTACTATCCAAGTTTCATGAAATCCCATTAAGATGTTCTCAAGTTATGCCCCGGAAATCAATTCCGAACGGACGGACGGACGGAAGGAAAGCCAACAGCGAAAAGCGGCGGGGGACAAAAAGAAATTTAAACCTTTAGTTAAACTTTAAATTATCCCCCTTTTTTGGAGGTCAATGACGCATGAAGTTGGTGTAAGGGTGGAATTTTATTATGAATTTTTTAAGGATGGCAAAATAGATGAAAAATGCTACTCGGGTACTTGTAACTAATACTCGGCAAGTACTCGAATACTCGCATAAAACAAATTACATGTGACGAAAACAATTGCCTTTTCAATGTTTACTAACTTTGAAAATTTAATGGTAAATAATTTGCATAAACTGCACAGTTTCAATGAACGTAGATGTGCGTCAAAATAATATCTTTGCAGCCGTAGCATTTTTTAATGCATAAAACTCTAATAATTTGATATAAAAAAAAAACCTTTTTAAATTTTCTCAACGGTTCAAGATACTTAGAATTTTCTTTTCCAACAGAATATTAACTTGCATATGTGTTTGTTTTTCGGCCTTAATTTCGAACAAATGTGTTATGAAAACGTACAGTAACCAAACATCAGTAGCCTATAACGATGAAAATGTAAATTATTACTAATTAGAATCACAAGACCATTTGTCAAGGCTAGATTTAACCTAGGATCGGGTTTGTCTGAGATGTCGAATTTAATGCCGTCAGCCACAACTGAATGAGATTTGGAACATTCAAATGAGGGAATTAGAAGAGATGCCAAATTAATATCCTTACCCTCTAGTATTTATCGTTGAAGAGCTGGCGATACTATATCTACATGTGAGAAGGTCATCGGCTCGAACAGCTGTGCGGGCAACGTTTGGTGATGGTACAATTTGTTCATTTGTTGTTCGTTCCTTCTTATACCAATTACGTAGACTGAATGATTCTTGCGAGCTTGTACTTGGAGTTGATGGGTTGTTGGTTATGATTTTTGTAATAGTTTCTTGAAAGTTTTGGCTCAAAGTATTTACTACTGATGTTAGTTGATTATTCATCAGAGATGTAGGCGTTGCGGAACTACTTTCAGGCTGAGGTGTGGTTATGTCGGCAGAATCACTACGCGCTGATCTTTAAGTATCTATGCCACTTGTATCATTGATTGGTTGATCAGAAATGTTAACTAGTATGTAAGAGATTATTATCGTCATGAATTGTGTTTTTCTGTACATTTTCTTCGTACAATTGCTTCATGATTGTCTTTGACATACCTTGTGGAATCTTGATTCCCAACTTGAGTAGTTCCTCCTTGTATTGTTTGTTTGTCCGTACACTTGTTGCATTTTCCGATTGTACGTACGGATGGTTCCTAATGTTCTTTCTTTTAGTTATCCTTTTCGATGCCATAGTCACAATAATGCAAATATACACGATAAATAGAGTGTCAGTCTGTAGCTGTAATAAAGTTCAGTTTTTGCAATCTTGAATATCCAGAGAATATGTTCACATTTAGATTATTCCAAATAAAATATCACATAATCCAAGAATTGTATAAAAATGTTCACTTGAATATGAAAGACAATTATTTGAAAGTAAGACCAAAACAATATCAGAAAATTTCTATGCGGCTGACTTTGTCACAATTTCTGAAAACTGATTTGCCGACAAGAGCGATATATGATATGCCTCTCCATTCACGTGATGCAGTTGTAGCACTTGCATCACCTCATTGGATAAACCACGCTTATTTACATAAGCTTCAAATAAAGAATAAACAGCACACTGATTAGTTTTGTTTATTTAACTTGTGTACACAGTAAAACAGTTAATTATCTGGACAATTAGACGCATAAAAAGTCAGTATGGTCTGTTTATTGTTACGTAACAAATTTCATAACAGTTTTCAGAAAGAAATATTTAAAAAAAGAAAGATCGTAGTACTAAAATTGGCACTCGATACTCGGACCTTCCGAGCGATCCTCGAGTATTCGGGTACTCGTTGCCATTCCTAAAATTTTTATTTGTTCATATCTTGATGCACACGTATGATAAAGCTTGTTGATGATAACATACTTTCTTTGCGGAAACGAAACTTAAACCCGTAGGTAAACCGGACTTGGGAAGGAAGAACGGACGGACGGACGAACAAACACAGAGACCCGAAGGCTATGCTTTTTAATTAAAGGCAGGGCATAAGAACCACGATTTATCCCAGAGTACCATATATAAACAGTCAAGAATTGAAAAGTGGGGAGGAGTCGTGTCTCCTACTAGTACAATATAATGAAATTTTGCACAATGACAACCCTTTCTTAGCTGAGCAACTTTTATCCTTACATTGATTATTTATCTCCATTTGTTTGCATTGAAATGGTTAAGGCAATTAAAATTTACAAAAATTGTTATTTCAATGGCAATAAATCAATCTAGATGTCCAATTGAAACGGACTTTTGCACAATGACAGATCTGCGTAACCAAAAAATAAAGTTAAAAATTTCTATGTGAAAACTTTGATAGTTGCCTTCGTTTTCAAATTCTTTGCAGAAAAGGTTGACTATTTTTACTATGATTTTACATGTAGCCAGCATCCCATGATGGAGAGGCAATGTCTAACAAGTTTCAGTGGTTTCAGAGAAGGTTTGTTTTCTTTTTTAAAACTTAACTGACGACCACGGCGACGGGTGATCGCAGACGGATGCATTATGATGGCATTAAATCTTGATCCATGGCCAGGTGAGCTAAAAAACCAACAAGAAGCTATGAAAGAGCCTAAATCACTCACCTTGAACATCAAACTCACCACAAATACAATAACCTTGAAAACAGCTGCATGCATATATAAATTTATTTTCTTTATTGAATATTTTGCGCTCTGGCAGATAAACGTCAAAAATTTATTTCAAGGTTTGACCAAGATCGACAGATCATTGGCATGTCTTTGTCACAAACTGTTTATATATGTTTCATGGCAATAAAATTGATTGTTATTGTTTTGCAGGTATAACTAAAGAACAACCATGCATGCAAACTTTCATTTAATTATGCCCATTAGTTTCAGGGATGATTTTTGACAAATTTTTTTAACCAAGTTTTAAAATCCACATTTTCAAACTTGTATATAGCTCATAATTTGACATTATACTGATCTACATTTGTAGCCAGAAACCAAATACCAATGGCATCAGACCGAACGGACTGCACACGACGGCGGATGCCAAATGATGGCAATGCTCATGGGCTTTTTGGCCAGGTGAGCTCAAACTGCTTTCTTAAAACAAAAACTGTGTGACAAAATTGTTATTAGTACCGATTGGTATTAAAGAAAAAGCAGAAAGTTGACACAGTTTCCCAAAGTCTAAAAAGGCATGGGATGAGTACTTTTATTATAGGGCCCTAAACCTGCATTTTAAATTTTTGGAAAACTTCAGCAAAAAATTGATTTTTATGCATATTTTCCGAAAAAAAATAAAACAATAACAGTGAGTTTTGTCACTGTTATAGTTTTAACGAGGGATTTTGGAAAAATGCCTTTTTTATATAAAAACCACAATTTTACTCTTGACTTTTGAATGCTTACTATAATATATGTGTAATTATCTTATGATTACTTGTGAAGTAAATTTTTAATTTGACAACTGACCATGTTGTACGATCATAACTTGGACTAACTTAGATTTCAAAAAATAATAGGAAGTTTTGTATATTTTCCATAGAGTTCTAACTTCGTATGTCGATATGTGCCGCTACTTTAAAAAAAATTTAACACTTACCCTTGCAAGAACTTTTTAAATTGTTCTTCCCACACGCCTATATGCGGTCGGTGGCAGATATGAGCAGAATGAAGTACCGTTGTCTTGGAGGGCAATTTTATTTAAAAAATGTCTCGAATGATTGGTTATTTAAAAATCTTTAGAGTAACATTGTGCCTTATACTGATTTGAAACCTTTGATTTATAAATATGTTGTACGTCAACATGTAATAGTTATACAAGTTTTCTATTATTTGGCCATTAACATTTATATTCATGTAAATTGATGCCTTAAGGCTCTAAAAGATTGATTGATTGATTGTTGCTTAACGTCCAGTGGCAAATATTTCATGCTTTTTCAGGACGAAAACCAGTTCAATTTATCAAACAATTCAATTAGGGGTGGGATGGGACACAAAGGGGAACCAATTTTGACTGCCACTGTAAAAGGAGGATGGTTGGGTAAGGTCGGATAATTTAGCCTTCTGTAGCGGCCATCAGCCTACTCTTTTTCGAAAACTACAGAAGGGGTCTTAAGCGTGCAGGGAGTGTGGCATTCTCCAAACACGTTACCCACTATGGTCCGCGGTCAGACTTTCCGTATTATGACCCGACAACCCACCCAACGAGAGGGTCTCCTCTATCCGCCACCTGGGGACGCGCTAGACAGCTCTATGGGTTGAGCCCCCGTGATCCATCACAGGTGCCTAGTGCTCTAAAAGAAGAACATACTATGAATACAAAACGATTCTCATTTTCTATATAATTCTATAAAAAACTAAACTGAATTGTAAATCATGCACATTTGAAGAGATCAGAGTACAAAACAATGTAAGGTTTATTGTTTTAATGTTATTATAATCCCCGATGAAACTGGTGTCTGTTGGGGCTGTGACTTCTGAAAGCAAAAAAAATAAAAAAAATATTAAACAATGAAAATCAGAACAAGATTTTGAAAGATGTATCAACCTACACTTGCTTACTTTAACTGCATTGCGTCTCGGATGCAGAGTTGTCTCATTGGCTCTCATACAACATCTTCTTATCTATATTGTTGTCCAGGTTAAACCATGTTATTTGATTTTTTTTTCAAATAATAAAACATTGTAACTATACTTTACTGAACACATATGTACATGCTGATGTGAAGCTTCATTTTTTAAAAAACACCAAAAGTTGTGATGACAAGAATATGATTGATTGATTACTTATCATTAAACAATATACCAGCTGCAACTTTGTAGGATATAACTATATAAATCATGAAGAAAAGTTTAATTTTGTTGAACAGAACTAAATTTAAAATAAATTGGAACAAAAACATTCACATGAACTTATCGTATATTTGAACTACCTTATATTTATTGCCTCCAGGTTGATGAGGGGCATGTTTGAGGAAGTCAATGATAGCATCATTGACTTCCGTTTCAGTTGATTTCTGATGAACCCTTAGAGACGCTTCTGGAAGAAAAAAGTGACTGTCACATTATGATTATACAACCCTATAAAAATTTGTCAAGAAGAATAATTTTTTTATATTTTCAAGTTAATCTTTGACATATAAGTTGAATAAAATGTGTGTTTCTTTGTATTGTAATGATGTCACAAGAAGCACATGCTATCAAGAGTTTTGAAATTTTGTACAGAAATAAAATCTGTATTTGGATGGCCTTGCAATTGTTTTCAGACAAATAGAATTACTGACTAACATTAAACAAACATCTAATGTAATTATATACTTGTAATCCTTGTTATCATTATCTATCATCTCATTAATACATTTTAAGCTATACAAAAATTTGTGCTTTTATTTTTAAAACACTTTAACAAGAATTTACTTACTGACAACAACTCTGTAGATGGCTGTTGTTTGGAAAGCCTCTTTTTCTTTCTTTCCCTTTAAACTGTAAAGGGACCATAGCGAGTTGTTGCCTAAGCGTCTCATTTTCCTTACAGTGTCCCCAACTGTATTGCCACCAAGGACACTTAAGGCTTGCGTCTGAAAATGAACAGAAGTGTGCTTATCTTATCCAAGTGAGAAAAAAAAATCTATTTTTTATGTTGCCAACAAATGAAAGTAAACTTATTTGTCTTCACTGACCATTATGTATTACTGATGAGAATAGTACCTCCTCACATATGCGGTGTGTTTTTCTTTTTTGTTGTTTGAGTTAACGAAGGAAGAAGAAGTATTTGTCGTTTGTTGATGTGGTTCATAAGTGTTTTTCGTTTTTTGTATAGATTAGACCGTTGGTCTTCCTGTTTGAATGGTTTTACACTAGAAATTTTTGGGCCCTTTATAGCATGCTGTTCAGTGTGAGCCAGACCGTACTTTTACCTATAATGGTTTACTTTTATAAATTGTGACTTGGACGGAGAGTTGTCTCATTGGCACTCACACCACATCTTCTTATATCTATTAACCTATTTGCTGTATCAAAACAACTGTATATTTGTCTGATATAATGTTAACCTGATTTCAGAATTGTGATAAATAATATATACCATTTGTTTTTTATGTTTGCATCCTGTAGCTTTACAGACATCCTCTCAATATCTTCTTTGGTTTTCATAAGTTCTAACAGCAAAGAGTCAATGTCAGCAGCATCATGTTGAGTGTCTGGAAGTCAGCCGCGTTTGCCTATTCTCCAGGACCCAACACATCGTGTTTCTGCAGTACAGAATAGGACAAACTCTACAATATTCCGTGGCTCAATTGAAGGGTGGGTGCTTCATCAGCGGTCCTGACCCAATCCTTCATGTTGTACTAAGCTTTGACTACCGAGCTAGTCAGTAATTCTTTTAAGTTCCGATGTCTACTATACGCCACCTTTGGTGGTTTAGGAAATTGCTCCCTACATTTCGCATTGCGAAGTAGTTTTTTATAATGTTTTCGCAAAGCTTTATTTATATTTCCTAACGAAAAGTGATATTTAGTTACAAATAGTAGTGGTATCTGCTTGTCAGATTCTTGTTTAAAGCGGAGTAACTCTGATCGTTCGATATTGAGAGCCGATTCACAGTTACGATGTATTTCATGCTCCTTATATCCCCTTTTCTTAACATGGCCTTTGAATTTACAAATTGTATCTTTTAAATTCTGCGTGTTGCTGTTGTTTCGGTGGTGGCGAATAGCTTCCCCTTTTATAAATCCAGAGAAGACTGTTGGGTTATGCATAGACGTCCTATCTAAATATTGAAATGTATTAGTAGTTTTGATGTAGCTCTTTATATCAAGAATACCAGTGTTCCTGAACCTCAACCCTTTATGTACGACTGTATCGAGAAAAATACTTTCTTCGTTTGAAATTCTATTTTTCCATAATTTCATTTATAACTTCGAATGCTCTAATATCACAAATTTCTGGGCTGCATTTACTTCCCATACTAGCGCCTATTTTCTGTACAAAGTATCGGAAGCCACCAAATTTACCTTGAAACTATGTTTTAAAAACAGATTGATATAACCTTACAATACCTATAATATTACACATTTAAATTCCGCACCTAAATCCGTTAGATTAGCCTAGAATCAGCCAATATATGTATTTGGGATTTTGTAAGGAGGGACGGACCGTCTTTTGTCTCGTTTCTGTCACAGTGGAAATTTATCACAAATAAATGTCACATAGTGGAAAAGATTGAAAAAAATCTTTTATTTGATATATATATGGTTTTATAGGGGTTTAAGATACAATAAATTGGTCAGTTACCAACTTGCTTAACAGCGACCATCAAAACTGTTGTCTGCACATTAAATGAATAGTAATTTGTTTTCTTAGGAATATATATGTTCCATACACATTTATGATACATTATTCTCCAAAATTTTTTATGAATGATGAAGGCTTTCTCCTATTTAATATTTCAGAAAAGGTTAAAAAAAAAATTGCTCATTATGTAAGGAAAGATAACTCGATGCATATGGGAGACCACTCCAATATCTGCAAATAGGGAATATATGTATGTTATATATCAATGAATTACTTTTTTCTAAGTCGATGCTATATGACGCTTTGAGTTTAGAACTGCAATGAATGTTTGTGTACAATGTATTCCTGTTCAAATTTGACCGGGATCTAACCCGCGACCTTCCGCACTCGAGGCGAGCACGCTACCAGGAGACCACCCAGACGGTTTTCATCATAAATGTTATTTTTATTTCCTCATGTTGCCCTATGCAAGAGCCTGTATTATAGGTGTAAAGTTTTACAAAAGTTTTAAGCACACAAAAAACCCAATAAATTTTAAAACTATTTCAAGAATAGTATAATGATTGTTGTCAGAATTTTAGTAAAGTAAAAGTTTGTTATCATCATTCTTTATGTTTTTAAGGCGAGGTGGGAGAAGAAAGGGACAAGTCATATTACTTAATTTATACTCTTGGTTGGTTATTGCATTGGCAGACACGGTTATGGATTCAAGGTTGGATGTAGTGTTCCAAGTGTTGTGCTGATTGTTTGGTTTTTCTGTTTTGTATTGTAAGTTACTAAAATAGAAAGAAGTTCTGCAAGTAAAGATGTTTTATTTTCAGGTCTACAACATTGTATATTCAATAAACAATAACAATCAATTAATGAATAAATCATGCAGAATAAATCAATAAACAGTGATCAACTTATCCAGTCCCACATACAAATTATTTCAAAGGGGAATAACTCATCAGGGGAATTAATTTTCAACAGTTATTTCATTTAAAAGGGGGGAACCTAACTCAAGAGCTTAACTCGCACATTTTCATTAATTGCATAACTAAATATATTTATTTGAACATGTCAGATCATTTAAAATACCAAATAAATGTTGTTTCTTAATAATTGCCTTTTCATAAATTCAAGTTATCTACTAATCATATGTCATACTTAAATCTCTATATTGAAAAAGGTACTTTATATTTCTAATAATAAAAATGCTGTATGCGAGACTTGCTAAATTAAAATAAAAAATAACGGTCAATCCGAATTTTAAGCATTCAAAACATTAACATATTAAATCACAATATAGCTATATTATGTAATGGATACCTCAGTCTCCAGGCTTCAAGCATTTCTGCAATTTCTATAAGTTAAACTTGTTCAAGTAATCAGTAAAATTAGGCTTTTGAAGAATGTGCGTGTTCAGAATCTTCAGCGACAAATTTCCACACAAACTTGTCTCCCATGAACTAACTAATTATAAAACTTATTCCGGAGTAAATATGATAAATTCCGTAATTTAGTAGTTTTCTCTTTTTAAACATTAAACCTTTTAATTACTTTTAAAACTGATATCATTTAAACTTATAATAACTCATAATTAACATAAAACTTATTTACAGCTAACTTTAACATTACAAGACTTATTCAAGAGAATAGGTCCATTTTTCATTTAAAATATTATATACAATTTGTCCCTTAAGTACGACAGATGTTAAGAAAACTTGACTCAAATGAATTATAAATTTAGTTTTAACTTATTTAATTCAAAATCATATATTAAGTTAAATGTTACATCAACTCACCTAAAATAGACAGAAGTTTTGTAAGTAAAGATGTTTTATTTTCAGGTTCCAAAGATCAAGTGACGCTAAAACATAATTTTGGATATTCGAAATTTTAGTCACATGACCTTTGGATTTAAGAACTTCTATTTTCTCCAATAAAATTCCAAATAGAAATTAAAACTACTTCCCATAATTAATTTCATTGGTCATCAATTACCTGCTGACCATCTAAGCTTTTGTCAATCATTCCGTCTTATTTCTTAGCGTCCCTAGTAAACGGATTATCTAACTTTTACTTATGAACAAAGAAGATAAATAATTCCCTTTGTTCCTTCAAATTAAAAATACTTCCAAAACACAATTGATATTTTTTTACTAGGATTTATCTATTTACTTTATAAAAGTCTTCATTAGCTAAAAGTATTTGACATCTAGTATTTACAAAAGAGACTAAATTAACATGCTCTTTGATATCAAACTTTACGCAATATTATGTACAAAAAGTATTATAATTTCACTTTCTTATAAAATTTTTAGTATTCTATTGTATCAAAATGAATCGTACTTTATCTTTCTTTTAATGGAAATATAAAATTTCCATATTTTGACTAATTTTCTTTCACTATATTACCCTATGGAATTGAAGACTTTGTTCCTACAAAGTTACATATATATATATATATATATATATATATATATATATATATATATATATATATATATATATATATATATATACTCATATGTGTTATAAAAAAAATACATAATATCTTGTTAATAAAATATATACAATGTTTGTTCTATAGATGCTTCCACTATATTTTTGTTCATTCAAATAAAATTCTTTCATTAATCTTCATAATTCTTTTTAAATAATTTCTCCATTTTTCTGCTAAGGCTGCAGATGGATGGACACCATCAACCAATTTTGAATAGCTATAATAATGCTTTTTTTCCCATAAGTTTGTGCACATAGGTATGAAGAAATGGTGTTACTACATTATTATCTTCATTTGAAGCAGTTATAAATTTGTTCAGTTGATGAAGAACTGAATTAAGTTTATTTTGCACTTCTACATATTGATTTAAATATATTAATTTTGATGTTTTGTGACATCTTAGTCTATGGATAATCTAGTCATGAAAACTCATGGTTCTTATAGTTACAAAAACAACCTTACATTTAATAGATTCCAATTTTTTTGTTGTTTGAATTAAGATATTTTGTACAGATAATAATTTATCACTGTCATCTAAATCGTAAAAACTTTCTTCTAACGCTGGGGATTTACTTTTAATACAAACATCTGGTATCCCTATCATTATATATACTATTTTGGGTTCTTGGACTGTATGCAGTCTTTGATATGCAATATTTGCAAGTTCTTCTAATTTTGATTCGGTTTGACAAAAATTTCTTTGCATCTAATATGTTCTTTAAAACATTTTCCCCGGCTCGAGGAGAAGAAATATGTGTGGTTGCACATCTATAGAAACAAACAAAAATAATAATAAAAATAAAATGAAATAAAAGGACCATATTAAAAATATACATACACATTTGAATTAATAAATGATTAAACAAAAATAATACTATGAATATACCTAATGCAAGATCTGTTGAGGGTTCAACTAGTTACCTTGGGATCAATTTAAAATATAGAACTATCTTTGTTTGGTTAGAGTAAATTGTTCATGCAGTTTGTATTTCATTTTTATTAAATAGACACTAAATAATACTTTTGAATATGGTATGGTGATGATCACCTTTTCACTTTTATTTTACACCATAAATTCACTTTTTCATATAATATAAACACTATGCTGCCTGATGATCTGCGAAACACATAATCCATGATATTTTTAACGAATTAGCACATGTTGTTATCCATTATGTATTAATATATATATTGTTGTTGTCCAAAATATTGATTATTCCTTTGATTTCCTCCTTTCGGAATATACGGCACAAGTCATGCATTGATGTCCTATCACTATATCACTATATTAACTTAACAATATTGGAAAAAAAATTAAGGCAGACAATTTGTCAGGCAAAAAAGACCTTATTCGTGATTTAAGACTTTAAATAGGTTTTGAGGTACCAGAAGTATATAAACACAGTATGGTTGTTGTAAAATGTTTTAATTGTAAACTTTGAAATATTGGCAATCTGATCATTTTAGGTACAGTTAACGATTTGTCATTAATTTTGTTTTTGATAAAAAAAAAAATTCGTCCCATCTGATTAATAAAGTTGGGTGAAAAGTACCAACGACGTCTAGTGATTCTACAGGGGGGGGGGGGGGGCACATTAATTTCCCAATATGCAGGACATAGTGGCATTTTAATAAGCGGAACCTGAAGACAAGAAGTACCAGTAGTAACCTCCATCATTAGATATGTAAAATGTGATTTTTGATTTTCTTCTTTTAAATAATATACGTCCAATAAATATAATCAAAATACCGATTATTATTAATAAAATATGATTCATATTAAATTCCTTTTCAAACATGTGATATATTATTTATTTAGTCGTTGTTGTTTCGGGTTTAAAAATAAAAGACGGTATAGAAGCAGAATGAGTATCAATTGTTCTTTCTAAAATCAAAATTGTTGTCAGTGTTCTAATTTTGAAAAATGACCAAATACAATAAATAAATGTAATGCTGGCTAAACAAGTTCCAATTAAACCAAGTGTACCATTAAGATTTGGCCAATTACTTTCTATATTTATCTGACCATCTAATAAAGGTTCTGCCAAATCTTGAAAAATAACTCCTTCCTTTTTAGCTACTTTAGCCATTTTCTTTAAACTAAGATGTTCTTTTTGATCTTTTACCAAGAATGAAGAATATGAATGATTATAAATCTTAAAGTCTGGAACATTAATATTCATTTTTTCTACAAATGTAGCACTACCATTTATTTCTGTTAATTGTTTAGAAGTGAAAAACTGCTGTAGCAATGCTAGATTTATAGGATGGACAACTGTAATATTATTTGACCTTTTGTATGAAGTAATTGAGGGTTGATAATTCAATAATTTTGTGGCAATTGAACATTGACAAGAAATATTCATAATGCAAAAATCACAACCTTCATGAATAATTTGTTTTCCTGAACAGTCTATTGAAATTTGTGGGATTTTATATACCACTATTACAGAAGATTTCAAATACATAATTTTAGGCGTTATCTTGCTATGTAAAAATCTAAAATCACACAATGATTGTACTTTAGCTTTATCATTATTAAAAATAGATACTAAACATAAATCTTCACTTACAGAAAATGATTGTAATAAAGGACAGTACATATTGTTATTGTAATTCTTGCATTTCATAACTTGTTGACTTGTAAGGGATAAATATGTCTTCTTATCATTGGACAAAGCTAAATATTCAGGGGCATCCATCAATTGGGTAGCATGCAAGGAAGTGTTTACTGGGACTGGAAGAGCAGTGACTGAAAACAATTCAAATTTTGCCATTTTATATGCTATTGGGATTTTTATCATTATAAAAATATCAGATCCCTTTTTGGAATATACAAAATTTTGGGATGAATAATAATAGATAACATTTTTTTGAACAATATAAAATCCAGGATATTTTTGATGCAATTGCATTTCAATTTGTTTTAGAGATTTACTTAAAGTAGCTGGTTTAATCAACAAGGGAGATAATTTTCCTTCAACTAAACTGAAAATTCCTAATTTGAAATCATTTAATTTTTGTTTGACTTCTGTATTTAGAGTAATTGTGTTTAAAATTGTGTTAGATATAGTAAAAAATAATTTTTCAAGTGCCTTTGTGTTATTTCTTAACATTTTGCAACAAATCTATTTCATCATGAGTGTCTTTCATTTCATTAACAATGATTGAAATTCTTTTATTTACTATAGACATAAATGAAGACTGGTGATCTGAGTGAATAGCCATTTCTTTGGTTAACTTTACAGTTCTTATTGTGAGGGCATTGATATGTTGAGCCAGGTGTTTTACGTCGGAAACAGTAGCCATACCAAATATTGATTTGGATAATTCTCCAATAAAACCTAAAATTGCCTTCTTTTTCCTATTCTTATTTTTGCCTTAAGGTGGAATGATGTTCTTAAAAGTGGTTATGGTTTGGTTAAGTTCTCGTGTTGTTTGCAGTTGAAGTATATTTAGTTCATTTTCTAGCTTATTAAAATTTTCGCAAAAGTCCTTTCCTTTACAGGGACTTAACAATTTCATCCCTTTTTAGCTCACCTGACCCAAAGGGTCAAGTGAGCTTTTCTCATCACTTGGCGTCCGGCATCCGTCGTCGTCCGTTAACTTTTACAAAAATCTTCTCCTCTGAAACTACTGGGCCAAATTGAACCAAACTTGGCCACAAGCATCATTATCTAGTTTAAAAAATGTGTCCGATGACCCCGCCTGCGAACCAACATGGCTAAAAATATAGGGGTAAACTGCAGTTTTTGTCTTATATCTCAAAAACTAAAGCAATTATAGGGGTAAACTGCAGTTTTTGTCTTATATCTCAAAAACTAAAGCAATTAGAGCAAAACTGACATGGATAAAAATGTTCATTAGGTCAAGATCTACTTGTCATGAAATTTTCCGACGAATCGGTCTACCCTTTGTTGGGTGATTGCCCCTGAATTGTTAATTTTAAGGAAATTTTGCAGTTATAGGTTATTATCTTGAATATTATTATACAGACAAATTGTAAACAGCAAAAATGTTCATCAAAGTAAGATCTACAAATAAGTCAATATGTCCAAAATCATTGATTGACCCTTTAAAGATGGCATCCAGCTTAAACTTTCCTTTAAAGATCTTTTCCTCTCAAACCAGTGGGCCAATTGAGACCAAACTTTGGTAGAATGGTCCTTGGGTGGCCCCCTTCCAAAATTATGTCTGGCATCCACGACTTCCAACCGAGATGGCTGCTGTTACTAAAAATAGAAAAAAAGGGGGGGTGACTTTAAAAAATCTTCTTATATGAAACTACAAGTCCAGTTAGAACCAAAGTTGGCAGTAATAGTTCTTAGGAGGTTCTCTTTCAGAAATATGTCCAATGACCCGGACTGTTAACCAAGATGGCCGCCACAGCCGAACTTAGTTTAACAAAGAGACCTATGGGAAAATTCATTGAAAAATCTTCTTGTCTTAAACCACTTGACCAATTCGAACCAGACTTGGCAGCAATGGTCCTTAGATGGTCCTCTTACAGAGGTGTGTCTGATGACCCGGACTGTCAACCCAGATGGCCGCCACAACCGAACTTAGTTTAACATAGGGCCCTATAGGAAAATTCATTGAAAAATCTTATCTGAAACCACTTGACATATTGGAGCAGGACTTGGTGGCATTGGTCCTTAGGAGGTCCTTTTTCAGAAATGTGTCTGATTTCGTGGACTGTGAACCAAGATGGCCGCCACAGCAGAACTTAGTTTAACATAGGACCCTATGGGAAATTCACTCAAAGATCTTCTCGTCTGAAACCACTAAGCCAATTAGAATTAGACTTGGAAGCAATGGTCCTTAGATGGTCCTTTCAGAATTTTGTGCGATGACCCAGACTTTCAACCAAGATGGCCGCCACACCCGAACTTAGTTTAACATAGGGCCCTATGGAAAAATTCATTGAAAAATTCTTCATGTCTGAAAGCACTTGACATATTAAAGCCAGACTTGGCAGCATTGGTCCTTAGATGGTCCTCTTTCAGAATTTTGTGCGATGACCCAGACTGTCAACCAAGATGTCCGCCACACCCGAACTTAGTTTAACATAGGGCCCTATGGAAAAATTCATTGAAAAATCTTCTTGTCTGAAACCACTTGACATATTGGAGCCAGACTTGGCAGCATTGGTTCTTAGGAGGGTCCTCTTTCAGAAATATGTCCGATCACCCCGATTGTCAACCAAGATGGCTGCCACACCGAACTTTGTTAAATATTGGACCCTATAGGAAAATTCTATTAAAAATCTTCTTGTCTGAAACCGCTTAGCCATTGCTGCAAAGTCTGGTTCCAAATGGTCAAGTGGTTTCAGACAAGAAGATTTTTCAATGAATTTTAACAGCAGCCATGTCAGCTGGAAGTCAGGGATGCCGCACATAAGTTTGGAAAGGGGCCACCCAAGGACCATTCCACCAAAGGTTGGTTCTAATTGGCTCAGTGGTTTCAGGGGAGTTGACGAAAAAGTAAAATTCCCATAGACTCAATGTTAAACTAAATCCAGCCATGGTGGCCATGTTGGATGGCATTCAGGGAAACGGAACATATATTTTAAAAGGGGCCACCCAAGGACCATTCCATCAAAGTTTTGTTCAAATTGGCCTAATAGTCTCGGAGAAGATAACGAAAATGTTAAAATTCCCAGAGGGGCCAAGGTTAAACTATGTCCAACCAGGGCAGCCATATTGGATGGCGCCCCTGGAAACCAAACACATTTTAAAGGGGACCATCCAAGGGCCATTCCACTTAAGTTTGGTTTAAATTGGTTCAGTGGTTTCAGAGGAGTTGGCGAAAAAGTAAAATTCCCATAGATTCAATGTTAAACTAAGCCCAGCCATGGCCACCATGTTGGATGGCAATCGGGGAAACCGAACACAGATTTTAAAAGGGGCCACCAAAGGACCATTTCACCAAAGTTTGGTTTAAACTAGACTAATGGTCTCAGAGAAGATAACGAAAATGTTAAAATTCCCATAGGGTCCAAGGTTAAACTATGTCCGACCGTGGCAGCCATATTGGATGGCGTCCGGGAAAACCGAACGCAATTTTTAAAGGGGACCATCCAAGGACCATTCCACTTAAGTGTGGTTTAAATTGGTTCAGTGGTTTCAGAGTAGTTGATAAAAAGTTTATGACGACGACATACGACGACGGCGACGGGCGCAAAGTGATGAGAATAGCTCACATGCCCTTTTAGGCCAGATGAGCTAAAAATGTATATATTTAAAAAGCTTAACCTATACCCTGTTTGGATAAGGACAATGTAAAAGGTATAATATTGCCCAGTTTTAGATAGGGTTTAATTTGACAAAAAAATAGAGCAATGGGAAATACATAATATCATCTCGTTTAAATATTCCAGTTAACTGTGGTAAAGGTTATGTTCCTTAAAATATGTAGGCTTAAGACAGTCTGTAATATATACTTACGAAGACATCATTCTTAGAACCAACTGATGCTCCTTGGTCTATATACTTTTTAACTTCTTCTAAATTCCCCGATCCCGAAGCTTCGCGAAGTCTCTATTATCAAATTTAAAAATGTTATTCTACTGATTCTTTATTGGTCAACAGGAATCTAACAGATGAATTTTGTATTGCATAAATGGTTACCAATATAACTCAACATTTTACCTTTATTATTCTCTTCAGGCCCATATAATTCACTAAAATAATCATTATTCTTTTTTTTAAATAATCAAATTCATTATAATTGCAACCTATGTTGCAATAATTTCATACATGTATGCATCTAATTAAATGATCCAACTCATAATGCCTTATGCTTCTGCCTAGAAATATTCGTGAAAAAAGTAAATAAATAAGAGTATAATTCTCGTTTAAGCACCTTAATATTGTATATCACAATTATCTGCTAAAACAGATATTATTATCTGCCAATGATCATATTTATAACAAATTCATTCTTACCATCGAATTGTCTGGTTTTCAGAATACAGTAGGTTTTTTGTCTAAAATCATGCAGTCTATATAAATATGAATTGAAGATGGAAGTGGCCATGTGAACTTTGTCATCATTTGGCGTGCGTCCGTCTGTTAACGTTTCACGAGGAGAAAACACTAATTCCAAACTTGGCAGGAAGCATCTATGTAAGGTCCTTTATAAAGTTTGTCCATTTCGTCTTGATCAGACAACAAATATTGCCACCATGGGCAATTTTTTGTTTCTGATTGGCCGAGTTTTCAAAAATCTTCTTTGAAACTGCTTGGCCAAATGGAACAAAACTTGACAGGAAGCATAAATAGGAGGTCCTTTATAAAGTTTCCTCATTTCGTTCCAATCGGACTACAAATATGACCTCAATGGGCAGTTCTTGTTCCTGATTGGCTGATATAAAAAATCTTCTCCTGAAATCGCTTGGCCATATTGGAACTAAACTTGACAGGAAGCATATATGGGAGGATGTTTACAAAGTTTCCACATTTCCCGATCAGACTACAAATATTGCCACCATTGGTAGTTCTTGTTTAAGATTGGCTGATATACAAAAATCTTCTCTGAATTCACAGGGCCAAACGGAACGAAACTTGACCTTAGCAAATAATGCGTTCTGATTGGCTGAAATTTCAAAAATCTTCTGAGAAACCCCTTGGCAGATTGAATTGTGATATTGTGCAAATGTTCCTTAATAATCCTCTACTAATTTTGAGTTTTTGGTGCAGATCTGAAATCCAAGATGGCTGCCGCAGTGGAACACAGTTTAACACAAAATCCTATGGGAAATATATACAAACAGCTTCTTCTCAGAAAAAAAAATAACAATCAAACTGTTTCATACATTTAAACCAAATCATGCACGAATGATAGGAGGGTGGTTCTCTACTAATTTTGAGTTTTAGATGCCAATCTCAAATCCAAGATGGCACCACAGAATATTCTTTAACATTGGACCATATTCCTTCTCCGAACCACTTAAGCTTTAAAAACGAAATTTGCAGGAAACCTCATTTGACTGTCTTCTACAACATTTGTTTTTGATATATCAGGTGAGCGATACAGGCTCTTGAGAGCCTCTGGTTATATTTCATTTGATTTTAACCAGTTTTTCCAAATTGTTTGTCTGTCTATTTGAGATGTTTCTTAATTATGTTACCAGTTACTGAGAAGCCTCACATTATGTTATCGAACAATGTACAGTTTGTAATTGTTTGTATTATAATGCTCAGGAAGTTTATTGTTTGTTAATTGTTGAAAAATGTTTTGTTCACATGTTAAGATATATTGTTAAATTTATCAATAATAAACTTGTTAAAGATTAAATGTTAATTAAATGTAATGGATAAGCATAGACTGTTGTGTCCAATATGTCTGTTCCAACATGCATAGTAAAGCACATGCATAGTTTCCCCAAACTTGATATTGGCAATCTTTAAAGTATATGTGCATGATAGTTCTACACCACCTCCTTCTACATCCCTATGTCTATTGAAAGAAAAGTTATGCCTATATCTATGACCAGAAAACGGATTTGTAGTAGGTCGACAAGTACCATTGTATACACAAACTATATCACTAGCTAAGTATTGGTCTTTTATTCTCCTGAATGCCCTACATAAGTTTGCCGGAACTCTCCCGACTTGTCTGCCTGTAACAAACAAGAAAACTTCAGTTATATCAAATAAGTCAGATTTACATATACATGTATGTATGTTCTGTGCATGGTTTTGTTACATAGTGTGAAACGTCAGTGAGATGTGGTTTTTACATGGTACAATTTATGTACATTGTACTTATTTTTTCTAGAAAGCATTGGACACTTGTTTTTGTTGATCTGGTCTTTGTCCCTCAACATTTGATTTTTAACATCATGGTTCCAGTTGTACTTTATCTTGATTATTTCCATTTAACATTTTAAACTTGTTAAATCACTTCATTGAAAGTTTAAATGGCCCCCGCTTGTCCGAGGTATTGATTTCTAAGGAAAGTAATTTCCACAAAAGGATACGTCAGATTTTTAAACTTGTCCAGCATTTTGACGGGGACAAAATTAAAATAGAGAATAGAAAATATAGTTTCACATGTTTAAGCATTTTCTTTTCCTTTTATTTACCTGCAATCTCTCGCACTGTGCCTATTAGGGTGGCGTCGTGAAACATCTCTTGTTACCACATCACCGATGCGTCTTTTTACCGCAGAATACTACAAAACACCTAATTTCTAGCAAAATTGTAGAAATAAAGTATATTGTTGCTTTGATAATTATAATTTATCAATATTTTTTATATTAAAAATGTACATTGTACTTATCACAGTCTTCACAACCCAACTTAAGAAGAGTTAAGATTGAAGAATGTCGGTGATCCTTTAATTTTTGTCCTGAACATCAAAGCAATATTTTTTATTTCAAATATCCAGACAGTTAGGGAAAGAGAACTTATTAACTTTCGATCCACGATTTGCACACTGAAAATTTTGGAAATTCTAAAATACGAAGTAAGATCTCAAGTAAATATTTTTGAAAGGCGACTTCTCATTTATTTGATTTATTCACACATATCGATGGGTTAATGCTAGAACCAAGTAACGGCTAAAAACTTAATTTTCAGGAAATGATTAAAACTTATTTTAAGTTGTGTAGAATGAAATTTGAAGATCTTAGATATTGTCTTGCAAACTTCACATCCTTGTTTTTTATGCCATAATGAATAAATGTGCAATTCTTTTCTGAATTGGTCATTATATTCAGTTAAAAACAATATTTGATTTGAACATATTTCTTTTATTTTTAGAAATAATATATTTTTTACTAAAACAAATTAAGTAGTGATACTTGGATAAAGCAAAACATATATGATTTTGATAATTAATTTATGTTTGTACTATTACAATGTATTTACAGATAACTTGTTTTAGCATACACATAGTTCAGAGCTATATTATCTATATTAGTACTATAACCAGTTAACTTGAGATAATTGAATTTAGCATGCACATAGTTTAGAGCTATATTTAATTTATATTAGTACTATAACCAGTTAACTTGAGATAATTGAATTTAGCAAACACTCAATTTTAAAGATTAACATGAAATATATTTATTAAAATGGATTAAGTGACATTGCTTTGTTTTAGTTTACATCTGATTCGTTTTTAAGAAATAAGATAACAATGAAAAAAATAAGAAACAGAATATTAAAACTGTTACTAGGACAGCATAGATTATAGCTCATGCTTACATTTGACGTTTAAAATGTTAACAATAAGTTTTAAAGTAATAAAACAGTTCTTGATTTTACGATTTTCTGCAATACTTCTTTTACACTTTATATCTTTTGAAATTATTTAATGTCTGTTTTTTTTTTAAATATTTTACGCTGACTGATCATTATATTCAAAAAAAATATTCAGAAGTCTATAAATGTTAAGAAAAATCTATCACTAATAAAAACTACATGGTTTACAGTTCTGCAGAAATAATCAAAATAGTAAAGTCACTTCTGTAAATGAATGCCATATTTCAGATTTACACATAATGCACATTTCAATGTTAAATCTATAAGCTAATTGTCAGAATCTTGGTCATCTTCTTGCACATCAGGATCGGGAAGAGAATCACGGACTTTGGAATTTGATGCAACTGTTTTGTAGAACTCATGGTATTCAGTTGGTATAACCTTGCGTCTACAAAGGTTTAGCAGATCCTTTTTCTTTGCTGAAGATATAGCTTGCTTCGTTTTGTATTTTCTTGGAAGCTCTATTTGTAGGTTAGCTGCTATGCTAGCCTTCTTATCTACCACTCTCATTTTTCTGAAATTTTCGTCATAGTCGTTCTTGAACAGTACATGCTCCTGTTCTACTTTGGAATATCTAAGCCATCGTATGTGTAGCCAGTTTATCTGTGTTCCAGTCTCATCGCTTTTACTGTACTTTAATGACATTTTCTGGACTTGTTTGAAATCATAGATGTCTTCAAACTGAAGAGGTACTACAAAGTATGGATTTTTTTCTTCTTGCCATTCTTATTACTGTTGCCCACTGTGATGGTACATAAATTTCGGTTCTCTTCTTTGCAAATTCTATAGCCGAGTGCATGCTGTCACACTCCATTTGTGTATGTCCACTTTCTAAAAACTTGTCGATAATCTCAATATTTGGAATATTTGTAACAGCATACATCAGACTAGTTGCAGTAAACTGGTTCCTGTTCTGTCCAGAGCAAGCATCTGAGTAAAATATTACATGTTTAACGTGGCATGGAAGTGATTTCAAATACAAGAGAAGACAGGATCCTATTTCGCAAGCTCCACGATTTGCATCTATTTCTGACCAAAGATAGCAGGTGGCATCCTTGTCCCCTAAGTTGTATACAGAAAGATTGTAGCAATTTAACTTTCGCATATAATAAATCTGGCTTACTAATGAGCAAGGTGTTTGCAATACAGCTTGCAGGTCAAATGTAGCAACAACTGTCTCCTTGGAGATTTTTCCGAGATCTTTATCATCTTTTTTCTCTTTACGGGCTCACATTTTTTTCCTCTGGTGCTCATCATAAATTTTCTTGTCATTATCATTTTCAATGTTTTCAAGAATACCTTTATTGTATGTGACACAAATATTGCATTGGTCTTTTTTCGGTATATGAAATGAGAAATTGTACTCTTCATTGAAAATCTTACGATAGATTGCGAGGCTAACTATTTGTTTCTCTGAAACTGAACCTTTGTATTGTTCAAGATACAACTCGTGCATTTTGGTTATGTTCAAATCTGATCCTAAATATTTCCTATTGGGTGATTTTCTGGAGTAATGGCCCTCGACAGCTGGAAAGGACTCAATGTGCTGTCTCACAATATTTAATGCTTCTTCACTTGTTTTATTGTGCGCAACATGTTTACCCCGTTTATCACTGCCAGTATATACACCACCGGACTGGTTTTGTACAGCATTATCAATGTACGCATCCCCAATATCCAGGGTTTTTTTGAAGAACTTTTTACAAACGTTGATTTTTGACCCTTCGATTTCAAATGCAAAAGATCTGTGGACATCACGTTTTCTCTTCTTTTTCTGGTCTTCATTACTTTCATCAATATATTTTCTTGTCTTTTTTTCTTGTACTCTTGAGACAACAGAATCGTTCTTGCGTTCGTATGACTCAAGTGACCAAAACAGTCGGAAAATGTCAGCTCTTTGTTCTTCTGTAATGTTCTGTGTGCATTTGAACTTGCACTTATTACATTTTAACAATCTTTCTGGCATCTTTTTCCCACTCTGTGAGGTATATTCTTTTCCAGTTATTCTAAGTTTTTTTCCGTACATTGTTTTTCCATTCAGAAGGATTAGCTTTTCGTTTTCTAAAGAGTTTCTTTTTTGGTGGTGTCATAAATGTGTGTGACTTCTTTGGTGGTGTGCCTTTAGGTCGTCCAACCTTCCTTTTTTTCACTGGCGTTTTAAGCTCTAGGTCATTGGGCACCTGGTCTTGGGTTGGTTCTTCTTGAATCTTTTCAACATTGAGCATTTCTAATTTGACGCAACCATCATAATGGGCAGGGATAGAATCGTCATCTGCTTTCGTGTAAGCAAGTAATATTGGATTCCTTTCATAATTGTCTGCCAGTGTTGGAATAATGTCAATTATAGGTTTCTGTGAAAGGCTAGAAAATATTCTAACCACTTGTTTACTCCAGTTTGCGAGTGCAAGAGGAAGCAAGTCAGCAGCCCTATTAGTCCAAGCTCCATTTGATCTCAGTTCTTCCACCTCTGTTCGAAAATCAATCCAAAGAATGTCTTCTTCGAATGATTCATTGGTGTCGGTAGTTGAAAAGAATGTCACATACTCATTTGCATTCTCTACTATGTGATCACACAATATTTGTCTTAGGTCATTGGCACATCTTATTTTCTCTAAATGTAACAAAGCTGCCTCAAAAAAACAGTTTCCATCAGGGTTTACTTGAAACCTAACAAGGCCATTTGCTGTGAGTAAAGAATCAAGTTTACGCTTTTGTGTAAGTGCAATGTTTTCTTGATAAACGGCATCTACTCTGCTTATATCTTTAGCAACATTTACTTCAATTTCTTCAGGATTTATAGATTCGTTAGTTATATTGGTAATTATTTCATCCAAAATACTGGCTATACTTTGTTCTGTTGTCTTTTTGTCATTCGTATTGATAATATTTTCTTTATCTGCTGGCTTTGTTCTTTTCAAAGTACCACTTTCTTCTTGATGTGCTATCTTGTCTGTTTTAGTGTTTTCTGTTTTTCTGAATTTTCTTGCTGATTTTTTCTTCGGTTTTGACATGTTCTCATACTTTTGTTTAATTTTCTCTGCTCTAGTATTGCCCTGTTCTTTATTATTTTTCCTATTTTTAGTGGATGTTTTTTTCTTACGTAAAATCTTCCTTTTACCAGCGAGTTCCAAACTGTTGTCTGTGTCTGAATTTGCCTCCTTTTTTCTAGTTTCTGCTGGCAAAACTGATGCATCAGAATCGGAAGAGTGAATTTCATCTTTTGTTGGTTTATAAGAATCTCCATTGTCTATTAAATTGATTGATTGATTGAATATGTTTTAACGCCGAGCTGGCGATATTGCAGCCAATATCACGGCGAGAACTAATTCGAATGGAAGTTGTTAAAATTTAACATAACATCTAAAACCAATAGACTATTTACAAGTAAGATATTGCAGCATAAACAATAAAAAACAAATATCATACAAAACGTTACAAAACACTTTACAATATCACAGACTTGAATAATATCACAGAAACGCTATCACATAAATACAAACAGTGAAATAAAATCAGTCACAACATAACAAATTAAAATTATGATTCAGGACTATAATCAGGAATACAGTCAGACTATATTCTCGAATATAGTCCCACGTCCTTCAAATATTGCAAAACACGGCTGCCAGCAACCTTCGTAAATAAATCCCTCATATTGCTGACTGTGTAGTACCGACAAATAATGTCGGATTTATCTACACAGTCAATTAAGAGATGTCTAATACTGTGTCGACATTGGCAAGGTATACATTCAGGAGGCGGCTCATTCTCTAAAATAAAAGAATGAGTCGTCCTTGTGTGGCCAATGCGACATCTAGTTAAAACAACTTGTTCTCTACGGCTTTTGCCGAAGAAACAAACATTCTTGCCAACAGTTGGCTCTATAGAATATAATTTATTGTCTTTAAGCAGATCCCACTGGGACTGCCAAAGACGTAAAACATATTTGTATATTAAAGGTTTAAAATCAGAATAAGGCACTGACATATTAGTTATGGGGTCATCTAAAGCATCTTTCGCTATTCTATCTACGACTGTGTTTCCCTTAATACCAATATGACTTGGTACCCAGAGAAAAATGATTTCTTTGCCCATTTGGACCAGTCTTTTATAAAATTCAATATGGGCAATTAAAGGGTTTTTATATTTCTGACCTTCTATAGCCATTAAACACGAAAGTGAATCTGAACAAATAAGAAATTTAAGTTTTTCAGATGTTCTGGCAAACTTTAAAGCAAGAATTATAGCTCTCGCTTCAGCAGTAAAAATGGAACTGGAGGATGGAAGACGGAGAGTTGCTGCTTGCTGTCCATAGACAGCAGCGGCAGCCACTTTGTCCCCGTCCTTCGACCCATCAGTATAAATAGAATCATGAAATTCAAACAGTGTTGCTGAATAAGAATAGGGTTTGTTTCGGACTTTTTATGTTTTCTAAGGTCAAAAATAAACATAGGTTTGGGTACAAGCCAAGGTGGTGATTGAGGCATATTAATGGGGGCAATGTCATCAAGGTTGATGTTAGAACCAGAAATATGTGGTTTCATCCGGATACCAAACGGAGGAATTTTATTTTCATGTTGTTCAAATATATCCTCATAGAGAGGATTGAAAACACAGTCGTAGGCAGGATTTGTAGGATATGCTTTTAGCTTGGTTAAGTATTGTAAACCAAGTTTTATCCGACGATTATAAAGAGACGGCTCGTTCGCCTCTACATACAAACTCTCCACAGGAGAAGTTCTGAACGCCCCCAAGGCCAAACGTAGGCCTTGGTGGTGAACAGTATCTAAAATTTGTATGTAGGATTTGCGAGCAGATCCAAACACAATGGAACCATAATCAAGCTTTGATCTAACTAAAGATCGATATAAATTTAATAAAATAGTTTTATCAGCACCCCAGTCAGTGCTGGAAACAACTTTTAAAATATCCAATGCTTTAAGGCATTTAGCTTTAAGCATTTTGATATGGGGTAGAAAGGTAAGTTTACTGTCAAACAGGAGTCCAAGGAATTTGGTTTCTTTGACTACTTTAATTGGAGAATTATTAAGTGTCAGTTCGGGGTCTAAATGCAATTTCCGTTTATTACAAAAATGCATACATACGGTTTTAGAGTTGGAGAATTTAAAACCGTTTTCCGTAGCCCATTTTTCAATTTTATTTAAAGACAATTGTAATTGTCTTTCAATATTGTTCATATTTTTAGCTCTGTAACATATTAAAAAATCATCAACATAAAGAGAGCCTTCAACATTCCTTTGTAAGGTTTTGGCCAAACTATTTATTTTAATGCTAAATAAAGTAACAGAGAGGATGCTTCCCTGGGGAACACCCATCTCCTGTTCAAATGGGTCAGACATAGTTGTATTAACCTTAACCCTGAACTGCCTGTCTGACAAAAAATTGTCAATAAAGGTAGGTAGTCTACCTTTCAACCCCATATCGTTTAAGTCTCTTAAAATACCATATTTCCAGGTGGTGTCGTAGGCTTTTTCAAGATCGAAAAAGACCGACACCACATGTTCACCCTAAGCAAATCGAACAAGATGATCTAACGTGCTTCTGCCCTGTCGGAACCCACACTGTATATTTGACAAGAGACCATTTGTCTAAGAACCAAACAAGGCGGTCGTTGATCATCCGTTCCATTGTCTTACACACGCAACTTGTGAGGGCAATTGTCGATAATTCGACGGTTCAAAATGATCCTTCCCAGGTTTTGGAATAGGGACAACTGTAGCCAGCTTCCACATAGATGGCAAGTCACCAGTTTCCCAAATGTCATTTAGTAAATCCAAAAGTGTGTGTAATGATATATCAGGAAGATGCTTCAGAAGTTTATAATGAATTTCATCAGGGCCACATGCTGTGTCGTGGGCCTTTGACAGAGAATTTTTGAGTTCATCCAAAGAGAAAGGGCTGTTGTAGTCTTCTGTATTTTTAGATCTAAAATTAAGGTTAGTTTTCTCAATGCGATTTTTGATTTGTTGAAATTCCGGGGTGTAATTTTGAGTGGAAGAATGCTTTGAAAATGTGTCTGCAAGTTTATTAGAAATGTCCTTTTCGGATGTCAGAAGAGTCTGGCCATCTTTAAGATGGTGGAGATTGGTCTTTCTGTTTTTTCCGTTAATTTTTTGTATGAAATTCCAAACTTTGTTCATTGGTGTATGGGAGTTTATTTTAGAGACGAAGTTTTGCCAAGATTTGCGCTTCTTTTGTTTAAATGTTCGACGTGCTTTAGCACGGAATATACGAACATTACTGAGATTGTCAGAGGTTGGATTCATGTTGAACCGTCGTTCGGCCTTATTTCTGTGGTTCTTAGCTTCCTCACAGTCGTCATCGAACCAGGGTTTGCTTGGTTGTTTTGGATTTGTCGAGGTTTTAGGAATGGTTCTTTCAGCTATCGATACTAACTTTTTTTTAAATTAAGAACTGGATTTCTAACGTTACAGAAGTTATCTGTCCTAAGTTCATCGCGACAGAGTTGCTCGAACAAAGACCAATTGGCTTTGTCAAATTTCCAGCGAGCAACTCTCTCAAATGGCGAAGGAAAGAGATTTTCCAAAATGACTGGGAAGTGATCACTTCCACAAAAGTCATCATGGACCCGCCATGAGTAATCTAGTAATAAAGAAGGGTCACAAATTGTTAGATCGATAGCGGAGTAAGAACCATTTCCTGGAGGAGATAGGTGTTAGATCCATCATTAAATATACAGAAACCTTCCTGGCTTAAAAAATCTTCCATTTTTTTTCCTTTGCCATTTAGGGAGTTACTGCCCCAAATAGGATTATGAGCATTAAAATCGCCCATAAGAAGAAAAGGGTCAGGCAGCTGATCCGTTAAAGATTTCAACTGGCTGATTTCTAAAGATGAATTTGGAGGAATATAAACAGAACATAATGTTATTGTCTTCTGAAGAGAAAGTCGGACAGCAACCGCCTGTAATTCAGTGTTTAAGGGCACTTCGCTATGAATGGTTCCATTTCTAATGAGAACGGATGAGCCGCCAGCAGCTCTTTCGTCCTTTGAGACCTTCGTGCTATATAAAGAGTAATTTTTAATATTTACATTATCATTTTCTTTTAAATGAGTTTCTTGAAGACAGAAGGCGACAGGAAGAAATGTTTGAATAAGTAAAGATAACTCAATTAAATTTATTTTCAAACCTCGACAATTCCACTGTATTATATTATTCATTTATGTGGTGGGCGAATGGGGGAGAAGTTCTTAGATCTCCCTCTGGAAGAACTTCTGTTTTGGCCACTATCTGCACGTACGCCAGTGGCTTGGTGAGTAGAGTTCACAGATGGAACTAATGGATCACCCCATATCGATTCTAAGTTTTCATTTGACGTCGTGTCCATTTTTTCAGAGTCATCATCTGCTTCCTCGTCAAACTCGGAGCAGAGATCTCTGAACTTATACAATTTGTTTTTCTCCGACTTGGAGAGTCGATGCGAAGACTGTTTATTTTTATTTACTGACGAAGAACGAGTTGTTTTTTGAGAAGACGATGGTGATTGTTTCTGTTGATATTTTTGGCTTGAAGATGTGTTAGATTTTTGATTATTGGACTGTGTTTTGTTTTGACCTGTGGTATTTCTGGCAAAAGATTCTGAAGTTTGTGAAGAATTGGATGATGTAGACTGCTTTAATGGAGTGGGCTTTCCTGAGAAATTACCCTCAGATAAAAGAACTGGCAGTTCTTTTCCGTTTGGCCAAGTAAATTCAGTCTGCGTCTGGAAAGATCTTGTTTTAGTTGGGGTTTTAACTTTTTCTGCGTAAGTTGTATTTTGAGAGGAGTTATTCTGGACAGAGACCAACTTTCGAGATTCTTGATAACTGAGATTTTTTTCTGCTTTAACTTTTTGAATTTGGAGTTCAGTTTTGTAGACATCACAGATTCTGGAATTAGCCATGTGTTCACCGCCGCAATTTATACATTTTGGATCATTTGTACAATCAAAGCTAGAGTGGCCCTCTACAGAACATTTGACACATTTTTCAGTATTCCTACAGGAATTCCTACCGTGTCCAAACTTTTGACATTTGAAACAGCGGGTAGGGTTTGGTACAAATGTGTCAACCTTGATTCTGTAAGGACCGATGTAAATATGTTCAGGTAGTTTTGGGAGATCAAATGTAAGAAGATATGTATTGAGTTTCACAGTTTTATTTTCAAGTTTTTTGCTAAATCTTTTGACTTTAGAGACATTTTGCAGTTGTAATTCTTCACAGATTTCTTCTTCAGATAAGTCAGCTAGATCGTGATCTCTGTCTCGAATTACTCCTTGACAAGAATTTAATGTCCTATGAGGATTAACAGAGATTTGAATATTTCCAATGTTAGTCAAAGAAAGGAGGTTTTTGCATTGTTGTTGTCTAAAACATTCGACTAGTATACATCCAGATTTCATTTTGGTCACCTTTTTAACTTCACCTGCATAAGATTGGAGTGTTTTATGTAGAAGAAATGGGGAAATTTTTGTAAGAGGTTTTTCAGAGTTTTGACTGGAAAGAACCAAAAATTGAAAATATTTGCCATGATCAGTATTTGGAGATTTCAGTGTAGGTCCATCGTCTTCGCTGTCTTCATTTTTCCTTTTAGAACTGTTTGGTTTGGGGGTTGTGTTGTTTGAGACTCCATGGTGATTGTATACTGTTTCGCTACCCTTGCTCCCCGCCCACCTCGGAGCAGCATCAAAACGATGTATGCTTGCCGACTTGCGACAAGCACTAGGGCTACAAGGATAGGATACTCGCATAGAGCACTTCTTTACGGATGCAAGCTTCGTGTCGGGGGTTACCCGACGAAACAACCATCCAAAGCAACATCTACACGATTGACCCATAAGCCACCGCCTTCTTGAACCTACTTGTATAATGGTACTATTGCTGTACATTTTGGCAACAGGCAAGTTCAAGGGCTTGGCGTGACCAGCCGATTGGTCAGGACCGGGCCCATCCTACCGCCCGTTTAAGATAAAGTAAGGGCCAAAGTGGTGTGTTTCAACCACCAGGATCCCGTCCTCTATCCTTACGGGTATCCACACACGGCAAACATGTGGCCTCATTAAGCCGAGGAAGCCTTGCCCCATGAGCCACCGCCTTCTCTGTGCTTCCGTCAGTGGTTATCATCCGAGACCCCAGAACCCAAACATCAACCTACATCGGTACATGCTCACCACCCATCCCATCCCATTGTACCTCGGTTTCATTGAGGGTTCATTTGGGTCTCTTCAGACAAACACGAGAAAACACAGAGGGCAAGACATGACCAGTAAATGACTGGACCGGGACCATCGAGCCATTCTTGAACTGGGTGTGCCAATTATATATCCGAAAAAATATCCAAAATGTGAGTGTAAATTGAAGGGAATGAAAACTAACCAATAAATCAAAAGATTACAAAATTTAATATTAAGAAATAAAATAACAAAACAAAAGTAAAAAAAATTAAAGTCCCAAATTCAAAAAAAATTTTGAGCCAGTTGAGGTTTGTGACCCATAAGCCAACACCAATCCCGCCAATCAGCAATTTCGAATTTAGACTACTCTATGTATAAGAAAAAAAAGGAATATAACGTTTCAAAAGGGATTGATGTGACCAGCCGATTGACCGAATCGGGTCCATCCGGCCTCCCGTCTAGGTAAAGATTGTTCCCCAGATGGTGATCGGAACCGTTTTTCCGGCCATCCAGGAACACTCCCTGTTACCGACACGGGTTTGCGACACACGGCAAACATGTCGCCTCTTTAGGGGCCTCTTACGCCAAGCCGAGGAGCTGTGGGCCTATTCTATTGTGTCCCCGGGACCCACACGGGGGCACTGTCTATTAAAGAGTCTGCCTCAATGTCTTCTTCCACTGTCTTTGATTTAAAAGTTGACAAAGGGATGTTATCGTCGCTGCTATCAACATCCGATCCTGAAGACTTGTGAAATTGCATTTCATCTGATGCAGTTTTGTTGTCTTGCTTTAGGTTTTCATCAGGTGATGATTTTGCTGGGTTATCTTCATCCTGTACAACTTGGCTGTTTGGTGATACTCCAGTTTGGACCTCATCAGGTGATGATTTGGCTTTGCTGCTATTATCTAGTGTAATTTGGTTGTTTGATGATACACTAGTCCGGCATTCTTGAGGTGGTGAATAAGTCTGGATGCTACCATTTTGTGAATTTTTGCTTTTTGGTGACCCCACTGTCATGCATTTCTCAGATGGTACAAAAGCATGGCTGTAATCATCCTGTGTATATTGGCTTTTTGGTGATACATTAGATTGAACCTCATCAGTTGGTGAATTCACATGGCTGCCTTCATCTTGTGTCATGACTTCTTGAGGTGTTTAATTAGCCTGGATGGCATAATCCTGTGTGTTTTTATTGTTAAGTGATACATCAATCAGGAATTCATGAGGTTGTGAATTAGTCTTGTCGTCATCTTGTGTCTTTTGACTTTTTACTGAAGCACCAGTTAGGCGTTTATCAGGTGTTGAATTAGCATGGTTGTTAACATCTTGTGTGCTTTGGCTGTTATGCGATACATTAGAGTGAGCCTCATCATGTGGTAAGTAATCATGTTTGCCATTATCTTGAGTATTGTGGCTGTTCGGTGATGATATACAAGTCGAGCCCTCATTAGGTGTTGAACTAGCCTGGATTTCATCATCCTGTGTATTTTTATTGCTAAGTGATACATCACTCAGGCATTCATGAGGTTGTGAATTAGGTATGTCATCATCTTGTGCATTTTGTCTTTTTGATGATTCACCAGTCGGGCATTTCTCAGGTGGAGAATTATCCTGTTTGCAAACATCTTGTGTATCTTGACTGTTGTGCGATACATTAGATTGGACCTCATCAGGTGGTGAATAAGCATGTCTGCCATTATCTTGTGTATTTTGGCTGTTTGGTGATAATACCCTATCCTCAGTGATCGATACCTTTTGCGTTAAGTTCATGTTGTTAAGTTATGGGCAGCAAAGCTCCTAATGGAGAACCGTTTACGCGAAAGATATCGCTCAATGAGGGAGGGACACATCTGGGTGGGGAAAACTCTAAACTTTGCCGACTAAGACACAGCAGAATTAAGGTGCTTTTCGCGTAAGCTGGTGAATCACATTCACCCTTCATTGTGGATATTGAAATAATGACTGCGTGTCACATGTTTTCCCGCCAAAGCTATCAACCAATGAGGATCATACCCTATCCTCAGTGATCGATACCTTTTGCGTTAAGTTCATGTTGTTAAGTTATGGGCAGCAAAACCCCATATTACGACTATAAATGCCACGAATTCTATGACATAAATAAAATAAATAAATAAATAAATAAACCTTCTCCCAACACTCAAAACCAGAGGCTCCCAGGAGCCTGTAATCGCTCACCTGGCATACAGTTGCCAAAGTTGACATTAAAATTTTTAGTTTGTACAGAGTAAGCAGTTTAAAACAAAAAAAATCAAAATATCCTATAGTGATCTATGTTAAACAAGTTTGGTTAATTGGTCATCTTTGTTTGTGTCTGATGTCAATGATTTAAATTCTAAAAATGACCATTTTATTGAAGTTTGGTTCTAATTGTAAATTTAGATTTTTTCTATGAACTTTTCATAGTGTTCTTATTAAATGTAGGTTTCTTGTAGTAGTAATGTTAGTTGGCTGGTTGGGTAATTGGATAGGATTATCCTAGGGTGAGTGCTCACTAACCTGTTTAATCCTGCCACATACTAAATGTGTTTGTTCGAAGCCAAGAATTTGTAGTTCAGTGGTTGTCTTCGTTTATTTGTTTACTGTTATTCCTTGTTGATTAGGTGCATTGTTATATCTTATGAATTTTGATACATTTTGTATTTTTCGAGGCTTTTTACATCTTGTTTTATGGTGTCATTTTGATCTATTGTTGAAACTTCTACCATTCCAGACTGTACTCAATATGAATATATTGGTTAAGTTTGACAACCACATTGAATTTAACTTAAGTCCATGGAAGGTAAAATGTAGGTCAAAATGATCAAAGTGTTCTTATTCTGGACTGTACAAGTAAACATGAATTCACTGATAAAGTTTGACAACCATAATATGAATATTTGTACAGAAATGGACCTAGATGCGAAACTTAACCAAAGTCACTGGAGCATAAAATTTACATCAGTTACCAAAGTACTGCCATTTTGGACTGTGTTTCTAGAGATGAATATACTGATTAAGTTTGACAACCGTAATATGTATAGTTGCCAAGTAATAGAGCCAATGCAAAATTTAACCAAAGTCATTGAAGCATAAAATGTACATGTAGGTCAAAATTACCAAGTAAATGTGTATTGCTACTGTACTGCTCGGAATGAATATACTAGTACAGTTAGACAGCCATATCATATATAATTTTTTAGAACTGTCGGTAAAAGCAAAATTAACCACCCAAGACATGTGCATCTGGAATTTACTCCTGCAAATGAACATACTGGTACATTTAGACAGCCATACCAGGTGTGGTTCTAAACAACTGAATTTCACCTAAAATATTAAGAGTGACTGGAGTGTAGAATTTAGGTCACACTGACTCAAGGGTTTCATATGTGGTGTATGGGTACTTTTTTTCCAATTGAGCAAGTAGTTCCAGATATATTTCAAGAAATTTGCATAAGGTCCTAAGTTAAATTTGTTCAAAGTGGCCATCTTGATTAGTGAGAAAATCTAATGATTCAAACAATAGATGTAAACTTTAAAACAAAGGTATGTGTAAAATATAACTGACCTATCAGTTACTCAGAAACTGTACTTTAACTGGCCCATTAAAATAAAACCGGAGGTGCAGCCAACGCCTGCAAAGTACGCCTCGTACCCCAGTTTGTATAAATCTTGACTAAGTCACTGTAGCATGAAATACAGGTCACGGTGACCTGATTTTGTATGGATGCTCACCTACTGTCCAGGTACATCTGCTTGCAAGACTGGAGGAGCCTACACCCTCTGGTATGCAAGATACAAATTTTGACCTAAACTTGAACCTAAGTCATTGATGCATGAAATGTAGGTCAGAGTGACCTACTTTTGACTGGATGCTGACCTATCCCCTAAGGCGCATGTGCATGCACGACTGGAAGAGCATACATCCTCCAGTATGCGAGATGCATATTTTGACGAATTTCAACCGGTCAGTGAAGCATGAAATGTAGGTCAAAATGACCTACTTTTTACTGGATGCTGACCTACTCCCAAGGCACATCTGCATGCAAGACTGAAGGAGTACAACCTCCAGTATGTGCGATACAAATTTTGACCTAACCTTGAACCCAAGTTGGTGATGCATGAAATGTACGTCAAAGTGACCTACACCCTAAGGTGCATCTGCATGCGAGACTGGAGGAGCCTATATCCTCCAGTATGAGTGATACAAATTTTGATCTATCTTGAATCTTAGTCAATGAAGGATGAAATGTAGGTCAAAGTGACCTACTTTTGATGGGATGCTGACCTACTACCAAAGATGCATCTGCATGCAAGACTAGACAACCCCGAGTCATAAAGTGTACTAGAAAAAATATCTGATAAAAATTTCAACTTTTAACTGAAATCAGTGAAGCATGAAATATAGGTCAGTTTTACCTAATTTTCCGTGTGTGTTGCGGTAGTCCCAAGATATATCTGCATGCAAGAATTGGTGCATCTACATTAAAGGGTATCCAAGATGAGAGTCCGGACGCGGATGCACACGCCCCGGTTACCTTATTAATCCCCCTCTACTTTGAAGAGGCAAATTTCATTTTTTATCTACTTCAATAAATCAGGAATTTTACTGTTTCTCTTGGTTTGACTACAATTCTATGTTACTGTTAGTTTCCTTGTTTTATGTAACGTGATTGCGCAAGAACACAACTAGCAACAAATCATCATGTAAAGCCTATCTAGACAAAGGTTTTGTACACGAAGTTAAAAATGTGAAGGCAAATGGTTAATAACATAAGGATACATGAAAAGAAATTTTTATTTAAAACTAAAACATATTACAGAGGCATTAATATCTTTTGTATGATAATAATTAAGGACAAGATTTCAATATTATCTAAAAGTACATGTATGGAAAAACTTAATTTATGTGTTGCATGTATACAGTGATAAAAGTTGCAATTTGAGCAAAATATTTACTGGACTAGTTAAGAAATTACTGTATCAGTGTCTGTAACTATTTTTTTCATACCGGTCAAATTGGTAAATTAATCAGCCATGGAAGTTGACGTTTTGGTCGTTTTTTATTGTTAAAATATTCCATTTAAATATAAGAACTGCAAAAGAAAACATCAGAATTCTTGTTTTTGTGGTATTTTAAGAACAATTTATTTTTTTGTGCAAACACAAATTTGAGAGGATTCTCAGTTTCTCTGTTTGAAAGAAATGTAATTTGAAGGAATTTTTATTCAAAAGTATTAAAACACATGATAAACTAGCTTTTTTTTTAATAAGAATGTGACAAAGAGGAAAAGTCACGTTTTAATTAGAACCCTGCATAGAACTATTATAAAATTAACAATTAATTCGTGAGAGCAAGAGATACAAACATGTACATATTTACAAAATTCAAAAAGCCTCAATTTTCCTCACAAGCTTGCTAACAATTACAGCACTGAGGCTGTTTTGAACTTAGTTATTTTTGCAAGTTGATGATATGTAGTTTCACATAATGTATTGCAAAAGCAACAATTTTGTGGTGGTTTTTTTTTTTTTTTTTTTTTTTTTTGGGGGGGGGGTCTTTTTTGTGGGGAGGGGAGGGGGAGGGGGGATTGACATATTTTGAAAACAATGTACATTTCTCCCTACATGTATATATATACATTTACACATATCAATATACAGGAAACAATATGAAAAAAGGCAATTTCTTTACTAGTGCTGCTATATAAATTTCAAAAGCCAGATGTTTAATTCTAGACATGTTTTCTTCTTATGCTTGCAATTAAGCAAATGGTTATTGCTATCAAATATTGATAAATATAGCCATTCAACTTAGTGTCAAAAAAGCAATTATGAAATAGTGTTTTTCCTGATCTTAGAATTAATAAAAAGGTGAAATGGGGTACTTAAAATGGGAAATGTAATGCACATTGGTCACAATGCTTGTAGAAACTGGACAAATATTTACAATTCACATATCACAAGTCATTCCTTGACTATCACATATATTTCTGACTATATGACTATCACAATATAATGACTATCACAATGTACTATGACTATCACAATGTAAAACATTTCTATCAGATATACACTATGAACCAAAAAGCTATATGGAATTCAAGTGTGCAAGATTTTTCCATAAAGTTGTTAATTAAAAAAATCTAATAATTTTGTTCAATAATTTTGTAAAAATGTATACAAAGTAAATGTTAGTTTCAATTTTTAATAGTTAATATTTCACAATGGAAAAAGGCAGTAATTTATTATATCTGAACATTTGTTGCAGATGTTGTATTAAACATTTATTCCAAAACATATAATAAAAAAGCAATTAAAATCAAACAGAACAATAAAAATAAAAGATCCATAGAAACTTTAAAATAGGTTTGACATTACTTGTCATCATCTATGAAATCATTATTTGTTTCAAGTACAAGTTGTCTATATAGTTAAAAGTTTTTGGAAATTTTTTGAATGATATCCGAGTCATCATAGAACTGAATTGTGAATTTCTCGTTTAGTATGAAATACTCTTCAACCTGGTTGATATCAAATGGGACGTTATTCACAGTGAAATATTCTTCAATCTGAGGCAGGAAGATTATCATTTTTAGAAGACTGTTGGTCTCATCCAAAACATTAAGTTTCATCATTGTTGTGTTTTCCAGTCTCTCCCTTTTTTGGCTCATTTTGCAGTGTGTACACTTAACGATTGTAGTTTCATCATCATCATCAATTTCAAATGACTTTTTGCAGTTGTTACATTTATAGGAGATCTTAAGCTGGCAATGCTGTACTTCTATGTTCTTGTTTTGAGTGCGTAATTGTAGGATGTCATTAGTAATATTTTCCAACTCTTCAATCTGAATTATTTCTGTCTTGAGCGTTGTAGTAAGTTTGATTTGTAAGTGTTTCCTAGAGGCAACATTACTGAACTTGTAACATTTCTGGGATTCTACTTTCGAAATTAGTTTTTCATATAAAACTAACTCTATTGACCCTGTCTCATCTGCAATAATAACGGATCTCTTGGTTTTAGGGCCCCATCCCAAGTTTACTATTTCTTGTGGACCAAAGAAACCGATAACTTTTGCCAGTACTGTTCCCTGAAATAATAAAAACAACAATACATGAGCAGTAGCTGATGAAGTGATTATAAAATTAACATTATACAAACAATGAGAAATACATGCATCAGGATAAAGTAAATAATGATTAACTGAGAGGCTTCGCAAGAGCAGCATCTATTTTTTTGTGTATATTCAGTACTGATCTAAAGAGTTAAAAGTTGTTTTCGGGTTTTCAACTAGCAGACAGGATCTTCAAGTACTCTTTCGAGATTGGTACTTCTTGTTGCATTTTTTTTGTATAGTAATTGTGTATATATTCAGTATTGATCTAAAGAGTTAAATCCATTTCAAGTGATTTTTACAGTTGTTATATTGTTGTTTAGTCACACCACTGTCCCAGGTCAGGGGAAGAGTTGAGTGCTCACCAAATGGTTTAACCCCGCCACATACATTTGTACTTTATGTGCTTGTCCCAAGCCAGGAACCTGTAGTCCAGTGGTTCTGGTTGTTTGCTTGTTTATCGTTATTTGTTTTACATTGTCTCAATTGGTTAGGTCAATGGTTATATTGCATGAATGTTGACATACTTTTTTTCTGGGCCTTTTACAGCTTGCTTTGTGGCATGGATCCCTGTCCATTGCTGAAGGCCATAATGTGACCTGTAGAAGTTAAAATTTTTGTCTGTCTTAGGTAGATGGCTGTCTCAAGGACAATCGTACAACAACTCTAATGCGGTAAGGGCCTTATTTGGCGCCAAAAATACAAGTTTTTCAAACAAATTAAAAAACACGGTAAAAATGTATCGGAAGACATTGAAAATACAAACTTATGATCATGAATTTGCTACTGACCTATTTTCAGGCAATTCCATAAAGATTTAATGCATGTATCTAAGTTTTAAACAACTTTAATGTAGAATTTACCTGATTGATGGCGACGCCAATGGAATTTATGATTGCCGTCTCACTTCCTCTATTTTTGTCAAAAGCGAGACAAAAATGAAAATAATTTAGATAATTTCCACTAAAATATGACTTATTTTGATTTCTTATCATAGTGCGAGTAACATTTGATATAACATAGTGCGAGTAACATTTGATATAAAAACAAATTGTTTAACATATTTTAGTCCAAAATTCTATTTGAATGTGAACAATGCCAAAGCCACAGAGGGTAGGTCCATAAAAGCCTGTGTTATACCATATTTGGATGGGTTTTTTCAGGAATAACATATTCAAAAAATAAAAAGACAGATTTTAAAAAAAAAGCTAAGATGATGAGCATCAAATATATGCTGAAAAAATGTGGTACCCAGGTACCCAGGGGTAAACGAATAAGTCCTTACAGTCCAGGAAATCCAGCAATTTGACAACGTTGTGGAATTCAACAACTGTTGTCGAATTCAACAACTCTACAGGTTTTTAAAAAATAGGCATAAAAATATGACAAAGTGCATAGTTTTTTTACTGATTTTTTATTTGAATACATTTTCTGAAAACTTTCTCAATGGTTGCAAAATATCAGACCAATAACAAAAATTTTCCCCATTACCCTTAATGTTAAATGAAGTTGTTGAATTCGACAACTTTCATGATTTTAAAAAAAATTTCTGAACTCAGAAAAAACGGCATCATTTGAAGTAGTTCACATATTATTTGATGTTTCTGCACAACTTTTCTTACCGAAAAAAATCTATGCAGGAATTAAAAAGTTACCCATTACCCTCAATGCAAATGTAAAAAAATATATAGGAAAAAGATGAAGATTTGAGTCGTTGAATTCGACAACGTTGTTGAATTCCTGGATTTCACGGACTGCTTAACTAGACACCTTTCAGACTTAGTTGATAGACTAAATTGTTTCCTCTTCAGTTCAAATGGAGAGAAATTGTTTTCTTGACATGTACCATGTTTTCTTTTCTTATGTATGGCAAAAACTGCTGTAAGTTTATATTTACCGTTTGATATGGTTCTTTGAAACCTTGAATTTTCATCTGTACTTGTGTTGTTTCTGTTTCGGTAAACAATTTCCTTTTAAATGGCATTGGTTCCTGGTAAATCTCTATATCTGTCTTTCTATTTACGTGGACTTCCACCTGCGATCTGTTTGGAGTAAGGGATGCATTGGTTAATCGAACTGCTTTTCCCATAGTGGCAGCTGATCTGAACTTTTCGTGTTTTTCTGGTGAGAACACGACTAGTCTTTGATATATTTGGTTTTTGGTTTGGATTTTGCCATCAAAATATCTATTATTGTTTCGTGATGTTTTCACATCAGAGATGTCATGTAAATATCCCAATATTCCTTTCTCTTCTTCAGTCGATCTCTTAGCCATATTTGCGACGCAATTTATGGCGGGAATTTGTCGAGAACCCGTATGTTCAGTGGTTTGACTATGTACCATAAATCAAAACGTTCACGCGTAACCCATAACGTACCATACAATAATATTTAAGCCAAAGCCAACTGATCTATCTTCTTTATCCAAACTGAAATATAGCTTTAGGACACAGCACGAATTGTAATATAGTTTGCAGGGTTGTTGTAAAGTCCAGCATTTTAATTTAGATTACAGCATTGTTGAAGTCCAGTATTTTATTTAATATAGTTTGCATCATTGTTAATATGCAGCATTTTAATATTGTCCACTGCAGTAAATTTCCACATTTAAATAAAGTCTGCAGGTTATTAATATCAAGATTTTGTAATCTTGTTTACAGCAGGTATTCAATGCAAAACTGCAAAGTGCATCTTTTAAAATACTTAGATTCTTTTAAATTAGTTATATAGTTATCTAATTTGTAATAGTATTTCTGTTAAGCTTATGATTACATAATTTAAGGTCATAACACAGAAAGAATATGTACAATTCTTGCAAGAAATTAAGTTATATGAAAAATTCAGTCGGAGATATCAGAATATCCATTAAATGCAACTGTTCTAGAAATTTTAAATGGATCTTCATAAGCATATGCCATATTTACTTAGACTGTGATATGGTTAAAGCGATTCTTTTAAGATGCTCTGTGGAGGCTATCATTCTTACATTTCCAGCAGTTTGTCAGTTTTGATGTTCTAAGATTTTTTTTTATTTCAATGAATCGCTTATGAATGTTTGTCATATGAAAACATGATTAAAATAGCATCATTTGTCATATTGTACTTTTGTCTCATGGTCCTTAACCATACATTTAAAATTTCTAAAAAATTTGCCAAAAACTATAAATGTTTTTAATTATGAAATTTCTGAAATAATCCTCATTTTTTGTTCATGAAAAAAACAAACTGTAATCATTTTTGAACAAATTTAAATAATTAAGGTAAATATAACATGTCAAAGCTAGGAATAAATTGTTAGTCCTTTATAATAGCATTTACTATACATATTTTATCATTAAATTTTAAATATCATGAATAACTATAAATTTTGTAAATTAAAAAGTGGAATAATAAAACACAAGACATATGAATAGATGTGCAATTTGCAATCAAAGCATTTTATGCAGTTTTGTATCAACAGATCAAGTATTTCAAGAAATCATAGTCTGTAGTTTTAGATCAATCTTCAAGATAGCATAATAGCATAATAAAATGACATTTTAACCAAAAAATATACAGTAAATTTTTTGAAATAGATAAAAAAATATATATACATGTTTACATTTCAGTTTTTTTTTCAAGTTGCCTAAGATAACAAGCGTGCAATGTATATAGTAACACTGCTGTACAAGATTTCAAACAGAGTAGACTTTCAGTCTATACTGATGTCATATAAAGCAATTATAATTTTAAATTGATCATTTAAAAATATTAATCTTCTTTAAGGTGGGCAGGAAAGGTTCCAATCCTGAGTTTAGACCATAGTTTGCTGGATTCCAGAATTCCAAACATTTAAACATTAAAATCCCAGATTCCAACAAACATTCTTATCTGTAACCAGGTACAAACTGTTTAAATACAGTATTTTTGTTTTGTGTTCATGATATATATCATCATGAAAAGTGAAAAACCCCAATTCCAAAGCTTTATATCTGGAGTCAAAATATTCAATTAACATTTTTCCCAAAAGTTAAATAGGCATCCCCATTTCCTGAGATAAAAAAGAACATATCAAAAATTCAAATGGATTTTGCAATCTTAGGCAACTTGATAAAGATGAAGTTATAATATTAGCACTTCATATTATGCAATCTTAGGCAACTTGATAAAGATGAAGTTATAATATTAGCACTTCATATTATTTGACAATTCCTATTGTAATTGGAATTGTACAGAATGAGTGGCAACCCATTATGTATACCAAACCACTCTGTTTGTACATACCACATTGCAAGATGCAATGTGGTTTGTACAAATAATTCTCTTGCAGGTTGATTTTTTAGCAAAAACTTACTAAGACAAGTCTACAGCAGCATATACAACATTATGATCTGACCAGTATGCTTCTAGTACATTTGATGAGATTGGTTTATTTGAGTTAGATTTCATAAAAATTAAGTCCAAAGTGGATTTATAGTCAGTTGTTACTTTAGTAATTAATTGATTGCACAGAAATGTTTGTTCCATAAATGCCAAGAAAGAACAAGAAGTATTTTTTTGGATATCAAAATTGAAATCTCCCATTATGATGAGATTGGAATGTTTGACATTGAGACATGGCACAAGCTCATTTATGCACAGATCTTTAAATGCTTGAAATTGACATTTAGGAGATTTGTAAATCACAACAACTTGAATATGTCCTTTACTTCCAAGAATGTCTGCAGCAACAAATTCAAAATCAGGACAAGAATAATCCTTAATGTCTTCAACGGACAAGGTGTTTCTTATATACAAAGCAAGTCCATGTGGTGGTCTTGTTCTGCGATTCGTTTGTTCTTGGTCAGTTCTAAAAAAATTGTAGCCTTGCAATTCATAGTTTTCGTATGAATCATCAGTAATTAGTCTTGTTTCAGCAAGTCCAATGACATCAGCATTTAAAACGTTAGGATCTGATCTAATATCTTTGAAATGAGCATGGAGAGATCTAGTATTATTGAACACAAACTTGAAAAAATGTTCATCTATATTGTACAGAGGGGTGAAGCAAAGGTCCAAAATGTTACCTGATTTTAATCTTTCAAGTTCTTCTCTCACATTATTTGATACAGATATTTTATTCAAATTCAGGTCTACAATATGCAACCCAGCTAATGATCTTACTCTACTTAGAGCCACGTAATGAATGTGGGGAACTGTTGCTTTCGATTTGGAGCCAAGATTGACAACTACAGTATCAAGTGTGTCGCCTTGAGATTTATGAATAGTCTTTCCAGCTGATGGACGAAGTGGAAACTGAATTCTGTCAAATGTTTTATATCTGTACACAAACGATCGCTTGATATCAAATATGGGAGTCCATGATTTGTTCACATTTTTGCTGTACAAATGTCTGTATTTTCTCCTTGTAATAGAACCAATTTTCTCATCTATAAACTTAACCCAGACTATGCTTGGTCTTGGTGTATTTGTTTTGTATTCTATTAATGTCACTTCACAAGATGATCCATTGGTCAATCCATCATCAACATCAATATTTGCAGTCAAATCATATTTCATGCCTATTGCTAGTTCTACAATGTTGCCAAGATTTGCAGTGTCTGACTGGTTTTTGGGTAAACAGCTGATCAACTTCTTTTTTATACTGTCTGATACATCAGCATTGATTGTATCAACTGATGATACCTTCACTTTTTCTGAAGTTAATCGAGATATGTATTGCAAATTAAAGTTGTCAACAAGAGCATTTTCCCTAAACAAATGTGTTGTCGTTGATGGGTAATTTTGGTTACTTGTAGTTATAACACGTGTATTCAGAAGAGCTGTATCATTTTCTGTTAGTTCATTAACCCGTAATCTATTCAAGAGTTGGGCAAATTCAATATCATCTTTCTGCCTCATAATTTCTGTCAACTCATGCACTTTAAACAACTCCTTCCAAAGATTTAGGGCAAGTGCACTAATTCCTTTGCTCTGGTCCTCAAATATCCAACCATCAAACACTGGTTTTAATTGGAAAAAATCTCCAATTGCTATTATGCTAACACCTCCAAAGTGCTGATTGTTTCCCTTTATTTTTTTTAAACGAGTGTCTAAAAGGGAAAACATTCTATTCCCTACCATAGAGATTTCATCAATCATAATGACTGATAAGTTTCTATATTTTGCACGAAGTGTGTTCAGCACATCACAAGACAGTGATTGGTTGAATCCCTTGCTTGGCTGTATTTGAAAGGCATTGTGAATTGTTACACCATTTATATTGTAGGCAGCTTTCCCTGTTGGGGCACAAAGAAGTATTCTAATATTGTCAGGATCTTCCCCCTCTCCTGAACATAAGTATCTGTGTAATGACTGAAATATTGCCTTAACAACAACTGATTTTCCTACTCCAGCACCACCTGTCAAAAATGCATATAGAGGTTCTTGTTTTGTCTTCATCCATGTTATGACATGCAAAAAGAATTCTCTCTGTCTAACATTGAGACATCTTATTAGGTCAAAATAGTCATCATCTTTTATTCTTTTAGCATGACTTGACAATTCTACTGCAGCATGAGACATTCCAAGTTCTTCTGAGATATCATAATTAGTTTGGTTGGCAGGACGTTCAGGATTGAAATGCACATACTGATCTGCATCAGTTGAACCTTCTTCAGTGTCTTCTAGTTCAGTCTGTTGAGTGCCTGGTGCTAATTCATCAAACTGATTACAATCATGTTCTGCTTGTTCTTGAGCTCTGTCCAATTCTTCTACATTATGTTCATACTTCTTGACATTCCTTTCTATAGATGCTCTAACAGATTTATACATTTGTTCATAAGTTTCATATTTCCCTTTCAAATCTGTTTCATTTCTCCATGGATAGAAAAGCATTATTCGTTCTCTGTAGAAGTTTTCTGGGTCATTTTTCTTATTAAATCGGACATATCTTAATACTCTAAATGACTTTCTCTGCTTTATGGTTACACCATTTCTTAATTCTATATTAATCCTATCACTGTCAATGTCAAACAGAGAATCTGGCTCATCATGTTCCACTTCGTTTTCAGAATTTTCATCACTTTCATCAAGACCTTCACTTGACTGCTTCTTAGGAAACGTGACTTCTAACTTTGAAATGTAATCAGCAAGACACCAATTTTCTAAAGCACTTGGTCGTTTTGAGTACCGTTTTATGTCATTTTCTGCCTCGATGTCAGTGGAATCTGGAGACAATTTTTCTAAGGTAGATGTTGTTTTCAGCAAAAATGTCCTTTTCTCGGGTGGTGACGTATTTATAAATACAACCTGTCTGGTGGCTTTTGTTAATGGTAATTGCAACAACAGATAAATGGCTTCTTGCGCACATGTTTCTACAGAATTGGTGAAATAATTACCAATGTGTCTAACCTGTCGCTTCAAATCTAAATTTCCTTGTCTTGCCTCTTTTGCAGCCTGGTCTAGCAGAGCACTCATGCCTTTTTGTGATTTGCTAATATACGAGACAATATACATGGCACAAGCGTAAGGATCCAAGACAAACTGCAAATCATGGTTTGCTTTCCAAGCCGAAAGTACAATTTTCATATAAGGATTGATTCTTACTTCACTAGGTCTTCTTTGTAGAAAAACCTTTGGTCCATTCAAATTGCTGCGGATCACTTTGACATATTCCTCCTCACTCAATTCTAAAACTTCTGCCAAAAATTCATCAAATGTCATATCCTCCACATTCTGTAAGTCTGACAAAGAATCTATTTTCTTTTGAACTTCTTTATACAAAACTTTATACTTCTCTATTTCTGTTTCAAGTGGTTCCAATATCACAGTTTTTCTAAATGGTGGCAGTGGAAAGCCAAAACGACATACTGGATGTCCCTTTTTCCTACATGTTTTTGCATGTTTATGCACCTGTAAGTCTATAAGATCTTTCATTTCTGGTACACTGGCACATGAGACATATTTGTTAATGTAATTAACAATGTCCTCAATACTGTCTTGTCTAAAAGTCGGTGCACCATCTATCCATATCAAAATATGAATGTGAGGAGAGCCTCTCTGCTGGAATTCAACTCGATAAAAAAAGTCAGTTATTTTGCCAATAGGATTGTGTTCACTTTTCAATATAATTTTTATGAACTGTTGCACACGATAGTCAAAAAAGCGAGAGCAGGTAACAGGATCTTTTTGGACAAGTCTAGTTTTGTCTTGCCAACTCATATTTTCTAACTCTGAGTCACTGTAATCTTTGCCATCATTCAATTTTCCAAGAACTCTTAACAACTCATTCCACCTGGTATCTGCTGAAGAAAAAGATCCAAACCACTTTGGTAGTCCAAGTTGTCTAATCATTGCAAATAAGTCTTTTTTCTTTTTTTCTAAGTATACTGGCGAGTTTCTCAATGTTCGGAAAATATAGTAACCCTCATCTAGATGCACGAGCTGATTAACTGTTGATGGATTCAATATATCTTTCGCTGTCCACTGCTTTCCTTCAGATTTGCATCTTCTTAAAGCCAAATGAACTTTGTCTGAAATATTCTTTAACTGAACTTTTTTTAGCTTAAAAAATATATTGGGAACAGACTGTGCAACTCTCCTATCTCTGGCCCTCAACTCCCATTTGACTATATCAGTGTAATGCACTTTTACAGGTCTGTCTTTATTGTCAGGTCTTCTCTGTCCACAGAATATAGTAGGAAACGATAAATATTCTGCATCTTCATCATAATACAGACTTAAAGGTCGCTGGCCTTCTCCTGGTGCAAAAATATATTGGCTGTCATATTTAGGATCAGATTCTTCTATAATTTCATCTAAAAGTGTATCTGTGTTACCAGTGTGGAGTTCTCTTTCATCAACTTCACTAAATTGATCCGAGTCATATCCCCGTTGGTCCGTTTTGTCATTTTCTGCATTAATTGGATTAGAATTATCATGTTCAGCTGAATTTGTGACTGTTTCATCATCTATTATTTGCTTGTCAATTTCATTGATCCACTGTTCATCAATTTGTATGCCAGATGATTTATATAATTCACTTCTATTCATCAGATAATGCAAGGCACAGATTACAGCTAATGGTCTCACATTTTCACTAAAATCACATGTTTTAAATGATAATTTTTTCTTCAGTTTGACTGCAATAGTACCAGACTGATCTATGTTACGAGGGAGAGAATTTACAGTTGGTTGTACATCTACTGGCACATTTACCACATTTCCTTTGACTGACAGCTGTCCACCTCTTGGTAACTGACGTATCTGCATAAAAGGAATTCTAAGTGAAATTAGTCTTTCTTCTAGGGGATATAATTCTAATTCTTTTGGTTTTTCTGGGAATGTCATTTTATTTGCTACTGAAAGACGAGGAATTTTGTTAGAACGTAATGCATTTAAGCAAGTGTGACAAATCCATTCAATATTATCAACAGTCTGTAAATTTGTAAAACAACAAGATAGAGATTGGGCACATGAAGACTTGATACTTTTAGCATTTACTACAGAATCACTAAACCAAGTCTGATGACAGCATGAACATATATAAACTGGGCCCACTGACATTTTTGCCTCAAATTTTTTGATACAGTCAACTAAATCTGATCCGCAACGTTTCTGCTTTTTCAAGAGACTCTCATGTTGAACAAAAAGCTTGTTTTGTCTTTTATCTTGTTTTGTTTTCCTATTGTATTCTTTGTCTTTGGTTCTGTTTTCATTCCTTGAATTTTGCTTCGCTAAACGTTCTTTTTCTAAAATTGCAGGGTTTAATCTACTCTGTCTTCTTCTTTGTAGATCATTCTCAGATTCATTTTGTGAAAAGTCTGGATCTTGTCTTGCAGTTTGCTTGCTAACAAGTTCTCTTTGTCTTTCTGTAGCTCTAAATACATGATCCTCTCTTGCAGTTTGCTTGCTAACAAGTTCTCTTTCTCTTTCTGTAGCTCTAAATACAGGATCCTCTCTTGCAGTTTGCTTGCTAACAAGTTCTTTTTCTCTTTCTGTAGCTCTAAATACAGGATCCTCTCTTGCAGTTTGCTTGCTAACAAGTTCTTTTTCTCTTTCTGTAGCTCTAAATACAGGATCCTCTCTTGCAGTTTGCTTGCTGAGAAGGTCTTTTTCTCTTTCTGTAGCTCTAAATACAGGATCCTCTCTTGCAGTTTGCTTGCTAAGAAGTTCTCTTACTCTTTCTGTAGCTCTAAATATAGGATCATCTCTTGCAGTTTGCTTGCTAAGAAGTTCTTTTTCTCTTTCTGTAGCTCTGAATGTAGGATCCTCTCTTGCAGTTTGCTTGATAAGAAGTTCTCTTTCTCTTTCTGTAGCTCTGAATGTAGGATCTTGTCTTGCTTTATTTTTACTGCATTTTTCTTTCTGACGTTCATTAGCCCTATACAAAGGATCTTTACGTTTCTTTTGTTTGTAAAGCTTGTAATACAAAGACCTTGAATTGGTCCCTTTTATAGAAACAGCACTTTGATCAGTCTTGGTTTCCTTCTTTGGTTTCTTTTGTTCTTGATATTCAAAATAAGTTTTCATTTGTCTTTCCAAAACTAATGCTATGTCCATCTTCAGAAATGAAACTGGGAAAATTTCAAACTGTTCCAATAGATTTAGAAACATACTAGTATACATCGCATACAAATAATTCACCAAATCATCAATATTAGTAAATGCTATTATAATAGATGTACCATTATCAAACTCATCTGCAAGGCCAGACTTCCCATGAGAATGAGAATCAAAGAAATAGTACTTATCCTCAGACTGAAAAAGGGCTGAACATATCTTGCCTATCATTATAAGAACTGAATTAGAATGTCTAAAACTTTCAGATATAGATTCTTGAAGTGATGGAAGAGAGTCATCTGTCTGGACTGCCATACCAATAATGAGGTCTTTTTTAGACACTTGAAATTTTACTTCAGGTATTTCTAGTAAAGTTGGAATTTCATCAAAATTTAAAAGCATGTCTCTGTAACGTCCTGTTTTTCTTAGTTCAACAACTGTCTTTTTGTAAAGTTTATCTCCAGAAATCAAAACTGTATCAGGATCAACAGATTCTGGATTATTGTTCCTATAGCTCATTGCAAGAAAGACTAATGAATTACAGGTGCATTGGTTTCCTCTACTTTCATCTTCAAATTTGCTGTCAAACTGATCAAAAGTGCCAAATTTTAGGAAAAATGCATTAAATGGATAGTTTGTGACATTTTTGCAATTTAATTGGTCACAGTCTTGATAATTTAATTCAAAATTTAATGTCTGTTGGCATTCGTTGAAAGAAGATATTTGTGTCTTTTGACTTTTATTATCAGAATCTAGTGTCTGAAGGCTATCATTTAGGCAATCTATTTGTGATTCTATCTGACAATTTCTCAGCAAATGACTTTGACAATTTCTTTGACAATGCCTTTGACAATTTCTTTGACAATTTTTTTGCAACCGAAGGTTAATATTGGTACTGTTGTTCAGGAGGACAGTATCCCCCGCCAGCTCCATCTGGCAGTCAAAGTCAGCTTTGGTACTGTTAGTGGGAATACATGAAGTATCCCCGGGGCCAGTATCCCCAGTCAGCTCCGTCAGTTTCTTCTTCTTTGGATGAGCAGCACCACGCTTTGCTTCTGACACCTTCCAATTTCTTTTGCGTGGCATCTTTAATCATTTATCTGGAAAACAGATAGAACAAAAATGCATTTGTTGATATTAAAAATCAAATATGAAGTTTTCACTATGTAATATTCTGAAATAATTTGATGCACTGAAAAATATTTATTCTATTTTTTTCTTTTTAGCAATTAAAGACTTGACTTAAACATTTGAATTCCTGTTGGGGCATAGGTCGTCAACAATTAAAGAATCTATATAAAGAAAAATCAATAATTCTGTTCCAGTTTTAAAAGGTACACTGCAGTCATAAATACAGGGGCATAGCTCCCTATACGCAAAAACGCAGTAACGTAGACATTGAAAATCAAGCATAAACAAAAAGTGTACCTTTTATTCAATAGAACACATCTTTGACGGTTTCATGTGGTTTAGTTTGTTATTTCAAAACCACTTTTCAGAGACATGCAAGTAACAGGACGGAATTGTACGCACCCGAATTTCGTAATCATTCCACGTACGTTCAATGATTTCTTTTCAAAAAGTTTTTAAATCCCCAAAGTTCAAAATATGGCATCTTCGACTACCCAAAGATTTTCACCACCATATCCAGATGTTATCAAGTTGGCAGAAGACTATGATGATGCCAGATATAAAGTTTTGACTTGGCGCATAGAAAAAGTCCCCTGTAACAACTTCCCTATCAAGTATGTCTTAAACCCCTTCATTCGTACACTACGAAAAAAAAAGCGTGTTTAGTGGATCTTACTGTCCCCAATTTCGGACTCCTAAACACTATCAAGGTCTATCAAAATTACACTGCATCTCCCATAGACTACAAGTAAAACATTTTTGCGAAATGAAAAGAAAAAACCTGAACCAATATATTTTATGCAAAACCTTTTCCAATAATTTAAATTTAACTGCTTCATAATTATAGGAACTTGTATTGCCGATTAAACAAATAGCACTATTACTTATTGGGAACACATCGGATTTCAAATATTTGTGCGACTCCTTGCCCACAACATTTTATAAAATTTGAGATGGATGTATGAACCGGAGGTGCAGCCAACGCCTGCAAAGTTCGCCTCGTACTCCAGTTTGACTCTATAACCAGTTTGTATGAAACTTAACAAAGTCACTGAAGCATGAAATATCCCTTACATTGACCTAATTTTGTATGGATGCTGACTTACTCCCCAAAGTGCACCTGTATGCAAGATATGATGGTCCTAAATCATACAGTATCCCAGATATGAACTCGGACATAAAACTTTACAAAGTCACTGAAGCATGAAATATAGGTCACAGTGACCTAATTTTGTTTCGATGCTGACCTATTCCCCAAGATACATCTGTATGGAGAATATGATCATCCCATATCGTACAGTATCCGAGATATGAACTCGGACGTTAAACTTACCCAAGTCACTGGAGCATGAAATATAGGTCACAGTGACCTAATTTTGTTTGGAGGCTGACCTACTCCCCAAGATACATCTGTAGGCAAGATATGATCATCCCATATCATACAGTATCTGAGATATGAACCTCGGACGTTAAACTAACCCAAGTCACTGGAGCATGAAATATAGGTCACAGTGACCTAATTTTGTTTGGATGCTGACCTACTCCCCACGATACATCTGTAGGCAAGATATGATCATCCCATATCATACAGTATCCGAGATATGAACTCGGACGTTAAACTTACCCAAGTCACTGGAGCATGAAATATAGGTCACAGTGACCTAACTTTGTTTGGATGCTGACCTACTCCCCAAGATACACCTGTACACAAGACAAGTTGATCCTATCTCATTCAGTATCAGAGAAGTGAACTTGGACCTAAAATTTACCCACATTGGTTATTTATCAAAGCTAGTGAAGCATGACATATAGGTCAATGTGACCTACTTTTGTATTTAAAAGATTCGCCTGCATGCAAGACCAGATGTTTCTACCTGTATTAGTTACTGAGTAATGAGCGTGGACGCGCACGTGGACGCCGAGGCTACTACAATAGTTCTTCCTCAACTTCGTTGAGGCGAACTACATGTAAAAAGGGCAGTCTACTTTTCAAGTGAAAAATGAAAAGATTAATCCTTAGTTTATGTAAATCAATCCGCTAGTGTCAGATTGAAGTAGTCTGATACCAAATCCCACACCTAAAAATTTGAACTCCCGAATTTAATACAGTTCAGAACTTATATTAATTTAAAATTAAAATCCTGAATTTCCAAGCTTACTGAAAGACCCAATCCTGAAATCCTAAAAAAGTCCTGTCAATTTCAGTACAAATATTGTAAGTCTGTGCACCTTTTATATCTGAGTTTTACTTTAACGTTCAGTGTAAAGCGCAGACCTAGAAGGTGCATAAACATTACAAATATTGATACAACCAAAGTACTGATTTTCTACCTCTGTTTCGGCCAATAACACGAAAGACTAAGGGAGTGTAATAAATAATTCATATTGAACATGTACTTTATAAAGTGGGGTCCCAATAAAACGCCAGTGAAAACATCACTATACACCACATTATTTCAGTGTACTATGTGCTCTAAAAAAGAAGATTTTATGTCGTCAAATCTGCTAAAATCAATAAGCTTCCGCCAGACCCCTCGCCATCACTTTGCCTACATTTTTTGTACACTTCAAAATGGGCCAGCATACACGTTCAAAGAGTCTGACACCAACCACTTCTAAATTATTTATTTTTCTTTTTGAAATTTTAAATAAATGTAATTTCAATGAAAACAACAGCAACGCAGAGCGTGGCTAATCCCCTTGCCATCTAAAAATTTGAGACTTTGGCCTTTGACCTTGAAAATAGGGAGCATTTTCTAGAGTGTTCACAGCATGATTTTCTAGAGTGTTTACAAGAATATGCAATTCCAAAATTTCAAAGTCCTACAGTGGCTTTGACCTTTCACCTTGAAAAACAATGGGGAGCAAGATCTTGATATAGGCTAATGATGTACCCAATTTGGTTAAAATCCAATAAAGGATGTTGAATGTAGAGCATTCACAAAAATATACAACTCAAAATTTCAAAGTCCAACACTGACCTTGACCTTTGACATTTGACCTTGAAAATCAATAGGAACTAAGATCTTATTAATGTGCAAGTATGTACCATGTTTGGTCAAAATCTGTTGAAGGATGTTGACTCTAGATTGTTCACAAGAATATACAGTTCTAAAATTTCAAAGTCCAACAGTGACCTTGACCTTTGACCTTTGACCCTGAAAAGAAATAGGGAGCAAGAACTTGATATAGGCTAATGATGTACCAGATTTGGTTAAACTCCAATGAAGAATGTTCAGTGTAGAGTGTTCACAAAAATATACAACTTAAAATTTCAAAGTCTAACACTGACCTTGACCTTTGACCTTGAAAATCAATAGGAACCCAGATCTTATTAATGTACAAGTATGTACCATGTTTGGTTAAAATCTGTTGAAGGTTGTTGATTCTAAAGTGTTCACAAGAATATACAATTCCAAAATTTCAAAGTCCCACAGTGACCTTGACCTTTGACCTTGAAAATCAATAGGGAGCAAGGTCTTGATATAGCCTAATGATGTACCAAATTTGGTTAAAATCCAATGAAGGATGTTGAGTCTAGAGTGTTCACAAGAATGTTACGGACGGACGGACGGACAAGAAGGACGGTCCCATTACAATATCCCCTTCGCAACTTTGTTGGCGAGGGGAAAAAAACCTTACTCTTTTCGTTTAGATTACATGTTTTATAGAAAATAAGCAACTGTCACATCAGGATTAATCTTTCCTTGTGTTTTGTCAATTCACTTCTAAGCATGCATTTTATAACAATATTTAAAGTGTGAAAATGAATTATCTAAATAGTTTTGCAACAGCTTGTGATCTTTGAGAGCTAATTTAATATAATCTGTGCGAATTCAGTTGACATGGTTCGTGGGTTTTTTTTATTTCATTAATGTTATCACACCATATCAAGTACAAGAAATTAGATGTTCAAATATGAAATACAGGAAATAAACATGGGCAAATATGGAGTGCGTGATTCTATGCCAATACGAAAATACGAGAAAGGAGTAGGTTCAGTAAGGCCCATTTTTGGCCCTAAAAATTAAGGAATTTTCAAATATTGACACTACATACCCTACATCATCATAAGAACATTGCAAATGTTGCTTTATAAAAATTCGGGCATATTTTTGCATTTAAGTGAACATGTGCTTACTGCTGACATCATAAACATGGACTACATTTTTTGTACATTCCAAAAATATTGAAAATCTCATCATTTTTGTATAATTTTATACGGGTTTTGTTAAAATTAGAAGTGGCCGTATTCGTGTTTATTCAAAATATTTACATATATGATGTAACTAACAAATATACACATCATGTTAAAATATTTGGTCTAAACATGGGTGCGGCCACTACTATCCGAGCCAAAAACTGGGTAAAATAATTCATTATTTCAACAAATTTGTTAAAATTAACACTTTTAGGCTATGTTTGAGGTACTGTAACATCCTGATAGGAATATGTTTTGACAAAAAATTGGCTGACTCAACTTAATATCACATAATACTTTGTAAAGAGAACGATATATGTAACCTCACGCGTTGTTAATATTTGGGGCCAAGAACGGGCCATACCGAACCTACTCCCTCAAGTGTAAAATACGAATTTACGTAAAATATAAACGCCCAGAACGTATTACGAAAATAACCCTTTACCACCCTCTAAAATGGGTCTTTGCTGATGGTCAGAAAATTTCCTGTATGTTAATTAAATTCTAATATGGACTTATATGGCTGTTTGACATTCCACATCTGCTGATTTAATATTTAACTAAAGCAAGGGCCCTTCAGTTAATATTAACTCACTCACCCATACAAATGTACACATACACTGACATGGGACCTAGCTAATTTGCTAGGTTTGATCCCAATCTTTAATTGCATTCATTTCGGGACTTGGCCACTAATGAGTAGCTTTGCATTTTCACAAACTTTATTGACATTCATACACAATAAAACAAAAAAAACCAGGTCAGATTCATTCTGTTGACTGATGAGGAGGAGTCTGTTGTGGTGCAACAATAATGATACAAAAGCTAGGTCATTAATTTAATCCTGAAATAAATAAGCATAATAAAGCCTAAGCCTCAAGAAATCATTTCATTCTCCAAGATCATGCATATTATTATCGATTATCATGGAGTCAAGTGAGTGGCCGTCATTGGTCAAATGCTATTGCATGCATTAGCTTTACATGAACAAGAAATTTTCAGTTAATGTTATCTTTCAGATAGAAGTTGTTCTTTCATAATCGTTTACGGAAGGTACAAGTTATTTTTCTGCCCAAACCACTGGATTTTTTTTCACTTGTCAGCCAAATAACAACCTCTGATATTGGAAAAAGAAGAATGGGAGATGGTGTTGTACTGAAATTTCACTTTACGATAGAAATGTTAATTTCATATCAATTTTGCATAGGGAGAGTGATGAATAGGGTCAACAAAAACAATAATTAAAGACATGATGGTCGAAAATACTGAAATTTGGTTCACTGAAAGATCGTCATCTTTGTACGACATATTTCCGCTATTGAGCGGCTAGCTGTTGTTTTAACTTTTTCACTGTTGTCATCGCCATTATTCTAAATGATAAAAATGTGTAGTTTCTTCCCAAATTCTTACAACTACATCACACTTACTCAGCGGCTCGAAAAACACAAACGAAATAGAGGTTACTTCCGGTTAATTTTTGGGTCTCACTAATCGCCAACAACAAGCATAAGAAGCGCCAGAAAGCGCCAAGAACCGGCAAGAAGTGCCAAGAAACAAAACGAAGCGTTAAGGAAACGAATTTGTGTCAAGACTAACACATTTTTTTTTAAATTAAAGAAATCAAGTAAAAGAATATATTCACAGTAAATTTTACATTTTTAATCTATCTTTAAAGATTATATCATTTTGCCCTGGGATAAATATTGACAATCTCTTATGTTGTCTTTAATTTATTGTATTTTTTTTAAATGAAATTGCATACAAATTTTCAACAAAACAACATCTATTACTTTCAACAGAATTTTTGAAATATTTTTTCTCTTGATGAATACTTATTTTGGTAAGTCTGTTGATTGCTGGCCACTGAGTACTGATACAGTAATTAGTAAAATCCAGATATTAACTTTAAGCAGGCAGGAAAATTGGAACACAAATTACCCCACCCTTAATCTGCTCTCCTGCGTTGATTCTTCTTCAACAATTTGTTTACAATGGGCAAAATACTTTGTGTATGGTCACAATGCCTCTTATTGTAAAAACAACTACACCAATATAAATCAAGACCATTTTGTTCCAGGAATGTTTGTTTAAAAGCAAAGAATCCATACAAAAATGCATGAAAATTAACTTTAATTTGTTGCTATGAGGCAAAAATATTGTCAAGCCAATTTGAAAATTATTTATTTTGAGACAAGTAGGCTTTGAAAATTAAAAATGTACAAATTATGCTGTCACATAGGTATTAACATTTGGAACACTATATAAAATTCATATGAAAAAAAGGTTCTGAAATAGGATCACCTAAGGACCATTTAACTAAACTATTGTTCCTATTGAGCAAATAGTTCCAAACAAGAATATTCTTTAATGAATTCCCCTATAGGGTCCAATGTTAAACTATCTTGATTGGTAAGTGGGGTCATCTGATACAGTTTTGATAAAGGATCATGCCTAAGGACCACATCATAAACATTCATGCAGTTCTAATTGAGCACATATTCTGGAGGAGAAAATTTTTTAATGAAATTCCCATAGGCTCCAATGTTAAACTAAATTTGGCTACTGAAGCTGTCTTGATCAAACAGCAGATTCATTGGATACAATACTGAAAGACTCACTGGATCACCTAAAAGACCATCTCCTCAAAGTTTGGTTCCAATTAAGAAGGTAGTTCTAGACATATTGGTTGGAATGGGGGGAGGGGGGTCATTGGACATAATTCTGAAAGGGATCCTCCTAGTGACCATTCCACTAAAGTTTGGCTCCAGTTGAGCAAGAAGTTCCAGATGATAATATTTTTTAATGAATTTCCCATAAGAACCTATGTTAAACTAAGTTCGGCTGTGGTGGCCATCTTGGTTGGCGAGTAGGGTCAACGGATACAATTCTGAAAGGGACCTATCTAATGACCATTCAACCAAACTTTTGCTCCATTTGAGTGGGTAGTTCCAGACAAGAAGATTTTTAATTGAATTTCCTATAGAGTCCTATATTAAACTAAGTTTCGCTGTGGCGGCCATCTTGGTTGGCGCGCGGAGCCGTCGGATACAATTCTGAAAGCGGATCACCAAATAATCATTCCACCAAAGTTTGACATAAATTGGTTGAGTAGTTTTGGAGGAGAAGATTAAAAAAAAACAACCCTCCCCCTTTTTTCTATTTTTAGTAACGGCAGCCATGTTTGTTGGTCGATCGCGACCCCAGATACATTTCTGGAAGGGGACCATCCAACGACCATTCCAGCAAAGTTTGGTTGAAATTGGCCCAGTAATTTCAGAGGAGAAAATTAAAATGTGAATTGTGGACAGTGGGACAGACAGACGGACAGACGACGGACGCCAAGTGATGACAAAATCTCACATGACCTTTCAAGCCAGGTGAGCTAAAAAGGATCACCTAAGTACCATTCCACCAAAGTTTAATTCAAATTGAGCAAGTAGTTCCAGACGAGAAGATTTTTTAATGAATTTCCCATAGGGTCCTATGTTAAACTAAGTTCCGCTGTGGTGGCCATGTTGAATGGTGGGTCGGGTCATTGGATACAATTCTTAAAGGGACCTACCTAATGAGCGTTCCACCAAAGTTTGGTTCCAATTGAACAAGTAGTTTCAGAGGAGAACATTTTCCATTGAATTTCCCATAGGGTCCTATGTTAAACTAAGTTCAGCTGAGGCGGCCATCTTGTTTGGCGGGTGGGGTCATCGGATACAATTCTGAAAGAGACCTACCTAATGATCATTCCACCAAAGTTTGGTTCCATTTGAGCAAGTAGTTCCAGACGAGAAGATTTTTTAATGAATTTCCCATAGGGTCCTATGTTAAACTAAGTTCGGCTGAAGCAGCCATCTTGGTTGGTGGGCGGGGTCATTGGATACAATTCTGAAAGAGGATCATCTAAGGACCATTCCATCAAAGTTTGATTCAAATTGAGCATGTGGTTCCAGACAAAAAGATTTTTTAATGAATTTCCCATAGGGTCCTATGTTAAACTAAGTTCGGCTGTGGCAGCCATCTTGATTGGCGGGTGGAGTCATCGGATACAATTCTGAAAGAGGATCATCTAAGGACCATTCCACTTAAGTTTGACATAAATTGGTTGAGTAGTTTTGGAGGAGAAGATTTTTTAAGAAACCACCCCCTTTTTTCTATTTTTAGTAACGGCAGCCATGTTTGTTGGTGGATTGCGACCCCTGATACAATTCTGGAAGGGGACCACCCAAGGACCATTCCTGCAAAGTTTGGTTGAAATTGGTCCAGTGGTTTCAGAGGAGAAGATTAAAATGTGAATTGTGGACGGACGGACGGACGGACAGACGACGGACGCCAAGTGATGACAAAAGCTCACATGGCCTTTCAGGCCAGGTGAGCTAAAAAAATGGATAACAAAGGGAATCAAAAGATGTCAATAAATATTTATACCGCAACCGGGGAGGAACTCGTATCCCTAGACCAAATCGGTGAGAAAAGGGCAAAAGCAATTATTAAGTTGAGGGATGCTGTGCCGGAAGTCGAGATAGAAACCCTCGAGTTAATTACTTCAGTTCCTAGTGACACTTGGCATGACTGGATAAGGCAAGGCGTCATTGAATTTGAGAACCCTAAGTCAAAGGAAGATGCAGATAAAGATATCTATTACAAACAGAAAATAGAAGAATTGGAAAAAGAAATTCAACAAAGAACGTCTATATATCAAAGACAGTTGTATGACCAAGACTGCATCATAAAAGCAGAACGGCAACATAGAGAGCAGCTCGCTCATAAACTCTCACACCAAGAAGCTCTTGAAAAAGAGAAGCAACTAGCTCTAAAATTCTTAAAGGAAGAATCAGTTGAAAAGGAGAGGCGCGGAATGTTGGATGAAAGCACTCTCAAATATCGAGAATCTGTACATCCATGGAGGGAACCCTCAGAAGATGATCAAGTATCATCCAGACAAATTCACAGATACGACACAGTAGTAGAGAGCCGACGACCTTCACACAATGCAAGCGACAATTTCCATCCAAGCAGTCAGTCATCCTACCCACCTTTCACTGCAATGGGTAATAGTGCCTGCTCAACCATAAACAATACTTCTCACACAGGAGGAAACACATTTTCTAACCACAGTCCACCGCATAGACCTCCATTATTATCGTCGACACCTATGCAGCAACCTACACCACATAACTTCCAACAAATGATGTTTCCCCCACCGTTTATGCCTACCCCACCCATGTTAGGTTCAACTCCGACAAAGTCAGTTGCTGTGTCGTCAGTTGGTACCTCTTTTTACAACGTTCCGCCACCCCCACTCTCTCAGCCTATGTTAAATAACACACACGCTTTCAATCCAGTTGCATCAACCGCCACATACCGAGGCACACCGTACAACTTACAACAAGTCAACACACCAACATCAAGTCAGCAGGATTCAGGGAAGCAGAGCGATCAGAATAGGTTAAGGAGGCACAGGTCCGCCTCATCACACTCTAGCATATCTGATTCACAGTCGGAATATTCAACAGATTCCGAATCAGATTCCGATTACTTAAGGGGAAGACGGAGAACCAGACACAGGTCTTCCGGATCTTCTAGCCGCTCTAGATCTCGTTCTAAGAGGAGTCCACCGCCACCAAAAATGCAGACGTTTAGCGGAGAAGGCAACTGGGAGTCATTCATTTTCCAGTTTAAGCGGCTGGCAAAACGCCATAAATGGAGCGATAGAAGATCAAAAGAGCGCCTGCTGGACAGTCTCAAAGATAAAGCTCTAGACTTTGCTCGGGAAATGAAGAGATGTACTTATCAAGAGCTAACGAAGAAACTGGGACGTCGTTTCACAAGCAAAGAGGCTCCTATCGCTGCTAGGCGGCAACTGAATTACATACAGCAAAGAGATGGAGAGTCATTCGAAGAGTTTTCACAGAGAGTGCATTTTTTAGCTATGGACGGGCACCCTGGTGCAAGAGAAGAGACGATAGATCAAATGGCAGTAGAGTCGTTTTTACGTGGTTGCAAAGACAAAGATGCGGCTCGATCAGCAATGGATAAAATTTTTATACTTCTGTTGTATAGGGGAAGGCTCTGGTAGAGTCTTGTGGGCCTATCAACAGAAATGACGGACGTCGTTGGTTGATGGCTGAAATTCAATGAAAACTATATAAGTTTCAAATATTTATTCTGGATGCGCACATGTAAGTCAACAATCGATCAAGTAAACAGTAAACAACAATTAGATGTTTGCGTTGTACAATTAACATATTTCCCTTTTTCATAATTAATCTGAACAGGGAACCAGTAAACCTTTGTGTTCAGGAGAATAAGATACAGACTAGACAAATTTGTAATATTTCTGCTAATATTTCAAAGAATCAAGAATATATAAAATTTAAAACATAGAAACTATCTAGTAAAGGAATTAAACTCCTTTTTCGCATTAAAACAGTGTAAAAGAAACTTGTTTACTGGACCGAAAAGAATAATGTTTTGAAACTATGTAACTACCTAGTAAATAATTAACCGTACAGACTAAATAACAAATAATAAGCTTTACTTGAGATGAAATGTTGATAATTTCAAATTACATCCTAAATTTACTAACTATAAATTTAACTTAAACTTTCACATACTAAACTGACCAGTTATATTTATCCGTTAATAAAATGACCAATGTAAATATGAATTTCCTTAAAGTAATCATAATATAATGTTCTAAATTGCATAATATCTCCTTTTTCCAAGTAACTTATAAACCACAGTGAATAATTAAATTTGTAAAATAATAATTGCTCCCTGAATTTAATATAATAAAGTATCCCCATTCTACAGACTGAAATATAATATCTGTTTAAAATGGACCCTAAAATGCATTCATACACTTTATAAATTACAAATAAACCAAACTTTAACATACTTTATAATTCCTAAAATGATTCCCCCCTTTCTAAATTGCAATAACTGGTCCCCTTTTGTTATTTGATGTAAAACCCTTTTCACAATCAGTATTATTGTATAGAGTGTCTAAATTCACCCATTTCTGTATGTACAGTTCTTTAAAACATAAATATCTTTACAACATTGCCTGAAATCTCATATGCAAACCGTAAACAGGAATTTTAAGCAGACGGGAAATCTAACCCTTTTATTTCGAACAATTCCCACTTTAAATTCCAATCAATTTAATAATCAGGTTCATACAATTTTGTCTATAAGTGTCCCCGTTTGAATTTACGCTTACCAGCTTCGGATAAAGTATTCGCCCCTTGTTTTGGACAAAAGTCTGAAATACTTTTGGTCAAATACTGAATCATTCAAATCAGAGGATGTAGACATTATTATCTCCCCTATTTAAATCAATGACGGATCACATATGAAATTACGGTTTCAAACTTACAAATTATAACAAAATTAATAAAGTAAAATAATTATATACACAAGAGTAAGCTGAATCCTATGAAAGATTTTAACTAATAAACTTTAAAATTTACAGTATGAATTCTGATAAATAATATTTTCCTATAGCCGAACAATTACTTATTTGCCCTAAATTTAGCTACAGCATAAACAATAACTTAAACTTAATAAAAAATCAATGTTAAAATAGATATTAAAATCTCTTACCTGAAATTCAATGAAAACTATATAAGTTTCAAATATTTATTCTGGATGCGCACATGTAAGTGCTACATCCTTCGAAACATCGTATTTTATACCAGATTAAATTGTTCAATTTCCAATAACCAATAATTTACAAGAATCAATCACTGTCCTAATTTTGAATTATTTTGACCAATAAAATAAAAGATTAATTTTTGTTCCCAAGGTAATTTTGATCTAACATTTCTTAACCCCACGTGCTTTTTCTTAATCCCTGACCGAAATTAACAAAGTAAAAATTACATAATATAAATGTGACTTAATTGACAAACATCCTGGATAAGGATTAAGAACAATAGCTTCGGCAAATATTCTATAAAAATTCTATTGTTTAATTTAACCCTGAGCTAAGATAATTTCTAACAGTTGACACTCAAAGTAAAGCTGACAAGTCACACCTAAACTCTGAACAAATACAATAAGAAAATTGTATAAAAATACTTCAATTTAATCTTCACAATAAAATTATTTGAAAGAATGTTTCTTAAAATATTAATTTATTTTTTTAAGAATTTATGACCTATTTCAAATCTTAACTCTAATATATTTAATATATTTACATCTATTTACAATCAAAATCTATAAAATGAAAAATACATAAATTTTACATTATGACAATTCCCCCTTGCTCCCTTTGCTTTGGTCCCCAAAGCCAAAAAAAATTTTCACCCCAGGTTAAACCCCAAAAATAATCCTGAAAACAACATAAGGTAGCAAGTGCTTCAACTTATGAGACTTCAGTCAAAAGAGATTTTTAACCGGAGTGACTATTGAATTTGCTAATTGAGGAAGACAAAAATTTTTATTTTTTTTTTTTTTTTTTTTTTTTTTTGGAAGTAAGAACTGTTTGTCTGTTGTCGTCATCTGACCCCCTGTCTTGCAGGTGACCAGTACCGTTTGTTCGTTCAGGTCTATTTCAAAATATTAGGATGCCTACCCATCTGATGGTTGATTGGGCCCACTACATGGTGGACAGCGTTCCTGCATACTTGAAATACTCTGTCTTGGGAAGAAAAGAAAAAAAATCTATTTGTCCAAACTATTACCTGAAGTAAATAATCAAAATTACATGTACATATTAATAAGTATATACAATCAATTAAGAAAATATCAAAATAACATGCAATATATAACTGATGTACTGTGGATCAGATTACTATCATGAAACATGTATTAAAGTGTAAAATACCCCTTAAAGTTGTGGATATAAAGAAGCATGCTGCTCATTATCCAAATCAGAATCTTGATCTGGTAATACAGTGTAACAATTATGGTGAACAACAAGCACATAGGCACAAAATGGTTGTTTTAAAATATTCCTAAGTTTCTTCCATGTTAACATATCAATATCAATAGAGGATGGTACAACAATAGACTGAGAAGTTAGCTTATTTGTAACTTTAAAATTTTTCCAAGTAGCAAATAGTTTACGAGAAGAAAATGATGATAAAGTAAGCCGCTGAATTGTAGGGGTAGTGATTGTCCAATAGGATGGACACAGAGACAATGGTACTACCGGTATCATAACACAACTGCCCCCTGTAGTAATTTCTAATGCAATATAAGTCGAATTACAATTTGACTTTTTCTTGTAAATACAAATTACAATAATAATCAATACTATAAGTACAGTTATACTGAGTAATACAGAAGCATGAATCCAAGTAAATTGTGATGTAATAAAATTTTCAACACTAGTATTAGTTTCAGAAGACTTTGTCGTATCAGCCTTATAAATAAATGATGTACCAGTTTGAGATTTAACCTGTGCCACCTGTTGCAAAATTAACAATGCGGTTGATATTTTACGTAATTTGAAAAATAAATAAATACACACAATAACAGCAAATGTAGCAATTCCAAAAGAAGTAAAAATCAAAATAGCATTTAGATCTGGCCACTCTGGTTCTATTTTAATGTCACCTGTAAGCAAGGGCTCTGTGAGTGTTTTAAAAATCAGTGTGTCCTTTTTGGCTGCATCTGCCATTTTTGTTAAACTAAGATGCTGTTTCTGGTCTGTAGCTAAAATGTTTGTCATGGTATGATTGTAAATTTTAAAGTCTGGTATTTTCACTGTAACTTCAGATGTAAATGTCGTGTCACCAAGTATGTTTGCAAGTTTGTCCTGATTGAAAAATTGTGAAAGCAGTGCTAAATTTACTGGGTGTCTAACTGAAAACAATGAATTATTGCCAGTGAAAAATGCTGTTTCAGTATAACAATGTACAAGTCTTGGTGAAAAATACAAACTGTTAGAGATTAGTGAACAGGTACATGGGACGTTTACAATACAAATAGAACAAGGCGATATTACTTTCTGGTGCTCTGGGCATTTCAGAGTCAGTGTTTGGTTATTATTGTAAACCAAGACAGATGTCGGTGTTAGTTCCAAAATAGAATGGGTTATCTGATCTTGTAAAAAGCGAAAGTTGCAAAGTAAATTAATTTGTTCAACATTATTAGCAAATAAAGCTATAGTGCAACTAGCAATACTGAATGGAATTAGTGCTATATTAGTGCTACAAAAGACTTCCATGCCATGTTTGCAATTAGTAAGATCTTCTGTTGTTAAGGGTACATAATATTCAAGATCATGCGAAACTGCCAAATAACTAGGAAGTGACATTAATTGTGTGGCATGCTGGGATGATTTGTTAACTGGTACTGGTACTGTTATTATTTTGTACAGATTAAGTGGTCGTGCACGTGAAGCAATAGGAAATCGTACTGTTATATATAAAGATGAGTGATTTCGTGTAAACATAAAGTTAGAATGAGTGTAATAATATGCGGATTCAAAATGCGTTAAATAGAAACCCTTATAATTTCTAGTTAATATGGTCTGAATTTTGTGCAAAACGTGGGTTAGCATGTGACGTGGAATTAAAAAGGGTGAGATTCTTCCTTCAACTAAGCTTTGAATGCTTGCTTGTAGCTGCTGAAGGTTTTGTCTCAGTATGTTACCATTGTTAACAAGAGTAATTAGTATCATGGAAGTATTAGTCATTGAACTTTGAAGAGTGGTTAGTGAGTTATAAAACGAATTTGTGACCTTCTTAATTTCTGCAGAGTTTGCCTGTATACCCTTCATGAGATTTGTCGTTTTATTGTCCATGAGTGACATGAATGAAGATAAATGAGCTCCATGTTGATGTAATGCATTTGCAATTTTGCGGGTTCTGGTATTTAATGCATTTATGTGCCCTGCTAATAAATTTACATCAGACATTGTGGCCAGACCAAAAATTCCTTTTGCTAAAGTACCAATAAACGGGAGTAGCGATCTACTATTTCTGGTATCAAAAAGTTTCGATTGAGGAACCAATGCATGTATCGCCTTAATAGTTTCAACCAACTGCGTTTCTGTTGAATCATGTAAAGTATGAATAAAATTTAACATAGTGTTTACTGAATGACAATCATTATTGTTCTCTATACAAAAATTAACTCTTGGTATAGTTACAGTTCTTGGCAATTCCACTTGGAATGTATGAAACCATGAATCTGTAGCCATATGAAGGAAGGATTCTTGTTTAAATATCACCCCATAATTTATTCTTTGTATCATATCGATTGGTTGTTCCTGCTTTGTCGCAGTTGTAGGTCTGACCATCAACGAAGCTACAAGGACCATGAGTGTAAGGAGTAGGTTCTGTTGACACATCCAAAATTTTCCTACAATGAGACAAAGAGAAAAAAAAAATTTAGACATGATGTAAGTCAAGGGTGCATGTTGATCAGACATGCTTATAGCACTAATAAACCACAAAATACATTGTGAAGGTGACCACATCATATCCTTTTTTTTTTTTAAGAATAATTTCGAATTTTGAGTCTCAGTACAAAATATATGCCAAAGTATAAAAAGACTGTGCACAACTGACATGTCAACATAACCTAGTACCCTCTACTCAATAATATATGGGTCAACTTCTATGATTCCTGGGTCATTACGACCTTTTTTTTTTTTACAAATTTATTTTCTAGGCCTTTTTTTTTTTCAAATATATATCAAAGTATATCATAATTTTCTACATTTATTACATGTATACTTATAGTATTACATGTATATATAATGTTTGCAATATTTGTATTAATTTTATATTTTACTTTCTTTTCTTAAAACATCTCTTCCTTCTAGTTCCCTTTTTTGTAAACTTCCTGTTTATTTCCTCCAAGAGTTCTGCACTAAAACTCTCATCTGGTTCCCATGATCTGGAACCATCATTCCACTGAACCAAAGTTTTACGTACATTATTTTCTACTTTGGTTCGCAGTGTGGTTTTGAAAGGGTATGTTTTATTATCCTGCACAGTATTTGTATTTTCAGTTGCAATATTAGGCACAGGTGGGGTTAAATTTTGAGGTGGCTGTGACTGAGTAGGTGGATCAATTTGGTCCTGGGTAGGCTCTTGCTGAGAATCAGCATTTTGTTCCTGATCCATGTCCTCCTCATTATCACTAGCCAAATCATTCTCATTTGGCAGCTCAATTTGATTGCGCTCAATAATGGGGTCACGATAGTGCTTCAAATGACATGCATTTATCATTGCTTTGTGTAGCTTTTGCGTACGCAAATCTTTGAGCTTGTAGGTATAATTTGCGCCAATTCGCTCTATTCGATAAGGACCCTCGAATTTATCATATAGTTTTCGAGACATTCCTACTGGGATTTTATTAATTGCTTTCAGTACTTTATCTCCCTGTCTAAAATCTGGAATGTTTGCTTTTTGATCATGTCTCTCTTTATCTGCCAATTTGTGGCGTTGGTCATTGTCACTTGCAATTTCATGGACAATTTTGAGATGGGACTTAACCTCTTCAATATGATCTTTGACTGTTTGAGGCAAATTTTCCTTTGGTACCAATGTGGCATCAAAAGGAAGTCTCATTTCTTGTCCAAACATCATATGGAAGGGAGAATACTCAATAGTATTTGAGGCCGGGGACTTTCTGAAAGCCATCATAACACTGGGTAAAAACTGGGGCCATTTTCCTGGATCCTTATCACATAAAGCTCGCAGTGATTGCGCAATGGTTGAATTTTGGCGTTCAACTAATCCATTCGTGGAAGGCTTATATGACGATGTGTGATGTTGTGTGATATCAAATATTTCACACAGTGCATTAACCAATTTTGACATAAATGACCTTCCTCGATCAGAAAAGAGAACCCTTGGTGCGCCATACCTGCAAATAATTTCATTGTAAAGAATATTAGCTATCTCTTTTGCTTCTTGTGTCCTAAGAGGAAAGGCTTCTGTCCATCTGGAAAATGAATCCGTTACTAATAATATATGCTGATACCCTTCCTTACTCTTGGTGATTGGCCCCAGAATGTCAATCTGCCATCTCTCAAATCTGCCAACTGCAGGCATAGGTCTTAATGGAGGATTAAAAGCATGGAAGTTACGTTTAGCTTTTTGGCAACGTATGCAAGATTTTACATATGACTCTATGTCAGAATATATGGATTTCCACCAATATTTAGCTCGAATAGACTCATAAGTTTTTGTAAAGCCCAGATGGCAACCCCCTGAAATACTGTCATGATAAGTACGTAATACATCTGTGCGTAAAACTTTTGGAATACACAGCTGTTTGAAAATGCTGTCTGCATTTTTGTTCTTGCATCTACGTTGACCAAAATGGTAAAGTAACCCATCACTTAAAATCTCATAGTGTTCAGATTCGGCAACTACCTTCCTTCTTATTTTCTCATCCTCAGGCAGATTGTCATTTACTAAGTAATCTATAATATAAGAAAAATCTGGACTCTCTTTCTGCATCTGAAAAAATACCTCTTTGTCTGTTTGCTGTTCATCCACTGGGTCTGCCTGCAGGGGTGCTAAAATGACAGGTTCATCATCCTGATAAAAAAATTGAACTTGCACTGTTTCTGTATCATCAGTTTGAATCTTTTCCTGTAAATAAAAGTCTGTGAGTGCAGGGGATTCCTGGAGCTCCTGCTTAGGTTCTGAAACAGAGTTTATACTACTAGTATTAGCTAAAGCATTGTCTTCTGACTCCCCACTGTCAGGATTTTTTGGCAATCCCCAGTCAGTTTCATCACCTGAAAAAGATGTATCATCAGTATCATTTTCTGGGTAATCGCGGCGACTCAGTGCATCTGCCACTACATTGTACTTGCCTTTTTTGTGAATAACCTCAAAATCATATTGTTGCAATATGACTGCCCAGCGATGCAACCGATGACCTGCATTTTTGTTGCTTTTCAACCAACATAGCGCTTTATGATCTGTATAGACCATAAATTTACCATTTGACAAATATGGATGATAAGCCTTGATACCGCACACGACAGCTAAGCATTCCTTATCTGTTGTGGACCATTTTCGCTCATCCTTTGTCAAGGACCTACCTCCATAAGCAATTACATGACTGTCTTTGCCATCGGAGTCTAACTGACTCAATACATAGCCTAATGCTTTGTCTGAAGCATCGCATGTTAGCGCAAAAGTCTTGGAAAAATCTGGATATGACAAAATTGGAGCCCTTAATAAGGCCTTTTTGAGCTCTTCAAATGCAGTTTGACAACTATCTGACCAAGAGAATGACTTGTCCTTGGTTAATAAGCTATGCAAAGGAACAGCGATTTTTGAGTAATTATGAATAAATTTTCTATAATAATTTGCCATGCCCAAAAAGCTTCTAACTTGTTTCTGTGTTTTAGGAATTGGAAATTCCTCTATGACTCTGGTTTTTTCTGGATCTACTTCAATACCTGTTTTTGATATTATATGACCCAAAAATTTCAGCTTTTTGACTACGAACTGACACTTATCTGGATGGAGCTTTAATTTAAACTCTTTCATCCTATCAAAAACTTGTGCCAAATGTGACAAATGCTGTTCAAAATTGTTGCTAAAAATTAGGATATCATCAATGTACACCAGCACTGATTTCCAGTTTAGTCCTCTAAGAATTGATGTCATTAGAGTCTGAAAACTGATTGGTGCATTTCTCAAACCAAATGGCATGCGTGTAAACTCGTATATGCCACTTTGTGTAATAAACGCAGCCTTATGTCTGGTTTCAGGGTCCAATTTAATTTGCCAGAATCCAGATTTTAAATCTACGGATGAAAAATATTGGGCCTTCGCTTCGCCAATTGTGTCAAATACACTATCTAGATGCAATAAGCTTCCCGAGAGAGGGATGGTTAATTTGTTCAATTTTCTAAAGTCAACTGCAAACCTAAATTCATCTGTATTTCCCTTACGAATTAGTACTACAGGACTGTGCCATACTGAATTTGATGGTTCAATAATACCACCTTTCAACATTTTATCAATTTCCTTATTTTCAACCTTTTGCATCTTGGGATTATTTCTGTAAAAATTTGAACTTACAGGTTTTGCCCCTGGAACAGTTTCTATTCTATGATAGTATGCATCTGTCCCTTCTAAATCACTTAATTCTCTAGTAAATATACTTTCATATTGTTGAAGGAGTGCTGCAAGGTTAACCTTTTGCTCCTCATTCAAATCTGAGTCAGATAAATCAAACTGAATTTTTGACTTCTTGTTATAGTCAAGTTTTGGAATTTCTATACTACTATCATTTTCATCATTGTCTAATGCAAGAACATCTGAAGGTTGAATGCTTACAACATGAGCCAAAACTTCCCTTTTCTTTAAAGTTATATCCTTATAGGTGGGATTCATAATTTTCAGAAAAGCAAAACCCTTGTTAACAGTAACTAAACATTTTGCAGCGACTAAATGTTTAAGTGTTAAGGTAGGTTTTGGTTCAAGCATGACTTCCTCGCCATGCTTGTGTTTTGAAACTGAAATATTAATAATAGTCTCAGACCTTTTAGGTATAGTTACTGCTTCAGTTGTTCTTGCTAGACCTGTATGCTCTTGAATACACGCTACTACAGTGTGCTCATTGGGTTTATCCTTATTCAATGTTATATTGAGTGTTTTAGAAGGAAAGTCAATATTAACCCCCCAGTCTTTGCAAAAATCATGACCCAATATAACAGAATGATGAATATTTTCTATAACATTGAATGGATAATCCAACGCAACACCATTTATATTTATTTCAAGCATAATTTTCCCTAAAACATCCAGTTTCTGACCACTAACACCCTTGATTTTTGTATAAGAAGGTGCAAGGTGTGAACCAGCATAAGAAGTTTTGTCAAGTAGCTCTTTGCTTATCACACTGATTGAAGCACCTGTGTCCAATAAAGCTTGCACCTTCTTACCCCCTACAAAAATTTCAGTTGTGTTATTTGAAATTGGTGCAGTAAAACCAATATCTGCACAATTTTCACTATTATCTCTGTGCCCATCCCTAGACTGAAGCCTAAAGACAGGCGCGAGTTCCTAGCGCCTCTTGTTCACCCTAAAATTTGGATTACAAGCAGCTGATATGTGACCCTTTTTATGACATTTAGTACATGTTTCAAATCTAGTCTTACAATTAACGCTAGAACCACAGTACATACCACATCTATGACATTCTTCTTTCTGCTGCAGTCTATTGTTGTTCTGTGTCTGCTGTCCTTGTTGTTGGAATCTTGGTCCATGTTGTTGGAATCTCGGTCTCTGCTCTTGGTGTTGCAGATACTGTGGTCGAAACTGCGGTGGCTGGTAGATGTAGTTGTTGCCCCTGTTGTAGTTTTCTTGGTTTCTGGGATACCACTGTTCCTGCCTGTTCATGTTGTCCGAAAGATCACGTCTGGCTTGTTGGTATGCTGCCACAACTGCCTCTTGAACAGCCGATTGGTTCTCCATTTTCATGTTTGCAATTTGATTGCTTAGGTCTGCAATAACTCCGTTTAATGCACTGACATTGCACGTTTTAGTGTCATTACAATGATTACCTCCTTTAGTAACTAATAATGTCATTTCTGCCCTTGTTGCTTTCACTCTTAAATCTTCCATACTTGATGGATCCTGTGGAATCACAATAGTGGCTACTCCTGGTTTTAGCCCTTTCATAGCCTTTGTCGTAATAGACATTTGGTCCAAATTTGCGTCTGCACATTGTTTTAGTACGCGGTTTAAATAGTCCTCTACATTTTCAGTTTCATATTGTCTTATCTCCATTAATTCTATATTCAGCTGTGATGGTCTGAATCTTTGGAAAAAACTGTCCTTAAGTCTGTTTATAGATTTACGGATGGCTTCTGAAAGGCTGTAGTAGAAGATTTCAGCTGGTCCCTCTAAATAACTGGGCAAGAAGTTGCAAATTTGCTCTGGAGTAAAATTTGCAATTGTCACATAACTCATAAACGCTGTCCACCACTGCACAATTGAACCCTTGCCATTAAATTTCCTAACAGGCTGCATATGAGGTGCCCATTGCATAGGGTATGGCTGGTAAATCACCTGAGGCTGTGGTTGTGTTGATGGCTGAGATGGTGGCTGAGGTGGTGGCAATGGTGGGCGTGACACAGCTTCTAAATTTGCAGTTGATGTTCCTGCTGATGGTGGTGCCTCAGCAGTGGTACTGGTACTTTGGTTTGACGGAGTTCCACTTACTGATGTCATTTTCCTGTTGTTCTTTCTGGTAATTATTTGTCTTTCTTTGCCGTTTCGTAGCATACACTTAGTCCGGGATTTTGATGACTCCACCACTATTTATACTTCTGTTGTATAGGGGAAGGCTCTGGTAGAGTCTTGTGGGCCTATCAACAGAAATGACGGACGTCGTTGGTTGATGGCTGAAATTCAATGAAAACTATATAAGTTTCAAATATTTATTCTGGATGCGCACATGTAAGTCAACAATCGATCAAGTAAACAGTAAACAACAATTAGATGTTTGCGGTGTACAATTAACATATTTCCCTTTTTCATAATTAATCTGAACAGGGAACCAGTAAACCTTTGTGTTCAGGAGAATAAGATACGGACTAGACAAATTTGTAATATTTCTGCTAATATTTCAAAGAATCAAGAATATATAAAATTTAAAACATAGAAACTATCTAGTAAAGGAATTAAACTCCTTTTTCGCATTAAAACAGTGTAAAAGAAACTTGTTTACTGGACCGAAAAGAATAATGTTTTGAAACTATGTAACTACCTAGTAAATAATTAACCGTACAGACTAAATAACAAATAATAAGCTTTACTTGAGATGAAATGTTGATAATTTCAAATTACATCCTAAATTTACTAACTATAAATTTAACTTAAACTTTCACATACTAAACTGACCAGTTATATTTATCCGTTAATAAAATGACCAATGTAAATATGAATTTCCTTAAAGTAATCATAATATAATGTTCTAAATTGCATAATATCTCCTTTTTCCAAGTAACTTATAAACCACAGTGAATAATTAAATTTGTAAAATAATAATTGCTCCCTGAATTTAATATAATAAAGTATCCCCATTCTACAGACTGAAATATAATATCTGTTTAAAATGGACCCTAAAATGCATTCATACACTTTATAAATTACAAATAAACCAAACTTTAACATACTTTATAATTCCTAAAATGATTTCCCCCTTTCTAAATTGCAATAACTGGTCCCCTTTTGTTATTTGATGTAAAACCCTTTTCACAATCAGTATTATTGTATAGAGTGTCTAAATTCACCCATTTCTGTATGTACAGTTCTTTAAAACATAAATATCTTTACAACATTGCCTGAAATCTCATATGCAAACCGTAAACAGGAATTTTAAGCAGACGGGAAATCTAACCCTTTTATTTCGAACAATTCCCACTTTAAATTCCAATCAATTTAATAATCAGGTTCATACAATTTTGTCTATAAGTGTCCCCGTTTGAATTTATGCTTACCAGCTTCGGATAAAGTATTCGCCCCTTGTTTTGGACAAAAGTCTGAAATACTTTTGGTCAAATACTGAATCATTCAAATCAGAGGATGTAGACATTATTATCTCCCCTATTTAAATCAATGACGGATCACATATGAAATTACGGTTTCAAACTTACAAATTATAACAAAATTAATAAAGTAAAATAATTATATACACAAGAGTAAGCTGAATCCTATGAAAGATTTTAACTAATAAACTTTAAAATTTACAGTATGAATTCTGATAAATAATATTTTCCTATAGCCGAACAATTACTTATTTGCCCTAAATTTAGCTACAGCATAAACAATAACTTAAACTTAATAAAAAATCAATGTTAAAATAGATATTAAAATCTCTTACCTGAAATTCAATGAAAACTATATAAGTTTCAAATATTTATTCTGGATGCGCACATGTAAGTGCTACATCCTTCGAAACATCGTATTTTATACCAGATTAAATTGTTCAATTTCCAATAACCAATAATTTACAAGAATCAATCACTGTCCTAATTTTGAATTATTTTGACCAATAAAATAAAAGATTAATTTTTGTTCCCAAGGTAATTTTGATCTAACATTTCTTAACCCCACGTGCTTTTTCTTAATCCCTGACCGAAATTAACAAAGTAAAAATTACATAATATAAATGTGACTTAATTGACAAACATCCTGGATAAGGATTAAGAACAATAGCTTCGGCAAATATTCTATAAAAATTCTATTGTGTAATTTAACCCTGAGCTAAGATAATTTCTAACAGTTGACACTCAAAGTAAAGCTGACAAGTCACACCTAAACTCTGAACAAATACAATAAGAAAATTGTATAAAAATACTTCAATTTAATCTTCACAATAAAATTATTTGAAAGAATGTTTCTTAAAATATTAATTTATTTTTTTAAGAATTTATGACCTATTTCAAATCTTAACTCTAATATATTTAATATATTTACATCTATTTACAATCAAAATCTATAAAATGAAAAATACATAAATTTTACATTATGACAAAAATCCAAGAACTATTTACAAGGCTTTAAAATACGTTAAAGCGGCCATAAACAACAAACGTGCCCTGTTTGGCTCAAAACCTAGCTATTCAACCAGACAAGTAACATTTGCCGAAGACACGAAGGAAGAATGTTCGGATATTGAACTTCGTGTAACTGGGAAAAGTCCTAGCAAATCTGATGAGTTATCGGTACTCAAAGACATGGTTGTAGACCTCGCTAAGAAGGTGGAAAGCCTAGGAAGAAGTAACATTCAGCGGATGAGGTCCCCAACACCACCTCGTAGCCCACAACGTCGTAACCGTATCAGGTGCTTTGCTTGCAATGGAGATGGTCATTTTGCAAACGACTGCCCACATAAGGTTACCGATGAGAAATTAGACAGCAAAAAGGAGAAGTCTTTAAACGCCTAGGGACTGGGAGTGATGGCCAACAACTAGTCCGTTTTGATGATACAGGCCAACAAAATGAAATTGTAAATACAGCAGACATAAACATGATAAATGAGACTGAATTTATAAA